>OZ021728.1:44467465-46867465 GCA_963978545.1 Linyphia triangularis
AATTGAACGAAACTATTATTACCAAAATTATCTTAACTACTTTATTTAAAAAAACGTAAAGAAAATTATCACTATTTAAGATTTGAAATGTTGTCTATATTGAAACCAAAACACGTTTTTTCGCTTTTACAATTAGCGATCATTATCTGATTAAAATAAACTCCGAATCTTGATTAGTGGAAATTTAAAACAATCGTAGTTTCTTCATTTCACTCCTCAGTTCATTTCATTCCATTGGAAATGCCAAACTTAAATTGTAGTTATAAAATGTTTTTAGAAAAATTACTAGGAGGTAGCTATTAGGAATAAGTACTAGGACAAAGATTGGGTATATTGTTAAGAATTCAAAAATATGTGTCAGGGAAAAATTATGAACCAAGGGAAAATAGATAGTTGGATAATAGATATAAATAGGAAATAAATAAAAACACTGTTAATTTATGGAATAAATAGCCGAAAAAAAAAAAAAAAAAAAGCCAAATAGGAAGGTTCGGAAAAGGTTTTTTTTTTTTTTTTTTTTTTTTTTTTTGTTGTCAATTTCAGATATTTGACTAAAAAGATTGACTTCTTAAACATATAGATAAATATAGCATTTATAAAAGATTATCATCTTATTAGCCTAGATAAACAAGTTTAAATTATTAATTTTTTTGGAAAGAAATATTCCTTGGCAGCATGATAACATGAAATAAAATAAAAACTGAAGTTTTAGCATGTTATATATTGTTGTATATTGCTTTCGCTAACAGTCACAGCAATCATTCTTCTTTGTTACCAAGCTTAGAACTCGACTCCCCCTCCCCTCTCCCCTCCAACCACTTATATTTTTCTAGTTTCACTAAAAATGATTCAATGGTTTAAGACTTAGAGTATTTACAATTTAATGATCACATAACCAATTTTAAACATACTTTTAGTTAGGGGGATACATGGATTTTATTGAAGCATTTTTTTGGTAACAGCAAAGTCGAAACTCATGACAGGAAAAACATTATGTAATGTAAAATAAGTTTAAAGATTTATAGAAAAACAATATTGAAACATTTATAATGATTGAGAAATTTCACATGATTACGAACGACAACTAACATTTTTAGCAAATAGTTGATAGCATGATTTTTCTTACAAAATTAAAATTTTGTTGCTTACGCAATTTCTGTAGCCACGGTTTTCCGTTCGGATTAATTACTTCAAAATTATGAAATAATTTTTAATGGATTTTATGTTTTAAGGGTTGCATTGTAATGAACATATAACTTATGTTGAGTTTTCTTTGAAGCATGTTTTTTTTTGGCAATTTAAAGGTTAAAATTCAAGGCAAAAAAAAAATAAAAAAATAAAAATAATAATAATAATAATAATAATAATAATTAAAAAAAATATATAATAATAATAATTAAAAAATATATATAATAATAATAATAATAAAATAATAATAATTATACAATGAAACATGAAACTTTAGTTCAAAGATATACCGAAACACACATGAAAAAAATTATAAGAATTTAACATGTTCACTTGATAACATGAATAGCTTATTTTTAACAAATAATAGATCTAGGGATTTTTCTTTTGGTAGGGATTTTCCATTTTTCGGGATTATGGCTTGTCGGGATTTTGATCCATTCGGGATTTTAGTTGTTCGGGATTTCGTCTCATTCGAGATTATGTCGAGCCGAACCGGACCTCCGATGAGGCCAGGGGGTTCAAACTTTTTTTCGTCATCAAAAAGTTCACCAACGATAGACAGGATAACATTTTAAATCAATTTTAATGTTATTACACAAAAAAATATGTTTGCCAAAATATTTATTCTTAAACAATATTTACCAAACATGTATAGTTTCCTTGATTAATTTCTTTTTATGGAGTCGATCTGATATATTGTAAAAGAGACAGTCTGACCTTAGAATTCCTTTTATACGTACGTTTTTAAATTGACTGTACTATCATTTTAAATACAAAGAGTTGTCAATTCTGCTATTCCTGTTGTTACTCATTATTTCTGTCGCATTTTATGGAATTTTTGATGTACTGTATTATTTAGAGAGCGAGAAAAAGATGAACAATTTCAATTTCATTGAACGGTGAACTAAGGTAAAGAGTATCGCTTTACTTAGATTAATTAATGGAATAAAAGTGTAGTGTTTTACAAACAAATTGATTATGACTATTTATTCATGGGATTATATACAAAATATAATGTCTAGAAATCTAATTTTTTTAAATGCTTGTTTATACACTCATGTCCAAAAGTTTCGAATAAATCGTAAAATACACAAATGAAGGCATTGAAGTGGTGGTTCAAAGTTACTTGTGAAGAACCGTAAGTTTGAAGTAAACCTTTTTGTAAATGCAATTTATTTTAGATGATGTTGACATGTGCAGTGCTAGAAGTGTGGGTAAACGCGAGCTGACGCGTTGCCCTCCCCCCCTCCACTTTTCCAGAGAATATCCATGCTTCTCTCCACTTCTAAAGCCAATGAAATCCATCCTCCCACTTTTAAAAACACTCAATCAGCCTAAAAACTACTAATGAAAATAACATTAACCATCTTTAAATGTAGTAATAAAAAGATTTTTTTTTTTTTACATTTGAAAACTTTAAAACTATTTATGGTAAATATATAACATAAAAATGTATTATACTTCTTTATAAACATATATAAGTATCTTTTATTAACAAGTACTATTAGACTTGGTCAACTTTTAACTTTGGAGGAATTTTCTTTTAAATTAAATTCCTATTTTTGTTTTATTTAAAGACAAGATATTGTTTAAAAAACCTTTTAGAGTTCGCTATTAATTTAATTTCACGAAAGTATGCACATTTATAAGCACTATTTAAATCTAAATAAGCACTTATGTATACAACGTTGAATTATTATTTCATTTTATTTCTTACATCCAAGTGAAAAATCTATTAAGTAGCAGAATACTCATTAAAATAACATTACACTTTGCACCCTTGTTCAATGTCAGTGTTAGGAAGTAAAAATTATTTCCTTGCTATTTAATATTTTTATTATAAGTTACGAAATTATAAAATTTATCGTTGAAGATAGAAGGGGGGGGGGGGGGGGGAGCGTTGCACTTTTTTTCTCTCCTCTTCTACCTCGGGACATGCACATAATAACGACGTACGTCTAAGTGAATATAAAATGGCCTCAGTGGGACAAGCTTGGTACGGATATGTTTAATAAAAATTTCTCAACTTTTTACTACAAATCGCAGTTCAACGATAAACAAAGACAAAAAATGCCTAAAAATTATAACTTGGGCAACTTTATAAAAGGTTAAATAATCGGCATGCTGAAATATGCTCGATCGCAATCGGAAGTGTTATAAGTGCCAACACAAATCCGTGGAAGAGGTTCCAAATAAATAGCAATATTGCACGACTGTCAGTGCGATGTGTCAATCAAAATTAGTAACTGCTTGAAATGAGCATTAATCGATGATTACTGCATGACGTCAAAAAATATATCTGTCAGTCATCGTAGTTCAGTCCTTACAACCGCCACATGAGTCACAGTTTCGAGACAAACTGTTTACAAGAGTCTTGGGAAAGTTAGTCTCTCTGGCAGACATATGACCTGGTGTCTGCTCATAAACGGAAGCTTTTACAGTGAGTGGAGCTTAGAAAACAGGCAATGGTCTTACCAACAATTTATAAATGTAATTTCAGTAACAAGTCCAAATTTAGTTTAGAAACTTATTCTCGTCGCATAACAATCAGGAGAGAGCGTGGTATCATATTTTTTTTTTTTTAAACAAAAAAACTAGTAACATGTTGTACAGTCTCTTGTTCTCCTTATCATTGGCAAGGGGTCCCTGGTAGCTCAGCGGTATTGGTCAATGTCGGGAATAGGGGTTCTGGGGAGAATGGCCAGTCCATGACGAAACTCAAGCATCGTACTAAAATACACGATTTAAAAAAAATAAAAAATAAATAAACATGTCAAAACGATCACAATATATATATATTTTTTTTCACTTAGTTCTTTCTTATAGCACTAATTTTCAATTTTAAAACTCTGCATCAACATTTCGAAATTTTCAATACATTTTACTCAAAACTAGGAGAGATTCGAAAAGATCCCTAGCAACGGCCATTCTACAATGGTCCACATGGGAATTGGCCATCGTTGAGCCGATATTGGTCAGTGTTTTTGTGTTATCGGTTGATGTCACAAAGACCCGTTATTCACCTTTTTCGATGTGCCGTTGATCCTGATTTGATTTGAATTGATGATAACGAGGTTCCTGCAACATTGGTCGACTATTTCCTTGAAAAAACACATAAAGCGCAAGTAACGGCTTGCCAACAGTTTTTATTTCAAACCTAAAGAACATGTATAAGACATGATTGGAAGGTGTATTGCAGCTTTCTATCCCCCCACAAGCTCGGATCCTGAATTAAAAATTCCTCGCTTACAGGTTTGAGAATCTCTGAGTACGGAATTAACACTAGATTTTCCAGACCAGTCATTTTGACTGGTCGTGCAATTTCAATTCAAAATTCCTACTGCATGTAACATTTCCTTTCCGAAATGATGTTATGACTTTTGTAGCTATAAGTAGAGAAAACATTTTATGAACTTAATGTTATTTTATATATATTCGTAACACATTAATTTTTTTTCTTATCGACATTTATACCAGTACCATTCAAAATGACTGATGCATGTTTCTATGAAGAAATTCTGTGATGAAATGACATTGGGGTTGCTATAACAATTGAATGAAAGGTAGAACTGTAACAACCGATAATTTTTTTACAAGTATTCCTTTGGCATTAAAATTAAGATCTAAAAATACTTTGTTGCTTGATGGAACAATACGCGTAAACAAGAGGGAAATGCCGAAAACTTGCAAACTGCAAAAAGACAGCATGGCTCGTTTCTCAACTTTGTTGTACCAATCCAATGGATACACACTTACCGTTTGCAAGAGAAAACCAAATAAAAAAGTACTTATACTAAGTACAAAACATAAACACGTCAAGATTGATAAAACTGCTTAGAAATTACCTGAAACTGTATTGTTTTATAATCGAACTAACTTTGGCATCGATGTCACTGATCAAATAGCACGAAAATATTCCGTGAAATCAGGTTCCAGAAGGTGGCCACTTCAAGTCTGATTCAATATTTTAGATTTAGCTGGAATAAATTGCTGGATATTGTACAAAAATACAACAGGAGAAAATATCTAATGAAAAGATTTTCTGTTTCGATTAGCAGAAGAACTTACTTCAGAACATCAGACTTCAAGGCAAAAACCACACGAAGCTGATATACCAACTACGAGTGGCTCAGTTCCTGTACGCAAATGGTGTCAAACAGGATATTGCAAGAACAATAAGACTACAAATATATGCAATACATGCAAAAAAGTGTATGAGGAAAGTGTATACCCAGCAAAGTAGAAATTGTGACCAACAAACTGTAAACAATTAAGCGTTTTGTTATTTAACAATGTCTATAAATCCATTTATCTACTGCAATTAATATTGTTCAATTTTTTTTTTTGTCATTTTTTAAGAGTAAATAAAGACTGGAAGCCTCAATAAGCATTTTTTCTCATACAGCAGTCATTCTGACTGGTTTTGGTAGAAATAGGTATATTTAAATAGCTTGTAAATCTAGTGTTAATCAAAACCCTTATCGAAAGCATCAGAAATCGTTGTGTCGAATGCGCGGCTGGTATTAATCACGCTATTAATTTTCTTGCAATATGCATTGAAATGGCATATTTTCAGAAGAAATTCATTTACTGGAGTTGCCAACATTAATATACGTATTAAATATATTTTTTGCATGTGATTATAAAAATTATTGTGTGCAACACGTGGAGAAATAAGCTTTCAAACTCGGTAAATTATTTGACTCAGGCTATCTCATTCGTCAAAAAAGCGTTTTACCTCGTTTGAAAAAGTATTACCTTCCCCACTATTTGCATAAATAGCTATTTTCAGTAAAGCTAGTCAGGCTATTTCAGGAAAAAATGTCGTGACATTTTCTGATAATCGTATTATTTGGATTAAAAAAAAAAAAAAAAAAAATAAATAAAAAAAATAATAATAATAATAATATTAATATTGTTTATTTTTTTCTTCAACACATTTTCCCTGTATACTTAATATCATTTTATTCTAATGTATATTTTTTGAAATATTAAAAGCACAGCTATTATTCAAAACTTTTATGAGTGCATTAAGATTTCACAAGTTGAATTTAAAATCTCTTCATAAACTTAAACTTTATCAAGTATCAACAATCGCACAACGAGTGTTCCATAATCACAAATAAATATATTTTTAGACAGTATCATCAATTACTGTCCACTTTCAAAGGTTTTATATCAAATTTTGATACTTTAATTTATTCAAATAAAAAAGAGAATTTGGTTAAACAAATTTTTCTGGGATGTTGTTTACTGTATATATATTTTACCTTTCTGAGGTTAGTACTTCTTTAAGTGTATGAAGAGGAAGGTGAAGAGAAACTTTGTTGTGTTTGGATGATTTTTAAAAATATATTCATATGAAATCCTGCAATCACTACACTATCTAAGTCCTATCATTTGTAGGTAGTATCCTTTACTCAACACATTCAGAAGTAGTTTTTGATTCAGCACGTTATTATCATAGTTTTTTTTTTCTTTCTTTCTTTTTTATTATTATTTTAAATTCAATTTTTTTTTCTTTCTTTCTTTTTTATTATTATTTTAAATTCAAAATCTCATTTGACTTTTTTATTTCCTTTCTTATTTTTAAAATGTATTTAAGCATAGAGTCTAATGCAACCCAAATAACTTTTTAATTTAAACATTTTACATTTAAAGATATCTTTATTTTAAACAATAGATTAAGTAGTAAGTGAGTGAGATCTAGTGTGGCTAGACAGTTATTTGTGTTTGAAAAATGTTTTACATTTTTGCCTAAAAGAACATTGAAAATTAATAAAGCCTTGAATATGTTGTGTTATAGTATAATGGCTTTTTTAAAACTAAATAACACAATTCCGGAGACAATATAACTAACTAGTGGGTATGACATTCATTTATATTCATCCATTGTGATTTTGTTCTGAAGAACTAGATTATTATAAGCCAAAAATGTTGAATTTCTCTACATCATTAATTATTTAATTTTCTAAAAGAAAAGCCCATCAAATCTGTTCTGCGTGAATGAGTGACTCCTTTCAATATAAATGTAAAAAAAAGTATTCAGATCGGAATAATATCATGAATTCTTCACATCAGAGGTGTTATGGTAAAACCTCTTTGAAAGATTTTAAGTTTTACGATGTTTATGATAGCTTACTTCTAAGATACATAATTGATATTACAATTCTTGCAAAACTTAAAATGTTGTACAAAGTAAGTAATCATACCAACTTAACACTTAATAAATGAAATTGAGAAAATATTTATTTCTTTGATTGGAGCCTATAGTTATCGTTTGGAATCGGAATGTGACTTTTTTTACATATCTATATCAAAATAAACTGCTTTAAGAGTTTCTGAATCATATGTGTAACAAAGCATAGCATAGCAAACAACTCCCTCAATGTACCAAACTAAGAGTCCCTAAATAGTTAATCTTTTTAATACTTTTCTTAAACTTTGTAGATACCTTGAAGACAAATGTGGTGTACTAAAAATAGATTTTTCTCATTGTGGCACTTATGAGTGAGCACTAATTCAACTCAAGATGTAAACTTCCTATAAACCAATTAGTTGCTTTGCGAAAGGATCTATAAAGTATGAAAGCATTAGTATGCTAACATGAAATCAGTTAATATGAGGATTAGAGCATCGTACTTTAATGCATTTCCGTTCGAATTTTATGTAATCCTATTAAAGTTTTGCTTATTGTGCTTCACATATCTTTAAGTAATTCTGGTAGCGTTTTGTATTATTAAGTAGTCATTTTGTTGCCATGTCATTAAAATGGTTCTTTTATTGCTTGTGAAATTTCTCTCGTGTATTTTGTATTTGTAAATGGCCTTAAATTCCAGATTTTTATAGGTACGGGCTATGTTGTTGCCGGTTTAAAATCTTAGGGCTATTTTTGCTTATATTGCACATGTGTGTTTCTCTAATTGGCTTGCTGTGGTATAATAACATACAATGGAATTGAATAATTATTATTTACAGTCATCTTTAAACATGTTATGATACATATCCATAGACTTTATAGTTTAGGTCTAAGAAATTTAAATTTGATTTTAGAGAACCATTTTCGCATTTTCTGGAAGGTTCTTTAGGTTGAATTTCGAAATGTGGATTTATTGCTACAATACCTTTCTTTTGACATATCGTACATGCCTGTCAATTTATCTGAAAATGTTAATCTTAAAAAAATTGATAGAAATAAGAATAGAGCTTTTCATTAGATAATTTTACTATATTTGTGTAGTTTTAAAGCTAAAATGGGCATTACCAAGGCAGTTGAAATACCTATTACCAAACAGCTGTAATGTACTAAAAATAATAAATTTAGGGTTGAATTTATTAAAAAAGACGTAATTGGGTTTAAAAGATACGTATCTATGTAATTTTGAAGGTGTAATGTATTTCATAGATGAAATACGCTACCAACGAACTTCGATTGCTCAGATATTCTTACCAAAATAAACTATGAACATTTATTGCTTAAAAATAAATGAGCATGAAATTCCTTCGTTTTGACTTGATTAACATAGTTTTACCATTATTTTGAGAAATTAGATGTATATGATACTATAAAATTAAAATTTAGCATTATTTTGATATTTGTTCAATAATATCAATTTGCAATGATATTAATGTGTTGTATATAATAAATAAAGCTTAGTAACTTACCTTTATTTTCCTGGTCTAAAGCCTTAATCGTCTCGAAACTAAAAATAGTATTTTACATAGATATTTTACTCCTGTTGAATTCTGTAACTTCAGTGATTTTTACAATTGCATATTGGCAGTGTTAAACACAACAGCTTATAATAGTATCTGCAACATATTTCAATAATTGGAAACTTTAATGTAATGATTCAATATTGTTCAATAAAATCATTGTTACAAACATTAGTACTATTGTGGTCAATAATTTAGGAATACTATTCAGTGTTTTGAATTATAGAGATTAATTATAGAGTGTAATAAGAAGATTTCAAGTAAATTCTGGGCTTATCAGTTTGTGTTCAACATTTGCATCCAAGAAAAACAAATTTGTTGAAACCTGCAGTATTTAAAATTGTAACGTCTTTGTGAGGTAGCCAGTGCATTAGAACTCAATAAGAGGTTCAGACCAGAAGTTATAAAGAATTTACCGGAAGCCGCCTATGCTTATGTCACCTACAAATGTATAATAGTATACGAAAAAGATTTTAATCTAAGTATTCTGGTAGAAAATAAATTAGAAACGAAAACTTAATCATAGAATAAAAAAAAAGTCCTGGATTTTTTTCATAAAATCTGTAAAAATATCAAGTATAATACAACAAAAATACTTTTCTGTTTACAGAGTATTTTAAATACATGAAACCCAAGATAATATTTAAAAAAAAAAAAAAATCAGTTCTCGTATGTACTTGTGTGGTCTGTATAGTTTATTTCAAGCCACTTAGCATCCATAACGTAACTTTTAAGACATGGGAAACGAAGGGGGAAGTAAAATTTGCCAGATCCCCTGTTTGTAGTCAACTAGCCATGACTAATTTAAGTCAGATCTTTACTTTTGATGCTCGATCTTTGCCCCGAGATTGGCACGATTCAGCGTTTCAAGTTACGTTGTAGCAGACGGGGAACGAAGTTGAAGTTGCTGAAAAAAAATAAAAAATGGCATAAATCTTCACGATTAGAAGAAGAAAGATGGCATGGGCGATGGGAGAGCCAGGGTTATCAAAACTAGCCTATTCAATAAGATGGGTCTTTCATCGGACTCGAGGTTCAGTGCCGAGAACACTGAGATAAGTTTCTAAATGCAGAGGATGGAATCGTAAAATAAAGATCTGAGGAGATCTTTCACCGACAGATGGCCTTGGGGTGTTGTTTTTTGGTTTGCTTAGTGTGATCATGAAAACTTGATACTTATGGGGATGGTCATTATAAATTTTTGATGCCTTCACTCCTAATTATATAGGGCGATTTCCGTTGTTTATTTGTTTTGAAGATCTTTGAATGAAGTGGGGGATAGATGAAAAAACTTTTAACTTGAAAACACTGTAGTGTTATGTTTGCTTTGAGATCTGTGCTACTTTTGTATTCAGATGAGATTGAATTTCATTCAACTGTTGACAAATAATAATTCGTTTCTGGAGAAACTTTATATCGTAAACTGGGTTAACTTTAGGACTTACGGGATAACTTTGAGATAGACGGGATAACTTTGGCACTGGCGGCACAACTTTGGGACGTAGCGTAATTTTTGACTCTTGAATTTTCCACTAACATAATGCTTTATTAATTGTAGCGTAATCATCTCTCTGATATGTTTTGCTACCTTGCGCCACATATTTGAAGCTGTAGTTGCTCTGAAGTCTGATAGTAGTCCATCTTGCTTTTTCTATTAGTTGTGTTGTGAAGTTCATCGTTCGTGTTAAAACTTTTATTCGCTTTCGAAAACTGGAAATATTCCATTACCGACAACTATGTATGTTTAGAAGTACATTATTTGATATATTTTTCCAATGCTTTTAATACTTTTAATTCTGTTGTTTAATTTGATAACCTCAACGTTTTAAATTTTCAGCACTTAGTGCGGTAACATTGGGACACCTAAGTAGGCCAATTGCACTACAAAAAACGAAGAAAGATAGGAACAAGTATACATGCAACAGCAATGATGAGGCAAGCGCTAAGTTTTCACTTCAATACTACGAAAATACCGAAACTTTGAAGAGATTTGGAAGAACAGCTTACTCCATCAACACCTCCCTCACAATCTTCATTTTTCCTTCAGAACCTTACGGTGGATGGGGAGTTGATAGTGGAAGATTACGTTTTGTGACCGATCATTGAAATGAAAACGACGAGGAAGTACTCATAATGCGATGAAGAAGCATGCCCCAATCTAGAAATGGCTCACAAAGCCCGACGAAATTTTTTATTCGAGGAATTAAATCGTCGAGAATATCAACCAGCCTATACAAGCTGGCAGACGGGAAGTTTGCTAATTTAAAATAAAACCTCTTAATTAATGGCTTAAGTTTATATTAAAATATTTCTGTGTAACATTGAGACGGAATAGATTTGCCCTTGTAAGCAAAAACAGTGTCCCAAAGTTACGCCCATTCACCGGGTAAGATTGTGACGAAGATAAGTTATTTTTATGAGAATGTCATTGGCCGTAGAGTAAAATCTTGCTCATATTTTGAAAGAAGATTAACTTCATATAATACCATAGTTTCAGCAACATTGCTGAATATATGTAGACAGGAACCATAAAAACATGAAAAGTGTTCCAAAGTTACCCAGTTTGTGGAAATTGAAAAATACAATAAATCCCATAAAAAAATAACAATAAAATCGTAAATTTCTATCTCTTTAATTGTTCACTTTATTTGTTGTTGTAACGAATAAAACATAAGTATAGAAAGAAATAAAATATAATCCTTGCTATGGCTAAGTTAAGATATAGCTTTGCTATTGTGTACTTTACATAAATATGACTGATTGGGATTTGCTCGTGATTGCTTTTAATATCATGCAAAAGTAAAATGTATTATTTTCAGTTAGTATGAGTGATATTTAAAATACATATTTAAAATCAACAGATGCCGAAAATGCAAATTCCAAATTTCACTTTGAAATTCCGGAAACATTTAAAAGGAACGGAAATAAATGTAAACATATTACCGAAGGATTTCCTTTTCGAATTTCAAATGAAAGAATAGTTAAAGGACGAATAAAATGCTGAATATAAATTCTACATAAAATGACATTTTGGTAGTCTATATACATATGTTTTCTTAGAAACGCGAGTTTTTACTATTGTTACACAAATTTTATGTATATAGTTGTAAATAGTGACGTAGAATTTTAAAATTCTATTGTAATTTATTTTATCTTATTTTATTTATTAACAGCGATAATACAGGTTAGAAAAGGTGGCAACACCTAAAGCAATCGGGAAATTTCGAGATGCTTTTTTTATTTGACGAGTTGGCTGGATATTTCGAGAAGGTTCTCACGCGCCTCTATAAATTCGACCGCAGCTAAAATCGACGGACAGTTTGACTTTCGATCTCGATAAAAGCTGAAAGCTTGATTGTGCCTGACCTGAATTATCGCCGAATTTGAAGTTGTTGTAATTGAAGCTTGTGTTGAAGCTTGATATTGATTGCACTGTTCTTCGATTAAATTTTGTGTGCTTTTGAAGATCGAATAAATAATAGTTTTTATTTAATAAAAGCTGTGTCATCATTGCCTCAGTAGAAAATTCACAACACTATGTAATGGTATTTATAAAAGGCATTGTTCAAAACCGCACATAATTATTTGATAAAGAATATTTACTCCGCGTCTTTAAAGAACACTTTTATGTATCAATTGTCAAATAATTAATAATAAAAAATAAAATAAAAAATATTATGATTTCGCTAATATTCAAAACATAACGCCCAAACTCAATTGTTCATCTATTGCGGAAGTTAAAATGAAACTTTCGCCACTATACTTTTATCAATTTTCAGACATACACTCTATTGTCTAATAACAAAGGCAAGAAAATGAAGCACTTTTAACTAAATTATTTTATAAACGAAAATCACCTAAGGCAACTGAAATATCTTTCCTAAAACCTATTCGTAAATATTTTGAAATGCTATTCAAGATTTTTTTTTTTTTCTGTTCATATGGAAAATAATTAGTTGAGTTTGATGATTAGTATGTTAATTTAAATTGTTTTGTTAAACAATTATGTTGAATATACCTCGGAAAATTTCTCTTATTTGGTTTTCTGTTACCTAACTTAACCTTTAATGAATGAGATTGCTAGATTTTTTTTATAATATTCAATTATAAAAAAGCTAATGTATATTTAACAAAGATTGGTTCAAAATATTTCCTTATTGGGTCCCAGAAGTTAAATTCCTTCTGGACTGCACCTGGTCAATCAGATATTGTATTGAGTTTATAATAATGGAGATTTATTTTAGGTTTCAAAATAATATGTGATTTTTAATTATACATAAAGTAGGTGCTCCAGATAAGGCCATTGCGCCCAATAGAGCAATTAAGGTCTGTAGCAAAACTGCTTATAAAACACTTTAAATAAATGACAGTGACTATGTGTTACAAAGAGCCAATTTTGTACTAAAAGATAGCAATAATGAAATAATTGGTAGCGCAGGATATTTAGCAAACTAAAACGAGGTTTTTCACAAGATTCAGGCTTCTAAATTGAAAACGTAAATTTGTTTTACGTGTGATTTAATATTAAAAATGAGTGCATTAACAAGTTTAAATTATTTTTGAATCATTTTAAAACTATTTTTAAAATTTTCGAACGTTTTTGTACCTTTTGGAGACCAGATGCGAAAGTGTTGCGCAGTACAACAAAGCCATCATTGGAGAACACTACAGATGATGTTAATTTTTGGTAGTTATTTATCACTTTTAATAATATTGTTGGCCTTATTGGGGACAGGGGGCAATTTCAGTAATTAGGAAAATTGGATTTCTAAAATGAATAAATGAGATAAAATATTTCTTCCACATTGTTTAATAATCAACCTAAACAAATGTCAAGTTTGAAGCAGATTGATTGAGTGGTTTCAAGATTATAAATTCTTAAACTTTAGAGTTGGTCTTATTTGGCATACTTACCTTATTAGCCAAACTTTCGTGTTCCATGATGACATGACTGTTGAACCGCAATATCCCCTTATTTTGGCGTACATTTAAAAGTTTTCATTGTGATATTCCCATCTGATTCATGATCTCTTGCTTTTAACCCCAACAAAAGCAATAATGTAAATTTACAAATAAAAATCTGTACCTACAAACTTATCAACTAAAATTTACATTTTCAGTAATGATTTGACTGCGGAGCTGCATAGAATTTAAATTAGAAATGAAAATGTAAGTTTGCACCTTAATGGAGAACTTATTCTAAGATGTTTAATATTGTTTTACACACAATATTAAAAAACTCATAGTGTATTCTATACAAATTGAAAAATTAACTCATTATAGGAAATATTTAAAAAGATGACATTAAAGAAACATTATTCTATGGCTGTAATAAAAGTATTGTTAGTAACACTCATTTCCTTGTAAATCGAATACTGTTATGTTGCATTATTAGCTACATTGTTTAGTTTTAAGTTATAATTAAGTCGTATAATTAAAGACACTGTTTATTTCTCATTGTTTAGAAATTTAAACTCTCCAGTGCTTTGCTAGTTTAGGTAAAACCAACAGGTACATATTATCTGCTTATTTAATTTATACTACAATCCTTTTGGATCTCCTAACCATGGGATTATTTGAAACTAAATATAAAATTAAGGACCATGTATTAAACGAAATACTTTTTTAGCCGAAATGTGTGTTTCTAATTTTTTTTATATTATTCATGATTAATTTTTTTTTGTGTTATCTATGACGCAATGTTAATTTATTTTGGTTCTCCTTCTTTATCCCTTCCTTAAAAAAAATTCCGAAAAAGTTGATTTATGAGGCATTTTTGTTCTGAAGTAGCTTTCTTGTTTTGTCGAAATTTTTTTTTTAACCAATTACCAAACCATTTGATTCAATAACAAAACTAAACATTTGAAAATAATGTTATGTTTCAATTAGACGGCGCACCTATGTTCAGTCCATTTAAAATGCGAAGATCTTTTTTATTTTATCATAACTAGGTGCTTTTCCATTAGACGGAATCAGTTGGCACAGTTGTCGCCAAGCCTAAATGTTTACAAGTTTAAATTATGCGTAAATGAAACACCAAATCTAAATATTTACTGTTTATTATAGAATTATGAAGGATTTGAAGGTAATTAGATTGAGTGAGATGTTGCTGCAATTAGGAGATTTTTACCTGGTAGCCGTTTAACCAAGATGAATCAATCATTATTGTCTATATAAAGCCTCTTTTGAATTGTATAGTTGGGTTAAAACTCAAAAAAAGGGAATAGAGACTATATTAATTTGATAACGATTATGCTATTTGATTATGTATCTACAAAATAAATTTTATCGAGATGAATTGTTAATAATTACAGATTACATTATTATCCATTGCAGATGAATTTTTATATTATACCAGTGTATTCCTCTATGGCTTTATATATTACTAGCTGTGTTGCCCCGCGCTGCTGGGGACACGTTGAAGGATATCTCTCAGTTCTAAGTAACATAGACTCGGAATTTCTCCGGATTAATTGTTGTTGGTGATCAGCTTCCAATGTATTACAACAGATGCATATTTTCGTTCATATTGTAATAGCACTCTCGGTCATTCTCCAGTCGATGCGGTTTTTGTAGCAGTAATGCCCTAGCTCTCTCAGCGGCAGATGCGATATACTTAAAATTATATTCGTTTTTCGCTTTGACGGCATATTAGCAAATGTCGAAATGATTTGAAAGTTTTCAGTGAATTTCAATAATCTTCGGCTGGATGAAGTTATATACATACTTTAAATTAATCCAGCCAGAAGTCGTTCCAGTTCTAAGTCGAAAAGAATATCATTTAAGCGAAATTATGTATATAGACGTAATACTAAAAATGTATTAGAAAGGGTTCACATGGATATTTGGGGACCAGCTCCAGTTAAATCAATAGGTGGAAATAAGTACTTTTTAACCCTTAATTGATGATTATTCAAGTAAAATTGATGTCTTTGTGATTCGAAATAAAAATGATGTATTTAGTTGTTTTAAATCATATCTAACGCGAGTAGAGCTAGAATTAGGTAAGAAAGTTAAAGCAGTAACAATTAATAACGGGCTGGAGTTCTGTAGTTCAGAATTCGAAAAATTTCTTAATGATTTGGGCATTAAAATTGAACGTACATCAATTTATTCCCCGGAAATGAATGGTATTACCGAGAAATTTAACCATACTGCATTAGATGCAGACAGAGCCATGTTACAAGATAGCGGTCTTAAACCTAGTTTTTGGGCAGAAGCTCTTAAGAACTTTGTGTATGTCAGAAATCGGTGTACCCATAAATTAACCGAGGGTAAAATTCCAATAGAAATTTGGAGAGGGTATAAACCTTCAGTTAAGCTTCTGAAAGTTTTTGGTTCTTTGGCATATGTTCATATTCCTAGTACTAAAAGAAACATATTGCAACCTAAAGCCCTAATGGGAATTCTAGTTGGTTATGTTACTAAACGCAAGGGCTATAGAATTTATATTCCAAAGAAACGTACTGTAGAGGAAACTATTCATGTATATATATAGATGAAAACAGAAAAGGGGTATCTAGTTTATTCGGAAGTACAAATGTATGTAGTAATGTGCATGTTTTGTTGGACAATTGGGATTCTGATCAAGATGTAATTGAAACTACTAACATTCAACCCATTAAGATTGTATCTAATGTTACTAACGATTTACCCGGTTAAGACTGAAATGTTACCTCTAGATGTTAGTAATTGGAATTGAGTTGAAAGGCCGAGAAATTATAGTGATAGAATCGATACTTATTACTATCCGCCTGGAAGTAATGAAAGATTACGTTCTTAAATGATGCAGAAAAATATTGTACACAAAAAACAATATTTTGTTTGATCCTGAAAAGTTTGATTTTAAATCAACAACGACTGAAGTTGATAATAAAGAATCTAATTTGGTATTTGAAAATGACTCAAAATTTATAGATAATCATTTGAGTGATACTTTTCAGCAAGAAATGTATATGATTGAATCGCCTCAAACTTTTTTAGACACACAAAATTCACCTAATAAAGCACATTGGGACAGGGCAATGACAGATGAATTGCAGACTATGCGTGAAAGGGAAGTTTGGGATTTGGTTGATCCACCAACCAACCAACCAACCAACGGCAGCAGGTGGGTATTTTCGACTAAAAGGGACGAAAAGAATAATATTAAAAAGTTTAAAGCTAGATTAGTAGCAAAAGGTTATTCTCAAACTAGGGGGATAGACTACAGTGATATCTTTTCACCCGTTGTGAATTTTTCAATAATCAAATTTCTTTTTGTATTGTTAGTTTCAATGTTGAGTTGGAGACATGCTCAACTGGATGTTAAAGCTGCTTATCTGTATGGACGTTTAGACAAGGAGGTTTATATGGAACAACCAGTTGGTCACGTAGCCGAAGGAGCTGAAAATAAAAAAGTATTTATGGATTAAATGAGTCTAGTAGGTATTGGAATAACACGCTAAATAAGTTGTTATATTGGTTTTGTAAAATTAAAGTGGGTTAATTGTACCTATATGTTGAATCAAAATGTTATACTTGTGGTCTATGTTGACGATATGGTTCTTTTTGGGGAAAATGGAAAGGTATTAAATGAGGCAATTGATTTGATTAAAACTAAATTAGATATAATTGAGTTAGGAAAGATCAGATATTTATTAGGAGTAAATTTTGAAGAAATAAACTGTAATATTTATTTGCATCAAGCTACTTACATTGATAAATTAATGCAAATATTTGAAGAATTACCAAAAAGCTTTCAAAGTTTGCCTTTTAAAATCGGTTGTGTTTTACCAGATAAAGTAAATGAAAATGAAATTGAGGAAAAGTACCTAATGAATAAATACCCATATCGTTCAATAATTGGTTGTTTATCATTTTTATCGAATAGATCTAGGCCAGATATTGAGTTTGCAGTAAACACAATGGCTCAATTTAATAATGGATATACCTTTAAGCATTGGCTTATTATTGTGGATATTCTAAATTATGTTTTTCAAACTAAAGACCATAAAATTAGTTAATCTTTAAGAAATAATTTTTTACTTTATGCATATTCTGATGCTAATTGGGGGTGTAACCTCAATAAAAGGTACTCAGTTACAGGTTATTTGGTTTATTTTTGTGGTGTTCCGATAGCATGGAAATCATCAAAGCAAAGATAAATAGCCCTCAGTCCCATGGAGTCGGAGTTCGTAGCTTTAACAGAGTGTGTTAAAGAACTTTTATGGTACAAACGAATTCTACAAGAGGTAGATTTGATTCCAGATTTTGTTCCTATACAATTTTGTGATAACCAAGCTGCAATATTTTTTGTAAAGAATGACCAAGAAAGTGTAATAACAAAACACATTGACATCAAATACCAATTTGTAAGACAGTTGTCAAATGATCAAGTATTTCATTTAAAATTTGTTAAATCTCAGGATAATTTAGCTGATTTCTTAACAAAACCTTTGTTGAAAACCTAATTTGAATTGGTAACAAATGAAATTTATGCATTGTAATACTTGTTATGTATATCTGCCATATTCCTTGACCGATGATGGTAATTTTAAATTGGTTGTCGGTCTGGGAATATTTAACTGTTAACTGCACTCACTATAACTATGTCTATGCAAATTTTTTTCCTACTTGTGTACGTATATATATTTTTGGTTTTGTGTTCCTAGAGTGAGGTTCAAGACTGGATCTTATTTTATTCTTCCCACTAACACAAATATATTGAAGTATTAGAATTAAATTCGAATCTCTTATCAGAAAGACAATTATAATACATAAAAATAATCAGAAAAATAAGAGGAAGACATTAAAATAACTTTTGGTTTTATTCTGATGTAATAAAGCAACATCGTTGCCATTCCAAGATTTTGGTTTAACGTCGTTAAATTTTAATGAAAGCAACATTCAATAGAATTTGAAAGTTGTTCTCTACAATCTCCATGTACTAAAGCTTCTATGTACCAAATTTCGCACCTCTAGGTGCAAAACTGTGGATTTGTATAAGGTTCAGACGTACAATCAACTCAGTTTTATATATATAGATACTCACAGCATTCTGAAAACGTTCGAAATAATCAGCAGAATATATTCGATGTCTCCCTAATTTCACAAGAGGTGTTTGGCAACACGAGTGCAATCCCATGTATGTATTTTATTGTGAATACTACCGATAATGAATTAAAGCCGCCATTCAATACAATTCCTAGGTAGTATATATAATGCCGAAAATTATTAAACATTTCACATATTGCTTAGGTATTCTATAGAATGCCAAATAATGAGCCGCCAAAGTATGAAATATATCTAATTTCGATCCGTTTTTTAGGTATAGTATGAAATATAAGAATTATTATATACTTTACCTAGTCATTATATATAATGTATAGGCATTATATAGAATACCATTGTATAATGTTTAAAGTATGAAATATGAGAATTATTATATATTTTACCTAGGCTTCTTATATAATACCTAGGCATTCTATTGAATGTCCTTCTAGAGAATACATATGAATTCTATAGAAAGCCTTATCATGACCCTTTTTCAGTGTTTGCTTAAAGAGCATTTGTTATGCTATATAATGCCTAGTTATAGTATACAATTCCTAAGTAAAGTATATAATGATTCTTATATTTCATTCTTCATCTGAAATCGCCGCGCATTCTAAAAATGCTTAGGTATTCTACAGAAAACCGTCTTTTCATACATTGCAGGTAACATAAATACAAAGAAATCATAGAATGCTCGTGATAACATGAATATATTTCGTAACAAATCTATGGCATAACAGTTTTGTCTACTACTCGTATTTGACTAGAGATAATTTTGCTAACCAGTATTGAATAAAAAAAGATTAAGCAATAACAATCACTCTAAGAGAGAGGCTTTAAATAAAGGTTGACCACCACCGCAGATGGAACAACCAGAAAATACTGCTCTTCGGGGACGGAAAAAGAAAGAAAATAAAGTCGATCGACCGAAGGCCGAGAAGTGTCGAACTTCCGGCAACGTGATTTCCGCCCGAAGAAGGGCCCTGTTAGCCTATTACACTATCACACGTCCTTCTGCTTTTCTTTTTTCAGCATCTCACATTTTCTTTTTTTTCTTAGTTTACAACTCCAACCATCCCTTGGTGTGGTTATCTCCCAGTGAGTGATGGATATTCGTTTCATCATTTATTTTTTTGGGGAGGAAAGGAGTAAGCAACACACAGCGGAAAGAAAATGGTTTTTATTTGCAATTGAATGGGTATTGAGAAAATTGTTCTAGGTTTTTGATATTTCGTGCGGAAAGAAAATACTACAACGAAGAGCTTTTGCTTTTTGTTTATGAATTTTTGACAGTTTTTGTAACGTTTTGCTATAATATTGTCATATTTTGTAACTCGTAAGTATTAGACATTATAGACCCATTGGTTAAGCATAGGACTTCATTGGTTCGAGAGTTCGTTGGTACGAATCTCATCGGAACCAACTTTTAATAATTCTTAATTTCTATTCATTTCTTGTTCTTGCAGAACCTTCTAGAACTTTCGATGCATTTGAAGCACGACTTGTTTTTGGTTCGGGATGAATGTTCTGGAGCATTCTGTCTTGCTATATAAGAGAGTCACTCAAATTAGGTGAGGCATATGACTGTTTCTTCTGCAGCTAGATGTTGCTTGTGGTTACTCATTAATAAAGAGCAACGAGTTATAGAAATAGCTTTGTATTTCTTGTGAGCAATAGAGTATACGTGATAATATTACATATCATGAGAAATATTTTTTATTGTTTGAATTTATTATGCCTTTTACATGGAGGGGGGGGGGGGATATGAAAGCATTAAAGCAATAACTTAAAAAAAAAATTAAAAGAAAATATATATGCTCTTAAGTACAAGAATATAATACCTAATATCAAAAATATCATTGATAATAATTAAAATATCTTTAACGTTTAATATAATCTTTTTACAGTGTGGGTTGAATGTTTTGAAGATATTTGGAGAAATATCTACACTGGGGCCGTATTGTGTGGTAACATTGTATCACCTTCAACATTTACAATTACGGTTCGTAATTACGTACTTAGATGAAGTGGCAAGAACCCATTAGCTACCACCTCTCTCTTCACATTAACACCACACCAACAAGAGGACATTGAGATTTCTACACATTTTACGTTCAGTGATCCATCACCAATTCTATACGTCATTGGCAGAGTTCTGCTTCGATCCTGTGACACCGATTGTTATGACACCGACGGCTCAGCTAACCACGTAACTAAGGACTGAGGGCTTGTTTACAGGATGAGAATAAACTAAGTTGGAAGATAGAGTTCACTTGATCTGTACATCATTATATATTATAAATCACTCGCTTGTCCAAATATTGAAATTGAATGAATGGCAAAAACTTAAGGTTTTATTTTGTGTAGTTTCAAAGCGTTTCCCAACTATTGTGTATCCACATTTTAAATTATACTGATAAATTACCTCTAGAAGAACAGTTAATAAAGTAATGAAATTCCTACTACAGTATATATAATTTTAGCTTTATGAACTAAAAATACCCTCTTAAAAATACGTACTTAATAACATGCGAATTCTGGCACACCTAGGTCAATTCAAATATTTAATTCCAAAGTTTTTTTTATTTTATTTTTAATCTTAAATGACAGAAAATGCGTATTTTTGTAAAAGCTTTTCTAATGAAAATGTAAAATAATTTATGCTTGCAATACGTGACAACAAAGTAAATTTTAATGTGTGACTGCTGTTTTAAATTGCAGACTGCTGCCTTCCCGTGATTCTGCCACCCGAAAAGGTATTTGGAGCGTAAACATGTCAACAACTTCCTAATATTCGAAGCGCTCTTTTTATTTCAAAAAGAGAAGCCACGCTGTCATGTTTTGCAATTATAATGAACGACAGCGTAATGGGCAAGCAAAAGAAACCTCGAGAAGAGAAGTGCCAGAAAAGATAAATGAACTTGGCAGAGAAGCAAAGGGTATAGTTATTAAGTAAAATTGAATATAAGAGAACGTGACTAAATAAAATTATACTTACTAAATTGAATAATACTTGGCGAATAGGATATGTCATTGTATACTACCTTTTTTTTTTATGAAATGCATTGTATTTCATATGAAAGCGTAATGTGCATGGTGTGTATAGTAGAGTATGGTAAGTTTAGCTTGCGACGTTGTAGGAATTTATCTTTTAGTCGAAAATCAACAAAAAATATCTAAGTAAAAGATTTTGAAGGCTTTCGAACTGCTTTGGCGTTTACAGTTAATTAACAATAACCTTTTACTTATATAAGATAATAATATTTTTTGCGTTAACAATATTGTTAATAATATTTTTTACAAGAATGTATGTCTCTAACTTGGAAAGTATAGCTGTGTCTAATGGGGTATCTCTAGGTCTAGGTAGTGGTGCTTTTTATTGAGAAATATTTTTTTTATTGAGATCTACCTTTTTATTGAATGTCTGATGAATCTATTGCACGATATGAACTTTGTTTTGTTACAAATACACGAGCTAGATCAGTTTTAAAATATACAATAGTTAATTGGATAAACAAAACAAAAATTAGGTAAATACAGTTAATAAAATTAGATGTTCATTAAAAGGAAGTCCTAGTAAGGATCATTCACTATACTCACTATGTTACAATCATCTAGCCCAATGCATTTAGAAACTACTTTCTATATAACATTGAAATTTGGTGAGTAGGTACAAAAATGATCACTAAATAGAATGACGTAAATTAAAAACTCGAAAATAGCGTCTAATACATTTTTATTTTATATTTGAAATCTTTACTCCAATGCATATGTAGTGGCTCTACCTGGTTTTGACTTAAGCCATTTTAATTTTCATTTATAATAGATAGATGGACATTAAATGAAAACAATTTCTGTCATTTCACTAAGTGATCATGTTCGTATCTACTCACCAAATTTCAAAGTTTATTACAAAGTATATTTTCTAAATGCACTGGGCTAGAAGATTGTAACATAGAGAGTATAGGGAATGATCCTTACTAGAACAGCCACTTAAGCATGTTTCGTTTTCAATTGGAGATGATAATGAAAAAGTTCTCTGTTTCAGTTCTCTAAGATTATATTGATAAAATATAATTTTATTTACTGTGACAGATTGTTGCAGATAGCCCCATACTATTTGAAGAAGAGGTGTAGCGAAAGGGACCTTGATTGAGAGGTCCCATTGTCGTTCAAACAGGAAGGGCGCAGCATGGGGCATTGAAATTTGGTGAGTAGGTGCGAAAAAGATGTTTTAATGAAATGACATAAATTGTTTTCATTTAATGACCATCTATTATAAATGAAAGTAATGCATCGTCTTATACATCTTAAATTGTTTTGCAGCCCTATAAACAGAATTGCTCAGGGATCGACTTACAAGTATAGGAGCCCAGACCAAAGAATATTTTCTGGTCCCTTGACTTGCTTTATTATAAAATTGTTAACTTTTTATGAGCACACAAAGTAAAATACCATAATCAGATTTAAAAAAAGCTTCAAATCATATTTTATAAGCGAAATCACTTGCGAAAAAATCATATTTTAAAAATTGCAGAAATTTTTCATTTTTTTTTTTTTTCAGATGTAATTGAAGATGTAAATCTAGATAAGTTTAAATTAATATTATCATTATAAGAATTGATCTAATGATGCAGTACTTCAGAGTTTTTTTTTATGAGTTTCTCATTCTGTTCTTTCTTGTAGTTTTAGTTGAGCCAAATGTGTATATCCAGCCCATTTTATAATAAATCCGTAGTGCTTACAATAGAAAAAAAAAATTGGAATAGGAAAAAAGTATCCGTAAACGGTAAAACATGTTAAATTAGTTTAAGTAACAAATAGATACAGGATGTTCAATAATGTTTGAATCCTATTAAAGTTTTAAACGTGAATAATTAAAAAATTTTTGGAGATAGGAATGTACAGTTTGCGGAATTAGTGCTAGAAAAACAGTAAGTTTTGAAAAATACAGGGGTTTACCTATTAGATTTGATCTCAAAACCGTGTTTTTATTATTTAAGTTCAGGATAGATCAGTCATATATCTAAATTAAAGAGGTAAGACTTTTATATTTTTGAAATAGCACATTATACAATAAAATGTTTCCTTAATGTAATGCCAACAACGTGACAATGTAACAAAATATCCGAATGATCATCCAGTACAAGTTTGTGGCATGTGATAACCATCGATATAGATAAACAACTGGATAGACTGCATAACGCTGGAAAAATGAAGCCGTTGCCAGATGCCATTGGTGGGATAAAAAATACGGATTGCTGAGGATTGAAAATAAAATTTTGAGTTGTACACAGCGGAAATGTCAATAGTAGACCTTAATTAGTAATAATGTGCAAAAAAAAAATGTATACTCTAGCACTTCACAAGGTTTTTCGCATTCCTATCCAACTATAAAATTGAACTGTGAATGTTTAATCATCCCACCAGCTTCACAATCCCCGAAGCGTTTTTCTCTTTGCATTGACATTGAAACTGTCTATTATGTTGTTTATCTATATCGATGGTGATAACATGCATCATGACAGTGCAGAAAACGTGAAATTTATTTAATTGGATAAATTAGAAGTTTTGTAAAAATTAATTAAAAAAACTATTGATAAGTAAATTTGCCTTTAGTTATGTTTTACATTTTTTTAAAGCTTTATAAGAATTTTTAGGGTCTTCTAAAAATAGAGGTCCTGGGTGAATGCTTCGTATGCCCTACAGTAAATCAGTCTCTGGTAATGCTATTTGCAAGGACTGTTTTGACATTTGTCGCTGGTCATATTGTGTTCTTTTCTTTCCTCTTCACGTTCTTTTAGAAAATCGGTCATTCTGAAACTACAGAAAATAATATAAATTATGGACAGTAATTTTAAGTATGAAATAACATAGACAAATTCAAGCATTACTTTTGAATTAAATGTATATTTTAAAGTAAGTTGAAATAACTAGTCGGCTAAAAATATTTTTAATATAAATATTTATAATTAGATAAAATTGCAACTATTTTTAAGACATTGACTTATTGGAATAAGTTAATATTTACATTCCACAAGCGATAAACGTTATAGCAGTAGGAGACTTTTTTTTGTTATTTAGATGTTTTCATCCGTTTTATATATTTTTGACAACGCGCCATTTTTAAAGCTCTGACTTCGTGGACATTGAAATATTAAACACTAGCTGAATACCCGTGCTTCTCTACGAAATTTTAACATGTGCAATGTTTTAGCTAGCTGTGAGGCCTCGCGTAGCGGAAATCCGTTATTGGTGTATAGGTCCCAGTTTTTGGATCTTCGCTCGCAGGAAGGTTCATCGCTACGCAATATTAAACTTGCTTCGTTCGCTGAATAGTTCATTGACACATAAGTATAGGCTTACTTCACTCGTTGAAAGGTTCAATACTATGCAAGAATAGGCTCTCTTCTCTTGCTGAAAGGTTTATTGTTGCTTAAGCATCAGTTCGCTTCACTCACTAAAATCTAATTGCTACGTAAAGCCTCTCCTCGGTAGAGACAAAAAAAAAAAAAAAATCCCCGTTAATACAATAATAAACACCCCTTTATGATTATTTTAACACGTGTTTGTGGAAAGCAAAATTAGTAGGCCAAAACTACTTATGTAGAAACTTTCAGGTCTCTAAGCCTAATAGAAGTCACTTTTTGTGAAAATATTAATTAAAAAAATTAATAAAAAAACAAATTAAAATTTTAACATTCTTTTTGTCAGTAGTCCATTTAGAATGCCAAAACTACTTGAGTTGTAAATTTCAGAACTGTAGCCCAAGTAGAAATCGTTTTGTAAAATATTTGTTAATTATTAAAAAAGAATTAAATAAAAGTTTAAAATTCTATTTTTAAAAAGTCAAATTAGAAGCCCAAAAGTACTTATGTTGAATATTTTAGAGCTGTAGCCCTATTAGAAATCGTTTTGTAAAATATTTATTAATTAATTAAAAAAAAAAAACTAAATAAAAATTTACATTTCTGTTTTTCAAAAGTTCAATTAGAAAGCCAAAATTACTCATGTTAAAAATTTTAGAGCTGTAGCCCTATTAAAAGTCGTTTTATAAAAAATGTGTTAATTTATTTCGAAAATTAATTAAAAAATAACTAATTAAAATGTTAACATTCTGTTTGACATATGTAAAATTAGAGGGACAAAACTTCTTACGTTGAAAATTTCAGAGCTCTACTCCCATTTTAAGTAGGTTTCTATAGATTCACAGACAGACACACAGCTTGTTTTATAATTATAGATTTGAAAAATTTCGTTTTAACACGTTAGAGTAGTTAGACGAAATCAAATAGTTTATTTTTACTTAGTATGTTTTGTTTATCTTGGAAAATGTGTTCTATTTGGTAACCTCCTGGCTTTATGGGTAGTAGGCTAGTAGGGCATTAGGAAAATCACACATTGGTAACATTTGCAACTCTTTGAAGATGATTAATCAAGATCCGGATAGCTTAAATTTTCCATGTTCATCTTTGTTAACATTTAACCCAAATTTCATAGTATGGATATGCTCATATGAAAAGTGGGGAAATTAGTGACGAATCAGAGAGTTAGTGATTGAGAAAGAAAAGATAAGAAAAATTAGACAATTCCTCATGTTTTCGAAGGAAATACATCAATTTTCTAAATAATACTAAAACTTTGTGTATATTTTTTCTTCAATAGGTTTAAGATAAAACGTTTAGTCTGGTATTTCTTAACTCTCAGAAAATCCTGAGCGAATTTTATATTCTTTTATTTGATACTGTTCTGTATGTCTATAAATAACTTGCTTTTGAAATTTTAAACCAGTAAATATTTTATTTTGCAAACCAATAAATATTTTATCAAATAAATCTCTAAATGTGGTACATTCAATTTTTTTTTTTTTTAATTTTTTTTTTTTAAAGTTATAAAATGGGGTACATGTTAAAGAAAGCATAAAATTTTACAACTTATGAATTCCTTTCCTTTAATAGCTACTAATATTTTATATACGAATTTGAAAGCGAATTCTAAAGCATGTCATTATAGCTCAGGTTTTATATTCTTTCGTTTATTTTAATATCAAATATTTTTTTAAAAAAAATAAACCTAAGAATCAACTGAAAGTTACAATTTATTAAAACAAAACAATCCTTCTACATAGGTTTCCTGCTTTAAATATTTGGAATGATATCAAAGTTTCATGTAACAAAGAATTTTAAATTGCCCTATTTAAACTTGTTTAAAAGTTTAAAAAATCCAAAGTTTAAGGTAGCAATAGAATAAGTTAATGTTGAAAAATTGCCATTCCTAAAATAGTATTTATTTGCATTTATTTACAATGAAGTCTTTTGAAATTTTAACCAAGAGTACATTCTTCATTAAAAGATATTTTCGGAAACAATCAATATCAATTTTAATCTTGCGCGGATAAAAAATAAAATAAAATTTCACTTATCAAAATCAATTTAAATTTGTAAAAGGAGATGACATGTTATTGAACCGTATACGACTTTTTCTAAATACATGTTCAATAATCTAACAGGGACATTTCTAAACGTAACCACAAATGTTGAACCTCAGAATACATTGAATTCTTTTTACAAATTTTTCACAGTTCTAATGATTCTCAAATTTCTCATCCTACTCCCAAAACAGATAATTTAACATTACATTCTTCTTCTTTTAATAAGTCACTACTTCTCACACAACTCTTTCGTTTACTTCATTTACAGTTACAATTTTTTTTTTTTTTCAATCTTGTCTCGAAAGACGTTATCACCATATATAACAGATCGATAAAAACATCATTGGCGATGGTCAGTCTTGTTATCGGTTCAGCGACTGAAGATGGTTTTCTTTATTATTTGTTGAACGAGCTACATAGTCTGTGAACGGAGTAGATGGTATTTGTGTAGTTGAATGTGGCCTCTTTCTTTCATGGATGGTAGTTCTATGTGTCAGAGAAGATGAGGTTCAGTATTTAGATTTGAAGAGTGTTGGTAACTTCCAACGTTGCAAAACTTACTTGTACATTGAAATAAGATCAATCAATATTAAAAATTGCCAAATATATACACCATAATAAACATAGCACATGGTTTGAAAGCTCTGTTTATAAAGTTTGAAATGCTTGAACAACATATTATATACTTTCATTAACTTCTTTGATATTTAAAAACTTACTACCAATACCAGTGGTTGATAGGCTTTTGTGGCTGAAGAGATGTACATTTAAATCTCTTAAATTTTCTGAGTCAAAAGGTTTTAAATCTAAAATGTGGTTATAACTCATTAACAAAAAAACAAAAAAATTAGTATTGTTATTAATTTTATTTAAAACTACAGCTTTTCACTCATAATTTTAAGAATGTAAATCTTTTGTTGTCATAAAAGTAAAATATAACTGGCTGATCTATCTAGTCCAGCAGATTTTCTTAAACATCTATTGATAGGCAATTCAGTTTAGTAAATGAATTTCTCCCAACCTATGAAACTGATGAATATAGTTCTTGTATTAGAACACTTAATAGATTTTAACAGTTGCGTGTTAAATAATGAGTGAGCGAACGGAACTTGCAAAGGCGTAGCAATCCATATATGAGCCCACTCTTGGTGATTATTTGGTAAAATAAGTATATATTGTTGTGTTGATATACTATTTAAATAATTTAAGAAACTTTATCCTATTTTCTACAGATATATTTTAGTGATATTCATATTGAAACGCTTTTCTTATGTGAACATTTTAATAACTTGATAAACATGATTGTATAGCTTCTACCACATATTTTAAAATGAGAGTAATCTATATGAAAATGTGCTTACACTTATTATATTTCAACCTCTACTAGACCCAGTTCAAGCATTTGGTATTTAACATTTGTAAGATATTGAGAAATAATTTCTCTCATTATAAGTACTATATAAAAGTTTGAGGAAGCATTACACTAAGAAACACGTTCTTGACTAGCCTCGAAATACGTTAATATACTTGACAGTTGGAAAAAGAAAGAGCATAAAATATAATATTCCCCCGATTATCTAATATAATACCACTATTAACAATTTTAGTGTTTATTTTCATTTATTGACATTATTTGACACGGAAAACGTTAACAGAAATTTATTAATTTTTTAAAACATGTTAGTAATTCTATAAAATTATAATCATTTTAATAGATTACATGTAAATTTTTCCTTAGAAAAATCCGATCATAAGGTATAGAATTATTTCTATGTAGGAATCGCGAAATGCCATTCTTTTTTAAAATAGTTGATTCAAAATCAGAATATTTGTCACAGTAAAGTTTTTAGACTGTATGGTAAGTCACTAACAGGCACGTATAACTATTGTAGAAATAGTTAAATAAAATGCAAATAATTTATAATTATGTATGGGACAATTTTAAATTTAAATGGTACTTTAAATAAAGCAAAAATTGTAAACTGGTTAAAATACTGCATTTTGACAGAAGACACCCCCTCATTTTTTTACATCTACCCATACAAATGTTCTAGCAAAATTTCAGAATCCTACTCCAATTAAAAGATGGCACTCAATGAACAGTAAAATTTCGCATTTTGTGCGTTTTTGGGTATTTGTAGTGGATTTGGTAATAAGTATAATTGAAAGCAATTTTATTAAAGAAACATTTTATTTATACCATAATTTAAAAATGTTAAATAAGTTAGTAAAAGTTTATGAAATAATTAAACAGTAGAGGGCTCCACCCCTGCTCACAAACGCTCGTTAATCCTCTGTGATACTTCATTATCTTTTGAAATTCTGATAAAATTGCTCCTATAAATTAGGCCGTTTAAAATCCTGAAAAGCATTCAAAATAAGCTAATATTCCTCCTAAATACGAACTGAATAATTAGTGTGGTGTTATGTAGATCAGTAGTGTTGTTTATTTCATCATTTAACCAAGACTTACAGTACCACTTGGCTACATTTTTTGTAAGCTTAAAATGGTCAGTCTGAAATTATCTAAATACCAAAATATAATTTCAAATCATAAAATTCTCACTCAATAAAGAGTGGGATAGCGAGTATAAATAGTGTCTAAGTTTCAGCTCTATTCAAAGTTTCCAAAAGTACAGCTGTACTTAATAAACATTTTCAAACGACTTTAAATCTCCTACCAAGAACAACATCTAATTGAAATCAATCGAATGAATAGTTAATAACATCTAAAAAATATGGGTTAGGTGTGGGAATTGTGAACAACATAAATCCTGTATATGTTGCCATTCAGATTATCGAAACCCACTGTCATTGAAGAGACATGTTCGATAACGTAATATTGAAAAATTACCATATCAAGATTTCTTTTTGAAAGTAAAAAGTAAATATCAAGAGTTCTTTTTGTCACAAATTCTCCAAGACTGGCCTTTTCTTTCAACATTTTTAATAGCTCGCACCCTTTTATATTTGTGGAATCTTTTGAGTTATTCATATCTGTAATACTTTTTAAGTTTTCTTTTGCTGTAATTCTGTGTGAAAATATGGCCTAACCAATCAATTCATTTGAGAGATACCATATAAGCTTTTTCAAAACTTTTCCAGCGGCAATTCCAATTTTAGAAACAATTATCTTATACTTCTTAACGTTTTTCCACAAGTTCAGGTCACCACCAGAAGCAAGTGGGGCTTCTATCCATGTCTTTACTGTACAAAAAAGCATTGAACTGTACAAATAGCTGGAGCTGCATTTCTTCTCTCTATTAGTTATATGGAAACCCTCTTGCTGGTCTTTGAACAGAAGGATTTAAAAATGTACAGGAGTTTAGCTATCCACTGTGCGTGATGAATTAATGAAACTGCTCTGCAACTGATTTTCTCTGGTATATTGTCCAAAACGATTACTGTCAACTCAATTACTTCTTTATAATCATCTCTAACTATCATAGATTTATCCACAGATGAAAGAAAGGCTACAGTTGAAACTTTAAACTTTTTAACATCTTTTTTCAGTTCTAAGCCATGAAAGTTTATTTGTGCAATTCTTTTTCAAACGGCTTTAAGTCTGTTGAAGAGAGAAACTTCTGTGAAACATGAGGGTCCATAGCACAACTTAAGTAACTTTGCCAATATTAATTCCGAGACATGATGTCAGCAGGCTAGCCACAATAGTTCAGGTCTGATTTTTTCTCCAAATTAATGCATAACTCTTATACACAACCAATAGTACTAGTGCCAACTCGTAGTATCAAAACTTTGTCCAAATTTAATTCTCAGCTTGCCATTGTCTAGTATAAAAACAGTTTTTTGAAATATATTTCGCTGTTCTTCCACCACTCAACTTTGAGACACTAAGAAGTTTTTCAATACCATCTCTCGTAACATATAAAGACAAACGGTCAGTCTTTCTTAATCCAAAAGATTTTGGCAGAAGTTTGCCGTTCCAATGAAGGCCTATAGGACAGTCAGATTTTAATTTACCCAATTCTTGAATCAGCGTATTCTTTTCTAGCCTTTTTTCTTGATTTTTGACCCCTCTTAAAAGAGAAAACTTTCGAGGAACATGCCCCAAAGCTGTGACTGCTGGAACAATCAAACGAAGTGCTTCACGATCACGATCAGACGGTGTTTTTGATAATATGGACATTGTCAGATACAGTAGATAACTGTTGCCAAACTATATTGCATCTATTTAAAAGACAAAAAAACTTTTTTTTAAAAAAAAATGTAGACATGCGTTCTTATCAGCATAAAACTCGAAAATTATGCGAAATTACAAAAAAGTAGAAAAATGAATGGTCATTGAGCGCCACCTTCTTATAGGAGTAGGAAGGTAAAATTTTAGGAGAATAATACTATGGGTAAATGTAAAATTAATAGTTTAAAAAACTAAAAAAATACGCTTTTATAGAAAAGTGAACTAAAAAGTAGAAAATAATTAATAGTTTAAAAAACTAAAAAAATACGCTTTTATAGAAAAGTGAACTAAAAAGTAGAAAATAATTTTAAATAAGTTTGAAATAAGAATAGAGTGATTAACAAGAAATATTTATTTTATCGTAAAAAAGTGTGGGGTGCTTTTTAAGATATTTTCAACAATTGATATCAAGCACCCCACGCTTTTTTACGATAAAATAAATATTTCTTGTTAATCACTCTATTCTTATTTCAAACTTATTTAAAATTATTTTCTACTTTTTAGTTCACTTTTCTATAAAAGCGTATTTTTTTAGTTTTTTAAACTATTAATTATTTTCTACTTTTTAGTTCACTTTTCTATAAAAGCGTATTTTTTTAGTTTTTTAAACTATTAATTATTTTCTACTTTTTAGTTTGGTTTTCTATTAAAGCGTGTATTTTTAGTTTTTAAACTATTAATTATTTTTTCTGTAAACTATAATTTTTTTTAGTTAGTGTATAAAACTCTCCAGTTGTTTCTGCCAATAGTCACATGCTTGTCTCAAATTTAAGTCATGTGTATGCCTTAGTACACACCGTATTACTTGGCACAAAACACTACCGTGTCTCTGAATATGAAAAATCACTAATCCTGAAGATCCTGGTAAGGATAATGCGACTAAAAAAAACACGCTTTGTATAACTGTCGTTCAAACGGCACACCATGATTCGATTCCGGAGAAGGTTGGTTGGTAGGAATTTAACGGCGCAAGGGCAACACGAGTTAATCCTTGTGATAAAGCGACAAACTTATTGAATTATTGAATTGTCATCGGTCCTTAATAAGTATGCCAAATTTCGAGTTAATCCGACGTTTTGAAGGGGGTCAAAATCATGTTCAAAGATTCCGTTACATACATACATCTGAAGCTAATAAAAGCGTATTAAAAATTAGGTGGTGTCTTGGTCTGTAGCTGAAAAAAAAGTTTTTTGAATCACCCTATTACTACAGCTTGACATATTTTCTCATATTTCTGATCGGTGTTCAACTTTTAAAAGTCATCTTTTGGAAAATCTATGTTATTGTATTCAACAACTGTTAAATCTAGACAACTTGTTAAACGTTTTCTTATTGGGCAGTAAAAGAAGTACGTCAAGAAATTGGACCATTGAGGGTAATCATAGCATTCCTAAGAGGCAGTTTGCTTAAATGAAGTGCACAAACAACTACTTGAACTGGTTATCTTAATATATATAAATTACGTCTCACGTTGTTTGAGCCCAATGGACTCCAAAAATACTTAACCGATTTTAATCAAATTTGCCCACCGTGTGCAGTTTGATCTAACTTAAAAGATAGGATAGCTTACATCTCAATTTTTATAGCCGCAATATTATTTTATTGCAAATTATTTGTTTCTTATTTGACAATTACAATTATCTGTTAGCTCCAAATGATTCTTTCTTTATTTCAATTCTGTCTGTCTGTCTGTGGCTCTGTGGATCAATAGAAACCTACTTAAAATTGGAATTGAGCTCTGAAATTTTCAACATAAGACAAAGAGAGAAACAGCTCTGAAATTTTAAACATACGTAGTTTTAGCCATCTATTTAGACTTTTGAAAAACAGAATGTTAAAATTTTAATTAGTTATTTTTTAATTAATTTTCTTAATTAACATTTTTTTTTACAAAATGACTTCTAATAGGACTACAGTTCTGAAATTTTCAACATAAGTACTTTGGGCCTTCTAATTGGTCTTTTGAAAAACAGAATTTTAAATTTTTATTTAGTTCTTTTTTAATTAATTTTTTTAATTAATTAATAAATATTTTACAAAACGATTTATAATAGGGCTACAGTTCTGAAATTTTCACCATAAGTAGTTTTAGCCTTCCAATTGGATTTTTGAAAAACAGAATTTTAAATTTTTTTTTTAGTTCTTTTTTAATTAATTTTTTTAATTAATTAATAAATATTTTACAAAATGATTTCTAATAAGGCTACAGCTCTAAAATTTTCAACACAAATAGTTTTGGCCTTCTAATCGGACTTTTGACAAAAAGAACGCTCAAATTTTTATTTAGTTCTCTTTTGATTAATTTTTTAATTAATAAATATTTTACAAAACAATTTCTAATAGGGCTACAGTTCTGACATTTTGAACATAAGTAGTTTTGGACTTCTAATTAGACTTTTGAAAAACAGAATTTTTAAATTTTATTTGTTTTTTAATTAATTTAATTAATTAATCAACAAATATTTTACAACACGATTTCTAATTGGGCTACATTTCTGAAATGTTCAACACAAATAGTTTTGGCCTTCTGATTGGACTTTTGACAAAAAGAAAGTTATAATTTTAATTGTTTTTTTAATGAATTTTTAATTAATATTTTCACAAAAAGTGACTTCTAATAGGCCTAGAACTCTGAAAGTGTCAACATAAATAGTTTTGACCTTCTAATTTTGCTTTTTACAAACATCACGTGTTAAAATATTCTTAAAGGAGTGTTGTGTTATAATTATTAACGGGGCTTTTTTTTTATTGTTTCTCGACAAGGGAGAAGCTTCTAATATTAAGGCTTTCCTTACAATTAGTTTTTAGTGTGTGAAGCGACTTTACGCTTACGCAGCAATGAACCTTTCATCGAGCAATAGCATAGCCGGCCACGTGTTATTTAGACTGAAGTATAAATTGAATTCATATTATAGTAAAAGTAATACAGTGGAATTCTTCTTGCTTTTTAATTATTAGTGCTTCATTGTTCAAAAATCTTCATTTAAAATATATGCATATAAGTATTATCACATAGTTAATACCTGGAATGCCACCACATAATCTTTGATTAAAGATTGGTTCACCTATTATTCTCCTGCGTAATTTGAATCCACTTCGATTATGCTACGGTACGCGTTTGGTCATCAAAAAGATCACCTGAAATATACTTGAAGCTACCATTTTAACTGGAAAGTTTAAAGGAGAAGTGGTCCTGTTGCCACGTATTCCGATGATAGCATCAGAATCAACGATACCCTTCAAAAGGTTACAGTTTTCAATTCGTTTAGCTTTTGCCACGTCTATAAATAAGTCTCAAGACCAAACAATGTCCATTTGTGGTTTAGATTTGGAAAATCCATGTTTTTCTCATGGGCAACTATATGTTGCATGTTCACGTGTAGGAAAACCGTCGAATCTATTTGTTTTAGCTAAAGACAGGTTAACCAAAAATATTGCGCACCGATTAGTGCTAAATTAAATTGAAATTAAAAGTATTTATAATTCCAAATAATAAACATTATTGTTAAAGATTTAAAACTATCTGCCCTACCTACCTCATTTATAAGTTTAAGTGTCACGTGTTATTTACTAACAACTTTGTAATGTATTCATTTGTTACAAACTTGAATACAAAAAATAAAAAAATTTAAATTTATTTCTTTTGTATTGATTTTTGCTCAATATCAACGGTAGTAGAAAATCTATCATGGAGGTCGTCATGTTTTTTTACAAATGGCATCTGCGTGAAAAAGAATGGTGGTCCCCATGACTGGTGTTCTCCTACCGTTTCCCTTGAATACTTTACTACTATGTAATATAACAAAAACCTTAGCCACAGCAACGCGTGGCCGGGTCTGCTAGTAATAAAGTATATTCGAATAATGAAATTGATCAATTAGAGACTTCGGTATTTCATGCAGTACCACCATAATAGCCCCACCTTGAATAGTTTTCTCATTAATGTAGCTTTTTTTCTTAAATTGTAATGATGATACTACGTTTCATTCAGAGCCACTGTCTGGAGTTACGTGTCCAAAATATTGAATATAGTTCTTATACCAAAGTTATGTGTTCTCGTTTATTTATGCGACATTCACTACTTGCAATTTTTATACTTATTGCTTCATCCTTTCGATAATATAAATAGTGAAAATTTTTTGAGCTAATATCTTGATGGTATTTTACCATTTCACGAAAATTCACTTTATCCATTACCACTGCCTGGTTTTCTAGCGTTACAACCTTTAAAACCCGCAATTGAGTATCTGCTTTATTAGAAATGCTCTATGGTCACAATCTCTAGAAAAAGAGAGTAGATTTTCTGGCAGTCCTTGCTTCACTGAAATAATTAAACTTTCTAGCTTTTCCCTGGTCGAAGCAATTTACTATCAAGTACACTAAAGTACATCACTCGAAGTCTGTGACATTGAATCATTTTTAATAACGTTACTTTCAGGTCTAAACCTAGAGTCTTTGTGGGTTGGAGACTCCAAGATCGTGCCGAAGTGACATGACTTAACACTTGAGTTTAGTAAACGCCATTTCATAAAAGGATATTGCAGATGTTTTAAAATGCTTTATTACTATGCCTACACTATAAATAAAATAATTGAAACTAACCAAAAGAATAGAATGAAAATAAAAAAAAAAAATGTCCGTATTTTGTAAAAAATAAAGGTTTTGATCGAGATTTCGGGAAACCCAAATGTTAAATGCAGATAAATTTTTTTTATTACTGTTAATTAATATTTTAAACTTTATATTTTTATACTTGAAAATAAAAATTTGCTTTACATTTATGTTTTTTAAAAAATTTAAAAATCTTCGTTTTTGTCAAAAAAAATTAATCTTCAGGTCCATTCGGCGAAACCTAAATATTTTCCGATTGAACTAAAAAATGCTTTGGTAAACATGTGAGCATAGTGACAACTTTTTATCAACTTGAAATTTGGAATTTCCAAAAAAAGTCTTTTTCGATACGCCCTATTGTGTATCTTATAGATCGAGTGTTTGAATAATATTGAACCTAATGGTTATAAAAAATTTTAATGAGGTAAAACATGTATGTAAAGTAAATAAAGAAAATGTAAGTCAACAATACTGTTTATAAATAGAAAATTCAAGTTATTATTTAAATTAATAAAATTACTATAACTAATTTAAAGTAACATATAAACTGTAAAAGTCTGCGTCACAAATTAAGTTTAGAATACCACAGTTGCTTTTATTCTTAATGAAGGATGGTAATTATTAACTGAAATAATAAAGCAAAGTTGATAAAAAAATAAAAAATACTATTCTATTAATTCTACAACAATTTGCTGTAATTATCTTCAACTTTTAAACGCCTTACTAATTACTAGCGTGTGCAAGCAACTTTGCTAGAATTAGAATTTGTTTTTGTTTTAAGAGATTTAATGTAAATCCGAAACTTAATAATTTGAAGACAAAAAATAGATAAGAAGGGTTTAAGTTCGTAAATACTTTTCAGAAAAAATGAAATGTTCTTGTGCACTTTGAATAGTTTTCAAACCTTTAGTTTACGTTTGCTCAATATAACGGCCAAATATCTTAAAACGTCATGTCATAATTGCGCCGGCATTCAGCTGGAATATATTGCATAAAAATTAAAGCAGAAAGCATAGTTTGATAAAAAAAAAAGGATAAGACATCATCTTTATGAAAAACATCAGAATGTGAAAATAAATCTAAGTTTCTTTGTCAGTAAAGAGAACACATGCAGCATAATTTAAACTAAGGGTATAGAGCTTAGCACAACTGTCAATTACACTTAATTCAAGTTACTGCATTTATATTTGTCATGAATTGGTGTAAGTTATCGTTCTCATTCTCATATAGTCCATAATTTTTAAAAAATTGCCAGTTCGGCGATAATTATTACATTGGAGAAAAAGAAAACAAAAAAATACGATATTAGGGATTTTTTTTCGATAAGCATTACAATATCATTTCTTTTAAGTTAAACAGAGGGAAAACATCAGTTGCTGATGGGTGATGATAAAGGTAAAAAAGAAATGTGTTAAAAATATTCGTGTTTTTTTTTTTTTTTTTTTTTTTTTTTTTTTTTTTTTAAACTTTTTTATGCCTCATCGCATTTCTACGAAAATTTTGGAGGTGGGGAGATCAAAATCGTTAGAGTCGTTTCTTGAAAATTGGTGAAAAACATACATTTTTCAATGGCAGCTATCTTATGCGCAAATTCGACCAAAACCTTAATGACATAGCCACCACTATCCCGTATATAAAAGTTGAACACGGTAAATCAATGCGTCTGGGAGTTATGTTGACAGCAGACAAACAGACATTTCTTAGACCACTTCTTTTTTTAACTTGGCACGTTTTAAAATGTGTAGAAATGCCAAAAAAAAAAAAAATCTATTTTTTTACGAATGCAATATTTTCATTATCCTATGTTAACATATGAGTAATAGGAAGTAAAAAACAATACATAACTGTAATTGAAATTTTCAAACATTAATTTACGTGTTTATATTTCACTTGAGATAGAGAGCAATCCACTTTAAATTTATTTTTTAACAATGAATTTAAACGAGGGAGAAATAAAAAAATATCACTCTAGCATTTTTAAGCAACTCCAACTGAAATAAATGATATTTCTCCCTAATGTCCACCTCTAGAATGTTTTGAATGAAAGTTGAAAGTTTCAAAGAAATCCTTTAAGCCGTTTACGTTTGAGCTTACAAAACCCAGAAAATCAAAAAATTATACTTTATTATATTTTTCCCCTCAATAAATTATAAGCAAAATTTTCAATATGGGACACCATTGAATTTCTTATGGACATAAAAAGACACAGTATATTTCGAACCCAATATTTGTATCATAAATATTTTTAAACATGACAAAGAGCTTTCTCTTAAAGTTTCAAACTAATTTAAATTGTTTCAAGAATCTTTTTAAGTAAGTCTTACATAAGAGAGAGGCAAGACAACTGGATGATGCAAGCCTTTGAGTATTTATGGTATTATATAACATTGTGTTTTGGAAAAGAAAAACCAATATGATTTAAGTTTTGAGAAAGAAATCATAGAAAAATGTAAGCAAAAATATTTTTGACTAGTATTTTAAAGATTCTAAGTAATGTGAATATGATTGACAGTCAAGAAAAAGTTTTCATATTATATCAATAAAGAATTATAATCAATAGATTGATCTAGTAGCGAAAGAATCGAAATTTAAAAATGTGCATAAATAATACACAATTTTTCAACAAGCCATGTAACATAAATCATTTAACGATTCTTTACCATTTGTTGGTCTTATTTCAAGTTACAGATATGCATGAAAGTAATTAACTAGACTGTGATGAACTCCTTTAAAAATAAAATTTCCTAATTTTGTTTTAAGTGACAGCTTGTTCTTGAATTCAAAGTAAGGGAATACGATGAAGGAATTCTATTAAATCCAAGGTGGAATAAAACAGCATTATTCTTACGAAGCAGTTTTCTCTATGAATATTCAGAACCGATTGATTAGAATGAAGAATTAATCATTCCCATTCAGAGCTACCAACAATTTTCCAAGTTCATAATTTCTGGCATATAAAGTACTTAAGATTTCAATGATAATAGAAGAGGAAATTTATTCATATTTTTGGGGCTAGATGATTAGACATTGTGACCTCAGACGGTGCCTCTTTTCAGGGGCATTCGAGCAGTTCCTTTTGGGGAAGCTTTGGAAGATAATTTTCTTCTTCGACTGATGGAAAGCAATAGAATACACAACGGGAGAAATCTTAAGCTAAATTTAACACTTCTCAACAAAATCAGAAAGCTTTGCTCAAATGTTTCTGCAACTTTGTTTTGAACCTGACGTGCAATTTTAAATGACATTTGAGTTATAAACAGGCTGGACTGTGACGGTGAAACTCACTAAAAGCCTGTTAGACTCACTAAAAGCCTGTTACACAAGTTTAGTTGTTGAATATCAAACACAGACACCAAACACGTACAATTTGGAGATATTTATGGATTGAAATATCCCCTTGTTAAGATTGATGACATTAAAATTCTGCTAATTTAAAATTTTTGTAAACTAAAATATTTACAAGTTGGCGAATTTGAATATTAACTTGGCGAAAAATCTTGCCATCGATTATATAAGCTCTAATCTGATACTTCTATTTTCAGCAAAGATGTGTACTTCCAATAAAATTACTAAGGAAGCTTTCTTCCAGTCGAATTTTGAAGCACTTTCAGTTGTAGTTTCCATTTGAATTTTACTTAATCCTAATAATATTTTCAATAGCTTCAAACTTATTTATAATGCATGTCTGTAGCACTTATAATTACGAATAGAAAATTAATTTTTACTTGTCTTCCCTGATATTTACGGTTGTAAATTACAATTAAATTTTAGCATGAGAACTCATTTCGAAATTTTTCATTTGGCATATCATAAGTGTTTGTAACGCCTTGTGGATTTGTTTGGAAAAGTTGACTTCAGCTAGGATATTTAGCTGACATGAATAGAGTACAAAGCTAGTCTTTAAGAATAAGCTTTCATATTAGCGTAGTGTAGAAGCTAAAAAAAAAAAAAAATATGTTTGAGGGACAATTTATTACCTTTTATTTTGTAAAATATTAGAGGAAATTTTTGTATTTAATGGAAATTTGTACTATATGAATTAACAGAAGTAGATTATTCTGTTATCGAAATTTGTTCTGAAATATCCAACTCTAAACACTGCGTTCTGTCCAATGCGTATTATCTAAAGCAAAGAGAGGTGTGTCTTACAATTATACAGGCTATAGGATTTAATTTTAGTTTCAGTTTGACGTACCAATTTATCATCAATACAACTTAACAGTAGAAATCTCATGTTAATTATGATTTTATCACATTTTGATTCTCGGAGTTTTATTTTTTATTGTACAGCAAAGTACAATTGTAAATGATAAAGAAAAGCAAAAAATGTCAAAATAAAATGCTTCAAATCATTTGTTTTAACCATTAAGTTTTTTCCATGTATAAAATTATCTAATTATTGGCCTCTATTTTCTCTTCTTAGTTGTGTTACTTTTCATGCGACTTAATATTGCAAATGCCCTATTGGTTTAGTTCTCATATCATCACAATTCAAATGAATCTTTTTCAATTTAAAATCCAGGCATATGGATAGTATGCTCAAATGCTTTCATTCAAGTACAAGATGTTAAAAATGTAATTGTCTAATTTCCTATTAAGTTCATTGCTGTATTCACGATCTAATAAAATTGATCTAAATGTAAAACGTAATTTCTCCGCCTCCCGGTAATTTCCTATTTAATATTCCTACAAAACAGGAAACTATTCCACATTTCCGACGTCAAAACTGCAAAACAAAAATACTCCAATTAATTGAGCCGGTTAAGTGCGCCAAATTATTCTCATCACGCCGAGTCCAACTCCATTTCCCCTTTCACCGCGAAGGTTAAGGTTAAACTCCAGTTTTCTCGCTCGGCGAAGTTTCTTAACAACATCCGTCCGAAAAAAGTTGTCGCGAAGTTAAGAAAAGCTACTCCTAATCGACCCTTGCGTTAAATGAAGCATCGAAGAAGCGAAAGTTCGTCAAAGGGAATTCTTTGGCGATCGCCAAAAAACTTCTTGGCTCTCTTCAGAACTTCAGTCAGAATTCTTAAAAAAGACTAGCTTGTTTGGGCCCCTAAATCAGAACGGGATATGTGATTCTCTGATCAAGATTCTTAGTCTTGTTGTTTAAAAAAAGAATTTATTATTCTTATTTGGATTATTTAATACGTGTGTGTTCTGTTGCTAATAATTACAGTGAAATAGCAATGTGTTTTTTGTAATTCTTGCATTGCAAACGATACTATGAAGAATAACTTTGGATAAATTCTGCAATTATAAATGGTTTATGTTCAACAGGTTTCTACAATATGGAGTAAGTACCTTTAGCTTACTTAAGTTACTTTAAGTACCTTCAGTTACTTTTCTAAAATATTAACCATTTGCTATTGGAAATTATCTCATTGCTTAAGTTACTGTTATTGTAAAATTTAATTAGAGCCGAAAAGAAGCCTTGTTTGTTTTTAGAATGTTCCTTTCAATATTCTTGTAGTTACTTATTCAAAATGAACCATTTACAAACGTTGACGTTCAATTTAATAGCTGCTTCTTAATTGTCGTATCAAGTGCTTAAAATGTGTCAAATTTATTATTATGATATGATATTATATCTTCAGATTCAGCTTACACGCTTCCAACTTTTAAGCAAACGATGAAAAAGATGAAATTGTCTTTAAAAGTATAGATAGAACATTTTACTTCCGATGAAAATTTCAAAGTATGTTTTGTTAAGAAACTAAATTTTAAGTGCAGTCTCTCTTATATGACATGATTTTATATTCCAAAACCATGTTTCGTATCCTGATTGACAAGAGCAAAAGAAGTCATATTAGCGATCAACGATTTTGTATGGTGCGACTTTGGATACAATTTACTACGTAATTTTTTCCTGCCATAATTCAATTTCGGATTTATTTCAGGAAGTATTATTTCAAAACATTTTCAACCAGAAACATTTCAATTTTAGTTATTTAATAAAAGTTATTTATAAATTAAAAAAGTAACAATTCTGCAAAGCTATTATTGCTGTTGAACATCTTAAAATATTTTATTTATAAGCTTCTTCTTCATTTTGATTTATAATTAAAATAATTTCGTTAATAATTTTGTAAGAAGCTCGCGTTCATCTTCTCAAAATACAATTTTTTACTGTAGAACTTTTGAAATTCAATGATCTAATTTCGAAAGTAAAATTGTAACCCAGTCATCTTTAGGTTCTCTTATAGTTTGTTTCTTTTAATTCCATTGCAGTAGGGTAAACTAAATAAATAAGATGCATTAAAAAGAATCCTGAATTAAAACTTTGATTTAAAAACGTTATTGAAGCGTTGTTTGAAAATGTACAGTGATCATAATTACAAAATTTAGCTAAGAATAATTCAGAATTCCTACCCTAAGATGCTCCAAAAACAAACTTTTTCAGTCAAATTACTAAAATCCTTCACTTCCACCAGAGAGTTGACAAATTTCCTGAGGAGGAACTGAAAATTCACCACTACCCTTCAACAGCAATTCACTCCAATACTCAAGAAGAAATTTACATAAATCAAACAATCGATTTGCAGATTGCAATAAGAAAATCTATCACCAACTCTCATACTATGCATTACTTTACTTTGAATATTAATAGCATAAACGTTATCTCACGAGCGCTTTAAATGATACATTACATTGAATTTTTGTATTCAATGTATCTTAAGCATTATTAGGGGTGGGAATGTATTGAATGGCAATTCTTGTAATGTCTTTGTGAATGCTATAAGCCAATGACGATGCGTGTTTCATTTGATTACGCTTTAATAAATTGACTGTGACGTCGTCAAGTGTAACCTCCACTGATTCTGATTGGTAATTATCAATTGCTCTACAGCCAAAGCACACTGGTCTAAACTGGTCTTTTAGTCTGTTCAGAAAAAGATTTGTACAAAAAAAGCAAATTTTAAGGTTTGTTCAGTCTAAACACTGTTGTAAACTTCTTGTGGCCAATCAACAGCCGTAATTTCACTAACAAAATACAAAACAAACGACGAAGAAAATTATATTTGCCAAAAAGTAAAATTGAAGTACTTTAGCAGTTCGAAACAAAGAGCATAGTTCAAGACAAACAAATAAAATCCACGACAATATACCTATCTTTTCAGAAGTGTCATCTAATATACATACACGAAAAAAATATTTTACTGTCTAAACTAACAATGTATTTATTACTGCAAAGGTAATTTTCATAATTAATTTAAAAAATGGTATACACTCATACACATCTTTACATATGGAGCTGTGCATTATTTTTTTGATACAGTTTTTTAAGAGATTATTAACAAAACATTTCAGCTATCTAGTTTTTAAACGTATAATTTTGTAAAAAATGTCCCCACTGTATTTTGTATTTCTTCTCAGACACTTGACCTAACATCATTCAGGCCTAACATAAATGTTAAATATCTCAGGTATGTTGAGCCAAATCATTTCTGTGCCCTTGTTTTGCGTAAACAAAACTCTTTTCCCTAAAATCATCGCTCTTAGCCAACATCGTTATAAAGATATTTCCTATAAACCTCAAAGTTGTATTTAAATTAAGTTCATTACTTTAAAGTACGTTTCATCGATAATCGATACTGTTATGTATTGGAGAAGCAGGAACTTGAAATCGCAATCTTATCACTGGTGGCCTCAGCGAGAGACTATCGCCCTAAAATCTTTTGTTTACTAGCGTAGCAGTGTCGTCACTTCAATGGCTATTAGGCAATTTATATCATGCCACAGTCCTTATGAAAGATAATTTTGAACATCTGAGAGGGAGTGATGAGTTTTTAAGGGGTTTCAGTTTTAGTGTTATGTCTCAGAAAAACAAAACACTTAGGTAATATTTGCGTTTGTATTTCCATATGAAATCAACAAATTACTTGGATGATTGGATTGAAAATTGATTTACTAATTTGAAAATAACACACACACACACACACACACACACACACACACACACACACACACACACACACACACACACACACACACACACACACACACACACACACACACACACACACACACACACACACACACACACACACACACACACACACACAGAAAATAAAGGGCTTTTTATGAAATCGTGACACACAAATTCAAGTGGACAAAGGAAATCTATTAGCATATTAAACGTAAGATTGGAAGGTAGATAAATAAAAAAAAATTAGAAATGCAGGTCTTACCCACTGACGGTCATGGGAATGGGCGAAATTCTACAGTTGTTTTCCCTGCAATAATTTTTAAAATATTTCTAATTCAAATACATAATTTTTTAAAATTATTTTAATTTATTTTGTTTTAAATAGGTTATAAACTATAATCCTTGTAAAAATATTTAAAAGTATCTTATTTTACATTTTATTTATAAATTTAAAAATGTTGTGTATTGTTGAAAAAATTAGGGGTCAAATGACGTATATATACGTGCATGACCGTCAGTGGGTTAACAGTTTTCATGAAATTTCTATTATTGTACCAATGTATCAGAATTTTTTAAGAATGAACCTAATCATACTCTCAAGAAATTAAAACAGACGAAGGAAATTTTTTTCTTCCGATATTTAAAAAGATTATAAATTCAGCACCATAGATAACATCAGCATATTCTGTTCGGTCTAAACTATATGTTAATGCTAATATGATTAATTTGGATATTATACATAATAAATGGTTATTATGTATGAAATTATTATGTATAACAACCATTAATTATGCATGATAACTATTTATTATATATAAAATCCAGATTAATCATATTAATACTAATCTCTCTCTCTCATAGGTAAAATCGAGTTTTTTGAATTACAACCATACTTTCTTCTTTGATGGAGCAATAAGTATTTAATTATTAAAAATCTAAAAAAATGTTTTAGCATTATAAAAGCGTGTACTTTTGATGTTTCATACACGAGCTCTTTTGGAGTCCCAAGCTATCCTTTAAACATACGCGTTTATACCTCAAAATTTCAACCACCCTTGTGGCCAATATATTCTCCGAATTCCAAATTACGGGTTTCTACGTCTTCTGTGTGACAAAATAATTATAATTTTGGGAGTTCGCACTCTTGCTTTCCCCATGTATCGTGTTTTCTAAAACATTTCTACGTGCCATTTGTGGCTCATAAATTACCCGAATTTGTAACTTCAGCTAACCACGTCTTTCTAGCTGCGAAATAGCAATTTTGGTTACTTGTGTTATCTCTTTAAATGCATCGCTTTCTAAAAAACTCCCCTGCACCCTTCAGGCCCGTAAACTACCTGAAATGTAAATTTCTGTCTTTAAAGTCTTTTGGATTTAGATGTGTTTTGCTGAATATTTAATAGAAATGATAATTATTTATTATGGAGTGGCTTTAAAACTAAAATAATTAAATTAATGTCTTCTTCTGAAATTAAGTTTCGACTGAGGTGTAAACAAGGGCGGATCCAGAGTTTTATTACGGAGGGAGCGGAGGCTGTTGATTAGATTAAGTAAATTTTGTTGCTCTTAAGTTATACTACTATACCATGGGATAACTTAACTTTGATTATACAGAATATGTTACAAAGAGGTAAAAAGTCTCAATAACATAAAAGCGACACAATAGTTGGCTACATGTGAATTTACGACAGTAAATTAGAGTTGTCTACAGCTATTTGTTTCAGGATAAATTATTGTTATATATGATAGACAGAACAATCTACATTGAACATTTTCAAACTATAATTCGCTCTGTTGTCTTGCTTTCCCAGTTTTTTCATCTTCATTTTTTGGGATGAGAACATTTAATTTAAAAATGTTTAGTGCCTCTTTGTCAAATTTTGATTGATTTTATCTAAAGCCTGAGAGCAGCGCACGTCCAAACATGAGCGGTCCCTGATTCCGCCCCCTCCACCCTTCGCTGGATTCGCCAATGGGTATTAATAATTCAAATTCTGAACTTTTCATCTTTTTTTCGAAAAATTAATTTTATAAACTTGAAGTTCTACTGATTTATTAATTGACCTTTTCCTTTTTGAACAATTCATTAACAACAAACAATGGTAATCCAAGCTTATTATAACAGTTTTCAGATTTCAACTCCTTCATAATCATATAAAATATGAAGAACTCAAAACTATTGCATAATAAGGCAACAAGTGAATTACCAGTTTTAAAATTTCCTAGCTTCTATAACAACACACATTTTTGCATTCGCATTTCTCACCTTAATAAACACGATTTCAATAGCACCCAATCTGGAAATAAACATTGCAGCTCTTTAATTGCAGTTATTACTTTCAAGGAGTAACAGTTTTCCCGCCCCCCAAACCCTGCCTCTGGGATTTTACCTTTTTATTTGCCAGTTTTACCTGAGATAAATGTGGCAACCTTGAGACGATTGAGCAGCTTGGCGACTGTGTTCTTGATCACTTCTTAAACGTGACTTAAATGGGTGATATGTGTCCGAAATCCTATCGACTGGGTAACTTAATTTGAGAGAAGTTTTCGGAATCTTACTCCAGAATTATTGAATTTGGAGCAGGAGAGAAACAACTCTGCTTTTCATTTCCTGTTGAAGGGGTTGTGGGAAGGATTTTTCTCCGAAGAGAGTAATTTGTGCTAATTGGGTTTGGAATTAAACGCGATGGCTTTGTAAATGAAAAGTAATTGAAAATGTATTTAAAATGGAATATAAACTTTTGTATATGTTTGGATGTTTGTTTTCTTCATAAGAACTATCATTTTCCGATGTATGCTGATTTATAAGTTAATTTATTTCTTCAAGATAAAAATTTGAGGGTTTTGTTCATTCAGTTATAGATCAAATTCTGTCTAAGGTATAGATAATTCAAGAAATTAAGAAATTTTTAATAGAAAGTTGTATTCTTTTTGAAATTGTGTCAGTAAAGGGAAGAGGAAAATCAGAAGATAAAAATTTAACGGTTTTATTCCTTCAATTATTGATCAAATTCTCTCTAAAGTATAGATAATTCATTCAAGAACTAAAGAAATTTTTAATAAAAAGTAACATTCTTTTTGAAATTGTGTCATTAAAAGGAAGAGGAAAACCAGAAGATTCTCTGTATAACAAAAGTATTCCTCAGATGATGAATTTCTTTTACGTCTTTTTTAATTTTAATATTAAAAAATAATTAGGGGAAGATGAGTCATAATTTTTTTTTTGAAATTCATGGTTTACATAATTGTAAATATTCAAAAGATTTTAGGAAATCCCATAACGTTACAACAAAGTACATTTTAAGTGGGAATAAAGATTCCAATGAAAATAATTATAATTTATTTATGATTTATTTTTAGTGTGTAATATACTGTGTCGTTTTAATTTGTTATGCAATAACATGCATTCATTTCCCCAATAACTTTATCATTAATTTGGAAGCCTTGTTTTCCTCTAAAAAAGCAATAAAACGAATTGCAGGAAAGGAGAAAAAACAACAATGTTCTCCTAACAAGAGGGAAGTATGTCAAGAAGGTGGGAGGCGAGGGTTGGGGTACTAATTACTCTTTCAGTCTGTAACAAAAGGTGGATATATTTAGACTCCTTTAATTCCTCCGGAATTTCATTGTTGTAAGATATCTTCATCTTCTTAAAAACTTTTTTAGTAAACAACATTTTTACTTTCAATTACTAATATGGATACATAGGGTAATGAAAGTATAGAATTTGGTCAAAAATTTTTTTTCGATTTTTTTGCATTTCTCCAGGTTTTGGAACTTCCTGATTTCAAAAAAGTGATCTAGAAAAATGCCTGTCTCTGTGTGTGTATGTGTGTTTATGATCAGCATAACTCCCGAACAAATCGACCTACGATGTTCAGTTTTGGTGGCTCAAAGATCTACTATTAAGGTTTTCATCAAAATCGTGCATGCGTATAAGGTAGCTACCATTGAAAAAATCCTGTTTACCAATGATTACTAAAAAAACTGCTCTAACGATTTTGATAAAAATCGCTGTGCTAATGCCTCTTAAGGTGTTCTAAACATCCCCACTTCCGAAATTTCCGTAAAAATGCTTTAATGGCGTAAAAAGTTAAAAAACGAATGCCTTCAACTTAGAGTCTCTTTCCTTGAGCATACCTCATCAACGATCGCTTTTTCTTATCTGCCCAGTTTCACTTACAAGAAAGGATAATGTAAGAATTATTGATAAGTATATCGCCAAAATCATCATTTTGGCGGAGTTTTTTTTTTTTTTTTTTCCTTTAAAGATCTATACAAGAGTTATCTCATAAAATATCGCCAAACTGTCCTTTTTTACTAAATGAATGATGAAAATATAATTACGTTCAATCACACAAATTCACGTCAGTATTATAGTGTAATTGAAAGTTGTGCGATGTTCCACACCCCTAGTTTAATAGGATGATTGTAGAGGCTAGGCTTATTTCAATAATCAATTGCCTACTTACAAAAAACAAGTATGGTTTTATAAATTTTTAGTCTTCATTCAATTGCTTAATTTTTTACTAAATATTTAAAAAGCCTTCAATAAACATGTTGTAATGTTACGTAAGAAAATGAAAATTGAAAGATTGGAGTGACAAAACGTTTTCTAAAGATGAGTTTTCTCTGTTATTTTGCAATTATGTTTATTTTGGCATTTAAACTAAACTCTTCATTTATCTAATTTAACTCTAAAATATCCGAGGAGTCATCTAAATAATCTTTGAGTTTTCTTTCCTTGGAAGTAATCCAGGGCACACATTCCGTATTCTTTTTATCTGGCATAAATTGTACGGTTGTATTAGTTATGTAAGATCAAATGCAAATTTATCCGAATAATTTGGATAAAATTTAGTGATGGAAAATAAATACTGTGAGTGACATTTGCAAAGATTATGTATGCTTTCTCTCAAACTTTGAAAACTGCTAGTATTGAACACAAATAGTCAATATTTTTCCGTAAGTTTGGATTTAGATTGAGATAGCTGGTGTTATGGGATGGCGTGTTTAAATTTACTTTTATTTATAGTTAATTAATTGTTACAATGAAATTATTTAAATACTTGTAATTACATAAAAAAAATCTTTAAATTATATTAATGTAATACTATATAATTATTTTAGTTCCATATAGATTTCTTCTTCTATGAAATTTAAAGTGTCTGTGAAAATATAAAGAGGCTTTACAAAAAATGGCTGCCAGTTGCCCATTATCTATTTTTTAAGAATGTGGTGTCAGCTTTTTTTTTTTTTTTTTTTTTTTTTTTTGTATTAATGCATGAGCAGGAAAAATAGGATTCAGATGGTGTGCAGGGAGTGTAATTTTTGAATGGTAAATGTAAGTGAAGCTTTGGGGTCGTTTGAAAATCCAGAAAAAACTTGTAACTTGCTGTTAAATTCGAATCCACGTGAACCTATTGGTACCACCAGGAAAGTGTGCTTTGCATAATGTTTGTGTACTTTTTATAATGTTTTTGTATTTTGCATAATGTCTTTGAATTTTGTGCCCGACCTCTTTCATACATGTGTGATCTTAAGATTCTTGTCCTTACCCTAGTAGCGCAAATCCTCTGGCCAATATCGGCTGTACACGGGCCAATCCAATGTGGACCGTTGTAAACTGGTTGTTGCTACAGATCTTGGCCAATCTCGCCCATTTCTGACTAAAATATATGGGAAATTTTGAAATAATGATAACAGAGTTTTAAAATTGAAATATAGTGTTATAAGGAAACACGGAGGAGTAATTATATATATATATATATATATATATATATATATATATATATATATATATATATATATATATATATATATATATATATATATATATATATATATATATATATATATATATATATATATATATATATATATATATATATATATATATATATATATATATATATATATATATATATATATATATATATATATATATATATGTTTTGTGAAGGTTTTGACAAATTTATTTTTAAAAGATTCGTGTATTTTGGAACGATGCTCGAGTTTGGCATAAACCGGCCAATCTTCCCAGAATATCCCGTTTCCAACATTGGCCATTACCACCGTGGCTTCTTGAATAATCGGAATTTAAAAGAAAATACATGTTTCTGAGATGAGCACTTATTGTTGTGCCCCTTCCAAACAACTTTCGGGTATGACAAGAATAGGAAAATTATGAGAAGCATTAATTCATAAAAAATTCAAACAAAATTAATGTTGGATAAGCATTCGAGATAACTATTGAATTGCGATTTTTAAATTCAAATCTAATATATTTATTACGTTTACAAAACTGAAATCTTCTCTACGAAGCAGGACATTTGAGGACTAGAAATAGAAAACGAACTAAGTCTAAAAAAGAAAATTTTTCAGGAGAGCCGAAAAATGATAAACATTCGCATTGGTACTTAAGGCTATGACTAAGTATCAGATTGAATTTGAACTATTTGTACTGGAGTTCGCACTTTGGAAGTTCTCCAGTTTGTTTAGCTTGGTCTTGAGGACATTTTTCCGTAAAAAAAAATAAATAAATAAATAAATAAATAAATAAATAAATAAATAAATAAAAAAAAAATAAAAAAAAAAGATTTTCGATTTTTTTTTTTTGTTCTTAGGTCGTTTTCCATTTCTAGTCCTCATTTTATTAATCACTCTATACAAGCACAGGAAACATAATTATTTCAAGTTGTTCCAGAACATCATCATTTTTCATTATTCATTTGCCGTATTTTTGCTACAAGACCATTTTTCTCGCTTGTCTCACCCTGCATTTGTCGTGGCTGACCTATTTTCTAGTTCCTTAGAATTTGAACTTTGGCACCTCCAGAGTTTGTCATCTGATGTCTTCTATGGTCAAGGTCAGGTACTGCATATTGAATCTCAATCATCTAGATCAGCGTCAGTCACTAGGCTTGCCCGCGGGCCGAATCCGCCCCGCGACAGCTTTTTCTCCGGCCCGCCAGCAGTAATGAAGAGCAAAAATCAAATTTTGCGGAAATAATTTTAATTTTTCTACAATAGTATGTGTTTACTACTAAAAACCGCATTTTCCATTAAGTGGCCCGCGCCTGTAAGTCTGAAAAATCCTTCTTTTTTTTCTTTCTTTTTTTTTTCTTCTGAGACTGCCAACGAGAGAAATAAAAAATGCTATAGTTTGAATTATTACCAATGAAGCATTCCTTCGCATTGCTTGGTTTTGTACTTGTGATACCCTACTCCCTCGATTCGTGAATGGCACAATTCGATTTCTGCTTTTCTGAATGTGGTGGGCAGGAGTTGGGTGTTTTAATGCATACAGCCCCTTTTGTTTTGACGTGAAATAAGTGTTGCGATCTCTATGACTCCAGTGCAATAATGGCGTCGAAGGCTAGTTTTAAACGCAAAGTAGATAGTGAAAAGCGGATCTTCCGTCATTGTCTCGCAATTAACATCGACTAAAATGGAAGATTTAATAAAAGATTAACTTATTTTATTGACTTTGATTTACGATGAAGAGAACATTTTTTTTAACTATTTGAAACAAGAATCAAATATCAATTGTTATTTTATTAATATAAAAAAGTTAATTATTGTTTCAGTTTTCAAAATTGTTTTATAGTGTTGAATCTTTAGTAATCATCACATTTCTAACACTGAACATACGTAGTAAAGCAATATATTCATTGGCGTCTTTGGTATAAATCTGCGGCCCTCGGAAAGTTCCAACATAAGTCCTGCGGCCCGTCAATTAAAGTTAGTGACGAACGCTGATTTAGATGCATACCGTTTACTGTTACATAACTAGTCTTTTGTTCGGAGGGTTTTTCAAAAAATATATCATATAAATTACTGTACTCCTTTAACCTAGCTCCTAATTGCTGGGGTGCCCCAGTCTAATACTGATCAAGCGTTTGTTTACTTCAAACATGATAAAATTAGATTTAGTTTTAGATTTTGATTTAATCGCTTAGTGGTGTAAATTGTTGTGACTCGCAATTAAGCCAGGATACTGGATTCAAGTAAGAATGCAATATGAATTAAAATACATATTTATTCACATCACCTGACAAAATACAAAATACCTTAATACTACAATTCGTTAAATTTATATTAGTGTACTAGATTTAGATTATATAGCAGTATTCTAATACATTAGAATTATATTCAAACAATTATTCAAACAACATTATTTCGCTCCCATTGAATATAAATACAAACATGCAACACTCACCGGAAATTAACAGCAGTGGTATCCTATAGCATCTCTGGAACACTTGAATTTTCATCATCATGAAAATATTGATAGTATAGTACTATCTTCGTTAGGGTTGTGCTTCGAACCAGCATTTTTCTACTACACCATATAGATATCTTTCTCTCTTAAACTCAGAAATGCATATCCATATCTATTCTAGAGCGCCATCGTTTTTTAAACTTTTTACCCATTTCATTCAATTTTCCTCTCCTCAAATCGTAGATTTCTGGTCCGTCTTCTAAATTTCCAAATCATTTTTAATTCACTATCTTATGGTTCTCCTACTTGTTTACCATACACATTATTGGTCCAGAATTTTCCATTCTGTTTGAGGCAGCTGGTCGAGCTATGACCTCAAAATCGCAGATGTCTTCAAGTGAATCCTGAGAAACATTTCTCTTTCCAGAAGATAAAATGTCCTCCAAAATCAGCACAGAAACTCTTTGTTAAGTTACATAACAGAAATCCATAAAACCCAAAATTATATATATAACCCGTGGGAACCAGATGCGTATAGCCAAAAAGTATCCTCGTTTACAAAGACCTTATAAGTTCAAAATTCACATTAATGCCGAACGTCCCTTTTACCCCTCAATTTTACGAGTTGTGTTATCTGAAAATATAAGGAGCAGCTAGTCTATTTGACCGTGCAATACTGGGAATAACATGCAAAAAACTTGTTTCCCAAACTCTCTCCCTCCGCTTAGCACAATGTAAACACACATGTTAATGGTAAAATTATGTAGAAGTATTTTAACAATATTAATCTCCACACTACATAATTTGCTTCGAATATGCTTCTGTTTCATTATCAGAATAGAAAATATGCCAATCAAATTAAAATGGATAAATGTGTAAATCTTAACTTGTTAAAAATTTAAACGTTGTAGTATTAAAATGAAAGTTTTGTAAAAAATCTTTGATTTTGTAGAACCGATTTCATTCAACCCGATACCCATTTTGAAAAATAAAATTATGTTCGGTGCGTTTAAAATAATGAACTACTAAAATGAGTTAAATATATCCAATTAATTGATTTTACAATTTAAAAATGGTATTGAGCTATTACATCAATTGAAGATATTGAGTATTTTGTTTTGCTTCAAAATGATAATTATTTTGAAACAATGATAAATATTTTATTGACATTGCAATAAGCACAAAAATGATGTTAACAATAATTTTCTGTTTGTATACGTTTTCACATACAATAGAGGTAATGTTCATTATGAGCTTAACTTCTACCAAGATGCAGGCATGATACACTTAAAAAATATATTATATGCATTATAGGTAACAATATGAATGAATTTTAAATTAGTTTAAATATGTTTCTGCACGCTTGGTTATTACGATAAACAAACGAACAAGCTATTCGTAAGTCTTTTTAATAGACAAACTCATTAATTTGCACCGCGTTAAGGACCAAGCTTGTAGAACGTTGTTAGTTTTAAGATGTTATAAATTACTCTAATTAGGGACGTAAATTTAGAATTGAGGATACTATGGTTTGCGATGATTTGAGATGTTTAGAATATTTAAGACACGCTAAATGGAAAAAAATGCCTGAGGTAAGGTTTTGAGAAAGCTAACTTGCTAAAAACTATTCAGAGAAAACTAATGCCAAATATAGCTTTTAATCTTATTCCTTTTAAGTACTAATTGGAAGCATTTTCGCCTCTAAATCTTAATCAGTTAACTCCAAAAATTGTTTAAATACTGAATACAGTAGGTGTGTATAGTAAAACATAGTGTACAATAATACATATAGCGTTGGTGATAATGTAGTTGAGATAGTTATGATTGGTACAGGTGAAACGTATTTCTGACTCTTTTTATGGTAAATATTATTTATAAAGTTTGAATGAGCGTAACATATAAAAATGTTTTTCTAGCATTTGAAGTAATTGTTAATTAAATAACAAAGTTATTTAAAACTATATAAAGTAGCATTTGATGCGAATTTCAATTTAAGGAATTTAATTGTACTTAAATATAATACTGAAAGTGGAGAGTTCTTCTACATTTCTAAGTATCCAAATCGCCGTTGCGATATTATATTCATTAAGTTTATTCTTATATCGTCAATCGCTGACGATATAAGAATACAAACTAGTTAAATGTGATAACTCACATGTCGAGTGATTCGTACCCAATGCTGTTATTTAGCAGTTACATATGACCTTCTTTAGAACGTACTGTTAGATTGAAGCAAGCAGTTATTGAACTATATACTTTCAGGACTGGCCGGTTTAGTCTCGAGGATATTTATTTAATAGGAATGTAGATTTATTTAATAGGTATTACTTTACATACATAAATTATTAAATAATGTATCTAATAGTTTTTTGAATCGATACATATTTTTTTTTTAATTTTTCAATAGTGCTTTCAAAATCTATTTGAAGTTTTATGTAGTAGAATTAGATGCCAAATATTAGTTCAAAATCAGCTGGAATATTACGAGTTTAATTTTTATTTTTTTAATCGCAGGTTTTTTAAAATTAGGAAAACAATTTACCCCCTTCTAGCTATTTAAAATAATCCACTCTCCTGATTTTCTTCGAATTTATTCTACCTGTAAGTTATTAAACAGGGGGAGGCATTTTCAGTTAGTTAATTTAATGATTTTTTCAAAATTTATAATAAGTGACAGATTTTATCAACTTCAAAATATTCTCTTCTGTAGCTTTAAAATTTTTTTTTTACCAACTACAACTTTATTAAAGAAACTTGTTTATTTCACACATGATTTTTTAAAAATTTATCTTATTAAAAAGATGTTCTACTTTGCTAAGGTTTAATTATAAATAAACTATCTGTGTGCCAATTTTTATTTCAACCGTCCAATTAGTTTATCGTTTTTCATTTCAAGTGTTTTTTGGCAAATATTCATCGAAGTTATTCTAAAAGTACTCTGTTTTTTCCCCTTGAAATATGTAACACTGGAAACTTATCAAGCACACAATGCATATTTCGTCTTTCTCATGGACCATAAAACGATGCAAAACGCACCCCCTGAAGAGTTAGTAATTAAATGACTGTGTAGTGTGTCATCAAGGATAAGTAAAAATACTAATCATCGATACTGACGTTTCAACATATCTTAACCCTGAGGCAATTAAAAGCAATATGTTCAGAGTAATCATAACTTAACGAAATAATGAATTTATGATGACCCTTTGTTTTCAATGAAATATAACCTAGATATTCTTGAATTTGATATAGCCATCAAGTTAAAAAGAGTTCATTAAATTAATTAAGTTATGCAATGCGTTTCAAATCTATTTTATGCAATCTATTGTAAACTTTCAAATTTGAATCTGAATCAGATCTTGGCTGAGAAATTGTACATTCTTGAGATGCCAACACAACACTTTCGCAATGTCTGAATGTAATAACGTCTGGAATTTAGTAATCATGGAATAGTATTTCCCAAAGAACCTGAACCAGAAACAATTATTAGTATTATTACATGTACAATTTTCTTCCCAAATTTGCATTGAAAACATTTCAGATATAATTGGAAAACTGAATCATGTTTTCTTTTGATATTACTTTTAAATTTGCTGCACAAATTCTTACTGTCTGTATAAAACTTGATTACAGATTTTACATTGCATATTTTGTGACTAAAGTAAGCTTTAGGGTTTACCGTTTTAATGAAAATGATAATAATAATTTTGAAAAATGAAAAATAAAAGATAACTTTCTATTAACCCAATAGGATTAGTTTTGGAAATCTATTTTTAATTACAAAGTTATTGAAATTAATAGGTAGCATATTATACTTATTTAGAGGTTTTCATCAGCCTTATGTTTCACAAACTGTCATCGTTTCTAAATCGAATATATCGGCAGTAATTGGCAAACTAGGAGTCGACTTGCCTTTCATATGAGTTGGTAATTACGGGTTTGTAAATTAACCCATTTCATGGATTTAGAACAGAGGGGGATTAAATTTACACGCACGTGTAGATTACGGACACCTCTTATGGACTAAAGGGATAGTTTCAGTTTAATTGCTTACGACATGGGTTGCATGCTTTTATACAATAACTTACAATATTTTGTGATAATTACGGAAGAAAATATGTGTCATTACTTTCATCACTATTTTTGAAAAAATTGTAAAAAAAAGGGGGAATGCCGCAAAGATGTTGAAAATACACGTTAAGTTAGCATACATTTTTTCAAAAGTAATTTATAAGCTATCCTATTGCGATTTTATAAGTTCTCAAATCCATAAATTTTCGTTATTTTCAGTAAAAAAACTTCAACACTTTCTTTTAACGGAGTACTTCTAAAAAAAGTTCGCGTTTTTAATGAGAGTTGCCTACTAAAATAATGGAACTAATAACGGAAATGATGTATTTTTCATGAAAGAATTAAATAATTAGAATATCCTCAAGTATCTTCCATTATTGAATGACTAATTAGAAAGCCCTACCAGAAACCGCTTAATGTAAGTTTCTTTTTAATCTTTCCCATGCGGTCCAGGAGTATGACATGCAATTTCTCCATTCAGTAATATTATTATAATTTCAATTTATAATACACCATCTTAAACAATTTAAATTTAATTAAAAAGTCACATTTCACACTTGAAATTGTAGTTCAAAGTTTGGAAGTAGAAAGAAAATTTCATAACGTGGATTTCTCTTGGTAAATCTCCCTCGATACCCATCTGGTGTCTATTACAAAGAAAATAATATTTATTGTTTCTTGGAGTTTGAAATTTTTAGTCTTTCACATAGTCAAAACATAGTTGTTTTTCTCTTAATAAAATATGTTTGAAACATTATACGATGCTGAGAATACATATTCGATTTCAATAAAACTTCTCTCTAAAAAACTAAGTATCCAAAGCATAATATGTTAACAATATATTTTAAGTTATCCTGCATTAATACCTGATAAAAGTTATAAAATCAAAACATATAAACGAATATATTGTATCTACACATAAAAATTGAATAAGATTTTCAGTATGATTTATTTTGACATGTTGGTGCCATGTAATAAAAATGACAGTAAATAATCTAAAGAAAGAATTTGTCAACGGAGCAACATAACTAACAACATTGGGTTTTACTAACATAACGTAATGACTACTTAAGACTATAAACTAGTCTACGACAAAACATAAAGTTGATACAGTCGTGTTTCAAACATTTATAAGAGTAAGGGACATAGAGTATAAGAATAGAAAAAGTAGTGGCATTATGAATCTTTTATAACTCTTACATTAAATTGGATACTAGATTTGCACAAGAGGAGAGGAAGTAAATAGTGACAGTATGAATGTTTTATAACTATCACAAAAGTGTTGAGTTCGTGATTTGTAATATTTTTTGTGTCATAAAGCATTTTTTCTTTTCCAAGAAGAATACATATTTTTAAATCCTTTATATTAACTTCGATTTTGTGTATGTCGATGGTGGGAAAATCTGCGGAGGACTAATTGACTCCCTGGCCGTCATCCAATCGGGCTGAAACTTGACAGATAGATTCGATGTCGATGACAATGCATTCTATCAAATTTTGGGTGCTGTAACTAAATTATCGCTTTTACGGAGTGGTAATAAACCAACTTGCCGTCATCCAATCGCGCTGAAATATTATTTAATAGATCATTGAGGAAACTCTTTTCTGTTGCCAAATGTTTTTTAGTAAATTAATCATATTTTTTTTCAATCAGAATAAATAAAAGATATTTGGATGTGAATACATAAATTCAGGTTCATTTTTAATGAAGAAATTTTAAAGAGTAGTGTGCCACATATTTTGCAGATAGAGATATTTTTAATATGCAAATTCTTAGCGTTGACAACAGAAACGGCACTATGTTAAAGAATATTAAAATTGGCAATGCGTATAAAGAATTTATATTAAAAACTGTTTTTATGAATTAAATTATTTATTATGAAAAGTATAGGAGAAATCAGATTTTAAGAATAATAAAATATTAATAAATGATGACATTTATACTATATAACATCTTTAGCCTTAATATCTATTAAGGATATTTTTAGTATATTAAATGATAAACGTTATCTACAATAAATTGTATAATAAATTTAAATTTTCCAGCCACCTCAAATTTCATGAATTTTCAACTAACAATTATCAATACAGACAGCATGAAATTGACAGAAAAGGGACCTCTATTCTTAATAAGTTTTAACAAGGTAAAATCTCGACCTAAGTGCGAATACTTCAGTGATAATACAATAATTCTCAACTTTTGATAATTAATTTGACTAGCCATACAAATCAGTTTAAATAAAGAATATTAACTATTTCCAATGATCAGATAAAATAATATATTTTGTATTATGGAATGCTACTTTTAGAATTAGAAGAGGAAAAACAGTTTTAATACCGAAAATTCAGAAAATTTCATTTTATAGCCAATTTACTTTTATTCCTTGACTATTGGTTCATTTGATTAAAAACGAGATTTTTATTGGCTTTTAGATCTCTCAGTTTGAAGGGTAATTTTTTCAAAGAATTAGAAGAGAAAGTGAAGAAATTGATTAAAAGCATTTTAAAAGGATTTTACTTTCAACGTTAATGGCACCTTATTTATCGTATTTATTCTTCTAGTATAATAATAATTTTTTTTCAAATGATATGCATTTTATTTCTAAACTCTTATAAAAGAAATGAAGGGCTGTTAAAAAAAAACAAAAAAAAAAAAAAAAAAAAAAAAAACATTCCTCGCAGTGAAAAACTCGCAGTGAAATAACTTATAATAAAATATATATATAAATAATGCCTGTTGGACAAGGCAGTTTATATGTTGTCGATGAGGATGCATTCTATTAAGTGTTTGGGCCTGCCTCATAAAAGATCGCTTTTACACACGCTTTATTGCTACGAAAGACTAAATAATCTACTTGCTGTCATCAATCGAGTTGAAATTTGACAAAAAATTTCATTGTCGAAGAGAATGCCTTCTACCAAGTTTTGTGGTCTGTCACTAAAAGGCCAATTTTACACACGCTTCTATTGGCACTTTGTAGGATTACTTAACCCACTTGTCATCATTAAATATAGATAAAATTTCACCGACACATAGATTCGTTGTCGATGAGAATGCATGTTTCCAGTTTTGGAGGCTGTCCTTAAAAGGCCATTTCTACACACTCTTCAACTCTTACTTCGAAGGACTAACTAATCCACTTGCGCTCATTCAATCAAACTGAAACTGAAGATAGAAATCATAGCCAACGACAACACGTCTATGAAGTTTTAGTGGCAAAAAAGAGTTAGCCATGGCACGAAATCGATTCTTTTTCTTCTTAGGGAACAATCCCTAAGAAAAGTAGAGCTCTAAGTCATTTAAAGTTACTATTGCATATAAGAGTTGGCTATGCTTATAAAGGATTTGCATTCAAAACTTTGTTTTTATGGGTAATTTTTTTTTTTATGTAACAAAGTAACGCGTGTTATCAGGGTTCAAAGGTAATTCCAAACTCCCCGCCGTAGTCTATCAGTAACACACGCATGCAAACTATGACTCTGCAAGAAGAGCTGTGACCACGTGTTCATCAGCTGAAAAACGCGCAGTAAATAAACAGAGCTCATAAATAGATAAATAATAATCATTGAATATAGGTTTACTGTTTAGACAATTCAAGATTTTTCCCCCCCATAATTATTATCTAGTTTGAAGGTGTTTTCAGTGAAAATGAAAATGTATTGTTTTATTTGATTGCTAGAAATAGTTTTCACTGCTTATTTAATGTATGTATTACGAAGAAAACTGCTTAGACTAATAACGGAGAGTTGAGAATGAAAGAAGTATTTTTTAAGTTTTCGTGCTTTTGTTTAGATTTCATTGTTGAAAACTAAATATCGATATCGATATTTCTTGACAACTGAAAATTGTCAGTACTTGGTAATAGTTTGTTTGAAACTCGTAAAAAATTCTATTGTTGGGAAACGGAAAACTATTTTTTTTTTTTTACATTTATATAAACACGTTGAGTACCACGTCAGCCATCGGTAGCTGATAATAAACTTTCCGTTTAGGCTGCGTCAGCCATCGATGGCTGACAGTGTAAAATATGATATAAAACTAAACAAAAATACGTTGTTTTAAGTAATTACTGAAAATTTACTTAATTTTTATTTATTACAGGATTATATCATTAAAACGTTAAGTGCCAAGTCAGCCATCGATAGCTGACATTGAACTTTCCGGTTAGGCTGCGTCAACCACCGGTGGCTGACAGTACGCTGTTGTTTTCACCAAATCTATAATTTACATAGTGCCTTTCTTAGTACTTTTAAAGTGCAGGTTTTTCAGGATTTTGAAGTACTATTGATATTTCAACAGATAAGAATATTATTAAATACACTATGTACAAAATGTCCTTGTGAAAAATTGCTTACCTACGAATTTTAAGGTCGAGGTCTGGCAACGCTGCGTAAACGTGTGAAATGAATGTCTATAAGTATTTCACTCTAAGCGTAAATGTCTTCTACTGCGATAAGAAACAATGGCCCTAATATATTTAGACAACTGTATCGAGTAAATTTCAATCTGTTAGTAGTGCGCTTTTCATTGCCATACCTCAATACCAGTGCTTATAAGCAGCACGCGTCCTGAAGGGGAATTTTTTAAGAATTCGCGTGGTGCTCAACGTGTTAAATGACATCAGATATACTATAGGATATGTTTAAGAGACATAAAAAACTTAAGGTTATCGCATTGATGTGTTTTAGTCTGTATAAATGTTACCTTTACCCCATTATTTCTCCTTAACTCAATGTCTTTCTAAAACTTAAAATTCGTATCAGTTTCTAACCAACTTAAGGTTAGCAATATTTACGACACATTTACAATCTTTTCATACATTGATAATATTTTAGATTACTCATGTTTAAAAAGAAATATATAATTGAATATAGAAGAAATTTACGTAAAATGAACAACTGAAAAATTTCATTTTATGTTTAACAAATTCATGAAAGAATATTTCTATATTTTGAACCAAATGAGCATAAGTTACAAATGAATAACTTTAGTAAATTGAAAACTGAACTACTGCTATTGGATTATCTCTAGCTAACGTTCTTTTATAATTCTCTTCAATGCTTTAGAATTTTTTTAATATGTTATGATGTTATAAAACGCAAATTTTTGAGACATATTATTAATACAAAAATCGCCAAATGTGGACTTTGGTTTAATGGACTTTGAGGTACAGAGTTATATATTTTTTTTTAATGCATTAACACTAAAAAAAAACTTATGTATGTATTATTACTCTATTTAAATATAAATTTACAACGTATATATGAAATATATTATCAATTGAAAGAAATTTAATATTAAGTACATTCGAAATTTACTAACCAAAATCTCAGTTCATATAAACTTTTTGCACACTTATTAATCTACCAATATTTATATTTTAGCTTGTTTGCATGTTAAAATCTGAGTACTTTTACACTTCCAATTTATACAATACAGTACTTAAAATATATAATTATTTAATTGCTGAAAAACAGAAAAAAACAAAAAAAACCAGGTGTAATATGGTAAAAAAACCCTTACTAAATTGAGAATTTTATTTATTAGTATTTTTTATTCCTACACAATTGTAATCTGGCTTGAATACGGTTACATAAGTTAATGAAAAGGAAGCATTATATAAGATGTGTTTTGGAAAAGAAAAAAAGTATAGATAAAAGGGTTCGGATGCTACATATACAATGAGATAGTTTTCAGATGGAATTATTTTTGTTGTCCCATTTTTTTTTTTTTTTTTTTTTTTTTTTTGTATTTTTGCAATGTCATTGAGGAGTGGTACGTTACAGAAGGTTTTTATATGAAAAGAAAGTCATTCTCAGATTCAACTAAATTATTTCATGAAAACTGTTATACTGGTTGATAGATGGTATTTTGAAAAGGTAGCTTATACGTGTAGGGCTTTTTTTATGAATAATAATTACTTAATAATTTTTTTTTAGACCCATAAAAGAATTATCGCAAAAAATATCGCCAAACTGGCCATTTATTCTTAATGAAGGATGGAAATATACAAACGGTAAATGACACAAATCCACGTCAGTATTATAGTGTAATTGAAAGTTGTGCTATGTTCCACACCCCTAGTTATTTTAATGGATATGCAGGGACATCTTTTACGTTATTTCGGCTCACGTGACCTGGCATTTTCCTTGTTTTATACAGAAGTTAACTCTTGTGTGCAAGACCATCTTCAACGATGAAAGATTTTCTGAAGATGTGAGATTTTGACGAAAATCTTTTTTTCGCGTCTCGTGGACTCTACCGACTTGTATACCAAATTTGGCCATCGTAGCATGTTTCATTAAAGAGATATGCTGATCGCAGGCATATAAACAGACCATTTCCCAAAAACACTTTTTAGGTTTCAGACTATTCAAAACGTCAAACCGTGGAGATTCCCAGAAACAAAGTTGCCACCTTTTTTTTTTTTTTTTTACCCCCAATGCAATAATTTCATTACTGTATAATATATATCGAGTAATTAATAATAAAAACCACAAAAATTAGTCTGGGGGAATATGATGACTTATTTAATAGGGAAAAGTATTGTACCAAGTATATATATCCCATTCAAATTATAGGATCCATACTAAAAAGGTCTATGCTAAAAAAAAAAGAGGTTCACTCATTTAATATAAGATTCGAGTTTATGACACCACTCATAATACACCTTTAAAAACGAATTATAATTGTTTTATTTCATAAACAATCACAGTAGTACATTTCATTTTCACGCGAATATAGCAACTGATCGTGACGCAGCTATGTCTAATATTCACAGACATCGTTTGTGTGAATGTTCCGAGATACAAGACGATTGCCATGTATTTATTGTACGTGAACATCTCGTTCACTGATGTGGGAAAAAAAATAGCCAGAAGTTTTCAATAAAAAGTTAAGTTGTGAGTTAAATAAAATAAAATAAAGATACAGAACTCAGAACAGAAAAAAAAAAAAAAATGTAAAAATTTAATGAAACGATAAAGATACAGAACTCTCTTTTATTGATTAAAAACGACTGACAAAACATTTTTATTGGAGTATGAAGAGGGACATATACCATTCCATTAATCAACTGCTTACTTCTCAAATCATGAAGATATTTTAGGGACATATATTAACATGGATTTATTTTTGAAGTAAATGTGAAGTCTACTCATAAAAATTGTGTTTATTGTTAATATAGACTGTAGATATGCTAAAGCTCTTGCAAATGATAAGTTACAACAGTTCGATAACATTATTCGAAAAAGTATCTTCGGTAAATTTAAGAGAATGTACTGGTTATATTTCCTAATTAGTTTATTGTTATATAAAACATTTATATATTTTTTTAATAATTTAAATAATATTGTGAAGGTTGATTAGAATCCTTTAAAAATTAAAACGATTTTTGAAAAAAGAAAGTCGTATTTTGGATTGCCATTAAAACTAATTTGAACACTAATGAGGTAAAAAAAATCGTAGCTTTTTACTAATGGGATGTTTTTAATGAAAGACAAAAAAAAATATGTAAGCGGTTAAAGATATATTTTTAATTTTATTCAAGCAATGGAAAATATTGTTCGTCCTTTTCGTACCGTCAAATTCACTTACAGATATCAAAAATTCTTTTTTACGTTTAAAACGCGTTTGTTTTTGAAAATATTATTACTAGTTTATATAGGAACCACAGTATTAGAAAAAAGTAAGAAACAAAGTATTTAAAAATAACCCAAACATAAATATTAACTAAATCAAGTAATTAATAATTTTTTTTTTTTTTTTTTTTTTGTTGAAGGCAGTAGTGAAAGCTTATTTTATTAAAACACTTTATAGATAAACTTGCAATAGAAAAAAACTATAGTATTTAAAATCTATTTCTGTGTTTTTGTATTATGGATTGAAATTTTCTAAATTCAAATAAAAAATATTAAATGACCAATTAATTTTTACGTAAGCTTTTTCCAAAAATGTATTAATTAATTTTGGAAATTACTTTTAATAACATAATTTTTTCATTTTGGAAATGAAATTTAGTGCTTCATGTATTACGAGGAAAAGTATTTGAAAAAATAAAAAATAAAATAAAATAAAATAAACAACAATTACAACATATCATACAAATATATATACAAAAATATTAATTTTAGCTTTCTCTCAGTGTGCTCTAATTATATGAGTTGTAAAAAGGGGAATGGCAGTATCAAATGTGGATGAATATTTAAAAACACTATTTTTATAAAAATTGCTTTTTTTTCCATTCACCATTCACCTTTCAATGAAGACGTTAAATTCCCATTTTACTACCTATCTTTAAGTATTCTTAGTTCTTGTCTTCATATTTTCAGTTTAAGTTTATTTTTAGAGAGAAATCTTTTTCATATTTTTTGGTAGAATTCAAGATATTAATTAGATATATTTGAACTTAACACTAAATAACTGATAAGTGTGGAAAAACTGATTACCATGTAAAGATTCTTATGCCGGTTCTTTCCCAGAGTAATTTGAGTTCTATTTCACTTATAGTACTTACTCATAATAATTATTTGCTGCAGGCATAAGTTTAATCATGTAAAACCACTTCATACAAGAGAATCGACGCTTAGTTTGGATTTAGTAACGATGCCTAGTATTGTTATTTGTAGAAATCTTAAAATAAGATGAAACTGTAGAAAGGTAAGGTGTTTTCTTTCCAAAATTAAAAAATAAAATATTTCAAATTTACTAATCATAAATTTAATTCAGTGTGGAAGTTAACTATCAAAATGTAATAATTTATTATAAATCAATGTCATTTTTGAGTGATACATTGCATTTATTAATTCCTCTTACTAAAAGAAACATATAATGATCAACAGTTAAATCAACAAAAATTCCATTTTATTAGTTACACTGTTAGTATATTCAGTAAATTAAAATGTTGATATATTGATTTTATTAGTATTTAATTTTTTAGTATTGTATACTAACAGTTCTAAAATAGCGAATGTAATAGTTTTAAATTGCAAAGCAATATTCCTTCGTGTGTGTCCAATTTCTCCCTTGATTTTGTTATTGAGCTATGTTAGTTCAGATTCAGGGAAGTTATCCATAAATATAAGTGTTTGCAGCATTATCAGATGTGGGATTCCAAAAACTAGAGCAAACAATTTTTCGTCAATGCTTGTATAAATGCGATACATTCATTTATCAAAGATATAATTACCAAATTAAAGATAAGTAGCACTTTTTTAACCCATGAAACAAACCCATGAAAATATTGTTAAAATATTTGCTTCGAGAAAATAATAAATGTCTCAAAAAATACTACGTCAGGCCAATTCGAGATTAAAGATTTTTCTTGATATCATGCTTGTCTGAGTTGATTTTCTTTTGATTTTTTTTAATGTAAACTTTTGCCAAACTCTTGAAATTCACAAATCGATGGACGCTAATTAATTATTTCTACTCATCAGTTTTGTATAAGTTAGTAATGTTACTCAACTTTTCTTCTGATGGTGTTCAAGGCTACGAAGAAGGGGAAAAAAAAATCTTCAGACCTTTTATTACCTGAATGGTGCCATTTTTATCATTAACGTCCTGCGAAGATTATCGATGACTGTCTATTCTTCTTTTGGGGGCAGAAAAAGACCACAAAATCATTGTTTAGCGAGACGCAGGGAGCTTAAGTAATTCTCATATTTCACAGGACTCACTCTGTCCTGTTTGGGTCTATTAATTCTTCCAATGTCAAGGGCACATTAAAAGCCTTTGGTAACAACCAATAGACTGACTACACCAGGGTGTTGTTTATCTAATTCTTTTCAATTCTTTATGCATTGCATTAAGAATACATAGCTATTCATTGATAGGTTTAGGATAAAGTTGCTCTTTTGTAAGTGAGAATTAATTGAGTTTCAACCCCTGCTTTTGAGTTGAAAAGGATAATTGTTACGCAAATTCAAAAATTTTAGAACGGTAAATTAAGGAAGTCTTCAATAAAGTTTAATGGAATTAGAAACTGTTTATTTATTTTAATGTATTGTCACTGTTTCTTTAAGTTGTTGATGTTTTAATTTAAATATTTTATTGAAAGAAAATGGTTTGTGTAATTAAAGCAGAATGGACATTAAGTTTCAATCACGTAAACAACATATATATACACAATAGATACATTTACAAAGGATGATATTTTGAAACATAGTGGAAAAAATTTCTTAACTTTGCTTTGTCATGTTCAAACAAAATATGACATTATTCAAAGGACTTACTACTTTTTGACAGAAGTAGAAACTAATATTCAACAAAAACTGTCACATTTTGTGTCACAAATATTAGATCACACATGGGCAAGATAAAATTTCATACTGAAAAGTTATTCTGGAAAAAATATCTTTGCTGAATTATTCGATAATGGATTTCGTTTCTTGAATATAGAAACGAAATATTTTACAAACATCGTTTTTAAAGAATATTTGACACCAATTTTAAATAGTAAAATTTTACAAACATCAACACTCTTCACAAGATTCAGGGGCGGCTTAACTTTGGAGATCCAAAAGTTATGACAGTACTTCAAACGTTTTCCCAAGAAAAATATTTTCATTTCCTTTTAAAGTTCCTTTGGATATTAAATTCTGAGTCACATCCTAGCTGAGAGACATTGAAGACTATTTGAATTAAATCTGACGTATGATATTAGTGGTTTAAGAGATCTTAACAGTTTCCTCATATTTGATTGTTTTGGCTGTCAAAAGTGAGTTACTTTAATTTTATTTCTTTGAATATCAATATTTGTTTCATCGTGAGTTATTTTATGAGAACTGTTAACTAGTAAAGTTTTTTTTAATAAAAAAAGAAAAGAAAAAGAAAAAAGAAACTGGTTAAATTGTGACATTCAGTGTCACAAAAAGGACGTTTCTTCACACGTTCATATATAACAATTGCTGTACTCGTTAGGTTAAACTTTAATGTATTTCTACTTGATTTTTATACAACATCTAACCACATTTCACCGAGACATTCAAATTGATATACGACACAAATGTTTCGAGTTTGCAGTTTAGGGTTAAATAATTACGGATTGAATCGTATTGATAGGTTATGGTTGAATTTATCGTTTGGGAACTCGAGTCGAAGAAACCTTTCATATGACATTCCGCAAGTGTCTGTAACATTTGTAGTTGTGCATAGGAACGATGTCATAAAACAGACGCATTAAACTTTCATACAAGCTTCTCATGAAACCAGTTTAATGAAGAAAATAATATTGTGTTTTTTTAGAAAATTTTTGGTCAAAAATTTCGATTTTTAATACAGTTATCCTTATAAAACATTAATGCAAAGGTGTATTTTTTCGGCTTACAAATATAATGACGTAATATATCCTATGAACTGAATAGCATTTGTTTATTCATCCAAACACGTTTTTTAAATTTGTTTTATTGGCTTTCTGATTTTGAAAGAAATCAAATTAAGTTTCTACTTCAAGTATACTTGTCATACTTACAGTTCAGTAACTTTCTTTACACATTTTTTAAAATTCCCAACTACCTTATCGTATTATGAAATATTTTTTCTTTAAATCGGTGCTGCATTATTTTCTTTTCGTTTTGCTGCGAATTTGTTTATGCTTCTTTAACTTGTTCACAAGTTTTAACCATTCCTTCATATTCTCATGGATTGAAATAACATCCCTTTTATTTTTCAAAATGGATTTTAATTTCTTTGCAAAATACGAACTATATTTTAATTTTTTGCACGATTATATTAAATAGTAATCTTTTATTTTTCAATATGAGAAATTCAGTCAATATCTTGCAAATTTTATACAAGTCATTCAAGCATAACATTTACCAACTGTAGTTTAAAATAAAAAGCACAATTTTATGGAACTGTGACAGCAATTTTAAGAGATGTATTTAATATAGTGCTATCAGATCTTGAAATAGAGCACTTGAACCAAATTAATTTTTTTAAAAGCCCCCTTTCCACAGTTGATCAATGGAAAAGTATCTGGGAGTAGATTTAACTCTAAACTGGTGAAGTCTTCCAATTATGTTGAATAAGAAATATTTGCAAATTAGTAAAATAATAATTTAACCAATTTAGAGCTATTGCTATGCTGAAAAATAAAGTCATCTACAATTTATAGCTATGTAATATTTATTATGAGTAGTTTATTTGTTAATGAAGTCGTAGGAGACTAAGAACAAGAAAATTATTTTGAAACATTTTCTTACCATATTAAGGTATGTGGCTAAACAAGACCCAATCAAAAGTAAATTGTTATACAATCTCACAACTAAGACTCTTTTGTTGGTTAGGAGAGCCGACCTACATTTTACTGTTGTAAATATTCATTCAGTTATAGAGCTGTTTCTTGCTAACTTTCACTTATGTATCAAAATGAATTCGAAATAACTTATTGTAAAGGAAACCCTAAGCCACTGAATTATTACCGAGCCTCCCGTTTAGGCCTCTTTACTGTGAAACTGATAGCATAAGGGTCTATTGTACGACAACGAGGTACATTAAAAAACGCACTTATAAAGTATCGTGTTACTTGCTGGATTTCGTTGGGTCTCGGGGAAAAAAATCTATGATCGAGCGAATATTAAACTAATCTCGCACAGAGCAATTTGGGGCCTGTAGAAACCATAACATTTCGTGCGATTAAAATTACTTCTAAGACCATGGGAAAATCATCTATAAAATTAAATTAAAGAATTATAAAAGTGATTTTGCTTTTAAAAATTAATTAAAATTTTCGTAAATGGCCCTTCAATGTCAATAATCACATAGAATACATTCAAAACTTATTTAGTTGCTTCTCTAGTTTTTCCCCCCTTTTCTAGGATTTGAAAAATCCTTTACAATGTCTTGATAAGGTTTGACTTGAGTTAACTATATAAGCAACTATTTAATGTTATGAGAGCCCACTCCATCTATCCTAGCAAAAAATTTCGTGACTCCACTTTTTTAGTTTTGAAATTGAAAATATTTGTGTCTAAAAAGTGTTGCATTTATCTTTACGATACAGTTCTTAAATAAAAGATTATAATTAAGCTGTTAAAATGTGTCAAACTATATCTGTCTCTGTATGTGTGTTAAATTTTACAGCATTTTTCGAATTTTATTGATTTTTTTAAAAGTTAAATTTTATAATAATCAACAAATCAGTAATCAACTTGATTATTAAAATTCTTTAACTTTGTTGCAAATAATTTCGAACGACGCGTCTGCGGTTAGAGTTAACTTATTAAAAATAAGATTTATGACATAAACAAATCCTAATTACAAAAAATTCCTCTCCAAAATAATATATATATATATATATATATATATATATATATATATATATATATATATATATATATATATATATATATATATATATATATATATATATATATATATATATATATATATATATATATATATATATATATATATATATATATATATATATATATATATATATATATATATATATATATATATATATATATATATATATATATATATATATATATATATATATATATATATATATATATATATATATATATATATATATATATATATATATATATATATATATATATATATATATATATATAAAGCAGAAATACTAATTGGAAATTCTCCAATTTAATTTTGATTAATGATTTCTAAATTAACACTGTACACTAAAATACCAAACATTGTATCTTTAGTTAATGATTAAGCTATCTTGTGTTTCAATTATTATTCCTCGTATTAATTAGGTAATTATCAGTTATTTTGTCTGTAAAAATTAAAAACTGCCCCGGTAAGCATTTATAATAAGTTTGAGATAAATGCAACAATAATTCGCAGGTGTCATCTTTTAAAAGGGGTTCTCAAGGTTTGAATTGATCAGATATTTTTTGTTAAGTAAAGAATGAAAAAAATCCGTTTTCAAAGTGGTTTCCTCAATAATTGCAGCAGCTGTTACCCCTTATCTGAATGTAAATATTTACATTATCTCTTAACGCTTCCGAAAATGTCCAGCCTTCCTTTCAATAACCTTTCTATAATGTATTTTGTGCGCTGTAACTTTGCTAGTGTTGGTAGGAAAGGCATAATCTCTTCATGTGAGCTAACTTATTTTATTACATAAATACATGATCTTAAAAATAATACATACGTTTTCCAATGGTTCAAAACATATATTTACGTATTAGCCATGTCTAGGTTTGCAAATTTATCGCTAAGGTGTGTTTGAGAAGAAAATGCAATCATAGAATTTCTATAAAATAATCTTGTTTTAAAAAATTATGTGGTTTAAAAATTTCAGTAGTTCAGTAGTTACTATATATTTTACAAGCTATTATTAATATAGTTAATTCTAAAATGTATTCTTAAAGTAACTTTGCAGATTATATTTATATATCTTAATTATTGGTTTACTCAAAAGTTACATGAGGAAATATAATCTACCTTGAGAATAATGTTTTTTTCTCATTATTTTTATTTCTAAATTTAAAGGATAAATAGGAAAATTATTTATCGTTAAATAAATATAATTGTTAAAATTGAATTGCATTGTGTTCCCATTCTTAGATTCAATGAATCAGCCAACCCATATAAAATTTTATGGGATAGGTATAAAACAAGTATCATCTAATCTCAAAGATATAATTAAATTCAACGTTTTCAAAGTATGTCAATAAAATGAATGGGATATTCATAGTTGCAAATGTATATATTAAAAAGAAATTGAGAATTTTAGGTATATTGCTATACATATAAGTTACGATTTCTACAGTAAAAAAACATAACCTGGTTTTTTTAAATTATGGAAACAGTAGTAAACAAAATATATAGTAATAACTATAACTGAGCATCTATCTCTGCGTTAGAAACTTGATATCAATTGAATAGATTCAGATCAGGTTTTTATTATAGGTTCATTGATTATCGAAAACACATTTTTAAAGTTATATGATTCATAATAACAACGTGGAATGTAAAACTTGACTTAAATATTTGCTCCTTTTCGGAATAGTTAAATTGAAATTTTTACATATATATATATATATATATATATATATATATATATATATATATATATATATATATATATATATATATATATATATATATGTAGTGGATTACATGCGCACACTTCAGAATCTACAGGCACACTATAATCGATAACTAATTAAGTTTTCAATTAACAAGTACAAAGAATTCAAACGTTCTGAACATGTTCAATTAGTTATTGTTAAGTGGTAGGCAAGGAGAAATTATCAGTAGAATAATGGATATTCAGAATTTAAAATTACTTATAAATTAGTTAATAAATGCAGTGAACTTGATAAATAAAGAAGATAAGTTACTTTTATTTTGTTCATTTGTAATATACGGTTGAGTTGGAAGTTGTTTTTAATAGAGAATATATATTACAAAATATTGAAAGAATTGAAAATATTTTAAAATTGTAATAACAATATACTGCGACTTATAACATCAATTAAACATGAAACAAACATAAAAAGCTGTATACGTACAGCTGAAGAAAAGTATTTTATATCATCATTTAAATAATGTAGAATTTGAACCAAGAATGCATTTAATGCATCCATTTAAGTTTTCGTGTATTTCTTGTTTGTGTGCATGAAAGTAAAGAGGAATTTCAGGTAACTTTACAGTTATTTTATGCTATCATATATCATGTTTTAGATAAATTAAAAAAAAAAAAAAAAAAAAAAAAAAAAACCACCTAGTTTTAGTGAGTAAAGTTGATATTTTAGTTTTCAATGAAAGGAAATTGCCCTCTAGTGTGGTTAAAATATTCGAGCGGTTCGATTTCCTATCTGACCTAGATTCATTGCTGTCAAAAAGGGAATGCGTAAACAAATGCTCTTTTTCAGAGAATAAAATATGTTTCAATTTTAACTTTGATATAATCTTATTTTTTTATCGGCATTTGATTTAATATTATATGTCTTTACTACAATTTATAATGTGCTCACTGAATTTTAGATAGCTTATTCTTCAAACTTTTCTGTAGCTTGTCTTGTCAAAAGTGAAAGAGAACGAAATTAATGTTAAACCCACTAAAAAAAAAAGTGTTTATTTCAAAGTACTTAAAAATAGTAAAATTTTTGTAATCCATGTTTTTAAAATAATTAAAAATTTGCAAAAGTTAACAAAACGGATTTTGTTTGCTCTTGAAAACTACTTTTTATGCTATTTCAGTCTCGTATTTAAACAATGATTGTAATTGGTATAAAATGTTTTAAAAAGTATTTGTTTAACGTAACAATTTGCGAAGTGAAATAAGAATATTCTTGTTAGATATTCGTATTTTTATGGTAACAGTTTCATAAAATAATGTTATTTAATTAAATTTTGTTAAATTGTATTAAATCAGTTTTTTTTAATTATGTTTAATAGTTTGAGACTAATAATTTAGACTCGAAAATGTGAAGGACGATGTAATATTGAATATTAAAAAATTTGACCTAAGTTTTGAAACAGGGTAAAAAAATAAAGTTTCATAATAATTAAAAGCTTTACTTCTGGTCTTATTAAAATCTAATCTCTCTCTTAATCTAATCTTTCTCTCTTAAATTCTATTTTTTCTTATTATTATCTATTTTTCTATTTCTTCTTATTTATTTTCTCTTTTTCTGTCAACAAATTAATATTGAATTTAGGAAATCCGTGAAGTAAAATGTAAAATATTTTTCAGGGAATTTATGTTAAAAGTAAATGAGAATTCTTTTATAGCATAAAATAGAAAAGCAAAATATTGATCTAGTTTTTTAATTAAGCATTAGAACATATACTTTTGAGCCGATTTGGCTGATAAATATTTGAGAATTGTCTTTATACATTGCATTTTTGATTGAAAGGAATTCCGACTGTTCGAAATGAACTTTTTAAAAATTGTATTTAGTGTGAACACTGTTAAGTTGTTACTGAATTCTTAGAATTTAGTAACAAATGTACCAATGCAAAGTTTGTTAAATCTTACCAAATATATATTTTTAAGTTTTACCATCACCTATGTGTATTATAAAGTAATAAGTCGTGAGTGGCGCATTGAAATTATAATCCTGTAACGCAATAAAAAACAACTTCAAATGATACAACTGCTTTAAAAGGCATAACTTTTTAAAGCTAATTTGAAACTAAAAATAATTACTACAAAGTAATATTGGAAAGTAAATTAAAACTGTAAAAGCTACGAAAAATAAACCATTCGAATGTACATTATACATGATAAGTTCTTGGATAAAATTATTAAAAACTGAATACTACATTTATAGCTACATTTTTGGTTTTAAAAATCATACTATAAAGTTCATTATAATAGAGGTAAAAATAAGTATCTGTTATATGAAATTTTAAAAACTATTTGAACTGTTCATTATTTAATGATATTTAAAAAAATATTTTAACCCTGTATTTTTGATACTTAAAAAAATATTTTAACCCTGTATTTTTGATATTTAAAAAACTATTTTGTAAGTTACGTTATTTATGTTTGGTCTTTATCAAACTATTGTTTGAAACAAAATCTAACAAGTTGGTTTTACTTAATTTACCATACATGCTTAAAAACGATGCTTAGCTTTAAAATTCATGAAGCATTGAATTATCACTAACTTAAATCACTAACAATTCATTGAAATTTTTTAAAATTTGGTATTCAAACGTTTGTTTTGATGCTAAATACAAATATGGTGTTTCCATTACACTATAGATTCCTTTTTTCATTTATTAGCACTAAAGATATAACCAGTGTTTTTATTTTTTGCATATAGAGCAATTTCTTTTTGTCATCTTAATCTCACTGCTATCATTTAATACCTCATTCGATATTATTGTATAAAATCAATTTTCAGTGAATAATTTATTAATTTAATAATTAAGAATTCAGATTATGTCTGGTTTTCTGGTGTTTTTGCAGTAGTCCTACACCCAATTATTATCTAAACGTTTGATATCAATGCCAAAGTTTTTTAAGCCCTTAAAATCCAGACAGACGAAGACATTGATTTGTTTTCAAAAGTAAACTAAAGAGTTATTACTTGAAATATAAGAGTAATGTGTTTACTTTAAGAAATTGGTAAATTATAACTTATAATAAGACTTTATTTTCTAAACTATATTCCATGTATTTGAACGGAATTAAAGCAAAGAGTGGACAAATAGCATCGTATGTCAAAAGATCTTCGGATAAAGTTCGAAACCTGCAGATCAAATATTAAGCAATATAACTAAGTGCTCTTGCAAGAAAGAAAATATTTCACTATGCTTTTATCTTAGGTAAGATTACATTTTTATCAACCGGTGTTAATGAATACGGCATAGTCATTTGGTATATGTTGTCTAATATTTCAATCATTGCAAATTAATAGGAATATTTTTAATTAATTACGAAATTATTTTAGGATAATATTTTTTTCAACGGGTGTTAATGAATAATACTAAGTCATTTAATGTATGGTGTCTAATATAGTCTTTACAATTCTTTAAAAATAATTTTAAGGGGGTCCGGTACCGAATTATAAATGTTTTAAATATTGTATATTTTTATAAATATTGTCAAAAATTTATCTTATGTGTGAGTTACTATTTATATAACTTTGAGATTTTTTTAAATTTTTTTTTATAGAGTTGATTTAAAAAAAAAAAAAAAAAAAAAAATTAAAAACCAAGAAAAATCCATAATAATTGATGTTTGCGTATTTTGATATAAGTCAAGAAAAAATAATTTTTTTTTTAAGTGAAAGCTTTCTGTATACATAATTATATAAAGAAAATTTTATTTTCACAGAATTTTGATGGGTGAATTAGAAAAAATTCAAAAAATTCTCAAAGTTAAAATATTGAAATTTCTGCTTTTTTTATGTTATCCTTTACTCTATATGTTATATTTTAAAACAGAATTTAAAAAATAAAATTCTGCGAAGAGAAATTGTTTAAAACTATATAAATTAAATATTCCAAAAATTTGAATAGCCAATTGTAAATGATTCTGAAGCTATATCGATTTGAATTTGCAACATCTGTGAAAACCACTAGTGCTCGAAAAACGCTCTTTAAGCAGACTCTTCAAGGCGTTACGCCCATTAGTGATGTTTATATAACAGGTAATTTCGTGGCTTTCAAATCACAGAAGGAATAAAATAAAAACATCATTCTCTTCAGGAATGTAAACACTATTTTTTAAAATAATAATAATAATAATAATAAAAAATAGGATTTTTGTCGAAATATTGATACTGGACCCCCTTAATTACTTACGAAATTATTCGTTAAGATTTCGATTTTTTTCATACAAATAATTCATTATATCATATAATTTTCTTAGCATTTTATAATAAACATTATCGCTTTAAAATTATTATGTATATAATATTGTCTTTTTATTGCCATTCGTATTGTTCATTATTAATTCATTCATATTATCATTACCATTTCAATTTATCACGAACATGTTTGACATATTTTTGGCAAGAAATGACATAAAAAGTTAATCTTTCAAAAATTCACTTAAATTATAAGTCTTTATAGATATACGAGTGGGTTGAAATCAATAGTTCCAATCTCCGGTTACCAAGTTTTGAGAAATCGTAGAAACTTTAGCTGGTTCCTATTTTTAGTTTCACATTTGCAATCAAGAATTATTTCTAAGCAACCACAGTCAGTAAACACTAGTAGAAACAAAAGTCCTTTGTAGAAACAAAATAACGTTTCAAACAGAACTTTCTATTTTTTCGGGAATGATATGTTTGATTAAAAAAAAAAAAAAAAAAAAAAAAAAAAAAAAAAACTCGAAGAACAAAAATAAACTAGGAGAAATTTTTGGAGCTTATCGCGAGAAACTGCTAAACATCAAAATCTTACTGCTGGATTAGCACGTGATTGTCAGTGAAATCGTTAATTACAATTATACTTCAATAACGCTGCATTAATCATGGCAATCAGCAATTGTATAAAATAATATGTAGTAGTTAATTATCTATAATTGTCCTTTTAAAAAAGTTTGCAATTTAGATTTTTTTAACTAAACGTACAAAGAAAAAAAAAAGCGTGGTTATGGAGAAGAGTTAGTGATATTTGACTCATTTTCGTCAAAAGTAAAGATTTACAGTTTTGATTCTAATTGTCTCATATTAACTTAGTTTTTAATATAACGCTTGAATAATTCTGAATCAGTCATTCTTATTTCAATTTAAAATGCTTTTCAATTAATTTTTTTTCCGAAAATGCAGCTTTATTTTTTTAATGGTATGGTGAGTTAAATAAAATAGTTCTTTTTTAAACTACAACCGTAAACAATTTGTTATTGATTCTTTTAAATACATTTTTTATTTAATATTAACACTTTTAATCATTGCAAAAAATAAAATGAAGAATCTAGTGATAAAATTATTTCAAATCCCTTTTTCACAATATTGAACTCTTGATTCCATTTTGTCACTCACTAAATTTTTTTTTTTTGACAGTAAGCTATCATTTTCTGTGCAAAGCATCGTTGATTTCAACTTAATAAGCCCCTTTTGCGAGTTGATCAACTTTGATTTCTGTTTTTTCTCTATGTGTTTTCTTCAAGTGTTAAAATGGTTCAAAATACTTCCTAAGATTCTATACATTTAGAAGATATTTTAAAGATTTTTGATTGTTGAAAATCGTACATAATTTGACTTAAAAATTTAGCAAGTCCGCTTCGGAAACTCGCAACTAATTTTAGGAAAGTATTATTGAAGTTGATACTTTGTACGAGTTAATATATGGATTAAACTTTTTAATTAAATTGTTTACAATTACTTAGTACTTAAGTTTGGGCGTTTATCGTACTTCTTAAATTTATTAATTTGATAAAGTTAATCTTTATTTTTAAATTTTAAGTTTAAACCTAGTTATTCAATTCAATGATTTAGTCTGCGAATAGCCCACCAAAAAAATATAAGAAAAGCTAGCATAAATAAAAATCCCTCCAATTGTCATTATTCAATAAATTTATATATATTCTAATTCGTTTAATAGCTTATTTCTTCATCTTCCTGTTTCATTTTATTCAAGAACATATTCCTTATTTAAATCCTTTTAATTAAGTTCGATTTTGTGTGTGTGTAAATGGGCAAATTTGCGGAAGCCTAAATAACCTCCTTGCCGTCATCCAATCGGACTGAAACTTGGCAGATATATTCGATGACAAAATGCATGCTATCAAACTTTTGGTCTATTACTGTCACTAAAAGGTTACTTTTACGGAATACTAATAAACCATCTTGTCGTGATCTAATCGCGTTAAAATAGCATTGAAACCGACCATTGTTGAAACTCTTTCCCGTCGCCAAATTTTTTTAAATAAATAAATAAATAAATAAATAAATAAATAAATAAATAAATAAATTGTTTTAATCAGAGTAAATTAAAGATATTTGGATGTGGATGTGAGCCTGACGTTCATTTTTAATAAATACATTTTGAAACGTAGTTTGCCGCACATTTTGCTGATAGAAATGTTTTTGACATTTAAAATTAGATGCAAACACCAAGCACACGCTGTTTAGAGAATCGGCGCTGTGTTAATGAATATAAAAATTGGCGATGCATGTAAAGGATTGATATTAAAAAATTTGTTTTTGTGGATTATATTATTTAAATCCATGTTATTAATATCGATTTTGTTTGTTTATGTGTCTGCTTGTGGTTATATAAAAGATATTATCTGCGTAGGACTAATTAACCAAAGTATAGTCCTTTTCATCGAGTTGAAACTGGGCACATAAATTCGTTGTAGATAGATGACAATATTTTCTATCGCTTTGGGGACTGTTACTGAAAGGATACTTTTATACACGCTTTCATATTTATTTTCGTTCACTTGCCATCCTCCGAACGAGCTGAAACTTGGCAACTAGATTAGTTGCCGAATATAATGCATTCTATCGTTTTGGGTTTATCACTGAAAGGAAACTTTAACACGTTTCCGTTGCTGCTTCGGAGGCCTAATTAGAAAGTTTCCGTCATCCAATCGATCTGAAATTTGACAGATAGACTCTTGTCAATGACAATCCATTTCATGAAGTTTTAAAGAGTTAGAATATAATACGGAATTGAGTGTTTTTCATAGTTGTCAAACACTATAGTAATAAGTCGGTCTGAACTCAAAATCATTTAAATAAGTAGCGATTGCTCATAAAAGTAGGCTATGTGCGTAAATGATTTATATAAAAACTTAAATTGTTATGGGTTAATTTTTAAATTTTTTATTTTTTTATTTTTTATTGCTGTTTGTAAATAGGTGATTCTAAAGGGTTGCGTAGTTTTACTTTTCATTCTCGATAGACTGCGTTTTACCTGAATATTACAATATCTCTTAGCAACATTTTACATGACAAAACAAATTCAAAACTACTAAAGATTCAATGCAGTTATTTTATAACTTAGGATAATTTTTTTTTATCTTATTTTATCTTTGTAAATGAATTACAATGTTAAAACTACTTCACTTAAAATTTTACCAGTTTCACTGTACAATTTAAATTTTTTTTTTCTAATTCTTTTTCTCATGTCGAATTTCGACTTCCAAAGCTATCATCAAAACTTAATTAGACTTTTCTTCGTCAATTTTTTATAACTTATCTTTAACCTAAGAAATCAAAACTGTTCCATATCTTGGCTGGAGTTATCCGGCATAGTCCGGAAGGGAGGTGATCAACAGGCTCTGCGTGGGAGGGAGGCGCGAGAATCGCATCTTCTTCGTAGAGCAAAAGTGGTAGTCGGCCGGGGACTTTGTTCACTTGGTGTCTCGCAAATCAATCGACGATCTTCTCTTCCCTCTCTGAAATCTCGTTGGCTCTCACCTGAAGAGACATACGGTTTGGAGAAGTCTCTTACAGGTAATCGTTTGTTGATAGTGTGTTGTAGTATTTTTTTTTTTATTTTTTTTTTTTATAACAGTTTTTTTCCGTCAAAAGTACATTGTTTGGAATATTGATATTATTCGGAATCTAGAAATAGACTGGAAATATTTTATATGTTTAAAAAAAAAAATTACTCTGAGCCAGTAAGCTTCATTAACACAATTTAAGTTATCGAAATGTTTTAATTTGCAGTAAAATCTCCAATCCCTTTGCTTAACTATTGCATAAATTAATTAGTATTTTAGCTTGAAATTTAAGATTAAAAAACAACAGAAAAGTATTTGTTTCGCAAAATGACATTGTTTTGAATAAAGTAAAATAAAATAAAATAGTTTGATGATATTTGCGTTTATTCTATTTCGAGTAATCGAGCATTATAAAACAATTAAAATTATAAAATATTTTAATTCACATGAAAATAGCGCATCCTTTAACTTAATTATTGCATGCATTTTTTTTTAAAACTATGTATACTGAAATTTAATTGTAAATTAAACAAAAGAACATGTGAATAATCTTTTCCATATCATTCATATTGCTTAATTAAGAAGATTTTTCTTGAAATTCACTACGTTTTTATTAAATTTGTGTAATACACGAACGTAATAATAACACGAAATGAAGGTACATTTAATATTGTAAATAACGACTGTAAAATAACGTGTTTCCTTATTTTTTATTTAAAAAATTTTACTAAAAAATGGTAGTATAGTTTCTATCATTGGAATTGGAACATTAAGACGAAGATTGGATCCAAGATTGTAGACTTTATGAATATATTATAATTTTTATGGAAATTAAGTAACAGATATCTATAAATAGTACGAATACGTTATTATTGTAGTAATTTTTTATAATTATGCAGTTGACTTGTTTCGATAGAAAGATTAAAGGCAGAAGAGATTCATGATTTTTAATTCCATAAGAAAAACTGAGAAGTCAACATGTCTATAATAGCTGTATTGAAATGGATTATTTTTATTGGTTCTTTAATGTTTAAAATACTTGTGCACTATTGAATATATTGAATATTGTCATAAAATATCATAAAGAAAATCGATTAATAAATTTGTGGCTTTGTGTAGTATAAGGTATATAGTATAGATTAATGTAGGTTGAAAGTCAAAAATTTTCGAGAATCGAACTATAATAAGACCGAAAAGTTGGGTATTCCCATGCTTGATGAATGAAAAAATAGCGAACTATTCTTATGATTAATTTTCAGTTCACAGAAACGACCTAAAATTGGTTTTGTATATATTTTGGTATATACTGTAATAATTTGATAGAAATATATTCGTTGAGGTAATTTTCTGTGACTAGTTGTTTTATAGTGTAATTTTAATATTTAATGAGTGTAGTTCAACTTAACAATAATTAATGGCTAACTCAACAATAATTAGTGGTTATGATCTATCTACTTGCTTCATTATAAGGGTATTTAGAAAGACTGTTTTTAAAAAAGAATTTTAAAGAAAATGTATGCAAAAAATGAATAAAAAGAAGATGTATATAATCAGGTAAGTATGCATAAAACTGTATTTAAAATGCATTTTCTATTTTTATATACTGTGACTATAAATGGATGTATAGCTAACTATTGTATAATATTTTCATACCCTTTCCAGATCATTTATAGTAGGGGACTCTGAATGCTCTGTAATTAATTTCGCTTTTATTATCACTTCTGTGGTCATTACGCAAATGAGCTACGAACAAAATGCATAAAGTAAAAACGTTTTATTTGTTTTTGAAGTTGCACTAGAGCTTTAATTTTAGGTACATTATTTACTTAACATGAACAGTTTGTTAAGTGTCTGCCTCTGTTACAATTATCTCATATACTGGGGAAAATTGTTACAACTGTTGGTGGTAAATTGTGACGCATGCAAATGGCGCATTCTTCATGCATTTAGAAATGTTGTACTACTATTTAAACTCCAACTCCAGGATAGTAGCCTTACTGTGTTTGAGGCTAGTATGGCTCAACGCTTAGAGTTCTTATCCGTTCATAAATAGATAATACTACAAAATCAATTCTACATGAAATCTTTTCTCATAATTATTAACTGTATCAAGGAAAAAATTAACCTAATTAAATTAAAATATATATTTTTAATATGATAAAGAGAAATCGTAAGTTAATCATTAGATCTTCTAACCCAATAAACAAATATAAAAAGAAAATTAACAATACTAATGCAAGTTAAAGTATCTCTGCAAATAATTGAAACTGGAATTAAACTAATAATCACTTCTGCTGATAAATTTTACAGCTAGATGATTCGGTCTTTAAAGCTGACTATCAGTTATAGAAAAGATAGTTTCAATCACCATATATGTGCTGTTATTGGTCATAGAGATAAAGTGTTGCTGTTACCTCTTTTTACCTGTTTTAAATGCCGAAAACTAAGCAAACATGGCAGTATTTTTTATATTGTAAAATATAATTTTTACGCTTTTTCTAGGTATTTACACAGTAAAAAAACAAAGTTAGTATCGTTACAATTGCATCGGCAAAAATACTTGTAACAGTACTTATTCACCTTCCCCGTATAAAAATAAAGTGACGAGGAAAACTAACATAAAAACCCGCGTAATCCATAACCTACTAGAACCACTCTTTAAAAATGGGAATACTAAATACTAAACTTTTAAAGTAATTGTGAAACATTATTTAAAATACCTACTTTTTCTCATCCAAACTCAATTGGTCTATCTACTACAACTCACTGTACTGCATGGCCATCGGCGCAACCGTAAAAATCATTCATACACGCAAACAGTTTCTTTTCTCTTTTTACACTTCTTACCCAACTCTAATTGTCCAAGAGTTATTTAAATTATTTCATCTGTACACACTTACACAGTCTCACTTACTGTTTCCAAAATGTCACAATGTTGCTTGAAAAGTATCTTTTGAAGGTAAATTTTTAAGAATTAATTAAAGATTTTTACCTATTGCACATAAAATATATTACACATCCTGCAACAGATACCATGTTTATGAATTAGGCATTCGAAACCCAGAACAGTAAATTTAAAGTTTCAAAACTCCCTGTAAAATTCTTTTGAATGGTGTCAATTTGATGTATTATGTGCAGTAGTCTACTGAAAATAAAAATATTTAAATAAAAATAATAACTTTAAATATCTAACACTTAAACATGAACGTTTTTTTAAAAAGTAGTTTCTGAAATTAAAACTTTGTGAATTCTTTTTTTTTACTTCCTTTTTGAAAATGATTTAAAAAAAAAAATGACACATGAATATATAGTTCGAATTTACCTTTTCAATTACGATGTGACAAAAATATAGGCTTAGAATCAAATAACAGAAAAAAGTTTTTGTATTTTCGTAAAACTTTGAGTAAGAATAAAATATTCTTCAGTATAATTGGTGGCTGCGACTAAGACTATCTAAAAGGATCACCTTGTCTTTTACTGCAGAACAAGGATCCATGGCATCGTTATATAAATTGTGCCGCTGGTGTCGTCTTCAATTTTCATCACGTTTTTACTTCCAGGCTATAGAATAGTTCTCATTTCAAAATTGCCTCGAGGAAGCAGGATTTTCTGCAACCTATTTTATTCTAATGACTCGTGTTTAGCAAGAATAAATTGGTCAAATATGCAGTGAATATGTAATTGTTATTTGAGTAAAGACAAATAAATATCTTTCATTTTTTTTTATTTTAATTTTTATTTTTTATACATATATACAACTCGTTATAATTGTTAGCACGTCTACAAAGTCTGCTTGATCGGTAAGTGCATGTAGCTATTGTATTTTTAAATTCTGAAGAAATTACAGATGTTAAGTTACATTTTAAAATAATGTATTTATATTTAGCTAAAATTATATACTAAATATTTAATTGGAATAGTAATTAATATTAAATATTAATTGGAATATTAAAAAAAAAGAACATGGGATGATTGTTGATACATGGGATGGATATAGTTGTTGGTTATTTGAAGTATTAAACTTAGTTTAGTTAACTTTATGTGCAAGAAAGAAAATATTATATACTTAAGCTATTGTTAAAAATATGCTTAAATACAGTCAAATCCCGTTAACGCAAAATCGCTTATCATGAAATCCTGTTTAACACGAAGTAAAAACAGTTCTCCGTACTTAAAACTTAAAGTTAATTCACTCGTTTAACATGAAATTTGGTTAACGCGAACAATTTAAGCAACTCCATAGACTTCGCGTTAACGGGGATTGCCTGTATAAGAACTCAAACTGAAATGATTAGAGTCTGAAGCAACTGTACCAACCTTAAACCCAAGAACGCGTGCGATATTTAACGTTGGCGTGATTGACATATTTTTTCTATGAATAAACATTTCAATTACGCATTTGAAAAGTGCAGAAGTCACACCATTTTGATGTGTTTGTTATCGCTATAAACGACAATAAATAAAGCATAAACTATAGTAAGGGAATTCTTAGCGAGAATCCTTTATGTGTTAGAAGAAGAGCTTCAATGCATTTCTAAACATCATGTTAAATGCAGATTGTTTTATTCAATCATAGCAATTGTATATAAGTAAATGAGTTCACTAAAGGCCGCTTCTTCATACGTTTGAATTGGTGTTCATTAGATCATTCCGTCAACCAGGTACCAGTTGGCGCCAAGTCCAAATATATCCACTGACGCGTGAAAGTTTCGCCAAACCTAAATGTTTAAGGTTTGTTATAGGATTTATAAATGATCTGAAGGTCGGTAGTTTGGTTCGGTTTTTATTTAGTACATGGTTAACGGAAGATTACTAAATTGAGGGCATATAATAATAATAATAATAATAATAATAATAATAATAATAATAATAATAATAATAATAATAATAATAATAATAATAATAACAACAACAACAGCAGCAACAATAATAATAATAATAATAGTAATGATAATAATAATAAAAATAATAATAATAACAGCAACAACAATAATAATAATAATATAGTAATGATGATAATAATAATAACAACAACAACAACAATAATAATAATAATATTAATAAACTCTGCCAATTTTAAATTTTTTTTATAAACGAAAAGGCTACTAAGTTGAGAGTTTGGTGATAAATTTGGCGAGAAAATCTTTATTTAAAGTCCAAATGCGAACTTCTCACATTTTTTCAAAGCAGTTTCGGTTGAATTTTATTTAGTCCTACTAAACTTATTGAGCCATGTATGTAGCATTTAAAGTTTTAGTTTAAGGAATTCCAAAATGTACTTTGTATTATCATTTCTGGTTCTTCTGGTTGAATTTAGCTTTGAGAATTCGTATCGACGAGACCTTTTATTTGAAATATCGAGCGTAAATGTAGCGATGTAGAGTCTGAAAATGTTGGCCTCATGGAAACGGACAGAGTCTTTGCATAAACTTTTCACTATATGAGTGTAGTCTAGAACATAAAAAATATATGACTAATGTGAACTAGCTCTAAGAAATTTTGAATTAGTTTTAAGAGTAAATTATATTGAATTTTTTTTTGATAAAAATTAAAATCAGACTGTGATAAATACAAGGTGGAACAGAAAATTACCAAACAACTGAACCATCTCAGGGATTTCCTTAGTTTCTATTAACACTTATTTCGAAAATAAGTGAAACAATACGTTGAAATTAGTTCTTGTTGTGTGGAACGACTTTGAATGAATACATAAGGTTTAAGGCCTTCAGGTTTAATAGTTGACTAAAACAACATTTTAAACATAAACCCAAAAATTTGATTTTACAAACATCATATGTTTAGTTGCAGATAATCAAAAACGAATTAAGTTAGATCAGGTTAAAGTCAAAAATGAAATGGTAGCTCATGTTGTCCCAAGATCGAAATTTATTTATTGATAATTACTATATAGATATTAATTCAATTATTGTACATTCTTGAATCAAAGTAATATAGGTTATTTTCAAAATGAACCGATTTCAAGATTTTACCTAAAGTTTATAAATCTTATTAATCCTATAATATTATTGTTGCAATAAAACTTACTTATTCGCATAGAATGATCTTTTAACTGAATAAAATTTGTGCTGATGTACTCAACCACTCAAGTCTTTACAAAGAGTATAAAACTTTTAAATGCTTGTAAATATTTGTAAATATCTAAATTACGAACCACATCTGAACAAGTAAGGCAAAAATGAAACAATTGAATGTGAAAATATGAATTCTATTTTTGTCAGAATGAATGCCTGCTAATGTGCCTTTATCAAGACCATCTTGCATATAATAATATTTATACAGCTTCAACTCAATCTATCTCTAAATCTATCTAAAATCAATATCGTAGAGTAAGAATTTAATTAATTTTAGACTGTTTTCTTCGCTTACTTAATCAAAATATTTATTACTCAATGATTGGCATATTTATTATTCCATCTCTTTGAAAGAAGTTCCACTCATCAAGAACTTAATGCATTTAATTGCGCTTGGTTGCTTTTACTATTGCTTGGAAATGATCAAGGACAAGCATGTCAAACTGAGGTTTTTAGCTATCATAATACATAGCGATTTTAATTACTAATACTCAAATGTTCAGATGAATCTGTGACCTTTAGGTAACATCTTGAGGCTAGAAAGCTAAATTTATAAGTAAGCCAAAACTAGTTTGAAGGGAACGAGTTTCAAACTTAGTCAGAAACCAATTTCGAAAGTAAATATGGAATGACTCCATCGTTCTTTTGTTCAAAAAGTTTGTGACGGTTTTTAAATTAACGTAAGATAAGTTATCTTTCTAAATGTTCCTCTTGAAAGTCACAGTGGTTTTAGTCACATTCAAACAATTTCCAGAAATTGTGGTGTATGCGACTTTACCCGAGTTTTCGGTTATTATGGAATAAGATGTCGATCGGTACCTTAAAATAAGAATTGTAGTTAAAAATAAGTAAAGAAATTGTTAGTATAAAAATACATGTAATGTATTGACTTTTCAATATTATATAATAAGTAAATTTTACCTTATTATACTCGTAAAATTGCTGAAGATTAAAAAATTTACGAGAAAATATAATTATAAAATATAATAATATTTATTGCTAGAAGTATAGATTTAGGAAATGATAAATTGTAAATAGCGGTACTTAAGTTTTTGTAAACAGCAATTACCGCCGACACATTTCTTTTTTGTCACCTTTGATAATTTATAGTTTGTAAAGTATGCAATCCTTGTCAAGTGTTCTCTTCTGTAATAGCTTTCCAACACACATCATCTGTTTTATTGGTTTTCAAACATAAAGAAAACCACCGATTTTTATACCCCTATTCAAGCCAAAGTGGTCCATGTTGAGATTGCCTTAATTAATGTTAATAAAAAAAAAATTAAGTATTTCAATTACTATTTCCAATATGCCATATTTCAATCAGTATAATAATTATCGCGCTACAATCCAGGCACGATTTCTTCTCATCCCGTACATTAAATTGATATTCGAATGTCTGGTTACTTGATTTCAGATTCTGTCATGTGAATAATGCCAAAGCAAACTTACTTAATACTTTGAAAGAACGATCAAATAAACACTTGATGATGTACTCTGAAAACATTTAAAATTGATAAAAACAATTAGAATAAAAATGAATTTTCACAATTGTTGCGTATTTCAATTTTAAAATTACGTGGTAACAATTAAAAACATTTAATATATTTTATTGGGCATTGGACGAGATTGGCTAAGATCCCTAACAACGGCCATTCTGCAACTTTCACATCGGGTTGGCCAATGTCCAGGACTGGGGAATATTCTTCGTAATTTTCAACTCAGACCAAAGATAGTAAGTACACCCTTCACAATTTCCATCCTAGAATACTGCTATATCCTAAACATTTTCTCCTTACATTAAATAAACGTAGTATTAATATGAGTCGCCGCTGTTTCAGAATTTTCCACTCGTGCACTTCTCGTCTCACAGAAAAAAAACCTATTGCATTTAAAAATTTAAAGTTTCGCACATTTGTAGAGAAATGTTTAGGATATCTGCTGATAAAAAAAATAGAAATGCAAATTTTAGTTTTAGAGTTATTATATGTCAAAGTGAAAGAGTGTTTTTGCATGGGTCCGGATAATACTTCGAAGGCACCGAGGCATTTGTTTGGCACTAAAATACTAACGCCGTCTTATTTTTTATTTTTATTTTTTTTAAATCTATGTTATTTTAAAAAAATTAAATACGTAAATTTCGAAAAATTCGTTTTAAATTTGTGCGAATATTTTTTTTTTTTTTTTTTTAAATTAACAGCAATATATTTTATTTAATATACACAGAAAAAAGACTAATTTCATTTAATAAATTATACCACGACAAACATTAAAGTATCAGGATTTAATTTGAAAATATCAAATTACATATTATTATAATAACGACAAGGATGTTGCGAATTTAATTTAATTAAAACTGTGTTTTAATATCGCCTTTTCTTCTCTCATGTTCAAAAGAGAAAATAAAGTGTTGTCAGATGTATTATTCTAAATACTATGGTATGAAGATTATAGTTATATGACAACTTCGTCTCTGGAAGCTCACGAGGACTTGTGACAAATCACACATTTTCAAGATGTTTTAAAAGTTGTGTTTTGGTTAGTTAAAATTCTTTAGGAGTTGCCTGTTACATAGCCATGTAAAATCCCATTTTCGCATAAATTTTTGGACGCAGTTTTTTAAGTAATAATTTTCAAAAATGTGGATTATTTATGGTATTTTTTATTATTCAAAAATATCACAAGATATTTTACTTAATATACAAAATAGTTTTTTCGTCAGATAATAGTAAAAAAATACTATGTGTGAAAATCTGGTAACCTTGATTTGGATTCGATGTCAGTTTGATTGCTGTTGTTCGCAATGACCATGTGATATTTTATGAATAGTAATTTATAATTTATTGATTTATCCAGAATCGTGTCACAAAGATTTCACTGACCAAGGGTTTTCAATTATTACGTATTTTTATTAGAAATCTGCAAGCGTAATGAGCAGGGGGTGGAGCTACATTGTACTCCAAATAATGCCCTTACAATTCATCTACATTAATATACTTTCGTATATTGTTTACAACAAAGAGCATATTTCTTTTACACAGTTACATATAAAATTTTTATTTTATAATAAAAACGGATTTTAAGGAGTACAAGTAAGATAAAATAAGCGAAGTACACTAATTAGTGTATGCATAATACATACTAATACGCACAATTATAAATTGATTGCAGTTAATTTGTGATTTATTGATACCTAACAATCATTGGATACACGGTAGGTTGAACTTCTGTTTTGATATCCTTGTTTAACAATAAAAAATCTGCCATGCTTGCAATTTGTTTTCTTATTAAATGTACCGACTACGCAGGCCTTAAATCAGCTACTCTAATTATAAGTTAATTAATCAACGAAATATGACCTTCAAATGAATACTTGTCGTAAAACTAGACGGTGGAGGTTTTCTACTAACCGCGTTTATGAAGATAATGTATTGCCATAATATTCAAAACCTCTACTTACAAACTTTCTTTCAACAGTATCTTTGAAGCAGTTTCTGTAATTTATATTGTATATGTTTAAACTTATGCATTAGAATTTTTTTATTAAAACTTAGGTATTATGTGGTGAGAACGGGAATCTTCAATTTAACTTCCAATATGAATGACGAAGAATAAATCTCAAGCATTAATCACAACTTATATTTTCTTTGTGATTTGATATTATTATTGAAGTTAAATTGCCTTTAATATTTGAGATATCAATGGTACCCTAAAGGAAACTTATTCTAAAGCTTGTTCGCAAATAGTACACTTCACAGTCAAATTATTAGACATATTTTTATATCAAAACGTTAATGGAACGTCAACACATAAATTATCCTATCAACTAGTTGTTAAATCATAAGGTTATTGCAAAATGTCTGAATGAATTTATAACTTTCATTATCCATCTGTATCAAGATATATGTTTCTTTGGGTATGAACAGATAATTCAGTTAAATTTTGTTATGAAAAGATTGTATTAAATAAGTTTTAAGATCCAAAGTCTGGTACGATCCCTTTAACTTGCTACATTCTAATAAAATCTCATATATTAAGACATTTGAATTTAAACAAGTTCTTTAGAATGGTGTTTTTCTAAGAAGATACAAATGAAGAAGATAATAAAATTTGTTCGCAATGTAAAAATAGTTTTACATATCATTCTGTCAAAATAATATATTTTTTTTTACATTTCTGCACGTTGGGAAAGTTTCAAATTTAAAAAGGCGGTATAGAAAAAAAAATATCTGTGTCTGTTTTTAATATACTTCGCGAACTTTTCAACCAACGATATTCAATTTTTGTATTAGGGTCAATGATTCCCACTTTCCATGACACTTGCTACCAAGGCTTTCGTCAAAGCAGCCCATGCTCACGAAGTATCTGCCACTGAAAGAAGTATATTTTGCAGCCATTGTCAAAGTACGGATGTAACGATTTTGATCAAATCGTTTTGATAAAAATGTATTCTAAAATTCCGTAAAAATCTAGTTAAAGTGTAAAAATTAAAAACTAACATCTTTAACGTAGAATCCTCTTCCCTTGAGCATTGCTCATCAACGACTGTTCTTTTTCCGTTTCTCTTACATGAAAAGAAGAATTAATAATTATGGCTAAAAATACTGCTTTTTTCCCCAATTTGTAGTTTTTTTAGTAATTAAATATTATCGCCGAAAACTTTACCAAACTTGTCAAGTTGACGTGCTTTTTGAATTTATTTAGTGCAATTGAAAGTTGTACGATTTTCAAACGCCCTACTTTTTGGAGAATTTTTGTAAAATCCACCTTGTCCAATCAAACATTTGTGAATAATTGATTTTTAAATACTTGGTTGTTTTTGGATAACATTTTAAAACTTTTTTGGAAGAACAATTTTTTAATTCATTTGTAAAAGAGGTAAATGAATAATCAAAGAGAGAGTCTATAAAATATAAATTATGATTATTAGGTCACAGTATTTTTCTTTTTAGGAAAACGTCACTTGCCTGATGACTTGTATGTGTACATGGTATAATAGTTTTTTTTTACTTTCTTTTTTTCCCCCTCCAAAACATTGGTTTTTACTTTTCGCTCTCTACGGAAGTGAAAAATCCATTTACAAATATTGTACAGCAATTTGATGAAGCTGATGCTGTTGATTTAAAGAAAATTACTTCAGATAGCTTAGCTTTTCTGGAGTTGCTGCTGAAACAAAAAGATTTAAAACTTTCATTGCAAATCCGATTTATCGGAGTCACATATTTAAACAAAAAAGAGAACTCTAAATGAAGCTACCCATGATTCAAATCAAGTATGTTTACATCCTTGTCAATGTTTACTAGTTGAAGAATAAATATTGAAGTGGAGACATCCTTATAAATTTGCTATATTGCAATAGAAATGAGAAATATTTTCCGTAAGTAATATAATGTTGATTTAGATTCCAGCGAAATACTTTTATTCGAAGCAAAGAGTAGCTAAGTGTAAGTATTATTTTTAAAGTGATATTCTGTTCTTGTCCGTTTAAGTTTAGTTTTAAGTATATATTACAATTTATTGTTTTTTGTAGCTTCTAAAGATATCATGCCTTAAAAATAGTAACCCATGCAATTCTACACATACTATTTAATAAAATTCAAATTATTTAAAATAAGAACTCTTTTATTTAACTATGAATGGATTTGTTATTTAAAAGAAAATTGTATTACTAACAATAATTGGATCTCTGTTGAAGTTTAAAATAAATAAACAGGAAATTTTTTCCATTTTATGACAAAACATTTTTTCAATTCTTTCACTTTTATAATAAGATGTAAAGCATAATTCGAATTATCTAAAAATGCATATATTGGAGTCCTAACTTACACATAAATAAAATAACTTGGACCATAGAAAAACGTCATAAGGCCATTTTTTGTTAGGAGAGCTTAAATCATTTTGAATTCCAAACATTCTAGTGAAGGAGATTTATTCTTGTACTTCGTTGCGACGTATTTTTGCAACGTTTTGTAAAGTTAAATAAAGTTAAATTTGTATCGAACTTTAAAAGTAAATGTAGGTACAATTCTAAAGTTAGGTAAAATAATAAAACCGGTGCTGAATCTAAATTTACGTCAATGGAATTGATGGTAACGTTAAGCTTATTGATATTGTTTAAACAAATATACGTATGGGTTATGAAATAGCAGCCGATAAAATATTAATAGAAAATTTCTAATTATTATCATGATATATGACTGATGTTGATTCAAGTTGAATCGACACGGACACTGTCCATGTAATAAAAATATACTTAACTGGTTTTGTTTCCTTCTTTTTTTTTAGGTTTTAGAATTTTTTTGAGATTTTACTTATTAGCTGTGTAAATATATTAACAAATTTAGAGCATTGCAATAAAATGTAATGAGTTTTAAATGATCACAGTTTCAGCAAAACTTATTTCTGTTTTGCAACAAGTCATTTTTTCAGCATTTGCGTACATTTAATTCACGATTAATCAAATTAACTGAATTTAAAATAAAAATTAACACAATTCTAAATTTAAAATGTATGGTACACAATATTTCTCTAAATTTACGCTCTCTCCCCTTCTAGAAGTCTCTCATCCCTAAATGCAAACTAACAGAATCACGAATCACGGATAATATATTATCTTTTTTTTTTTTTTTTTTTTAACAAAGGAATTTGTATTAGTTGCTGAATCAACAAATACATTTTTGTTTGACTTTTCCCCCCAGCGAAATGAATAAGTATAAAACACATATTTTATTATAAATATTTGGATAGGAAGCATTGGAAGCATTTATTTTTATTTAAATTAGAAAGAGCCTTTTTAAATGATCAATAAGTTGTTAACATCATTGAAGAATAAGATCTTAAATTGGAAATACGTTTCCTTGTTAATGAATAATATTATACAACATTTTTTTGCTAATTGGACGGCTTTAAACAAATATCATATAAGTTAGATGTTATTCTTACGCAGCTAACATACTTTTTCACAAAGGTGTCTAATTTCAAACCAACCTTTAATAGGATGTTCCTTTTAATTCAATACGCTTTGAAAAAATATTATTAGTTCATGATCAATGAATTTGCCTTGTTAGAAAGCTTCTGATGACAAGTTTTTGATGTTATGAGAGAGCAACATTTAAATTATTCTCATTTGTCAATGGGTTCCGCCATTTCAAAACATGAAGAGAAAAAGTTTCGCGCTAACTTCTTTTGAACTTATCAAACATCTCCAAATGAAATTAGAGTACATTTGTCGAATGCAATCAATTCAGTAAAAATTGCTTACGTTTTTTGTGTAAGATTTCTAAATATCCATGTAAGATTTCTTCTTCATTTTTTTTTATTAAAATCACTACACAAATACCTCAATCCAAATACTTAAATCAATGTCAAATACCTTCTTTTTATATCATCACCGGTGATATCACAGATGGCCTATTTGATGCAAATTTGTAACAATCCTTTTCTTTCTTTAGTGTCATGAGACGAGCTTATCTCTTGAGATGCTTTAGTGAAAGGAAGATGCGCGTAAATTAAGAAAATTTGTCCCCCAAATAACCGTTTTGTATCTCGGCTTCAAAGAGGAAGATCTTGATGTTCCCCAAGAGATAGTTTGTTTTATCTCTGGGCGCCCCTAAGAGGTAACGAAGAACATAAATAAGGCGACTTTTATTTTGTGACGGTGTAAGTGAAAAGTGGAGTACTTTCAAACATTAATCTAGATCCACTGCAAGCGATTGATGATGCGGTTTGTCTACATAAGGATTTTTAATACTAGACGCGTGTAAAATTGTTTGTGCGTGATAAAACTTTTTTGTTTGATGCATTAAATCTTTTATTGTTGAGATATTTAATAAATTAAATAATCATTAAAAGTTTCTAATTTTGAAAGCTATGAAATGTATTTTTGAGTCGGTGGCATGGTGGTGGAGAATTGTAACTCCAAAACCCTCGAGTATGAGCTGTCGCTTTTGACTGGTGAAAAGTTTCTTAGCCCAGATTGGTAGATGTTTTGAGATCAATTTCGGAATGGCTTATGCATATTTAAAAATAAAAGTGGAATGATTAACTTCCCCTGTATTTGTCAACCATTATAACTTGCTAAACAATGACATTATATTGACTTGTGAAAACAATGTATTTTTATTTAATGGAAACTGTTTTGAACTTTCAATTACCCATATTTAGAACATTATAGGTATGGGAATACGATAGATTATTTGTCTCAATAAAACCTTATCAAGTAACTAAATAATGGAAAATAAAATTTCGGATTCTGAAGTAGGGGCTTTGAGTTCGCCTTCCTCTTTGATTATGGCCTTGTGTTTACCTCTTTTATGTGGGAAAAAATTAAAAATAAAAACACCCTGAAAGTAAATACAAATGATAAATAAAAATTAAATTGAGATAGACGCACAAACATTTTCTTGGTATTATTAAAAATCATGATAGGTTTTTGAAATTGTTGTTTTAAAAACGAATTAATGGCTGACTCTGCATTTTTAAAACAAGCTTTATGTTAGTATACATTAAATAATACTTCACTTTAGTTGGTTTAGTCAAACAGAATGTCGAATTGTGTTTCCATATGAGACTGATCCGAACGATTTTATTTCTGTCGTTTTCTCCTCAGGGCCTCTCACAAATGTATTCGTTGATTTGTTTATTTAGAATATGTTTACATGCAAACTGCGTAACTTTTGAAACATATTTCAGTAAATTGGTATCTCATTCTTAATTGAAAAAACTATAAGACATTTTACATTTGGTCTAACTTTCACAGAAGACAGAAACATGTTAATTTAAAATATAAAATGCATTTATTATGAAAGGTATTAATTTTAAGGAACAATTGGTTCCTGATCTATAAACTTTCAATTTATGAAAATACTGTAGAAAATGTGTATCTTCTGAATGAAATTCATACATGTGGATCGGATACTATCCACTATTTCACAAGTTAGTTGAATTATCCAAAATTAATCGGTTCCCCTGGTAATTAATTATGCAGCTTATTTGGTGAACTTAAAAGATTTAATTTAGGATTAAGTAAAACTTAATTTTTTCGAGAAAGTTTGATAACATCTCAAGAGATTCTTAGTTCTTCATGCAAATAATTGAAGTAAGATAATTAAATCTTTTGTGTGATCATAATACATTTCTCTCACAGCCTTTTGTGTTTTTCTAAGTAAACAACAGACAATAAAAAAAGCTTTTTGATTGAATTTTTATTTCCAGTTTTTTTTTTTAAATCTAAAGTTATATAGTACTTTACTTAAGAGCCGTCAGTTTATCCTTTTCCTCTAGATCTATTGCTTAATTATTTGGCCATCATATTTGGTGAAATATTGATGAAAAACATTCATTTTTATACCAGGTGTTATAACAGAAATAAAAGATCATTAGCAAAATGTGCAGGGAAAATTAAAGTTTTTTTTAAACACGTTTTAGTAATGTTATTATAGACTAATAATAAACAGTAGACTGTGAATTCGTACTTCAATTATACTTAAGTCTATGGTTTTTATAGACTAGTTAATAACTTTTTATTTAGATTTTTTTCAAATTTAGTTAACAATCTTTTAATACTGTTGTTATACATAGTATAAAAATTAACGTATTTTAAAGCAATTTTTCGGAATTTACTGTGGCTGAACTAAATAAGAATTAAGTCTAAAAGGATAGGGTCAGATGACAATTCTTCTTAAGGTATGGTTATCAAATAAAGCTAATTATAAATATTTTCGAAAATGTTAGTGATTACTAAACCAGAAGGACTTTCTGACGTAAAACGCGTTTTTAAAGCCTTATATCCAAGGTTATCAGTTCTCGCACTCCAAATCTTGGAGAACTTGCAGCACTTTCTGTCTGCTAGTTGTTTGCTAAGAAGGTTCAATGTCAAGAGTTTTAATTTTGTGTTTAGTAGCAGGCATTATTCTCAAGAACTGTACTTGAGATATTCATTGAAAGGACCTATTTGCTTCTTTTAACGGCAGGAAAACCACAACAAAACTACAGTAGAGTATTCTCCTTTTAGGAATATGAGAACTTATCTAGCGTATAACTGACAGGGTTAAGTGGAACCCGCTAGTTTTTAACACGTAAATGACATTTTGCATATGGACGTGTCACGGTAGGCTCGTAGACTTTCTATGATTTGATGTACAATGATTTAGCCTTGTAGAACTCAAATACCATTTTTCAAAGACCAAGTGGCGTCCATAATTCTTCAATGACTTCCTATTTTATTTTTACTTTCAATTATCCATATGTATTATAAGGAGGTCCATATGTATCATATGTAGGGTAGTGAAAGTATGGCATTCGGTCAAAAAAAAAAAAAAAGTTCGATTTTTTTTGCATTTCTCCAAGTTTTGGAACACCTTGACTTCAAAAAAGCTATCAATGTCTGTCTGTGTCTGTATGTGTGTCTGTAGTCAGCATAACCCCCGAAAAAATTGACCTACGATGTTTAAGGGGACTGTTAAGGCAAAAATTTCAAAATTTTCTATTTTTATATTATAGTGGAAATATATAGCCTTCAATTCTAGCTTTCAGTACATACCTTACTTTTGCTGATCCGAGAAGAACTAAGAATATTATTTGAGTTTTTGTAAGCGCGCATATCAGAAATCGTATGTATTTCAACTTCTTAAATTGCATTTTTCTCTTCATGTGTATTTTAAGATTTTTAGGGTATTCGATTTGTTCCTTGCGATTCAAAAGTTGATGTATTTTTTTTTTAATTTGGAGATATTGTTTACTATACTATTTTGAACACAATTGTGCATGGATTTTGGAACCTGGTATTTTTTTATTGTTTTACAGCAATTTTCGTAATGCTTCTATTTAAAAAGTTTACATTTTTTGCCGTTGTACGAATGTTTTACTTTTAAATAATTAACTAATGAGTCAAATTCAAAATCCATGCACAATTATGTCAATAATTATTCAATTAGCTTGTACAAAAAAATTGAGACAGATTGCAAAAAATTTGAATTGCAAGGAGCGTTTTTAAAATTACGGAAAAAACGCTAAATTTTTCAATAAAAATTTAATTTCTTGAAAAAAAATCAATATAAATTTTTGAAATTTTAGGTTGTGTTTCATCTAATTGCTATTGAACTGCACAAAAAATTTCATGAATTTTAGACAAAAATTGAAGAATTTTTATTTTTGACTTAACAGTCCCCTTAAATTTGGTATGCTGGTTGTTGGTGGCCATGGGACCTACTATTAAGGTTTTCGTTAAGCTGCCATTGAAAAAATCATGTTTTTCAATGATTGCTAAAAAAACCGGCTCCAATGATTTCGTTAAAAATCACTATGCCAATGCCTCTTAAGGTGTTCTAAACATCCCCCCCACCGAAATTCATATAAAAATGCTTTAATGGCGTAAAAAGTTAAAAAACGAATGCCTTCAACACAGAGTTCTCTTTCCTTGAGCATACCTCATCAACGATCGTTTGTTCTTCTCCCCTCAGTTTCACTTAAAATAAAGGATAATATAAGGATTATCGAAAAGTCTGACCTGTAATTGAAAGCTGTGCAATGTTCCATACCCTTAGTTTTTTCTCATTTCTTCAAAAATCAGACAAAAGTTACTTCTTTTATTAATTTAGTTTTATTTTTCAAAATCAGATAAAAGTAATTTAGCCTAAATATCATTAATCTTAATAAAATTAAAATTAATATATTATATTTTTCTTTACAAAATTGTAAATGATTCAACGAATTTTTCATGATTAAATAAATTTAAGATTTTCATACTCTTTTGGGATTGAACTTTCGGTGTATATTTAGAGCATTTTTTTAGATTACAAATGGAGTTTTAAGTTTAAAAGTGCCTATGCTTACTTAGACGTTTCCTGTATAAATTAGTAGTGAATGTGAGAGTATTGTAATGAATTAATTAAAATTCCGAAAAACCTTAATTGTCTATATTAGACAAATAAACTTTGTTAAAATTTTTAAATTACACAAGCCTACTCAAATATGCTATTAAAGAGGAATAGACTTTCGACTTGTACAAAGTATATTGTCAGAAATACAGAATATGATGTGTTCATATAATGGTATAAAGTATAGGATGATGTCTCTGGGAGAAGAAAAAACAAATATCAGGTTAATCTGTTGTTAAAATAACTATAATTCCTCATGCTTAAGCAAAGCAATTTATTTTCAATGCATTTCCCTCAAAAGTAAATAACTCTTTAGTAATTGATTTGAATCTTTGCAATTTGAAACCCAAATTTTGTAGATCATTTCAGGAACAACTTTCCCGAATAGCCTTAAGCATTTTAAGGGCTAAACATTTTAGTTGTACTCTTTCAAACAGTTCTGGAAAATGTACTCAATCTATGTCTGTTAGCTATAAGCTGAATAAAAAATTTTAGAAAAGAGATTACTATTGTTAATTTTTTTGCGGTCATTTATTTTCAAATTGGTTAGAAAAAAAAGTAAGCTATTTAGATGAAAATAAAATATATGTTTCTAGTTGTCATGAAAAAGATTTATATTTAATTTTTTTTTCTAGTGTATTGCTTTTTTTGTAACAAAATTTAGGTCTTTATTGAGATTTCAAAATTTTATGAAGTTTACATATGTTCTTATTTTCCAAAGAGATCCCAATTAAAAAAATATTTGCTAATATTGTATAGTGTTTAACTAAGGGTGTAATTAATATTTTTGAGGACTTGTCTATCAAGCAAAAATATTTTTACCCCAATGCATGGGCACTTTTAGTAGCTCACTTCTTGAAAAACAAAACAGAGATTTAAATATGCTCATCGTATGTACACTTTGATGGGTTAAATACATTAAATTAAATAACACCTCCTTTTCATTGAACGCAGATCTATTTTCAAAATACATTCTTTAAATTTTTATTGCTCGTTTTTATCCTTTCCAATAATCTTAGAATTTATTTATACTGTATATAAAACAGTGGTCATCCAAATATTTGGGTATAATAATTTGTGTTCAATATATGTTATTTATGTAAATATAGGTGGGTATATGAAATTCTGAGAAATATGTACTCAACAAAAACATCTCTTTAAAAAGGCGCCAAGTTCTTCGTTCAGCGAATTTTGACTTGGGGAATAAAATTTTACTAATTTTCATTGCCCATAACTTAAAACAACTTTAAACTTGACTCTACGTTAGATCTCATTATTTTTCACGGCCATAATAATTGCATGAAGAATTTGGCGCCTTTTTACAGAGTTGTTTTTGTTGAGATTTCACTTCTTTTTTTAAGGAACTTATTTTAAATTTATTACTTATTTGTCCAATAATAACTAGTTTTAAAATGTTTAATGTTAATAATTTTTAAAATTGCAAGAAAACTTCCTGGGATTGAAAGGGTTAATCATACATGTTTTCTTTGGGTACTTACTTATTAAACAGTTGACCGTTGACAAACTTTTTGGTGGCGGCCAACTACGAGAACTATATAAATAATTAGCCGACTCTTTTATTAATTTAATTTTTATTTGGTTTTAAGGAAGTTTTAAAAAACGTTCCCAACAATATCCAATTAGCAGAGAATTATATGAGATTTTTCTAAGAAAGTTAAATTTACCGGCCATGACGTACTTATGCATTCAATTTTAATGATGATGATGTAAAATTATTTTCAATAATTTTTTTATTCTGATTAGATAAAAATTTTTGCAAAAGGGGGAAAAAAAAAACTATTGACGATCATTTCGTAGCCGATAAAAGGTCGCCAATGGTTTATTGTATAATGAAGTGCACATTCCTTTATAATTTCTTTTATAATTTCTCCTCTGGTTGAGTTTCTCCTCTGTATAGGTATACTAAAAGTTACTAGAATTCTAAGTTTTATAATTCTAGCCCCAATAAAAATATATTAGAATTGAGATTCAAATTTTTCGAACATTGCCCCCTTCAAGGAATTCGGAGCGGAAAACCTCGACTTTTAAATGTCTTCCTTGATATAAATGTTAAACCTTACAAGCATACCAAATTTCATAGTTCTAGCTCTACTAGAAATACCTTAGTAATTTGATGATCAGTGAGTCAGTTTGTGGGTGGATCGCAAAATATGTCGTTTTCTGCCGTTTTCGAATTTGATTATTTTGACAACCAATATAATTGAAGACTTGAAACTTAGGGGTCTTAGCAAAGTGGCTAACAGCTACCCGAAATGAAAACTTCAACTCTCAGGTATACTGTAATGCGTAGATATGAGAGGTCAAAATACTGCCGATGTGTTTCCAGTAAAAGATGTCTGGCGGTGAACTTGACGGGAAGCTACAGTGCACCTAGATACTACAGGACATTCACAAAATACAAGATTCAAGCTTTTGTTTTGGCGAGTTCTTTTTGTGTAAGAGCTACGCAAGGGTTAAACTGTTCCGGAACAATATTTAGATCACTGAAAATAACCCTATGTAAAGAAAGGGATGGGGAGAGAAACAGGGAGGTTTTTCAATTTGGAACTCTCCCTGAGTAGATGAAAAGAGAGACTGCATAGTGCTAGGCGAGGTTACATCCTAATATCTCCTAAATGCTCTGTGAGCCTACTGCCTCTTAAATAACTTTCAGGGAATTTTTGTTTGATTTAAATTTCATATTACAACAATAGTTTTTATCAGATGAACACTTGAAATTAAGTAATACATTTTTAACCTCAGTTAGCAGAAAAAAGCATGTAAAACTTTTATTAAACATTGGAACATCTTTCAAATTCGCTTTTGTAAACTAACCTTTATGACAACTAACAAGATATAAATAGTTTGTTCTGTTTGAATGGTCCCCATGTGTTGTCCCAAGAAAAAATTCCAAATTATACATATCTCGGTCTCTATTGCGGCACCAGATTTATGAAGTTATGAATTCCCATCTAAGCTGGCAGCTTCATTTACAAAATCAACATTTTTGCCATAATCGTAAAAGCTAAAAACCGTATACAAGAGACTTTCTTTTGGCCATTATCTCCCGTAACATATTTCTTCAACGACAGGTAGGAAACCCCATGCTACGTGCGCGGCTTCCCTAAGCCCACCAACATCGCAATCTTCAAAAAATGCCTCAGCATGAGGAAACTATGAGTCATCTCCAACTGACCTTACGAACCACTGCTGGAAGCTACAAGTTCTTTAGGAAAACTTCCCATCTTCCTAATACTACTACGATCTCTAATTCGGAAGGACGAATGACTTGTTTGTACTATTCGCCATTAAAATCACTCCAAGTCAGCTGGTTATGAAGACTTTCTCTGTTTACGTGAAAAGTGGAATTATGCATGAGAAGTTTTTTTTTCTTCTTCGTGTTATTAGATTCGAGGCGTCGGGTTTCTTGGCACCTCGAGAGTGCGGTAAAAATGGAGTTGACAATCGGAAAATGGCAACAAGATTAATATTTGAAATGTTCTTGAACGGAACATGAGGTATGAAGGATGAAAATGGATACAGTTCATACTTCTAAAGTGATGTATTGTTTAAGGTTTTTCAATTTTATTTCTTTGAAAACTAATAGAGCAAAGATTATAATCGATGTTTCCTCCCGCGTTGCCTTTTTACCATGAGTTCTTGGATATCTAAAAGTCTTTATTTAAGAATAGACTGTTATATATATAGTTATATCTTGGCACCTCTTCATTAATACATTTATTTTTATTTGTGTTTGTCTTTTATTAATACATTTATTTATTTCCCTACGTTGCATTCCAATATAATAAAGAAAAGTAATAAAAATGGTAAAAACTGAACTCTTCATATTACATTTAAAACTTTCCCTCGTTGGCTGTTGATAAAAATAAATTTTCAAAAATTGTTCTAGACTTTAAAAAGCTATTTAAATAAGAAACTGAAGCTTGGAAACTTGAATTCTATTTGGGTGACTTGAGTCTTGTAGTCCATAGCTCATGCCATGTTCTTCGGTCAAGGGCAGCTTCCTTGGACGGCCCATTCTAAAGATATCTTTCCCTTATCATCCCACTCATTCCATGTCATTCGGGGTCTTTCTCCACTCGTCTGGTTCTCAGGTCAACTATATTCTAGTTGGTATGTTGATGGTATTCTATGCAGATGTACGTCCATATGCATTTCTTAAAATTTCTGTGGAGTATTTGGTATGTGGTGCAGTTCTGCATTTTTTTAGGTCAATAAAGTCTTTGAATTTTTCAAAAAAATTCTGTTGGTTTGGAAGGTCGTTATATTGTTCATACTTATAAATACTTTTGTACAATTAAAATTATTCATAAATTTGCATGCATAAAAAAGAACAATGTTCAAAACGGATCAATGTCCAATTTTTAATTTCTATTTTCAATTATTTAAAATTATAATGTAATAAATATTCTCATGTAATAAATATTCTTAAATGCAGTTAAGAAAAGCCAATGACCGAAGTAATAGTTGTGAATATTCATACTTATGTATTTAAACATATTCATAAAAGTTAAAAGTATAAAAAAATCTTCATTTCTTTTCTTATTTAAGGTATAGAGTACGAGAATTTTGAGATGCACATTTCGGAATTTATTTTAAATGTAATATAAAGTTTCTATTTTGTTAATTGATCTTTTTTTTGATTGGAAATTTAAAAGTAATCATGATTTTAACGAAATCGGTTTTTTTACTGAACTATTCCTAGTATTTTCTTGTCTTCAAAGTTATGCTATATATTTCCTGTGATAGATAGAAACTCTTGTGGCTTTCGCAAGAATCGATTTTTTTTCTAGCAAAATGCAAATCCTCCTTTTCATAAAATACAAATCTGTTTATTACCTAAGTGCAAACATTATGAGAATGAAGATTTGAATGATTTACGAGACATCTTAGTTTGGCTCATTTGTTTTCCCTTTCAAACTTTAGCACTCAATAAATTACTTTTTTTGAATTGAAATATCTTTTTTAGAATTTTGTTTTGACTGTAGATAGGTTAATATATGTATATTATTTGCATTCATATGCTTTTTAATAGTAAAATTTTAATTGCAAATATCAAATAAATGTTTGACTCATTACTACACGCTACCAATCAATAAGAATTCTAGTGGTTTTCTTAATTTTTTACCATTCGAGACGCAATGGACAATTCCCATATTTATTTATTTATTTTTTATTCAATTCTAAATGTTTCGAAAAGGCCATACACAGACAATTTTTTGCTCAATGCGCTTAAAAAAAAAAAAAAAAAAAAAAAAAAAATGTCTCTGTTAGACGTTTGCGAGAAAACGTTTCATTCGGCTGGAATTGAAAGTGACGTCAGGACTTCCCAAACATCCTGGCTTGAAATGTGGCAGCGGAAACCAGTTTTGCAAGTTTCTCGCAAATCGAGCCAACATGTACGTGATATGGCAATGGTCTACTAGCGCCAACTATTTCAACGCCAACTATTTGGCAGAAATCTCAAGATAACCATAGAAACAGTAGGAATTCTTGACGTCACGGATTTTGTTGTGTGTTTTGATCGGACTGGTTTTGAGGTATTTTCTTTTCTTAATATTTAAATAATTAATTGTTTTAAAGAACTTTTGTTTAAATATTTGGAATCAGAGAGAAATTCTTCATAAACATAAACTAATTTTACTCGTTTTTAAAAAATGCTGGAACTGTCCATTGTGGAGAAGCTTCCATTAAAAAGTTTTTGATAAAATAAGTACCTCTTTAAAAATCGGGTAGTGGTCCAGAACTTGCTCTAATATTGTTTTTGAAAAGTACAGCTCTCTTGTAGTTCTGGTCCTTGTAACTATTTAATTCAATCAATTACTATATGTGTTTCCTTTATAAACTTTTCTCTTAATTTTTATTTTACCTGAAAATTTATTTCAGACTCATGGTTGGAAAGTGAAAGATAACTACTTGAAAAAATTGAAATTGTCAGTTCCGTGTTAAAAATTGGAAATGAAACAAAGCAAATAGAGACGAATATATATATATAAAGTAAATTACACTTGGTGAAAATCAAAGTTTCACATGTAATTCCATTTTACTTAAAATTTTCATTACTTTTAAATTAAATATAACACTTAACAGGTACTAATGTTACCAAACCTTTCTTAATTATGAAAAAAATGTTGTGAAAAGAAAATATACTTTTAAATCCATTTTTACCTTTCCTCGAATAACTTCTTAACGCTTACAGAATTTGAGAAGGCTTAGACTTTAAGAATGTAACAAAAAATTGCGTGGGCAAATATTAGCTTAAATCATATTACAAAATGAAGTCACCGAACTAAGATTTCTTTCGAATTTTAAAACATTTTCAGAAATAAATTGACACATTTTATTTTTTATTAACACTTAGTTTGTGGATTAAGAAGGTAATTCAGGGAGCTTTTGAAAACTTTCGAATTAAGGAGCTTTAAATTTAAGCATTTTGGCAGTGTTTAGTACTAAATAATGAGACAATACTTTTTTGTATCAATCAACTATTTTATCCTCCATGACAATGGCGGATCCAGCCAGGGGGCACGGGGAGGGGGGGGGGTGGCTCCTCAAGCAGAGTCTTTTTTTACAATTTAACGAAATAAATAAATAATAATAATAACAATAATAATAAATATATATTTTTTTTCCAACTTTTTTTCAATAAGTTCACGCAACAATTATATTTTAACCTTCATCTAATTTCCAAAAAAAAGCTTATTTTTGTACCAAGGTTCTATTTATAGCCTTCTCTCTTCCCATTCAAACAGATGTTGGAAGATACCCGATGCCTTTTCTGTCGAGTGGGAGGAAGAGATTTTGACTCACATGCGTAATGTCCAACCCCAACCAGGGGGAAAAAAATTAATGACGGGTTGACTATTCGGGTTACCCCCGGAAATGGCCACCCCCATTCAACTGGACATGGTAATAGGCTAAACTTAAAACTTTTGAAAGAAAGGAAGATTAAGGTAATTTATTAACTGCATAAGAACTCGTCCAGCTCTAATTTCTGCTTCGGCTTGTAAATAAGCGTCATATTTGAATTTCGATTAACAATCCTGTCTTGCACCACACTGGAAAGGTATGCCAATTTTTTAATTTTTTTTTTATATAAAATAGACTTATAAAAATTTTTGTAAGAAGAATTATCTGTGTAAAGTAGCACTACTGTAGCAGAAATAATTATTTAAAAAAATATCGCTTTCAAACCCTGTACGAAATTAAGCGAATGAATTAACAAAATAAATGTGTATATTTTTTATGATAATTTGAAAAGTTTTGTACAAATATTCACCTGGACATACTTTCAAATTCTTTTTTCTTTTCCTTCGTTATTGCAGAAGTAATGAAAGAAATATTGCACTTTATAAGTAATTATATCGCTTATGGCATAATATATATACATACTTTTAGAGAAGGCTAAGATTACTCTAATTTTATTCTAAGCCTATTCTTCCAAAACATATTTTTTATGAAACTTCTGATTCTTGTTCAAAAGTTTCGTGAAGGAAGTAAAATGATATTGCAACTCAAAATGAAATTCTTAAAATTTTTTAAATACAATGATCCTCCTACAATCTCTCTCTTCCAGTTATAATTGAAGAATTGGAACAAAATATTTCAGTATGCGATGTTTTTTTAATTTGTCACGGATTGATATAATTTACTAATTTTGTTTTCATTATTTAAAAAAATGCCCAATTTGGCGATTATTCTAAAAAAACGTCTCTGAAACTGTGAAAATTGTGATATATTTTTCAATAAACACTGCATTATCCTTTCTTTTAAGTGCAACAGAGCAGAAACAGTCATTGATGGGCGTTCGCATTATCTCATTTCTACGGAGGTGGGAATGATTAGAACACCTTTAAAGGCATTTTTATAGCGATTTTATTCAAAATCGTTAAAACCATTTTTTGGTAATCGCTGAAAAACGTAATTTTTTCAATATCAGCTACTTAATGCACATGTGCAACTTTGACGAAAGCCGTAATGCCAGGTCCCATGGCCATCAATATCCTGTGCATAAAAATTGAACATCGCAGGTCAATCAGTTTTTGGAGTTATGTTGATAACTAACAGGCACAAACATTTTTTTGAACTCATCACGTTCCAAAACGTGTTGAAATGCAATAAAATCGATTTTTTTACCGAATTCATATACTTTTATACCATACGTGTAATTGAAAGTAAAAAAAAAATATGGATGTATAAAATCGCACCAAATATATATATATATAGATTTGGTATATGTATATTTATATATATATTTATAAATATATATATATATATATATATATATATATATATATATATATATATATATATATATATATATATATATATATATATATATATATATATATATATATATATATATATATATATATATATATATATATATATATATATATATATATATATATATATATATATATATATATATATATATATATATATATATATATATATATATTAGTGCTGGAAGACCTGCTACCTAAGACCATAAGAAAAACAAAAAAATTGGTTCGTTGATCAAACTTGGCAAAAATGTTCTATATTTATCATGAAAGTGAATATTCAAATGAGTCCATAAAAATATCTAGCAAAAAAGGGGTTTTTTTTTGGGAGGAGGGGGTCAGGGGGTTTTGTGGCTGAAAAATTAATTTTGGAGCAATCTAGACATGTGACACATGTTTTTAGAGTACTTTTTTTATGCTGAATCAAATGAAAAAAAAAAAAAAAGCAAAACAATATAACTAATCTAAAAAAGTTACAGTTATTTTTTATAAACAAAAACGCATGTAAAATCCAAGGAAAGGTAAAATACGACTTTAAAAAATAAAAAATTGGTCCGTTCATGAAACTTTGCAAAAACGTTTTATTTGTCATGAGTATAAAGAAACAAAGGAGTTCGTAAAAATATCTAGCATAGAAGGGTGTTTTTTGAGGAGTGGGAGGGGGGAAGTTTTTTTGTTTTGTTATAACCTGGGCATTTCACCTTACGCTAAGATAGCGAGTCAGAAATGTGACGAAAAAGTGGGAGGGGGGTGGGGTCAATCAATGGATACAGATTATCTTGAAGTATATTTCTAGAACACTGCATCGATTAAAAAAAAAAAAAAAAAAAAAAAAAAAAAACCTTTTTTTAATTTTTCAATTTCATCCTGGTTGCGCCCCCCCCTCTGGAAAATCCTAGATCCGCCACTGCTCCATGAGTATTACAATAAAAGAAGTTCCGCAATTTTATTTGGAAATGTGGGTCGATAAAAATAATAATGATAATAATAATAATAATAATAACAACAACAATAATCTCAATAATAATAATAATACAAATAATAATGGGTATCTTAAAATTTTATTTGGAAATTTGGGTCTAGAATAATAATAATAATAATAATAATGATAATAATAATAATAATAATAATAATAATAATAATAATAATAATGATAATAATAATAATAATAATAATAATAATAATAATAATGGGTATATTAAAATATAATATCTTAAAAATATAATATCTGAGTGTGTAATAAATGTAATAAACTATAACATCATACGCTTGGAAAACTAATGATGTAATATTATAACATCATAACACCATTCCATGTCAAATTTAAATGCAGTATTATGTAATTGAAAGTTGTGCAATGTTCCAGACTTCTGATTTTTAAAAGTTTTGAGCGTTAAAAATTTGAAAATATGCAGCAGCGCAAAGTATTTTCTAAAGCTGATACCAGACGCAGTGAGTTTTTAAAATGCCTTCCCATGCAAAATTTCAAATGTTTCAGTGCAGCAGAGATCTTTATTTGGTTGCTCGTGGTTGCTTTACTACCGGAAGACATCCCACAGTCTAAACTTCTTCTGACCCAATTAAGCATTCTGTTGGCCTTTAGTGAAAAAAGGGGTTTAAAAGCGATGCAGAAAAACAACTGCAAAAGCGCTCTTGGCCTTGCTGGAAAACGCCATGTGTTCCTTCTCACTTGGAACAATATTTTCGATTGATTTCGTGCCGAAATACTCATGTGTTCAAGCCAGTCACGCCACCTAACAAATTTGTCGACAAGCAGTTCTTCACTCAGAGAGAAAGATCCCGACTTGAACCTTTCAGATCTTGTGTGTCTATCAGTGAGCACATTGTTAGACTAATGTTTAACCTTGAAAGTAATGTTTTGAGTTTGCAAGAATTTGTTTTTCGATGTGTGAAATAAATTATCATACTTTTCCAAAGAATAAGTTTTGGTTTAAAAGTGAAAGAGCTTTGGAAAAATTATCTTCACCAGATAAATTTTCCAAAACTATTTCAATGCATATCTGCTTCGCACATCACAAAGTAACTTAGCATTTTTGATATTTCTTGTCACTAAAATTTTTCTTTAGTTCTGAATTTTTGTCTTTCTAAAATTTCTTAACTTTAATTTTGCTATCCCATGTCTACGAAACCCATATGCATTTTTAAGAATATTTTTTTATGTCTCTAGTAGCTGTCAATACACAAATGAAATTCATTTTAATTCTTTCTTACTCTTTTATTTTTCTGAAACGATACGATTAATGCCGAATTGTCCTTGCCATCCAATGTCCCTTCTCACAAATTTTGTCTTTCGAGATCGATAGATACTGTATGAAATTTTATGTATACTATTTTTAAAGATTATTTTTATAATTAAAAACCACGCCTTTCAATAACAAAAATATATAGTTTTCCCATTCAAAAGTAATAAAAAAATATTACTGTGATTGTTTTAGTTTGTTACTAGCATTTTGAGTTATTACTTTCTAATAGTTTTTAAATCTCTCCTTGACTGCTAAATGACACTGCTGATACAAAAAACATGCTTTGGGAACACCAGCCATTTTAGGGTTGTGATTGGAACAGGAACAATATAATTATTTTAAATATTTTATTGATAGAATTTTAAGTATTCGTATTATCAATATTTGGAAATATCTTTATATATCTTAAAATTTTTGAAGCTTATGGTTAGTAAAAATATTCTCAATGTTGTCATTATCGTCCTTAATCGCATTCAATTACATTAAATTATTCAGTCTTATTGTACAATATATTTTTTTGTTAGATGAACTTATGTTTTAAACTTGTAATTTAAATAAAAATGCTAAAATATGGTGATATTTTACTACCATTCATGCTATTACCATCCACATGTCGAGAATTTCATGTCCTTAATTGAGGCGTTGAGTGCCAGAACGGATCATCTTCTAATGTTTACTTTTTTTATTTCAAGATTGTTTCTACCCCGTATTGTTAAAAAAATTCATACCAATTGTGGTTTATATAATTTCAAACTAAGTTGTCATGATATAAACCTTCCTTTGCATGAATTATTTTAACGATACTGGGTAGAAACTGCCTTCAATTAAAAAAATAAACATTGAGGGATGGTCCGTTCTAGCACTCAATGCATCCAATTATTTTAAATATTTCATTGATAGACTTTTAAGTACTCGTGCTATCAATATTTTAAGAAATTATTTTTATTTTGAGTATAGGTTTTCTGTTAAGTAGGGAAAAAAATTATACGTTTTCCATTCTATAAAAAAGTAGGTAGACAAAAACATTTATTTTACTGAAAAATTTAGCTGAAAATTAACTGATTGGTGTATTTATTATTAGTTCATAATTATAAACCTAAAATAAGAAAGATAATTAAAAATTTATATTATTTTTGCATGATTTAGTATGGAAATGATATTTGTACCTAATTCACATAATTAAGGATATTTATCTTTGAAATTATATCATATGTTTCATAAACCTTTATAAATATACAGTTCTCAGCTTCTTAAAAATTTTCAAAATGTACCTGAATTAAAATTTTAAAAATTTAGAAACATAAAACAAATGTTTCCGGAGAACGACCCACGTGATCTACTATGTTCTGAACAAAATGAACTTAAATTGCTTAGATTATAAGTATGAAAAGTATTTGCGAAAAATATCTTGTTAATAAAACGTTAAGAAATCGGCATTGTATAAACATTATTCAATTCCTTAAAAAACTCTGCTCATTACCAAGTTTTTGGGAAACTTTCAGAGAAAAACATATCTTTATAACTACAAACTTATTCGCTTTCTTTTACTTTAAACACTAAAAAACTCAGGTAAGCATGAAAAACTTATCTCTTTTTTAGAAAATTTATGCCCTATTATGAATTATACATAAATTGCTGGTTTCTTTCAGCAGAACTTATTTTATTAACATAAATTTTACCAGAATTCCCTCAATTCTTCCATTATTTAGTAACTTGTGTTTTCAGGCAATGACAGAGTTTTCCAATACTTTTTTCAAAGAAAAGAGAATGCATGAATGGTTTTACCTATATTTTCTTCAAGTATACCCTTTACTTAAAAAGTTCTTGTATATTTTCATTTAATCAAAAACTATAACTATCTGTAGATTTATATGCATCAGGATTAGGTATATACCTTAATCTATAGACTTGTACTTGTTTACCTACTTGGACATAAAAAAAAACGTGGATTTAATCTGCATATATGTTATTATAAATTATACGAAATTGAAAGTTTTTGCAAAAATACTATTATCCCATATCAATCCCCTACTTTCCAGAAAAAGTTTTTGCTGCTATTTTTAATGATTAAAGTGCTTCAAAAATTTAAGTTACTGTTGTAAAATTAAGTAAAAAAGTATTCTTTTTTGATCTGACATCTACACAAATAAGTTACTTTTCAAAACATGTAACATGTATTCCATGTATCCATCTATCTTAGTCGAAAAACTATTGTAGTTTCTTCTAAAAATTTTTATGATAATAATAAAATCTATACCTTTCCATAAACAAGTCTCGTAACTAAGAATAGAAGACAGATATTATCATGCTTAAATCTTTAAAACTCTGCTAATTGGTACAAGGTTTGCCAAAATCGAAAATTGTTTTTTTGAAGAGTTGCGATTTTTTTATTCGGTGAATAGAAGTATAGAACAATTAAATAAATTGCCTTACAACTTTTTGGCAAAGACTTTTGCTCTCAAATGCAATCAATTTAAAACTTGACCTTATTCCATTTCAATAACAGGTGTATTTTCTACGTAATGAGGTGCCAAAACAATAGGTACTCACACATCCACAAGTCTTTGACTTCTAATCACTTAAAACCTACAGAGCTATTTTTACAATAGCCGCAGTCGTCAGTTGTCTCTTATCACTCCAACTCGGTCAGTAGAGTTCTTAGACAGAGGCAATTTCTTTAAAGACGATAATACCAAAGAACAACATAGCTCAAAATCAGAAGAATATTCGGGTACTGATGTTTACGGAAGTGCCAATCTTGACACCATGCCGTCATCCTTGGGTGTTCAGTTCACAGCAGGCATTTGAATCGTTTCCGCTTGTTGTTTTCTGAATTCATAAATGGCTCGGAAAAGATCAAGAGGGATATGGTAGTCTTCTGGAAGGCGGGTGTACTTATGAACTTGATGTGTCTTTTCTAAAGTAGGTGCTTTTAAGTCTTGTCAAGGGTATAGATATTGAATTGCTAAAATCGTGGTAAAATGACATTTAATATCATGACATCATACAATTTTGCAACCATATGTGAATGTGACATTTTAAAGACCACATGCAAGTTAATTTTACATGATGAACCCTAGTTAAAATGTTATAAGCAAAGTATTAGACCAAAAAGGGAGAAGTGTAAAGTGTTTTTTTAATTACATTTTTAATATTTCTTCTTCTTAAAACATCATTTTTGAATACCTGAATTATTTCATAATTTTTTAAAAACTTTTTAGATGTACTTTTATCATGATCTCAGTAGATTTTTTTTTTTTTTAGATCTTATGAAGTTATGTCGATTACTATATGTTTTAGAGGAGTCTGTTCGTTGTGCATGTATAGATCTCTATAAATGTAAAAAATTATATTATTCGTTAAAAAAAAATCCTTTTTTTTTCGCAATATGACGAAATTTATTAAGTAATGTTATTAGTTGAAAGCGTGTAATATGAAAGGGTTGACTTTAAGAGTGTTGATTTTCCATATATTTAAAACTAAAATTAAAATCCTGTTTCCCTATATTCTGAACTTATTAAAAAAATAAAAAATTTCACAAAAATCTGATTTACTCGATGTTTCTCGAGATACGGTCGCTCACGTTTAACTACCCTTTACATTTCATTATAAGAAATAATTTAAGTGATTTTGAGTTCAAATCAAGGTTTCGTACTGTTTGATAACTACGAAGAGAACCATCTATTCTGGTCATGGTCTAACTCTTTTTGCTCTCAAAACTTGATAGAAAGCATTGTCATTAAAAACGAGCCTATTGGCCAAGTTTCAGAACGATTGAATGACGACGAATGGATTAATTTGTCCTCCGAAGCATCTGTAAATGCATATGTAAAAGGATATTTTAGTGACAAAACTTAATAATATTCGTTTCTGATTTAAATGCATTCTATCTGCCAAGTTTCAGCTCAATTGGATAAATTAGTCTTCCGAATCGATGATAGAGGCTTGCGTAAAAGCGGCCTTTTAGTGACATCAGACAACCTCAAAACTTGATAGAATGTATTGTCATCGATAACGAATTGGTTAGTTTAGTAAAATTAAATTTATCAATTACCCAGGGATTAGAAAAGGGTAAAGCATTTCAAAAGTAAAATATCTGAATATTCCAATTCTCTTAATACACGAAACGGAAAATTGATAAAATTACAGGTATCAAGTAACCTGCAATGAAATAAAAATTCGACTAGCATCATACTGGATGCATTTCTAACACGACTTTTAATGTCCTTTGGATATAGCACAATACGATGTAAGGAAAAAAGAATTTTGTGCCTATCAAGGTAATTTGTTTTTTCTTCCTTGAAACAAAGTAAACACCTGCATAATAGTTATTTAGTTTTTACTTTTTAATCATGAAACAATATAATAAGAGAGACCTTTGAGTAGAACAATATCTAAAAAATTAAAGGACGTAATACGGCGTTTTAATTTAAAAGGAGATTTATTGGTATATATTAAAGTTTCAGGTAGAGTTAGAGGCAAGAATCATATTACAAAAGATATAAGATACCTCTTCTGTTCCGAACGGGAATATGCTAGTCTGGAAAGAATATCTTCTTTTTAAAGCACCCAATGAACATTTTCATTTCTTAGAATTTTCGGAATAAATTCTCTGTTCTACATGGGTTTCTTTTTCTGATTTTTAACGAAAATACCAGTCTTACTATTGTGTTACCATTGCGGACGGGGTTAATATTCCTGAGAAATGTTTTTGCGAGTAATATTAAACGCGCATGCTTGCAAACTTTATTACGATGGTAACGGAAGAATTCAACAGAGGTAGATGCATTCCTATTGAAGAGAAAATTATGATTAGCCAACAAATATAAAAAATTAGGAATAAATGCTAGGCAAACATTTTTATGTATACTAATCAAACTTTGAGTATAATTTTGTAACTTCAATGGAAACTTTATATTAACTTTAGTATGCTGTATTGCGTTAAAGCATATTCAATAAAAGACATCAATCTCAATAAATATAAATTTATTTCATATTTATGAATAGCTTAACAAATACATCATAAGTATGTTGTAGAGATTGGTTCAAGGAAAGAAACGTTATTTCTTAAACATATTCTTATTAGAGAAATTTATATTTGAAAAATAGGGAACCCGTAATGAATATACTATTTACTCACGGTTAAACACAGTTGAAATTTATTATCTTTCCTCTTCTCTATCAAGCGGCAAATCTTTCCATTGCTCTAAGTATTTTCGCATTAATCATTACAAATATTGTAAATGTGAAATCAAATGGAATTAAATTCATAAATTTTCACTAAGACCTTTCCGTACGTTTATTGATTACTTTTCATTTAACCTTTAACTGCTGTAAGCGGTCTGGCAGACCGCGAGTCATTTTTTGAGGAATGTTTCCACCCCCTTAAATATCTCATCTTTGACTTTTATATAAATTTTTCTGATACTTTGTTTGTTAAATTTTAAACTGATGTTCACCAATTTGTTTGGTGCAGTATGGACCACATGTTGCTCTTGCGCAAAAAACCTCAAACCACCCAACCACAGCAGTTAAAGGTTAAAGAGCAGTAGTATTGATGGTACAGTTCATAATAACCTATTTCGATTTTGCTTGAATTTATTTAACCACTAGTTTTGGATGATTATTTTATTAAATTGGTATATTCCAAGAAATTAATTAAACGACATTAATGTTTTATATTTTTATCAGTGAACCATAGCCATATCTACTGCATAAATATACTTAACACTGCATATTAAGATTCAACAGATCCAAAATTCATATCCAATTCATACTCAATGCACATACAATAGCTTTTGATAATATTCTGTATCCATTATCTTTAATTTTTATATTTTATTTAAAAGTTCTTTTAAGGGGACATGGTACCCAAAAAATTATTTTCAGAAATTGCACCACTAAAATTTAAATTATAGTAATTTTGCATTTTGTTGATAATAAATAAACATAATTTAACCTAAAAAAATATTTTGAATAAGTAATTTTTGATTAATTCAATTTATTTAAATTTTTTCATACTTTTTTCAAAATGCTACTCCTTCCACAGTTTTAAGTATTTTTCTATTAAATTTTTACAATATGTTCGTATTATAATTTTTAATAATATTTAGTATGGATTTGAAGATGCAAGCTATGGAAAAGGTTTTACATGTTTTTACACTAAAAACAGCAGAAAAACAACGTTTTTTTTCAAGTTTTTAACTTTTTGATTTTTTTTTAAACTAAACATAGCTTATTCCATACTAACTTTTGTTTATCGGATGTATATAAATACACTATAAAAATTTCCCAATCCTAACTAAATTTATAAAAAAGCCTTAGGGAATTAAACAACACTCATACTGAAAAATAACGAACTGAGAAAGACAGTGTTAAAGATTTCTTTTTCAGCTTTGATAGTGTGAGAGGGTTTAGAAAATACAATATAACTTTTGATCTATCAAAGGTACAAATGTAAATTTTTGCACAGTTATTCAGAAAGATATTTTCCACATTATGGGATAAAAATTGAAAAATTAACATTTTCGTCATTTTTTGGGTACCATGTCCCCTTAATTTCTCTAGTGCGATACACAATTTCAGGACAGAAACACCTTAAAAGTCTTACAATGCTCAGTAAATTTGGGCTATTCTTTGGTAAAGTTCATAGATGACATTTTCGTTATTTGACAAATTCACAGCAAATTAAATTTTCTTGAAATGAGAAACAGATGCGACTTTGGATTCAGACGCCAAATGCGCCGCCAAATATGTAATGCATTTGTAATGTTTGATAATAAGGGGCATTTTTATTCAGTTGAAATGCCTGAATGTGTTAGGTATTTAAACTAGAAAAGACCTCAAACAGATTTGAAATCTTTTATCATCATCATTTCTGATCGTGCCAACGGCTTTCAGTATAGCTCTTCATTCTCTCCCCTACAGAAACCCCTGTTTTTCTCCAGCTCACCCATCCGGCCCTATTTCTCTCACTTTCCATCACCCTTCTCCACGTTAATTTAAGACGTCCAGGTACGCGTCTTCACTCTAGTGCCAAAGCACGGGCAACATTTGGGATTTCTTCATCTTTCATTCTCAAGCTATGGCCAGCTTCTAATTTTTATTTCGTCATCTATTGGTATTAATTTAGTTTTCTGTAAGTGAACTTCATTTTGCAATTGTGTTTGATCAGAGGACTTCCATAATTATTATAAGACATTTGTTTTGAAAGGCATTTAGTCTCTGTGTCTGCGTTTCTGTAAGTTCCTATGTCTTAGATCTATATAGGAGAATTGACCTTATTAAATTGATTTGCATAGATTTAAACCTTCAAAAGCTAGGTTTGGGGTTTCACATATTTTCTATAAACATTTAAAGCAGTTGCGGGCTTTGGCTTTGAAATTTGTACCTGTATGATATACACTGTGATGATACTACTCTTTATTGACCACGTTTTACTTCCTTCGGGAATTTAATCATATTCTAAAATACTTGTGTCTTAAATTAAGATTCCAATTGGTGTCTGAATCCAGTGCCATTTTTGTGTTTTATTTTAAGACATTTCAATTTGCAATGTGCTCACCTTTATTGCTGTGCGAATATTGATTAAACCTATGTACAGGATGTCTAATAAATGACTGGCCCACTTTGAATTTAAATAATAAAAATACAGTTTCGAGATAAAAGATAATTGGTAAATCACTTTATTTTTCAAAACTTGCTGTTATTCAAGTATAAATGCAGCAAACAGTACATCCTATCTCAAATCGTAATTTAATTATACACGTTAAAAATTAAAAAGGGGTCAGTCATTTATTGGACACTCTTTATAAGTCAGTCTACGAGAGATCTTAAATTTAGAATTCGAAACGTCTTTAAATCATATAAATAACATCGATTTCCTCAACAAGTAAATTAATTTCGTCCTTGTATGTCTCTATGTGCCTGATCTGTCTACCCTTTTGCTCGGCCGATAAGCCTAAATCTAATAACCTCCGAGTCCACTCGAAACTGAACAAACTGTGATACCGTCTCGTCAAAATGACCCATCTGTCGGTGATAAGAAGATTATTGAAACCATATAGCGCGATATGCATCACTCTTCAACATTCGGATGAGGTCAAAGTGCTATTATCTTGCACTCTGCGGTTGGTAAACTTAAAACGTCGTTTTGTGCAAAATAAAGAATAACATCACTTTGAGGAAGGGATGTTTGGGGATTTTGAGTGACGCTTTCGAAGTTGTTATTATTTATTTGTGGTTTGTGATTACATATAGATAAACATAATTTTAGGTTGCAACAAAAGATGTGTCTGGCTATTTCATTTCAGAATGGTGTATAATTTTTTATTGCGAAAGGTAGATGGTTTTTGAATTTTAATAATCTCGATAATTAAAATGATATTCGAGAAATTTGTTCTGTTGCGAAGGTTTTTTTAATTTCGAATATTATCTATTTCAAACATTGTTTAATTTTAATTAATTTATTATTGTGTTATTTTCTCTCAAGAATATTACTATGGAATAGAAAGATTTAGAATGGTTGATAATTTTTTTTGAATTTTAGTTTAATAACTGTAAAGTAATGGTTTACACGCATTTGTTTTATTATGTGGGCTTTTTACAATAATGATAAGGTTAATAGATGCACAATAATTTAAATTCTCATGTTTAGTATGAACAGAATTCTTCAATTATCATCAGCTCTTACTATAACATACTACTAAAATCGCGGAGGAACGGTCTCTAATAAACAGACATGATTTCAATTAAAATATATAAATACAAATTTTGAAAATTAGTCTCCTTTTTTTTTTTTTTTTTTTTTGAAAATGATGTTTCGGGACAACAATTGTTAGAGAGATATTCACAGCTTTATGACTTTATTAGATTGTGTTCTTTTTCATAAAAAACTTCATTCATAACAGTAGAGCATTTCAAATTCAATTTATACGAGTCCTTAAAAGACCAAATTTCAATTTGGTAGTGAATATATGAACTGATAATAATTATTTCATTAAGATATCATCTTCCAATGATTTAACTAATATTTATGCCAAATTTTGTGACATAATTTCATATGTGTAATAAATTTGTAAGTTTCATATTATTATTTCTCTGTATCCCACACAAGAATTGGAATTTAAAGGTTTCTGTCATGGAAAAAAGTTACCGATAACTTTTTTTTATGAGCGGAGCGGGTAATTATAAATGAAAAATGGCTTCCAGACAATTCAATATTTCCAGTAAAAATAGCTTTTGCCCACTTTTTCATGATATTGGACTGTTATTCATTTTGTCACCCATGAAGTTAATTTTGACAGTATTCTATTATTTTCTTTGAGAAACAACGTCTGCCCACACACAATTAACCACTAACAAGGAGACCTTACGGTCTCGGAAATTCAGATCGGGATGAAATTTGGCAGATTGATAGTATACCTTAAGGGTATCCACACTGTAAAGTAATAAAGCGCACTAGCCAGAAGATTCCGAAAAAATAGGCTTTAAAGTGTTATGCGTAGCTTACATACTAGTAGAGATTTTTGATCAGCAATTTCCCGGTGGCTAAGTGGTCAGAGTGATGGGTTCCCGTACGGGTGATCCGGGTTCGATACCTCGTGCGGTAGGTTTTTTTTTTTTTTTTTTTTCCCTTTATAAAGTAACTGTTTCAGCTAATTGCAATTTGAATTAAAGATAATACTTTATTTTTAAATACGTAATGTATTTTTAATAGAGAAAATAGAGATAAATTAAATAGATATAAATTAAAATTCTAATTACCACGGCAACAAAATTAGGGTAGGACTTAATTTATCTATGGATTTTGACATATAGTTTTTATTTGTCAATTATTTATTTATATACATACACCAGAATGACACTTATCATAAAAACATGGAAAACAAAAACTGTTTTGACATCTTGCACAATTTATAAAGGAAGATTGTTTACAGGAACAACCTTTTTGTAAAAGATTCGTTGGAAAACATACTTCATTAACATTCATGAAAATATATCTTTCGTCAGAAAACTTGGAAGCATATCAGGCATACCGGATCATTTTATTAAAAATTGATGATGGACTATTGATTGTATTTTTATTCAGTCTTCACGGGTATTTATTTCTCTATTATTTTCAACCAGATACGCGCAATTTTGCATACGCTTTAGTAGATTCTTTACCTGTCTATAAAAATAAACGTCGCAAAGTGCCGTTAGGGTTTTGAAAATTTCTGACTACCTGCTTGAGTACAATAGGACAACATTCTTACTTTTCCATATAGAAACTGGTTCTTCATGTTTTTTGGGAAAATCATTTACTTCTCTACATCTTATAATATCTCAAAATTTATAATCACTTGTTTGTGAAAATACTAAATAGAGTTTTAATGTACCTTCATTAAAAATACATTACGTATTTAAAAATAAAGTATTATCTTTCATTCAAATTTCAATTAGCTGGAACAGTCACTTTATAAATTGAAAAAATAAAAATTAAAAATTGCCTCCATTAAAAATACATTACGTATTTAAAAATAAAATATTATCTTTAATTCAAATTTCAATTAGCTGTAACAGTCACTATAAATTAAAAAAAAAAAAAAAAAAAAACTGCCTCACGAGGTATCGAACCCGGATCTCCCGTACGGGAACTCATCACGCTGACCACTTAGCCACCGGGGAGTTGCTCGTCAAAAATTTCTACTAGTATGTAAGCTATACATAACACTTTAAAGCCTATTTTCTCGGAATCTTCTGGCTAGTGCGCTTTATTACTTTACAGTATGGATACCCTTAAGGTATACTATCAATCTGCCAAATTTCATCCCGATCTGAATTTCCGAGACCGTAAGGTCTCCTTGTAAGACACTTAATGTTTTCTTTCTTTCAGAAGATAAACTTGCATTAACATTTTTCTCGAAATTGGAAATAATCCTCTTTACCCTTCGAGTGTTTTCTGCATTTTTAAAAGCACTTCAAACACATATGTCTGGGAAAAGACAAATAAAAATATATTATTTTAACATAACTCTTACCTTCAGACTACCATTATAAATATTAAATTTTATTAGGTAGTATTCTATTCGAAAAATATTTAATTAGTATTTGAAATGATGAACATGCGTACGTTATGAAACATATACACATTTCATTGCACTTACTTATTTGTGAACAAACAATACAAGCTTAAAGTCGATTGCTTCAATGCTCTTTCATATAAATTTATTATGAATTCTCATAATTAATTTGCGGTACTTGATTAAATCTTGACTTAATAATTTAATAATGTCACTTGAAATAAGATATACATTCACTCATTAGTTTAAGTAATAATATCCTAATGCTGAATTTCGATATCATACTGCTTGAATGTAGAATGCACTATATAATAAAGTAATTAAGTCAATGAAGAGTACTTAAGGAAATGATTTTACTCAGGAAATCTTGAGGAATACAAACTATGAACCGTAGTTGCTAACACATACTGAATAGACTGGATGTTTGTTCTTGAGTAGAAATCTTTAAGCTTTCATACTCAATCATACAATTCTTGTAACATTTATACTCTTTACGTCAAATTATTCACTTCAGGAAACAAGTTATATGTCGTATTAGTTACAACACACTCCTACGAATTTCTGTGAAGGTACATGAGGCAAAATGGAGAAACTTAACTCTCGAGGCGGAGATATGAGATTCTGGGTAATGGAATAAAGTATTATGAAAGGGGTTGTAATAATTTATCACTTGGAGTAAATTATATTGACTGCGAGTTGTAATGAGACAGTAGTTAATCAATTTCTGTGCATGTATATGCTATATTTCCATGAGTTTTAATTCTCATTTCGGCATGACATCTATAAAAAAGTACGTGCACAAATATTTTGCAAACTATATATAACATGATAGCATACCAGTAACGTGACATGTAGAAAGATAAATTTTTCGCATCAATATTGAATATAAACTTATGGTAGAGTGAGTGCATCAGTGTACAAAATGTAGATTAAAATTGTATCGTATCAACATGAAGCAATTCGATTTACCACGTAATTTCTAAGATCTCAACCTGATTATCTATTTAACTTTCTTTTATTGGCTTAAAAAATAATTATTTAACTGATTTTCATTATTTTTTTATGATTCCAAACCACAGAAATGAATATTCTTATAGAAAATACATCTATTTACGTAACAGACGTAAATGTTAAAGAACCTCCATGGCATCCATTGCCATTAATGTAAAACCACTTATTTTTAATCTATCTTTGTTATATTATTTTACCGATTAAAATACAATGACTATCTTGTGCAAATTTTAATAATTTAATCTTTTATTATTGTAAAATTTATAAAACAAACAACGTTCTTTGTTATAACTTGAGACTGACAGAGTAGAGAAATCGAGTAGCGATAAAACACTATTTAATTACATTTTAATGAACTTCACATTTAAAAAATAAATAAATTAGTATGTTGTATTGATTTCAGAAACTTTAGAAAAAGGCGCAACACGTGACAAAAAGGAATAAAAGAAGGAAAAAAAAAATCTCTTTAAATAAAATTAGATCGAAGACTCAATGTCTTTTGAATTTCCAGAAAATAGGGAGGATGAGCTTATATAGAGTTTGCAGGAAATTAGGTTTAACGCAAACTAGGTTTAAAACAGGATTTACAAATGATCCAATTAAGTTCAATTTAAATGGAAAGCTGCGTGTGTTAAAGTCATTTAATAATCTTCCGAATGTTCAGAACACTTTTAGCATACATAGGAATATATTTATTTCCACGTTCTGATTTATTTATTTTCAGTAAGCTCATAGCTCTAGATTGTTTTGGTTTTCAGGTAACTATAATTAACTTCAGAAACTCATACAAGTTATTCATACGTAATTATAACAGCATCAAATAAAATTTTTAGTTAAAAGCAATACCAAAACATTTGGCTTTCTCACTATACATATAAGTACTAAGATGCAAAGGCTCAGTCGGTCCGAGATAAAAAAAATTCAGCCAATACTATATTTGGTACATGTTTGATATATCCAATGAAAGGTCTCGTGTAGCGAATTCTTGCACCAAATTTGAACTCTAACCTTACTACGGGAAATGGAGACGGTAAGTCAATTTTCAAATCATTTAGCCTACACTATAAATACTTCAATCCCAAAATTTTTTCTTTTTAAAGATCTCAATAAGGTTAGCGGAATTGTATAAAATTCAACCAAAAAAAGTATAATCCAAAGAGTCCTTGATCAGAAGTTCATATCTTAGCACCAAATAATGATATCGTATTAGAATTTAGGTATTCGGAGAAAAGTTTTTCAAGAATTTGATGACATTCTTTTAAACTTCAAATCGGAAGGGTTTTTGTTAACATTTGTAATCAAAATAGCTGGCCACTTTCCCGCAATAGAAACATGTGTAGAAATGGTCCTTTAGTGGTAGTCACTTTCACAACACGTCTCGTTTTGGAGTCACTTTTAAAGTAACTTAATTGTCCTGCATCACTTAAAAAAGATATTGGTTCACTAGAACAGATATAGTGCACATTCCTATTTGTCACATTTGAACAAATTCCGACTTTACGTGCAATGCAAGCAACACACCTAATTTAAGTCGCTTTCTAAAATCCCTTAAAAGATCTTAACAAATTTCTTTCAAACATTCTCACGTCTACCTACAAAAGCACCCGAACCGGAGCATTAACCACATGTCAGTCCGTTCGATAAAGCTAAGAACATGTCATCCCTTTTAGAATGCCTTGATGGCGGGATAAAAGTTCCAGATTATGATCTAAGAATATTCCAACGCCAAAACGTTCCGTGATCAAAATGGCGATGAACAAGGCGGTAAAGGATTGTGACCGTAACTGGAGCTAAGTGGTTGGCAAGACGAGTCGTAAATTCGGAACATGGTCGCTATTTTTATGTCCGTTGTCATTTTTTGCCTTTTTTATTGTTTCCGTCGAAGACGATGGCCTTTTAGATTCCCTTTTACGACGTTTTGGAATGATAAAAATTATTTCAGACAGTATCCTTTTTTGTATTTGGATTGTTCGGACAGAAATGTGGTGTATGGTATTCGGCGGAGGTGTAAGCAAAAACAAACCTGTATAAAGTAAAACCGAATGAGATTTTTAAGGAGATTTGAGGAACTTTTGATAACATGGATTATATGAATTTATGCGATGTAAATAATTACTTGTTATATAACTATTTACAATAAATACTCTACTTACGGACAAGCTAATTCGATCAAAATCTTAGGCTGAAATCCTCGTGTTTAATTATTGTTTTTCTTAGCTTCAAACTAATTCAGAACTAATATGAGTTTATAGTGCTTCTGTTTTCCTACTCAGGTAATTTTCAAATAAAGTTCATTCACAATGCATTTAATTTTTTTGAATTCAAACTATTGTTATTTTGTTAGCTTTGTTAAACAATCCGCAAAGGAGTATGGGACACAATGAGACAAAAAGTTGTAATATATGTTATAGTTTTTAATTATATTCCATTCTATTGGAGAGCATAGGAATAATACTCAAGCATTTCGGGAATAAATTGAAATGGAACTTTGCTAAATCAAAATTTAAGCAATCTGATTAATTGAATCCCACCAATGGGACAAAAAAAATATTTGAACCGACACTCCGAAAAAAAAATATTTAAAAAAATGAATGTTAATGACAAGTTTATTTCATGGACTTTTCATTGCACAAAAACACATGAAATTTAAACACAATGTCAAAAAAAGTTTTCAGTAAATAAATCCTCATTTCAACTTTTTTATGGGTTATCTATTATTCATGTTGATATTTAGAAGTTTTAGTGCTTTTATTTATTTTTAAAAATCATTTCTGCATTCCACATCTTAAGGCACCTTAAAACTGTTCCATTGTGATCCACGACAACGCGTATTTAAAGGTGCCCCAGATGCCATATTTCCCTATTTTAAGTTATGATGTGGTGAAAAGTAATGGGAAAAAACAGTTTCTTCAAGCAATCTGTTAACTAGTACGCATTTTTTTTTTTTTTTTTTTTTTTTTAAGAATCTGCAAAAATAACTATTTACACTTACCTTGGAAACAAAACATCTGGTGGTGCTGAAAATCACTGTATAGTCTAAAAAATAAATAATCCCTTTTACATTTTCAACTAAAATAGAACTGATATTGATCTCATACCACGTTAAGATGTTAGGAGGGGAACTGCAGCATTATCCCTTGTGAAAACGTGGAACCCTTTCATAAAAGCTCCATTTCATTGTGCTTCATGTTTCATATTTCTCCATTCTGATTTTCCCATTACTTTTGATTTCGTATTTGGTCTCATTACATTGTTCAAAAATACCAGAAGACGAATTACGTAAACGAGTGTATCTTGCACAAGTGTCTCTCCTAGTTCGATCAGGTTCTTACTGTATCGAAATGAAGTAATCTTACAAAGGTTTCAGTTCCAAAGTACCTATTTCGGAATTGACTAGCTTTTAATCTTTGGAAATTGAAGATTTCCTAAAATATCCATTCTATTATGTGGTCTGTAATGATCTAGAATAAGCTCTTTAATTAAGATAATTAAAAGAATTTAATCTATATTAAGTTTTAAGAATCTATAGTTGCATTCAGGCCTAATTGCAGGTGAAAACACTTCTTATTCAAATCAAAGAAATCAAATGAAGGAATTGATATTATTAAAAAATTATTTTCACTTTTATAATCATCTTCAGATTTTAAATATATTGTGTCTTCTGTTGAGAAAATCTTTGACAACACAAAACTGAGAAAAGGTTGGATAAATAAAAAAATTACTCTTATTTTTTTATATTTTCCACATTTTTCGATTTCGAAGAGTTAAAATAAGTTGAATTGTGACGAGAATGTCACTAAAATGTCGGTTCAACAACACACATTTCTATCACTGTGCATCATATTAAGATACCAATGATGTATAATTTGGGAATATTTGATGACTTTGATAGTTGAAAGTTTCTGTTAATGTTAATGACGTCAAAGCCATGTCAGTTTGATTTTTTTTATTATAAATGAAAAATTCGGTTGTAACCTCCGCTTGTTTTTGGAGTACAAACTCTTTTCGACGAGACCTTTTATTTGATATATTGCTCATGTGTGTAGCAATTATAGTTTTACCTGAAGATTTCGAAATCAACAATACAGATGACCAGAGCTTTGTAAAATTTTTTTTCACTACATTTGTTCAATGCAAAATTTAAAGGAATCGATTTTACAAAAAAAAGAAAAAAAAAAAAAAAAAAAAAGAATAACAACACATAATTTATTTTATCCATTTTCAATTTTTTTTATGTGAATTTGGAATTGCAGAAATTTTTAAATTCATAACTTAATGGTACTTCGCAATGGATTTCTTATAAATATTTTTAGAAAACTGTGTTGAAATATTTTTATTTCCCCAGGAAGGAAAAAAAACTGAATAAAAAACAGTTGATGCCAAATGACTGCGTTTCTTTTCTTTGGGGTACTTTCAACACAAAGAAATAATTTTGGATTATTGTGAACAAACCCTTCATGCAATCAGTATTTAAGAAAGAGTTTTAAAAGAAATGTTTTCATAATAGTTCAATGGATGCTCAATAGCACACACTATGAACTGAGATTATTAATTTTTTTTTTTTAACCTACTAAGAACTGATTGTGTACAGGTTATTAGAAATCAGTTGACTCTCTTTAACCACTCATTATCTTGGCTAAAATTACTAACTTGCAGATGGTAGAGATCCTCTTATATAATAGGCACTTATTCTAATCGAGCTGAGGGAAGGAAAAAAAACAAACAGGAATGGCAAAAATTCACCGAACCATTTTGGCTGTAGTCCTGACTTTTGATCACAACTTAAAGTTTTGATCGCAGCCTGAAGAATTAGAAGAAAAAATTCTGGTGACTCCGCCGATATTCAAATTATTACTTCGAAACTTGCTCATGTTCAATGTTAACTAACATGCTGTTATTTTTTCTACTCATGCTGGGTACACGATGGAAAAAAATATAAATAAACAACTAAATGAAAAAAATCACGGCACGAGATATAATAGAAGCAGAGTTAGGAGGAGTCGTAATCCAATATAAGCTGGGTCAAAATAATATGCACTTGCAGTATCTGCAGCTTTGACATCGGACTTTGTGGCGTAACACTACCACGTTCGTAGATATATTAAAATTAAAAAAAAAAAAAAAAAAAAAAAAAATGTACACAAGCAGGGCATTTTAAAAACTTGTCTTAGAGATAAGTTGACGAAGAATTAAAAAAAAAATGCGTTAAATCAATAACATTCAATTTCCATTTGCGCATGGTTATATTCATTATTTGAAACTAGTAAATAATAATAGAGTAATCCTGAAACAAACGTTGCTTATATTAATATTATGAAATCTCCTATTGTTAAAAATATTTTATGCAATTTGTTGAACAATCATATAAGATCTTTAAGTCTTTTTTTTTTTGTTTTTTTTTTGAACAATATAACAGTTTTGTTTTTCTATATTAATTTTAAACAAAAGATATATCCTTCATTTTCCGTAAGGATATTCTTAAAAGATTAAAAACACCACTGATAAATAGAAATTTTAATGCCTGGCGAAGTTTAATGTGAAGAGGCATATTTATTATCTCACGAAGTTATATGCATTGCTTCCTTTGTTCATTTTTTTACCCTGATAACCTAGACAGAATATTATATTGGTCTTTAGGTTGTGCAATTATAAATATACCACATTTAAAGAAATAAGGCTTTGTATTCTATCAGCGAAACGATAAAGAAAACAAACCACAATAATAAATACCGGTTTAAAGAACGTGACAGAATTTTCTTTGATTCTTTATTATGATCTAAATGATCCCAAATAAAGGCTTCTGAACCTTTCTGTTTAAAAACATTATTTTTCTTTTATATATTTTACCCGTAAAGCTATTCTTAGAATATAAAGTGGCTTTGAGTATAAAAAGTTACGATTTGAGGGTATGAGAATAAGATTGTTCACGAATTTTAGCTGTATTTAGTCTGAAATGTCTTTGGAATTATATTTTGGTAATTTTTTTTTGTATAGAGAGACACAATCTTGAAAAAAGAGGATGGTTTTTAAAAAAATATAATGGATAGTTGTTTACTTAAAGAATGTATTTTTTATCTTGGCTGGGAAGAATTCAGAGAGATTTGGTTGCAATGTATCCTAATTATCAGTTATCATTTTATTACGCCTTGGAATATGAATAATGCAACTGTTATGTACTTAACCAAACTCCCAAAAACTGCCTTGTATTAGAAGAGTTAATGTTATTACTTTTAAAGATTGATTTTTTAGAAACGTTTTAGTAATTATCTTTTACAGTTTTAATAGGTATGCGATATGGTAAAATGTATAAAATTCATTATTGTTGGCTTAAAAAAAAAAAAAAAAAAAAAAAAAAAAAAAAACCTCTGTTATTATCGATTTCGATTTGAACTATTCAAATATGTGTTGTATCAATCGAAACTTTTAACAATTAATTTAAAAGTGGGTTTTATTTTGATTCAATCAAAGTAATTATACAGTTTTTATTGATAAATAGCTGTGACGTGAGAAGCCTCGTGCTATCGGGCCCCTTTGCAGAACATCTATCAGGTCTGTGTTACATAGACTCGGAATTTCTTCGGATTAATTGTTGGTGATCAACTTCCAATATACTGTAACAGATGTATGTTTTCGTTCATTTTGTAATAGCACGCTCAGTCATTTTTAATAATCGATGCTGTTTTTTCAGCAGGGATGTCTTAGCTCTCTGGGCGGCAGATGCTCTATACTTAGTAGGGTGGTTCGAAAAAAAATATTTTTTTATTTTTGAAACGCATGAGGTAAAAAAAAGTTGATACACATCTTGATAAGAAAGACTGTAAAAAAAAATTGAAAAAAAAGTAATATCTTCCGATCGCGCATTCACCTCAAAGTTTGGAAAAAATACAAAAAATAACTATTTTTCCTAAATTTTTTTATATTTGTAAACGTTATATATTTGAAAGGCAATAGTTTGCAATGAGTAGGGAAAGGGTGGTATAACACAGGAAAACACTATTCTATAGATTTTTAAGACATATATTAATAATTAAAAATATTCAAAAATAAATTGTTTTGTTAAAAAATGATTTTTCTATAAAATGGTTACTAACGTTATTTTTTTTAAATTGTTTTATTTACTTCAAGCATTCACTTCAAAGTTTTGAATAAATACAAAAAATCCCTTTTTCCATCAATTTGTAAAATGCACCAATCACTAAATTATCGAGGCACATTAGTTTGTATTGTATAGAATGAAGTAAATAGAACTTGGAAAAAAATCAAATTAGTAATTAATCAATAATAATCATTCACGCTTAACCTTTGAAACAATGATAAAAACTGTGTTTTGACGGGTTTCAATCTGGGTGGCCTTTCTCGTGGTGCCTTCTCTTTCTTTGAAGCTCATAAACTTACTTGCTTATTCATTGGATCATAGCGCACGGGGATGTGATTGGGACTGCCATTAATACTGGCTGAAAATAATCTGACAGATCAAATTGCACGTTAGGAGATCACTACATTGGGATATATGCCTCATATACTCTAATGAACTAACATTCTGACGCCTATTTAAACACGTAGTTCTACAACAGGACCAACATCTTTTAGTGAGATAAAAAATTGAAGATTCCTAGATCAAAAATTGAAGAAATGTGAAAAATTTCCCTCGACTGACTTTTTACGTGTTGAATGTTCTATTGCTTTAACTGAGATGAAAGTACTGAGCACAGATCATTTATATTCTTGATATTTTTGCAGCGATTAGATACGACAGGAGAATTGTAAGAGAACTAAGGCGTCGGGTTCTTAAATCTCGAGAACTTTCCTAGAGAATGACAATCAAGCATTTCAAAGCAACCAAACTTAACTTTATTGATACTGATTACGTGGACATAATTAATTGGAATGCTTGTAATAAGAGTCCTCCTTTGTTAGGAGTAACAAACGAACATTAGTTAGTAAAGATTGGCGCATCTGAGGTAGCACAGCTAGATTGGAGAAAACAGGGGAAGACTTGAAGGTTGGCTAGTCTGGCCAAGCATAGTACCAAAATACACGATTTTTCAACCAACAAACAAGTCAAAACCCCCACATAGTTTTGTTTCTCATAAATAAAATATCCCAAGTTTAAAACTGTGCATCGGCGTATCAAAACCTCTTCTACATTTTATCCAGAATTGGGCGAGATTGGCAAATATTGTTTCCAACGACCGATTCACAACGTTCCACATCGGAATTGGCCTATGTCTGGCGAAATTGGCTAGCGTTTCTGTGCTACTAGGAACCATTGAAATCAAACTTCAACTCGTTTCCTTGTCACTTACAAGCTGTGAAAAGCTTATGTAGAGAGACAAGACAAAAAGTGAGTGGCGCTGACTCAAAAGACGTTAGGACAACACTTTTTTAAAAAAAAGATCCATAATGTCCGACTTTTCTACAAAAGTTTCCTTCAAAGCACATCACTGGGATAGAAAGCTCGAGAAAAAGTGAACCAAATAAATAATGGCATGTTTAAAAAAAAAAATATGTAAATAACATTAGTACACATTTTACAGAAAAATCATTATTTCTTACACATTTTTTTAATTTTGAGTATTTTTAATAAATAATATATGTTTTAAAAATGCATAAAATAGTGTTTTTCCGGGTTTCTACCAGACTTTCACTACATATTGCAAACTATTTCCTTTCAAATATATAACGTTAAGAAATTTAAAAAAATTTATGAAAAATAGTTATTTTTTGTATTTTTTCCAAACTTTAAGGTGAATGCGCGATCGGAAGATATTATTTTTTTTCAAATTTTTTTTTACAGTTTTTCTTATTAAGATGCTTTTCCTCATGCTTTTCAAAAATAAAAAAATATTTGTTTTCGAACCACCCTAATACTTAGCATTTATATTCGTTCTTCTCTTTGGCGGCATATTAGCAAATGTCGAAATTATTTAAAAGTTTTCAGGGAATTTCCATAATTTTCGGCGAATCTACAATTGAGGCTGCAAGTAATGAAGTCAAATTGAGTCTAAATAACCTGTTGCTATGCTAGATTCTATGTATATTTTGAGTAACTCTCATCAAATGAAATTATATATACATATTTTAAATTAATTCAGCCAAAAAAATTTGACCATTTAAAAATTTGTATATTTTTTTAATATGTACAAAAACCGGTAAACATACTCAACAAAATATGTCAGGTGTCTAGTGCAGCTCTAGCCTCCATTTAAAAAATAATCAAGACAATATATTGTACCAAGTTCTTAATTTCTGTTTTAAAATAAAACAAAATCTGTAAAAAGTGAAAAATTTGTAGGCATTGAAACGATAGCTTTATCTGCCAAATTGTTCGCCAATAGAAATTTTTTCGCCAAGTGGCATAGATATAGTACCAATATAGGTCAACGCTAGCCACACAATACATTGAATGATATACGTAGGTGTTACGGCCTTCTTACATTTGATCATGTAATAGACACTTCCTGGAAAAAAGATATTATAGATTTATTAAGTTGATCAAAATCCGACTGAAAATATCCCACAACGGCACCAACGTTTAGAGGTAAATTGGTAAATTAAGTTGGTAAACGAAGTTTTAGATGTAAAAAGTATATGATAACTGCAATGCTGAAGATATTTGCTTATAAAATACAAAGAAATTTATTTTGTTTAAATGTTTTTAATACTCATTAAATAAAATCAAAATGTCAATACCAGCTGAGCATAATATATCTTTGACGACAACACAAAATGTAAACAAAAACAGGACGAATTTAAAACGTAGAAAAACAAAACGATGCATAATAAATAATGCTTCAAAACTGCACATGCGTAGAAGATGTTTACGGTATCGTATTACGGCTGACAGTATAAATATGAAATATTACAATAAAATTCGAAATTCTTATCGGACAGACGATTGTAATACATAAAAATAATCAGAAAAATATGGAGGACACATAAAAATAACTTTTGGTTTTAATCTGATATATTCAAAAAATATCGTTGCCATTCTGAGAATTCTTTTCTAAGTCATTAAATTTTAATGAAAGCAACTTTTAATTGAATTAAAAAAAATTTTCTCTACAATCTCCAAATACTAAAGCTTCTATGTAGCTAATTTCGTACCTCTAGGTGCAAAACTGTGGATTTGTATCAGGGTCAGACGTACAGACAACTTGGTTTTATACATATATATAGATGATAAATAATTCATATTTATGTTTTAAACTCAAATTGAATGAACATTAACAAATTAAGTAATAAGTTATACTATTGAAAGTTATAAACTTTGTTGGTAATCATAATGATAAATGGTATATATTATTTTAAAAATGATTTTACTTTAAATACAATACAAATTTATAACTAAATCCAATACCAATAATGTTTCAATGGTTATTTCCCTCCAGCAATGATGAATGCTTGTTACATGGCAAATAAAGGAAGAAATGAATACATGTCCTGATAAAAGTAGAATTCTTGATTCATTCCGGGCTTTCATTATTTCATTGGTTTACGATTGTCGAGCTATGAAGTGTCCTTCAACTTAAAAAGATGTATCTTTATTACTATGTTGTTTATTTTGTATGTACCATTATTGGTGATTTCAAAAATCTTTAAAGTAATATTTTCTATTCAAGTTGCATGAAACTGTATACAACTCATTCGCTTCATGGATGAAAATTCCTTTCAGAAAAAGGAGCAATGGAACTTGTCGAACTATGGAAAGGAAAGACCTTGTATTTCCAGAAAAGTTTCACTGGTGTTTGGATATAATCCTTTTTCAGGTGCTTCCTTTTCTCGGAGCAAGCAGATTTTCGTATTCTGTTTTGTTTATCGTCTTCTATTTTTTATCCTCTATCTTTTTTAAAGCAGTGCATAGATTTTTAAAAGCACACTTATGTTGGTCTAATCGGCTTTTTGAGTAGGAAACAAAATCAACTTATAAAAAATTCAAATATGCATTTCTTACTTTTCTAAGACACTTTTCAACTCTTCCCTTTTTTTTATAAATTTTATTTAGTGACATTAAGGAGATCTTTTTTCATTGGGAGTGTCCGGGAGGGCTGTTATAAATTATTTATTTTATGTTTTAGATGGAAGTTGAGGAAACACGACAATCAAGATTGTTTTTCACAAATAAATAAGTAGTGAATATTTATTTTAGAATTTTCTTTGTTTTTCTCGGAAGTGTTTTGAAAATTCATCTATTTTACTTACATCTGAAAATAAAAAGTGAAACAAAAAGGGAAAACGATACTTTTCCCAAACATTTCTGTCGAAAAATAAATTTCCGAAAAGGTAATACAGTGAATTGCCTCAGTTTTACACTCGTTGGGTTTCATTTTCCTTTCTGTGCATACGTTTAAGAAATGATCCCTTGAGAGATCCACCTTATTTTGCATTTTCTCTATGCGTTTACTCTTATCCTCAGGCTTTGAATGTGGAAGCATTTATAAGATAAATTGTACCTATTTTGAAAATTACTGTGATTTATTTAAATAACATTTCAGAATAAAAAGTTCATAAGTATTAGTTTCGAGAATATAAAATAAAAGGAGGCTATTTTTTTTTTTGTGGAAATAGCTTGCACATAAGTTAAAATATCAATTTATCTTCTAAATGCTATTATTTATTTTTCACGTCCGTAGAATTGGGATTTGAAAGTGATTTTCAGTATTTTCACACTTGGTTTCGAATATGCTAATTCTCACATCCTATTGAAGGTATTTATAAACATATTATTGTATGATAAATCTTAAAGAAAAAATGTGTCGTAAAACTTTTTAACGCTTTTAGAATAGTTTTATTTAAATGTAAGCTTGTATGATAAGTTTTTCTAGATACTCTAATTTTATCTACAAATGTGTTACAATTTGCATTTTTTTAAAAGAATTTACCAGTTTTATGATTGAAACATTTATTCTCGTTGAAAATACCCTTTAACAGTTTCAATCTTTTTTAAAGTTTTAATGAGACAAAACATAACAATCTCTCTGAAAAACCACTGAATGGCGTTTGGACTAATTTGACTTACTTTTGTTTCAGAATAAAAAAAAAGTAATTTTTATTTCCATATTTGTTTCTAATAATGTAGAATGGAGTTTTTTAAAATGGATTACTCGGTCAGATCAGGTTTTCCAGATAGTTTTTAATTTTTAAAACAAATTGAATGGTTCTATTAAAAAAGGGTTAAAGAAATTAACTAATATATTTTTGTTAAAACCATCATTTGGAATAACAAAATAAAATGTTCTTAACGTTATTAATATAAGTGTCTCAACTCTTGCGAAGACATCCTTGATGTCTTATAAGAACGGAAAATATCACTCACTCACTCATTTCCTGATTTCTGGCAAGTATTTTATAGGAGTTCTGGCTAATGGTCGATAATTAGGCAGTTTACAGAAGAGCAGAGTGGAATATAATAAATCCCTTTCATCTTGACTGATGAGTCGTTGTTTCTTTATATGACATTTGAATCGCTAGTTAACGTTGTGAAATTAATATGACTTAGGCTGGGAGATCTAAGTTTTTCACACAACAATACAATTGTTTTCAAAACATTGAACGAATATAGAATTTTTTTAAGTTTAAAATGGAGTTCGTCATCTAATAAGAGATCTGCGAATCTGTGAGTCTGTTTGTGTGTTTGCGTGTTATTTTATAGAAACTAACATTCACTATTCGGACAACTCTGAAATTTTTCACGCAAGTAGTATTTCACTTCTAATTGTGCTTTTGACAGTCAGAATATAATTTTTTTAATTCGTTATTTTAATTAATTTTTATAAATTTTAACGTTAAGAATCCTCATAGCTAATTCTAAAATTGATAGCCTATTCCAAAAAGCGTTTGGTTATTGTAAGGGAGAGGGAAGGTAGTTTATATTAAAGTGGGAAATGGCAAAAATTTAACAATAAAAATAGGGTTTGTGTAGCAATAAACATTTTGGCAATATAAGTGAAATTATGCTTTCATAGCAATGGAAGTTTTTACGAATTAAACCAGCTAAAGATTGTTTAGTAGTAAACATTTAAGACAGTGAAGTGAGCGTGGTACGCGAACAGTCAAAAACTAGGATTTATACATATTGACGGATCTACGTAACGTAGGACTACTCTGCTAGTATATTATATACGAAAAACTACGTTTCCTATATCTTAAATGATACGATACTAAGACATTCATGCATAATACCTCAAAATTAAAAAACAAAAAGGTTATAGAGTTTATTTTGAATGAATTTAATGTTTTGTTGGAATGTGTAAATAAGAATATTTCAGTAATTTTACGATCTCATTGTGCAATCAGTTGTGCAACAAATAAATAAAATATAATTTTTAAATATAATATAGTTTAAAATAATTTAAAATAGAATATAAATATTATATTTAAAATATAATATAATTTTTTTTCAAAAAAGACTTGAGTATTTTGTTTGTTGACTAGGCTTTCGTTTCAAGTTAACTGTGTGCTTTTAGATTTTCTTGTGAAACCTACTTACTTTGGAAGAAACTTCTAACTATGTGAGCAATCCGTAAAACTACGTGAATTATCCACTGAATAATTAAAATGAAGTAGTGAAAAAATTAATTGAGCATTTTGAAATTATTAACTAAAACTACGTATAACTTTGTTTCTGACTGGGAAACGACAGTCGTTTATTTTACAGACTGCATCATATTTTATTGAACTTTGCTATCCAATGGAACTTCATATTTTGAAATTTTATTGGATTTATGAAGCTTAGTAGAAAAGAGGATATAATCGAACATGCTACATAATGGATGGGGCTTAAAAATCCAACAGAAACTTATGTATTGAAAGTATTATTCCCCTTTGAGAAAAAATATCCTAGAGGCATACAAACTGCTTTGATAACCAAAAAATATGTTATTCGATTATTTTTGTAAGATTTGACCCAAGTTGTTGGATGATGTTTGAAGAAATATGATTGTGTAAGTTATTTATCGTGTAAAAGAGACGAGGGACATTTTAAATACAATGTTATACAAATATAATAATATTTTCAGAAATGTGCTACTTAAGTGACTACTTACTAAGAAGTGGCACTATTTTGGTATATTTTACAAGTTTATGTCAACATAAAATGATAATAAAAAAACTTATTAATATATATTTTTAAATCAAATATAATCTTTAAATGGAAAAATTGTCAAAAGTGGGAAAAAAAATTATTTAATATTTTGTTCAATCATCTAGGGAGCGAGAGAAGTAATTTATAAATATGAGTAATTAGCTAATGGTTATAAGAAAGTGTCCTTATAGACTGAGAGGTGACTGCAATTTTTGGACCCCATCGAACATCATTCTAAATTTTTTATAGAAATTAGAGAAAAGTGAGTAGATTACGAATCCACTGGTCTGCCTTGGCAAAAATGGCCGAAACTAGTCAAAAATCGACTTTTAATAAGTTGAAATGAATACAATTGCCAAATGCGCCATAACTTTCCAAATAATGAGCATTTTTTTTATTTGGTAACCATCACTCTTTAATTTTCAATTAAGAAGGTTGCAGACGATTCAGATATCTGGCAACGGGCTACTTGCATCTATTAAAAGGGAGCCAAGTTGGCAAAACACATTACGTCACTTATGACGTAACTGATGTCGCCAATTTGGCTTACTTTTAAAAGACATAAGTTTTCCGAGCCAAAGATCAGAAATCGTTTGCGCTTTTTCTCATTGAAAATCAAAATGAAGTGGGTTGCCAGACGAATAAGTTTGTTCTATTTTTATCAAGTTATGACATATTTGGAAATCGAATTTTAGTTCAACTCATTCCAAGTCGATTATTGATCAGTTTCGGCCATTTTTGCCACGGCAGACCAGTGGATTCCTATTCTACTCACTATTCTCCAATTTCTATAAAAAAATCAGAATGATGTTCGATGGGGTCCAAAAATTGCAGTCGCCTCTCGGACTATTAATTATTATTTTCGTCTGAAAAATAATAATCATAATTTTATAATATAGTTTAAATTTTGTGAGTGCGCAGTAAATTTTATTTTTTATAAAATATATTTATGACATCATTTGTTGTTACTTTAATGTAACATTTAAAACCTTTGGCAAGAATCCCTTTTGAATAGAGTCTAAATATTTGAAATTTCCAAAGACCATTTTAAATACGTCTTATTTCGCAATTAAATGTAACTTTTCATTTGTAAGATTATATACCGAGAAAAAAATTCCAATGGAATGGTAATTAAAATTCTTCAGGATGTACGAAACGGGGCAATAATTTTTTAGAAGACCAGTAGAATTTCATCTTCCCTTTAACTCATTATGTATAATTTTATTTAAGTTTGTAAAAAATTTTAAAGCATAACAAACTAAATGCTGACATGATAATTGAAAACTTGCGCATTTTTCAAAGTTTCGATTAAAGTTCCTAACATTGTGTTATTTTCTCTTTTACATCTTTGCCTTAAACAATATTTTCGTTTAGTACAAGGTAATTAATTGAAAGTTAGAATAATTCAAGGACACATATTCAAATAAAATTAATTTCATTTGAATTTTAAATTAATTAAATTTAAATTTCATTTCTCTTTAATAAGAGATCAGTTTATTTTAGTCGAACAAAAATAATGTTAATATAAGAAATAATAACTACAAACAAGCTTCCTGAAAATCCTGTTGTGTATAAAAAGTCAAATTAAATTAAACAATAAATTACAATAAATGTATATCCCCTTAAAGTAAACACCATCGTTTCAAACACTTACAAAAAAGTTCAAAATCCAGTTCTCTAAAGTTGTCTCATATTTGCATCGAATGAAACGTAGTTACTTCCTAATCGTAAGAAGTGAAAAATGTCTTCCATAGACACTTAAAAGATTCTTTTCTTTTTCAGACAAATAGAAGTAAGCAAGGACCTTCTGCCCTTGATCTCGGGGCGTTTTCGGGACGTCCTTCGCAGTGTGATTAGGCTTAGAATGACTTTGGGACGTCTATAAATTGAGATAAGGGTAAGTTAGTACTCAATATTTACTGCCACTGTACCGTTGTGTTACACTTTTAATTTCATACAGATGGCTTGCTTCTAACAAATTAATCTGGAAAGGATATAATATGCTTTATCAGGAAGATTTAGTGGAGGAATGCGTTTAAGTTAAAACCATGTATCTAATCCTCTGTCTGATATTTTACCATTTTCAGTTTGAGACGTTTCGTTTAATTTTATTTGAAAACAAATTTTACAGTCTCAAAGTTGAGTTTAACTTTTTATAATTAAGGGATGTTTGTGATTAGCGAGAGTTATCTATAACACTTAGAATCTTCTATCTGAACTTTTTTTAACTCTTCTTTGAGAACGCCAGTCACACTGAAATAGTTCTTATACTTTGGTGCTTAGAAAACTGAGAAATTGGTGACGAAATATGTAAAAATATATGAAAAGTGTTACCGGTCAGGTGGCGGATTGCATCGTAATTTTTAATTAAGATTGTTTCACATTTAATAAAACTCAAGAACCGTCAATAACTTTTTACACTTTCAATTTTTTTTTTTTTTTTAAGAATTAAACTAAGCAGACAATCGTTCGAATCCTCCAGTAAGAGACATATTCTTTTGTTTTATTATTTCCTCTCCAATCATAATGCTCCAGCTTTTAAATCTACAAGAAACTATATTCAAGTGGATTTTTAAGCGATACTGTGATTGACATTGACTTGGGAGCATTCCCCCCCCCCCCCCCTAATTCTATGACTGGCTGGTTGCCAACGGAACTCATAGAAAAATAATACTGTGGAGCGATAAATCACAAAAAGAACGGGTCCAACCACAAACAAGAGTTTTGTCAATATCGTATTCCTAAGTGGGGTTTCTCAGCAGATGGCTGAAAAGGATCTGGCAATGTTCGGCTTCTAATTTCAAAATGATAAAAAAAAAAAAAAAAAAAAGGATCCTTCTCATTTTCGTAATAATTTCGTACATTGAATGGAATGGAAACATTGCTTGTTGATGAAGCCTTTAAAAAGTTCCATATAGCCTGTAATTAAAATTTTACATCAGACAACTTTTGAAATTGAGACCAAGATACATTTTTAAAGTACTGTACTAACGTAGAATGGTGTTACCAACCAATTCGATGGAGAAAAAAAATATGGCAAAGGTTATTTTACATTAAGGTTATTACATTTTTTTCTTAACGTTGAAGAGGTTGCTGATGCGTTCTGTCTATGGCTCTGCCATTTTGTGTCACATACGTGTTGCAATTGCGCCTCTTTTAATGACTGTCGACAAAAATACTTCTTTTAATATATCATTGCTGGTGTTAAGACGTCTCATCATGATAAATGCCTGTTGATAAAACTGATCATAAACCAGGCTGAGACTTAAAATCTAATTAATATAAATTTATACCAGCAAAACATTCGCATACTTATGTTACTTTAATAATATATCCCCATCTTAATTTTCAAATTCTGACTGATTCTTTGTCGAATTTCAGCAACCACCACGACATTTTTAAATATCTCTTTTAAGACGATACATAAGTTTGTCGCACATTTTAAAAACACTGTAACACATGAGTTTTATGTTATAAAGACAGACAAATACGTGATTTTGTAGGAAAAGAAATCAACAAGAAAAATTTGAAGGATTTAAGTATTAAATATCTCTTTTGATCTTTAAAATTTTTTATTTCTCAATAACTGAACTCTGGTCATTTATATTTATATATTTTTGAAGTTAAATGTTTTAATTTAGTGGAACTTCATAACGTTCAATCAGAAATTAAAAGTTCTTTTAAAATTTTAGTGTATAATGATAATGTGAACGCTTGCTAAAATGCACTCAATGTCTTGGACATTGAGGTTTTGAGTATTGTTAATGCTTTAGTTATAATTAGGGAGAAGGTTGTTGTTATCCAGTTTTTTCTCTTTTTTTTTTTCATTACTCTTGTTTTGTTAAATGTTTACTAAATAGGAACTGAAATTAAAAATGTAATCGGAATGTAACATTAGCTCTTTATTTTTGGTCAAGCTTATGGAAAATAGAGGTAGGGGTCGGTCGATTCAATCTCAAATGAGTTGACTGCATAAAAAATCAATTATTCTGAAAGTAAAAAACTAGAAAACAATTACCAACAAAAGACCAGTTTAGAAAAATGTCTTGATAAGGTGAAATCCCTCACGGAACTGTCCTTACGATACGGTAGATTATTTTCAACAATGAAATAAAAATAAAGATATGTTATTTTTTGACTTATTAAATGTTTTCATGAGTTAAGATTAATTTTCTGATGTTCTATTGCTAATTGATACTCGTTGCATCCAAATACATTACCCAAAATTCGAACCGATGCCGACGATGTCGAATAAAAACACGTGCTAATTGCGTGTTAATTGCAATATTCATAGCTCTACTGTGTAATTGGGTGTGGTTGTAAATAAAGATCCCAGCTTTTAAATTAAAAAAAAAAAAAAAGAAGGGACAACAAAAAAAAAAACCCTTTTCAAGAACACGCCTTGAGTTCTTCTCACTTCCTCGCTTGACAGTGACAGCGAAAAACGAAAAAAAGTGTCAATAAATCTTTTCGAATTACCATGCCTTGCTAAAACACGTGCAGTTTGAGGTTTTACTTGAAGTACGGGTAAACACATCGCATTCTGCGGTGATAGTCTTTCTTGCTCTTATTCTGAGAACTTGGCATTGGAAAGCGTCGGTGTGGCCTTAAGATTCCTGTCATCGGTCAATTTGGGACTGACTGTCACATATGTGTATCTTTCAGAACGTTTTATTTTAGCTTGGAATTCGACGAGAATCATCAAATTATTCTCAGAGCTCATTTTGACACAACTTATTTAACTGCGTCAAAAATTGGATGTGTGACAAAAAATGGCAACCATTTTAATTTTATCAAGGAGTTGCATCAATTGAAATGATATTCACGTCTTAAAACTCTCTAACTATGGTTGCAGTTTGCTAATTAAATTTATCTCAATGTGATAGTAATAGCAATTTATACGTATTGATGCCATAGTGTCTTATATGCTATGTATTTATCAATCCATGTATATAATTCAATAATGAAAAAAAGGAAGGATATGTATATGAGGATTACTAACACCGGCTATTTGTTTACATATCAGAATTAATGATTGCAGAAGTGTTGAATCGAAATGAATATTTGTCGTGGTTCCGAAGCATTAAAAAATAGGAGATATCGTACTAAACGAGTAAATAAGAGCGTAGATGAAAGATTTTGAAAGGCTAAATGGCTGAAAGCAGCCATGATTGCATTGGAAGTGTTGTTGAAAAATACGATACAGGTTTTTCTGTGTAGCAGGTTCTTTCTGTGTGATACAGGTTCTTTCTGTGTAGCTCACTTTTAAAAAAAAAAAGATTCTTCTTTGAAAATTCTTCTGAGAAATGCATGAAATGTACAATTGTACAATTTAAACTTTTGTGCCTATTGATTATGACGCGAAATTTGTTTTATGCTAAGACATATTCTGAATAAGTCTATTCTTTTGGCAAGCGAAGTGATTCAATGAGAGTTGTTTAGCAACCCTTGAATATTGGCGAGTGTTTTCGAGCAGGTGGAAAAACCTCTTAGTATATTATAAGAATAGCTGGAATGCAATTGTGCGTTGCAAATTCCAAAATGTATCACGTGTTCTGTTATTATTTAAACGGGTTACTTTTACACACATTTCAAAAGAAATACTACGTTCACGCACTTTCAATGACGTTATCACTGAGTAGTTCACGTCACTACCGATAAAGATCAAGTCAATTCAGAGAATTGTTGTAGGGTATGGGAAACTACTTACACACTCTTGAAATAATGTTAGTAGTGAGTAACACGTCACGACCGATTTGTGTAAGCAGTAACTGAGGATTGGAACTTGTTACAACCAAACTTGTGGCAACCAGTCTTGATCTCCTCTACATTTATTATCTTTTACTGAATGTGATACAATGTTTAGAAATACATAGTAATTAATTAAAATATTACTTGTATTCATCAATTTCTTACTCATGATTTATAATTATAATTTTTTTAATAAAAATCGAACAATGGAAAATTAATATTGAATGGAATGTATTAAAAGAATATTTAATGAAAAGTTCTAGGTGATTTTGATGCCATTGGTTCGTGATTTATTTGCTTCATTGTCGACATTCATTCTGTAATCATTTTCAAAAACTATAATAAACGTTTTCACTTATTATTTATATGCTTATATTTACTGTAAATTATACAGCTATTATAGTGAAGCATTTTATTTCTCTTTAATACACTTTTGAAGAAATGAAATTTATCTTTGAATTATTTATCCCTGATCATGTTTTGTAACCTGATTCTTAAAAAAAGATACCGAGGAAAACATTAGGTCCTTAATAATGGGAATATAAATAAAAATTATCATTAAAACATTTTTAATTATTTTACAAAAGAGAAATATAATATAAAATTATTTTTATTTGTTAAAAAAACTTTCTCTTTAAAATAGAGTTACAAATAATATTTTTAATACACATATTTTATGCGTGCAATTTTTATCCAGAGCTATAGAAAACGTGTTGTTTAACCTTAATAATATTTTTGTGTGATTTAATCTGTATTATTAAATACATTTTATAACTATAATAAGACTAAATTTAAAGTAATGTCAAAGCTCACCTGATGACTGTGCTATTAGCGCGCTAGCCTCATCCGCCAAAGGTGCAAGGCTGCTCCAATTCTGTTATGGTATGGATTCCTTCTGTGGTTAGGAATTCACATTAATCTGCATGTCCTGGCGTGGTTGGACACTATTGTATTTAAAAATAGGTAGTTAAGCGTATAAACCAACCTACCAAAATTCTACTTAAGTTAAAAATATATACATTCATTCTTATTTGAAACATTATGTAATCTGAAAAGAAATGCTAGAAAATATACAATGGTAATGCATGTATTAAATTATTTGGTAGGATCTAATCTAAAGTTATGGATTCAACTATGTTTAGGTTATTTATTAAGATATTTTTTGTAATAATATTTGCTTAACTTCATTCGATGTCGTACAAACTTTATTTATTTTTTTATATTAAAGAGCTCTTTCCAATGTAATAACAAAGAAAAAATTGGTCAGAAAATTGAAAACCTAAATTATATTTGATTTTCATACTATGGTGAATGGGTGACTCAAAATAATACCCATCAACGGTGTGATGTTAAAAGTTTAATACGATATAAACACAAAATAATTATTTACAAGTCACACACACACCACAAAATAAACATTAATACAATTATACTGGGAACATATACAATTCTGGGGGGAATTCCTCACCTCACATGTTTACTGTTCGAGTGCTGGAGTTAAACTGAATAATTATCTACACTAAGTAGGTCTTTACTATGTCCATAGATGGCGTTAGTAGTACAGTCCGGGGAAAGAGTTATATAGAGAGTGTCACAGGCTCCCCCTCTGGCTGCGAAGACGTCTCGGCGAGCAGCCAGGAGAATTGTTGGATTGTGGACCACTGTTAGTAGATGGTCTGTTTGTTGTATGGGTCTTTGGAGGTCGACCTCTTCTCCTGATAGGATTGATTGGCACATTTGTCGATTGGAGGGCTTCCTGGCAAGGACGCAGGGCAGATGTATGAAAGGCTCCAAGAGAAACGTGGGGAGTTTCAAGGTTGGCTATTTCATAGCTTGTTGGGGAACGTTGAGTGAGTATAACATAAGGTCCATCTCGACGAGGTGCGAATTTGGCTGTTATCTTCTTGGCTTTGTTGCTGTGAGGGTGTAAGGTTACCCACACTCGATCTCCAGGTGCGTACTGGGGACTCTTTCGTCTTTCCTGATCCGCATACTTTTTTCGTTGATCCTGCTTCTGTTCAACAATGTCCTTGATTTCTTTGGAAATATTAGCAAAGTTTTTTAAATAAGGAGTTATTTCAGCAACGAAGTTGTCATTACTTATTATTGTTCGTAAATCATGTTGTATGTCATCAGGGGTTCGGAGTTCTCTTCCGAACTGTAGGAAAGCAGCTGTGTGTTCTGTGGAGACACATCTTGCAGTGTTTAACGCAAAACGGATTGTTGGTAATTTATGGGTCCATTCAGTGTGATTATCCTTAACCAAAATTGCCAATCTCGGTTTGAGATCTCTGTTTTTTCGCTCCACGGGATTTGCTTGCGGGCAATAAACTGGAGTAAGAACTTGTTGTATATCAAGAAGATGGCATACCTGCTGGAGTACAGCACTTACAAACTGTGGGCCATTGTTGCTGATTAGTCTTCTTGGAAATCCGTATCTCAAGAATACTTCTTCTATTAGAACTGTAGAACACTCCTTGGCTGTGGCGTTTCGGAGAGCAAAGAGTTCTACCCATTTTGTCGAGGTATCTTCGACGATGAATATTCATTTTTCTCCATTCGAAGATTCAGGCAGGGGACCAAACACGTCCATGGCCAGGGTTTCAAAACGTTGAGAGTATACTGGGGTTCTCAACAATTCTGCAGGTTTTTGATTGCTGGGCTTATATCTGTTGCAATCGGGACAGTGTTTCACATAATCGGTAATGTATTTGCGCATTCCAGGGAAGTAATATCTGGTTGAAATTCTGTGAAACGTGCCTTCTGCACCATAATGTCCTGCGGTTGGGTCATCATGATGTTCCTTCATTACTCTTTCGCGCTCGTGAATGGGGACCACTAATTGCGCTTCTTCTGAATCAAAATCTGGGACATAACGGTATAGGACACCTTGATTCATAATGTAACCTCTTTGAGTCCAATTTGCGAAATTTTCGTCTCTTGAACCACTTTCAAAGCTGTCTATTATTTTCTTAACATCTCCATCCTTCAACTGTTCGGCTCGAACATCACTGGCTCTTTTAGCTGGTAAATCAACGATGACTGTGCAAGTCTCGCAGGTTACTTTTTCATGTAAGCAATTAGGACGCGAGAGCATATCCGCAATGACATTCGCCTTACCAGGGATGTATTCCACTTTTAAGTTATAAGACTGTAGTTGCAATGCCCATCTTGCAAGCCGACCAGCAGGGGATTTAAGGCTCAGCAGCCATTTCAAGGGTTGGTGGTCACACTGTTAAAAATTTGGTGCTAGGTTTCACCAGAAATCTGGTAATATAGTAGCTGCAATCACTATTTGGTGAAATGATATACCACTTTTGTGGTTCAACTTCATATACGAAATTCATGGTGAAAGGTTGAACCAGATTTCACGTTTTTCCCTGCACCAGTTTCTGGATTTAGTTTTCACTACTATTCTGGATTTAGCTTTCACCACTTTTAGTATTTAGCTTTCACTACTATTCTGGATTTAGCTTTCCCCACTATTTGTAGTTAGCTTTTACCAGTTTTTCATTTAGCTTTCGTCAGTTTCTGTATTTATCTTCCACTATTTTATGAATCTAGTTTTCGTTACTTTTTGGAGTTTGATTTTACAACTTTTTACTGAGTTTTTAAGTTTGTTGATTTGATAAAGTATGTAAATCTATAAAAGCTTATTTGAAAAGGAGAATTGTGTATTTTTCAGTGTCTGTTAACTATTTATTAATCATCAAAGTTAGACTGTTATTTTCTCAAATCTGCTTTGCAATAGATATTTTTTCATATTTCAAACTAGCACTACCATAAATTCACTTTCTTAATAAAGACAATATTTTAAAATTCTATTAATAGTATAATTTAACACACACAGAACATTTGATTTGCAAAATAGTTTCTTTCTAGAATACAAAAAAAATAAAAAAATAAGGTACAGTTAAATTTTCTTTTATTATTAACTGAATGTTTTATTGCTGCCTTAGATTAACCAACCAAATTTATTTACAAACCAACTATCATTAGAACTGCCATTAGATAAATTGTTACCAAAAGATAAAAACATTTTTACTAAAAATTACTTTGCAAAGATCATTTTTTTAACTTAGACAAAATAGCATTACCATATTAAATCAGTATTATTGTTTGGCAAAGAACAGAGTTCCTTACAGCAAACAATATTTGTAACTTTTATTAATAGTATAATTTAACACACAACATTATTTCAACACACCCAATAACTTTTATTTACAAAATAGTTCCTTTCTAGAATGCAGAAAATCAAACATAAAAGAAAAAGGACTATTAATTAAGAGGAATTAAATTATCTGTTATTGGATTGAGTACACAACTGAAAATCCAATAATGACAGTTTCTGCCAAAATAAAATGTCACAAATCCATGACTTTCCAAAATTGAAACAAATAATTTTCTACGACTAGAGATATCACATAATAAAATTTATATAGGTTCATTTTTCTTTTAACACAAATCTATAAGTAAGTAAATTATTGTAGTTAAATAATTTTGCTTTCTTTCACATAATACAACATATTTTTTAGTGTTTATTTACTAATTTGTAAATTAACAACATTAAACCATTTTTACTAAGAACTGCTTTGCAATAGAAATGTTTTTACATTTAGAAAAATAACATTAACAATAAATCACTATTTTTGTCTATACATTAGAGCAGATAAATCTTTTAATATTATATTAATAGCACAATATATACACATTTTTCCAAAAAAATTATTCTTATTTACAAAATAGTTTATTGCTAGAATACAAAAAAACATTCTTATTCAATGGCTAATTATCAAGTTGTGCACAAAACCAAAAATTTTACAAAAATCACACACTATAAATACCTTAATAATGAACAGTAACACATTTTTATTATAACAGCCAAGTTATCAAAAAAAAAAAAAAAAAAAAAATGCCATTGTTGCCAAACCATAAAACTTTACATTCATTAGGGTTAAAAAAAAATGAATTCTTCAGAGTTACAATATTATTGCTATTGTACTTATAAAGAAACAGTAGATATTTATTGACAAACAGTTTACAAGGTAAAATATCAATACATTCTGATAATCAGTAATAACTGCAAGTAAAATGGTATTAAACATGAAAATACGATAGACAAAAAAATCTTCAGACTTGCTGATAATTACCACAATTTTAAAAATGTTAATTCATCTAGTTCATTAGTTTAAAACACATTATCATTTTTATATTAAGCCTATTAGTTTGTGCTTTCGAAACATAGAAATCATGGTAATCTTATATTATCTTAACAATAAATATTCTTATTTGATGGTTTGGCATAATTAGTCGTATCTTGCTGTCCTACATGTCTACAAGAATTATAGTGCCAGTGATATGTAACCAAAGACAAGTTAATAAGTTTTTAGCACTTGTTTGTGTTTCAAGATTTGTTTATAGTTTTTAAAATATGTAGTTTTGTAGTGATTTTTTTCTGGAAACAAATTCAACAATTCTATCAGCAAAACATTTTTTGTTAGTAATTTTATTGAAATTCGATAAATTTTAAAAAAATATTCTGCGTGAAGCATAATTAGCAAATGTAAACAATAAATTTTTCAGTTTGTTTTTACTGACTTGATATTAGTTTTCAGTTATGTAGAAGTTGGTTGGTTTGTAAGCTCAACGACCTGTTTTCATGCACAACGGCAGCTAATTATCTACAGCATAATGTGTATTCTGAACGACAATGAACACCCAGGATTCGAACCAGACATCTTTGACATGCAAGGCCAGAGCTCTAACCCCACAGCTATCAGGGAGGCTAGTTACGTAGTAGTATAAGTCAATTTACTTCTATAGGATATTTCACATGCACAATAGGAAACGGAATTCTTCCATTAGACAGGTACCAGTTGGCGTCAAGCTTAAATGTTTACATATTTAAATGACACGTAAATGTATCACCAAGCCTATATGTGAAAGGTTTGTTATAAGGTTGCTATAGAAACTTTATAACTGTTTGTTATAGGAGTTATAAATTATTGGAAGATTGTTAGTCTGGATGAGTTATCATTGTAGTTTGACAATTTTTAGTTGGTACCCGTCTAATAGATCAGTACCTAAAAAGCAAGCCTATATTGTCATAACGGTTTATTTTAGGAATTATAGATTTGAAGGTTGTTACTTTGTATGAGTTATCGCTACAATCTGGTGGTTTTTATCTGGTATCAGACTAATGGAAGAGTAAATGTTTTTAAACAGGCACAAATTTTATCTTATTGACAAAAAAAAATGACAATACATGCCAATAATTTAATATAGAAGTATTAAATATTAAGTTTACAAAAGCTTCAAGTTAAATTGACTTTTATGTAAATTAAAATGGTACTTGCGTATTAACGGCACTGCAGCTACAGATTTGGCGGTTTTTAAGTGCCGCCAATAAAGAGCATTCTTGTTGTTCGCACGCGCACACAGTTATTTAAGTGTTTTATTTTATGATTTGTCGCAAAAATTTTGGGTGTAGATTGGCCAAGCAGATTATATTTATTAATTTAATTTATTTTAGAAATGGTAGCGTCTTGTTTTCAAAATGTGGCGGTAAAACGTTACCAGCGGGGATATTCTGTTTGGCGTCAATTGCATAATTTCTGGCGACATTATCGCCTGTGCCCGCAAAATGGAAAAGTACCCAAGATTTTAAACCGTATTCAAAAAGTAACGATTATGAAACTGATCCTGCTGTTGTTTATACGATGCAAACATTCACAAATAAAGTGAGCCAATTTGTATATGTTTAGCTTCAAAATTCATTACTAAAATGTTTCGATAAAATATCTAAAAGTTGGAAGTTGTAAAAGGTATGAGGGGTGGGAGGGGTTCTAGGGAACTAGGGGTGGGAGATGTGTCTGGAGCACTAGATGGAACGCATAAAGTAGGTGAGGGTGAAAAGGCTGCTGTGTGTGATGGAGTAGTTGGGTCTAAGAAGTCATCAGCAATGAAGAAGGCTGGTTTGAGGCGATCTATGTTGATGACACTACGTTTGGTGTTGATGTCGAGGGTGTAAGTTTTGGCGTTGCGTTCCAGTACTCGGTAGGGTCCATCGTAAGGTGGATCTAATGCTCTTCTGATGCGGTCTCTGAGCAAGAAGACATGCGAAAAAGTTTCGAGTGCTGAGTGGACAAAAGGGATGTGTTTGATGTGTGCAGAAGCTGGCTTTGGTGACAGGCTTTGCATACATGTACGAAGACGGAGGAATTCAGATGTCTCGATGACTGGAGTCGCAGATGGTGAGATGAATTCTGAAGGTAGTCGGATGGTCGAACCATACACTAACTCTGATGGAGAGCAACCAAGGTCTTGTTTGACTGCTGATTGCAGTCCAAGGAGTACTAGTGGTAGTGCTTCAGTCCAGCGGATTGCGGTGGCATTTTATCGCTTGTTTCAAAGAGCGATGAAAACGTTCGATCATTCCATTGCTTGCTGAGTGGTATGGGGTCGTGCGGATGAGCTTGACACCAAGTAGTGCTGATAAAGAAGAGAAGAGTGTAGACTGGAATTGTCTTCCCTGGTCAGTAGTTACAATAGAAGGAGTGCCGAAGCGAGAAATCCAATGGTTGAAGAAAGCACGAGCGACTGTGTCGGTTTGGATGTCTGTAATTGGTATTGCTTCAGGCCATCTGGAGTATCTGTCCACGCATGCGAGGATATAGCTGTATCTTTCAGACGGTGGGAGAGGTCCAACCAGATCAATGTTAATGTGCTGAAATTGCTGTGAAGGAACTGGTATTTGAATAATCCAGCTATGAGTGTGTAGTGAAACTTTTGATCGTTGACAGTCAAGACACCAATAAAGCGTTAGCAAGCTTTCAAGGGCGACGAGGCTCGAACCAGGGACCATTGTGTCTTGAGACAGATGCATTACCGCTGTGCAAAAGAGTACTCAAGTGCACAGAAGTTTTATCTGTTATTTGATGTCGCCACAAATGAATAAGATCTGTTTTCTGAAAAAAATATAGAACAAGTGTAAGGAAAATTAATACTATATTACATGGTTCACACAATTTGACAATTTTAGCAAGAGTAAACATTAAGATTTGGTACTTTTCCATTTCACAGGCGCAAATGTCGCCAAGCAGACTTTATTTGCGACAACGCACAGTATACACATAAAATTTTTTGATAATGCTGCAAATCTCGCCAAGCAGATTATATTTATTAATTTAATTTATTTTAAAAATGGCAGCGTCTTGTTTTCAAAATGTGGCGGTAAAAAGTTACCAGCGGGGATATTCTGTTTGGCGTCAATTGCATAATTTATGGCGACATTATCGCCTGTCCCCGCGAAATGGAAAAGTACCCAAGATTTTAAATCGTATTTAAAAAATACCGATTATGAAACTGATCCTGCTGTTGTTTATACGATGCAAACATTCACAAATAAAGTGATCCAATTTGTATATGTTTATCTTCAAAATTCATTACTAAAATGTTTCGATAAAATATCTAAAAGTTGGAAGTTGTAAAAGGTATGAATACTTTAACGTCTAAACTATTAACATCGAAAACATATTATGACTTATGCAACTTTTAAAGTTACAATACATATTTCAAGTTTCAAAGCAATTGTTTACCAAATATTAAAGCACTATAGAACTGTCAGCTTCAGATAAATAGGCCTAGTTGTTTACACATTATTAAATTAAGTAAAATGATAGAATTAGACAGATGGAACTTGTAAACAAAACTATTATTAAAGTAAGCAATAAAAAAAAGCTTACCTTTGATTTGAAATATGTTGTTCGACAGTAACAACACGAAAAGAGTTCTACGAGTGCGAAGTTTCGGCCATGTTGTATTGCCAGCAAAACCGCGCAATGCATGATGGGATCAATACATTTCACCGGAATTTTGGTGCAACTCATTTATCGAGAAAGTAGCTCGAATTGAATTTAACCACTTTTCTGGTGAAATCTCTCAGCTTCGCTAGATTAAACCAGAAAAGTGGTGAAAGGTTGAACTATTATTTTTTACAGTGCAGATGCCACGGTAATTTCGGCTCCTTCGATATATCCTCGAAACTTTTCCAGGGCCCAGACCACTGCAAGTGCTTCTCTTTCAGTGGTAGAATAATTTCGTTCTGCTGAGGTTAGCAAACGACTTGCATACTCTAGCGGATGTTCTTCTGGACCATGTCCCTGAAGAAGAACAGCTCCTAATGCATAATTTGATGCATCTGATCGTATGGCAAAAGGTTTTGATTCATCAAGTTGTTTCAGCACTGGTGGCGAAATCAAACATTTCTTAAGGAATTCAAATGCAGACTGTTCCTCTTCACCCCACTTCCACGTGGTCCGCTTTTTGGTGAGATTGCTCAAAGGACAAGAAATCTCTGCAAACTGAGGAATGAACCGTCGATACCAGCTGCATGTTTGCAAAAAGGATTGTACCTGTTTCACATTCTTTGGGGGAGGGATACCAGCAATGGCCTCTACTTTGGCAGAGTCTACTTCGATACTTGAACTGGTAATATAATGTCCGAGGTATTTGACTTTGGGACAAGAGAAATTGCATTTCTCCCGGTTAGCATTCAAGTTGAATTGTTGAAGTCGTTCAAACACTAACCGCAGATCTTCGAGATGATCTTCAAATGTGGGAGACATCACTATGATATCGTCTAGGTAAGCAAGGGTATTTACCTTTAATCCATTTCGAAAGATATCCATCAAACGTTGAAACGTTGCCGGGGCTGTTTTCAGTCTGAAGGGCATTCTGTTGAACCTGAAAACACCAAACTGGCAGACAAAAGCGGTCTTGTCTTTGTCCGGCGGGTGCATCTTTATTTGATAGTAACCGGATCTCAAATCAATTGTTGACATAAAGGAGGTCTGCTTGGCATTGTGCAGAAGATCGTCCATACGAGGTAGTGGATATGGATCTGATTTGGTGACTGCATTGAGCTTGCGGTAATCGATGCAAAGTCTGAATTCTCCATTTGGTTTGGGAATGAGAACTGCAGGTGAGGCGTATGGGGAGTCACATTCCTCGATCACTCCTGTGGCAAGGAGTTTTTCAATTTCTTTTCTCAAAACCTCTTTTCTGGCAGGGGAGAGCCTGTAGGGTGCGGAAGCAATTGGAGCTGAATTCCCTGTGTCGATTCTGTGCTCTATATATGGTGTTGCATCTCCCCCTGGACGAAAGATAATTTCGTATTCCTCCAATAATGCATTGAGTTGCCTTTTCTGGTTTAAATTGAGATTTTCTCCTTCATTTGGTCGAAGAAGTGTAGACTTCTCAGCAGTCCTGGTCTCAACAGAGTCGGAAAATAGCTTTGTAACCTCTGTTTGAAGTGGGAAAGAATTTGCTGCGGTAGCGTTATCCATAACTTCAGAGAAATGGTCTTCAAAATCTGGTAGACTTGTACAGGGATTCACTGGGGTAGTGTCTTCCATAATTCTAGATGAATGGTCTTGGACTTCTGGTTGAAGTGTATCGGAACTCTCTGGAATATCGAGTTTCACAAATGGAAAAGTTTTATGGGGTCTGTTACTGAAGTACCAGGAGTGTTTTTTGAGATTTAGAACGATTCCTGTTTTTTCGATGAAGTCAATTCCAAGCAGAGTATTATTTCTCTGTGCCTCTGGAATGGCAAAAATCGGCACTGAAAATCTTCTTCCCTCCAGACAGACACTAACGTACGTTTTGTGTACTTCTTTTTCTGACTGGCTACCATCGGCGAGAGTCATGGTAAGGTTTGACTTTTCAAAACGGGTTCCTTGTTCTCTTAGGAGGTGGAAGAGACTTTCACCAGCGATTGAATGAGTTGCGGCAGTATCTGCATATGCTGTACCCCACATTCCATTGATGTTTACACTGAGGATTGCCATCTGGCTAGATGTTGACAAACTGTTCAGCTCAATACTGTGGAATTCTTTTGTCCAGTCTTTGGACAATTTGGACAGTTCGATTTGATAAATCCTGGCGTGCCACAATTATAGCAGTAAACAGAGGAGTGTTCTTCCTGCTGGGGCTTCTCGAATGTTCTGTCCACGACCTCTTTCCTCGCAGAGTTGATTCTGGGATGTTCTTCTCTTGTTTTCGTGAATGGTCTTTTGTTGGTGACCGCTGGTCCTTCTTTTTTGGTTTTATGCCGAAGATTGTCGTATGCGTCTAGTTTTTCAACAAGCTCAGTTGGAGAGATGATGTCGCCCCATTCATCCAAAAAGTGTTCTTTGAATTCTGGTGGACATTTTTTCTTGATCTGATCAGTTATCATCAGGTCTTTCAGCTTTTCAAATGTATTTACATTCACCTCTTTAATCCAATTCTCGCACTAGCTACGAAGTTCAAAATAAAAATCATTCCATGTGCAACCAGGGTTCTTCTTATGAGTTGCAAATAACTGTCGAAAACGCTCGCCACTCAACTTGAATCTTTTTAGCAAGATATCTTTTACAAAGTAGTAATCTTCAACCTTTTTATCTGGTTCTCGAGCGATGATCCTCGCTACGTCACTGGGAAGGACTCCTACTAAGTATGGGACCCATTGATTTTCTGGAATCTTGAGAAACTTTAACTGTCTCTCAAAGAGATTGAGAAACAGAGAGATGTCATCATCTTTTGCATTGAAGTTGGGGATCAACCTTTTCAGTTCCAAGTTTGGTTTTTCGGCGTTTAGAACGGGTGACGCCGTTGAGAGTGAAGACAACTTTTGGACTTCCAGTTGTAGTCTAAGAATTTCAAGCTCATGAGCTCTTGCCTTCTCTACTCTAGCTTCTTCGATTTCTTTTTCTTTTGCAATACGTTCCCGTTCAACTTCTTTTTCCTTTGCGATTCGCTCCTGCTCTATTTCTCGTTGTTTAGAGATTTCAGCCTACTCTTGTGCCTTTTGTGTAGCGATAACTTGTAACTCGGACGCTTTTTCAACTGAAATTCGTTCTTCTATAAGACTGGCTAATAAGTTCTTCGTTAGCTCCTCATCATACCCGTCAGATTTAACAATTAAATCCTTCAGTTGGATGACTTTCAGATTGTCACCTACGTCCAAGCCCAATTCCTGTGCCAACAATCTCAAATCTTCCTTACGTCCTTTTGCTAGGTAAGCCATGTTGAGTCTATTGTGGAATAGTTTAGAGTTTTTGCCAAAGCTAAAATGTCTATGAAAGCTTGATGATCAAAATAATTGTGTGTAAAAGTTTGCATAATGTTATACAAATCCTAACATAAGTAAAACTTACTTCTCTTAAAATCAACTTAAAATACCTAAAATTAAGTATACTTTCACTTCCAATTCAAAATTATTATAAGGAAATTAAATCTGAAACATTTAAACCTAAATCCACATTTTCCGAAGATTTACTTTTAAAAATGTATCAAATAAATTTTAATCATCACATAAAACAATAAAAGCATAGATAGCAATAACAATAATTTCCACTTTGACACATGAATACTGATCCAAAATAAAAACTAGGTAACTTAAAAAATCATGCACTTCTAAACACATAAAAAGAACACTAATATACGATTCCAGTGTAATAAAAACTAAAATAAAAGATATAAGAATCCTCTCCAAAAAGCAAAAACATGATTTGTAAATGAATAAAACCTTATTCCAAACATAGGAAATAAAATAAAAAGCAAAGCAGTTCGAGAAAATATAGAGCAACTCTTTTTCAATTTGAACTCAAGGTCATTTATAAACTGGGTGTGTTCTTGCGTAGGCATATAACGTTCTTACAATAATATATAATATATTTTCATAGTACACAAGGATGTGGATTTATCGAAAAGGCTATATTTCAATTCAAGATATGTGAGCACATAACATTTATAAACTGCATTTATATTTAATTATATACACAGTATTACTAGCAAAAGTTATGCTTTTGAAATACGTTATATGAACCATTCGACTACACAATTACACTTGAATATAACACAATTATTAAAATTGTTAACAACGTAAACAACTTTAAAATAACGAAAACATTTAATTGCAAGAATAACGGAAATAGGATTATTCTGTTTACAAGTTAAAGTCAGGTTGATTTATGTTATCAAAACAAAAGTTATATCAAATCAAAATTCACTTATCTGGTAAAATCCGTGATTTGTTTGAAGTGGAGAATCTTCCAAGAACCACTTATCCCTTAGGGTTGGATAATTTTTGGCTGAAAGTAAAATTGAGCCTAACCCCAAATCGAACAATAAACACGTTCAAACACGTTGGGCGCCAATTATGGTGAATGGGTGACTCAAAATAATACCCATCAACGGTGTGATGTTAAAAGTTTAATACGATATAAACACAAAATAATTATTTACAAGTCACACACACACCACAAAATAAACATTAATACAATTATACTGGGAACATATACAATTCTGGGGGGAATTCCTCACCTCACATATTTACTGTTCGAGTGCTGGAGTTAAACTGAATAATTATCTACACTAAGTAGGTCTTTGCTATGTCCATAGATGGCGTTAGTAGTACAGTCCGGGGAAAGAGTTATATAGAGAGTGTCACAATACAATGTTTCCTGTAGTAATTAAATCCATCCAATTATTTTATTTTATCAGAGGGCATTTTCTTTAGAGTAAAACAACTCTGATTATAAGTTTTTTCGTTTTTAGTTTAAATATAAAATAGTTTTTAACCACCTTATGAAAATATTCAAATTTTTCTTTACTTGTTCCTTTTAAACACAATTATTTATTTAATTTAAATTAATCAATAAAGAACCAAGTGATGTAAAAATGTCACCTACGATAATAAGATTTTAGTGATTCATTTGATGAATAAGCATGTTTTATCTACACAAAGCATATAAAGCGGGGTACTTAGTTATTTATTCTCTTAAAGGGCAAATTATATAATTTATTTAATATTTTAATCTAACGTCAATCTATTATATTTCTACAAGGATAAAGTTTTTTTAGAGAGATCCCTATATCTCACACCACGCATACACAATTGAAATCAAGGTACTTGGAATTAAGTCGAGTACTACAATTTTTCAAGTACACAACATTTGTTTCAAATTTGGTATAATGCATGTTTTCATAATAAAAATTGAATTGAAAGAACTTAAAGGACAATCACAAGCTTCTCGGTTTACCGACTACGTCACCAAAGCCCGTTTTATACCTCCTAAAATTGGTAGAGGAACACATTTTCCAAATTTGAAGCAAAAATCGTCTTGCGGACCTTATATTATTGTACTTTTCCGCGACCACGATAATAAAAAATAGTACAATAAGTTCCAATGGATAAATTTATATTGATGATATTGCTTGCACAATATATTCTAGGTATATCCAGAAGGTCCATAAAATTAATTGGTAAAAATCTGGTGTTCATATTTATTCTAAATAACGTAGCTCTTTATTTAATGAGTAATGTTGAACATTAAGCATAGAATATAAATATAATTATTAAGTACTAAATATTTATATCAGCAAAGGAAACTCTCTTGAAAAATCACCATTACAGATAAAACGAAAAAGACTATAATCACGAATAACTTAAAGAAAAAAAAAGTTTTTTTTCAAATTGTCTTTATCGGGACTTTTGTGTGAGGCAATAAAGCTTCGGAAAAAGTCGAACCTGAAGAAATAAAATCTTTCATGGTTCGATACAAATTTTGAAAGATAAAATTTCATAATAGGAAAGCCTATTTATGATCGATACAAGCGACAACAAGATTTCCTTCCGGTTCTCAATTTTTTTTTCTTTGTCGAGGTAACAACAATAGCAGCGGAAAAATATTTTGACATTGGCGCCACTTTGGCGCTAAGAGAAATGTTTTTCCAGAGAAAGTTGGCGATTCAGAACCGTCTATTGGAAAATAATCAAGTCAATCACTTTTATTTTCTTTGCATGCTATTATAAGTTCATCTTGACCAAATAAAATACTAGATTTAATCGAAGAAATGAAATTGGAACAAAACCAAAGTTTTTACTTCGCCATTTCCATATTTCTTGTATTTACTTTATAGTGAACGAATCAAGATAATTTTACAAGAAGTTAATGGGAATTATTTTAATGTATTGAATTATTATTTTTGATATTTCTCGAAAAAAAATTATGAGAAAATAACTTATATTAGCAAAAAAAAAGAAGAAGAATGCAGTCATTATACTTGTGTGTTTTAAACGTGGGTGGAAGCCAAAACTACACTACAGCTTTCTTATGTAAATAGCATCATTGAGATATTCAAGAAAATGAAAATAACGTATTAGAATAATTCATGAGTTCCAGATAAGATCTTTTGTTGCAACGATATAAAGGAACTTCAACGAAATGGATTTTTGGAATAAAGAAAGTCATAATACATTAGTACAAAACAAAGGAATATGTTTATAAGCCCAAGTAATACCAATGATTTTCCAACAATATAAATGATTCATAAACGTTGTAATAATCATTGATATATTAGTCATATATTAATGATATCCTAACTATCACTCAATTGACATAGTCGCCATATGACATTTCGATATTAAAGATTTTTACGAAATAAATTTCTCAAAGTTTAGTGTTTCGAACTCTTTTTAGTCCACGTGATCCTTGGTTAAATGACTCATACTTTTGTGGCCTTCGTTTACTGTAGCTAAATGGTGATCACAAACTCACAAACAAACATGTTTTAAGTTAAATTTCAATGCACATTTGTCGACTAAAATAAGTTAACAGTCAATTAAAATACTTTTAAATTATTACGTTTACAACTAATTACATAACAATATAATATATAATTATGTAAACAAGGATTCAGATAATACCCCGAATTATATCACAGTTCACCTTTTTCAATGAGTTACCTTTTAGATCAGCGTTCGCCTCTAACTTTTAGAGGCGGGCCGCATGACTTATGTTGGAACTATCCGCGAGCCGCAGATTTATACCGAATACGCAAATACATATATTGCTTTACTACATATGTTCAGTGTTAGAAATGTGGTAATTACTAAAGATTCAACAATATAAAACAATTTTGAAAACTGAAACAATAATTTAACCTTTTTATATTAATAAAATAACAGTTGATATTTGATTCTTGTTTCAAATATTAAAAAAATAATTTTCTTTACATCGTAAATCAAAGTCATAAAAGAAGTTAATCTTTTGTGACAATATTACAATGTGACTTGACATAAACTCTTAATCAATAAAGATATTTATACAATACCTCCTAAATCTTCCATTTTAGTCAATGTTAATTGCGAGACTATGACGGCCGGTCCGCTTTTCACTTTCTACTTTGCGTTTAAAACTAGTCTTCGACGCCATTATTGCACTGAAGTCATAGAGATCGTGATACTTCTTTGCATGTCAACAGTATGCATTAAAACACCCAACTCCTGCCCATCACATTCAGAAAAGCAGAAATCGAATTGTGATATTCACGAATCGAGGGGGTGGGGTATAATAAGTACAAAACTAAGCAATGCGAAGGAATGAATCATTGGTAACAATTCAAACTATAGCTTTTTTTATTTCTCTCGTTGGCCGTCTCAGAAAAAAAAAAAGGGGGGGGGGGAGTAGGATTTTTCAGACTTACAGGAGCAGGCCACTTAATGGAAAATGCGGTTTTTAGTAGTAAACACATACTATGGAAGACAAATTGAAATTATTTCCGCAAAATTTGATTTTTGCTCTTCTGTACTGCTGGTGGGCCGGAGAAAAAGCTGTCGCGGGCTGGATCCGGCCCGCGGGCCGCCTAATGGCTGACGCTGTTTTAGATGAACTGTCAAAAGCGGATTTCTCAGACAGTTTTGAGGAAAGAATTCAAAGTGAGAAAAATGCTGATTTCGATGAAACGCAACAAAAGGATACAATATCAGGAACAGCGAAAACTCATTATAAAATGAGAATGCAGACTGTTTGGTAATCCTTTTCAAGTTCTATTTTGGCGTGTGGATTATTGATTGCAATATAAATTTCATTCTGTTTCATAATGAAAGCGCTATGTCTAGAGAGCTAACCAAGTTTTCTACTTGTAAGGTTTCGTGTTAAATATAAATAGATTTTTGTAATAAAGCATTAGCTTTCTTAAAAATCTTTATTTTTTTTATTTTATTGGAAGAGTTTAGTAACTATTTTTTGTCTTCAAGAAGAATTTTAGCTTTCTGATTTGAAGTATGTGTATATGGTTTCTTTGTGTATCGGTTAACGAACATAGTCTCCCTAAATCGGAATTTTCTTAGAGACGCGAGAGAAAAAAATAGAATAATTCGAATGAAATGAATACTTTAGTAAAATATACTATTAAATTTCCTAACATTTGTTTTACAAGGCATTTTGTCTGTTTATAGAGTACGTTGAAATACAGACATGTTTAGAAAATTGGATAGCTTAAAAAAAGATGTTATATTTTTTTTGTATTAAACATATTTTGCGCATTAAACATAAAATTAAATATAAAGTTTAAATTACTACTGCTATTGCTAAATAATAACAATAATAAAACAAACACCTTATTAAAAGTGAGTAAAAAACAAACAAACAGTTATTAAAAGTAATACACAGTAATTAAAATTAATAAACAGCAATTAAAGAATAATTAAAAGTAAAATATTAGTAGTAGAAAGTAATCATAAGTAGCAATAGTAATAATAGTGATAATGCTACTACTACTATAGTTATTATTATTATTAATTTTATTGTTATTATTATTATTTATATTATAATAATAACAATGAAAAATAGCAATTAATATCACTTTTATAAAAAAATTATTATTAGTATTAATAATAAGACTAACAATAAGTATTATTTTGACTGCAGTTGCAACAATAACAATTATAATGACTGTAATATTAATAAGAAAAATAAATGACAATAATTCCTCTAAATTTGCTCTATATATTATTATTATTATTAAAATGTAATGCTATTAAGCAAACCCTAATAAATTGCTACCTCCCTACACCTGTTTGATAAAACAACGATTGCGGCGATAAATCTCTTTACCATTTTGTGTCGCAAACATATCCTAAAAACAAAGTGCATCTCAGAAAACAAGATCCTATTAGGCATTTGGAGAAATGGCGAGACCGTCGGAAAGCGGTGTAGACCATACCATCCCAATTCATTTCCGGAAACAAAGGATTACCAAATGAGGAATAATGTATGTCCTCAAATTGATCCGAAGAAAGTTAAAAGGGAATCGATTTCGTATTTTGAGTGTATATATATATTTCTGACCTTATTTTGTGGATGTAGGAAACAACGAAAGAGTGGAAAACTCAAAGAAATTGGAGGGTGAATTTGTTGATTGACGTTTTGCTTTTACGATAGGAACGATATGAGATTGTTTTTTTGCGATGACAGCTTTCTGTCTTTTGAATATCATAAGATAAATGAGTTGTTGTTCTTCTTTTATTTATTTGTTAATGCTGCTTAAAATGTTTCTTAACTGAGTTCTTGACAATGGAGTTCCAATTGTAATCTTTCATTTTGTTTCCCAATTCAGCTGTTTCTTTCAATAACACGTTTTTCAAAATGATCAAGTTCTATCATAAAGTACTCGTTTTTTGATACAAGCAAAATATAAATGATTTTAGCGAAATGATGATTTTGCGATTTCTTCCATAAGAGGAGTTTCAATAATTTCTTACTATTAGAGTAAAAAAAGTATTTGGATTACAAATTCCACAGAAAAATAGAAGCTTAACTAATCAGTATATCAAAATTTTCTATCTACATAAGGAGTTAATCAAGGCTACTGCATTTTTGTAAGGAGGTGGGGGGATAACAAGAATCATGCTGCAACCAAGAACAACACATTTGTATTTTACTCAGTTAGATATGTTTAATTACTACATGTTATGTAATTAGTTACTAATAATTAAATTTTACTGTTGAAGTCAGTGACAAATGCAATATATACGTCTTTGTCAGCAATTCTGGGAAATTTGAATATTTTGAGATTTATAAAGACTATGAAAACTACAAATTTCTGAATAAAAAGAAGAGAGAAACTAATCGATGTTTGTTTATTATTATTATTATTATTTTTTTTGCATGTAATAATCTCATTGACATTTTATTTAAAAAAAAAAAATCAATTTTATCGAGGAGGAGCAATCACCCTAACCTTCTAATTTATAATCGGCCAATAAATTATATCAAATTATTTTGAAATTTCTGCAAAGATGAGCTTAAAAAAAATGTCGTTAATTCATTTTTAAATTCAACTTTTAGCTGAATTTTGATTTCAGTAAGAAAAATAGAAGCGAAGCATCCAAGTTATTTGACTGCATCAATGATAATCTTTTGTTTACTTTCATCAACGATAGATAGCACAGTTTAAAGTTCAGTGCGCAAATTGAAAAGACGGCCGTAATGAGTTGCCAAAGACAGAATTATGTTCTATAAAGAAGAAAGAAGATTTAAAAATTTTCCAACTTTTTCTACTTGGTCTACAATCTTTTAAAAAAATATATTTATATAGTTTTCTTCGTTTCTAATGTCAATAACCAATATGAAAATGCCATATTTAATATTATACATGCTTCAAAAATGTATGAAGTGTGCAATTTTTTATTCTAAACTTAAAAACATGATATCATGGATTATCTGGCTTAAAGACCGAAAACGCTCATGGGGGGGGGGGGGGGGACCCGACCACTTCGGATTGTGGCACAGAGAAAAACGACCGCAAAGCGAAATGTTATGACTGATTGGAAAAATATTTACAACGAAAACGTTGAGAAATTTTGAGATTTGCCACAACATGCTGTAAGCTTTATGGCCGATAGTGCTATAATCCAAACGGCTCAGCATCACGAGGCTCTAGTGTTCTGTGGTAAGGTCCATTATAGTGATGATACATACTTGATGGTACTTTAAAAATTTAGTAGAGACGTTTTATTTTTAACAATTTTACATTTTACTTTCTATGCTCACCTGTTTACCTCGTACCTGTTTGTCTGAGATCAACGTTCTAAGCAAAAACTACAAAAAGATATATACATGGACAATTTGTTAAATAAAAAGAATCTTCAGGACGAGTTCAGGTAATAAAATTAAATCAAAATTTCATACTGGTAGAACCTGAGAGTCTAATTGAAACGCTATACCTTAAGTGAAAGCTCTTGCTGCGAAAAATGCTAATAACAAAAATTCTTCAAAAATAGCAAAAATACGTTTAGAAATCAATTTATTTGAAATTCATAGATGTCCGTGTATAATTTAAAATGTCTTGTCGAGATGAGTACACATAACTGGACTACCAATAATTACGAATACATTTGTAATTCACATATGTTCTATTTAGATAATTAAAAGGTATCGTCGAGAATTTTCTAACAAAAATCTGACCAAAACTCTTACCGTTCTATTTATCAAATGAAAAGTCTTGTCAAGGTGAATTAAGATACCTTTTATTTGACATTTTGAATGTGTTATTTGGCATTTGAAATTTTGGCTGGATATGTTGACGTCAAATGGATAGATGATAGTATAACATCTCTATACATGATATCATAGAGGGTAAATTTCGAAAACTCTTTTAGATAGTAAAAAATACAATAGCCTTCACGTCTACCAAATTTTTAGAAGAAGCATCTGTTAGTACTATCATAGCATATTTCTCAGTAGCACAATAGAGCTGGCCAATATCTCTCAACATTGGGCAATCCCGATGCGGAACGTTGTAAACCGACAGTTGTTACAGTTCTGGCCAATCTCATCCAATGCCGGATAAAATATACTGTAAGTTTTAAAATTTTGATGCGCAGTTTTAAAATTAAAATATAATATTGATATAAGAAAGGACGGAGGTCAAAAGATGTATGTTTTGTGATGTTTTTGACATGTTTATTTAAAAAAATAACGGTGTATTTTGAAACGATGTTCGAGTTTCAGTCAAAGTTGGCCAATCTTCCAGAACCCCTGTTTCCGATATTGACCAATACTGCTCTGCTATCTGGGTAATCTCAATTAAAATGGCATCAGAGTACCGCATAGTTGAACCATCATTCTTGATATGTCGTCATCGGCATTTAAATGCTTAGATAAAGCTTCTAACACGTTATGGAAAATCTTGAAATTCCACGACACATTATGAACATTTTTCAACCAGCCACAACAAGTATGTGAGATTTTGGCAATTCTTACTCTGCCACAATGCCTTCCGACTGTGCTTATAGGGCCACAATGCGAAATTTTGCTTGTGTCACAACGAATGGGGAATATCTTTTCGATCAATGAGCGTTCTTGGTCTTTTAGTCATACACAGACGCATGTACAAATAATTAAGAATAAATTGATATTTGTTACTCAATATGAAAGTTTTTTTCAATTATTATTAACAGATATTATAATTATTATTAACTATTTTTAAAACAATACAATTAAAGGCAAATAATAGTTACTTTACCTCTTAATAACAAGTATGTATAATGTATTTGAATAAAGTAAAAACCTAAACCCGAATGCAATAATGTATTGTACAGTATGCAAAGAAAAAAAAAAAAATCAGAACGATGTCTGTCTATATCTTCGGTTCTAATTACCGTAGAATCTTGCGGTTTGCACCAAAATGTTTTGTTTACGATTTTCTATGTATTTGATACAATTTTTTCCCTCAAAGGGCCGTTTACTAAGTAAATGTAACGCTATCTTCAAAAATTTCAATAAGCACCCATATTTTTTTCATTTTATTCGATTTAGAATACATTATTTACTCTATATACCAAATTTCAATTCACTATGTTGAAAAACACGTAACTTATGAGTGAAAATGTTTAAATCATGTTTTAACCGATCTTCAGGGAGAATTTTCTTAAAACGAAAGGTATTTTTAAGGTTCTACTTCACAGAGGGCGAAATCGAACGTTCAGTGCTGTTTCACGAGGTTAAAAAATACAAATATTATTCAAAAATTGTATAGAAACTATTTGGATTTATAGTGTCATGTTTAACATTAATACAAAAATAGCAAGTAAACGCAAAAGTAACATAATTTATTTACAAGCTTAAAGATGTGCATTCTTCACACGAAATAAATAAAATATCGAAAACTATAAGTGCAGAAGTATAACGCACACTACTGATGATTAGAAAATTAACAAATATAAAATGTAGGCATTAGTAAACAGTATTCAGCAAAGTTTGATTATTTATTTTACAAAAATATTTCACTGTAAACACAAATGTAACATGATCGTTGAAATTATTTTTAAAATTAAAAAATCACATGATTCAGTAATATTTTTAAAGGATAACATAAGGCCCATCGTGGACAATAACTTGTTGCATCCGTCGGGGCACTGAATCGATCAAACTGAATTTGATGTCTGGATCAGCTCGTAAGAAATTCCAAGAGTTTTCAGCAGCTCTCCATAGTTCTACAATTGATTGCACACCGGAAAAATCAATCCTGGTTTTCCATAATGCCCACAAATTTTCCATGAGATTCATGTCTGCAGCATTACTGTGCCACTTTAATATCCTGATGTCATTTTCCTCTATCCAGCGTTTTGTAAAACGGCTTGCGTGGACTGAACTGTTATCCTAAAAGTAAAAATAACTTTAAAAAATATCCAGAAATCGATTATGATATAAAGTTAGAGGATTCAATTTTCAAAAACAGATATAAAAATAAAGCATTCTACTTTGAACTTAATATAATTTTATGGAATTCGAATGTATGCTATTTTAAAACAATTTTTTTTGGAAACGTAAAAATTTCTGCAACAGTTTAATTGTTGAAATATTTAATTTTTTGTACCTACAAGCTGCATGGAAGCATGTTAGAACGAAAGCTATTTTTTCTAGAAACTATTGAATGACCATTATTGTGGTGGGAACCAATAATGTAATTATTTCTAACTATAGTTTTGAAGATATATTTGTATTATAAAAAGGGACAGAGATATATTGAGTATTTGATATAAATTTCTTACGTGCATGTATAAAATAAATTTTATGCTTCTTTTCCGAAAAATAGTGTACCAGTGTAGTGAAACAAACTTACATCAATATTCAGTTCTCGTTGAATTTGACGGGCGCTTAAAGTTGGATCTACAACAGCGCTTGCAACTACCAGTTGAGCTGATTCTGTCGAAAGAGCACGTGGTTGGCCACTACGAACTCGTCTTTCCACTAGACTAGTGTCTCGTTCTCTGCAAGTTAATAATAAAAATAAACTTACTATATTTATTTTGAATTTCAGCCTACATGTATATATAAATATATAAAGATTTTTTAATGTCCCATACCCTATTTAGAGTTATACAAAATTCCACTTCAAGTATTTCTAAAGTAAATTTTACACCTGCTGTCACATATTCTTAAATCATTAAAACAACTAACTTGCTAAAGTATGCTTGTTTAAAGTATGCTGACATTTTTTTTAATATTCACTGAGTTTCTTCTGGAATGGGTTTGGTTTTGGTTTGTTTGTACGCTCAACGAACTATTTTTGTGTACAATAATGGCTTATCAGGGCGGGATCTACAGCTTAACATAGATTCCGAACTACAACGAACATCCATGCCTAACCCAAGATTCGAACCCGGCGCCTTTGGCACGCAATGCCTTCTGGCATGGGAATTTCCGGTAAAATCCTAGTATACGTTACAGACTTGGCGCGATTTTGAAAAATGTCGCCAAAGCCGAAATGATGCGTTGACGGCTGTAGCCCAAACTGTTGCCAACGCCGAAGTAACGTTTTTATGATTTTCGCCAAGAATTGGTGTAGGTAAAAACATAGAAAATCGTTACCTGAAAATGGCAAGTACATAAACATACATCCATGTCAAACATCACCGATGTTGCCAAATCTACCGTGTAACGTATACTAGGATTAAACCGAATTTCCTATTGTGAACATTATAAATATTCTTCTTCAATCAGAATATTTCATTCGTCTACTTCCCAAACCTCTTATTACATATATAAATAAAAGTGCCCACATCCAATCAGAACGATGTTAACAAATATTTACAAAATTAGAGAGTAAACAATGTAGCCATTATTTAAACACTTCCATTTATTTAGAAATATAGAAGCGTGAAATAGTGATAAGAAATCTTCATGAGAACACCAATAATCTTAACAAATGTCTCCACCAGGAGTGTCACACTATTTAGTGCCAACATCAGTTGCATTGACCAACTATGGATGAGTTTAAAATAATTGAAATCTAATATGGCATTGGTATTAAAAACAAAGACTAGGGGGCTTCGCCCCCTGCTCGCTAACGCTCGCCAACCCCCAAACGCCTCGCTGCGCTCGGATTGAGCGGCTTTGCAGCTCGAATTTGTGGTTAAAACATCTTGCTGCGCTCGAATAGGTTTGCCAGCCATAAAAAATTTAACCAAATTTTTATAAATTTAATGTAAGGCCTAATGGAGAAAACACCCAAATTGCAAGTTTCATAATAGAAAGTTAAATATACTATCCGCCAACATTCTGACTTAAAACTTCATTAGCTATGCCCTTACATTGAAGTCCTAATATTTTTTATTTATTCTGATAAGTCACCCCGTTAGAGAACGAAGTCCAACGCGAAGCATTTTCTGGATAGAAATACTTCAAAATAATAATTACTCTAATACAAAAATGCTTCAGAAAAACAGAAAAAATCAACTTTGAAACAAAGAGTTTAAAAAGAGCTTTAAAATTAGCAACGGGTTTGTTGTTTACATACGTAAGGATAGCTTTAAAATTAGCAACGGTTGGTTGGCTGGTTGAACCGCCGAGCAGCCGGTTTGTTGTTTACATACGTAAGGATGTTGCCAATCATATATTCAAAATCATTGAGGCTTTGTAGTAGCTTAATGATGAAAAATATTGAAATTTAACTAATTAATAAAGTGTTAATAAATTATTTTCGCACGTTTTGGCAAATCCACAGCTTATTTCCTTTAAAATGACACCTTGATCATTGAAATTGGTTGAGCAGTTTAGGCGGACGGACTAACCCCAAAAAAACGTATTGCCTTGAAAAACGTATTAAATATATAGATGCGTACCTTGAAATCCATCGATGTGCTGTTGATTTGCTCACATTCAACAAAATCGAAATAGTACCTATAGAACGCCCATCTTGGTATAATGCAAGTATTCTTTTTTTCATTGCAGCTTCAAGCTGCAATGGAAACCAGACATTTTTCAAATCCCTAACGTATATGTCTATCTCTTTATAAATAGCACGAAAATTTGCATGTAACAGTCTCGCACTTTATAAACTTTGTTAATAACTATCAGAAAAGTTACCGACTAACTTTTAACAAACAATAGAAATTGTTTTTAATTTTGCATATAGATATTTTAATATAATTATTGCCTTTCATACAAAATTTTCAAGTTATTACAGTATTATCTGACAACATTAGCATCTATCTATATAATTCTCTTGCGTAACGCCCGAATTCGGCTACATTTTTGTGAGCAGAATGGCAACGACTTCAAACATCCGATCACAAATCTTCTAAATGTACTTTATGCACGAATTTCTAAATTCAGCAAACCAGCCAATCACAATATATCATTTGAAATTTGACTAGTACATCTGGCAACAGCAACAACTTGCTATATTTTGTTTTTCTTATTACAGTCTACTATTGCATATTTAAAACGTATTGATTTAATAGTTACGATGATCCAAGAATAAATCGATCCAAGATGTGTACATTTCTTTTAGATTAGCATTCCGGATAAACCAGATTTTTCGGAAAAGTTGTCTGCTGGAACATGTTCCGGAGGTCGCCGGGTTGCATTCAGCGTTAAATAGCCAACTTTCAAAAAGTCGCTAAGAGGCATTGTGCAGTAAACCTGAACCTATATTCATTTCTAATCAGTGCAAATTCAGCTATTACAAATTGAAAACTATCAAAATAACGAATAAAACCACCCACTCAACTTCAAAATCTCATATGAAATTAAAAAAAAAAATCTTTTGACGAAATAGGGCTAATTTTCTCACCAAATTTGATTTTCAAAAAATTTCGGTTGATTGAATGACGGATAATTGGCCTTTCACTGTTTTATTTTATTTTCTAAGTATCGCAAAAAAGATTATTTGAACGTATGATTTCTTCGTTAAGAAATTTCGATAAGCAACTTTAATTATTTTGGCGTTTCATACGAAACCAACCCGTAAATTTAAATGTTCAATGAAATATCTGATCTCTTTTAAATATATGTACGATACTGTTTATTTTTGTTGTTTCCCAAGAACTTTCTTATACGTTTCCACACTGTCCCTGTTTAACGCGTTTCGACAGCAGTAGGATAATGACGTGGCAAGTATTCTGGCTCTTTATAAATAACAAAACTTTTTCAGTTTCATGGCATTATGCAGCTGAAATAGCTTTTTGCTAGGGCATATTTTAAATGCTTCACTTTGAGGCGAGCAAAGCAAGCCAAGGGGATTGCATAGCAATCCAGGGGGTTGGCGAGCGTCAGCGAGCAGGGGGCGGACCCCCTAGTATTTTATATTAATTATGTCACGCTTATTTTTATTCATTTTACTAGTCTAATGAAGATTAGCTGAATGATTTTAAAACTTTATTTAAATAATTAATAAAACTTATTTTTAAAACTTTGTGTATTCTTCAACTTAATGGAACTTTGCGTAGGAATACAAATCTGGTAAATATCTGCATAATCTGATAAAGATGAAACGCTTTATTTAAATTCAATCCCATCCACATAGCCCTTCGCGGTACTTTTTACGTAAGGTTGTTATCTGTGTGGTAATTGTTTATTATGTGTGTTTTTACGTCCTCCTGATATATCCATAATTCCCAGTTGACCCATGAAGTTGAATTTTTGTAAATTCATTATGGCTTCGAACACGTGTTGTTTTGCATTGTTCTTTTGCTAGGCGCAAAATATTTAAACGAAGAGCTTACTGTACTAAAATATCGTAACACTTAGACTAGTGATACTAGGAAACTTTTAATGGGTCATGCTTATAAAAAAAGTCTTTTCCAAGGTTCTTTTTGCATTTGACCATCGAATAGAATAAGCTTCAAATTAATTTATGTATTGTTGCTTTAATGTAAAACCGTGCAATTGATCTCACAACCCTCGTTATGTGTATTACTTTTTCTTAACAAGAGCACTGAAGCCAAGTATCGAACAGGATTTTTTTTACATGCTAGGCGTGTATGTTGCTTTTTATCCATGAGTTTGGTTTCGATCCCTGGATATAAGCTAATAAAGAATTAATTTTATGCACACTTCTCAAAACTTATCTCTTACAAAATGTACGGGACATTTTAATGTACAGGATGTTCACAATTAAAGTTCAACTTTCAAAAAGTTAAAAAATGGTTAGAATAACCTAGAATTTCAAATAGAAAATGGCATGGCATAAAAAATATTTTGAAATACTTTTGTCTTATGTCATATCCCGTCTTTTTGAAAGCCATTATCTGATATTAAAAAAACAGTCAAGCGTTTTAAATCATACTTTTTTACTTTCAGTTAACCGTATGTTTACATAATGTAAAAGAATAGTATTCGGTCAAACAAAAAATTCTGGATTTTTTTGCTTTTCTCCACGTATTGGAACATCCTGATTTCAAAAACGTGATCTAGAAGAAATGTCTGTGTGTACATGGTCAGTGTAATTCCCGAATAAATGACTTGCGATGTTTAAATTTCATGCATGGGGTGGTGGCCATGGGAACTAGTTTTCGTCAACATCGGGCATGCGCCTAATGTTGAAATCATGAAAAAGTCTCTTTTTTTTCCAACAATTGCTCAAAACTGCTTTAAAGATTTTGAATAAAATGTCCGTGCTAATGCCTCTTAAGGTCGTTCCACCTCTGAAATTCCCGTAGAAATGCGATACAAGCGTATGAAGTTTAAAAACGAGTGCGTTTAACACAGAGCTCTCTGTCCTTGAGCATCACCCAACAACGATTGATTTTTTTTCTTGTTTCATGCCCAAGAAAGGACATTGTAATGTGTAAATACCATCGCCAATTTTTTTTTTTCCCTACATAAAAATTGTTGCCAAAAACGGTAAATAACGCCATATTAAATTTTAATGCAATGACCAATATTATAGTGTAATTGAACTTTGTGCTAATTTCCACACCTCTAGTTTACCTTGAATTAATCTTTGATTGTTTTCAAATGTCGTCTACTATACGGTCCCTTAAAGTAAGCGTTTTTTTCATTTTCGCTAAAAAAAATCGAGAACTAATAGTCAAAATGGAAAGAAACAAATTTTAGGGGTAGGGGATGGGGTTAGACCATGGTAAACCTAGTGAAAGCAAAAAAATATATGTTTCTATTAAAAAAAGTTTAAACTATTTTATTAATTAATAATTAATTATTTAAAAAAAATTGATGCGAAAGTAGTTTGATATTTATGTTTGGTCATTCATAAACTATCTTTTGAAACAAAAATTACTGAAATATATGAATTATTTAAGTATTTATGGATAACAAAGTTTTTATTTAACATTAGTTTATAATTTTCTTTTTATCATTTAAATTACAAACCATTCATTGAAAAATTATGAATTTTTGTATTTCGACATTTTTTTGGATGCAGAATCCATATATGGGATAATATTATGAGGTTGCCATATTGACCTTTTTAAAGTTTGGTTCTGTTTTAATATGTAGATGACCTCTCATGTCAAATAAAAACTGTATGCAATTAGTAGAAACCATCCACGATTTACAACGGTACCTTTTGTTTGTTGTTTCAACAATTTGAGAACAAGATATAGCAATCGTTCTGATTTTTTTTTTTTTTTTCCGTACTGTACCATAAATCTAGTTTTGCCCTTATTTGTGTTTTCAGTGGAATCTTAACAAATTCCTTACAGGTATTTCATATCCATCTGGAACTTTTATGCCATGACAACAATCTCGCATCTTTTCTTTTGTTGAATTTATAACCGAATTGGGAATGACATTCTAACCACTAATATGGATGATTTAGTGAGTTGCTTTGATAAAAGTTGATTCCTCAGGAATAGTTGCATACAAATTAGTTTTCGCTGGTTAATGAACTGAATTAATAAAATTAGCCTCTTGTATTTCTCGTGTTTTGTATGCATTTAGACCGCTCATTGTTTATTGTTTACCTTGTATTAAATTCTTCATAAAGTTTATCGTATCAAATAAATAAAAGTGATTATGAGTAATGTGGAAACAATGAGTTAATTTATTTCATTACAGTTTTTTCGCAAGCAGAAGTTAACATGATTTATCATTTAAGCAGATAAAATGGATACTTTAAATAGCCAATTAACTGCTGTTGATTGCGAAATCAAATTAATTGGCGTACAAAAAATTAAATAATATTTTTCAATTACAAATTCCAACCTGATATTTAGACTGATTACATGTTTCATCTTTTGTTATATAACTATTATTACATTTAAATGTACATGGCAAAATAAAAAATATTCTGACAAACAATATTTTACGTATATGAATTGAAAACCTTTAGTATTCAATGAATCGTAATTTAATCAGGAAATATATATATATATATATATATATATATATATATATATATATATATATATATATATATATATATATATATATATATATATATATATATATATATATATATATATATATATATTTTTTTTTTTTGTTGTTGTCTGAAATGAACATTAGACTAGTTCGACCAAAGTTATTTTAACATTTTCGAATATATATTATTTTATAACAATTTATCATTTTTCCTATGCATTCAATATAAACATTGATGCGAAATTTTTTTTAATATTTTAAGTTGCTTTTAAGCTTTTAATATTTTGTGCTGAACAATTCTGAAATACTTATTGTGAACATTCTGTGTATGACCTGTCAAATTGCGGTTTCAAGTAGGGATGGAACGGATGTGAGTTTTGCCGGATACCGGATTTCGGATATCCGGGGTACCATGTCTACCGGATACGGATATCCGAAACGGATTTCACCGGATATCCGGCCGGATATTCGGTCTATATACTAAAAACGATAGTTATACGATATGCTATACGAAAAAAATGGTCATGATATGAAGTATCAAGTAAATTATAATTAGTGGTTAGTGCACCGCACTGCATGCCACAGGTCCATGGTTTGATTCGCGGACTGGGCAAGGTTGACTTAGCTGTTTATACCTGAAAGAAATAAACTGAGGAGGACCATGCATGCTTGGGAACTAAACACTGGGGTTCGGCGTCAGAATGACCATCTGACCGGAACATCTGCTATGTGACACACAAATGCCACAGTCAAGAAAGCTGAGCTGGGCCCAGCAGGCCTTGGTCCACACGGGCTGTCGCGCCACTGAGTTAATTTTTTATATTTAAACTTTAGTTGATGAGTGAAAGAGATCTTTGTTGCTGATTTTATATCTTGTAATATTGATACTTTTAGTTTTTCATATAGTTCTGGCAGGGCTTTATCACGAAAATAATTTCTACTTCGAAGCGGAAAACGAGGAGCTAGGTACTTTGTTAACTGACCAAAGCCTTCTCTATTCACAATGAAGAATGGTTCAGAATCAAGAGCCATTAACTTACCTAAAATTATATTAAAAACATTTTTTACAATGTTGAAGTGCAAAATATAGCTACTTTCAATTTACTTCATGCATTGTTTATAATTGATAAATGATTACAAAATTATACCGGATGCATTTATTAATAACAAAAGATTTATTTTAAATATTTTATGAAATTGAAGTCTATTTTTTTTTGTAATGCACCTAAAACATTACGGATATAAAGAAATCTCGTAGAAAACTTAAATTTGATCTATCGGAATATTCCGTCTTTAAATATAAACTTAAAAAATTTCACACCCAAAATTTATCAACATTATGTTATACCATAGTTAAAATATATATTTAATACAAACAAACAAAATTAGTACTTACATATTTTTGTGGTTAAGGCTTTTGCTTTAGGATCATCTAAACTCCACAATTTTGGTACAAATAATGTCGATTCCAATGTTGTCTGCGTGCATTTCTTGTTTTGATGAATTGTTTTTTCTTGTTCATCAATATTTGATGCATTTAGTGAGTCTTTTAAGCTTCGGTGAATTTCCTTATGCGCAATCATTAAATGGTTCCATAAGGATTTTGTGGAAAAGGATTTTGGGCTTTTGCCGAGCACAATATATTTTTTAAACGATTCTGTGGAGCAAGTAACACATAGGGCTTTGCTTTCGTCATTTCCATTAATTTTAAAATACTTCCAAATGGGTGATTTTAAATGAGCCATTATTAAAAATTATAAATTGGATTGTAATTGGAGAAAACTATGATTCAAGACATTCTAGAGAGCTAAATATAATTCCACATTGTGGTGCTGCGTTAAAGACCTAAAAATTACAATACTTCATTTTACGTCAGAAAAAATATACCAGCTTTCAACTTCTGCCAATGAAAAATCAGAAATTAGACCATACCATTCACAGCATAAAAAGGGGTAGGGTATTATCGTCGATAGAAAAAAAAAAGCATTGAGGAGTGAGCATTGGCTATTTATTGCTTTTTACTCGCTAGCAAATGTCAGAAAAAAAGGAGGAAGTGAGAATAACTAAAACTCTTATAACTTATGTTATGGAAAAAAAAGTACTATTTATAAGTATTTCGGTTCGTGTTTTACGGAGAAGCATTCAAATATAACATCTGGAATTAATCAGATCATAAACTTGGAATGAAAAGAACATATTGCAAAACACGTATGAAGGATGTGTATGGAAAAATATTGGAGGAATGGTTTATGCTTATCAACTCGGAGCCAATAGTACAGCGAAAGCATAGTTCTCACGAAGGAACTTTTTCGTTTTCTAGCTTGACTGCAATTTATGTCCAAGAAGAAAAAAATTAAGAAAAAAAAGTGTAGGATGCGGTGTCCCTTTGTCCGAAAAAGATCATTATTTTTTGCAAAAAATTATTTCTTGTGGATACCTGGTGGCCGGATATATAGCCGGATATCCGAATGAAATTATCGGATGTCCGGTATTTCAAATCGGATATCCGACGGGGTTTCGGATATTGAAAAATCAGCCGGATATGCCGGATATCGGATATTTGCCGGATATCCGTTCCATCCCTAGTTTCAAGACTTCGTAAAACTGTGGTAAAACAACAACAATGGTATGAATCCACGAGAAGACTTTAAAAGAACAAAACATCCCAATCAAGTTAGAATAGGCTTTTGAAAAGAGATTGAAAGATTAGTTTCTAAAATAAATGTAAAAGAAGGCCAAGTAAAATAAATAATTCAGTTATACTTTTCCGGATATTTTAAGATTTACTTCCTTTATTGTACAATTCACTGTTTAATAATTGAATTATGATTATTACTCAAGCGTTATACTAAATTAGAGTTACTCCTTTAAAGAACAAAATTAAATTTTTAAGAACTCAGTTTCGTATAAGTATGCAGCGTAATTGACATTAGATGAAAACTTAAAAAAGCATAAAGCATACATTTAAATATGAGGGATACATTTGATTTTAGTAAACAACTTTAGCGAAGTAAGTAACTTTATTTGATTTCATTAAGCAATTGTGTCAAGCTGTTTTGAATTTTTCGTGCAAAAAATCATTATCTCAATACGTTAAATATAGATCTTCAATATAATCCATAGTAAATGGTAAATGAAACTTCAGCACGCCAGTTTTATTTTTTCCAAATTATAAAGAGGACAGAAAAAGTTTGGGCCGAAATACTTTTTTCCCATTGGCTTCCATTTTCAGTTTAAGTTTCCGAAAACTAAAAAAGACCAAGAAGTTTTGGGTCTAAATACTTTTATCCCATTTGCTCCCTTTTTCAGTTTAAGACTTCAAAATAGTATTTATTTTATATTTGTATATTCAGAAGTATTTCTAGTTTGAAGCAAAATTCCGCAGAAAAAAAAAATGCTTGAAATTTGTTAAATGTCTATATTTTTGACCAAATTGAGGACATTTTAAATTTCAATTTATTTTCAAATTTAAATTTTTCCTCTAAATCTTTTTTTAAAATGTTGCAGACATGTATTATACATTTTTAGAAATCGAAATTTCAAAGAGCAAGATAGTTACAGAGAAAAAAAAAAGCACTTCGAGAGATCGATATTGATAAAATTTTAATATTTTTCTATTTTTTTAATTGCAGAAAACACACTTTTAACTTTATTCGCTTTGTCAAGCAGATATTTAAGACTGACACTTTTTTTTAACGTATCACAAAAAAAAAAAAAAAAAAAAAAAAATGTCTATTTATTTAACAAGTATATTTGCTGAAGTTTTGGTAATTTAAGTAAGGTGGTAAAACCTAAATTGAGAAAAATGAATATAAGTGTTGGTGACAGTGTGCCAGATACAATGATATCTCTATTGACAATATATTAAAAACTAGTAATTAATTTTTATATCAACTAAAAAACATGCCAGAATATTGATCAAGTTTTTACGTTCATTGCGAAGCAGAAATTAGAAACTCGTTTTTTTATGCATTTTCATCTATATAAAGGAGTACCGAATACTCTTTAGTTGTTCATAAGAAATTTTAAAATAATAACGAAAACATTTAAGAAGACGCAAATAGATTTTTTGAAAGTCATCTGCCATATGATTAAAATTGGTCATAAGAAAAAAAAGGAAAGTTTTTTTTTTTTTTTTTTTTTTTTTTTTTTTTTTTAACTTTACGTATATCGTGCTTCTATCTTTTATAGTAGGAAAGTATAATAGCGTTCTTTTTTATACATATTAATAAAATAAAACCTGTCCTTTTGGTTTTCTAAGCGTTATTTACTCAAGTAAAGATAAGGCTGAATGAATTTGAAATATTAATAAAAAAAAATTATTCATATTTTTTTTTTCCACTTAACCCATTTGTTCTATTTTTTATCTTTTATCCCAAACTTAAAAATAGCAAAAAACGAATAGAAAAATATTATCAACTACATTGCTCAAAATGAATACACAGGGACTAATTATAGGGACTATTATTCTACACGTGAGTAAAAATAGGGAAGTGTTGGGTCCGAATGAGTTGAGGATTAAATATCGGAAAGGAAGGGACAAATTGTTGCAAATACTCCTTTATTATTTTAGTACACTAGGCAAAGACTTAAATAAGATGGTTAAAAAAATAGAACATTTTATATTGTGGAAGCTAATGCAACATAGTCTGCATATATTATTTAGTAGTTAAATAATGCAAAAAGTAGAATAAAGTATCTGGATATTTGGTACATTTAAAATTTAACATATGATTTGAAGTGTAGAGGTTATTCGTGCAATATCTCTCTGTCTCTCTATCTCTCCCCCCAAATAAAAAATACCTCAACAATTCTCCTATGGAAGTTAACTCTTTTCTAATGTTTTCAAAGTTTATCTCGTCCTTTTCTCTTGATTTAACACTACTGTTTCTCAAATGAAGCTATAGCCTAATAATTTCCTTCGGATGCTACTAAATTTCATTAGAATCTCAGTTTTGTGAAAGTTATTTATTTCGCATTTATCACTTTTGCCTTTCATTTATTGAAGATAAGCTATAAATAAAGAAAATTGATTATTGTTTACAGCTTATGATACCAGATAAAAGAGGGGGGGGGGGGTGATCACGTTTTTAGGAAAGTGGTAATAATTAAGGGGATGTGTAGCTATGAATTAGAAGACGGATACTATATTTAAAAAATACAATAGATTAATAAATTATTCACTTTCTAACAGTATAAAGCCAAACCCCACTAGTTTTGTTATAAATTACAGTTTGATGATTTTCAATGCTGTTACAAATTGTCATGTCATTTGTCATTACTTTCCTACAACAAGATGCACTTACCAGGGGAAGGTGTTATGGATTACTTTTGCAATTGTATTGACTATTTAAGAGTAAAACATGCAATTATAAAAAAAAATTGATACTTGAGAAAAATTATGTCATTTTTTCATTTGTTGGCAAATTCATAAGAATAATAAGTGCTTTTATCGATTTGTGGTAAACTGCAGGATGCAAATTTATAATGCATGACTTAATATATGTTTTTTCGTTTCGAAATTGCAGGGAAAGCTGAATTGGACTTCCAATTAAAGATTTGCGTGATGCGTCGTTGAGGTTATTTTCTGTCCGTCTTTCCAAAGGCTTGTCAGATGTATTGAAAAGTGCGTTTTTTAAAAATAGGATTTCTTAATTCTTCAAAATATATTCTAATACAATTCATGTGAATTGTTTGTACTAAAAAAATACATTTAAAAATCAACGCCTGTCAAGTGGGGCTATGTCAGTGTCTCCTGATACAATATTGATAACATTAATGTGCCATGATTATTCCACCAAGGTTTACTATATTAATTAACTTCTATATATTAATTCATTTCTCCAAACACACCATTAATTGATTATTAGTTATCAAACTGAATCAGTAATATCTTTGAAATTTGTTAAATAGGTTATTAAGGATATATGTAAATTGAACTAATACGAAGTTCTTATCAACCAGCGTTTCTGATTCAAAGCGTTATAAAACGGTTCATTTGTAGAAATCTCCAAATGTCCTTTTACCTTATACTTACTTCTTTTATTAAAGGCTTTTAAAATAAAAACTAAAAAAAATAATAATAATAATAATAATAATAATAATAATAATTGACTACAAAATGCATTGAAAAGAATTTTTGTTCTACGTATCCGACATATGTCGACATTTTTAAGAAGGTGACAATTGAATTATAAAATTCAAAAATATGCATTACATACACTATTCAAGCACTCTAACTAATGCTGCTATAAAGACACTTTTCTTCATGTCTCATTTTACGTCACTTTCAAACAGTCGATATTTGTCGGGTTAGCCGAAAAAAAAATAAGGATTTTTTACTTTTTAAACTGGATTTTATTTTATTTTTTTCTAAAAAAGAGCAATTTCAATTTTTACAGATCATTTTTAATAGCACATCATAATTACAAAACTTCTTTTGTCCATCATCAAAATTGTCCCTTTGAAATATTAGTTCTTTTCATAGAATTTCTAATAAAAGTAACAAACATATCCGATATATTTACAAAATTTAGGCATTTTGGTTTTTGACCCTTAAAAAAAGACACATTGCATAAATACTTTTGAATGAAATTTAATCGTGTTTGAAATAATGCTTATATTTCATTCAATATGCATGGTAAAGAAATTTCAATGACGAATCATCCAATGGCGTGATCAACATCGTTGATAAAGTGAGTTATAGGTGGACAGATGTTTCATTGAGTAAAAAGAACTCAAAATGTCCACAAACATTTTCTCGCCATCAATCATACTGATGCGATATTAGTTACGCGAAAGAGGCGTTTTCGATTAATTTTGTGGAGTTTTAGCAGCCGATTGATTTTAGTTATGTCATATTGAACGAAAAATTGCATGTTAGAATCCTCCTCCAAGTAAATATTTTTTTTTCACAACCTTTTCTGCATTTTAAGTAGTATTGAGTATGCTTATTTAAAGCATCAAAACATCGAGCGGTTGTTCTTTCTGAAATATATCGTTTAAATCCAACGTAGAGATTGATATCTTCCAAGAGCCGTAAATAATCTTTCTTCCATTCAATAGTTTACTTTCTATTTCTTTTTAAGATAGACCGTAATAAAATACCAGATTTATTTGGAATATATTTATTAATTTTTTAATATTAAATTGAAGCTTTTTTACTAGAAAAGACACCTTCTATTGCTTTGCTTACCAAAGGTACATTTTGTTTTTAATCTTTTTTCCATTCAGTTTAATAAAAGTTTATTAAAATATTGTTCAAGCTAAAGACATTTTTAAGTATATAATAGTGATAGTAATATTTATTCTTTACATTATAGTAAAATTGAATTTTGTGAAATACACAATTTTAAATGTAGATAATACAAGGAAACTTCGTTTTTTAGAAAATCAATTTCTTAGCTAATGTCTGCTATTTTAAAGTTTGACTATTCTTTTATATCTTATTAAATATGTAATTGAATCGTTTTCACGATAAATTGAAATTTGAGCAATTGAATCCTTTTCGAGATAAACTGCAATTTGAGTAATTGAATCCTTTTCAAGATAAGCCTCAATTTGATATTGTTATGGTTAGGTTAGGTTATAAGGAAGAAACCTTACATTTTACAAGTTATAAAATGCTTTAAATTGTCTCTAACTATAAAATGCTTGAAATTGTCTCTAACTATAAAATGCTTGAAATTGTCTGTTATACTACATATGAGAATAAATTTTATAAAAGTTTCCCAAATTTCTTTCTTTCATTTATTGTTTTACGAAATCGATACTAAAGTTCTAAAGATGCTGCTACAAAGGAAACCTTACGTTAACTTTAAATTAATACATACTATTACTATTGGCCATATCTTTACTTCGGAATAATCATATTGATGATAAATGAGTTCATATTGTGTATAGAAACCTATAGAAAAATGTACATATATTTCATAAACACAGTTTAAAAAAAGCAACGATGTTAATAACGACTCAATTTTAATTTTCTTTTGAGGAAAATTTCACCTTAAGCTTTACTTTATAACACTTGCAAATATTTTTTTTTTTAACATTTACTATACCAGAAAGTATCAAATAATATTAGTAGAGTTATATAAAACAATATTAAAAAAAATCATAATTAAAAATCACACCAAATAAATTACTAGAGGCTGGTTGATAAAAAGCCGTTTGTTGTTACTAAACATATTCTTAGTCTATGAATCTTTGTATCCAAATCTCCTCCAGAGATATGGGCAACCTGCAACAGTGTCTAGCTTTGTTAGGGAAATGCCTTTTGGAAAAGCAGTCCAATTGGCGACTGGACCGGAAACCGCGGCTTCCGGAAGCAGGAAACGAGGCCTGGCAGGGACTATTCGAATCTGCTTATAAATTACTTCAGAGAGATGTTGGATTAGTTTTCTTTGCATCTTTCTTGCGATGGGAAAAGGTGCTGGTTATTTTGATGATGAGAGTATACTTTTATGTTTGAGAGTATACTTGTTTCCCTGGGAGGATTTTTTTTTGGTTTTCTATTCGAGTATCTTTGTAAAAAGAAGACATAATATCTAAATTTTCATGTTCTTGATTCTATCTCAAAATGATTTTAAAATTGAAAAAATCTACCTTTCAATTGTATTTGACAAATACGATAAGAGGCTAATCAACTGTCTTTCTTTTAAAGATATCTTTGAAGAGTTTGGTTGAAAATGTTAGGAAAAAAGATATTTAGCAATCGGCTCTTTTCTAAAAGGGTAAAGAAATCTATTGACTTAAATTTTTGATCTCAAAAGTTGTTGGTTTTACCTCATAACAGGATAAAATTAAAAATATCTACCAGTCAATTATTTTTAACAAATAAGTCAAGAAGCAAATCAAATATCTTTCATTTAAAGATATATTTGAAGTGTTGGTAAAGAACGGTCATGGAAAAGGTATTTGGAAATTGTCCCGTATCTAAAATGGTATAGAAATTTATTGATTTAAATTTTTGAGCTCAATACTTGTGATGCGTGAATTCAAAATAGAAACAAACTATGAGTTTTGAAATATGATCAATTTGAAACAATGGTTATAAAATGTTAAACCTTATGTCACAATTTAACTTTCTGCTGCCGAAGAATATTTCAATGTACAAAAAAGTTATCTGAAATATTTTTTTAAATTTACATTTTACAATAACTAAGTAATAAGCTTCTACAAAGTGTATTTCCGTCTGTTCATCATGACAGATGTTAACACTGCTGATCAAAACTAGAAATTGATAACTATATTTTGCAACCAATTTGGGGTTCTTTAGATCACCAAAAATTCATCAAAATCGATAAAATAGCGAGACCATCCCCTCCCCCCTCTTGATATACAACTCAAATCTGCCTCTGTTACCATGTCCCTTATTCACCTATGAGAAAGCTCAGAGCCTGGCCACTTACCAATATTTTTATTCTATTACTTCTTGCAACTAAAGCTAATTCTTAAAGAAAGATTCAAGAGGTCCAACAATGATTTGTATAAGGAATATAATCTTTAAAAAAGTTTTGTTTTAAAAAAAAATAATGATTTCAGACTATTTTTTAAAGTCACAATTACCTGGTGTAACAAAACTCATTATAACTCATTCTATCATGGCTTCCGGTCAAGAGTCAAGATAAATACAATGAAAGACATTGTTACAAATTAATCTAAATACAGTTGCAAATTAATCAAAGTCCTATCATTTGTTTGTAGTGGAAATTTAAAGATGGAAAAGTATAAGTTTAGATATCGACCTCATTATCTGAGATTGTTTCAAAATTAAGAAACGTCCGTACTAAACTAAACTTAATGGCGTAACAGCGCCCCGTACGGTTGCTTTGCCCTGCTTTGCACAATCCATCTTACTTGATCATGGGCTCCGGGGGGGGGGGGGGGGGGGCGTACAGCAATGTTCCGATCAGATGGTCTTTCTATCGCAGAACGCCCAGTTTTTAATTCCCAAGCATGCTTGGTTCTCATTTAATCGACCCACTTAAGTGATGAAAGTCTGAGTCAACCTTTAAGAGTCCGGGAATCGAACCGCGGACCTGTGGCGTGGCAGAGCAATGCACTACCACAAATGCATCCATATATCTTCAAAACACTTTCCAGATATCCGTGATCAATGGAATAGTTGTTTAATAGTATTTGAGATTTTCTGGTGCCCAAAGGCTGTACTAACAACATATTGTTAGATTAGAGTAGCCTTCCGACAGGTATTGTAAAGAGAAACTGAGGAACCGTCTCGAATTGGAGAAAACACGGAAAATTCTCACAAAGCAGTCGGGTAACTGAAACGCAACTATGAGTCACGATCTTCATTGTTTGTACTTATTTTGAATAGAGGGATTTTTGCGCCATTACCATGCTCAATCTCAACTCCTTTTGCAATACTAAACCCACATTATGCCTCTCGTAAGTGAGTTCGCTTGCATGTAATGTCGAAGAAAAGATAGACCAATACTGAAATCAATTTGAAGTTTCTCAAGCTAGGATATGTTGAAAGCAAGGCCGGATTTAGACTTGATAAGGCCCTAAGCCATTTAAGATATGGGCCCTTTATAAATCCAGGTATCAAATGTCAGTGCCAAATATGATTTTCGGATACCTAGAGGGTTAAACTAAAATACAACTAAGAAGTACAAAAATAGTGAAATAATAAATCTTTAACTTAAAATTAGTTTTATTCATAACAAACGTCACCACTTACATCGTCCATGTTCACTCGGACAATTTTTTTGGGGCCCCATGCAAGTGGGGCCCTAAGCTACAGCTTGTCTAGCTTATACGTAAATCCTGCACTGATTGAAAGAATAGAAACATTAAAAAATTTATCATTTTAAATGTTTGGCAATTTTGTGGCAATAATTGCAAAACCGTTCGCCAAATTGGCGAGTTTTGTTACAATTTTAGTGACAAAAATATCATTCAATGTTTAGTTTGGGTTAAAAATATTGACCTTGACTATGACTGATAGATGGAAATGGTGTTTGCTACTCAATAGCATCGGAAAGTTAATTTTTTTAAAGATTAAATAAGTTTATTGGAAATAAATATTATTTAACAACAGTCAATCAATTACGAAGTGTTTCTGAGACCAAACCACATTACTTATAGAACCCAATACACTCTCTTTGAAATAAACTAAAATACTATAAACAAAAAACACGAACTACTCAATTTTAAAATCTTTGCAATTTGGTTAATTTTAAAGGTAGATTCTTAGAATTTTTAATTAAAGTTATTTGACTAAACAATTTTGTAATTTTACTTTTTTCCTCTACAGGCCGTATAAAAATGAAAATTCTAGAACTTTTAAAATTAATTACCCATAATAACGACATTGCCTTTTTTTTTTATTATTATTATTCCGTACACCATTTTAGTACTTTAAAAATGACATTATCCTTGTACGATTTCTTACAATTTAATCTGATGACACATTACTGATAAATAAACTCTCTTACCTCATTTTATTGACACTGAGTGTAGAGAGTTTCATTTTGTGGGTTCAGTTTTCGTATTCTAAAGTTTGCCAATGGTGACTTCAAACCGTTTGGTTTCGAGATACAAGGTTTTTTTTAAGTAAAAAACATATTTACTCACCACTTTTCACTATCCACCTATCTGAGTTTTTAAAAACTAAATTATCTTCGTAACATACATTTCGGCATATCCCATATATTTTACATAAAAAAAATCATTTTTGACATTCTGTCGCAACTTTTTCCATTTTAACTACTATTTTTTATGACCTTTATATGCTAGCAATTATAATCGAAACTGAAGCTAATTTGATTAGGAACAATACAACACAATAAACCTTCATTATAATAAAAATAAAAGCGAACTATAAAAAAAGAAGGCTTACATCTTTATTAGTATAAAACCAATTATAAAAATGGTTAAAAATTTGTTACTTATAATACAATTAGGGAGTAATGTAAATGACATTGTGATTTGATTTGAAATACCCCCAAAATAGCTCAGTATTTTTAATTAACTACATACAATTATTTTGATTTAATTAGAGTAAGATATTTACAACATTTATGCTCATTCGTAATTTTCTTATTATCTTTTTAATACACCTTTCCTTGTAATGAAGTTAAGAAAAATAATTTGTACGTTTATTTTTAATTTGTTGAAATTGATATATTTATTTTCTAAGGTAAGACATACAATATCTTTATATTCATATTTATTCGAATATTTTTCTTAACACGCTTTATATAAATTAAGAATTATTGCACACATTTTTGAATGCAAAAATTCGTTTCTTTTCTTTCGTAATCTAAATACTTTTAAATTGTTACTAGACCGTATTATAAGATAAGTATTGTTATTTTTCTTTTGATATTTTGTGTTTTAGTTTTTTTTTATTGAATTTTTTTAAATGAGAAATGGTAGGGAAATGGTGTATGAAGGAGAAAGGATTATATTTGAATTTTAAGAAACTTGAAACCAGAAATCAATTAGAATCCTATACAAAGAATTTGTATTTCCAACATTCACCAGATTCATATCGCTATCTTGAAATAAAACAGTTAACTAATTTTTACTTGTATGTACAGTTAGAATGTCAATTATACATTTTATATTAAACTAATTTTTTGTGATTGGTTGATTTAAAATGTTTTCTTTGGTGAAAAAATGTCTTACCATAACCAGAACTAGTTTCTCAAAAATCTAGTTTATAGTTTGTGATAGTGATCTTTTACTACTGAGTGCTTTCATAAAAATGAATATAATTTAAAAGTATTTTGAATATCATAAAGAATACAGTTTCGTTTTAAAGCAAAAGCTTCGAGAATATTTTCTAAAGAGAAAAAAAAAAAAAAAAAAAAAAAAAACGTAAATAGTATATTCACCAAATACTTCAGTTTCCAATTTATACTGTTACTTTACTGCTATTTATAGTCTTTAAATTTGAATATATCTATTAAAAATGTCTTGTTTGAGATAGTGTTGTACACCTTGAAAAATAACAAACACGCCATTTAGCGCAATGACTTGTCGAAAATAATAATAATAACAAAAATATGATGGCGTGTATTACCTCTGTGGGACAGCTATAAGATTCTTCATCCAACATGTATACTGGCCAACCAATAGAGTCAACTAAATATATCCAAACCTCTTATGACAGATATAATATACTTGTCATAAATGATTAGAGTGGCCTTGCCGAGTCTTAAATCAAGAAAGAAACTGTTGACCAACAGTCAGTGTATTTCCGGAGCAATAGCCCAGAACTTTTATATTTAGACGATTATCAATCTGTATGCCTTCTTTCAGTAGCAATCCCTACAATTATGATTACTTATAGTCCAAGAGTTCAAAGACATCTCCATTCCGCTTCTCATTTCCTTTCCCAGAATTTCCTGGGAATTCGGGATCCCTGTAAAAATGAATCTAGGATGTACCAATCTAAGTTTGATCTGGCTTGAGATTGGTTAAACGACAGGTCACTTAATATCGAAATGTTGCTATTGATCGTTATGGATATTTCGATGTATCGCTGTACTTTTTATATATTTACTAAGGTCGATGCTAATTAAGTTATGGGTATGTTATTATTTCATAATATAAAACATTTTATAAATGCTCATATTGTTATGTACATAACATATTTGAGAAGTATTTGTTATTTCATAATGTAAATGAAAGGAGAAATTAATTGGAAAACGAAATTGATTAACTAATTATTTTAATAACGAAATACTCTTTTCGATCGTAAGTATATTCTTGATGTAAGTCGAACGTTACTAAACAGTTTAAAATTCAGATTATTTTATCATTAAAATATTTTTAAATATTCTTATTTGGCATTTGGATTACTAAATTGGTTAGAAACTCATAAAATCTAGAATTTAAAAACGAAATATTGCTCCTTATCTTTAAGAATATTTTCAAAGTATTTTAATACGTTTTATCTCCTTTCAAAGTATTTCAAAATGGTTTAAGTTATGGGTACGTTAATATTTTCTAGTGTAAAATATTCTTAATATTTATTTTTAAATATTTATGTTTAAGAAGTATTTAATATTTGTCTTAATTATCTGTTATGGAAGTTGATAACAAATACTTTCGTTTTCATCAACTTTAGACTAAGAAAGTATATGATAACCTTTTATTAATTGTAAGTTTAAATTAGGAGCATAAATGTTATCTGTTATAACGTCTTATATGTTAATATTGTGTTTTGAAGGAGATAGTTTATGGCAGGAAAATGATATATTTTAGAACGTATATACGTTTTAATTAAATGTTAATACAATTAATTTATCACTACATTAATAATTATAAAAATAATTAATATGCTTTTGAACTATTGGTTTAAATAGTATGTATTACAAGTACCCATTAAATGCCAAATATATTTTCCTACCAACGTTTAAAATATTTTCTATAGTGATTATTTCTCTGAACAAGGAGTTTTTAATAAAATTATTAGTTTGTTTTCTCTTTTTCGAATTAAACGTTGATCTTCATTTTTAAATTTGAAACTTTTACAATGTGAAATGTTATTTCGTGGCGCCATCTATACTCATTCTTTGAACTTATTTTTTATGTTATATAATTATTAAAGTAATCTTTCAAGAAAAGTTCTTTGTTAGCTCGGAAGAAATCGCACTGTTCTTAAAGATCACCGGATGGTAAAAACTTGGAAGCTCTTCTTTTAGTTTACTTTTCACTGAATGATGGAGGAATTGAAGATGCACCATCTTATAAAGAAAATAGTTTTTCTTTACTGAAATAAATTGGGATTGTGACATCTGTAAGGAATGTGACATCACTGAAGGACAGTTTCTACGTATGTTTTTATTATGATACACCAGGTCCAGATAATGTAAATGTGTAAAGGCAGAACTTCGTAAACTTAATTCGTGAACTGAAATAGCTTTTTTTTTTTTTTTTTTTCTTAGAAAGAAACTAAAACGGAAATATTTCAGATATTTGGTGACAAGATTTCTCGATAACTTTCTCTTAGAAATAAAAGAATAAAAAAAAAAAAAAACTTGTCAATAAATTATCTCACAACAGAATATTTCTCCTCTTAAAATATCGCTTTAGAATATAGAATTCCTACTCTATATATCTTTATTTGCAGTCAAAACATGAACTTCCCATAGAGCAATGACAGGTACAGCGAGAGGCAGAGAGGGAGATCAGCCCTTCTGTTGTTCATGGTTTAATAGAATTAATAGAAAAAAAAGACAACAAAGAATATTTTATGTGTTGTTTATTATGAATATAATAAACAAAAGGTTAACAGTAGCGTCCCAGGATTAAAACAAATATTTAATTATTTAATTTATAGGCATAATAAGTGAATGAACATGTAAAAGACTGGAATTAAAAGTAAAACCATTGTATGTATTTTACCGTTCACGTTTTATATATATATATATATATATATATATATATATATATATATATATATATATATATATATATATATATATATATATATATATATATATATATATATATATATATATATATATATATATATATATATATACGCACACACTTGAGCAGTTGTATTAATTTACAAAAAAAGCTGGTGCTATAACGTTTTTTTCCTACATAATTTCTTAATTAGTTAATTAAAACAAATCTTTTTATGACTTCTTTAAATTTTTTCAACTTTAGTACAATAGAATTTGAGTATAAAAGATTGCTTATGGTTATATTTTTACAAAAAACTCTGAGCGACATTTTTAATTGAAACTGCCTGCAGAATGATTTTTTTTTTTTTTTTTATCATTTTAAAAATATATTATAAAATAAAAAGGCCATAAGGTCAGCATTTTTATAATCTACAAGTTGTTATGTCTGTCCATTTACGTTCAATTACGTCTTGTCAATCAAAAATAAATGTGATAGGTTTGAAATTTTGCTAAATTGTTTTTGTCTTTAAAGTTTATTGGTAAATAAAAAATAATTAGAATTATTAAAAAATAGATTTAAAAACCCTGCAGTATTTTCCCTTGACACAAGTGATATTTTGAACAGTATAAAAATTCGATTTACGTCAAAATATGTGTATTTCATCAATTCGTATGAACTTGTACCTCACAACTCATCATCCAAACGTTTTAATTAAACGTTTAAAAACGTTTGCAACTCTTTTTTTGTTTTGTTTTATAGTTTTCAATATTTTTTTATTTATTATTTTCAGATCCTAAAACAGCATCCTTGAGTTGATGCAACTGTCCATTGGATATGTTAGTATACCCATTAACATTCTTGTTGATGATCCAGTGTTCCTACGCTTTTCTGCAAGGTAAGCATATGAAATTGAAAATAACTGCAATTAATTTAATTACTGATTATAAATATTCTGCTATTTATATTATGAATATTATACTACTATTATTAATAATTAATAATAGTAAATTGCCGATTGTAAATATTCCTAGTTTTGATAATTAAATTTCAGCTGCTTAGACTCGCCTGAAACATTAACTCGTAAATTAACCTGAAATGTCAACTCGGCTCAAACATATTTGTTACTAACATATATTCATAAAATTTTGTACTTGTACTACTGAGATCATAATATGTTACTGTGAATACATAAAATTAGCCAAAATATGAATTAAGTGGGGAAAACGTGTTCGAACTGAGAGTTCTAGTCAAAATACTTTTAAACTGAAATAAATTAGTTAAAACACGTTTTGACGAGAGCGCTTAGATAGAACGCATTTTTCCTAGATAATTCGGGTTTTGAATGAAATAAATCAGACATAATGATTCTGGTTTCGGGTTTTAATTGAAATAATTATTGTTATCATGCGTTTTATACAGCGCTTAGTTAGAATAGGTTTTAACCGCGTTTTGACTAAAACTTTCTGTTAGAACGCGTTTTCGTTAGTTAATTTCGGGTTTTCAAATGAAATAATTAAGTTAAAAGCTTTATAATTACATCGCTTAGTTAGAACATGTTTTAAACGCGTTTTAACTAGACCGCTCAATTAGAACTTCTTTTCACTTTTTAATTCAGGTTCCGACTGATTTCGGTTTTCCATTGTGCAGCACATGTACATGAAAGAAAAAATATAAGTTCATATTCAATTATCAATATTCGGCAGCAGATGGAGACTGAGGATATGGAAATTGACTTTACAGTTTGAGGTTTATAAGCAGGGGCGTAGCGAGACATTTTTTTCGGGATGTGATAGAGATAATAAGTCAACAAATCATAACTTTTTTTTTTTTTTATAAATCCTGCATATACTTAGTTACTTAGAGGTATTTCTTTTTTTCTTCGCATACTTAAATTTTAGAAACATTTTAAATAAAATTTATTATTTTACACACACACACACCTTCGATTTACGCATTGATGTAGCAAACAGAAAAACATTTGTTAGGGGATATATTCCCCAATCCCATCCCCTGGCTACGCACTTGTTTGTCAGGAAACATGGGCTCCCCCAGGAGGGTGCAAGGAGGTGCACTTGCATCCCCCTAGCTCTTGAAAATTAGAAAGAAAAAAAAATATATATGAGAGGAAAGGTGTAAATTTCAAGATAAAAAGAAAAGCACCTATGCCGTTTCGGTTTTTATGTTACAATAAGCATTTGTTTTCTATTATTTTAGTCTTTTGTTTCTTTTCTATGTCGTTTTTTATAACTACTGGCGCCTATTGTCTAGGATTATTGGAGGCTGAGTAGAAGTATTTATTTCTTTTATTGTATAATTATTTCCTGTGTAGCTCTCAAAATTCTAGGAAAAATATTTTACTTTTTAAGTCATCAAATATACTATCTTGAAAGCTATTTTTAGAATTCAATTAAACATATCCAATACTGCCTTTATATTTAATTTTTTTTTTTTTAATTAATTCCAAAACTTGGAAGAAATATAATTTACTTTTCTGTATTTTTGCATCATCGTGTTCCTCTGTTCTAAACGCTGTCTCTTGAATGCCGTGAGATCTAGTTGGATGATAAAAAATCGTTAAAAATATATTTTTTAAAAATATTTTTCTCTTTAACAAGGTTGCGCTTTCAAAAATATATACCATGAATTTTTTTACAACTATTCTCAAAAAGTATAATTTAAAATGCATAACTATTAATTAAAATTTATAAAAAATTAATGATTTTGATAAAAATCAAGTCTTGCACCCCCCTGCAAATATTTCTACGGGCGCTCATGTCAGGAAAGTTATTAATTATGTTGTAAACCATAAATAGAACAGTAATACAGATTTAAATATCCACCCTATAACTGTTGTCTCTAAAGCGTCATTTGCAAACAATTTATATAGTTTGTTATATTTATATCGTTTTTATTTCAGTGACTGTTTTCCAACGATATTAGTAGGTTTTTACAAAATTGTATAAATATATTTGGGATTTAAGAGTCTGAGTGGTGAAAGTCGATTTACCTTCATTTTGAAAATTAAAAATTCTGTCTGCTAATAACCACTTTTGTATGGTACTGCTATCTGGTGACGAACTAACGAAATTGAGACTTAGTTTACTTTATCTTTCAACAGTTTAGCCCTTCTAGATTGTATATCTGAAGTAAAGAAAGAATTTTTTAAAAATTTAAAATACACTAATCTGAATTTAAACCACTTCTATGTTTCTATAAGGATCCATGTGACTCTAAACAAGCGAACTTAAGGTATACATATACATTTGATATGATTTTCTTTAATTATTAAGTAATAATTTCAAACTTTTTGGCAGTATATCAGAATTAAAAATGATGCATTTATATATATAAACATTTTTTTTTCGTCAATTTTTTATCAGCTAATTGCAATTAAAGAGTCTAATTATGACATTATTAGAACATACATAAATAAATTTGTAATTAACTTAGGGGTATGATTTTTATTGCAAATAAAAGATATTATATTGACGCATGTTCCTACTGAGAATTTTGAATTTGGCTGCAATATTTATTTAATTATAAATTTTTAAATAAAAAATTAAAAAAAATACATAGTTTTTAATAAAAAATTAAGATTAAAATATTCATAAAAAATTGTTTGTAACAAAATATATTAGATTCTCCATTGAAAACACATTCACAACTTTTGTCTTCAGAATAAAATTAGAATTTTGTAAATCAGACAATTTATTATGAAGTTATGACCGTTGGCGTAAAGTCATATAACACCAAAATGTCATTCTTCAGAAAACGCGTTTAAAGTTTACTACACTAATGAACGTGATACACAACAGCTTCACTAAAAGCACTGTAATTTAAAAAGTAAATTGAGTCTCAAAAAGAAAATGGTATTAATTTTAAGGTAATGAATTCAGGAATATTTTAAAACAAAAAAAACAAAAACGCAGACTGAGTCAAATTTTGCAATTCCTAATGTATATGTATACCTTAAATAAAAGACTGTAAATCAGGAAGCACTTTTTTTTTTAAGTTCATACTTGCACTGACTAATTTGGGGAAGTAGGAAAAATAGATCGCCGGAGCCTATAATATTAATCATCAAAACTGTAAATCGATTAAATTTAGAAAAATGATTATGAGTATCAATAGAAAAGGCCTTTTAATGAATCAAACTGAAATTTAAATTTAAACACTTTATTTGATTAATATTTAAAAAAAAATTTACCAGTTGAAATTTTAATTGAATTTTTAATACCCTTGAACACTTAGAAACTTTAATTAATGTTCTAAAATTAAAATTATGTCATATTACACGAAAATATGATAATTTTTATTTCTTAGTAAATTTAATGGCAGAGTTTTCAGCACCATTAAAAGTAACAGAAATTTACGATTTTTGACCAAATTAATACTCAAGAAAAGTATTTACATTGTGTGAATTAATTTGAATCGTAAAATAGTATTTTATAGAAGAATAATAGGAATAGCGATAATACTATTTTCACTTCGAAAAATGAAATCGGTCATAATCCATCAAACTTCTAGTCGAATTGACCCTAATACAGCAAAAATAAAAATAATTGTTTTTTAACCTTTTACTACAGTTTGCAATGGACTTAACTTGCGTTGTTTTGCACCTTTTCAAATATCATCAAAAAATTAATAATTTATTGGAATAATAAATACAAATTCATTATAATATCAAATAATAAACAACGATTAATATATAATAGCTTGCTATCTATATAGTTTCAACATTGAGAATTTATTTATTTTCTTTTCGCTTTTTTGCTGTAGGCGTGGTAAACTTTCAGCATTCTACAGATCATCGTGCAACCTTATCTGACCCAATACTGATTTGCGACTTTAATTAAATTACGAAGTCGTCTTCATTATCTAAAAGTTGAAGATAATAAGAAAGTCATTCTGGCAAAGCATATTAGATAAGACAAGACATAGTTCTAAGTAAAGTGATCGTATTAAAACGCTAAAGAACTTGCATCATTTAACTCCAGAGTTAATCGTTAATCAAGTTGAGCGAAAGTTAATTAAATGAAAAGAACTAGAGCTTGCGTAACGTACGTCCTCTTTCTAAAAAGCAATTAAATTTAAATTTAGGAGAGTATATAGGAAATAACACTGAGTAACATATGTACAGAACATAAAATGGAATTTAAATCTTTGAAAATGATTCTATGTTTAAAAAGAAAGAAAAAAATTTGGGCATAAAAATAAAACACGTAAAAAAAAAAAAAAAGAAAAAAAAAAAAAAAAAAAAAAAAAAGAGTTATCTATATATTTCTATAATGGAATTTCAAATGAGTTTAAAACTTCATTCATTGAGTGATGAAATTTTCAAATGAATTTAAATTTTCAATTAAAATTAAAATTACTTAATTCTTAATTCAATTAAAAATTAATTTTAATTGAGTAATGAAATTTTCAAATAAATTAAAAACTTCATTTATTGAGTATAAAATATAATAGTAAGATTGTTCAGATAATTTAGTATTAATTTCAAGCTATAGTCACGTTACTTAACTAAAGTGAAACATAAATGAGAGAATACTGAAGAACTAATCTTTTAATATTTACAAGCGCTCTTCACAACGTTAAGAATCCAACTAACTTTTAAAGAGAAAAACATACAACTGTTTCTGTGGGCGAATTGTTTTTGAATCAAACGCAGTTCACGAGAGAGCATGAAATGAAAATATGATATTCTCGCAAAATAATCCCGCACTACAAAGCTTATTTTTTTTATATGTAACTGCAGTTCTTTCACTTTTAGTACTTATTAATGTTTAATTTGTAAATTTTTTAAATTCAAGTACACATAAATTATTTTGGAACTATTTTTTAAGTATAAATCCTTAAAGAATGCAAGTGCTATTTTACATGCTATGCGAAGTGTACAAAATTTTATATCTCTTTGCTTTCAAATTTATTTGATATAATTCTGTTGGAGATGAATGCTTAATTTTCTTTAATTATTATCTTCCATGTTAATTTTATTTCGTTAGTATTTGATTTTAAATTTTGGTACTCCACTTTAGTTAATATAAAAATATATTTTGCATGACTTGACTAAAATTATAAGGGGAATTACAATCTTAAAAAATGGAAAGTCGTTATTTTTATTTTTTTAATTTTTTTTAAGAATCTGAGGTATTCTATCAGGCAATGATAACAGGGAACAACTTTTTTTAAGTGACAGAGAAAAATTATTTAATTGCGAAAAATATACTGTCATAAAATAATGTGCTGATTTCAATTTCTTATTTATTTTATACTTTTGCATACTGGAACACTGGCTTTAAACCACTTAGTATCCCTTAATCACTTTAAGCCTTTAAAAGTACAATTTTTACATAGTAAAAAGTATTTCTTGTTTAAAACTTAATTCTGCTGAAAATTAGTTCAATTAGCGATTGAAACTTGTAAAATATTATTTGAAAAAATTAAAAATAGGAAATTTCAAGTTCTATACTATTTTTCAATTTTAACATTCTAAGGCTCTTTTTTAAATGTAAGAATTTATATATATATGTAACTAACTTGAAGGATTTAATTTTATTAGGTAAAATAGTTAAAGAAGTTGAAGATGAATATCAAAAAAAGTAAATCGATAAAAAGTTGATTTTTTTTTTTTTTTTTTTTTTTTTTGCATTTTAATTTTTTCAAGTTTTTTTATTTTTTATTTTTAAATGGCAAATAGATTTTTAGGATCGCAGAAAAATATTTAAATCCATTTAACAAATATGTGTAGGAGTTTTAGTAATTGGGATAAAGTTTAAATTTTAAAAGCTCGGAAATAATAATAATAATAAATATAATAATAACAAAAAAAAAATAAAAATATTGTAAACATCGGAGAGAAATGCGAGTGATCTATCAAAAACTTTATTTTTATGCATTGACAACTATCAGAATAGCTCAAAAACTTAGCCGATTATAAAGAAATTTTAAAAGTTCATTATAAGACAAAATGAGAAAATTTATATATATATTTTTTTCGAAATGAGACCTTAAAAATGAATTTTCATTTGATTTCTGCTGCGAAGGATTTTTTAAAAAAATATCTACATATTTCTTTGAATTTTTTCTTTCTTTTTTTTCCCTTTCCTTTTTTTTCTTCTTTCTTTTTTAAGACATTTCCACCTTTGGGGAGAAAAAATATTATCACAAGTATTTGGCTTTCTTAGCATTTGTCACTTTAGTCTCTTATTTCAAACTGTGTTCCAGTTAAATTATAGTTTATAAGTCATTATAATTTATAATTCGTTACTTCTATGTCTCTAATCAAAAGACACGCATGTCTATATTTTCACTTCCAATAACCCTAAATCTAAAACATGATAAACCTTAAGAAGGAAAGTATTTCCTTTGGTAAAACAAATTCTATTGTTTTGTATTTCTGCATGTTTGCAAACGTCTTGAGTATTATTTATAAAAAACGGCGTCGAAAAAATTTCTGCTCATCTGCCTGCGGTCAGCGTAACTCCCGTACGACGGTCGAGGTTTTGTCCCGTACGGTCAGCGTAACTCAGCGTACTCCCGGATTGACTTACGATGTTCAATTTTTGCATGTGGGTCAATGGTGTTCATGGGACCTGTTATTAAGGTTTTCGTCAAAACAGCGCATGCGTTGCTGTGGGAAAATGTATGGTTCTCAGGAATTTCTAAAAAACGGCTCCACCGATTTTGAAAAAAATCACTGTAATAATGTCTTTTAATGTGTTCTAAACAAACTCACTTCCAAAATTCCCTTAACCCACTGACGGTCATGCACGTATATATACGTCATTTGATTCCCAGTTTTTCCAGCAATAAACAAATTTTTTAAATTTATAAATAAAATTTTAAATAAAATATGTTTTCAATATTTTTATTAGAATGATATTTTATAACCTATTTAAAAAAAAAAAAAATATGTATATATGTATTTGAATTAGAAATATAATTTAAAAACTATTGCAGGGAAAACAACTGTAGAAATTCGCCCGTTCCCGTCAATGAGTTAAAGTTTTAGGAAAACCTACTAAAAAAATGTATAAACTATCGCCTTTAACATAGAGTTATGTTTCCTTGATCATTGTCCATCAACAACAATTTCTCCTTGGTTTCACTTATATGAAAGGAATCATATAATAATTATCACAAAATATATCTCCTATTTGGTGAGTGTTTTGAAAATGTGAATAATAATCGTCAAAAATATTTCCAAACTGTCCATTTTTAATTAATGGAAATATGAAAACAAAAATGGTAAATTACACCAATTCATGTAAATTAATGCTGTGATCAGTGCTAAAGTGTAATTGAATGAAGTGCGATGTCTCACAACCCTAGTTTTTAACAGAAATATACAGTGTGTATACAAATAATGTGTTAAGTGAAAACACATACTCATTAATAAACTACTGTGTTTATGTTTTTGAATTTTTACAATACAATGTTGTGAGTAGATTGAATTTAGGCTTATATTTTTAGCTTTTACAACACAATGTAGTAAATAGATTGAAATTAGGCTTAAAATAATTAGCCTTTACAATATAATATAGTGAGTAGATTGAATTTAAGCTTTGTCTTCTTTAAATTCGTCTGTCCGTATAAGTTCAAAATTCTCCTGTAGAACTAAAAAATTTTAATACATGTGATATTTAAATATAAATATCGAATTTTGTGGAGAGTTTATTTGGGTTCATTCAACTGGAACTACTTTCAATTTAAATGACGAAAAATTTTGCCCGTAAAATTAACACCAATTTATTAAACATTGATGTAAATACACCCAAGCGGTTGATGATAAGTTACTGTGAAATTTTTATGCATTCTTAGGCATTCACTTATAATTAGTTAATAAATTATCATTCATGCATCAATCTTGCATATAATACCCATGCTCATGAAGTAGTTATAACGAGATTCACCTTAACAAAAGTACGTGTTGAAGTGATCTTTTATTAAAAATGACTGTGACTATCTCGTTTCCATCCCTGGAAACAAGTGGGTAAATTCGGTTCGTCCATTATGATGTGCCATTTGTCTTTTTTCTAGTGGATTCCAATGCTCAGGATATCGAGCAGCGTTGTCCGAAGGGACAGTTCCCTTGCAACAACAGTGACACTTGTGTTGAACAGAGGAAAAATTGCGATGGAAATAAAGACTGTGAAGATGGGTCGGACGAAATGGGATGTGGTCAGTATTGTTATACAAATTTTTTGTATATAGTTGTTAATAGTGACGTAATTCTTTAAAAGTTCTATTTTATTTTATTTGTTACCACGTTAATACATGTTTGAAAAAGGTGGCAACATCTAAGTCAATCGGGAAAATTCGAGGCGTTTCAATCATGTGATTAGTTGACTGGATTTTGCTAGACATTTTTGCCGCGAGACTATAAAAAAAGGCAAAAAAAAAAAATTGAATCGGAAAATCAGTCGAGTATTAGACGATGTTTGGAGAGCAATGGATCTTTTGTTTACTTTCGCAGTGCCTGCATTATCGCTGTGTTTGATGTTGTATGTACCGAAGCTTGTATTGAAACTTGATAGCAATTGTTTTGTTGTTCAGAGAAGTTTTGTGAGCCTTCGGAGGAAGGCTCACAAAATTACAGTTTTTATTTAGTTTAGTAAAAATTGTGTTTAATTTAGTAAAAAATTATAGTTTTTATTTAGTAAAAATTGCTTTATCGCTTCTTCAAAGAAAAATTCCCTAAGAAAAATTCCTCTCTTATCCTTTACTAATACTCTAATCAGATGATGTTGCTGTATTTAAAAATAAGTTGAAAAATAATCAAAATCGAAGGTTGTCGTAAGGAATCTATGTTTATTATTATTATCATTTGTTATCATTTATTTAGTGACCATTTAACAAGAGGAAGGAAAAGAATGCAGGACTTGTTAATTCTAAAAGTGTAAATATTTAGCTGGGAATGACTACCTAGAAAATTCAGTATTCCAAAATGACTTGAAATATAGAAATGCCAATGTAGCAGTAATATTGTTTAATACATCAAAGGTGTTTTTTTATCCAAAAGTTTAAAGGAACTATGTACGCTTAAAAATTATCAATTTTAGGATTTTTATTTCGCTATGTTTTACAGAAATGGCTACTCATCGGAAAGTGGTACTTAAGAAACTCAATAGCTTTATTTACATTGAATCCGAAGTTAACTTAAAGCAAAATATATACTGAAGAGATTAATTACTGTCAATTAACGTTTTTATGAATCAAGACAGTCTTTGAATTCGCACCTGGTTAAGAGGAAAACTGAATACTATTTGTTTTATAAATAAATAATTATGCGCATCCTCATGTATGAATCTGAAACTTTGTTAAAAAATAATAAGCCTTTTTAAACTTTGAATGGCGGATATTAAGGGATATTGTCCAATGAAAGCAATTTGGTTACGTGTAGCAAAAGCGCTAATATATAAACCTTTTTCTACTTTTAAAAAGTCTTTCGTTTTTAATGCTGAAAAAACTTAAGGTATCAAATAACCAAGTCAAAATATTAGAATGGAAAAAGAACGATCACTGCAGAAAATATTTCGGTCCAAACTCATTTAAACTAGTCTTAAAATTCATTTAGTCTCATGTGGGTAGACTTCCTAGAAAAAGATTACCTTGTACAAAAGGTCAAAAACTAAAAAAAAAAAAAAAAAAAATGGCTAACATAACGTAACTAATTTTTTTATAAGGCTAAGCCTCTTTTCACCTCCTTCTAACAGTTTTCTCAAGTTTCAGTTAGTCTCTTCAAAAAACTTTGACACTCAAACATTTTTATTATCCCTGGTAGCGCAAATTCGCTGGCCAATATCGGCTCAATACTAGTCAATACCGATGATGACCGTTGTAGACTGGCCATTGCTATGGATCTTGGTCAATCTTGACCAGTGCTGGGAAAACTATACAGGCAGTTATGAAATGTTGATGAAGAGTCTTAAAATTGAAATATAATGTTATAAGAAATAACGGAGAGGTAAAAAATATGTTTTGTGATGGTTTTGACATGTTAATTTAAGAAAAAAGTCGTGTATATTGGAACGATGCTTGAGATCCGGCATGGAGTAGCCAATCTTTGCAGAACCTGTATTTCCGACATTGGCCAATACCGATGTTCTTCCTGAGATAGCAGAGGTAGATCCATTATAATAAATAAAAAAATTGAGAACGTTTTGTAAGTACTTTGCATTTAAAAAATAATAACCTTTTATTTTTCAATCTTACTTAAAAGTATAGTATATTAAATTTTTTTCAAAAATATTCTGGCCGATCAAACGGTATAGTGGTTAGCTTGCTAGCTTCTAGATAGCGAGGTTGAGGGTTCGAGTCCAGTGTAAAGCATACGTGTTTGTAAATGAATGTTGGTTGGTCAAATAGCGAATGTTTCGGCGCATTATAGCCCTCGTGTTGCTAACGGCGCCAGATAATCTTAAAACAACCAACCTACCAATCAAAAATATTCTGTTGGAAATCTATGATGCTTGATAACATTCAGCTTTAATCTTGACTAGTAGTTTTACGCAATATCTTTAATTTTCTCTCAGTGCTTTTTAAATCTTTAGGTATTTTTGACAGAGTTTTATTTTAGATTACACTCTTGGATTTTTAGGAAAAATGATTAATGATCATATGAAACCTTTTGTTGAAATGGTTCGTAACTTTTTCTTTATTTTGTTGTCGCTTCTTTAGACAGAAAAAAGTAAAAGATTTTATGACTGAAAAAAAAATAAAAAATATCACTTATTGTCATTGCCTCAATTAAAAGAGTTTGTGAGTAAAAAAAGTAGCGAGATATGTGACTGCTTCTTCTATGTTATGCGAAAAACGTTTCAAATGGATTAATAGTTATTTTTTTACTGTAACGAATGTTAAAGAAAATGATACAAGTATAGAAAATGAAGACGTTCTAATTAAAAAAGATTTTGAAGTTGAGTTGGTTTCTATTGAAAATATTCTAAATATATATATATATATATATATATTTCAATGTTTTATTGTGCATAGCTAACAATCGATATCGTTGTTATATTTAAAGATATTTACCAAAAAACTATTTTTTTTCAGATGATCGCAACATGATCAAGTACTTTAATAATTTATTTAGTAAAAGGCCTGATGAAGACAGAGAAAAGGAATTTAAAGGCTGTGGTAAGTTTACAAATATTTAAGATCATAAAACAGACTGAAAGTAAAACAAATTGGGAATTTGTGAAATTTTATTATCTATTTAATAAGAAAAGTAGTTTAAGGCTATGATGTTGTTTATACATATTTAAATAAGACATTTTATTTACTCATTTAACACTACGATATGGTAGATTGAAGTATAAAAAAAATTAACTGTTAAAGATGATTAAATGTCAAAGAAATGAAAGAAATCGATATAATTTTATAAAAAGAAAATTAGTAAAAAGACTGGTATTATTTATTAGGAAAAAAACCCAATGTTTCCGTTAAAACGACAATAAGTCAAAAGTCAAATTTCATGATTTATAAAACAGGAAATTTAGTTAACAGGTTGCTTATTTATCATCGTTTTGCACAATATCGCACATTTGAAGTGAGTCAACGTGTCTTTGAAAGATATTTTCAGATGTTCTATTCCACATCTTTGCAAAGCATTACAATGCATCTTTTACAGAGTCATATTGCTGAAAATTTTCATTTATTATTTGCATTGAATGCACCAACATGTTTTCAAAGGGTTTTAAATTAATGTTTTCTATGGGAAATTTTCAAATAACCGCTGCATCGGTGTCTAACCAGTTTTCTTTGGAATGAGAGTTATGAAAGGATATTTCTTCGCACATTTTTCTTACAATATGGATAGATGGGCCTAAATAGTTCTATAAGCTTATCCTGAATGTTGAATCAATTCTTCTTGTTTAATGTAAGCAATAGCACCAAGACACAACCTTCTCAATGTTGATTTTGTGCTGTAGTCAGCATTGAAGTAGTCATTCGGGTTGTTTGTTGCAGCATAGGACAGTAAAATTTGTCTTCTTCAACGTCGAATGAACTCTGAAGCCAAGCAAGTTGTGTTTAAAATTTTTTTTTTTTCATCATCAGTTCATCAGAAAAGAAATAGCTTACTTTCCCCCTGTTTTTTAATAATAAATGAGTCAGTGAGTGAGTGAGTGAATCAGGCATTATTTTTATATGTAGAGATATTTTATACCAGACTATCAAATCAAAGCGCTAAATAATTAAAGTGAATTTCAGTTTTTAAATCTGTATAAAAACCTAGTGCCCTGTAACTTTGTAGCAGATTGTATATCTTGTAAACATATAAAAGGCAATGTGTGAAATATTCATTAATAAAATAAGTTAAACAATGTAAAATAATGGTTGTAGAGTTCTTTTTTAAAACTCATGAGTGGTATAAAAAATTATAAGACGCCAAGTCGTAACTGTTGCATTTAAGTGTTATTTATGAACCAAACTGGAATATTTCTCTCTTTCAAAAAAAGAACTTTTGTATTTAGTGTTATGTTTAAATTACTAAATTTAAGATTATAAGCAATTAGTGTTATATTTAAATTACTACATTTAAGATTATAAGTAATTAGTGTTATGTTTAAATTACTAAATTATTGATTAGAAATGTTACGGCATCCTCTTCGTTGTGTCTGAATTCCACTTGTCTCTGAAGAAAGAACTATTAAAGATACTAATTCTCTAACATACAAACTCCCAAAATCTTGCCCAGCGATTAATTAAATCCATAGCTAGTTAACAAAGTAAACTTCTTCATAAGTATTCCCAGTTCCTCTAGCAATTAAAACCAACGCTAACTATTAAGTTATTACCTTTTGGGAACAAGAATTTCCATCGTAATTAATTTGTACGGTTTTACATAAAAAATATTATTGAAAAGGAGTAATACTAAAGGAGTAATGTAAAATTGGTTTACGTAAGTTATTACTATCAAGGTTATCATAAGACTTCTTCTTGAGAAAATTAATGCGACTTAACTAAAAGGAAATCGAATATTTCAGATTATATCCAAATAATTCGTGTTAAAACATAGGAAAGACATCTGAGGTACAACATGAGGGAAGTTTAGTAGTTCCATTAATTTCAAATAGTTAAAAATAATCAATATCTTATACAAAGTGTACATAGAAACTGCACCATTTTCTTCAATTTCAAAAATTGTTATTACCATGAAAAATGTTTTCAAAAATGGTTCTAGATAGTTATTGATAATAATAATAATGAAATAAAATTTCCATATTAAATATCTCCACAAAATAACGTACGGAACTTAAGACAAATTCGCATTAGTTTATTAAAGTATTAGTTTCAAGCGAAGATCAATTTTGTACTTCTTTACCTATATCTTTTGGCAATCTACTTCACAGTGAATACCTACGCAATCTCATTGTTACAAATAGATTAATACTATTACATTCTCTGTTTATATTAATGTATGCGCATGCGCGCCAAATGTATAAGAAGAAACACTGGATGAAAAGAAGGGGAGAAGAGATGTAACCTTGGCAGAGAGCAGATATCAGCTCTGCTGCTCTCAATGCATTTACGTATTAAAATTGTTATATAAAAATTCTCCCTTAGTCGATATCGTTATTTCCCCCGGACTTGTAAGATTTATTTAAGGTGAAGTTTTCTATTCACAACATGTGGCATCCCTGCCGGGATTAAGCGTCGCGTTTGCGACAGATATCGACTACGTACGATAAAATGAATTTAGAAACAACTAAGCAGAAACGTGCGTCAGTGCGGAGTGCTTTTACGAGAGCTGCAAATAAATTAAGCACTTTGCTTGATGACGTGTCGGACACAATAGAACTGGAAATCAGCCTTGACCAGTTATCAGAGAAAGCTCAACAACTAAGAATCCTAGATGACAACTTTCTCTTACTGTATCAACAAAAGGGTTGTACGTCGGATGAGTACCAACAAGAGTATGATGTATCCGAAGAATACCATGAACGATTGGCTGCTTTAAGAGTTCTAGTCAAGAGAAGGTTGAATCCTCGGATTACTACTGAAACTGGAGTTTCAAATGCAGGTGCGTTGGCAGACATCACTACTGCGACCTCTGGACAGAAGAAGAAGTTACCGGAGATCGAGCTGCGGAAGTTTGATGGAGACCCAAGGAACTGGCTAAGTTTTTGGTCCCAATTTTCTAAGATAGACGAGGATGCAAGTCTCGACGAAAGGGACAAATTCCAGTACCTTATTCAAGCCACACTGGAGAATTCCCCGCCCAGGCGAATAGTTAACTCCTTCCCGTCAACGAGTGCTAACTACCGCAAAGCTGTGGACTACCTTAAAGAACGATTTGGAAAAGAAAGTGTCCTAATACAAGTTTACATAAGAGATCTACTCACTTTAGTGATCAGTGACAAAAGAAACGTAAACTTGTCAACATTGTACGACCAACTACAGACTCAATTACGTGCCTTAGAGTCTTTAGGATTAACCAAGGACAGATATGCTGACTTCTTATTTCCACTCGTTGAGTCTGCACTTCCAAGTGATTTAATTCATATTTGGGAGAGGCAAAGAGGATTGTCTATGGAGGTAACGGGTAAGACGGATTTAGACAAATTAATAGATTTTGTTAAAAATGAAGTTGAATCTGAATTTCGAGTTAATATGGCTAAGGAATCTTTTGTTTCTGAAAAAGTAAATATTTCTAAGAAATTTAATAAGGTAGAAACTAAGATTATTCCTACTACTTCTGATCTATTGTTTAATGATAAATCTGTATCGCATGATAAAAAATTTAAGAAATCTGATACTTGTATATTTTGTGAAAAATATCATTTTTCAGAGAGTTGTAATGAAGCTGCTTCTATGAGTTTAGATTGTAAGAAAGAAATCATTAAGAAAAAGAAGGCTTGTTTTGTTTGTCTCAAACTTTATCACCAATCAAATTCATGCAGATCTAGACATAAGTGCCCCTTATGTCAACGAAGGCATTTTATTTTGTTATGTCCTGATTTGGCCTCTAAACAAGTTGAAAATCTTTCAACTAGAGAAAAAGAAGAAAACAAAACAAATACGCTTAATAATAATGTCTTGCAACTCTCTGATGTATTGCTTCAAACTTTAATTGTAAGATTGCATAATGGTCCTAAAGAAATGTTAATAAGATGCATTTTTGACACAGGTTCATGTAAGTCATATATTTGTAATAATATAGCTAAGGTTATGAATTATGAACCAATTGGAAAAACTAAGTTAAAACATTCTCTTTTTGGCTGTGTTGAAACAGAAGAAAGTGTGCATGATAATTATTTAATTGAAGCAAGTAGTGTTGATAGAAAATATCAATGTAAATTTGAAGTTTTAAGTGTACCGAATATTTGCTCTGATATAAAACGGGTCCCATCTGGTCCGTGGATAAAAACACTCCAAAATCAAGGAGTTAAGATTTATGATTTAGAAAATACGCAACTAAAAGTAGAAAAGAGAATTGCTTTATTGATAGGATCAGATATTTTGGGAAGATTGCTGACAGGGCGAATACTAAATTTGAAGAATACGAGCCTCACTGCACTTGAGAGTAGGTTGGGATGGTCTTTAATAGGCCCCATTAATTCGTTTCCAAGTGGTAGTGCGGAAAAGAAGGGAAATTTGGCGAGCCATCTGGTTAATACTTCCTTGTTGGCGAGGGGGAAATGTATCTCAGACTTATGGGCATTAGATACCATCCAGATCTCGGAATCTGCCATTAATCAATCTAAACAAGATTTAGAAGTTGAAACGCAGAAATATTTTAAAGAAACCATTGGCATTAATGATGAAGGGAGATACGAAATTTCACTTCCATGGGTTGTAGATAAAACACTTTTGCCAGATAATAAAGTATTGGCAGAAAAGAGCCTTTCTAGTACAAAAAGAAAATTAATAACTTCGAATAATTTTGATAATTATGGGAAAGTTTTTGTTGAATGGTTATCACTGGGTATCATTGAAAAGGTAAACAATGCAGGGGAGGGTCTTCATTATTTAGCCCACAGACCTGTTTATAAGGAAAATAGTCAGACGACAAAAATAAGACCAATTTATAATGCGTCTGCGCACTTAACAGGTTGCCCTTCGTTAAATGATTGTTTAGCTACTGGACCTAATTTAATAGAATTGATACCATCATTACTTAATAAGTTTCGAAAGTATAAAATTGGAGTTACGTCAGATGTAGAAAGGGCTTTTTTACAAATTTCTATTAAAGATAAGGATAGAGATTTTTTAAGATTTCTGTGGTTCGATAAAGATGACCCAGAAAAAATAGTAGAATTCAAACATAAGAGAGTAGTGTTCGGACTAACTTGTAGCCCGTTTTTATTGGCCGCGACAATTCAATATCATTTAAGTCAAGTTCCAGGAAATTTAAGTAACACAGCAGAAGTCCTTAAGACAGCGTTTTACGTTGATAACTGTGTAACAAGTTTTAATTCTGAAATAGAAATGAAAAAATTCGTTCTGGAATCTCAAATAATTATGTCGTCAGGTCACTTTAATTTAAGGGGTTGGAAATCAAATCTACCAAACGCGGTTTTTGAGGAACAGCCTCCAATCGAAAATAAAATACCACTTCTAGGTTTGGAATGGGATACAGGTAAGGACAATTTGTCTTGTATCGTGAAACAATTTGACGAATCGGATGAGTTAATTACAAAAAGGATAGTGTTGGCTGTTGCAAATCAATTGTATGATATTATCGGATATGCAATTCCTGTGATGTTGTTACCTAAATTGATTTTACAAGAAACGTGGGATTTGAAACTTAAGTGGGATGAAGAAATTCCGAAACGTTTAAGCAATAAGTTTAAGGTATGGCGACAACAATTGCATATGTTATCTGATATTAAAATTCCTAGATGGCTAGGTTTTACGGAAAATAATGACTCGATAAGTTTGCATTTGTTTTGTGATGCGAGTAAATTGGCCTATGGTGCCTGCGTGTATATAAGAGTGGTAAGTAAAGGTTTAGTAGATATTAGGTTAGTTAACGCAAGATCGAGAATAGCACCTTTAAAGCCTATCACTATACCTCGTTTAGAACTTCTCGCTTGTTGCATAGGGGCAAGGTTATTGTCTTCAATAATTAAGGATCTTAATATTTCTAACGCTAATGTGCATTGTTGGACTGATTCCACTACAGTTTTGTGTTGGCTACGAAGAGATCAAAATTGGGGGATTTATGTCTTAAATCGCGTTAGAGAAATTCGTCTTTTGACTCCTACTGTAATATGGAATCATGTTCCGGGAGCTCTAAATCCTGCCGATTTGGCTTCTCGTGGATGTTCCGTAGAACAATTAATGATTAGTAAATGGTGGGAGGGACCGGATTGGTTACTTGAAAAGGAAGATAATTGGCCAAAATGCAATGACGAGCCAGATGAGGACCTGGTTAATGCAGAGAAACGGAAAACTATAATCGTTACATTAACAAAAGATAATGAAAATGGTAATTGGTATTATAAATATTTCTCATCTTTTAAAAGGATTGTTAGAATGATTGCTTGGATATTAAGATTTTATAATAACTTGAGAAATGTAAATAAAAACTTTTCTAAGGATTTATCGGTTGTAGAAATAGATAAAGCAGAAATATCTCTATTGTTATTAATTCAAAAAGAATCATTTGCTAGTGAAAAAGATGAGAATCTTAAAAAACTTAGACCAATGGTCGATAGTAATGGATTAATTAGAGCTAAGACTAACGTCGCATATCGTGACGATACAAATGACTTTAAATTTCCAATTATTTTACCATCAAAACATCCTGTAGTAAAGTTGTTGATAATAAGCACACATAATGATTTATTGCATGGAGGTACGTCTATGCTGATGTCTCATTTAAGAGAAAAATATTGGATTTTGAAATCACGTAAAACTATAAGAAATTGTATTTTATCATGTATAAAGTGTCAAAGATTTAAGGCAACAAGGTGTGATGCTGCTCCGGGCATCTTGCCCAACGATAGAGTTCGTGATGCTGCAATTTTTGAAGTTGTAGGATGTGATTTGGCGGGACCCCTTTATTTGAAAGATGGGAGAAAATCCTACATAGTTTTATACACCTGTGCAGTCTATCGAGCAATACACCTGGAGTTAGTCACATCCTTGAGTACTGAAATCTTTTTTCAATCATTAAGACGTTTTGTTGCACGTAGAGGCCGGCCAACCACCATTTTCTCGGACAATGGAACGAATTTCCTTGGGGCAGAGAGAGCTCTTGAAGCCCTTGATTGGGATACTCTCTGTTCAAAAGCCGCTGAGCAAAAAATTTGTTGGAAATTTAACCCTCCGACAGCTGCTTGGTGGGGTGGTTGGTGGGAGCGGTTGATCCAAATGGTGAAACAAATTATCCGCAAGATTCTAGGTCGTGCTTCTCTCGATTACGAAGAGTTACTCACCGTGCTATGTGATTGCGAAAGAGTAATTAATTCGAGACCTCTCACTTATGTGTCGGAAGATGTGGAGGACGGTTCTCCGTTAACTCCCGAAATGTTTCTGCGCGAAATAAAAGAATCTGGAGTGCCAGATATTGATAATGTAGACAAAGAAAAATTAAGTAAGAGAGCAAAGTATCTACAAAAAATTAGGGAATTATTAAGACGAAGATTTCGCTCAGAATATTTGGGGCAATTAAGGCAGCAGGCAATTAAAGATTCGAAATTTAAGCCTCTCAAAGTAGGAGAAATTGTTCTTCTCGAAGACTCTAATAGGAAACGCGCTTATTGGAATCTAGCACGTGTGATAAAACTCATTCCTGGTCGAGATGGGCACATAAGACTTGCACTTGTTAAAACTGAAAATACCGAATTTTTAAGACCAGTTCAAAGGTTATACAGACTGGAAATGGATAACAACTTAGAGAATCAGGACACACAACCAATTCCTTTGACCACCAGTAGTGGTAGAGTTGTGAAAGTACCTGTACGAGTGTGAAAACAAATTCTATTCTTTTGTATTTTGAATATCAATGTTGATTTAAATTCTTTGTTTTATATTTGTATTGTGTTTTGTGTATAGATAATACATTAAGTAGTTTGTAATGAATATATGTGTATATTGTTTTGAGTGTTTTAGATTAAGGTACACTCAAAAGGTGGGAGTGTGTTACAAATAGATTAATACTATTACATTCTCTGTTTATATTAATGTATGCGCATGCGCGCCAAATGTATAAGAAGAAACACTGGATGAAAAGAAGGGGAGAAGAGATGTAACCTTGGCAGAGAGCAGATATCAGCTCTGCTGCTCTCAATGCATTTACGTATTAAAATTGTTATATAAAAATTCTCCCTTAGTCGATATCGTTATTTCCCCCGGACTTGTAAGATTTATTTAAGGTGAAGTTTTCTATTCACAACACTCATATTAGCGCTCCAACATTGCTCTGCACAATTAATGGCAGCAAAGAGAAAAAGTAATGGTTTATATCTTCCATGTGAAGAATTTGACCAATTACGTCCTATTTTACTTTATACCAAAGAATTTATTATAAAGCACACACAGCTTCTTCTCTAAAGTTTCAACAACTCTGAACTTGATATTTCTTTTTTAAATAAATCAATTGTAACCTATGCATCCTAAACTAAAGAAAACTTAAAGGTTATGAGGTGGCTCGATTTATTTTTTCTATTTACTAAGTAATTCGTTTAAATTAATTCGATACAGATTATTTGAGTAAGTACGAAATTAATACTGCTACTATTCCACAGATTCATTTCTCTAAGTTGAGGTCACCAAACACCACTTTGGAAACAAGAAAATTAGCCTTAAAAGAAGTTTATAGAATAACTTAATTAGTAACGCAAACTATATTCTTATAAGAACTTTTGTTAACTCCAATTTAATGTAAATGTAAAAATAATGCGCGATTTTAATTATCTATCACTAAGTATCAATATGTATCATCCTGGCTATAAATACTAAACTTCTTTCATTGCTGAATATTCCATATCACATATATAATGAAAAACTCACGTTTTTAGGCATCATCTAAATAATAGAATTACCGAGTAAAGAAAGAGCTTCATATAAATTAAATTCCTCGCTTTGTTCACATTCAGTCAGACAAATTCTATTCTTGTACTCTTTTGAGTTCACACACAACTCTTGTTGCAAATATAATTTGTTTGTTTATTGAGTGATGAGTTTTGTTTTATTAGATATAGTACGTTTTCTGTGATAACGAGATCGTATCCTCAAAAAAATAAAAATGATTTTGAAATTTTATTCAGTGAACTGTTATGAATAACTTTAACTAGTTTATACAATTATTTTTTAAATGCGAATTTATATCGAATTAGCCTGTCGGCTACGAAACAAAACTTTTTTCATCAATTAGAAAAGCTTCAATGAAATTATTTCTTCTTTACTTTTTAATTTACAATAAAAGACATTGTCCAAAATAGCAAAATTTGTATAATGATGCAAATAAAATCAATAAACTGCTGATTATAGGTTTAATTATATTTAGTAATCAATGTGAGAAATTACCAATTTGACTATTCAAGTTAATTTCTTACAATACCACCTTACCAAGGAAGTAAGTTTTTCCGTTTTTAAAAAAGTTCCACTGTAGCACAACGATTGACCAGGGTAATTAGTTGTGAAGTTTTAAAGATACTGATATGATATTGATCACGTGGTGATAGATAATTAGAAATCGATAATTTGAAGATATAGATAGGTAGTAATACATATTTATAGTTAGGATATATACTTTGTGATATAAAATTAGTATTATATGGTAAATAGTTAGTAATAGATAATTATAATTAGTATATTGATATAATAATGCTTCGTAGAGTTTGTCTGCAACAAATGCACAAACAAAATTGAAGTTAATGTAATGAATTCAAAAAGTCATGAATATACTGAGAGGTACTCGTATTGGACTTTCTCAAAAGTTGTAATTATTTCAATATTTTGCGGGCAATATTTAACAAACATATTTTTTAGGCTTTTGCTTCTTATTAAAGAGCTTTAGCTTTTGTATGTTGTATAAAAAAGGGAATTGTTGAAGAATTGAAAGAAATGGAGGATATGTTTTGCAATTATTGTTTTATGCATATTTTGAGATGATTGAAATATTTCATGTATACGTAAGGCTGTTTTTTGTAGTTTGATTGAGTTCATAATTTTCTGAATTTTGCCTATTCATAGAATTTTTAGAAATAGTGACCTTTATTATTAATTTTTTCGATTTTAACTTTACCAAAGAATATTGGCGAAAATTGACTTCGTGCAATAATATAAAAAGAATAATTTAATGTAATTGGTGGTGTTATGGATATCTCTTTTTAGTTTAATAACATGATTGCTTGAATATATTTTGTCTATATGGATTTAAATAGAAGCAGCCAGTGGTGTTGTAACCAATATAACATTTTAAATATCGCGAAAAAGTTTTTTGTAAACCGATAAAGGAACATCTTTAAAATATAAAACAAAATAATACATTTTTTAATTAAAAATTATTAAATAAATTCGAAGTAATATTTACTAAAAACAGACGTACTTTTACTCATTTCGAATAAGTTGATTATTTTTTTTTAAATTCAGCGGGAAAAGGAAAAAAAAAAAAAAAAAAAAAAAAAAAAACTGGGCCTGTATCATAAAACATTCCTCATTTAAAAAGTTTGATGGAATCCTGAATAAAAGGGTATTAATATCAAATGTTTTCATTTTCACGTGTTATGTGCAGTTGTATAATATGGGTTTGACTAAGAAAAACTGTTATTGCATAACAGTTTCCACTTATATTTCATTCAATTCCCCCGATTTACGTAGGATTTAGATTTTAGATAGATTTCTTATACAAAATTCTTTCAATTTTAAATTAACATATCCCTGTTCCCGGTAACTGAATAATGAGGTAGTTTATAAGAAATAAAAGAAAATTTCTGGGATTAATCAAAGCAAGGGTAAAGTTTTTTTTTTTTTTTTTTTTTTTTGTAAGAATGCTATTTATAAAATTGCATTTGAAGGTTTTCAATTTACTTTATCTAAGCAAAGAAAAAAAATTCTGACCAATTTCTGTTCCTACTGCAACTAAAGAAATTATTGAAGTGAGTTTTAAAAAAAACAAAAAAAAAAACACTATTTTATTGATATTAAACATAATGTCAAATGAATACACGATAAAAATCACTCTAAGGAGCAAAATTAATATGTGATATTTTTGCGTTGGCTCCATTTTAAAATATTTCCTCTATCGTATATCGGAGAGTATCGTTCTCGCAACTAGAAGGTTGCGAGCCCTGAGGTTGCGAGTTCGGGCCTGGGACCGACTAAAGACCGCCGTGTTCGCTAATGGTGACTGGAGCAAGTTAAATCAGTCATATTCGCAAAGTCCTCCAAGTTCCCATACAAATCAATACCTCTGGGGGTGGCAAAGCCAAGTCTTCTGGTGGAATCTTCTGCTTGGTATTGCCTCTAAATTAAGAAGTTCCACATACGGTCGGTAGTGCTGCCATTTACTGGGTAGCTACCGAAAGAGGTAGAAATGAACTCTTGGTGGCTATAGGTAGACTTGAGCACTCCCTTTCGTGTGCGCTTACATCCTGTGCAATACTGCCCACTACCGATCTGTACGGGATATGGGGGTTGGTATAAAATGCTAAAGTAGAGGTGCCTTAGTCCCCATAGTCCTTGATAAGAAGAAGAAGATGAATTATTAAGTTTAGAAATATAGCTTACTGAAACTCAACGAATAATTTATATTTAACTCAGTATAAATTAATTTTAATAACAAATAAATTTTTTGCAGTAAAATCTTTACAAAATTCTTTTAAAAGTAAACATTTGTCAGATAGCAAATAAATAACATAAATACATTAACACATAAACGGCAAAGGTAGTCAGTGAAACATAAAATTGGTTGTTTTCTTGTTATGTCAACAACTTATCCTAAAAATAAAAATGCTAAATCCATTTATTAACATAAAAACTAAAAAAATAGCTTTTTTTATAATTTTTTTTTTTAATTTTCAACTTATTTCTTGGAATGTCATTATTGATAGCTAGCAAATGGGAAAATATATCATTTAGAATAATTTGCACTAGGAATTTTTTTTTGTTTGTTTTTGGTTTTGTTTTTGTTTGTTTGTTTAAACATGTATACCGAAAGTTTTGCAGCCTCTTTTTATTTCACGATATGGGTCAAAAGGATTAACAGGTGCAAACATTTATGTGAAATTGAAATACAATTAAATGCCACACACACACACTTATACGTAAATAAAGCAGCAAACAAATTTGAAGATTATATTCTACCGATTAAAAAAATAAACTTTTTTGAAATGTAATTTACTTTTGAAATGTGATTTACTTTTGAAATGTAATAGCTTAGCCTATTTGTAAGTAAACAACATTTTTGTAATAATCTTACAATTTTAAACGCTATTTTTTCAGAGCTGCAGTCAGTGCCAAGTATTTGCAGATGTTCTAGTCTTAAACTATTCTGCGAGCATAAAAATCTTAAGAACCCACCAGAAGATCTTCCGAAAAATGTCCAAGAATTGTGAGTATAATTAATACATTATATATAATATTCAGGATGTATTTTGATGCAAATAAGAATATCAAGAGTTTCAATCCGCTTTTGATGCATTAGTAGCACTTTAATAAGTAAAACTTATAAAAGCGCGAAAGAGTCAGCCAATTTTTAGAACCTGAAATGAGAAATTGATTAGCAAAGTTCATTGAAAGTAATGTGAATCACTTTCAAATCCCACACATTTTATTTCAAGAGGATTTACTAAGCAAATGTTTTAAAAATGTTAATATTGTGCATATGCGGTATAATTTAATAAAAAATGGGGACAGATTTTTTTTTAATATAATAATTTTTCTGTAGTTCGGAAAGAAAACTTATATTTTTATAAATAAATATTGACGAAAATATTTATTTAGATGATTAGAATTTTGCTTCTGAGGTACATTTCTTGTGGATAGCGATTCTTTTCATTTTAAATTTGAGTGGATCTGATAGCTTCTTGCTCACAAAATATCACTTTTAAAATATGCATAAGTGTTAGCACATAGGTCTATGTTTTCCAGTTTATTCATAATTTAAATTTATATGTATTTAGAGTATAATTACAATAATAATACTGACACAATTGTTTAATTTAGTTTCATTACAAAAAAGGTAAAAATAAATTTTGGAACTTTTACTTCTTCAAAGTTGTATTGAAGTTAAATAATTAAATAAAAGGAACAACTTTAATTTTACAGGGACTTATCAGAGAATGAACTGGAAATTCTGGAGTTCAAAAACTTTCCTTTAAATGAAAATATGGAGATACTGTAAGTGTGCTTTAAGTATTTTCATTTCAGGATTCACAGATTTAGCTAGAGTTGTGGAACATCGCGCAACTTTCAATTGCGTTATAATACTGAAGTGAATTTGTGTCATTTACCGTTTTTATATTTTCATCATTCATTTAGTAAAAATTGCCAGTTTAGCGATATTTGTTAATGGCATTCGTTTTTTAACTATTTAAGTCATTAAAGCATTTTTAAGGGAATTTCGGAGGTGGGGATGTTTAGAATACCTGAGGCATTACCACAGCGATTTTGAACAAAAACGTTTGATCCGTTTTTTAGCAATTACTTAAAAAAAAACCACCGTTTTTTCAATGGCAGCTACCTTATACGCATGCACGGTTTTGACTAAAACCTTAATGGTATGTCTTTGGACCATCAGCAACCTACATACCATTTAAAATCGTAGGTCAATTTCTTCGGAAGTTAAACTGACCACGTACACACAAACATACATTTTTTCTAGATCGCTTTTTTGAAATCAGGATGTTTTAAAACGAGCAGAAATGCAAAAAAAAAAAAAAAAAAAAAAAAAAAATTGAATTTTTTATTTAACCGAATACTATACTTTCATTACCCTTTGGATACGTATGGGTAATTGGAAGTAAAAAGTTAGTTATAAACATCAATAAATTAAAAGGCTAAGTTTATATCGAAAACACGCGAACACGAAAACTCTTTAAAATGATGGATATTTTTTTTTAATTTTTTTTTTAATTGTATGTTATTTAACTCGTATATGTTCAATTGTGAATTGCTTATAGCTTTTAATACAGCCAGCTTTAATATCTCTAAGCCGATAGAGAGCCTTCCTTTAGTCTTCCTAAGCCTTTAGTCTTCCATTATGCTTCGATAAATTTTTATCTGGCATGAAAAATATTCTACAAACACAGTTTTGCGATAATATATAATCTAGGCTGAATGTCGTCTAATATGTCAAGATTTCTGAAGTATATATTATAAGTATTTTTAGTGTTGAAGTATTCATTTTTTGTGAAAATGGTATTTATAAGTAAAAAGGTACCAATATAAATTACTTTTTCGTTTTGCATTTCCAATTACTTTAAATGCTCATTCTAGCTCATTCTACATAATACTCATGTATCAGCATATTATAGGCTTGGAGTAAAAATGTACCAACTCCACATTTAGTCTTGAATTATTCTTTGTTTTGAAACAGGAACAAAAGATCTTTCGATAAATTAAAACTGCAACTTAATCACTAAAATAAATTTGAAGTAAATGAGTGATAAGCAAAATTTTCTTATTTGATGTTCAATTAGCACTTCGTTTTTTTTTTTTTTTTTTTTTTTTTTTTTTATTCTCTTAAAAATTTGACAGCTCGGATTTGGAACCTTTTTGCACTCGGCCGATGTTCTTTATAATTACAGCATTAAAATATTGCCTGGAAGCAAAATAGAATTGAAAAAAAAAAAAAAAAAATCATCGTACTATCCCGTATAAAACTATAAATGTGGAACATCTCACAGCTTTCAATTACACTATAATATTGGTCATTCCATTAAAATTTATGGTGTTATTAGCCGTTTTTATATATGCACTCATTTAAATAAAAAAGGACAGCTAGGCGATATTTTTAGTAATAATTTTTACATAGTAAAAAAAAAAAAAAAAAAAAAAAAAAAAAACCCACCAAGATGATGGAATTGGCCATGTCATTCGATAGACATTACATTACCTTTTTTATGCGTGAAACAGAAACAATTCAATCGTTGAAGGGCGATACTCAAGGCACTCGTTTTTCAATTTTTACGCTTTTATCGCATTCCTACGGGAATTTCGAAGGTGGGGATGATTAGAACACTTTAAGAGGGATTAGCTCAGAGATTTTTTGAAAAACGTGCTGAAAAACGTGATTTTCCCTTCCTTCATGGTTTCACTCTTCTGTGCATGCGCGATTTTGACGAAAACCTTAATGGTCGGTCCCATGGCCACCACTAACCCGTTCACAAAATGTGAACATCATAAGTCAATTTGTTCGGGAGTTCTGCTGACCAATTACACACATACAGACAATTTTTCTGGACCACTATTTTAAAATCAGGGTGTTCCAAAACGTTAAAAAAAAATCGCAATGTTTTTTTGACTGAAAGCTATACTTTCATTACCCTATGTAAGCATTTGGGTAATTAAAAGTAAAAAGACAAAGAGTGATTATGATTTCCAGAAAAAACTTTCATTTGCAAAACAAGCTAGATACAATGGAAAATTCACCCATGAATAAAAATAAAGCCTATTTAAAACCAGCGGGTTATCCTCATGCACAGATATTTGAAGTCAAATTTATCTTTTCTTTGTCTGTCATGGCTATAAAGTTGTTAAGATTATTAAGTTGGTTTCAAAGCTGATTTTAAAGTTGCAAAAATATAAAAATTCTAATCTTGGAAACCAAGAAATAAATTAGTTTTAAGTCAATAAGACTTCATCAAACTAATTACTTGCTGACTGCAGATGAAAAAAATTCATTTCGATGGATTTGAATATCAGTAAACTTTTCATCTTTGCATCATTGCGTCACAGCCTTTGATGATCCAAAAACATACATCTTTTCATAGGAACAAAAAACACAATCTATGGAATCATTGTTTGAAAGAGTTCAAAATATTTAAATCAATATTTTTTCTCCTCTTAGATAAACAAATGTTCCTATGATTTCTTATTAATCTACAACTTACTACAAATCGAACAGCACGTCTGGAAATATTTTTATGACAGTAAAACTTTATGACAACTAATGTAATGAGTTTAATGCTGATGTTATGATAAGTTATAACATATTGTTTTTTTTTTTTTTTTTTTTTTTTTATTAAAAACTTTCTAAAAGGATATGAAAAATTTTATGCACTGAAAATTAAAAAAACTATGTCTTCTACACAATTACACGCAACCCGTTAAGACATTTTATCGTTTACCGTGGTAGTCGATTTTCTTGCTCTAATGTGACAAGAGAAACGACAATTATGAAATGACATTTATCCCCGTCTTACGTTGATTGAAATCGAATAAAAAAAATATATGGTCCTATTATAAGAGCAGCCACTATTTGATAGTTGGAAAACTTTATCCTTCAGTGATACATCAATTCATTTCATAGTTAGTGAAGAAAATCGAAAGGACGAATTAAGAAAAGGAAACGGTTTTAGGAGTAGCAGTGTGCACATGCAGCGTGCATCCAAAAAACAAATTAAACTTAAGCAAATTTTTTATAATTAAAACGTCAAAGTTTTGTATTTTTCGACTATTTCAGTTAACTAACTTAATGAACATGAAACTGGGCCGTGGATATTACTTAGCAAAAGGAAGCTTTTTTTAATAAATGGTACCAGGTAAACTAATTATTCTGATTAAGCAAACAGATTCTAGAATAGGTGTATGTTTGTCCAACCATTCGTGTTAGAAATTGTACCTTTCATTAGTTTGGTGATAAATGAATTGCCAAAATTTATTATAAACTAGCTGAATATCCTTGCTTCGCTACGAAATTTTACATATCCAATATTTTAGCTAGCTGTAAGGCCTCACGTTGCGGAAATCCTTCATTGGTGTATGGGTCCCCGACTTTGGCGCTTCGCTCGCAGGAAGGCTCATCGCTACGCGAGCAACGAGTTCGCTTTGTTCTCTAAAAAGTCCATTGACACATAGACACAGGCTTACTTCACTCGTTGAAAGGTTCATTAGTATGCAAGAATAGGCTCGCTTCTCTTGCTGAAAGGTTCATTGTTGCGTAAGAATAAACTCGCTTCACCCACTAAAATCTAATTGCTACATAAAGCCTTAATATTAGAAACACACACACAAAAAATCCCCGTTAATACAATAATATAACATGCCTTTAAGATTATTTTAACACATGTTTGTGGAAAGCAAAATTAGAAGGCCAAAACTACTTATGGTGAAACTTTCAGAGCTCTAGGTCTATTAGAAGTCGCTTTTTGTGAAAATATTAATTAAAAAAATTAATCAAAAAACAAATTAAAATTTTAACATTCTTTTTGTCAATAGTCAATTTACAATGCCAAAACTACTTGTGTTGAAAATTTCAGAACTGTAGCCCAAGTTGAATTCGTTTTGTAAAATATTTGTTAATTAATTAAAAAAAAAAAAAAAAAATTAAAATTATATTTTTCAAAAGTCCAATTAGAAGGCCAAAACTGCCTAAGTTGAAAATTTCAGAGCTGTAGCTCTATAAGAAACCTTTTCTGTAAAATATTTATTAATTAAAAGAGAACTAAATAAAAATTTAAAATTATGTTTTTCAAAAGTCCAATTAGGAGGCCACAAGTACTTATGTTGAAAATTTCAGAGCTGTAGCCCTGTTAGATATCATTTTGTTAAATATATATTAATTAATTAAAAAAGAACTAAATAAAAATTTAAAATTCTGATTTTTAAAAGTCCAATTAAAAGTCCAAAACTACTCATGATAATAATTTCAGAGCTGTAGCCCTATTAGAAACCGTTTTGTAAAATATTTATTAATTAATTAAAAAAACTAATTAATAAAAAACTAACAAAAAATTTAAAATTCTGTTTTTCAAATGTTCAATAAGAAGGCCAAAATTACTTACGTTGAAAATTTTAGAGTTGTAACCCTAATAGAAATCGTTTTGCAATTTTTTTTAATTAATTAAGAAAATGAATTAAAAAATACCTAATTAAAATTTTAACATTCTGTTTTTGAAAAGTCTAATTAGATGGCTAAAACTACTTATGTTGAAAATTTCAGAGCTGTATCTCTATTTGAAGTCATTTTGTAAAATATATATATATATATATTTTACATATATATATATATATTTACATATATATATATATTTACATATATATATATTATTTATATATATATATATATTATATATATATATATATATATATATATATATATATATATATATATATATATATATATATATATATATATATATATATATATATATATTAATTAAAAAAGAACTAATTAAAATTTTAACATTCTGTTTGACATACATAAAATTAGAAAGCCTAAACTTTTTATGTTGAAAATTTCAGAGCTGTATTCAAATTTTAAGTAGGTTTCTATAGATCCACAGAGCCACAGACAGACACACAGCTTGTTTTATTATTATAGATGCGATTAATGGCTTTAACAAAACTTCAAGTATGTAAAAGAATCTGCAATATCAGGATACGATTTTTTTTTTTTTTTTTTATAACATCGCAAATGTAAAAAATTGTTGGCATGACAGTTGTTCACTAATGACAATTGCTGCAAAAACAATTTACAGCATTATATCTAAAAAGCTAAAAATCTGCATTTTAACTTCAATTTTTATTCTCAAAGAATGTTATAACTTCCAATAGTTAATTTTTAATGTATTTAATTTATTTTTCTAAATTAATTTTTTAGTTTTATTTTCTAAATTAATGTAACGATACAATCATACAAAGGCTAAGCTTTTATATATGAATGTACAATATTCTCAGTCAAAACTAATAGTTGGAAATTATTTTTTATAACAAACATTTTCTGTATGATTTCCATTTTTATGATACTTTTTGTATTGCTTAAAGCACTTAAATGGTGATTTTTTTATGTATCCTATTTAACCTATAAATATCTCCTAGGTAGAAAGAGTTTGGAATCTCTCCATACTCCATTTTTGTATAGTGTAATAGTAATTGATGAAACATTATCGTACAGTCTATTTTCGTGACAGTCGTACATCTCCCATTACATTTCTTAAAAATAATTCTATTTTCGATGAAAAATAGTTGGTGGAAATTTCACCAAGATATACTAGGTTACTAGCTCATTATGTGTTTTATCTCTCTATGCAAATGCAAAAGGAAAAAGAAAAAAAAATCTCATCCACAAAATTAGGTATTTTTGTTTTGACCTGATATTGATTGAAATTGTTACACTAGAAAATGACAAATAGACAAAGTAACTCCAATTGAAGAATACCATTAACTTTACTGAACACTCACAAAAACTTTATTTTATTACTAAGAGTGAAAAAAAAAATGGTTGTACAAAATACGTTAACAAAATTGTTGCCATCTTACTTAATTAGAAAGTAATAGAAAATAGAGAGCTGCATGAAATACTCAAATCAGTTAAATCAATTATAAGTTCTACTTATTATTTCTTAAAGTATAAATAGTATTTGCATCTTTAAAAAAAACATGGATTTATAATATGATTTTTTTTAGGATCTTGAAAGGTTCTAGAGTTGCTCTAATAAACAGAGATGCTTTCAAGAATCTACCAAATTTAAAGACTCTGTAAGTCGAATTAAATCATAAGTACCAATATCAACTTCAATAATTAACCTTGAAGAAATTTGTTGATTTTTATTCAAATTTTGTTTGAAAATGTAGTCATTAAAACTAAATCTTTAATTATTTAGAAGTCACATCTCATCAGAGCAATTAATCTATTATTTAGAAATTGAATTTAAAGATATGATCATATATATTTCTTGAAAACATAAAGAGTTACCTTGATCACTGACTGACTGACTGACTCACTCACTCACACAATCTGCAACATTATAAGTGAAAAATTATATAATAATTGTAAAAACTTCTTCCTGTTGTTAAAATTGTTTTAATCAGAATAAATAAAATATATTTAGACTGGAATGCATAAATTTCTAATATTTTTAATTAACTATTTTTAATAAATAAATTTTTGAAATGTAGTGTTTTATTGTTTATAAACGTACTGGGATATTTTTATTATTTAAAATTAGATTAAAATACAAAGCACACCCTGACAACAGAATCAACTCTATGTTAATGAAAAAGAAAATAATCGATTTGATTGATGGTAACTATCAAATCTATTATAGTACCGATTCTGTGGTCAGTGAACCTCCGAATGATGCAATCATTTTCCATGTTGAATTCACGCACAATTTAATGTTTCCATAGGTTTTTCATTAAAAATTTGTCATCAAATATTTTTATTATTTCATACACACACATATATACAAATGTTAATTGTAAATAAGTATATTAACATTTGTATATATTTAGAAAAATATCAATAGTGTATGAAATAATCAATAGTGTATAATATCAATAGTGTACTGTATGAAATAATCAATAGTGTATAATATCAATAGTGTACTATATAAAAATATATATAGTGTATGAAATAATAAAAATATTTGATGACAAATTTTTAATGAAAAACCTATGGAAACATTAAATTGTGCGTGAATTCAACATGAAAAATGATTGCATCATATATATATATATATATATATATATATATATATATATATATATATATATATATATATATATATATATATATATATATATATATATATATATATATATATATATATATATATATATATATATATATATATATATATATATATATATATTGCACCATATTAAAAGAAAAAAGAGAAATTTAATTTTTGATAAATACTTCGTGCATATTAAATTAAAATGTTTGTTATATTCATATTTTTCAAAGGACGCCCTAGGCGTCATATAACTTCCTAGTAAGCTAGTAAATAGTAGTGTAATGAATTAAGATTTAACTTGACTTATAATACTTGTAAGGTGAAACTGGTAAATATTACGATTAATTACAAGATTTCCTGGCATAAATGCATTGTAATAATTTACAAAGTTGAATGCATTTTTCTTAGTTTCCTTCTTATGAGGAGAGATGGGGAGGGGGAGGGGGTATTATGTTTTTTTTTTAAATTGTTCATCGTTTTGTACAATTTACACACAAGCAGGTTCTTAAAAAACAAAAAAAATCTAAACCTAGATTATGAAAGTTTTATAGAATGAGCTTCAAACCAAGATTTTGAAAATGTATGGCAATATAATTCGAGTGAAAACTTCCTAAAATTACGAAACTTTGCATTTTCCATAAACTATATCAACCATATCGAATTCACTGTACTGATCGTACTAACACAAGGAAGCAACAAATAACAATAGCAAAGGAAAACAATTTAAGTAAATTTGCATTTCTTACATTTTAAATTACTCAAATTGATTAGATACCATACATTTAAATTCTATTAAAATATTTATAAAACCATCGTATTACATTTTCGGAAAACAAGCATGCAAAATAAGTAGTATTAACTGATTATACATATAATTCACATCAAACTGCTTTTCTAAATTTACAGGTATCTTACTAATAACGAAATCACTACATTGATGGAAGGAACGATGTCGGCGAATGAAAAACTCACATTTCTGTAAGCTATTTTAAAATGTTTTTGTGTTATTATAGTAAAATAAATAATTTTAAATAATTCACATGCAATAATAACATAACCTGTACATTGAAAACATTCATTACTTTTACTGTACACCTTCAAATAAAACCAAGTGTTTGAACTTTATTATCATTAACAACTCTAACAGAAGTACCAATATTCCGAATTATAACTATAATTCTCTAGATACATCAGAATTTAAATATTTTATTACTGTTACACAGTAAAATCAGCAGTAAATATTTTTATTTTAGGGAACTTTCTTATAATCCCCTTTCTGTGCTGGCACCAGGTGCGTTTATAGGTCTCCAGAATCTGGAAAAACTGTAAGTTGATAATTACTTTGCCTGGTTTTGAACTGAAAATTGAGTGATTTCAATTAAATTAACTGCAAGTTCATGAGGTGTTGTGGACACGAAAGACGAACTCAATATTGGGTTAAAAAAATTCTTTTTCACCATCCGAATGAAGACCCTTTACAGATTCTACAGGTATATTTTTCATGTTGAGTTCGCCCTTCTTTCCCTCTCAGAATACGCAGAGAATAATGCCAATCTGCATAGAAAGTGACTTAAATGGTAAATTTGTCAAACTCGTTTTTGTCAGAACCACATTTTGTTGAGTTTATAGGATTCTTAGGATGTAAACTTTGATAATACATTATCATTTTCTGAGCAGAACAACAACAGTCCATATAAAAGTTGCCACAAGAAAATTGTTACGACTCCTTTTCTATAAAAAAGTCCACGGAAAAACAAGTTCAACTTATAAATAAATCGACTTCTTCATAGATAATAAAAAAAACTGATTTGTAATTTTGTGACTTAAGATTTTAACTTTGATAGTATAATATCATTTTCTGTGCAGAACAACGACAGTCCATGTAAAAGATGCCATATGAAAAGTATTATGACGTCTTTTCTATGAGAAAGTAAGCGCATATGGGTTTCACTCGAAATTGATTTCCAAGGACTAAGTTATTCCCCCGATGGACCCATCAATTGATACAAAATATATAAAAGTGACAGTTTCTAAAATTGGTATTTGAATCAACAATTTCCTATTACTACTAAGCGCTGAAGAAAACAGTATTAAATTTTAGAACAAAATAACTACACAAAGTTTTTTGTATACTTTATTATGGATACCATGTATTTTAGTAGCTACCTTCCAAATTGTTAAATACTAGGTTAACGCTTCAATTATTTATTGTGGTTGATGCAATTATTTTTACTTTTCTTCCTTTTGCAGAGATCTTCGGCATTGTTCTTTGAAATCTTTACCACCGGGAGTCTTTGATAATCTAGTCAACTTGCAAATGCTGTGAGTGTCCAATGATCAGTCTTTATTATAGCGTTTATAAACTTTGTTTAAGATATACTGTAAGGAAAGTCCCAACATTCTTAAGTCTATTCATATATTTTACTTATATACACATATAAACACCATTTGTAATGTAACGAAAACCTTTTTATAAAAGTGTTTTAGGAATTAATATTTAGCTTGTGTTCTATGAATAAATATTTGTTGTCGATCTTAGTCTCACAATTTAAAGTCAAATGATATTAACGAATATATATCTATGGCATTGTTAATTATAAATCCAAGATATCGTGTAAATACTTAAGAATATATGACATAATACCTCGAATTAAATTTTAACCTTTATTATCGTGGTGTGAAAGTATGTAAATAAAAACAAGTTGTATTGTATGAGTAACTTTCATTAAAAAGACACTTCTGCATTCTTCTATATTACCATACATCAAGTCCAGAAACCAAACTCGCACAATTTGACGACATTTAAAGGTTAAGTCTTCAAATGTCGACAAATTGAAGGTTCTCTTCTGCAGATTAGTGGCATATGATAATAAATACTTACCCATTCGTATTTCAAAAAGATACGTCGTCAAATTGAATAGTTTAGCGACACAGTTTATGAGAAAACTGGTTACTTAATATCCCAGTTATAATACTACAGGGAGTTCGAATCAAATGTCTCTAAATTGAAGAGGTTGCTATACTTAACAGAAGGTTAAAATCATACGAGAAATGTAAAATGAAATAATGAGACTCACAAAGTTTTTGGATGAAAGCATTGCACTTGCAGGTGGATTAACTAAATAGTCCTGAGGACATCTAACCGATAGTGCAATTCATGTTCGCTGCATTATTTCCATAGTCGCAGTAGCAATAGCAGCTATTATTGAGGCACGAAAGTCTTCAACATCACAGTGTCGTCTGGAGACCTAGGTGACTAGGCAGGACCTCCATGTCCGGAACCGCGGGTTGGATTACAGTGGTCTGGAAAATAAAATTTTCCCCCGAAATCCAAGAATTCAGAAGCAAATTTTGCCTTATACAGCCAACGTAAAGATAATGGAATTTTTTTAACCTTCAACTGCTGTGGTTGGGTGGTTTGAGGTTTTTGGCGCAAGAGCAACACATGGTCCATACTGAGCCACACAAATTTGTGAACATCAGTTTAAAGTTTAAGAAACATAGTATCAGAAAAATTAAAATAAAAGTCAAAGATGAGATATTTTAGGGGGTGGAAGCATTCCACAAAAAATGACCCGCGGTCTGTTAGACCGCTTACAGCAGTTAAAGGTAAAATAGACTGTTGAAATTAGGGATCTTTGATTCAGACATCTTTTCTATCTATTTGCATCCAAGATGGAAAATGCAGGGGAAGAAATCTCCCTGTCGAACTTCAAAACACTTCAGTGGAAAATAATTGGTTGGATTTTATTTGAGTCTTATCGAGACATTCAAATTGATATATGATACATGTCAATATAATTCGTAGTTAAAGCTTTACGAATTTCAAATTGACCCATTTGTCATTTTCCGTACTTCCTATTGAATTTTAGTATGAGAAATTGTCTCAAAGAAACTTTCCATTTAACAAATAGTATGTATCAGTAGCATTTGTAGTTTTGTTTGGAAATATTAACTTTAGACACCCGGATGGTCAGACAGACAACCAGAGTTTTTTGTGTAAGCTTCTAGTTACATAAATGTATTGTAAAAACAAAAGTAACATTAACATAAGATATTATGAAAAATATTATACATTAAAAAAAACTTCTCTTGTAATTTAAATGAATAGTTAGTTTTAGGATACTTTTAAAATAATAGTTATTTATGCAACTATAGTTGCAAATGTAATACTTTTTCTACCAAAGCAAAATTCTTATTTAACGAGTGTATTGACACGATTCAAATGACTTACCAAGCTTGAAAAAGCAATTCCGCACATGTTGCATACAATATTTTTCATAATCAGGTGCACAAATATTTTTAATACATACATGCTAATGTTGGTAACTCCAATCAATGAATAAATGGGATTTCTTCTATATCAAGACTACATAAAATTTGAGCACAAGGCGAGCGATAAAGTGGTTAAAAACATTTTCATAACAAGGTATACAAATTAAACACTTTTTAATAAAAATCATGGCGAAAGCAACACTTTATCGTGAGGTGTGTAGTAAAATATTTTTTATAGCAACGTTTAGATGAATAAACTTCTTTAATCAGAAATCGTGGCGATAGAAACACTTTATCGCGAGGAGTGAGGTAAAGTAACTTTATCGCACTCAGCGGTAGTAAAAAGGCTTGGTATAGAAATGATATACTTTCAAAAGAGATTCATTGACTGGAGTTTCCAATTTTAATATATACCTGCATTAATATATACCTGCATTGTGTGCACTTAATTACAAAAAAAATATTGTATGCCACATGTGCGAAATTATTATTTCTAAATCGGTAAACTATTTGACTCGTACTAGCTCACTCGTCAAATAAGCATTTTGGCTTGTTTGAAAAAGTATTAATTTTTGGTACTTTGAATAACTAATTATTATCACAGAAGTACGATAACCAAATGGAAGTATCTCAATATCACGATATTGAAACGATATCTCAAACACGATATATAAACATATATAAAAGAAAGTTTTTATTATAAAAATGATTCCAGAAATTACGTACATTTGCCTAAAATTATTTCTTAATATTTATTGTGTCTTGAAAATATATATTGATAATTTAAAGTAAATACTAAGAATAATTTAACTAAAGAATTTTTAATAGAATAAGTTAATAAACCTATTTCACAGAGTGTAGTGCCTTTAAATTAAACTATTTCATAAGCATAAAAAAATCTTCATTTGCATTTTATTTTGCATTGTTTATCAGACAACAACTTTGATGTAAATAACTCTTTTACATTACTATTTATATTGTAACTCAATGGCTATGAGTTATTGTAATTAAATAGCTTTGCTTAGTAAACTTAATGTCTAAGGACATTTTTAAATGTTTTGATTATTACCATTGATAAACAGTGTTCCAAGGAGAATTCCTGCTACTCATATATTCTCATTCAAAAGACAAAAAATAACTTCGAAATATTGATGTACTCTTAATGGTTTTAAAGTTTTCTTAATGTGATTGGTTCTTATTAGTGTTCTTTTCAAAATTAATAACGTCATATCCTATCCAACTTTATATTCCTAAAAGTATCATTATAATTATAGTAAATTATTTAATTTAATCAATTAAATGATTATCAACAAGTCTACTTTTTTCCTTTCTAGCTTCTTGGACAGTAACCGTTTAACTACCATTACAAAATATGTATTCAAGAACCTTGTAAACTTACAATTATTGTGAGTATAATGTTATATATTACTAATGTTAATAAAAATCATAAATATACCTATACTAAAAACAAATAATTTTGCAAACATATTGATATTCATTTGTGACAAAATGAGAAATCAATAATTTTCGCAAGATTTTAACTTCAATCATCAATCATTTTCATCTCAGTCCGATCATGATTTATTTGGAGCTTTTTGTTTCAGATCCATCACAAGAAACGAAATTACTGAATTGCACTTAACATATTGGGTTGGTCTTCAGAACCTGAAAGATCTGTAAGTTACATTTATTTCATTAAGTTGACAGTTTTGATATTTCAGTATAGTAGTTACTTCTTCTCAAATTGGAACTGTTAAGAAAACAGTAACGTAATTTTAGAGCTTGGATATGGTAAATCAAATTGCTGATGTTATTCCGTGCTTACATATTGAAACGCCGATGTTATCCAGTGCTTACATATTGAAATGCAGATGTTATCCAGTGCTTATATATTGAAACGCAGATGTTATCCAGTACTTACATATTGAAATGCAGATGTTATCCAGTGCTTACATATTGAAATGCAGATGTTATTCAGTAGTGATCACAAACATTATATGGACATTTTAACTTAGAATTACTACGTGTTTTTAAGTTTTGAGTATTAGTCTTCTCCCATCAATTATGTAAAGTCCCTTCCCACGTTTCATCTAGTTAAATATCTAAGAGTGACAGAAGTCACATGGTTTTTCGCAGGTAAAGTCTATTTGCTAATGTATCCGTGAATTTTCGGTACTTTCACAAATGACTATGTGAATAAAAATAGCTTCTATAATATTGATGTCACATTTGAGTAGAAACAATGCACATTAAGAGTACCATAAAACGGATAATAAACATCTTTATTTATTATTTATTGCAAACGAACTCATTTATATTAAATTTGTAAATTGCATTAAATGTAAATAATCAAAACTCTCAATGGCTACAGATCTTGAGGTAAACAGTATCCCAAAACACTTTTAATTCTCCTTTTTTTATAGTTCTTTTCAAACTAAATCTTGATTTAAAATAATATTTAGTGTGATAGGAGGTTGAATATGTGCATTTGTATCTGCACTTTATCTACATAATGAATACGTCAGAAATACATATTCCTCATTCATTTACCAATTGAAAAGCACACATTTTTATTTCTTCTCCAAAAATGATACTTTTTTTGTTGAGATTTCTCGAAACTATTTTTACCAACAGATAGAGTCCACTTGAGTATTCTAGAGAGAATTATTAATTTTAGTTTTGGGCTTAAGATTTTAAATACCATATAAATTGGTTTGAATTATAAAATTAAAGTAATATTTGAAATGAATGGAGTGTGTTTATGATATGAAACCAATCTAGAGTTGAAGGAAATCCATTCATCCATTTTATTTATTAACGAAAACGTCTTTTTCGTTCACAAATCTTAATGGGAAATATTCGATTTATTATAACTTGTACCATTATAGTGCAAGAAATCTAGTAAAGAAGACACACAAACGTGCAATAAAAGAGCTAATTAAAAGCCTGATACTCTTCCAAGCAGTTCATTAAAGTAAATTAAAATGTTTTTAATAATAAGTTATGACATTTATTTCGGTTTAGAATGTGATGCGGAACATAGTTACTAGCAATTAAGTTTTTTTTTTTTTTTTTTTTTTTTTTTAACCTTCTTTAATGCACTTTATCACGACTGCCTCGTTAATGCAGATTTCTCTGAAAGAATATAACACTTAAAATGACGTAGAAAATAGCATTAAATGGATTACAAAATTTAATAAAAATCCAAATAGAGTTTGCGTACACTTTTTTCTGAAAGGTGTATCTATATGTAATAAGTTTCAGTTGAATTTTGAATTTAACCTAGAAAACAATTGAATAATCCCATTACGGCTACAGCTTCTGTACAGAAATTTGTCTCATATGTTTTACCTAAAATGAATCCAAACAAATCTCGGTATGTTTGATGATATTAGAAATTATTTTAAGTAAATCAGTACCATTTTTACTATGCAAATTTTTGTTGTGGTCAGAGACTAAATCAGTGTTGAATATCAAGTCAGTGGTGTGGTAAAAATGATCAAAGCAATTTATTTGTAAAATCTTGATGGTAACTAAAGGTGGTAAAATAAATAAATGGTAAAATCTTGAATTTAATCTAATAAGACATTGATGAATGGAGTGATCATATTTTGACCCTGATGCTTTTGAGAGCATTATTTAAGTATATTTTTTAAGTGTAGTATTAATGGCCTTAAACATAATATAACTGCGAAATAAACTTCAATTGAAAAATGATATAATTTGTAGATATTATTATTTTTTTCAGGGCAATATCTGAAAATAAAATTAGTGTTTTAGAATCCACGTCGTTTGGAAACTTAAGCACACTGGAGAAATTGTAAGTACTAAAATCATTACAATAGAATTTTGAGAATATTCCTCAAAATTAAATTTAACAGGTGAACATAATAAAGTTACAAAAAGACGAGTAATTATAGTACTTATGATAAACACTTAAGTAGGCTTATAATTTACTTTTTTTAAGTTTGCAAATTGCAAGTAAATTATGGAAACTTTATTATTATAGTTATTTGACGTTTTCTAGAATTCTAGAAACCATTTCCGAACCATTTTCCGAAATAATTAAAAATTTCATTCATGACAGTTTATTAATAAAATTAAACCTTTCAGTTAATAATGACAATTAAGCAACATCCACTTTTCGTAGAATTTTTTTTTTTTTTTCAAACACAAGAAACCTTGTAAGCAAATTTCAAAGCCAAACGAGTTTAAATCAATTGCAAATAAATTGAAATGACTATAGATGCTTTTTTTTTTCTTTTTCTCTCTTTTTTTTCCTTCTATTTTTTTTTCTTTCTTTTTTTTTCTTCTTTTTTTTTTTTTTCTTCTTCTTTCTTGCTAAAATGAGTGCATTTGATGGGAAAGATAGTATAAGTTCAGATGTATTGTCTCATAATAATTAATCTATCAAAAATAACATTCATTTTCATTTGATTACAATTGTATTACAAGTGTTCTTTGTAATTTTGAAATAGTTTGAAGAAAAAAAAACTTTTGTTTTTAGATTTAAAATTCTCGGTTTTTGAAATATCTGCCATTATTACAATGATGAAGATGCTATGCTAGTATTCTGCGCATACCATTTCCTTCATTAAATTCCTTCCTAACGTATTTATGCAAATAAATGTGGAACTGAATAATTTTGTAAGACTGATAGCTGTAGATGCTGTTTATAAAGGAACCCTTAGTACTTCAAGATCCTGTTATCTGGGGTTTGGGCACTTTATTACAATTTTTTCACTTATAAATATTTTAGCTGCTTGATAAAAGAGAATGCTTTGTTTCGTAATTAAAACTGAAGTATTTGAATTTACAAAGGAAATCAGCAATTCCTGTTTAGTTTTAACTACCCATTTTTAATAGCGAACTTATTGGTATTTTTTCTAGCTGAATAATTTGAAACATTTAGTAAACATATTGTGATGGACATTTAGCTTGTGTTTCTTCTTTTTACTGTCTGACTTTTTATGGCGAAAGCAATGAAGTTGATCAGTTTGCTTTTTCTTCCATTAGAGACATGAATGGAAATCAAATAAAAGTTATATCTCCTGAGGCATTTACAGGACTTACGAGTCTGAAATCACTGTGAGTATAGATATTAAAGTAAAGTAACTTTATGTAACATATTATTAAAATGTTTACAAAAGCATAATATAAGTTTAAATGCATGTAAATTTTCTTACAATTTTAAGTATTCTTTATCAATACTTATTAACTATTGCAATACCTATATACAGTGCGTTAGAAAATGATAGGTCCACCCTATAATTACTTATTAACTTTTCTATAAAAGAAGATGGATATTTTATAATTATTTTATTCAGTGGATAAACTGAACAAATTTACTTTTTACATAAGTTTCATCGTACGAATAGTATTTGAATAAAAAGCAGAATAATAGAAAAATCAACCTTCCGAAATTATAGATCCACAGATCGTAAAAAATAAAAAAATAAATAAATAAAGTAGACTCATTAAGATTCTTTTCCAACTTCTGTCAAAATTAATTCATAAATCCTCTTCGACATGCTTTCTACGAGCTTTTACTTACTTTTTGGAATTTTTCTGTCTATTTTAACAATATATTAGTCTTTAGATTGTCAATGCAGTTATTCTGCTTACCTCCTGCGTAAACGGCTCTTCACACAATGTCCCACATGTTTTCCAATGGATAGGGGTCTGGAGTTGAAGATGATAGATCGAAAATATGTATACCATTATCCAAAAACCATTTAAAAGTAGAGTTTTCCTCATAGATAGGTGCGTTATTCTGCTGAAATATGAATAACACCACCAATAATTACGATATTGGGAAACAAGTAATGCTCAAGTAATTCTTGTTATCCTAAAGCATTTAGACTTATTTATGATGGCTACATCACTTTTTCCTCCTCGGTTCAAATCCAGTCCATACCATATTATTGCGAAGGTCATGCCAACAGTATTGGCAATCGTCTGGCCCATCCAAATTAAATTTCTTTTCATCACTGAAGATTATTCGATGACAATCATGCTTCCAAGTAGGAACTACCCATGCAAATTTCAAACTCTTTTCTTTATGTACTTCCGTCTGGTTTTGGAGGCATTTTTCTTTCTTTAACAAGCCGCGTCTTCTGGCAACTCTAAATACTCCATAAGTGGATATTGAAGGTTTTTGCTGGCATGTTAAGATGGAAATTATTTTATTACCTGATTTTAGAGATCTTAAAAGCAGTCATCTCATAATGTAACATTTGTTGGTTTTCCAGATGATTTCCGTTGACCAAAAGCGTTTCCCAGCGACAAAAAGTTTTTAATATCATTAAGTGACCTAGTTAAAATTCAAAAAATTTCATAGTTTGATTGTCCACTTTGTTTAAAAATAAGAATTTTGCCTCTCAACTTTAAAAACACGCTTTAATTACGACCCATTTCGTTATATAACTCTGAGCTAAAAGGAAACTCACAAACTTGTTTAAAGACATCCAGTGAACTACCAAGGTGATACAAGGACGAGACTTATGAGAAATTCTTGGTAATTTAACTAATTAGCCCCCAAAAAATGAAAAGCAGACCTATCATTTCGAAACGTTTTAAAACGTAATAAAATTATAAATGAAAACTTGTACCAATTATTTATTGAATTATTTTCTTATTTTGTATTTGTGAATAGGAAAAATGTAAAATTTTTGAGGCAAAAACAGTGTAACTACTTTTAAATTACAATGTCAAACATATGAAAAAACTAGTGGACAATAAATACATGCAGTATATACATATAGTATATACAGGGTAATTCAAAAGTAACAGGACGCCACAAGGCATTTTAAAAATTCATCATTCCCTAATATGTGTGATTAAGAAGATATGGTTTCCCTAAAATGCTATGAAAACATTCTTGGTTTCTCACCAAGGTCAAAATAACTCGGTTTTCTTTTTAGATAGACGGATAGTGCCTCGCGCCAAAATTATGATTGTCTTCCAATTTGCTCACATCACAGATACCTCCATCGCCATATTTTGATGAAACAACTAACTATTTATACTTTCAATCACTCATATATATTCATAGAGTAATGAAAGTATAGTTGCGGATGACTCATCAATTCGATGTTTTAGACCGTCAAAAAATCCTTTCTTAGAGCTGATGTGTGAGAGCTCACATTATCGTGGTGAAGAATGATTTGACTCTTCTGCTTTTTTCGAATTTCTTCGATGACTTCTGGCAAACAAATGGTCGTATACCATTCAGAACTGACCGTCCTGTGTTACTCTAATGCCACTGTCGCTATGTGATCGGTAATGCCGAAGAAACAGGCAACCATTTGCTTCTTCCGCGAACAACTTTTGTTGGCTTTGGCTCGTCTTGAAAGACCCATACAGTCGATTATTGTTTTGCTTCGGGCTCATATGCACAGATCCATGATTCATCACCTGTTTAGATGTTATAAACAGCCTTTGATGTACCTTGAACGTATTTTTTCCACATTTCCTTGCATCAATCGACACTACCCTTCTTTTGAGCGTTTGTCAGTATGCTGGATCCAACGCAAACAAATGTTTTTTTACTGCCAAATGTTCATGTAATATCTTATTGATGCTTGTCATACTAATGCCCAAAAATGTCTCAATCTCACGGTGTGTCACATGTCGATCTTGCTTTATCAGTTCATGCACAGCATCGATATTTTCTGGTACGACAATCGATTTTAAACAACCTTCACAGAATTTGTTCTAGAGCGAACGTCGACCGCGATTGAATTCGTTACTCCAGTTCTTTACAGTGCTGGAAGATGATGCTTTGTCGCTATTTAAAGAATTAAGTTCATCGAAGCACTCTTGCCTTGATAATCCACATCGAAAGTTATGAAAAATAATCGCACGGAAATGTTCACGAGTCAATTCCATTTTTTGCCAGAGGTGAATTTTTCAATTTATTGTAAACCACACAAATCAGACTAAAATGACAAAATGTTATACAGATTAAAAAAAAAAAAAAAAAAAAAGAAAGGGAGAAAAAAAAAATCTTATACAAGAATTATCGCGAAAAATATCGCCATTTCTTCTACATGAATGATGAAAATATAAAAACGATAAATAATACAAATCTACGCCAATATTATAGTGTAATTGAAAGCTGTTTGATTTTCAACACCCCTATTTTTTGTGTGTGTGTGTGTGTGTGCGTGTGTGTGAAATAAAAACTCATTTTTTTTCTTTTTTCTTTTTTTTCCCTACCATTTCTGTAAAAATCACATTGTTATTCTCCTAAATCAGCGTCAGCCACTAGGTGGTCCGCGACAACTTTTTCTCCGGCCCGCCGGCAGTACAGAAGAGCAAAAATCAAATTTTACGGAAATAATTTTAATTTGTCTAAAATAATTTTGTTGTTCATTACGAAAAACCGCGTTTTCCATTAAGTGGCCCCCGTCAGTAAGTCTGAAAAATCCTTTTTTTCCCCAAGACTGCCAACTAGGAAAAAAAAAGCAATAGTTTGAATTATTACCAATGACGCATTGCTTAGTTTTGTATTTATGATACCATACCCCCTCGATTCTTGAAGGGCACAATTCGATTTTTGCGTTTCTGAATGTGATGGACAGGAGTTGGTCGTTTTAATGCATACAGCCCCTTTTGTTTTGACGTAACAAAAAGTATCGCGATCTCTATGACTCCAGTGCAATAATGGAGTCGAAGACTAGTTTTAAACGCTAAGTAGATAGTGAAAAGCGGACCGGCCGTTATCGTCTCGCAATTAACATCGACTAAAATGGAAGATTTAAGAGGTATGGATTAAATATCTTTATTGATTATGATTCTATGTCAAGTCACATTGTAATATTGTAACAACTTCTTTTATGACTTCGATTTACGATGTAAAGAAAATTATTTTTTTAATCATTTGAAACAAGAATCAAATATCAATTGTTATTTTATTAATATGAAAAAGTTAAATTATTGTTTCAGTTTTAAAAATTGTTTTATATCGTTGATTCTTTAGTAATTATCACATTTCTAACATTGAACGAATGTAGTAAAGCATTATATTTATTGGCGTGTTCGGTATAAATCTGCGGCCTGCGGAAAGTTCTAACATAAGTCATTCGGCCTGTCTCTAAAAGTTAGTGCCGAACGCTGTCCTAAATGATCAAGACTAATCCATTTTTTAAATGTCCTCTTACTTTTGGGCTACCTTGTACTTCTTAATATATAAAATTTTCTCTTATAATTAAAAATAAAATTCAATTTAAGAATACATTTATTTTCAGAACTCTTGAGAAAAATGAGTTTAAAAAGGGATCAAAGGCAGTGTTTGAACCTCTGACATCATTGGAGCATATGTGAGTACATATAAAATTTATATATTGTAATATATTAATTTAATAATCAATATGTTAAAATATTATAGTAGTACCATATCTATATAAAGTTGATTTTTCTTTTAATAAGTAAATTAATATAAATGAATCTTCTCATTATAGATGCTTCTATTTTTCTTATGTAATAAATGAATTTTATGTACTATTTCACAGTAAATTTTAACATTTCATGTATTGTTCATACACTGATCATTTCACAAAAATATTCATCTTGATCTTTCGTCCTTTACAGTTTGAAAATATGAAATTAAATTTATTTAAAACATAATTATCGATAGTAAAGCTAATCAAATATAATTAGCATAAATTGGATTAAATTTAGAGTAGGATACTACTGAACAGTATTATAGGTAACAGTACCTCAAGGATTATTCACGAAATTGAGGCTCCAATCATCAGACCAAAAGTAATTACTGTTGATTGTTTGCGTCCAAGCGAATTAAAAGGGAATTTAATGCTAAGTTAAATGCAAATAAATATAACTTCCAATAATAAAATATGACACCAACCCTCAGAGAAAAGCTGAATCTATCTAAAGTATATAATTTGCTTGAATGTATCAAAATCCAATGCGTATTATTTGAAATTAATTAAATTTTCAGGTGCAATTATTAAAAGATTTGACATAAGTATCAATAGCGTTTCATTGTTCCGTCTTAGAAACAATTGGGAGGGCTCCATTTTAATCGAAGGTGGGTTTAAAAAGTGTCCTCAAAATTATTACTAAAATATCAATATGTATTTTCTAATAATTATAATTAAATTTATTCGTTAATACGTTCCTTTTCGTAATACATTAATTTTCCTTAGTTACTTATGCTATACTCATTTACTTCGAGTATATTTTATTTTTATTACAACTTGTACTTACCGTTTAGCTATTTCGACGACTTCCACATGTGTTCAGTGGCCCTCCACGTTCGCGTGTGCAAGCCACACGGCGATGGTATCAGCAGCATAGAACACCTTCTGGACAGCGTGGTACTACGTGTGAGCGTGTGGCTCGTGGCGTTTGTCGCTGGTCTAGGCAACGTGGCAGTGTTGGTCGGTCGATTCATGTTCGTCGAGCCCAACGAGGTGCACTCCTTCTACATCAAGAACCTCTCGTTGGCCGACCTCCTTATGTCTGTCTATCTGTTCGTCATCGCGGCGTACGACGTCATCTTCAGAGGGGAGTACATACACCATGAAGGAAAGTGGAGGCACAGTTGGCAGTGCAATCTGTGCGGGTTCCTGTCTACGCTCAGCAGCGAGTCATCCATCCTCATCCTTGCTGTCATCACCACTGATAGGTACGTATGTTAATCGTGTTTCTTATGCACATAATTAATTTAATGGACTGCCATCACATTTGCTGCCTATTATGATGGCACCTAGTACATGCGAATGTAGGAGTGGAAGGTTTGTTATATTACAATATTTGAGCCACGATACAACTTTACAAAAACGACGATCATTTCTTAAATTTGAGATCTAAAATATAGATAGTTAGTGTAACTTATGTGATTAAGAATATATATATAATTGGTAGTAATTATTCATTGATGGAGTTTCTGACCTACCATACATTCTGCTATTACTAAATAATTGTATTTAGAATTTTAGAACTTTATAATATTTGGTAGCTATTTAGTTTTGCCATCGGTAGCCTTACCTTGTTACTACTTGTTTATCCTTACCTGGAATATACCATCGAAACTTGGAGAAGTTATCTTACCTAAATGTTCATTGGGATTTTTGGATTTAGGACTCTTTAAAGTATAACAACAGAATAGAAGCTACAGAAACGATTTTTGCAGTTCAGCATATTATTTGATAAAAAAGAAGTTTTGTATTTAATACCCAAACTAATGTGGTGATATTTTTACAAATTCTACAATTCTTTCAACTTAATATTTTCTTCTTTCTATAAGGTACATGTCCATCCTGCATCCCCTGTCTGTCAAAAAGCGCACCCTCCAGTCAGCCGGGTTAGCCATGGCAGCCGCCTGGGGCATCGCCATCCTTTTCTCAGCCTTACCCATCCTCAACATCGACTACTATGGAGACGAGTTTTATGGCAACAATGGAGTCTGCCTGCCATTGCACATCCACGATCCTTTTGGACAAGCTTGGGAATATTCCACCTTCCTCTTCTGCGGTCTCAACTTCGCTACCTTCCTGTTCATCCTCTTCGCCTACATCTCTATGTTCTTCACCATCTCCCACTCGAAGATTGGTCTAAGATGCACTCAACAGCAGCAGGACAGGAACATCGCCAAGAGGTTCTTCTTTATTGTAGCCACAGATTTCTTATGCTGGGTGCCCATCGTTTTTATCAAGGTCATCGCCATGGGAGGTCAGTATAATTTCTGTCTTCTGACTTGTTTTATGGTTTCGAAATCGTTTACAAATTTTAACCGATTCTGTAGACAGTCTCGACATAAAAAGAGAGCTTGGTCTTCTTAATACATACCTCCGAATAAACTATTATCGATCCAGATAAATCAGCAGATTTTCTTAGTGTATAGCATTGACTATTGACGTTCAAAACAATTATTTTCTAAGCACAATGTATAACCATTTTAAAACGCTTCCGTCAGTAGTTATTTAGTTTCATTAATATTTCGAACTCAGAAGATTTAAAGTTGTAATTATTCAATAAATTACCTCCAATTAATTTTAAATCAATAATCAAAACAAGATCAGAGAGGCTGGCTTTAATTAAGAAAATCTGTAATAACTGAAAATGAAATGTGTATCCCTTTTTAAGTTTGGCGGTTGGGAGCCTTGAAGTTGCGTTCCAGATTACTTGCAACAATGAATATACTAATTTAAAATAAAAACCATGAAAAAAAAAACTTATCTAAGTCCATTTTGCTAAGTTAAAATTATAAAGTTTCATACATACAGACACATATAGGATCATATGTAATTTTTAAGGACCACAGAGATAATCTATGAGCTTGTTTAAAACTTGATTACAACATTCGTTAAACTATTTTTCTTAAATTTGATCCCTCTTAAACAGGTTCATGATTAATTTAAATAAAAAAAAAAAACACCTAACTCATGGTGGTTTCCTTACATTAACTTTTTTTTCCTTCATAAAAAGATAATTAGAATTGCACAGACGTTCTACGTGCTTGTTTAAATCTTATCTACGTCACTCGAAAAACTAACGACTTATTAAAAATTCATGCCGTTTCAATGGAGCTTTGTTTTATGCTTTCATGGTCAATGCAGCTTATGATAAACATCACACGTGCTATCTATTATTAGATAAGTTGCTGGCTCTCATCGATTAGAATATATCATTGAATCATTTATATTCAGTTTACTAACATAATTAAATACGGCCTAGTTTCTAATCAAGTAACTATATTGTTCTATATTTTAAATAATGTAAAATGTTATTTAATGTAATTCGAAATTTTATTCAACGTAAAATTTACAAAAAAAAAAAAAAAAAAAAAAAAAAAGCTAGATAATAATTGCATATCTAGAAGAATATTTTTGGTGCAGTATTTATCATTAGCTGAAGATTTTAGATAATCCAAGAGATTTAGACAACAATATATAAAGACAAAGGATAATTGTTCAAAAGTTTTATAATTTAAATTATGGTGTTAAAAACAATGTAAAACTATCTTTAGAATAACATCTTTCATTATGTAACATATTAAAAAAGTTCACAGTATATTAATTCTATTAGATATTCTTGTGTTTCGTGTAATTATTATCTTCGAAGAAATTTAGATGTTAATCTCTCTTAAACATATTAATAAAACAAATTTATTTATGAAATAAACCTTGTTTTGGTAGGATGCATTTGTCGTGCTCATTAGATAACTATTAGTAACAATATTATGAAATATTTCTAAAATTATCCTTATAAGCTGCATATATTGTCTCATATATTACATGGAATTTTAAATCGATATTGTAAGGAATCGTATCTTCATTTAGGAGTTCCTATCCAGGAGGACTTGTATGCATGGGTGGCCGTATTCCTGCTGCCCGTCAATTCCGCCATCAATCCCATTCTCTACACATTGACGACTAAACTGTTCAAACAGCATTTGGCAATGATGGTCTACAACTTCAAGGCATCTACTGGCGACAGCATCGCCCCATCGTGCGCCAGAAACCACAGCCTCAGGAGCCAAAAGAATTCCTTTTCGCAGGTAAAAGAAGATTTTCATTCTTAAAAAGTCCCATCAAAAAGCTATGTAGTTATCAAAAATTATCAATTGGCAATAAAATATTAACTTGAAGAATAAGTGATGAAACATAATGCTGGAACTAAAATAGTTCAGGGAATTTTTTTTAAGGTTACTTTTTAAGGTTGTGTCAAGGAATACTTGGTTCATCGGAGAGAACCAAGATGGAACTGTAATTATAGTAATATTATGCCTGTTAAAAGTTAATAGGCGTCATTATGTTTATAGTGCAATCAATTTGGTTTTTCGTGTTTTCTGAAAAATTCCAATTCAGGCGCCATTATTAGTGATAGGATGTGACTAAATCGTCTGCTTGTTTGTGTCCACCAAGGTCACCAAATTTCATTCCGGCTGGATTTTTTTATCGGGGTTATCATAAAGATCGTGTATTCCGGAGAAGTCCTAAGAACATTGATGTATTGAAACAAATCATAACTGGAGAAATATCGACAATAACACCAACAATGTTACGAAATGTGTTTAACAACTTGGTTCAAAGTATTAAATTTGCAATTCACTATAGGAACGAACATAAACGTATGGAATTTAATGTATAGATTTTGAATTATTTAAAGTATTTTTTTAAAAAAAATATATCACACAGGACTTAAGTAATACTGTGCACCTTCATCATTGTTTCACCTTACAAATAAAGTTGTAGCTGTCCAACAGTGTTGGAAATTGTTTCCTGTACTCAAACAAGGTTAAAAAAAAAAAAAAAAAAAAAAAAAAAAAAAACTATTCTTCAGTGTTACAAATGTTGCACATCTATCAGATTTAAGGGTAATACAAAAAACCAACTGGTATTCTTAAATTTATCACCTTGTAGAAGTTATTTTTTTTAATTAATACAATGAGAATTGTGCGTATGATATCACAGATTAAATGTTATCCTGCATCACGATGATATGCTGGTTTGTTAGTATTCGTGTTTGGAATATTAGATCACACTTGTTCACATTTGTAAAATTCTAATCTTATATTTCGGCAGTTAAGTGTTTGAGACAATTTTCGAACATTAAACAATTATGATTTAGCTGATTATGACTTAAGTAAATAAAAAGCAAATTTTTTAGAGGTGTGTTGTGATTTATTACAAGCATGTAACAATTGTTGCCTTTTGATGCAATCCCCCTCCTAATTCCGCTTTGCATGAGGCACATTACATAATTAGCATGGGTAAATATTAACTAAATAAGTTGGATTGTGGCAGTAACTGTCACTAAAAGTCCACTATTGCATATGTTTTTATTGCCCTACAATAGATCAAAATATCAAGCAAGTAAAATTTAATATCTTTAATGTTTTAAATCTCTTCTCCTGATTAGAATCGCGACAAATGGTAATAAAAAGTGTGCCAATTTGGATTTTATAAACAAAAATATCGCCAAATTGAACAGTTTGATGACAAACCTGATGAAAAAACTTGTGACTGAATATCCAAGTTTTAATTAAGTCTGTAAGTTACGATAGAGTTATTATGAAAGCCCTTTTCCAGATGGAATTTAAACTGTTTTTGTTTAATTTTTTATATAGAACTTCTTTTAAGGGCACTTTTCTTTAATGTATATCGTGTCTCAGAAGCATTTTGTATATTAATATGAGAATTTTGCGCATAAACAGACCAACCAGCAAAGTTTCCTATGTGCTTATTAGCTTCTCACATTAGAATAGTGTCGAAGCTAAGAAAAAAATAGTGAAAAACGAAACAATAACATGGAATAGACAACATTATATGCAAAAATTTACCAGCACCTCAGTTTTTGGCACAATGCACGTTTTTCGTTAACTTTTTAAGATTGTGTGTTTGATTTAAACTTGTTTTATGTTTAATGTTAAAACTTCAAGTAACGTTTAAAGTGAAATTAGTGATACTAAATGAATTTTTTGATTTGCTTTCAGGCCGACCATAACCACATAGCTTTGGTAATGAATAGAAACTGCATGGCGTGTCGCCAACCCAATGTGGCCCGTCGCAGCTCTTCTGGTTCTGATCTCGGCGGCTGTCGACGAAATTCCAGCAAGAGGGCTACCACTTTGACAAATGTTCTTTAAAGATCCAAGTTTTCCTGAAGAACGAAGTTCTCTGAATATATACATCCATTGAAGAATTAAACATGCAGAATACCAAAATCCTTTAAATAAGAAGTACTCTGATTGGGGACTTCTGTGGAAGATGAACCTTTTCTGAAGATAAAAAAACCTCTGGAGAACAAAATTGTTTTAAGACTAATGTTAAATGCAGACTAAAATTATTTCAACATTTTATATTTTTAAAACTTAACAACTGAAGAAGCATAATTTTTTCTGATGGCAAACATTTTCTTGAAGGGGTGTATTTCATGAAGATGAATCTTTTCTAAAGATAGAATGTTATCCAGAGAACAAAGTAGTTGTTTAAAGAATAAAGTCATTTTCGAGATAAACTGAATTCCAAGTCTTACGTATTTAAAATGCAACGCATGAAAAAGGGTTATGTTTTCTGAAGACGGAACATCTTCAAATATCAAATTTAACAGAGTTATAATTATTTTGCTCAATTATATTATGTAAACAAAATATTTGAGTATTAAAAATACCTAAGTCATCTAAAGACAAACATCCTCTGAAATGTGCATGTTTCATGGAGAATAAATTTTTCTAAAGACCAAACCCAACGGAAGATTGAACGTAATCCGAAGTCAATGTCTTTCAGACCAATAAGTGAGTAAGAATAATGTTCTCTCAAGACAAACGTCTTCAGAGGATAGAGTCCTTCGAAGACAAACGACCTCTGAAGACGAGCGTCTTAAGAAAATTACCTTCTTGAGAAGACATAGCGTTATCTGGAGAAAACAAAGTCATTTATTAACAATATAAACTGAACTTTGTACGAGGTATAATGCTTGTATGGACTTTTGAAAAGAATGGTCTCTGAAATTGAGTATCGTCAAAAGTACAACTTCCTGTGATGGCCAGATCCTCTATGAACCCGGTGAATATTCAGTCATATTTGTAAATAAGTCATTGTAATTAATATTATACTTGATGTTGGATGTATTAAATTTTATTGTGAACTCTGTTTGGAAGGCTTTTTTATATTGTGTTTGTCCTACAATCCCTCATTATCAAAAAATCCCGGAGTTGCCTGCTTTACTCGAGAATAAATAAACGACGAATTATTTTATATTTACTAATAATAGTAACTTGAATCCTACTTTCTATCAATATGTCGATTGCCTATTCTCCTTATTGTCTTTAATATCTCAATATTCTTACTATAAAAATCCTTTTTTCATGTTCAAAGCCTTCCTATCTGTGATTCTATTAATTGGTATTTCCAGTTTTACTTTCATCTGAAAAATCAAGTTCCTTCTTATTCTCAGTATAAAACTTTAAGGAAAAATATCAGACAACATATAATATTTTAAATGAATAAATACAATACCGGAAAAGCACAGTCATTTATCCACCGTATTGGAATAAAATCCCAATTCAAATTCCCATGCAAATTGAAATATTTAAAAATTTGACAAAAAAGTGGCACTGGTTTCAGATCTCGATTACCCAACTTTAAGGAATTGAAAAGGAGTTAAACGTTCCAAACGAGGGATATTCAAAAGTACATTTTCCAATACAGTCACAATACTGAAAATTGGTACAAATATCAACTAGGACAAACATAAAAAAGTAAGCTATTTCGATCTTGATTAACCAAATTTAAAGCATCGAAAAGGGATCGAAACGTGCGACACGAAGAATAGCACAACGTCCTACTATACACTTCTAATATAGTCACATCTCTGAAAATTGGAACCAAAGGCAAGCACGATAAAACGTGGCGAAGTTCTTCTGGACAAAAACACGCTAAAAGTATGATGATCAGATCATCAATTCAAGCAATTGTGATCAGCAATTGATCAAGCAATTGTGGGCATCATCACAGGGCACTACCATTTCAGAAAATACCTTCATACAATGGGACTTTTTTAACAAGACCCCATATGTAGGAAATGTCACAAAAACGAGATGACGGCACATCATGTTATATATGAATGTGATGCTGAGTTATACCTTAGTTCTATCAAGGGTTTGTCAGACTTTATTGCCAAAGTAGGCGATCTGAATAAATGGAGTTTAGAAACATTTGGTTTGGAGCATAGTACAAAATGCTACCCTAAAGCAGATGTGCCACATATCTGACTGACCCAAAACAAAAGAAGAAGAAAGGCAAACACAAATTAATAAGCTTTTTCAATCTCGATTGACTAATTTTGAAGGGAAGAAAAGGGGTTTAAACTTTCCATACGAGGAATGTGTCAATGCCACTTCCAATATAGTCCCACAATTATAAAATTTGGAACTAATGCTAACCAGGTCAAGCATAGGTATTCCGATTTTGATCAACCAATTTTCAAAGGTTGAAACTCGATCACAAACATCAGCAATGTAGAATTCATGAATGTATTTTTTATTGGTGAAATGCACATGGAAAAATTTCGTTGCGAAGCACGGGTATTCATATAGTTGATAATACACAACCTAAAACTTTGATAATAAACATGATGCACATATACTATAAAAATCGGTGGAGAATTTTTTGAGAGTAGCTAATTACAGTTTGAGAAAATAGAACTTGTGCTTATTATCTATAAGTATTATACTTATTAAAATGAAGTATAAAGTCTAAAAAAATGCTCAGAAACAAACTACCCTTTTGTGTATTCAAATAAAATTTATATATATTAAATGCATAAGTGTTGAAAAATGTACGAAATAATTCCTAAAAATTATTCGCTTTATTGTTCTTACTTTTGATAAAAGTAGTCAATAAAAGAAACAATTCGGCTGTATGTGTAACTATTATACTTAAAACATAATTTTTTTTAGTATTCAATACTCTATCTTTTTATACAATTAAGCGTATAAAAAACAGAAAATCAGTTGAAAGTAATATAAAAGAGTTTTAAATATATTTTATAACGTTCAAATGAAAACTAAGAATAAAATTTCAACTATGATGCTGAGATATATTTCTTTCTCTTAGGTCTTCGCAACGAAAACTTTCTTTGAATCTCACTTCGGCTTTATAGATTTTACAAAATGGATTTTCTGATTTATTATAACTTTTCTTTCAAGATGCCGATATCATTTTCTTAGTTGGAGATAGGCCAATTTCGCTGAAGTTGATATTTTAGTAGGTGTATATACAACTATGAAAGAATCTATTGTAAGAGCTTTCGTACACATATGGCTCTTTTCGGTTAAAGTTGACATCAAAACGGAAAAAGAAATTTTACCACGCAAAAAGGGAAACTGTTTGTAAAATTTAAAATGTTAATAAAATAAATATTGTATACAATTTTGGGCACAAAAAGATTCAAAGTTCATTCCTAGCAGTTCCATTTTTCTAATAAACTAATTTCTAAAAATTGATAAAATTCTCATTATGCCCGAGTTTGTTCTGTTTTGATGTAAGTGGGTGGTGTGATTTTAAAAGTGATGGAAATAATTTATTTTTAGTTAACAGTTATACTAAGAGTTTTTAAATTAATATTAACAACGGTTCTCAAATAATAGTAAGAACGGTTGAAACATGTTTTCCAATTATCATATTCTTGTACTTCTTGGCTTTAAAAATGAATTGTTTCACGTAACGTAAATTACCAGAATTGTGTTTACTTTCATATGATTTAACAACAAAAAAAAAAAAAAAAAAAAAAAAACCTATAATAGATATTTGTTAACATACATTTTTGTTAGTTTTCGATATTTAACTGACAGAAATCTGTGCATTTATTTCATACGTATTTTTTTAATAATATTATGCTATAAATAAATTTTTATCGATAGTTTGGTAGTAACGATAATATTAAACTTGAAGTACCAGTACAGAATTGCCATAGAATACTAATACACATTTCATAAAAATTAAAATATTTATTGATTCATGGTTTCAAAACCATCCAAAAATAATTTAAATAATTTTAATGAATACGTTTTTGTTTTTAGGAACCCCCTTAGGTTTAATTTTAGTTACAATGCTATACAACTTATAATCTTTCTAATCAAGCCTAAGCATATAAATTATTATTATATTATGTAACAATATTGATTTCTATGCTTTGACATTAATATGTTATTGGAGTGGAGAACTTAAAAGAAGTTTAAGATTGATAAAAAGAATTTTTTTTAATACTACCAGAAGTGGCACCAGCAGGGGGGTATGAGGAGGGTGTAGCACCCCCGTCTGGCAAGCTTAGCCCCCCATTATTATTTTTTAAAAAACGGATCTTTAGGTGATGTTTTTTTTTCTTTTCTTGACCGAATGCTATACTTTCATTCCTTTATGTATACATATGGGTAATTGAAAGTAAAAAAGGTACTTGGGAACCAGAATTGTAGACGATTGTTAGCAGAGTCAGAAAATGTTTTGTCTGAAGTGCCTAGAATTGTTGTTTGAAGTGACAGATACAAATACAAATTTTCGGACATAAAATACAGAAATTGCAGAATAGCATAATAGAGAAAATATAATTTACAGAATACAAAATATGAATCACCAAATTTGCAGACTACATAATAGATCAAGATAATTAATTTTATAAAATTAACATAATTACACCACATACAATTTAGAATACAAATTACAGAATTATACATACAATACACAATAACAAATATACAATTTGATAGGGCAGTTTTTTCTTTCATTTGTCTAACAAAAAATAGAAAAATGTAACAATGAACATTTAATTTCTATATTAAAACTTGACTTTTAATCCTAGTAAGTAATGATATCAACTTTAACTTTGAAATTTTATAAGCTTAATCTAATGTTTAATATACATACCAGATGACAAAATAACTAAATGCATTTACCAAAAAAAACATCCTTAGAATTAGAACAGCGTTTTTTACATCAATTGAAACTCGCAATATGGCCAAGGTTAGAATATTTTTACTAACATCACATTAACCATAAATTTACCCTTATAAAATAAATATTATATAACAAATTATTACGTATAATTTCCAACAAACAGTGTCCTTCTGCAGAACAGAAGTACACCATGCTATCATTTTATGTCACTTCAAAACTGTCGAACAAATTGTATCATAACGACGATGCAGAACAGTCCGGTATCCTCTGAATATCCTCAAAGCAACTCGCGACGTCCATTAACGATGTAAAGGTATAAGTCGTCCATGATACTTATTCAAGGGATGAACGTGACACATTGGATGCAGAATGGAAAATGACACTTTAGAGTGTGAGTGTAAGTGATAGTGCAACTTGTTTCGAACATATTCAAATGAAAGCGCTTGGAACCTAAAAGCAAAGTGATGATCATTTCTCTTTCGTTAATTCTTTATATATAAGTTCATCGAATGCGACAGAAAACTGTTTCAGTTAATATTAAATTGTAATGTAATATATATATATATATATATATATATATATATATATATATATATATATATATATATATATATATATATATATATATATATATATATATATATATATATATATATATATATATATATATATATATTGAAGTTTCAAATTTATATTTTATGTAAAATATTAAACAATATTCAACGTTTTAAAATTGTTTATACAAGTTTATGCAAGTATTAAAATTGAGTAGGCAAAATATTGAAACCTGTTCCAGTTAATGTTAAAATGACGAAAAAGCATAATAAAATCTTTATATTCTAAGTAAAATTTTAAACAATGTTCAATATATTAAAATAATTAATACAACTATAAAAATTGTGTAGGTAAAAGGAAAAAATTTAAACATTTTAATCAAAGTATAAAATTATTTGTATGCAATCAAAGGTACTTTCCTATGCACATTACTTAGGAAATAGTCATTTGTTCATTTATTTAATTCGTGTTTGGTTAAAATATTAAAATCAGTGGAGGCACTAATTTTTACAAAAGTATGTCGAAGCTGCAGCTTTATTAAATGAATAAATTAGGAATTAGTGTTTAAGTATGATAAAAAGAAAATATTTTTATAAATCATTTTAACACTTAAAATATAAAAACATATAAAATATGTTTTTCCTAAATGATTTAGGCCGACCAAACGGTATGGTGGTTAACGTGCTAGCTTCTAGACCGCGAGGTTGCGGATTCGAGTCCCGTGTTAGGCATGGGTGTTTGTAAATGTATGTTGGCTTGTCTAATGACGAATGTTTCGGCGCATTATAGCCCTCGTGTTGCTGACGGCGCCAGATAATCTGAAGACAACCAACCTAGATTTAGAATGATTTTTTATACTTTAGAAAGTTGAGAATATTTTTTAAATTAAAACACTTTACATTAAAAATAAAGATGAATTCATTTTTAAAATAAAACACTTTACATTAAAAATAAAGATGAATTCATTTTTAAAATAAAACACTTTACATTAAAAACAAAGATGAATTCATTTTTAAAATAAAAATGAATTTGAAATAAATTCTTACCTTTAATACTTTGTATCATTTTAATAAATTCGAAAACTAAATTAAAGAGTAAAGTGGAATAAGTGCCTCTTCTAATAGTTGGTTTACAAGCTCAATTTAAATACTTGCTATTGTAATCAAGAATAGGGAATTCGATAGACATTATTTTAATTCAATGATCCCATAAAAATCATTGAATTTTTCTAATTTCTTTTATTTTATGATATAGTTTAAACATGGTCGCCGTCATAACTTTTTACATTAGGGGAGAAGGAGGGTACAAAACTGCTAAAATCTTGTTTAAATCGTTAAACTTTCAGGTTTATTACAAATCCAAATGAAATGTTAATTAACAATTGAAGCATTTATTTCTTTGAGAATAATTAAAAAAATAAATAAATAATCAGGGTTTATATTTTAGAAATCCGCTCCTCACATATTCAAATGGCTAATTTGTATTCAAAATTACATACAAATTTAAATTTTTACTATATTTTTTTTATATTCGCATGTCGGCGCCTCTCTTAATATCGCATATGTACTATCTCACATGTCTTAAGCCGGTCCTGGAAATATATAACATTAACAAATGTGAATACCTTCACTTTTTGTAAAAGGACATGTTCATTAGCATAGGTGCCGGAAGCCGCATTATTAGTAGAAGGTACAATCAATTAAAAAAAAACAGAAAAAAAAACCACACTCTTTTTCTTCTCGCACTGACAAGTATAAAATCTATTATTAAATAAATAATACACAGTTTATTTTTCCGGTGAATTTTGCCCTTTTCCCCATTTTTATAAAAAATTATGCGACTAGGGGAATACAAGCCTCATCCCATGTACCCATTTTACGTATTGAGTTAAAGCAAGTAGGAGTTAAAAAAAATCAATACTGGTTTTGAACATATTTTGTCATGTTTGAGCAGCGTATCAGTTTGATTTTCCCAATATCTGGCAATAAAATGCATATTTCCCAATATCTGCCAAAATATAAATACATAATTCCGTGATCACAAAACACCCTAAAAGCTATTAATACAAAATATTAACATTATACACTTATACTTATCTGGATTCTTAGCACCAACCAGTTTATTCCGTCGGAATCGCAGGTTTGCTTAATTTTTTTGAATTGTTAAAAAACGCATAGTTTATTGTCCTTTGTTATTTCCTCTTGACCGGATTCATTTCTTAGGTACGGCGAAAGGTTTACAAATAATTTATTAAATCAGTGACATAAAAATTAAAAAAAAAAAAGTAATAATAACGTTAGCGTTCCCGTTAAAATTAGAAGAAGGAAAATATTCTTTAAGGAAAGGGCGCAAATTAGTGTATGTGCCATTTCACAGTTTTGTTTGTCAAAAATGTAGATAGTTGGCATGAATTTAGGTATGGAAGTTTTAGTTTCGTATACACAACGAACCATGCAAATTTGACGTCTGGAATTCATCGACACATACAGATCATTCTTGAAGAAGACAACTGCCATTTGATAAATCATAGCTACATGTAATCATATATGTCAATTCATTTCTAATAAAGGTGAAATGACCATGTGTGGGTTGCCGCGCCTCTATCAAGTGTTTTGCAAATACTTGAACTTGTCTTCTCAGCTCTAAAGTTGTGGATCACAAACGAAAGCAAAGAAATGTCTTTTTTTTTCTTCTTCTTACTTGGCTTTGCGTTTAGTGTTACGTAAAGAAAAAGTGTTTAAAAAAATAAATTTAAAAGATTTTAAGTGAAGGAACACCGTTTCGCCTTCTAAAAAGGTAAAAGATCGCCTTTCCCACGTGTTCTCGCTCCACTACACCCCTGAGTTTAGGAAATGCCTCTTATTTATCAGATTCCGTTCCTAGAAATATCATTTTTTTAAATTTTTATTCTGGTTCTATACAGATACTTGCTAAAGCCTCTTTAACCTTATTACACCACTCCGTCGTCAAAGCAAACAAGAGGAAGCGACTAATATAGCAAAGAAAATATTTGTACTTCCCTTAAGATAAGCATTTCACTGAAATAAGGAATGGATGCACGAAGAAAGTTTTAAGTACTTGTTGCCTGTAAGTAAAGGATTGGAACTGAAATGGGTTTTCTATGGAAGTAGCTTATTTAAACGTTGAAATTGAGTTATTTAGGAGGTAAAATGTTTATTTTAAAGAAAATTTTTCATTTTACTTATTATGCGATACTCAACTAAATTATATTATTTTGATGTATAATGACTTTAGTTTTAGTGTTTGCTCATGACGGAATTAATTTTTGGATGGTTTCCAGAGAATGTTGTTTAAATACAGAAGTGAAGCAATTTAGCCTTTGAATTATGTTTAATTTACCCTTGTTGGTACAGAACAGACTGTTAAGCTTTGCTAATTATTGTTTGTTGCAACATGATGGAATGAGATGAAAATCAAGAAACGAGTGTTCATTGAATTTCCTGTGCTCTATAGATAGTTATGTATTCTTGGCAGCACTAGAATTTTACTGTCGGTTGGCGAAGTATACTACATAAATATAATCTGAATCATGGTTTTATCTTATTTTGTGTGGCAATTACGTTATTAAAACAAAAGTTTCTAGTTTGATGATCTTTTGCACTCATAGAGTGCCAATCCACCATATTACTTAGATTTGTTTACACGGTTCCGGCTGCCTACTTCTGCTACCATGAAGAGCTTATAATAGCCCAATACGCTTAGTAATTTTTAATAGCGATAAGATTACAAGGACAAAACCTTATCAAGCATACCTCTATCTTCAATCACATCACACCAACGAGAGGACATTGAGGCCACGACCAATTCAGTGTGCACCAGCCTCCATTATTAGAGGTCGGAAATATCGATCAAAATAAATATCGATACGATATCGTTGCATTAAAAAAATATATCGATATATCGATGAATGATTTAAATTTTTTTTTTTTTTTAATTTTGCCAGAAACGAAGTTTTTCGGAGCAAATTTCTACTTTTCATGAATGCATGCCAAAATTGTTTTAATAAATAAATCGTAAAAAATATTTTAATAAATAAATTATAAAAAATATTTTAATAAATAAATTATATTATCACTCAGAATAAATAAATTACATTATCAATCAGAATAAATAAAATACATTTGGATGTCAATTCATAAATTCACATTTATTTTTAAAAATGAAATTTTGAAAAATAGTTTACCTCATATTTTGATGATAGAAATGTTTTTAATACTTAAAATTAGATGCAAATTCCAGGCACACGCTGGCAACAGAAACGACACTATGTTAATGACTGCTAATAAATGATCTTATCTTTAAATTACATTAAGTTTTCTTTTTCTATAGGGTGCCATTTTAACTGTCTCTCAGCCAAGTCCAAATTTTAGTTTTGAAGTTTTCGAAAAGGGAATAATTAAAATAAAAAAAAATACATGGAACTACAAAACGATCATCAAAAAACTAAAAACCTTTTTGAAAATATCGATACATCGGTGACTTCCATCGATATTTCTACTATCGATATTTAAAAAAAAATATCGTCGTATTGATATATCGCCGACCTCTATCCATTATAGTTCACACCAGTATTCAGCAAAGCAAAGACCGAACCCACGATCTACTGCTAATAAACTCGGAGCCCTCAGTCGCCGGGCCACAAACGTACTGCATCACATGACCATGCCTCTTTTACCACTAAATCGTTATCTCTATTTGCTACTTACCCGCTTTCCTGCAGACTCTCTGGCATCTTTTTTACTCAAGAGACTGAATATATTCCTTTCAGTAAAGAGCTGCTGCTAAAAGAAGTTATGATTTTGAGATGTAATATCTGGAATTGTCGTAGTGAACTAGAAAAGTATTTAATCATAAATTGCATATATTTTTTTACAGTAATTAGGTTTTCTACACTCTTAAAAATTTCGTTCTATCTTGAACCAAAATTTTTTCCCATTTAGCTGCAACCATTTTAGTTTCACGATTTAATGGAGCTTAAGTACCGAGGTAACACCATTAAATCGTGAAACTAAACACCAAATGTTGGTTGCAACTAAATGGAAACCAATTTTCGGTGCTAGGTGAATCCAAAATTTTAATTTTTCCTTTTGTCTATAACAATGCATTATCGGTTTCAAATTCTTGTTTATTGACACTTATCAATTATTTTATCATAATATTATTGCTTTGCATAAACTGTTAAAAAATTTGAACACCACTCCTAAAAGTACCCTAGACTACTCCACTAATACACATTTCCCACTTATGTGTGAAACGATTTAAGAGTATATGTATTGTGGTAAGATGGTAAGATTCCGAGTTTTGAAAACTGTTCATCATTTGAAAACAACGATTAAATTAAGATGGTTATTTAAGTTTCTAGAAACCATATAGAAATTCAGGTTAAGTATGAGAGCACAGTGTAAAATAAACACTTAATATTAGGGGGAAATATATCTACTATCAGCGGTTTCTATAGCTTATGGGATTGTTCAAATAGTAATGCATAATAATAGTATTCCGTTTTTTTTTCACATTTACTCTATCCCTCCACCCCCACCCTTGTACGTTATGTATTAAATTCAGGGAATGCCTTGTTTAAATTATCGTTATGATACTTGAATATGTTTTTATATAAAGTTCATTTAATAAACAGAAAATACTTAACTTGTTACGTAAGTGTAACAGACATTGAAAAAAAAAATCAAAATCTATTATTCTGCATAACAATTTAGATATACATGTTGTATGATGAAGGGGTAAAAGTGAAAGAGGCCAATTAAATGGACAGCAGGTTTATTCGTGCAAAAGATAGAAATAGGTTCTTAAACCTAAACTAGGAGAGGCTACTTCCACGTCCGTTCACCTCCACTCCTTCAATCATACTCTCTCTCTGGCGACGAAGTCGCCGCTAGGGGATTACATAAGCAGCGCCCTCTACATCAATGGGGATAACACTCCCCCATCCTGATTGAGGAGGACCACCGACCCATTGATATATACTAAACCTGTAAATAAAGATATTGAAAAATACAGCACAATAATAAAATTTAAACAACATTAATGTCTTGAAGATCACAACGTGTAGTTCTTAAAAATTTAAAGTCTGTGGAAAAAGTTCTTGCACCATGAAAAGTTTGTAGAAAGGGAAAAAAAAGTCTCCTCTTCAAAAAGTTTGTGTGAAAGAAAAAAAAAAATCTTCTTTCAAAAGTCCATAAAAAGAAAAAAAAAGTCTCTTCATTCAAAAGTTCATGAAAAGAAAAAAAAGGTCTCTTCTGTAAAAAGTGCTTGTAGAAGAAAATTGAAGAAACTTAAGTATCTTCCCAGCACTTCATCATAAAGATTAATATTTTAGCTACTAAAAGTTCACGAAAAACAATCTGCATAAATCTTTGAATAGCAGACGGTGAGTTGCATAAGTCATAAGTACTTTCGGAAATTATTCCATCAATGTATTTTGGCTTGAAGATTGGAGTTTCAACTGGTAGGAAAAGCTTCATTTGAAAATTTGTACTTTCCATTTTCTTTGGTTTGTAAATCTTGACCTTATTCATAACAGTATTCCGTAAATTATCGTCGTTAATGTGCAAGAAATCCGCTTCGCTTAAACTCACGCTATCCCCAAATGTAAACAGAAAAAAATTATCTTCTGTTTGTTTACATGCCCCACGTGTTTTAATTTTTTTACATTCTGGACCATGTGCTTCTGCTGGTTGGCTTTTTTCTAAGTCTTCTGTTACAACACACACTTCATCGAGATCTTCCAATGATCGTTCATCTTTTCTCATGGGGACATTAAGCCCCGCCTCCATCAACGAAGAGCCGGTATTTTCCGTTGAATTATCCTTTGTATGACCTTGACACGTGCCTTCTTTTTGAGTTTCCGGAATCGTAAGGATTTCAGAAGCATTTAAAATTTCGTTATTGTTGTCAGCAGGAAAAGTGATATATTCAGAGTTCTTTTTTGAAGCAACATTGCATTTTTTTTTCGCGCGGGTTTCGAATTGGTTTTCAATCGGAAGTGGGTCTCGTATTTTTATGCTTTCGTATACGTTAGGTGGAATTATTGAGTTAGCACAAATAATATCAGAGGGTTCTGCAGTTACTGGAATTTGGATTTTGTTCTTTAAATGAGCTAGTTTTATTTTAGCATCTAACTGTGCAAGTTTAATTTTTTCGATTTCTTTTTGATTTTCATTCTTAATTTTTTCGATTTCTTTTTGCTTTTCATTAGCCTCTTGGGTTTTTCTATCCTCCTCTTGGGTTTTTCTTTCAGCCTCTTGGGCTTTTCTTTCCTCTACAACTGTTGTTATTAAATCTTTAACGAAATCTGGATCTTCAACGAAAATTTCACTTTTTTCAATTAAGTTTCTTAATTTTAGAATTGTGGCACCATCCGGTACAACGATATCTAACTCAGCGGCGACAAATACGAGATCTTGCTTTCTGATATTTTTAAACATAATTAATAATAAGATGGATCCTACCTGCGTTTCTTGATTTTACTTCGCTTTTGGAGCTGTATCCGTTTTATGTTGTTGCTCTTTCGAAGAGTACTCGTTGCTTCTGGTTTCTGGTTCGTAGTAGTTGGTCGATGTGGAATAACTTTGCTGACTTCGTTGAACTTCTGCTTGACGGCTGAAGTGGGACTTGTTCGGCGAAGCGACAGTGTTGTGGTTGCAGGTTCGAGTTGGCTCAGGATTCTGTATTCTTGCTGGCTATGTGGAATAACAATGCTAGCTTCGTTGAACTTCTGCTTGACGGTTGAAGTGGGACTTGTTCGGCGAAGCGAGTGTTATGCAGTTGTATAATGACGACGCTGGTTGATGAGTTTTTCTTTTATTTGTAGATTCCACTGGTGGTCGCTGACTGCTGCGGTAATTCGTGAAGAGGATTTTGGTTTGACCTCTGGATGCGTAGAAGTGCAGTTTTTTATTTCGTGAAGAGGATTTTGGTTTGACCTCTGTATGCGTGGAAGTAAAGGTTTTTTTTCGTGAAGAGGATTTTGGTTTGACCTCTGGATGCGTGGAAGTGCAGTTTTTTAAATATTTTTTTCATCGTATTCTCGCGGGTAAAAAGCACGGCGAGCCCCCATGTTGTATGATGAAGGGGTAAAAGTGAAAGAGGCCAATTAAATGGACAGCAGGTTTATTTGTGCAAAAGATAGAAATAGGTTCTTAAACCTAAACTAGGAGAGGCTACTTCCACTCCCGTTCACCTCCACTCCTTCAATCATATTCTCTCTCTGGCGACGAAGTCGCCGCTAGGGGATTACATAAGCAGCGCCCTCTACATCAATGGGGATAACATACATTTTCTAAGAAAGACATTTATCGGTACAGGCTCGCCTAAAAATAGGACGATGCCAGAATTAAATGGCTTGTCTTTACACTTTGATGACATGGGAGAAAGCATCTTAAGCAATGTTCGACATTAAACATGTGTGCATCTTGTTGTTAAGTAAAAAAAGATGATTCTAAAAAAATACTATACGAATTAAGTGAAAAGTATTTCTATGAAATTGTTGTTTGTGTTTTATACTATTTTTAGGAAATATAGGGAATGAGGGGTGGGAAAGGGGAGTGTTCAAATCACCAATGCTGTTTTACTATAGAAACATGTGAATCAATTTTTAGTATTTTGGAATTATGAGAAATACACCACTAGAATATTCCACAATGGAAACATTTTACACTTTTATAATTCCTTGGCAGTGGTAATATACTAAAAGTACCGGTATGTAATCACGTGTACCAATTATCACCATTCTAGCTTTTTGGGAAGTAGGACATTTGGTTATTTTACACTTTTGGACCCTTTTAGACCCCTAAAAATAGGTTTGTATCAAATTCAGAGTACAGCTATCATGGCAATGGCTGTTAAAACGTACAGATATCCCTCTGAGATAGATGAATTTTGGTTTTCTCTGGAATTGATAGACAAAATAAATATATTATAGTTAATACCTATTATAAACAAAACTGTCGCCATCTTGGTGAGATTGCTGTCAAACATGGCGTGTAAACTTGCCACGGAATATCCATTTTCTTATCCAGTTTCTCTATTTTGGACCTAGATGTGCAATTTCATAGAGTTACTATGGAAACACTCTTTTAATCGAACTTGCAAGGACTTCCAGATGAAATTCAAGTAATCATATTATGTAATTGAGACCTTCAATCTGATACATGATACATGTCTGCAGGATTTATAACAGGAATTTAATAGAAGCAGTCCTAATACAGGGAGTATTATTTGATATATGACACATGTCAGCATGATTTATAACAGGAATTTAATAGAAGCAGTGTTTATACAGGGAGTATTATCTGATATATGACATATGCCTGCAGGATAAAGGTCTAATAAATTGCAAATTAATTTCAGGTCATAGCTTTCAGTAGATTTTTGGTATGGAACTCGAGTTGATGAAACCTTCCATTTGACACATCACATTAGATTTTTATAAAAATTTTAGATACAATTTAATAATTTAAAACATTAAAGTACGCTCGATAAAAAAAATCATCAAAAATTAACATTTTTTTTTTTTATCTTGTAAAAAATTATTTCAAAAGCCTGATTAGAAGATTTTATTTACAACCTACATGTTTTCCTCTCATTTTAAGCAATGATAATAGAAATAATACCATGTCTGTCTACTGTAATTTTTAAACTTCGTGTGGGCGTATGCATTCATTCAAATCTTTTAAATCTTGCTTTAATGGTATTAAATTTGCTAAAAACATTTCTATTCTTGTTTATTTTCAAATATTACATTATATATATTCATACGTACATACATTTTTTAAAAAATATACAATTTATTTTAAAATTGGTATCGCTTTAAATTCTCCAAAATATTTAAACTAAGCATTTTTAAGATTTGAGATTTAAAAATATAGTGCATTTTATCAAGAACCTAACTACATAAATTTGTATATAATATTTTTAAGGCAATAAACAAATTTTCTTTCTTGAAAGGCTTAGTTTTAAAAGAGACAATGAAAGCGTAGGAGTTGAATTTCTTAACTTATAAAAAAATGTCGAAATATTTTGTATTTGTGCTAGTGCTGTGTTTCTTTCCTCTTTAACTTAATGTAAACAAATGAAAGCATCATGCAAGCAAAACATATTTTTGTAACTGTAAGATTAAACAAAAGTCGTTCGTAGTATTGGGCTTAATTGTATGCAAATGTATTTAACAGTATGCTGAAATCTAAAATTACAAACACCTTAAATAAATGTAGATGTTATTTTTATAAATATAATCAAAATCTTTTGTCGAAATTCACCTTATATGGCGTTTTTTCTTCTATTAATTCTAATATGGGATATGTACTACACATTATTATTTTCTATAGTTATTTTACGGCACTTTTAATTTGGAATTGAATTTTTTTTTTTTTAACTTTTGTTTAAAAAGTTCCCAAAATTAGACATTGAGAAATTTTAATCCGTAGTTTTATTTTTATGAATATGCTTCTAAAGTTGACTAACTTATTTTCTAGTAATAAATAATACTAATAATTTTGAGTCATGTAGTTAGAACGTGGAATTGAGCTCTAAGTGTAGTATTGTTAAATAGTTATTTAACTGAACTTCTCATTATTTGGAATTTAAAGTTTATATCTATTTCAAAAGTACTTTCAAAAGATGTTAGAATAATAACCGAAGAGAAATTTTAAAGAGTAAATTTTCAAACTTTATTTCAACTATGTTTTTCACTCCTTCTAAGTACATGAGATACAGGTGGTTATCAAAATAATGGAAACACCTGTAAATAAAAGTGACTATTAAGGATCCACTTCGTAAGCATTAAAATATAATTCAAGCTACCAGGTTTTTTTTATTATAAAAATTACATATCATGGTAACTCTGAGGTAACTTTAGTGAAGTTGTATACGTCTTGAAATTTTTTTTAAAAGCGTAAAACATCAGACCTCATGAACTTCCATAGAGGTCAAATTATAGGAGTCCGACTAGCTGGAGTAATCGTGACCGAAATATCCTAGCTTTTAGGTGTTTGTAGAGGTACTTAGTTTAAAATTATTACGAGTAGGCACAGTGTGGCTAGCCAAGTTTGGCAAAGTAAAATAGTAGATAGAAGGAGAGTCTGAGTGAAAGGGATCGACGGGTTTTGAAGCGGACTGTTATTTCTAAATTGAAAACAACTGCAACCAAAGTGACCGCAGAGCTCAATTAGCATCTGGATTCACCAATGTCAATAATTACAGTTAGCAGCACTTTCATAGACAAAATATTTACGGAAGAGGAGCAATTCCCGAGCCACTTGTCACAGATGTTAATGCCAAACCTCGTCTACAGTGGTGCCACAACCACAAATCCATGTCGATTTAAGTGGAAGACAGTTATACGGCCAGACGAATCATCGCTCACACTTATCCCTACAACAGGATGGGTTTTCGTTTGGAGGAAGCCTGCACAAGTGCACAAGCGTATGATCGTGATTGTATCCTTCCAACTTCCAAGCATGGAGGTGAATCCGTCATGGTATGGGCAGTCTGGTCATGGTTTTCTACTGGCCCAATCATAAGGAAGGAAGGATCACTGGGGAGAAGTATAAAGAAATTTTGACTGACCAGGTTCATCCTATGATGCAAACTTTGTTTCCTGCAAGAGATGGAATTTTCCAGGATGACAATGCTTCTATTCATTTGGAGGAACTTGTTCAATCATGGTTTGATGAACACGAAGATAAAGTGAAACCTCTAACATGAACCACACAGTCCCCCAACCTCAATATATAGAGCGTTCAATCCGGAATCGACATTTTCCACCAGCATCTCTCCCGGAACTTTCTCAATGTCTCTATTACGAATGGTACAATATTCCTCTAAAGACTATTCAACATTTGTATGATTCGATTCCCAGGTGAATCCCTGCTGTATTAAATGCCAAAGGTGGTCCTACGCCAAATTAGTAAAGGATTCCTTATAAATCTAGGGTGTTTCCACTATTTTGATTACCATCTGTAAGTTTAGATGCATCCTACAGAGTAAAAATATTTTGTATCAAAGATGAGAAGAAACCTACATCAAAAGATCCTTTTATAGAAAGAGATAAAATTTATATTAAAATAAATGCGAGTTACAATTGATTTTATAACGTAATGTAAAGTTATTTATTTTTTCTAGATAAAGAAATAAGTTTGAATTTTGTAGAAACAAGCAATTTATTTAGATGTGCGTGTCATCTTTTCATTAATCTTTGTTACACGTGACTGTGTGTATTATCAAATAAAGATGATGATTGTCGATTATGGTTTTCATTGTTGAAAGACGTTCGTTTTGAGTTACTTCGATACTTAATGAGTTACAATACTAATAATATCCTGTTCTTAAATACCAGCGAAGATTCATAAAAAATATAAATTGCAACAACAATCAACTCTTCATTTGGCAGCAACTAAAAAGATTGTACAGCCACGTTAGTCATAAACATTTACTTTAAATCATGTAAGCCAGCGATTCTCAACCTGTGGGGCGCGCGAGAATATAAAAGAGAAAATATTATTTAAAAAAATTGATTAACTGACTAAAAGGAAAGCACACATACATATAGAAAACAAAATACATTTCGACCTATTTAACAAATAACGTAAAACAACTTAGTAAATCAAAACTGACTTATTAAAAACATACTAAATTTAAAACAAATTTAATAATTAATAGTGACTTCCTTGGGCCAGTCTTTCAAATCAAAGTTTTTCGAAGGAAGGCTTAGTATTAGAATTAGCCACTCTCAATTCTGTTTCTATATTTAGCCGAGATCTATATTTTGTCTTCAAAGAAGCCGCAGAAAATCCAGTTTCACAAAGGTAGGATGTTGAAAACGGTAATAGAATGCAAAATGCCCTTGTTTTTAGTGTAGAAAAATCCTCCTCTACTCCTGCCAAAAATTCAAATAGTGATTTATTACTAAATTGTCTTTTGGTTTTGCCACTTGTCATGAAGTCTATGAATTTTTCGACAGTCCTTCGCGAGTCTAATAAAATGTATCCCTAACCCACTCGTAACTTGTTATCAGTTTGTCGTCAGCAAGAAAATACTTGTACTTCTTTTCCAGCATGGCTAAATGATTTTTTTTACAAAAACAACTTTGACATGTTCTTCTTCAGCCTTGTAAGTTTTAGTACAATCATCCTCATATGCAAACATTGTTAGTTTTTTTTGCTTTAAATTTCTGCTCCATAATTCCAATTTTCTACAAAAAGCATTAACTTTATCACTCGTAACCAACATATGTGTATTTGCTCCTTGGAGTTGAAGATTAAAGTCATTTAATTCTCGAATATGTCGACCAAGTAGCTCAATTTCATCACAAATATGCCATCGCGAAAATTCTCGTCTTCCTATCTGTTTTCTTCTTCTGGGAAAATGGCGATTTCTTCTCTTAATTCATAAACACGTTGCAAAAATTTCCCACGTGATAACCATCTTGCCTTGCAATAAAATAGTAACGCTGAATGTACTGAACTTATGTCTTCACAAAGTGCAGAAAAGATTCTCGATTTCAGGGGTCTCATTTTTATATAATTTACTACGGTTACAACCGTAGTTAACACAATATTCAGACCAGGACTCATTTCTTTCGAAGCCAAAGCTTCTCTGTTGTGGATCATGAATACCTTGGAATCTTCCGAACATTGAACGAGCAAGATCGGTGCATTTTCCGACTCAATTTTTCCATTCTATGTTTGCCTCGTTCATAACGTCATTTAAAATAGCAAATAATGCGAGCGCTGTTGTTTGGAGTTCTATTGGTTTGCAGAAAAGTAGTTCTTCTATTACTGACATATCATCCCAAAATCGAATATATGAAATTAAATGAGCATCTTTATTACTATCTGTTGCTTCATCAACCTGTATTGAAAACAATTTGTCACGCAACTTCGAGAAAAGCTGACACTGTACATCTTCAGCTGTATCACCAATTCGACGAGCAACTGTATCGTTTGAAAGAGGTGTGGACTGCAATTGTTTTGAAAAATTATCTTCTAACATAGTTTCTACAATCTCAATTGCAGCTGGCAAAATAAGCTCTTCACCAATGGTGGGAGGGTTTTTACATCTGGCTATTTTATATGAAACTTTGTAAGATGCAATTAAAGCTTTTTTATTTACAAAGTTTCTTTTAAAAATTATTTTTGCTTTTTATATAACTTTAATTTTGAAGAATTCTGTGGGTTTGTTGACGTACTCACTATGAAGCGTTTCCAAATGTCATTTAAGTTTATTAAATTTCATGCTGTCTGTGGCCAATATTTTTGAGCAAATGATACACTGGGGCCTTTCGTCTTCATTTACTTCAGTACTGGTAAACCCAAAATTTAAGTATTCTTGAGAATATTTTCTTGATTATATTTTCGGAACCACGCTCGTCTGTGTACTTGTTAAAGCTTGATTATCGTCTAATGCTCGCTTACTTCCGCTTAAAAATTTAACCATTAGTCCGAATAAATCTTCTGCCGTGAATATTTAATATGGGGGATTGCAATTAACACGAAAACATATATAACATACACATTCATAATAGATTCGATAGCGATAGAAGGATCGATTCGAATGAGACTGGCTGGAATTGAAACTTGTGTTATCGAACATTTTCCTTCCTGCTATGAGAAAACATTTGCTCTCCGCATGCTCGAGACGGCATCGGTTGTGTTCACTGCTCGCTTGGCAAAATGCCAGATGTGGTTTCTCGCCAACGTTGGCTCGCTTTTACTCTTGTTTTGGCAGTTAGTTAAAAATAATTTAAAAATAGAATCCAAAATACTCAATATACATTATTGTTATATACATTTTATTGTAAGCGGGGGCGCGACGAAAATTGTAATTGAAAACTGGGCCGCGAATACTGAAAAGTTGAGAAACGCTGATGTAAGCTAACATGTATTTAGCAGCTTTAAACATGATGCTAAGTCCCTATATGCGCATTCTTATATTTTAAATTTCTCAGTTTGAACCTTTATAAATGATTTTAATTACCTAACAAATAATTAAATTTTTTTAAAGATGACGAGTAGGTAAATTTTAATCCCATTTAAATAAGTTAAGAAAACTAAATTTAAATGCGTTTTTTCCCATAGCAAAAAAGAAGTTTCAGCTTAGAAACTGAAAACCTGCACTTGTTCAAAGAACAGAAAACATACCCACTTTTGTAAATGTCTTATTTTTGTATTAAGTATTAAAAAAATACGATTTCTACTTAATTCCTAAAATAATTTCTTTTAATAATAAATGATCATATATTTCTTCCACTAACAAAATTACTAAACACCAAAAACATTTTTATACTATTGATTGAAGCAAAAATAAATTCACTACATGAAAGTAAATCAAGTTAATAGTTGTTTTTGGAAATATGAGCGTCTCCTTAAAGTACTACAGAAATTTAGTTAAAAGAAAAGCTTTTGTTTCAGTTTGTATAGGTCCAATAAAACAGTATTTCCTAGAAAATGAATTAACCTGGTTAAGTTAATTACTGCAAGTTTCTATGTGCATCGTTTTATAACAATGTCCTTGTTAAGTATATTTAAGAAGTCAATTTAATTCTCTTCAGCTAAAATTTTTGAAATTTAATTAATAGACACATTCTGCTTAAACTAATCAGACCTTGAAAAGGCAAAATTTTTAAAAGCATTTTAACCGTAAAAAAATAAAGCCATTTAGTGTAAGCATAAACATAAATATTCAAAGTATGTCAGAACATCTTAGTAGAAAATAAATTCGAAGTGTTGAATAAAAAAAGTACGGAAATTCCGAAAAAACAAAGTAATTATTTTATTTTTTATTCATCTAAATAGTATCAATTTTGATTAATGTTGCAGTTATAGCTATTAATTCTCAATTTTTTTAAAATTATCTTTTATATTAACGAGAAGATTTTTTATTCCTTTCAAATATGTTGTGATCACGAAACTATATGTATTTGTAGGATAGTGTCCTATCTATATATATAATTCTCTTGCTTGCAGCCCAAATTTGGCTGTATTTCTGTGAGGAGAATGGCAACGACTTCAAACAACCAATCACAAGTCTTCTAAATGTATTTTTTATGCCCGAGTTTCTAAATTCAGCAATCCAGCCAATCACAATATATCTCTATATATAATTCTCTTGCGTGCAGCCCAAATTTGGCTGTATTTCTGTGAGGAGAATGTCAACGACTTCAAACAACCAATAACAAGTCTTCTAAATGTATTTTTTATGCCCGAGTTTCTAAATTCAGCAATCCAGCCAATCACAATATATATTTAGAAATTTGACTTCCGGTAGCAGCCAGCAACTTGAATTCGCTATATTTTGTTTTCTTATTACTGATATAAATTATTGCCTATTTATTTAAACCGTATTGATTTTATATTTACATTGATGCCGGAATAAATAGATGCATGATGTGTACATTTCTTTTGGATTAAAATTCTATATAAACCAGGTTTTTTCAAAAAATTGTCGGTTAAAATTCCAAGTCGGGTACGGATTTTGCGAGAAGAATTTCGCCAACAAATGTCAGCCGACGCCCATTTTCTAATAACAAGTGAATTGCCTATGGTTTCCATAAGTTGATGCGGTTTTAAGTAAACAATTCTTGGCGTAGAATCTGTACCGTACTTTAAAATTTTATTCATATTTATAAGTGAACGCTTTCCAAATATATATACCGATAAAAACTGAGAGTGGAATTTCCATTAACTTTTTATAATAAAATATTCATTCAGGTTATGATTTACGGTACGGTGCCTTTTGGCGACTTTTAAAAAAGTCTCCAAAATGAAAATAAAGTTGAAAGGCTGTGTTGCTAAATTCAAAATGGCGTTAAATGACGTGTTGTCAAATCCAGTCTCTAAGGTTACCAGAAAACCAAGTCGAGGGGTTGCCACATTCGGCACCAAATCACAAACTTTCAAAAAGTCACCAAGAGCCACCGAATAATAAATTTGAGCCTATATTTATTTCTAAACAGAATCCACGTTCCTAATTATCCATCTAAATAAGAATCCACGTTCCAGAGTCTAATTATCATCCATACAAAACCAATCCATTAATTTGAACTGTTCATTGAAATACCTGATATTTTTTAGAATTGTACATGAAACTGTTTATTTTTATTGCTTTCCAAAAACGTTTCACAACGTTGCAACACTGTTCCTTCTTAACGCGTCTCACATAAGCAGTAGGATAATCCAATTTCTTCAGTTTCATGGCACAATATCACTCTTCAAGAATTTTCTTGATTATGCAACTGAAATAGCTTTTTGCTAGGGCATAATTTAAATGCCACACTTTCAAGCGAGCAAAGCGAGTCTGGTTCGCTTTGCGAACCAAGGGGAATTGCGTAGCAATCCCGGGGGTTGGCGATCGTTAGCGAGCAGGGGGCGGAGTCCCCTAGTATGAGTATATAAAACTTACGAGAATTATTATTTAGATTTTCAATTTTTCTTTAAATTTCAACCCACTCTTTTCTAAAAACTGGTTTGACATTCTTTTATATCACTTTAAGTTTGTATTTTAGTTTATATATGGATACATCTAACTAAATTTTTACACCACGAAATTTAAAATTAGTGTGTTTCTCTGTAGGTCTGAACTTAATGATATGTTCAATAGAAAATATTAAGAAGCAACTATATACAGTTAAAAGCAACTTATGTCAGTTGTAAAATGTGTGTTTTAAAACTGTAAAATGAAAAAAACAAAAGAAAAGAAACCCACTTAATTTATAAATGTAACGTTTATTAATATGTATTCAAAATTAAAGAATAACCAAATTTATAAATTATTTTTCAACTATACATAAATTATACTTTAAAATGGTTCATATATAAATAACTTTTACATCAAACATATCGATAAACTTTGGCATGCAATAAAGAAATTCTTAATCATGCATACAAAGGTATTGAAATATACCAACTCCTGGTACATTTATATACAAAGTAACCAAAAACCTTTCTAAATAAATAAAGTACTCGAATGCACAATATACACTATACAAAATAAATTATTTAAAACATTACAAGTAATTATATATTCATAAAACTAAAATATTAATTTTAGCAAGTATTTAAAAAAAAAAAAAAAAAAAAATATGCCTACTTTTACGAAACTGATCAAATTTTGAAGAATAGTGTAATTTCATAACCAATTAAAGATACTTTATTTTCAAGAGAATGTCATTTTATAAACATTGTTCTTGTGCATTGACGCTATTGAGCTTGAAATTTGTAAATGCCATGAATAATCAAATTCAAATAGTTTCAGTTGTTCAAAATAATAAATTTAAAACGTTCAATCAGATCAATCAGTATGGTATAATCACGTGATAGTGAGTACCACTTGATCCCTAAATACGCATAGACCAGTAAGACAGAGATAACAACAAATGCACTATTATCAACCGTTTGTTACGTTTAAGTCGATTTGATGCGATACCAAAATTCTGGTTATCACTTGGCTCTCTATGTCAGCACCATCAATCGTTAAATTGATCCCACTCTAGTAATGAAATAGTTGCTCTCGGATTTATTATAGATAGGGCAATACGAATATTTTTAAAACACAAAAGTGTTCTCTTAGAGCAATTTTCAAGCTAAAATCACTTATCCATCATCAGTTACAAAAGGAATAAGTTTAGAGCAGATTTAATGACTAGTTTTTCCTTTGACAAAAAGTCCATCATATTTTACATATTTATATTTATAATAGAGACGACTTCTTTATTTTAAAACAATAATATACATATTTAGTAGATATTTCATATCTTCCTTTTTTAAAAAAAATTACCACACTATTTAATAGAATGTCATTTAATCACTAAAAACTAATACAATAGCTTTCCTGAAACTTACATAAATAAATATTACATGATATTTGAATTTGAATATCCTTTGTCGGATTATTCTAAACATAAGCAGAGTCCAATTACAGGTCATGCTTTAAAATCACTTTTTAAAAACAATGATATGAGTCACAATGTATATATTTAATAAATACATGGTTTTGAAATAAATATATTCAGAATACATTTCAAATCCTTCAAAATTCCTTCATTATGTTGGATTTCAAATAAAATAGGCCAGACTTATAAAATAAGTGCTGCCTTGTAGTGTTTTAAACTATTTACAGAAATGAAATCATAATTTTATACATACTTATATACAGTCTCAAATCTATTTCACTGGTAATTAATATAACCAATGAATTAAATAATGAGATATCTTTGGTAAGGTAATTATTAATTATTCGACTAATTAAAGTTCAAAATTTCTATCAGTCGTGCACATATATAAAGGAAATTATACTGTTGATGAGTCAACAGTACTTTGAAGCAAAGTTTTTCAGTTCTATTACTTCAAAATAACACTATTTCTGTTTTACATCATGTCTTCTTTGACGTGAAATGAAGAGAAATCTTGTCGTTTGCGTGAGGCAGATCTTTCTCGTGAAGGGCTATCAGGGACTAAAAATGATGTGGTTCGATTTGCAATATTGTCCTTCTGAAAAAAAAAATTGATGTTTCTAAATTGAAATTAAGATAAGGAACAATACTGCTGTACTAAGCAGAAGTGCAGTAACTCCACTTTTTGTCGATTTTGAGTTATTGTGATTTTTGGCGCCTCTAAGATCATACGCATATGTGTACATAAACACATGATCGGTTTTCGGCCCCTTTCCTATTAAACTCGGTAGTCAGTATTGCAGCAAGTCTAAAATAAGAAGAGGTCTACTAAGCAAGAATGCAGAAAAGACAAATATTATGTTGAAACGCAGTAACTCCACTGAATTGGGGAATCGATACGTTTCTGTGATAGCAAGGTACGTAGAAACTTTAGTGAAGTATGATATATGCCTTCGGGGTATGTATAAGACTGGACTGACAGTGACTCATAAACACATACACCTTAGATATTATGAGACCCACTCCATAAGTTTCGATTTATTGTGTTAAAAGGAGTTTATTTATCATTGTTTGCTTTGTTGCTAACAGTGAACAGAACGATATGAAAATATGACATTTTAATTTTTAGACAATTGTAATTATTGTAAAAGTCGTTTGATGTTTAAAATGTAGAATTCTTCCCCCCCCCCCCTTTTTTTTTTAAATTTTTTTTTAACTTTATTATTATAGAAGGCAGTCTTCAAATACATCCTTTGCGAATTGACCGAAGGTTGTTATTAGAAATTAAGTTTATAAAGTGGTGAATGGAAGTGATTTAACTGAAGAAAGTCAGGGGAATGTCTTTTTATTGAAAACTTTTGTTGGTGTACAGAAATTATAATACAATTGTTATACATAAAAAATAAACAATTGTTTTAAACGTTTGATAATGATTGTTTAGAGTGTGTTATTGTTACAACTCTCAAATTGTGAATGTGAATAGATTTAGTTATCTAAACGTATAATCATTATTTCACAATGAAAACTTTTCTTTTCGGGACATTATTAACTTAAATGCGATTAACATGGGAAAACGACTAGATGATCTTTCACCCTGTAGATCGTTAGAATTAAACCAATGCAACAATACCTCAAAAATTTTACCAAAATCTTACTGAAAAAACATCGTTGAAGTAGCTGCAGAAAGAGGAAATTACATCCTCTAATGTACATAACAGACTTCTCTGAAGAATCCATTTCGTTAAATTTCCTTAAGATAAAAGTATTTAAAAATGTTACTGATATTCCTCAATAAAATAAAAAAAATTATATTCGAGAACTTATATATCTGATGCCAGAAAATCCTCACAATTTTTGGAAATCACTTCCAGTCAACCGAAAAGCTGTAGATTTGCTCAGGAATTTTGACGATGCGTAAGGTAAAAATAATTTTTAAGTAGAAGATAAAATGTGCATTACTATTTGCATAGTCTTGTAAGTAATAAAAGGATATCTTTCATTTTATGTAAATAGCACAGAGAATTTTTCCAATAAAATTAATTTTTAGTGGGACATTAAAAATTAATTTGTTGATAACGTTTTTACATATCTTTATGTCGTAATGCAACGATATAAGCTAAGTTAGTATTAAACCACTTTTGAATCGTAAAATGTATCTTCAATAGCTGATTAATGGAGTTATTGCAATTTTGTGTAATACCAATCAGAAAATACTAGGCCGAAATCCAGTAACCACCAATTCAGGATAAACTTTAAAAAAAATCGTATAATTTTATGCATCTATGTTGTAGAGCATCAAAAATACCCTCTAGTAACATAAAAAGTTTAAACATTATTTTATTTTAAATAGGTGGCCCACTAAAAAGAAACAAAATCGCAATTTCTGATAAATCACCTCAAGTGGAATTACTACATTTCTGTTTAGGGTGGCAGAATACATATCCTTATGTATTGTATTTAGATGTTCAGAAGTTAACATTTTATACGAAAGACAGTTAAATTATATTCCATAATTATTTTTATCTTTGTAACATTATTATAGTAGTATTTATTTTGCTTTTATTACATGTATTAAAATATATATTTATCGGAATGCACATTATATAGTATATGCTGTACGAAACTATTTTATATCTTGGAATTGTTGTTCTCCCCCTCCAAACAATCAATCCAGTGTTCCTCATAATGAATCAGGGTCGATCCTTGTCGAGACAAAGCGTTCGCCAAACGGATAGCCTTAAATCTGATATACAAGTTACCAGTTGGCGATCATATTGCAGCTCAGCAAGAGTTCTTTTGATTTTTCAGAAATACTAAAGGAAATGGTCAATGTGGGCTAAAGAACACTGACGCTGTAGCTATAATGAGTAAAGAAGGCTGTCTTGTTCGACAAGTCCAATGCTCTGTCACCGGATTTCAACCCAATTGAGTATTTGTGTGACAAGGTGGAAGATATGCTTACAACTCCGAAATACAGCAATTCAATTTGTGATAATTAAGAACTCTCAGTTTCTTTCCTTAGGTTAGTATTCTCCCTCATTTGTTTCAGAAACTTATAGAGTCCATATCATGAATAATGTAAGCTGCCGCATCAAATTCAGAGGAGGATCTATGCGATAACCAGTACATAGCAGGGTCTCCTACTTACAGTGCATGTCCACTCACAATATATGTTATGTCTAATAAAGACCCAAAATTGTGTCTGTATTTTAAAGAGTATTCACAAATGAGGCAGTCAATGGGTTCACAATGAGGTAGTCAGTTCAAATATATCTGTATAATAACAACAATAACTATGCTTTTTTTTTTTTTTTTTTTTTTTTTTTTTTGCTTTTTTTTTTTTTTTTTTTTTTTTTTTTATGTAGAACATAAATTAGTTTTGAAAAAGAATGGTTTATAAGACCTAGTTATTAAGAATTATATAGATCGATTTGATCTCCATTGCCAAACTACTTAGTGAACAAACTGCATACTAACCCATATATTCTGCCTATGATTTCAACTCAGATGAGACGGTAAAATACCGAAAAGGCTTGTATCCAAGTTGTATATCTAATTAAAAAGTTCATAAGTACCAGCAAGACACAAGTCCTATGAATAAATCTGTACTCACCTCGGAGTATGTGGTGACCAGTGTCTTCTTGGAATTGTTCCTGTGGTTGAGTATGGATGTGAGGGAGATACCGGAGTTGTCATTGTGGGTAGCGGGTGTTCGGCAGCTGTAAACTATCTTAGCCAGATGCTGCTTGAAGAGCTTGGTGGTCAATGTGAAGAGGACAGGGTTGAGGGCAGAGTTGACGGGAAGCAGGAACACGGCCACCCACGCGTATAGGTCAGGCTGGATCTCCACACCTGGGAAAGGAAGGATGATTGACATTGACAATTTAAGACTTACTTTTAGTTGCCATGTGGAATAACATTTTACATCTGCTTTAAATGTAGAACGTTCAGTGATCAGGGCACGTCTCCTAAGAAAGTTGTTTACATTAGCTGAAATTTGAACGATTTTTCTTTGCTGCTTGATTAGTGGAATAATATGTCATATAGGCCACAAATGATTTTCGTTTACAAGAATGCAAATAAAGAACGTCATCAATAAAAAAAGAAAAGAAATTATATCTATTTGGTTTTGAGAATCAATATTTCAAAAAGAAGAACATTAACTTTCAATTACTTAAGGCGTTTAACTTTTACTCTTTTGGGTTGGGTTGATTCGATCATTATGTCGTAAAATTTAAATCACATGAGAGAATTTTCTATTTAAAACTGTGCTAAATGTGTATTGTTTTGTAAGTATATGATCTATATCAATAAGTAACTTAACTCCATATTTTTTACAATAGTGTCTGAAAGACAGGAATTTTAGCTAGCAAACAAAAATGAGTTAATAAAGTAAAAGCTGGTTTTCTCAAATCCACTAAACATATACTTTTGAGAAAGTAATACCATTGTATTTAAATAGTTTCTGACTACAATATGAACACATTATAATTTCCATACATTCAAACACAATAAAAAATGACTATATCGAGTAAGATTTCTATGGGAAATCCTTATAGGGTGAGCCATTACGGTACATATATACACCTATATAAACACGTTACGATACTCCTTTTCATCTCGAATGGAAATAATTGTCAACGCAGGTATTGCGGCAACAATATGCCTTTAAAGCAAGGGTTCCAGAAAAATAAATGTAGTTTGTTAACAACCAATATTATAAGAAAGGAGCACCTTTTGGTGTTCATAAGCCCAAAAATATGTTCAAAGATGTAAGGATAAACTGGAATGTAATAACTACTGAATTATAATTCAACGTCACAAAGAAATATGGTGCAAAGATCTATTTAATAAAATTTTACTGGTACCAACATTGTTATAATACTATTTTTTAATTTATATCAGCATTGAATTTAGCTGTTTGTATGTAGTCACAACATTATTCTTTGATGAGGCAGATAAGACAATTTTGTTAGCAAATCCAACAAAGGAAGAAGCGTTTCAATGCTATATAAAATTGCTGACCTCCCATGGCGATGACTTTGATGAAGACAATGGGCACCCAGCACAGAAAGTCCGTGCCGACGATGAAAGCAAATCTTTTGGCGATGGTGCGGTCCTGAAGTTGCTGTGTTGACCTCAAGCCAATCTTGGAGCGTGAGATGGTGAAGAACATCGAGATGTAGGCGAACAAAATGAACAGGAAAGCCACCAAATTCAAGCCGCAGAACAGGAAGGAGGAATATTCCCACGCCTGTCGGAAAGAGAAGATTTGCACATTGAAGTGGTTCGAGTAATCCAAGATGGATGCGTCACGTAAGAACATATTTACAATTATTATAAGCGAAACGTTTGGAATTTGTTTCTGTTGCACAACCTATTGTAAAATGTTTTACATTAATACAACTCTATTTTGAAAATTAATAAAAAATTATACATTCTTAGCTATTTACTACGACACATTCAAAATATTTAAACCCTTTTATTTAATTCATTAATTTCTATTAAATAATAGCTAAAATTGACCTTGTTAAAAAAAGTCATTATCTCCAAAAGTAATACCATTAAACCTATCCTTACAGACAAGGTTATGGTGATTAAAATTCTCCTGTTTGAAGCTGGGTGAGTGTGCATAATTCTAAGAAAACAAATTACTTCAAAAATGTCTTGATATGAATAACATTTTTAATAAAATAATAATGCATAAAAAAGCATAATATTTAAATAAAGGAACTATGTCTATAGTTAAGTTCAACTCATGTATTTACTAATGAAGTGCATCATAATTGTTTCTACTACCTGCAAATCACAAACAAGATTTTTCTTGGATCCTACTTTACGTCTTTTATAAAAATATAAGTATTACTTTTTTTTACCTTTCCTCTTTAGCCAGACATTCTGGAGGATTTAAGAGGTAGCTAAATACACTGTTAAAAATTTTGTTCCACCTTGCACCAGAAATTGGTTCCCATTTATCTGCAACCAACATTTGGTGCTTAATTTCGTTATTTAATGGTGCTTACGGTCATAAGTAGAACCAATAAATCGTGAAACTAATCCCCAAAAGTTGGTTGAAGATAAATGGGAACCAATTTTCGATGCAAGGTGGAACAAAATTTTGAACAGTGTATTGAACGCCAAACAGCTTTTTTCGAAAATCTTTGAAATATTCTTTTATTGCTTAGTTATCCCTTTTTAACTTTTGAATTAAAAAAAAATGCTGAAAACTTAATTTTATTTTATCTACATTTGTAACTCACTAACGTTTCGCATTTCAGCTCACTGATTTCATCCAAGAATTACTTCTTATTGCTGACAAATTATATGGTTCTTTGGCATCTTCCCAAACAGTATTAGTGTGAAAATAGTTATATTTATTTAAGTTTATTAAGAATGAAATATTTACCTGTCCAAAAGGATCGTGTATCTGCAGCGGCAGACATACTCCGTTGTTCCCATAGAACTCGTCCCCAAAGTACTCGAAATCCAACATGGGTAGTGCCGCAAACAAGATGGCGACGCTCCACACTACGAACATGGCGACAGAGGCAGAGCCGATGGTACGCCTCTTCAATGAGAGAGGATACAATATGGAGGTGTACCTTTTTGGTTAAGAGAAAAACAGATTTTATAAAGCAGAGGGCACCAAACCTTCTTTTACTTACTACATTAAGATTCAGAACTATGTTTCAGAAATATGCATGAGTTTAGAAACATGATTATGATCAATACTAATATCGGGACACATGAGCGCATGCACAATCTTGACGAGCTACATGTCCAAAAACTCAGAGACAAGATGGCTCAAGAGAATCTACACTGTTAAAATTTGGATCCACCTTACACCGTAAGAATTTTGGTTGCAGCTAAATTGGAACCAATTTTTGAGGCAAGGTGAAACAAAATTTTTAATAGTGTAGCATAGAAATACTTTTTTACACCAAAACCAGTTTACACAACATATATCCAGTAAAAGATGCTTTTAGAGAAGGTGTCAGAAGTTTCGACTTTCATTGAACAATTGACTGTGCAGATACACAAATGACACTACGCAGTCCTTTTACCAGTCTACCTTTTTCCTATCGACATATTGAGCCCTTTTGTGAGTTTGGGTTTCGTATGAAGTCGTGTAATTCTTCATCTTGATCTCCATCTCCATGCAAAATGTGTGTTTATCTTCTATGTGTAAGCTACCAACAGTATTCCAGTAGATCACCAACATTTAAGAATGAAAATTTTACATTTATTAAAGTGCAATGTTTTCTTGATGTAATTTTATTGTGGTCCTCAATCTTCGAATTTCAGTGTAAAAACATCAAGTGAAGTCCACAAAAGACATGCGTAGTTAAAAATTCTTTTTTATTCAAGTAATGTGTAACGTAGCTCTAAAAGCAAAAGTTATGCAACGAGTTGTGTAAAGAATAAGTCCGCAAATTTAAATAGTTATTTGAATCATAACTGTACTCCGAATATTTAAATGTTTATCTTAGACATAATTTCAATCCATAATTGTAAGATTAAAAAATTATGTATTTTCTAATTAGTACAGGAATTGTTTCGCGATGTTTCTTCTTTTAAGTAATGAATATTAATGAAAGGAAAGTTGTTTTAATAAAGTGAATTTGAAAAATTTATTCCACATTTTTGGCAAGATTTTTTTTTTTTTTTGTCGAAGAGTGTTAAAGATCTAACAATAAAAACATTGAAATCTAACTTAAGTGAACAATCACAGCTTAACTTAAAACTGTGATATAAGTTTTTATGTGTGGTTTGTATCGATATGATATTTTGAATATATATATATATATATATATATATATATATATATATATATATATATATATATATATATATATATATATATATATATATATATATATATATATATATATATATATATATTTTTTTTTTTTTTTTTTGTAGAGAGAAAAATTGCTATTTGATGTTAGGATGAACAACCCAGCACTGGTAATAATTTGTAAAATTTTAAATTCGATATTCTATACAACTATACATTCAGGGCATTTTGCTTCAGATAACAAGTTTTTTATAGCATTGTTATTGTTAAAATGTTGACGTTAACTTTCTATAAAAAATCTGTAAAATATAATGTAAAGAATAAGAGTTATGAAGTATAACATCGAAAAGCTATAATGCTCATGTAGTTACAATTTGGACAGTTCGGCTGATTCAAGAATGGGCTGTTTAATGTTTATGTATATTCTGTAGAGTAATAGACGACTTTTGCCTCTAGCAACAAATTATTGTTTCTTTACCAAACTGTGTCAAGTTTATAAAATTACTTTTCTTTAAGTACGTAATTTATGACGTAATATCCTTGATAACTTGGTTCAGGGCGTAAAAAAACTATAGGATTCGAAGCAAAAATCGTTTTGTATTGCGCTTATTGCAAATTAAACCTCAATAGTTTATCGACAAGAAAGGATGTTGACCTGATTTGGAGAGACAGACTGATTGCAATTCAATTACGTGGAAGTCGCCTCCCGGCATACCGACATACTTAAATTTTAATAAACCTTTTGTATGACGTGCCAAAAAATCCAGATGCCTTTCATGTTATTAGTGTATTAATTTTCATTTTTACACTTTTTTTTTTTTAACAGAGCATTCTACCGCTTACAACTATGAAAATTATGTCGAGAAAATTACAGACGACAGCAATATTTTGCTACCTACCTGTCAACCGTGATGACAGTCAGTATAAGCACAGACGATTCACTGCTGAGCGTGGACAGAAATCCACAGAGATTACACTGCCAGCTGTGCCTCCACTTGGCTTCGTGATGTATGTACTCCCCTCTGAAAACTAGGTCATACGCCGCGATGATGAACAGATAGACAGACATGAGGAGGTCTGCCAGCGAGAGGTTCTTGATGTAGAAGGAGTGCACCTCGTTGGGCTCGACGAATATGAATCGGCCGACCAGCACTGCCACGTTGCCTAGACCAGCGACGAACGCCACGAGCCACACGCTCACACGTAGCACTACACTGTCCAGCAAGTGGGCGATGCTGCTAATGCCATCGCCACGTGGTTCACACACGCGGACATGGAGGGCGAGGGAACACAGGTGAAATTCGTCGAAGTAGCTGGGGAAATTCGAAAACATAGAGTTCTCTGTAGTGTAGAGACAGAACTGCCAACTCAGCAGTTACTATATTCTATATATATTTCCTACAATTCTCTATAATGTAGAGACCTGATTTTGCACTAAATCACCATCGGGTACCATTACCAGCAATGAGAAGGGGGATAAAATGGCAGAATATAACCACCTAGTCGGAAGATGCCTTCAATGTTAAATTTTTTACATATTCTTGTGTGTTAAATGCTGCCTATAACTAATTCATTTTCTAAATTGCTATAAATACAGTTTGATCATGCATTCTTCAAGACTGTCTAGACATTTTTCAAATATTATTATGTTAAATTGAAGTGCCAAAATGTGTTACAAATGTAGAGTGACTAATAATTAAAATTTAAACGAATGAAAAAAAAAATGGGAAATTGGGCATGGTAATATATGGTTTAAATGGAAAATTTAAATAAATTTAATAGTTGTTAGCGTAGTTTTTTGCTTCTATCATCTTACAAAAATCCACTTTTAGTTGTTTTATCTACAGTGCTAATTCAGTGGCATCTATAGTTGATTTGCTGAAATAAATCTGGTTTCATTTCACCAAAGGGACTACTTTCACACCGAACGGCAATTTCTTGGAGTCTTTGGTTTGCCACCTTGAATTACTTTCTGTCATGGAACATAACATGGTGCCAGTTCTTAACTATGTGAGTATATCTTACAAATTGCATTAAGGGACAAATTGAAATTATTTGTAAACAGGCATTTTGATTTGAAGAAATTTATTTGTTTTAAAAATGACAACAGCTTTGTTTTTCCAAACAGAAGTTGCTTAATTGCAGTTAATTGCCACTGTCTTAATAAGTGGAGGTTTAAATAAGCCCAACTTTCTTTTATCCCTAACAGCAAACTGCGGATGACTAAGAACTTGGGTTTCGTGCTTTTGAATCAGCCAATAACAGAACAAGTTCGTTTTAGGAATCGAATGCCATGTTTTAGATAATTTTACTTTATTCCCATATTTCCTTACTTTGTGATTGCAAGTAATGGAATACAATAGAAGTTAAATACAGAATCCGGACTCTATTGCATACAGAGTATATCATAATCAAGGTTATTAACTTATGGTACTAAGGAGTACCCAGGTTACCGGAATCACAGAGGAATGCCGAGTGGAAAATTCTTTCTTGGCCCATGCTCGAACATTCTTAGAACCCTTCAGATTAATCGGAATTCCATGTGGCGAAATGTTAAGCTCAAGGACGAGTATTTGAACATCCTTTTTAACCTATGCTACTTTTGTTAATGTAGATTTAATATTAACACTTTCGGTGAGCTCTGAGAAATCCAGTTGTCAAAAAGGAAAGGGGCATACTCATGGAAATCTCTGAGGGTTCTTTGTTCATTACCGAATGCTGACCCTGCCTTTCCTATACAATTCCAATGCATTTGGTTGCACCTTCTAAGTTAGAAATGTTTGACCCTGGTACGTAAAAAACTGTAAATGGTTAATAGCGTTATCCTGTATGGACATTAAACAAATATTTAGTATCTTAACTTCACTATTACTTCTGCTACAGAATGCGGGGCTTATTTGAAATTTTCATTCGCAACATCCACGCAGAGTATTTCTAAGTTTATTTGAAACATCCCCACTAGCAACAACAACTCCGTCAAATATGATTTTGTTCCCAAGTGGATATCAAACAATTTCCAAGAGTATATTCCAGTGAATTTTGAATATTAACAATACAACACATTTAGAATAGAACTATTTTATTTTTTATAAGATTTTAAATTCATCCAGAGATAAATTTAAGTAACCATTTTATAGTTGTAAATAATATCAAACTTTCAACCCCCACAACTTCCTAGAAAAATTACTATTTCTAGATTTATGTGTATAAGTTAATAAAATATTTCAATTAATATTACTTAATCATTCCATGACGCTATTGATTTATTTTAAATACATTTAGCTTGTTACTTCAATAAAGTATGAAATTTATTTATTGATCAGTTTAAATAATTGATAAAATACTAAAATGATACAAAATTTTTAACACATCCATCACAATCATTTATGAAAAATATAAAAAGTTGCATTAAAATTATTTTTAACATTCATCTGCAAAAACAAGAAGAAAATATTTTGAAATAGTTCTAAGGAAATGTCGGAAGATTGTAATTAAATTACTACTTAAAAACGGTTTCGGCTTTTTGAAAAACAAAATAAACTTCCTTGTTAATTTATATTATTAGATAGTTTAATTTGGTTTAAATGTATATTTTCAAATTAGTTTTCATTGGATAGAAAATATTACATATGTTTTAGCTGAAGGAGTTCATCAAATGCACCTGGTCGGAGAGATTTCAAAGAGTTCTTTTTCAAATTTCTGCAAAAGAAGAAAGAAAGAAACGTTTTAACTGTTTCTAAAATGTCATCTTTGTAGAAAAGTAAAGGTTGCATTAAAACAAAATGGAGAAAAAATGGTATTAGTATAATTAAAAGTGAGAAAACAAAAAGGAAATAAAAATTGCAATGAATGTTCATCTAATGATACATTGCAATAAATGTAGTAATACGTTACATTGTAATAAATATAATTAAAATGAATACCTTCAATCTACATAATTGAACCAACAACTGGTTTTCATATTAATTATCATTAATAATATAATATTTTCTTTATGTGTTTATTATTATTTATTTGTCTTCTCGCATATAAATTTTTTAGAAGCAATTTCTCATGAAGCTATATCTTGAAATTATATCTTGAAGCTGTTACTTATTACAAGGTACACACGTAAGTTTATTTCTTAACTTTTTTATTAATTTTTTATGATGATCTCTCTTTCGATACAAAAATAAAATTGATAAATGATATACCATTTAAATCAGCGTCAGCCACTACGCGGCCCCCCGGCACCACATAAGATAAAAAGAAATAACTGTTCATGGTGGGGAATTTTTTGAAATAATTGTGATTTATTCGAAATAGTATGTGTTAATTATGTAGAACAGACTTCTCTTCTACGTGCCCGAAGAAACTATATGAAAAAGCCTTCAACAAGGTGGTTTTCAGCAAGAATGAATATAGGAATAACTTAACTGAATCTTATTTGAACAATTTATTAAGATTGGCTGCAATAAATACTGCGACAGACATCGAATCTATCATAAAATAAACTGAACGATTTTGACAGCCATCGTCTCACAACTGATATCGACTTCAACGGAGTAATTTAGAAGTACAGTTTGAATGCTTTTATTTAAAATTAGGTCAAGTCGCATTGTCACGTTGAAACAATAGATTCACTTCTTTTTTAGACTTTGATTTTCTAATAATGAAAATTATTATTATTTAATTATTTGAAAAAAATAATCAAATATTGTAATTGATTAAGATAAAAAAAATCAATATTTTTTCAGTATAATAATAATAATTAAATATATGTATATTGATGTATCGAAGCCCACGTAAAGATCCAACATAAGTCATCTTAAAAGTTCTAAAACTTGGTCTCCAAAAGTCGTGGCAAACGCTGCACAAGAAGAAAACTCGAAATAATTTGTTTTCATTAAATTAGCATTCGAATTAATAATGGTGTTATCTTTTAATTCATTGTTTTATCTGGTAAATCGAGTGTGTTCTTTATACACAATATTTCTTCGAATTATATGCTTATAAAAGTATAGTATAGAAATTTTAGAAATATAGTACAGGAACGATAATTTTTATACGACAAGACTCATGTATTTGATATTAATCCAGATATACTATTGGAAAATATAAATAAAAATACTGTATCATATAAATGTGTTACCATATACTACTGAGAAAAATGGTTATTGAAATCTCTGCATTGATAATAAAAAGCTCTTAATAGTTCGTCGAAAGATAATTTTCATTTACTAATGTTAGAAAAATTGTAAACGCTATCTACTAAAAGTCTAATTTACTAAGAATCTTTACTTGGAATTTTAAATACTACAAATTATTTATTTATATTGTATTCCTCGAAGATTCCATTCATTACCTTGAAAATATTACAAAACTCTATTTAGTTTAGAAGATCTTCTAATATCAAAGCATTCAACCGAATAAGATTAAGGTGTTTGGTTTGGGATAATTGCTGACTGTTTTTAACTATGGCTGATTAGTCAGTGGTGTAAAAGATATGATTGATATTATAAAGTAAATCCTTTCCAGCCTTTTCAAATTATGTCTTGAAACCAATTGTAATTGTTTGAAGCCAACATAGGATTTTTGTAGAATTCAGATGTAGTATTCATGTTGGGTAGATTATAATTTTTGATATCATATCTAGGTTTGATATTATTTTCAATATTTTTTCTTTGATAATGTAATGGTAGGAATATTTGCAAATGATAAAATAGTTGTTGGCAGCTTTATCAAAGTATGTGATGATAAAAGTTTCCCGTAGTTTTTTAATTTACCTCTAGTTATCCGAATTGTATTTTACGGATTTTCTATCTTATCTTAATTAGCTGTCATTCATTGAAAGCTTCAATTGTGATTAAAAATAGAACGGCATAGAATGTTATGGTATTTGAAAGCCTTGGTGATGGATTTTTTTTTATTGGAAAACAGTTTTTGTCTTTTGAATATTTAAAAAAAATTAAATTTTGTAAGATTTATCGAGATAAATTATAGGATATTCTTTGTTCATATTCTTAAATTTTGGTTCAGAGTTATTGTTGATAAAAGCTATCAAATTTTGCAGAACAGTGTGAAAATTTAAAGTCTTTTCTCATATCAAAGGCTTTAAGTTATTCCTCTTGCTATTCAAAAATTTTACATATCTTTGAAATAGTTTTCAGATCATGTTTGTTCAATCCCGATTATGAATTTCTTAACGTCTAGTATATTTAAACTATGACTAATATTTTATATAAAGCAGCGTTCGCCACTAACTTTTAAAGACGGGCCGCATGACTTATGTTGGAACTTTCCGCGGGCCGCAGATTTATACCGAATACGCCAATAAATATATTGCTTTATTACATATGTTCAATGTTAGAAATGTGATAATTACTAAAGATTTATCAATATAAAGCAATTTCGAAAACTAACAATAATTCAACTTTTTTATATTAATAAAAAAACAATTGATATTTGATTCTTGTTTAAAATAATTAAAAAAAATAGTTTTCTTTACATTGTACATTAAAATCATAAAAGATATTAATCTTTAGTGATAATATTACAATGTGACTTGGCATAAACTCATAATTATTAAGATATTTAAAACATACCTCCTAAATCCTTCATTTTAGTCGATGTTAATTACGAGACGATGACGGCTGGTTCGCTTTTCGCTATCTACTTTGCGTTTAAAACTAGTCCTCGACGCCATTATTGCACTGGAGTCATAGAGATAACGATTCTTCTTTTCACGTCAAAACATATAGGCCAGTATGCATTAAAACCAACTCCTGCCCATCACATTCAAAAAAGCAGAATTCGAATTGTGCCATTCACGAGTTGAGGAGGTTGGGTATCATAAGTAATAAACTAAGCAATGCGTCATTGGTAATAATTCAAACTATTGCTTTTTTTTATTTTTCTGGCAGTCTCAGAAAAAAAAAGAATTTTCAGACTTACTGAGGCGGGCCACTTAATGGAAAACGCGGTTTTTGGTAGTAAACACATACTTTTGTAGACAAATTAAAATTATTTCCGCAAAATTTGATTTTTGCTCTTCTGTACTACCGGCGGGCAGGAGAAAAAGCTGTCGCGGGCCGGATCCGGCCCCTCGGGCCGCGTAGTGGCTGACGCTGATATAAAGGGATTCATAGTCATAAATTCATTGGTACTTTTTCTGATTTGTCTAATGTACATAAAATATAGGAGGAACTAGGGATTCTTGACCCAATGCCTTTTTCTCAGAATTGGGAAGGTATTATAAGTTGGAAGTGGTATTATTTCTTGCCCTTTAGTTAGATAATTACATGGGGAAAATAATAACTAAATCTTTGCATCTGTTTTTAAACTATAAGACAAATTAAATTTTCATCCTCTAATTGTAATATCTTTATGCTGTAAACGCTGGTCTGAAAAGGGTTTTTGTTTAAAAGTAAGACTTTTTTTTTTTGCATACTTTTAGCTACAATTACATATACAATAGTGTTTATCCACTTATTTACAAATGGTTGCATTTTAGGGTTATGTAATAAATGTACAATTAGGGATAATTGACCCTAGGCATATAGGGATAATTGACCCTAGGCATATAGGGATACTTGACCCAAGATAGGGATACTATTCGAATGCATTTGGCAGGTTTTATTGATTTTTTTTTTATTCTTCTTACACCATTTTGTTAAGAATGTAAGATATTCAATTGATAAAAAGGTATTATTACTGATGAATATTCTTGAAAGTTGTAGGTCGTTGCCTACCATCAATGTTACATGAGTTATAATTCCCTCCACATTGTTTTCACAGTCTACCACCAATAGATGTATCAGTTTACTCACCTTTCAAAAGATTTATAATATTCAATGCACAAATCACCTGAAGATACACAAACCTGACAAAATTCAGGCTATTCTTTATACACCCGAGTTTTCAATAAAAAATTATAGAATTACAAATTTTGGGTTATAATGTGAGTTTACATTTGTAGTTAAACAAACAGTTATTTTCTTATTCTTGAACTTGTATAAGAACAGAAATAGCTTTCAAACTGCTAATATTTTTAGCTACAATAAAAATTAAAAATGGACTCCATATTAACATAATGTAGTTAATAAAAATCAAAAGTATTGACCTCATTGAACAAGTATAGTAAAGTATTAACATTAGACTTATTAATGGGAGTTATGTTATTATTATGTAAAAGTGTTGCATTTATAATTTTAAATCGTATACTCCCAAATACATGACTTGGGTCAAGTATTCCTAAGGGGTGAGTCCAGTATCAATATACATTGGGTTACTTGACACAAGTTGAAAATTTTTTATGTTTAATATTTTACCATCTTTACAATTAATACTTCAGAAAGATAATCATAAATATTGGGTAATACTTAATGAAGTATAAATAAATATTACTTACCCACCCATAAGTAATGCAAAATAAAACTAAACTCCCAAAACTAAAAATTGGGTCAAATATCCCTAGTTCCTCTTGCATCTATTTAAATAGAAACTGAAAAGCGAATTAAAAAATACCTAAACAAACAAAAAATAACTCACAGTGATTCCAGCTTTGGTAACATTGAGAAGGCTCGCCCGTCAATTCTTCGAATATTATTTCCGTGAATATCACTAGAATGATCTTTCAAATTGTACATTTTATGCATATTATTAATATATACAATTGATGCATTTAAAAACATGTTTTTTAATTTGTAAGGACAAAAAACATTTGGAATTTTAAATTTTTGTCCTTCTATCTGTAAGTTTAAAAACAATTATTTCAATTTACACAAGAGCAAGAAAACATATTTTCTTTTTATAAAATAAATTACTTTAACAAAATTTTAATACAAATTATTTTTTTAAAGAAGTTTCTTAAATTTGATTTGTAACGATCACCATTATTGTAAAAGTACGCATGATAGGAAATTTTTGGGGACATTTGAAATATTTTCCTTTGGACATCTTGATTAAATGAACATTTTTATTAATGCATCCTATGAAACAGCTTAGTACTTTGAAGTAAAATACTTAGTGATGGAGTTCTTAATTCTATAGTACGAAATTGTGACTATGATAATTTTAACAGAAAATCTTATAGCTATTAATGTAACTAATAAAAATATATTTTTTGATAATTACATAAAAGTTAGGCATATTTTTTAGTACTCTGACTATTTAAAGAGATTTATTTTCGTTTCAAATTTTTTTTTTAACGTATTTTGTCATTTTTCTAAATAGAAGAAGGAACTTTTTAATAAAAAATATATACCTTCAAAGCTTGGTAAATTAATTCAAATTCTGTGTGATTTAATGAATATATTAAATCCCTCTTTGATGGAAATATAAATACTTTTGATACTATCCCGACAAGAAGTTACGTTATTACAAACCTTTTGAGGAAAGTAAAATGTATTATACCATAAAAATAATACTTACAGTTTTAGCAGAGAAGAAAGATTGCTGAAAGCACCAGACCTCAGAAAATGAAGGCGATTCTTGGATATGGCCCTAAATTAAATGGCTAAATTTTATTAACTTTTGTAATTTACACATTTACTGTAGTAACATATTAGGTTGACCCTAATCCTTCATTTGCCATGTGTTAAATTCTCTGTACAATGTAGGAGCAGTTACTAATTATGAAATAATAGCTTTTGATCAAAATTATGATTTATAGCATATTCCACTTGACATTAAAGATATTTTTTATTTGATTTGAAATGGTAATGATACGTTCTGCCTAATTTACATGCTATATCATAATTATCTTAAAAATAAACTCATATGTTTCATACACATTCATACTTTTATATAGTTCTCAGTAGGGATGGAACGGATATCCGGCAAATATCCGATATCCGGCATATCCGGTTGATTTTTCAATATCCGAAACCCCGACGGATATCCGATTTGAAATACCAGACATCCGATAATTTCATTCGGATATCCGGCCACCAGGTATCCACAAGAAATAATTTTTTGCAAAAAATAGTGATCTTTTGCGGACAAAGAGGACACCGCATCCTATATATTTTTTTCTTGGACATAAATTGCAGTCAAGTTAGAAAACAAAAAAGTTCCTTCTTGAGAACTATGCTTTCGCATATCCCTAACTTCAGAGATGAGCTAGGGTGCCGAGTTGATAAGCATAAACCATTCCTCCAATCTTTTTCCATACACATCCTTCATACGTGTTTTGCAATATGTTCTTTTCATTCCAAGTTTATGATCTGATTAATTCCAGATGTTATATTTGAATGCTTTTCCGTAAAACACGTACCGAAATTCTAATAAATAGTACTTTTTTTCCATAACATAAGCTACTTGTTAAGAGTTTTAGTTATTATCACTTCCTCCTTTTTTTCTGACATTAGCTAGCGAGTAAAAAGCAATAAATAACCAATGCGCACTCCTCAATACTTTTTTTTTGTTCTATCGACGATAATACCCTACCCCTTTATGCTGTGAATGGTATGGTCTAATTTCTGATTTTTCATTGGCAGAAGTTGAAAGCTGGTATATTTTTTCTGACGTAAAATGAAGAATTGTCATTTTTAGGTCTTTAACGCAGCGCCACAATGTGGAATTATATTTAGCTCTCTAGAATGTCTTGAACCATAGTTTTCTCCAATTACAATCCAATTTATAATTTTTAATAATGGCGCATTTAAAATCACCCATTTGGAAGTATTTTAAAATTAATGGAATTGACGAAAGCAAAGCCCTATGTGTTACTTGCTCCACAGAATCGTTTAAAAAATATATTGTGCGCGGTAAAAGCCCAAAATCCTTTTCCACAAAACCCTTATGGAACCATTTAATGAGTGTGCATAAGTAAATTCACCGAAGCTTAAAAGACTCACTAAATGCATCAAATATTGATGAACAAGAAAAAACAATTCATCAAAACAAGAAATGCACGCATACAACATTGGAATCGACATTATTTGTACCAAAATTGTGGAGTTTAGATGATCCTAAAGCAAAAGCCTTAACCGCAAAAATATGTAAGTACTAATTTTGTTTGTTTATATTAAATATATATTTTAAATATGGTATAACATAATGTTAAACGTATTTCTGAAATATTTTCATCACATTGCAGAATGTTTGGTACAATTTTAAGTAACACACAAACAAAATGGTGATAAAGTTTCAAAATTGTTCAGCAAGTGTAGGTATTGGCATCACTAAAACATCGTTTCATCAACTAAAGTTTAAATAAAAAAAATCAACTCAGTGGCGCGACAGCTCGTGTGGACCAAGGGCCTGCTGGGCCCAGCTCAGCTTTCTTGACTGTGGCATTTGTGTGTCACATGGCAGATGTTCCGGTCAGATGGTCATTCTGACGCCGAACCCCAGTGTTTAGTTCCCAAGCATGCATGGTCCTCCTCAGCTTATTTCTTTCAGGTATAAACAGCTAAGTTAACCTTGCCCAGTCCACGAATCAAACCATGGACCTGTGGCATGCAGTGCGGTGCGCTAACCACTAATTATAATTTACTTAATACTTCATATCATGACCATTTTTTTCGTATAGCATATCGTATAACTATCGTTTTTAGTATATAGACCGAATATCCGGCCGGATATCCGGTGAAATCCGTTTCGGATATCCGTATCCGGTAGACATGGTAGCCCGGATATCCGAAATCCGGTATCCGGCAAAACTCACATCCGTTCCATCCCTAGTTCTCAGCTTCCTAAAAATTACCCAAATATTCCTTAAATGAAAACCTTAAAAGTTTAAAATATTGAAGCCAAAAACGGGTGTTTCAGGAGAATTTGAAAATATTCATTGGTTGCGTAATTTGGTCATAATTGATTATTTTTAGTTAGGAATACATTTTATGAAGCGCTTAGGTAACATCTTTATAGTATCAGTCTTTTAAAGGGGGTGCGGTACCTTAAAATGTTTCAAAATATCAATTTTGAGTGTATTATTGATTATTAAAATTTAAATTATTCTCTTCAAAATGATACCTTATTTGTTTCAATACCTTATTTAGAAGTATTTTTAACAATTTTTAAGTAAACACACTCCTCTCTTACCCATCAACTGACGTAATTTTAAATCACTTTATCTCAAAATGCATTTTTGTCATCTTTAGATACATTTTTTTCCAAACCTTCTAAAGATAAAATTCTGATTTTTTAAGATACATCTAAGTATTTTAACTGAAGAAATAAGAAAAATATATATAGATACAGAATTATTATTTATTTTTTTAAAAACATTTTAAGTTGAAAATTTGTGAACTTTTTTGGTCGCTTTCAAAAATCCATATTTATTTCAATTTTTGAAGAAAAAAATCTCGAGTTAAAGTATTTTTAAATATTTAAATAATATGTGGTAAAAATTTCATGCATATCGGACTGTTGGTTCTAGAGAAAATTGTACCTAAACTAGTAACATTTAATGAGAGTCGGAGCTTAAGAACGTCAAGAAATCAATTTTGAGATTAACATTGTAAAACAATTTTGAATCCGATGGTGCAAAAAGTTCTAATCTTGTTAAATAAAGGCCCATATCTTCACATGCAATTTTGAAGACGTGAGGAACATTTACTCAAATACTAATAAAGATAATTACCTAAAGTTTTAACATACATTTTTACCAATATATTACACAATTTAAGAGCAGCATTTTTTAATATTTACGAAATTAAAGATTTTATACAGTTTTATTGCCACCAAAAAGGAAAATTTTTGAAAATTCTATAGAATGTCAGACATTTTATTTCTTTTTCTGAGGAAAAAAAAAAAAAATTGAAAATGCTACTCTCAAGCTATGTAATATATTGGTAAGAATATATGTTAAAAAGTTTAGGCATTTATCTTTAATAGTTTTTGAGGAAATTTTCCTTACATCTCCAAAATTGCGTTTGGAGATAAGGGTCGTTAAAGTTGAAAACGATAGTACAAATTACCGCGCAACGCTTATATATATATATATATATATATATATATATATATATATATATATATATATATATACTTCTAATTTAGCGAGATTAAAACTTTTTGCATCATCGGATTCAAAATTATTTGTAGCTTTGTTTTACAATATTAACTTCAAAATTGATTTTTTGACGTTCTTAAACTCCGACTCCTCTTTTAATATGGGATTCTATGGAGGTACCGTACCTAATTAAAGATGAAGAACGCCTTACATATTTATATCATTTGATGATAGGAATCTAAATTTGACTAGAAAAACAAAGAGAAAAAAAATCTGAAAAATATTCTTCAATGGCTTCCAATCTATTGCCTGAAAATAGTTTTATTGATTATGCAATTAGAATTAGTTGCCGTTAGGCACTATTAATAAAACTTTAAATTTTTAAATGAGATGTAAAAAAGTTGCTTTTTAAGAAGTTTATTTTTAACTAGCCGAGCACACGATCTTAAAATTTCAATATGTAGTTATTTTTAAAATTAATCTTTCAATATTTAGGCACAACGCTTCAAATATTTGATGGCGATAAATATGGTAGAAAAAAGTTACAAAATATCCATAATTAACTTATTAAATTTACTTTAAATAGCCAAACTCCTCTTGACTATCACAGTAATTTTTAGTTTCACGTCTCAATAAAAATAATGTCAAGACCAGCTGAATTTTTGCAATACAGTTAAAATAAAAAAAAATAAAAATTGTTCATCAAAATAAAAAATTTCCTTAGTCTCCATTGTCACTTCTATTAATTAATGTCACAGAGATGTGTTGTTTCCGCTTAGAAAAAAATCGGACAACATATTGTAAGCATTCATGTTTAGTGTATGACAGAATAGACGATAAAATACATTTTAAATTCGAAAAATAGTTCCTGTTAATAGTTTGTAAATCAATAAGTCCCATATAATACCCAGCAAATGTTTGTTTGAAAAGGTAAAATTATTTGTGTTCATAATTCGTAAGAATTCGGATTTACTTTTTTAAGATGTAAATTATTAAAGAGTTCAAAACAAAAATCTTCTTATATTTATACCCTGACTTACACTATGAGCAAACCAATTACACTTGTAAACAACTTTTTGACTACTATGCAAGCTTTAATATCCGATAAATTACATTCTTCGATTAATATTACAGCTAAACATTTTTGCCAACTACAAGTTTACAAGATAAATCTCCTAACCTGTTTCCAGATTTAAATAACACAGCCCAGCAATAACTATAATAAAATACTTCGTTATTTACAGAAACTTCACATGGACTTAAGACCTGTGTTCGTAAGGCGTCATTAGTTTTTCATCAATGAATGAAAAATTCTATTTTAAGTGTTAGATATTTTGATTTGTTACTCTTCGACTCAAAACGAATTAAATAGTTTTTCGAAGTCATGGGACTTGATGCAAAATGAAAGAATAATTAAATGAACAACTTTGAGAGAAAGAAAACTTTAAACCATATCAATGGCGATATTTGATGGAAATGACTGAGTCACCACATATCAAAAGATACCGATGAATTTAAGGACGATACAATCCTATATCCATCACCCCATGTCAAGCAAAGGAAAATAAAAAAGATTGTATCGCCTAATCTGAAAATTTTCTTAAAACTAAGATCGTTAGACAATTAAAAATCGTTAGAAAATTTAAGGTCCCAGATCGTTTGAACCTATTATTCTTAAAGTAATGCAATAAAATAACAAATTTCGCCATGAGAAAATATTTAAGAAAAGAATAAAATTAGACACTAACGAGCGTTGCCTTGGAAACCACTAGTATTGCACTCCGACTGACATTGCGGAAAAATTTCCATTCATTTTCGAATCGAAATAAACGTAAGCTGATTTGTGCTTGTCACGGAATAATTTGTATGTTGCTTTTATCTTTATTTAAAGTTATCTATATTTATTATAATTTTAATAAGTTTGCGAATCTTTAAAAAGTTATTTTGTCTCAGAGTCTGTAATATATTTTTTTATTCTTTTATATACTTACAAGCTTTTAAGGCTATCAAGACCACTGAAAATTCTTCCATCCACAGATGTTATATCATTACGTGAAAGAGATCTATTAGTGAAATAAAAAATTATTAATAAAATTGAACAAATAGAGAAGCATATCAACAGGAATGTCAAATAAATAACTGTACCTTATACAAACTCTTATGCTAAAAGTTCTGAAATAATACCTAAAAAATTACTTTTGCTAAAAATAACGATTGGAAAAAATGATTTTAGATTGCATTTAAAACTATCAAACTCCCGAAATATTAAAAATTTTTATGATTGTTTGAAAATAATAGATCATTGAAAAATTATATTAAAAAAAACTAGCAATATATAAAATGAGGTAAAGAACAGCACATTTTATTGTCTTGATTAATGGTTTGCAAATTTTCTTCCAGTTAATTCGTTAAAATTTTGTACATGAATCTTTAATTTCGAAACTGTACTATTGGCCAAGGAAATATTTTTAACCAAAGAAATATTCAGTGATACTATCCTGAAAGGTTTAGCGATTTAAGAAAGAAAAAAAAACTTTTCTAACTAAATCTATGGCTATATCATCTTTCTAAATATCGTAACAAATAAAATAATATTAAAATATTCAATTAGCCAAACAGTGCTAATGCACCAATATCATTTTCCCATCTGACGAGGGAAAATAAATAATTTTAACAAAAACAATATTTTTGCGAAAATGATATAAATCAAATACTTACTTTTAAACAGATTTCAGTTTAACACTTTAAAACTGACTTCAGATTTAATTAAATTATCTGAGAAAAAAAAGTTTTCAAGTGGATTTTCTTTTGCAAGTAAACCTTGATTATAATCTGATAACTTATTTAAAAAACCTGTACTTTTCGGAGAAATTATAAACAATCTAAGCCATTATATTTTATTTAAAACTACTAATTTTAAAGCGCCTATTTATTGTTTTTAATAAGTATATGGAGTTAATTTATTATAATATTTTACTTTTTAATTCATCATGTAACATATGGAAACAAAATACTCACAGAACTTCTAGTTTTGATAAATTCTGAAATATATATGGAGGAAGGGACTCCAGATGATTTCCTTCCAGCCATCTAAAATGAAATTAAACCAAGAAATATCACAAGTAAAGATTAGTTAATAATATTATTTTTCTACAAATCCATCTTAAAAAAGAATTTTGAAAAAACACATACTTGAATAATTTTAACAAAAGGTACTTAGCAGACAATCATTGCTCCCTATTTTTAAAACTCAATGCTGCATCAAAAATGAATTGCTTCAAGTCATATGAAAAAATATTCCAAAATATATACCACCGGAAGTATATTAAATTTTAAAAGGAAATGTTTATTTCAACTATCAGGGGAACGGTTTTCATTTGACTTGTAGCATGCATCGGTTTAAAGGTATCTACAAAAATAATATTTACAAAATATTGACCAAAACATACAATAATTATATATAAAATATTTAAACTAAATATAAAAAAAACTTAAACAAAATTTGAACGCGAAAATTATAATTTAAAAATTATCTCCAATTTCTCCAACACTACTACATTTTTGTTTCTGACTGACAACAAAGATCATAAATTATATTAATGGCTATAACCAATATTAAAAATTATAAATATTTTTAACTAAATATCATCGATTTAAAGTTGTGTATCCTCATTTCTAATTAAAAATATCACATGAAATTATAACAGCTAACAGTTATTGGAATATCTCAATTTAATTGTAATGTTACATGCCTAATTGTAGATTTAAGAAGCAATAAGGAATTCATGTTGGAATTCCTTATCTTAAGTTTGACAGTGACTGTCACAATTCAACTTGTGTTTTCAATTAAATTATTTAAGTAAGGTTAGACATTGAAAATAAGTAACACGTATTCCAAAAATTTGAAGTTACATTAGGAGCGTAATCCTCGTATAAAACGTTATATTGAGAATAAGTGTTACAAAAGATTTCTTCAAAATAATTTTGCTATCCGATTAATTTGAAAATTAAAGTTAGTCTTTTGTAACATTTAGTCTCATTATAACGTTTTACATTGAAGAGTGTGTCATGTGCATTTAAGTTTTATATACTTTGATTTAAAATTTATAAAAAAAGAAGTTATATGTACAAAAAAAAAAAAAATACCTACAAAACATTGAGATTCTGTAAGTTGTCAAAAACAGTAAGAGGTAAACTGTGTAGGCCACAATCCCTAAGGTCTCTGAAATATAAAAGGTCACACATTTATATTACTTAGCACGAAATATATTTATTTGAGAAGCAATAAAACAAACAAGTGTAAAAAAGAAATGTTAATTACATTAAAGCAATGTAATGTAACGTTTAGTTTAAAATGCATGGTAATAAGGTAATGGCAATTTAAAGTATAAAGAAATAAGGGTTATCTCAAATAGGATGAAAGTGAGACTATTTCAATACATGTGAAGAATAGAAGAACGATGTAAATTTAAAAGATTTTATGTAATCTGATAATCCAAAAATAAAATTAGAAATTTATTTAAAATTGGTAATTTTTTATCTTTATATTTAATTTCTTTATATATTTTTTTTTATTAAATTGAAAATTATCATTCTCTTTTTATTTTCATTTTAAGTATTTTCTTTTGTTCTTTTTTATTTATATAGGGTTAAAATTGAAGAGAAGCATAAATTAAAGTATAAAATCTCTGGTTAGTATCTTAATTAAAAAATAGTTTGTTTTTTTATTTAATAATGATATAAATTATAATGATATAAATTATGTTTTCATAACAATGAATTTTTTTCTAGAAAAAAAATTCCTACCTGATGGCTGTGTGGTTAGCACTCAGTCCACATAAAATTTTACTATCCAATTGCAAACTCATAAATTTATATAAACTTGATTTATATTACTAATTGTTGATAACCATTATATGACATCCTAAAGTGAATTTTATAATTTTAAACAATGATACTTTTCAAATGCTGTAAAAGGATCTAAGGGCAGTAATATTTACTTTTAAAATAGTAATAGAAACTTAACGAATAAAGTTTATTTTTTATTATATCACATTAACGTTTTACTATCCTATCACTATCTCATAAGAATTCTTTAATTTTTTTCATTATTGTATTGCATATAAGATAAAAAAGATGCCTTTTAACATTTTTTTTCACACATCATGAGTTTATAAATTTATGACTTTCTTACAATTCTGTTAGAAACACTGTCAAAAGAACAATGAAAGCTTTCGAATTTTCAATATAAAAGTTATTTCTATTGAAAAAACTGATAAGATAAATGATTTTGATTCCAATTTCATGAAAACATGTTTGTGTTTTTATCGATGGACATATTTTCCTTAAAAGATCTATCAGAAGACGACCACCTCTAATAGTCTGAAATCTCTACTATTTTTCAGCAAAGAGTTCGAATGTAAAGCTTGCACAATAGGGTGGATCGTTCTTCTATGGCGAAAAAAATTTATTATTAATCAAAACCTACCTATGAGGAAAAGATGTTCTATGATATAGAGATTAGGGAAAAAATAATAAAAAAAAATAATTTTAAAACTTTGCACTGCCACAAAGGTGTTGAATTTTCGAAAAAAATGCAAAAAGTCCTAATTTTCGTTAAATGATTTTACACTAAAAATAATTGTTTTTTTACAATATAAATCTTAAAAAAGTGATGATTACTGAATAATTAGTAGTACAATGTACATTTCAACCTTTTTTGACCCAACTCCCGCCGCCCCCCCCCCCCTATATCACCGTTGAATCAGCCCTACAACCCTGCGGCTTACGGAATTCAACTCCTAATCGGTGAGCGCTGTTCTTGTAAAGTAAATTAAATTACAATTTTATTATGTGACATTTGTTTATTTGTGTACTTGGACTCATACTGTACTGTGGCTATATTTGGGTCAGACTGTAATATGCCCACGATTATGCTTCCTACGTACGAAAAACGTAATAAAAGGTGCGTATATTGGCATTCAAAAAGGGAAGCAAAGTACAGTGTATTTAAATACACTTTTCTCCGCGTGTCAATAAGTTGCAAGTAAGTTAGGAGAGACCTACAAACGAGCTTCCAATAAATGACCATTACAGCATTTTGAGAAAAATAAGTTCATACTACGACAAATATCGCGCTTTCAAAGCTAGAAAATTAACTGAAGGCTATCTCAAGGAAAGCACATCGTAAGTTTTGTTCATACGTCGACTTGGTTGTTTTCAGATTATCTGGCACCGTCAACAACACGAGGGCTATAATGCACCGAAACATTCGTCATTTGACAAGCCAATATGCATTTACAAACCCCCATGCCTTACACGGGACTCGTACCCGCAACTTCGTGGTCTACAAGCTAGCACACTAACCACTATACCGTCTGGTCGGCTAGGTCATGCGTCAACAATGACATAGATACAACAATGTTGGTTGCTATAATAGGTAGTATGTCAACACAGGTATCAAAGAAGGTGTTATACTAAATATGGAACTGATTCTGTAGCATCCACTAGAATGGTTTGTGTGCCAGTTACAAGCCAAAGAGTGACCGTATGCGAGATACTACCTGTAGTTTCATTCACGTAAACCCAACCTATGTGAACTGACTAACAAGAAAGACTTAAGTACTGATCAACTGTGCTTAATGGGAATTTGTGAAGCCATCACTGCGGACAAAGCAGCGAAGGGCTGTTGAAGAGAAACTCTGGAAATATTCGCCACTCAAGGTGGTTTACAACCCCCAACAGAATTCTCATGTTCTATTTAGCTTAGAAGAAGTCCAACCAAAGCTTTATTGACATTAATTAGGTTCATCATAAAAGTCTAGGCACCTATGTGATTCAAGATCAAAACCAAACAATCGGTAATCTATGGTGCAGAGCATTTGCATTAATCAATCTTTCTATAGCGTTATTTCTCAATTGATTTGAAGAAAGTCATTGATCCAGTAATTTTTGAAACGGGGATTTAGGCTTTCCTGAAAATATCCTGATATCAATTCTAGCTGACGACAAGAATAACACAAATAAATCGGTCCTCCAAAGAATTTTGAATTTGCGCAAAGTCAAACGGTCTGCTGCAAACCAAACCCTTTTAGAGATTAATATCCGTATCTTAAACATACCAACTTTTGACCCTTGTGTGGCAGATTAAGTGAACTAGATTAAGTGGGAGAATGTGACAGAACGATTTAGTGATGACATGTTTTCAGGAGCAATAGTAAACCCAGCAATCATTTCTACGGCAATACTATAGTATTACCTACTATCAATGGGTATCCCTGTCGTACTCAAGCTTCAGATTGAATAGTCACAGAAGCATTTTCTGCTGTAAGTGGATCATAGAGAAGAGATGGGTTAAAAAGAAATAGCCTAGAATCACGAAACCTCAAGCCAGTTTTCAACACCAAACGTGATTACCGTTCACTGTAATACCGAAGATTTTTTTTATTTTTCTTGATTTAATTCTTAAGAAGCTGTAATATGTTCCTAAAGCTTTTTTTTTTCTGTAACCATTTAGTATATGTCCTCTCAATCCAATAAACATTTAAAAGTACTAAAGGCCTGTTTCACTCAAACAAAAATCACTTTGACATTTTACCATTAAAAAGCTTAAATACCAAAACTTCATCCCCCTTGCAAAGAGCTTAACATAAAATTTATTATTTTTATTTTATTCTCCCCTTAGTTAATGTACCTCAAAACATTTTTTCCGTACAGGTAGGTTTTGAAATTCTTCAGAAAAAAAATTCAATTCACTTTGACTTTTTGCTATAAAAAAGCTCAAATACCTAAACTTCATCCTCCTTGTGGAAGTACTGAACTTAAAATTTAATTTTTTTAATTATTTTTCGATGTATCTATATACCATAGAACATCTTTTCCCCATATGTCGGATTTGAAATTCTGAATTTTTTTTTTCTATCCACCCTATTGCACAAGATAATGACTAAACCAAACAAACTCTAATTACTGTCACACAATTTTAATTTATTTCTCTTCTTCAAAAACTAAAACTACTCAAATATAAATTCACGAATTAAACGATCGTTTTTATAGGTAAATTTATTCGAGAAACGTCATTATTTCTAACAAACTATCAATTCCAAAACTGCACGATTTGAAATAAATATTAAATATTCAGTCGACTTAACCACAGACTTGATAGCTTCATAAAAATATAAACGCTTATGCGGATAAATTTCTTTATAAAGTGAAAATTCACTTTATATTTTCAACTGTTTTCATAGAGTAAAACATTCTTGGAAAAAATATTACAGATTACCCCTGATTTATTCTTTTGATGTAAGTTTTTCCCTGATTGCTTTTCAATCTCTTTTGACAAAACCACAGTTTGCGAGTTCAGTATATATAGTTCAAAAAAGATACTTTCAATCTTCAAAATATTTTGCGAAAAATTAAACTTTTAGACACGTACTGTCTAGTTCTTAAAAACGTCTTACAAAGGGATAAAACTTTATATTTCCAATTGTGCTGGAATTGAACTATTAACTTCAATGGAGTGCGAAACATCTCTCTTATCTAATATTCTTTGTTCTATTAATCGAAATCGAAAGGAAAATCTTTAAAAACCACCGTGTATTTTCACTGACTATTTTTGAAATTTCACTTTTGAAGTAGTGATGATAAAGTTTGGAAATTTTCATTAGAAAGATAACCCTAGAGTAACAAAAGACAAAATTCTTCTAACAACAATAAACGATTCTATGTTAATTATTGTTATTATCTAAATAGTATCATACTTCTTTTAATTCTTCTAAAGTTTGCAATTTTTGACTTGCAACCATATTCAGTATGATTTGCTATATTTGAATACTTAAAAATAAGTGAAGTTGTAAAGATAAAGGGTGGCAAAACGTCTTTACATTGGAAATTATAATTTTTAAATGTGAAATTAAATTTGGGATGTTCAATGAAATGTTGTGGCCTTTGTTCAAAATGTACTAAATTCCCATAAAGATTATTTACTTTGCAATATTATCCCAACTAAAGACGAAATATGACCGGATAATATTGCTATAAATGTCCATAAATCAATTTTTGACCGAATGTTAATTCCTCTATATAGGCACACAACTTTATGAAAAATTTCGCATACTTAGAAACAGAATTTGTATATTTTTTTTATAAAATAACATATATATACAGTGATGTGTAACCGATAAATTATTTCACCAATGTGTGGATGTTAAAAGACTACAAATGTCACAGTTAATTTCTATTATTTAAGAAAAAGGCATTGAATGCCAGTACTGTTGGAAGAAAAGGAACTTCAATTTTATTAGTGTAATACCTCTTCAATATTTGTCCCAATATTCCATTAACATAACGAGAATAACGAATAATTTTCTATAAAAAAAAATCCTATAAAGAGATTTGTGGAGACTACCACGACACAATACCAAAAAATGTTGCCTCTGGAATAACTGTTTCTGCAATTCAACTAGACGCCCTGTCATTAAAATTCAGCATGATAGATACTGTTTTTATTTAAAATATGGCATGAAAGATTTTCCATTTCTATTCAGTTTTTAGAACCTGTCTCTATAAATTACCATAATCAGTCAAATAGGTTATTCAATTACTGTTCAGTTGACAAATGAAGTTCCAGAGTACGAAATTTGAGATGACATTAGATTCGCACTGTAAAATGCTCATGTGCTCTCGATTCATGATTGTTAATAACAGACAGAATTTTCAGCAAACAATATAGCAAAAAATAATTTTGCGAGAATATTGTTTACTCAAGTGGTTATTATTGTTTATTAGTTTTATTCAAATTGTAAGTGTTAATATGAAACTTCAAACAGAAATTTAAAATTCTTGAAATTTTAAACAAAAAGTTTATGTTTCCGATGAAAGATATTATTAACTTTATTATAATACATATTAGACATTTTAAAATAAATTATTTATTATTTTGTTCGGTTTAATATGAGAAAGGTTGAAATGAGTATAAATTAGGAATTGTAAAATTTGAATATTCCCACTGACGGTCCAGGGCATGGGCGAAATTCTACAGTTGTTTTCCCTGCAATAATTTTTAAAATATACTTCCAATTCAAATGTATAATTTTTTTTAAATTATTTTTTATTCATTTGTTTTAGATTGGTTGTAAGCTATCATCCTAATAAAAATATTTAAAACTTATTTTATTGTAAATCTTATTTATAAATTCAAAAATGTTGCGTATTGCTAGAAAAACTGAAGATCAAATGTCGCATATATATGTGCTTGACCGCCATTGGGTTAATAGTTAGAATGAAGTGGGAGATTAGATTTTATTAGGCTAATGTATACAGAGTGAATTTGATAATTTGCTTTGAAAAATTACCTACTTAGTTAAGTCACATTCAGAAAAAAAATTCAGTGAAAGTTTATATAACTTAAAAAAAAATATGAGGAATCTAACAGGTAAATTGAAATACAAAATACAGTAGTGTGCAAACGTACAAAAATATAAGTTTTTCACTAATTATTGCTCAATGGAGTAGCATAGACGTGTGAATAGAACAATACGATAAGTAAAACAACACCGTCGCAAAATGGAATTCAAAGCATGCAGTGGGGACATATGAAAAAGAATGGACTACCATTAGTGTGCAGTTGTACGAAGCATCCGTATTAAAAGCAACACAGCACTAAGTACTGATTTTTAGAAGATATGATCTCCTCCCTCATCATCAGTCTCATAATTAATAAATGATTCTTTATGAACTGTAGTGGATAAATTGCTCTGCCTAACTTAATAGCCGTTATCAAAGGAGAAAAAGGTCGCAATAAATTGAATCTTTTCACTATGTATCTGTTTGAAGCGACCAACACATTGTTGATGAAATTTATATAAGAAAGTTGGTCTGGCAAAGGTTTAGAAGTAATGTTCGCATTTTTTAATCGTTTACCCAAATAAAAAATGTGTTAAAACAAACCATAAATGTCATCAAACACAATTGATAAACCCATTTATCATTGCCATAAGCTTACCTGTAGGTAGGAAATGTAATTACAACAAAAAATGTCTAGTTTAATTATTTTTCACCCTCTTAGGAAGCTTATTATAGAAATCCAACGTATTGTCCCTAAAAACAAAACTTTTGTTTACATCAGATACTTTTTACTGAAAGGAATGTTTTCAGTCGCAGGAATAAACCTGGACTCTAAGATGATATGCAAATACTCGTAGTTGGGAACGTGATTCATTCTTGCTAATTGCAAATTCAAGATAAAGATTTGGTGAGAAAAGAATTTTGATCTTGGGATGCAATATGTTGTATTGTTTAATGTAACTCCTAAATAGTACAGAAGGTAATTCAAGTAATCTTTTTTACTGTACTTACTTTACCTAGATCTGGGAAAGTCTTTAATAGTGCAATATTGGTTTATAAATCGTTTATATTATTATTTATCCAACTTTTGCTTTAGATAAAGGAATAAGAAAAATGAAAATTACTGCTATATGTAAGTCAGATAATTTCTGTAATCAAAATTTCATCAAGCATGTGTAGTACGCTTTCACGACACGCACTGTGGTACGATTTGATGTATTAGTAACTTTCCATTTCTTAAAGAAAGTTCTAAAGGTGGGATGAGCAGTTTAGTCAATAGAGCTCATGCGGAACTTCGTGTCTTGTATGAGAAAACAGTCTAAACATTGATGACAAGAGAGATAATATCTTCGACTAAATATCAATTCTTTGAGTTGCGTGATTTTTCATATAACTGTCAACACCGGTACTCCATTTTTTTGCATTTTGCCCCAATTGTACACTTTGCATTATTTTGCGATTGTTTTGTTTCGCTTATCGTTTTGTTACATAAAGACATCTTCTTGATGTGAACTTCCACTTCAAGGTGACATCTTTGACAAGTGCTTCTTCACTAAAAAATTATTAGAGAAAAACTATTCCTTTAATTATGCACACGTGTGTTGTAGAGGAAGTACAAAAGAATATTACTGTATATTTTGAATTGTTCAATTTGTATAGAAAAGTAATCTAAATGTATTGAGCACATGGAGAATTTTGTGAACATTGAGTGAAATCCAGCAGATGGTGATTATTTCATGTTTCTACAAGTAAAACGCCATGCAGTCCCAAAAGCACCATCACAGAAGAATATTTTGAAATTAAACATTGTAAATAATGTCAACAACAAACACTTTAAAATATAAGGAGGAAAATGCCTACTCCCTTCCTTCCAGCTCAACTTTAATTGACGTTGTGGGTAGAAAAAATGTAATATCAAATTTCCTTGCTTTCATATTTTCAAATTCAAATTTCTCTTAAGTTAAGTAGTTAAGTGTATCATATTGAAAGAAATATTTTGCCTTTGTCTGTAGAAAAAAATACACACAACCGGTGTTAATTAATAGCAAAAAAAAAAAAAAAAAAAAAAAAAAAAAAAAAAAAAAAAAGGTTATGATTATTTTCTTAAGTTTTCATATTAATAATCATAGTAAAATTTAAATATTCATTATTCACTTATATTTGTCAAATATTTTCCATGGAGGTAAATTCAATCATCTTAAATTAATTTTTTTTAAATTAATACATTGAATAAAAAATTTATAACTTTGAAATATCTATATATGTATTAATTGTATACATAAAAACTCCATTAATATACTATTTTAGAGGACTACTTAATAGGGTTCTTTTGAAATTGTTTTTGTGATATTTCTGGTGTTTAAAAAACCAATTTTAACGTACACGTTCTACGTTTAATTAATGTAGACAATTTTTACTTAGTATGTGAAGAACCGTCTATTTCATTGATTTTTTTTTTCGCTCCCTTGCGTTTTCACTTGGGGTAGAAAATGCAATCACTTGTAGAAAATAAATACAAAAAAGGTTTGGAGTAATTATCTTTAAAATTAGTTAATGAAATTCATTATGTATCTATATACTTAACTAATTGCTTAATCTCTAGCTACAACTTTTCATATCCTTAGAGGTTATTAATATGGTAAAAAATGTCACAACCTTAATTAACTCACTAAATATTTTAATAATTTCCATAAACTTCTTTATGATGAAATTCTTTTCTAACTACATGCCTCATTAGAAGTAATAATAAATTCAAGGTTTGTTATATTTAAATATTTAAAGATGATCACACCAAACATAACAGTTAAGAATTAAAATGTATCACTTTAAGTTAAAAGGGGGGGGGGGGGGAAATGTGCCGTTCTTTTTTAATTTTGTGCCTTGAAAGAGAATGGATAAATTATTAACTTTTCATCATTTAAATACCTTCAAACATAAAGCAACGAGTCTTTATCGTGATATTAAACAAATTGTTGTTTCAACAATGAATGCCTTTAAATAATGGATAAAGTAAAAAAGGATCCATTGCAAAAATTTACACGACGAGTGTTCCGTTCTTGATTGCTGCACGTCTAAGCACTCACAAAAGATCCTTTTTAAATCCTTTATATTAACTTCGATTTTGGGTGTTGATGGCAGTGGAATCTGAAAAGGCCTAATAAACCCTCTTTCCGTCATCCAATTGGGCTGCAACTTGGCAGATAGATTCGATGTCGATGGCAATCCTTTCTTTCAAATTTTGGGGCTGTAGCTGTCACTAAAAGGTCACTTTAAAGGTATACTTATAAACCAACTTGCCGTCATCCAATCACGCTAAAATACATTCGACCGACCATTGAAAAAACTCTTTCCTGTTGTAAAATATTTTTTTAAAATAAATATATAATAAAATTGTTTTAATCAGAATAAATAAATAATATTTGGATGTGAGTGCATAAATTCACTTTCATTTTAAATAAATAAATTTTGAAACGTAGTTTGCCGCACATTTTGCTGATATAAATGTTTTTGACATTTAAAATTAGATGCAAACACCAAGCACACGCTGTTTACAGAATCGGCGTTTTGTTAACGAATATAAAAATTGGCAATGCATATAAAAGATTTATATTAAAGACTTTATTTTTAAAGTAGCGTCAAATAAAAAGGTAGGTAGTAAACATACCAAATTCAGGGTTGACTTTTCAGTCACGAGTGTAGTTAAATGTAGGTTCATTTGGTAGAGATTATATTGATATAAGGTTTATAAAATAGCATCTCTATTTGTTATTGAAAGTGACACTTTACTTGTTTCTCAAAGTTGTTTATAAAACCTACTTGAAATTTCAAAAATGTTTAGTATGAAAAATTAAAAAAACTTTGGAGACTTGGGGTCAATTGCAATGTTCACGAAAATATACCAGGGTTCCAAACCAATTATTTTTTAGGATCTGCTTGAATATTTATTGCTTTAATATAAAGTATGTTGGTTGGTTTGTACGCTCAGTGACATAATTTTATGCACAATGACGACTGATCAGACCAGGGCCTACAGCAAAACGTGACTTCCGAACCACTACGAACATCCATATTCAGCAATCAAACTCGGTACCTTTGGCATGCGAGGAAAGAGCGCTAAACACAAAGCTATAAATATTGAAAAACCCAAAATAATTTTCCAGTTTATGTTCCAGAAAACCTGGTTTCTTGGTTTCCAGCAAACTATTCATACCCATCTTCCTGACATCAGTCAATGTAATACACTTTCAGGCTCTACGGCTATAAAATTAAAACTTGGCCGTCACAATGCCAAGTTCAAGAATCCCCTCAACCCTAATATCATATTTTGCATCTTTTCTCTTTATATATTAAATGTTACAAATTAAAAAAACTTCAATATTAGGTGCCTGTATACTTACAGTTCCTCTAGATTGGACAATCCTTTAAATGCTCCTGGTTCTAATACTGATAATGGATTGTGAGAAAGCACGCTAAAAGTAGAAAATAAAATATACATCATATATACTTCTCTATTAGTATTTATTAAAAAAGGAATAGAGTTGATAAAGGATAATTAGTTAAAGTCGTAATCACAATGTTGATAGTGTAATTACTGATCTAACCTTCAAGTAGTAATACCACAAGTTCTATTTGATGGACAGCCAACGTGTCCGTTTAATCGGAGAATGACTTGAGGGTCAAATAAAAGACTTTTATTGGCTAGAAACTGTGCCAACAAGTTTAGAATTTATTAACTAAATTGATAATTCGTGATTTTGCTTTTTTTTAATTTTTTTTTTTTATAATTAATCTGCATTTTATAAACTTATTTTAACAATTGCTCCTCATTTTTCCTAGTAATGGTTCTTGTATCTTTCGAGTATTCTATGAATTTTAATAGGATAAAATTTAAAATTAAAAAGAATTTCAAGTAATCAGCATTTATAACACAGAAAAAACTTAAAAATAATTTATTTAAAAAATTAAAAACCATTTTATATTATAATTATTATTATTTTTTTTTATTGAATATGGAACTCTTAATTTACAAGTGAAAAACTGTTCGAATAAAAACATTTTATCTCATGAACGTATCGTTTAAACTTTTGTAAATTATGTAATGTGTAATATATTTAAATTTATGAGAGAAAAATTACTTTTTGATCTGTCTCACAATCTATTCTAGTTAGTTTTATTAGCAGTGGTAGAAGTGGGTAGGAAAAAAGTGGGGGGATGCTCAAAAGTTAGTGACAAGTGCTAGTCCCCCCCCCCTTCCCCCACCCCCATCTCTCCCAACGATAAATTTTAAAATTTTGTATCTTATAACAAAAATATTAACATGTAAAGAAATAATTTATACTTCCTAACACTAACATTGAACAAGGTTCCAAAATGTATTGTTATTTTTATGAATATCTGGAACTTAGTTTTTTTTTGTTTTTGTTTTTTACTTGGAAGTAACAGCTTAAGGGAAGTAATAATTCAACTTTATAATACAGGTTATTTAGATTTAAATAGTGGTTTTAAATGCATATACTTTCAAGAAATTACATTAACAGAGAACTCTAAAATGCCTAAAAAACAGCTTGTCTTTATATGAAACAAGAATGGAAATATAACTTTAAAGAAAGTTCCTCCAAAGTTAAAAGTTGACCAAGTGTAACAGTATTTGTTTATAAAAATACTTATATCTTTATACAAAATAGTATAATACATTTTTATAATAGTAAGATATCCATAGCATATATATTTTCTGTTAGATTTGAAAACTTTAAATCACTTTTTCTCAGTGTCACTAAATTTAAAGGTTATTATTATTTTTCTTTAGTAGTTTTTAGTCGGATTGAGTGTTTTTAAAAGTGGGGATATGGATTTGAGTGGTTTTAGAAGTGGGGGGACGCATGGATATTTTCTTGAAAAGTGGGGAGGACGGGTCACCCTGCGTCTACCACACTTCTAGCACTGTTTATTAGTAATATCTAATTCAATCAATGAATAAAATTAACTAAATTAACCTTTTATTTAAATATATTATGATATCATATATCTCTTATCAATTATTTTCATTGTAATGTCATTTATTCAACAAAAGTTTAAATTCCTATAAATTAAAAATAACAGATTTATAATTTAAGAATAAAATATAATAAAATGCCTTGTTTTAATACCTTCCGACGGGATTTAATCGGATCTTAATAAATCTTAACAATTTAAAAGAAAATAACTTAGACCGCGTTGTTTTCGTTTTCGTTTACTTTGAAGATACCGCAACAGTCTTATTGATTTTGCCATTAAATGACAAGGAGCCTTCGAAATCCTATTAACACAAACCGCGAAGTGTTCCCTCGTAAAGTTTTTTATCACTTCACAGAGAAGTTCTTAACGTCACTGTCTTTTCGGAACAGACATATTTTTACGACAGTTCTCAGGAGATAAAGTTCTCGTCTTTTAAGGTAATATTTGCATCCCGTAAGTCAACTTTATTAATTTATGCTCCGTTAAGCTTTGTTAGTGTTTGCAAAAATCAGCCGAAAGATTGAAGAGTTTACTAAGAAAAAGACTTTAAAAGATTTAGGATATGATGTAAATATCATAATTAAATATTACGAAAAGTGTGTATGAAATATGTGTATATAAACGTAAAACGTAATTTAACTTTATAAAAGTATTCTGTCAAAATATGTCTCAGATGTATAAACATATGTGTAGCTTAATACTATTAAAATATTTTATTTTTAAATTATGTCATTTAAATTTATCTATATCAAAAATTTCTTAAGTAAAATAGTGCATACTTTTCAATGATATGATCCATAAATATTAGTAAACTTTTTGCAGTAATAATTAAATGAACTAAAGAGACATGCTCCCGAAACAGAAAAAATATATGTCACTTCATTATACCACTTTAAAAACAAGAAAATAATTAATAGCCTTTTAATAACATTTCCCTATTCCAGGCTAACCTTCAGAAAAATATCATAATGAATTTTTTATATATAAATTTATCTAAAAATATATCAAACGACCAAAAGTAATTTGCCTGGCTTGTCATTAGAGTCATCTAGGCTGCTATAAATACAAATTAATTTACTAATAAAATTTATTTCCTAACAACTATTAATTTAATGCATTTATAATAAAATGTTTTATACAATAGAAAATAATTTTATATATTTTCATTATTTTTTATAATTAGAAAATTACAAAATGTTTGACAGTAAAAAAAATCATCATTATCTTGGCAGATTGCATTACACTCAATATAATTATTTACCTAAAGATGGTAGCAGAGTTCTATTTCCCTGCTTATTCCACGAATTAATTTTTTTTTAGTAAGCAGTATGAACAATTATTCTCAATTAGCAACATTTTCTGTTTTGTTTACATATGAATATGTTTACATATGAATATATTTACATATTTCTGTTTTTGTTATACATATGAAAAACTTATGAAAAAATCTCAGTTATAATTTTTATTAGTATCAAATTAAAGCTACTCAACTAAAAGAAATTCACAAACTTGAAACAAAATTTACAAAATCTTACATTTTTTTAATGGCGTTTCCCGTTTTCTATGTTTGAGTATGTCTGGATTATTTGAGAGAAAAATTTAATTTCTATCATCCTATCATTTCCCACATTAATAAATGCTTAATTTTCGGACAAGCAGACAGACAAATATCAAAGTAAAGACCTTCTGTAAATATTCCGTTTTTTATCTTAGGGGTTTGAAAGTTTAAAAAAAAATTTAAGAATAACCAAATTATATACTGTCGAAGTTAAACTGTAAATGTATTTCTTGCAAATTTTTTGAACTGAACAATGTATTGCTGTCTGATGAGACTCCAAACTTTTTCATCTTAAGAGATAGTGATAGAAACAACAACAAACTTGGCAATTAAATGCTTTCAGGGGTATTTTAAAAGTAATAATTACAACAAATTTTGATAAATTGTCAATCTCGGAGACAAAAATAGTTGTCAATTTCTAATATTTGATATAAATGCTGACCTTCAAACTAATGACCAAACAAAACATTTGCCTAAGCCTATTACTATATTAATGTAGAATCCAAATATAAAACATAATTTAAAAAAGTAATATTAAATTAATTAAATTTATTGGAAGTTGCCATTCTTCGCTATTGCCATGTTATGAGGAAAACAAATATCGATTTCTGACTTTCCAAACTAGCACAAATCAAAATGTTTGTTTGGACTTGATTGATTCCTAATCGCATTTCAATTTCATTAAAATTAATTCAGTGTCTTAAATGGTATAGATGAATTTTAGCGTAACGAATGAACAGATACCATAAAGAGTTTTGCGTTTTTGAAATCACGGTGTTGTTAGTAAATGTGAAAACCAAAAAAACTAGATGTTTTGTTGCTTTTAAACGTGATTTCGTGCACTGTTTTGTACATAATCAATGAGAATGATTCAATGTCATCACAACAAGTTAATACTTACAATCTTCATGATAAAGATGTGAATTTAATAAAGGAAACGATCTATTTCTTTTGGATTAAGTACAGAAAGAGAAATGCGATTTTTGCATAATGGAACCTTATATGAATATAAATAACTATATCTCAACTTTACCATACAAAAAATTCTATCATGTAATAAAATTCCCACGACAAATCTTTGTAGAAATGAAATACAGACTTTATTAGATTTCATAAATTAGAAAATCGAATGGTGTTTCAAGGGGATTAATATTGCTTCATAAATATGAATTAAGTTTACTAAAACTATTTTCAAACAATGATATAGTGCATCTGAAAGGTTATATAACCAGTACCATTTGGTAATTTTGCAAATATGTTAATTTTCAACATTTGACTATGTAAAAGTACCCTTTTGATGTTACAGTTATTTTGAAGCGTATCTTATAAATCAAAATTTAAATATTCACTTTGACATAAGCAATAAAATCCTACATTAGTAACGGATTTTCGTAGAGTAAAAGAGGTAAAAGAAAATCATTTAAATATTTCAACTAATTAGGACTTTAGATGTATTGTTTCGTCTACAATATGGTGATGAAATTGAAGCTCGAAAATTAAATTCCTTAATTCTCCAATGGTTTACACTCGTAGTACAAATAACAAATGTTATCTTAATTGCACTCCTATATAAAGGTGGTTAATCCTTTTTTATTATGACAATGTATTGAAATTCAAAATGAGCAATATAAATGTATAAGGTAGTGTGTATTACATTAAATTAATTCATACAAATTAAAACGCTTTTCTGGTGCTGCATAAATAAAAGTTGGATGCTTCTAGTTTTCATTTAAATAATTAGAGTTGATTAGTAAATATTTATTGTTGTGTAACACATTTCATGGAAAAAAAATTTACTTACAGTAGCTTTAGACTGGTGCTACTCCAAAATGTTCCATTTGTAATCTCAGATAGCCGGTTGTTGGTAAGATATCTAAAAATATAATTAAACGCATAATTTTTAAAATATTAATAATGAGTGTATGGGAATATATGCAAAAAATGGGATATATTGATTTTTTTTTTTTTTTTAATTTACAGGCCAGCTCTCTTATTTTTACATTTACTACTACTCTTCAAGTTTTTTGTTCTGTCACATCCATTTATTATTCATCAATAAAATAAATAGGGGGAAATATGGCCTAGTTGTTGTATGGACTCAAGTTGTATAGCTATTATTGCAAATAGAAAGTCAAATAATACAAATACTATCTTTTGAGTTTCATCTTATACTGATTGAATTTTACCACTTACCCTAGTGGTTTAGGCAAGTGTATCCAAGGAAATTATTCTTTTATATTATGCCTCAAAATAAAACCAGATACTATAATAAAATTTATTAATTTTCAACACTTTTGAAAGTTTTTTAAATGATCCAATAATATTAATATTCTAAAAATTTAGGAACTTTTCCTGAAATCGTAAAATTTTGAAAAGCAGAAATCTTTAAAATGATTATATTATGTTAATAAATTTATGTGCGGTACTTGGGATAATTTTTTCGTGTTTGTTAAATTACGGGAATCTTACCCGGATATTTGTTCAATAAAGAAAACACTTCTATACTTTAATTTAAAACAAAAAATTAGCCATTTGACTCTTTTTTTTATTTTTATTATTATTATTAAGGATAAAATAGTTTTCGTATGGAAAAAAGTTCTTAAGAAGTTAAGAAGTTTATGTTATTACTTAAACTGTTGTGAACCTTCCGAAATTATTGTTTTTCTATGCTTTTGTTTTATTATTCAATTGGTATCATTTTGCTTTGAGAAAATAGAAATAAAACTTCAAAAATTTGTTAAAAAATAAGGAAAGTACCTTAACAAACGTAACGGCACTTGCCCCAATTGAAAATTTTCCTTGGAAAATTAAATTAGATTTTTTTTTTAATAGCATTCCAATTCGTTTGAAAAATAAGAAAAGTACCCTTGGAAAGCGTAATTGCCCTTCCCACATTCAAAATTCTCCTTAGAAAATGAAGGTGGGGAGTTTTTTAAAAAGCATTCTTGAGTAAATTGTAATACATACCATAAATGCATGATGTATTTTAATTGCATGGCTTAGGCTGTCTATTTCTGCCATATAAAGTACTTACCACATCCAAATAAGCCTCATAATTTTGAACTACAATAGGATTATGAGGTAAAAACCTTATCGAGCATTGTCTATCGCTAACCCCATCACACCAACGAGGGGACATTGTGGCCAAGACTTATTTAAAGTACACCAGCCCCTATTATCGTACACATCAGTATTTGGTGAGTCCAGGACTGAATCTACCGCTCATGAGCTCGGTGCCCTTAACCACATGGACACTGGATACCATGCATGTATGTAACTGATCTAGAAACGTAAATAAAAATCAACTGTCCAGATGACAGTATTTATGAATTAGAAATCTCCGAAAATGTTATTAGTTGGCTATGTGTAGGAATTTTTTAAATGAGAAATAAACAATTTTCTACTTTAAACTAGTGGAGAAAGTAAAACTATGTCAGTGGTCGCATTCGCACTAAAATACCTAATATTTCTTAAATTTTTGTATATCCCTAAAATTGTGCTTAAATGTTTCGATAATTCCTTAAAACCTCCAAAACCGGCGAAAAAACTCAGATATTCCTCCAGAGGAGAACATCTTTTCTGGAATTTTGATTATCAATTATTCAACTTTTTTAAAATTGGCAGTTTTTTGCTGGTATTGAAACATGCTTTGAAAAGAATGTATGTGTTAAGAGTTTATGTCAGCTTTAAAAGAAATATCGCTAAACTTTTTTTAGAACTATCACTAAAATTTTGGAATTAGACCTAAAATTCCTACCTAAATTAAAAAAAAAAAAAACACTCCGCCTCCTGCTTTGTAAAAAAGATTCTTAAAATACATATGCAGTATAAACAAGTGAATAGAAGCAGTTTTGAATTACAGTGTATGTGCATCTTTCATGTGCATCTAAAGATATAAATAGTATTCTAAAATTAATGCACGGTATATTTTGTGCACACTAATTATATAAAAAAAAAAAATTTACTGAGAGAACAAAAAAAAAATCTTTTATTTAACAGCAAATCGTTAGAAATATAGGTAGTCGTCTGTTTATTGTATTGTTTTGATTATTGTCCTCTCTAAGTAGAAACTATCATTATATTAATCATCTATTTTAGATTTCTAACACAAAAATAATGAAACACCACCAATAAATAGCTTAATTAGAAAAAAATGAAAAGTTATCAACAAAAAATGTGTTTATCTTCTTTTTATTTGAACTTTACAAGGAAGAACATTTTTTAAATGGTGCGTTCTGTTTTACACGGTAAAATGTCAATTTATATAAAAAAATCTCTATCATTTTTTGAAAATAATAATTGTACTGTCAAATCACTAGAATGAAATAACCAGAAACTTATTTATTTGAACCAATCATATAAAAATAAGTTTTTTTGTTTTTGTTTTTTTGCACTGGAATGTGACTTCTAGAATTTTTTTAAAACACAACTAAGCTAATTTAAAACGAACGAAGCAAAATAAAAGAATTTATATTACTTTAATATTGATAGAAAATGGTTCTGAATAACTGCATTTTCATTAAACAATTACATACGGTTCGTAGTGTATTTAAATTCATGTTTGATTAATAACGTTTAAAAAATGTCAAAAACGATCTTCCAATCTTTCATCGCATGAATAGCACTGCCAGTTTTAAAGTGTATTAAAGAATAGTTGAAGATAATTGAATTTAGTATAATTCATGCAATCTATTTTAAATTTAATTAATTGAGCTTTTCAGCTCTATTATTTCCACATCTCAAATCACCATTGGGATAAAATCTTGATTTAAAATTGCATTTTTAGCTTATAAATTTATATTGTAAGTTTTTATGTGTTGTATAATTTTGGAAGTTAGTTATGCTTTTCATATTTTGATGCAGTGGGATTCATGTACATCTAATTACTATACAGAGTTATAAAAGCTTTGCAATGTAAAATAAAAATAGGAGACTTGATTGTTTGATTTGAATTACTTGCAGGAATTGCTTTGAAGTCTTGAAGAAAAGGGTTTATAATTGTTTGCAATTTTGTATTCATATGGTTATACACATTCTTAAGAAACATTAAAAAATTACTTGTTTCTGTTACTTAAAATATTTTGCGATTACTTATTCTGGATAGAAATTACTCCTATGATATTAATGTCACTTAATGAATGCTATTTTCCTAACTATTAGCTTGAAAATCAAACTCAATCCCAATTATATTATGCCATTGGGTGATCCAAAGAAGGACTTTTCATCTTTAAAATTAGTTTCAGATACTGGATGTCAAAGCTAATGACAAGGAAAAAGGCAAAATCAAGAACTAGGACTTCTTTTTAATTATGAACAGAGGAAGTTCAGGGGTATGTGGGAGAGTGTTCCTAGCACTCTCTTACGACACCACAGAAGATCACCAATGCGGATATCTCACGATCTAGTTATTCTTTTATACTTTGGTGTCTTAAATATTAGGAAAAGTAATGCAGACTTTTTAATAACAACTTAACGATTTATTTTAACAAATAACATTTCAAATTTCATTAACTAAACGAATAAAAAATTAGGTCGAAAAGAAAAAGCGACTCGTCGCTTTTGTAAAGAAAGCTCAGCACGGCTCCCAACCCTGGATGATGGAAAAGAGAAAGTTCCTGTCTCTGCAGACTGCTTTTATACATCCTCCTATTATAAGATTTGCATTATAAGACTTGCAACATCGTCAAAAAAAGGTACCTTCAAAGTTCTCCTAGAAGGAAAACAATCAGCTGCCACAAAGTCCTCCCGGCAAGCAAAACAGAGTTCTAACAGTAGTTGGGGAGACGACGCTACAAAGTTGTTGTATAAATGATGTAAGTGAAGTGTAAATTTTTGCATCTCTAGTATATGTGGCTCGCTTATTGAAAGTAGACCGCTTATCTAAGATTATAAATGTATGACTCCGGTTACTGTGACAAATGTTTCAACTTATATTTCAATACATGTTCTTTTATCACCCACAACCATGCTACTACCAACAGATTAACTTCATGCAAGTACGATAAAATAAAGCCACGATAAAACAAAGCAATCTTCTTCCATTTTGAGGCCATGAAAAGGTATAGCATTTCATACTCAAATTGATATTCATAATTAAAATTTATTTAAAACTATAATTATTAATGATGCTCGGCAAATCAAGAATATACTTTTCATTTCTTAAAAAGTAACGACGTTTAATACATTGATTTTTAAATCTGTCGTTAAAGTTCTTAGTTTCTCGTTTTGGAGTACCTGCCACAGCTAAGGACTTTAAGATTTATTGAATTGAAATCTGGACTTTTTGTTGTTTGACAGAGTTAATTACCTCCATCACAGTGAACAAAATCTGTGAAGCTAATATGGACTGCTGTAAGCCACAGTGACATACATTAAATTTAACTAAATAAAGCACACTGAGAGCAAAAGAAAAAATGAGAATTTTTTTTGTATTATCACACAATGTCAAAATTATTAAACAATTTTAAAATTGTAAACTTAAAAATATGGCTAGCTAATACTCATTGATTTATTTATCATGGCAATTTTTTAATTTGTTTTAATTCTTAACATATTTCGAAAATTGTTCAAAAACAAAACATTTATCGTATATAAACGTAATGGGGTAAAAAAAACTGCTTAACTTCAAATTTTTTTTCTAATAGCAATCGATATTTCAAAAACCGTTAATATTCAGCATAGATGAAGACAATTTCAAAGTTTTATTTGAAAGTATGGGAAAAGGCGGATTTTTGAAATCCCCCCCCCCCCCCTCTTTCAGTGACTTACCTTATTTTGTGAAAATAAAAAGTGCAAAATTTCATCGATCTCGTAATAAAGATAGATTTGTAAGTAAAATCAACCCACATGGACGCTCTTCTTGATATATAGATTATATATAAAGTTTGCTTTACGAGGTGCTTTACAAGAATTATGCTTTACGAGGTGATAAAAAATTATCTACAGTACTTTTAATATTTATCTACATACAGATTGAAAAAGTAATGTCTTTTTGGTTACTTTTTCTTATTGACAAAAAAAGGGAGCTAGGTCTATTTTATAGGCAAAGATGTTTGAAAATGACAGTTTTTTAATTCATCATTTTGCCATTATTTCAAAGCTATTCCAAATTCAATAGGTCAGTGAACAGTTTATGATATTTTTGTGGCTTATCGTTGAATGTTTTTCCTTTTAACAAACAGTTTATTTATATTTTAAATATTAGTTGGTAACCGGAAAAAATAGGGTGGAAAATAATGAAATTAAATTTATTTTGAGTTATTTGAGTGTTAATTACTTGATACTATGAAATTAAACGTTCTGAAAATTAGTGCGCTGAACTAAGAACTCTGAACAGAACAACACTTTTTTACAGTTTCGATAGATTAAAATCTTCTAGTAAATGTATTTTCTACACGAAAGTAAAAAAATGTAGGTTTAAATTATAAATATCTAAAATTAGATTGATCAATTTTTATCTATTTTAGCTTATATTGAAACAGAAAAATCTTGATTTATTTCAATTTCTAAAGAAATCTAATATATGTACGAAAAAAGGGCGTCTTACAATTTTTTCAGGTACATGAGATTCCCGAGAGCTTCTGTTTTCAACAGCATCACTTCAGACGACGTCAAAATCCTGAAAAAAAAGAAAAAGTAACGTCTTTGTAAGGATGACTGCATCAAAAGATATACTTTATCTTCTCTTCTTCTGTAGAAAACTTATATTAAACAGATAATAAAACTATCCAATATCACCTACAAACGGAAATTGTATGAGAAGAAAGACTAAATATTTGTCTACGCCTATTGGAATACTTGTGTTGGAAGTTTTATTTCATAAAAGGACGTTCATTGTGATGGTAATACCACCACAAACACTTTGTGCAAAATACAAAAACTTTAACTTGTGAGTTAATTAAATATTACCAACTTTTATATCTAATGTTCCGTGATAAAAATGTACACGTAACCGAACTACCTTTCTGTACAGCTCTTTAATCCATTTCTTTTTACTATAGCTGTCATAAAGCGGTTGAATTAGATTGCCCTCTGGTCCACTAATTAATAAAAATTAAATTATTTTTGGTCGTTAAGTAGAATAATAAATCTTATTTTGTGTTACTGCAACCAACCGCTAACGATTTTTCGTGGACACAGTTCTCATAATATTAATCTATCACAGTTTGGGGTTTACACTTTGGATTAAACAATCCCCCCCCCCCCTTTCCAAATTTCATCGTTTTCATACATTCAGGTAGCAACAACAATAACCTTAAAATTTGATTACATTAACATATTCTCAAATTCATTGTTCAGCAAGCATGATTCAAACACTGACTATTAGCCGCTGGAGAGCGGCGCATTATTTAATTAAATCCTTGACTGATTCCCTATTAATTAAACCTAAGTTTAATATGCAATTACTTCCATTGATAAGCAAACTGATTCATTATGTTTAATGTACATTTTCTTCAACTTGCTAACTCGTGACCACACTAGGATGGAAAAGGAACTTATAGTTCATGTGGAAGACGGTTTTTCAATCCGGGCTGGCGTGCAGGAGAATAGGATCAATGAGGAACTTGCACAAGTGAGGAAAATGAATATTTTTTGTATTTTCTTGTGTTATCCAACGAATATATTTGAACAGTGCAATTATTTTTTTTATCTTTATGCTTTCAATTAATCAAAAATCGAGTTTGAAATTAGCCGAAATCAAAGCAAAAGTCACGTGACCAAAAACGCATAAAAAAACCGTGACGTGATTACGCAGAGATAAAGTCGCAAAACGAAGGAGAAACCTCACTTATTCCCTTTCTAAAACAGGTTTTAGACTGGTTCACTATCTGCGCGTTGACGTTTCACGCAAAAGTTGCTTTTTCCCGCCAAATCGCATAGTGAAAAACTAAATATTTTTTTAACTATAGATCCGAGCTCAAATTTTTGAAAGAATAGTATTGTTTTTCATGATTTTTTCTCTAATTTTATTTAAAAATAAAACCAAAAAAACGTGAAAGTTCTTCATTGCTGGCTGCTGGTGGGCGACATTGGCAGGGAGATCATACCGCTTCAGAACTTAACCCTGGTCATAAACGGTCAGATCTCCGGAACATCAGAGGAGAGGGGGGAGGGGAGGAGGAATATGAACAATCTCTCTTCTCTCGTTTGTCGAGAGAGAGAGAGAGCTGGCCTGAGTCGTTACGGAGGAGAATAAGTGCCTCTTTTCTGTTGGACATGCACTTCTAAACCATCGGTCTGCGTTTAATTGGATCGGCATAACCTTTTTCTGTAGATTTCCTGTTTACATTGGCTATATTTCGTCCCCAACACACCATTAAGATCTGTACCCTTTCAGGCGGACTCGTAGACATTGGCTTGCTTGCCCCTCTGTTCTTCTCCCTTTCTCCCCTGCTTGTCTCATAACTTCATTAGCTCATGACAGACCTCAACGAAATCGAATACCCTCGCATCCATTCTGTCGCTCCCAAGGGGCTTGCGACGACTTCTTCCCCCCACAAACACCTGTTCGCTGAGTCACCAACTGATTTCACCCAGAAAATGCGTCTGTTTAAAGTATCACTTTCCAACCGTCATTTGCCCAAAATATTTTTTAATTTTTAAATTCCATTCATTAACTTCAACTTTCTTCACATACAAATTATTACCTTAATATTTTTAATTAAATTGCACAACTATCAGTATAAAATATATCTCAAAGTGGTTGAAGTGTCTTAATCATCACATAAAACAGGCACTTTTTCACAATAGCGAGCATTTTTGATGAACTTGACAAAGAGATTCAAATATTCATTGCCATTATAATCTTGAAAGTATATTGATTGGTTGTTATGATCTATGACTTAGCTACAAAGGTTATAAATGAACTCGAGAGAGAAAGAAAGTTAATTTAGATTAGGCTATCTTGGTCGACATTGGAGATTACAAGGACTTAAAAGGTATCGCGATAAATGATCAAAGTCAACTAAATAAATGTAATTGCGTGGTATTAGAATTTAGTGATAAGGTAATGTGGATTTAAAGTATTTATATTCGATGAAATTACAAAAAAAAAAAATCCAGACAATCGACACACTCCAAATTCACCAGAATTCAATTTTTATTTTGGGTGATTGACTTATGGTACTGACTGTTTCCGAATTGGCGACTTCAAATGCAATATAATCATTGAGGGGTTAAAAAATTTTAGGCAGATAAAGTTGTTTATTTGAATTTAACTAATTGACTGTGAATACTTTTTTTGCCCAAAATTACCTGACACTACAGGGAACTTATATAGTATTTTTCATTACCATCTATTTGTAGTATTTCTTACAGTGATGTGCAAAAAATATAATTTCAACTGTGCAGCAAAAATATAATAATATATCAGTAAAACGTTTAAAAAAAAATACCTTTGCTTTGAAAAATAACATTTTTGTAATTTTTAAGTTAAAATTATAACATCTAATAGCATAAAATAAATGACATTGCACAAATATTTTAAATTAAGGAAATTCTTGAGTTTTCCTTGACTTTTAAATTCAGATTTTGGTTTTCGTTTTTATTACGTGAAATTTTATTTTGCTTTGAATGAAGGTTCTTTACGATTTTTTTCTATTCTAACAAATAAGGAAATAAAAAATGTATTACTTACAATGTATCCAGGTTTCGAAGTTCCGGAAAATCAGATTTCTTAATAATGCTTAATTTATTACCAGATAGGTCACTAAAATGGAAATAAAAATTTTTTCAAATGAACGCAACAGCTTTTAGAATAAATTAATACAGAGAAAAAATATTCTACATAGAGTTTAATAAATAGTTGATGATAGAGAAAACAAATATCAGAGAATATATTAAATTTATACATTCCCAATCACATAATTTTAAAACATATCCAAATAAAATATTTTTCTATTCAAATATTAATAATATATATAACTGGTAATAACAATACTATTTTTGCTGGGAGTCGCGTACTTTTGAAATCCACGAATATCTTTTTAGTTTTCTGATTAATATAATTATACTTACACACTCATGCATGCTACTCTGTTATGATGATCTCTATTTATTTATAACATTGTGTGTAAACGAAAACATATATGACTCTAAACGTTGAAAGCCATTAGATTAATATTTAATCATCTACTTAAATTCAAGAATGATTATTTAAATGAAAAATAGCTTTTATTAAGTTTCTTAATGCACAGCTAAATTCAAATTCTTCCTTATTTTATATAATTTTATGTATTTTATAAATGCCATATTTTGAGATTATTAAACCTAGAAATTACGGTGAGGAATTCTTACACACCATAATCTAATTATAACTTTAAGACGTATCTTTCAATAATGGCAATCTACTAAGAAAATATCTATAACATTTCTTTTAACGTTTAATAGAACAGATAGAACAGAATAAAAAGTAAAGACGACTCTTTAGCCCCAATTCAGAACAAATCAAATGTTATAAAATATAAAGAATAAAAGTTAGTATTTTTAAATTTAAAACTGAAATCCACTGATTAAAAAAATTTAATGTTCAATTACTAACATTCATTTTCTGCTGATAGATTATTCTACACTGTTATCTTAGAACAAACTGAAAACAAACGAAGAGTGTAACAGGAAATGTACAACACGGTATTAAATGTTTGATGCATTCTCTATTACAAATAGGAAGGTTTCTCAATTCCAAGGAATTTTGCAAAAAATATAAACAATTTTTATTAGATTTTTAACTAATGACTTTATGCTTCAACATTAAATCACAAGTTTGTTATCAAATGGTTTTTAATTAGAACAGAAAACTGTTTAATGAAATATATTGGTATTAACTTAATTGCAAATTTTTTGGTGATTTTTCGGATGGGGGAGGGCATACTTTATTTAAAAAAAATACATAAACCATATAAATTATTTGTGACATTAAAAGTTATAAGTAAAATTTAGACAGACTTATAACTGTCCGTTAAACGACGTACAACAGTTGAAATATTTAACACATGCGATTGTTAATTTGTAGCATAAACATCATGTATAATTATTCAAAAAGCTAAACAGTTTGGTTTAAAAGTTGAAATTTCTATTGAAAATATAAAGATACAATACTGATAAAATGAAAAATGAGCCTTTTCAAAAAATTCATTGAAAGGAACCATGTATAATGCTTTGTACCTACAATGCTCTTTCATAAATAAATATCTTATGTTATTTCTTGACATAAAAAGTATTTCCCTTCACAACATCTCTATTTGAAAAAGATACTACTTAAAATTAATTTTTCTAACACTTTCGATTTAATTCCCTGAATATACGGAAAGTTTTAACTCTCCCTCAAAACTTTTAAAGAATTAATATATTTAAATGAATAAAAATTAAGTTTATAAAATTGACACAATGAATGAAATTGGAAATGAAACAAAATCTCAACTCAGTGACTTGTGGCCCATTTCATTGGCAAAGCCAGTGGATTTAACCACTTGTTAAAGTTGCACAATGTCTCTACAGAAGAGGGTATATCGGTTATTTTTGGCAGTATGAAAAGCGTAGAACTGGGAGAGCTACATCAAATATCCAACTTTTTTTCTTTCTTTATTTTAAGTTAAGAGGAAATTTAGCTATTTTAAAAGTAATTACTAGAGCGCTTCTTATTCTTCGATTTAGACAATTTTCAAATCTTAAAAATCTAAAGAGTTTCTTTTTAGAACCCTAAATATGGAATGAAAAAAAAAATTGCTTTAGATAATTTTTAAATAAGCCACACTAACTTCGCCCGTCTGATAGCTGTTGGATTAGTACTCTGGCCTCGCATGCTGAACATGTTGGGTTCGAATCCTGGGCTTGGCATGGATGTTCGTTGTGGTACGGATTCTGCGCTAAGCTGTAGGGTGTTAGTTACCCATTATTGCTCAAAAAATAGGTCGTTAAGCGTAAAAAAATGTTCTTTAATTTAATAAAAATATATAGTTATAATAAACTATAAAGTTGTAATAATATGCTATTATCAGATATGAATTTGGCATAAGGCTAACTATTGAATAATATATAATTATTGAAAAATTTCTCTACAGCAAAATCCAGGGATGTACTTGTGGCTTCTTTGGAACCTGGACACTATTTAGATTTAGATTTTATAAGAATTATTTGATTTTGATCAATATGATGCAATTTTATTCAGATAGTAAATGGAGATTTCATATGTTAATAAAAAAAAAAAGCATGTATTTTTAATGACGTAGCTTTCTCAGAAATGGAATTTTAATAAAACTAAAATATAACTATTGAAACTTTAACAAGATCAAGGTCCCTATGACGAAGTGGAAGATTGTATTTAACTAGATAAAAAAAAATTCCAGCATTAAAACTTAACACAAATATAGGATAATAAGTCATATATACAAAGATTATAAGACTGACGAGTAAAAATACTATAACTACTATAAATTCCACTTACAGTTCTTGCACATTTTGTGGCAGCAAACGGGGAATCCTCCTCAGTTGCCGGTGGTTGCAAAACAAGCTTCTTTTGGAGCAATTGCACTCCTCCGGAGATAAACGCAATTCTAGAATAAAATTACTTAATTTGAAAGGGAAAGTCACTATTGAAAAAAAGATTGTGTGAAAGACATACTTTTTTTTAAAAATGTCTGTTTTGTGGCATAAAAGAAGTGTGATAAAAAAAAATGCATACATTTGGTCTATAGATAATCCAAAAAGATTGTTACAAGGTTTTTTTTTATCTACATACAGATTGAAAAAGTTGTCTTTTTGGTTACTTTTTCTTATTGACAAAAAAGGGAGCTAGGACTATTTTAGGGGCAAAGTTGTTTGAAAATTAAAGTTTTTTAATTCATCATTTTGCCATTATTTCAAAGCCATTCCAAATTCAATAGGTCAGTGAACAGTTTATGATATTTTTGTGGCTTATCGTTGAATGTTTTTCCTTTTAACAAACAGTTTATTTATATTTTAAATATTAGTTGATAACCGGAAAAAATAGTGTGGAAAATAATGAAAATAAATTTATTTTGAGTTAATTGAGTGTTATGAAATTAAACGTTCTAAAAATTAGTGCGCTAAACTAAGAACTCTGAACAGAACAACACTTTTTTACAGTTTCGATAGATTAAAATCTTCTAGTAAATGTATTTTCTACACGAACGTAAAAAAATGTAAGATTAAATTATAAATATCTAAAATTAGATTGATCAATTTTTATCAATCAATTTTTTTTTTTTTTTTTTAAACTATTATAAATAAAGATTTATGATTTGAAAAAAATTTCAAGCAGGGGAATAAATTGTAAAATGTAAAATTTATAAAGCAATGAATTTCCAAAGTTACGTATTTATCTATAATAATAAAACAAGCTGTGTGTCTGTCTGTCTGTCTGTGGCTCTGTGGATCTATAGAAACCTACTTAATATTGGAGTAGAGCTCCGAAATTTTCAACAATAGGTTTTGGCTTTCTAATTTTATGTATATCAAAAAGAATGTTAAAATTTCAATTAGTTCTTTTTTAATTAATATTTTAATTAATTTATTTTTTATAAAGTGACTTCAAATCGAGATACAACTCTGAAATTTTCGACAAAACATAGTTTTGGCCTTCTAATTGAATTTTTGAAAAACAGAATGTTAAAATTTTAATTAGTTATTTTTTAATTAATTTTCTTAATAAATTAACAATTTTTTTTTACAAAACGACTTTTAATAGGGGTTCTGAAATTTTCAACATAAATAGTTTTGGCTATCTAATTGGTCTTTTGAAAAACAGAATTTTAAATTTTTATTTTGTTCTTTTTTAATTAATTAATAAATATTTTACAAAACGATTTCTAATAAGGCCACAGCTCTAAAATTTTCAACATGAGTAGTTTTAGCCTTTAAATTGAACTTTTGAAAAACAGAATTTTGAAATTTTATTTGGTTTTTAATTAATTAGCAAATATTTTACAAAACGATTTCTAACTGGGCTACATTTCTGAAATTTTCAACAAAATTTTTTTATTTAATATTTTCACAAAAAAGCGACTTCTAATAGGCCTAGAGCTCTGAAAGTTTCAACATAAGTAGTTTTGACCTACTAATTTTGCTTTTTACAAACATCACGTATTAAAATACTCTTAAAGGTGTGTTGTATTATAGCTATTAATGGGAATTTTTTTATTATTTCTCGACAAGGGAGGGGCTTATAATATTAGGGCTTTACGTGGCAATTAGTTTTTAGTGTGTGAAGCTTCCTTATGCTTACGCAGCAATGAACCTTTCAAAGAGAAAAGCAAGCTCATGTTTGCATAGCAATGAACCTTTCAACGAGTTAAAATAAGTCTGTGTTGATGTGTCAATGACTTTTTCAGCGAGCGAAGCGAGCTCGATTTTACTTTGCGATGAACCTTCCTGCGAGCAGAGCGCCAAAAATTGGGGATTATACACCAATGACGGATTTCCGCAATGAGAGGCCTCACATCTGGCTAATATATTGTACATGGTAAAATTTCGTGGCGAAGCACGTATATTTAGCTAGTGATAATATATTTCAAATGTTGCGTAATTTTATATTTATATTCAGACACAAATTTAAGGAGGGGCACAAATTGAAATAAAAACATAACAATGAAATAAAAACATAACAATACCAGTATATTATTAATTACCAACATTTTTTATGTTATGCTGTAATTTAATTTAAATATCAAAAGTACATTGTAATTTAATTTATTGAAATAACTAGCTCGTTGGTCTGTGCTTTCCTTTAAAAACAAAATTAAGTTTTTCTTTGTTCAACTCAATGTAAAAAAATGAACGGTCGATGATTGACCATTAATAAAAATCCAAATTCGGAGAAATGCTAAATATATATCTCTGCAAAAAGCAGTATTTACTTGCAGTACAAATATATGCTGTCTTGACGGAAAAAATAGAGCTTAACATTCTAATTCGCAGTGGCGGGGATTAAAGACAAGGGGAAGCTGTTGCCTCTATCTTCGACTTTTTTTTGACAATTTTTTTTTTTTTTTTTTAGTAATTTGGAACAGCAATTTCGTTTAAACTCTTCTAATCTCAAAATCAGACATCAAGGGGCTTAGGGAAGTGAAGTCTACTTTTAAATTTTCTTAGCTTAAGAGAAAAACTAAAACATAAAAATGAAAAGAAACATATTTAAATCGGTTTTAATCCCTCTGAATTTAATGGAGAATCTAGATGATTTAGATTTGAAAACGATTAGAAGTCAATGTAAATTTTTCAAATTGGTTTAGTAAATCCTAAGTTATTAGAGTTTCATAAGTACAATAAGACTAAATAATTTCATATATCTGTATACATAAATAAAATATCATATGAAAGATGTTTTAATGGTATTGTATGGGCTTTGTATGAAATATATTACAACAGACTAATCTATTTCGCAAATCAAAATTTTTAGTTCGATGCAAATCACACTTTCCATAAAATCCATTTTTTTTAATTTTTTTTTTTTGCCCTCTTTAAACGTATTAAGTTTCCTTCATCATGGATTTAAAAAAAAATATTGATCTAAAAAATATATTAAAGGGATATTCATCGTTGTTTATCAAATTTGCGAGCATCAGTTAGTATTAATGCAATTTTTGTTAAGTAAGGAGAAATTTAACCAAATTCAAAAACTTTTCTTTTACACATTCATTCAGTAATAATGTGATGTGTAGTGTATTTATGAAGTAGTACGTATTTTGTTCATATGAGATAGTCTTCTACAATAATATTAAGTACAATTAAATATGTAATTAAGTGCGGAATTGTGTGTAACACTTGAAAACAAGACAAATAATGAGTTTTTGTTTCTAAGTTACTAAGACACACTTGATAATGTATGCATGATAATTTGATTTTAGATGTCCCAAACGATCTATATAAGACAGTATTGAAAGTTTGATGTATAGTATTGACAAATTTCACAAGATAGAAATAAATTGGATAAAAATTTCTATTCAAAAGAAGATTACGCATTGGAAATGGTTGAGAAATACTGCTTCAGGCTTTTCACTTTTCTCTTTCACATTTTGCTATATATTTTCTTTGTTGAAATCTTAGTTGTTTGTAAAAGCTGTATTATTTATTAAATAGTATTGTATTCAAGAGAAGATTTAAACTGGCTTAATAATACTTAATGCACTTAAATAATTACTTACACTAATTATGCATCCCTGTTAAATTTCAAAGAAGGGGTTTTCTTAGAACCAATCTGTTTAAATAGTGAAAAGGGTGGATTCGCCTAACGATATCCTTAAAATATTTGCAATGAAAATAAATTTTAAATCAACAGTCTTTTTCTTATTAAGTCTTTAGTCAAACAAAGTGTTTACTTGTAAACTAATCTTATTTATGAGAAAAAAAATTATAAACAAAAATTTCTACACTGCATTTTTTAAAAGCATAAACATAAATGAGTCAATAACTTAGGAAAGTTTCGAAAGGCAATTATATTAAGTAAAATTGCACGCTAACACTGAGAAAAAAATATCAATACCTACATATTAAATCCAGAGTAATAGAATATTTAAAATAAATAACAAAAAATTTCAGAAAAAAGTAAAGTTTGGATTGCTTAACATTAATAATTTTAAGTAATGCCACGTGTGTTATAAGACGACAATTTTTTTACTTTGTGTACAAAAAAAACTTTCCTCTGAGGATTGTTTTAACCACCGCATCTTCCATCCCTTAAATATGTGTGAATTGTCAATTTCTCAAATGTCTGTTACTTTTTAATAAGTCTACATTCAAATTCATTTCTAACATGTTTCATATAAATAAACAAAATTAACAGATTAATAAGTACGTAAATAATATGTACGCGTAAACAACTGGTATTTTATTTAAATTGAATTTATGAAAAACCTTGTTCGAAATAAAAGGTAGTTAAAAAATCCATGACACAATAAAAAATTAATTTAAAATCTTTACTGCATAACTTGGAGTTGATTTAGAATTTCCCGTATTGGTACAAAGTTTAACAGTAAACATGAAAACGGAAACAGATATGTTTACATAAATATTAACACTAGCAATTAAGAGAATGTCATATAGAGGTTAGAATCAGTGCCATCTATGAGTGACATTTTAAACGAATAATTTTTATTTTCCAAAAATCACTGTCTAAAATGATGTAAAATCAACTACAAACCAACATTTCCAACAGCAATTGCTTGATAGTGTAATGATGTTCAAAATGCGCCATTGTTGTTTGAGCCATAAAGTATGTACTTAGTGGCTCAAACAACAACAACGACGCATTTCAAAATCATTCCAAATATTTAAGTGCGAACTCAACTTACCACATCTCGACATATTTTGTTCCCTGTCGGCGTCAGGCCTTTTCTTGAACATCTGATCGTAATAGCTTTTGCGGCTGTTATCCTCTAAAATAAATTGGATACATTGAAAGAATTTGCGTCATAAATTAGGACAGTGTAACAGATTGTAAAAGGTTAAAAAAGATAATCATCTTTCATTATATACAGAAAATGCTTTTTTACTGATAATTAATACAAATTAGTCCCACCTGGTTAATGTGTTAAAATGGACATCTGCCATTAGTTTAGAAAAGTGACCAAGACTGTATTTATTCGCTAAGCAATGGATAAACATGTTTTAACATAAAAGTATTTGAAGATTATATAGGTTAAGATTTATGGGATATTGTTCTAAAAATTCTAAAACTACACGCTGATGTATATTTTAAATACTTCAACAACAATAAAATATTTGTTTTTAGCAAAAATTTATCTTTTTTAAGAAAAAACAAAAACATATAAATATAATAGATGAAAATGAAAAGAAAGGAAAATTATAAGCAAAATTCTAACGATTTTACATCGAAAAGTAAAAGGGGGAACTTGGTTTTAATTTTTCTAATCTCATAGGAAAATTTTTAAATAATTGAAGCGCAAAAGTTAAAAATGGTTATGAAATTACTTTGCATACATCTTAGGGAATAAAAAATATATAGTTCTCGGTAATATGTTGCATCAATTAATTAATAATAATTTACACATAATCTGTATTTTTCTTGCTCACAAATCTTGTTTTTTAGCCAATTAGGAAAACTACAGTTTAATTGTTTAATAGATTTTAAAAGAAAACGTTGATTTCAATTTGACTAAGTATACATATGAATAAATTTGTACGTTTCCCCCCCCCCTCCCCCTTTAATGACTAAACTATATAAGAATGGCTGTACAATTTTTCGTGTGTGGTAGCCATTATAGTAGCTGTTAAAAGTTCTACCTTGCATTAAATGATATCGATTTAAATCCATAGCTCTACGCTAACAATTTGTAGTATATGTACGTTAAACTAAAGAATTTGAAGAATTTGATGTTTATGGTGTAAATTAGAGTATGTAAAAAATACTTTAGACGAGTACCTTATTTATATTTTATGTTGCATATTCTGAAATTGTAAAGTCCAGAGCAAAAACAATTTTAGTCCAGTTTTTCATGAAATTGAACTGTTATTGGTAACTTATCGTTTTTAAAATTAAAAAAAAAAAAAAAAAAAAAAAAAAAAAAAAAATAAGAAGAAAAAAATTTGACGGTATGCTTACATTTTTTTCCAGTACAAAACTACATGACATCACATAGAATTTGTCACAACAAAACTTTTAAGGTTTTTTCTATAAAATTATATTCCATAAAATTAAATTCGTTTCTAACTTGGAAAAAAATAACTATCTCCCCAAGTTCAGGAGTTGATACACAAAAGGTATCAAAGTATCTTTAAAGAAATTAAAAAAAATGAAAGTCTGCAGTAATTAATCTAAGACCTACCAACAAGTATCTATAGATTTAAAACCCTTTTAGAGTTTTTCTGCAAATGGACACAATCCCCGAGGTCTAAAATGTACGTACCACAAGACCACTCGTCCGAGTTGTCTGGACAGTCCATTTTCTTGTCGCAATTCATCCTCTGCTCGACGCAAACGTCCGACGAATTACAGGGAAAATAGCCGGCTGGGCAAGGGGCGGCCACCAGCTGGGACACATGCTGTACCGCTTCACCACCTGCGAAAATGTAAAATTATAATTTCATTCTTTTTTAATGCCTTTATTGGTTACTGAAACACAATTTACAAACTGGATTGCATAGTTTCATTGCAGAATATTACAGAATTTTGCACCATCCAAATATCATATGCAACGAAAGTTTAAATTTGAAGAAAATTAATGTCATGTTTGGTACTAAATGGCAACTTTAAATTAGATTATTTCAAAAATCTGTATTAACAAGGGTAGCTAGCAATAATTTTTAGCAAAATATTCCCCACTGTTAAAAATGTCTTACTGATTTTTTTATACTAAAGGAAATGAGAAGTATTTTACGGTATTCCAGAAAATAAAATATTTACTTTGATGATATAAGTTCTACCTCCAACAAACATAAATAGGTTTAATTTATTTTTTGACTATTTTATTTCAGCCATGAATTTAAAGATTATTCTTTGGTATTTTTTATTATTCACAAAAACCAATTCATAGGGTTTTTGCACTAGATAATTTTCATGTTCATGGGATTTACTTAAAAATATTCATATTTTTGTGGCAAGAGATCGAAAAATATATGTATTTTTTATTATTAGTTTTATTTATACAGGAAAGTTTCTCTTTATATTTTAATTACACTACACTTAAAATATTGTCGCCAATGCTTTTTAATAATCTACTGTTATTTTTTAGAATTGATTTAAAATTAAATGTACAGAAAAGCAAAAAATTTGAATCTACAATAATACATCCAATTTTAACAAACTGTTGAAAATAAATAACCAAATACAGAACATTTTTAAAGAAAACGTCGAAAACTTACTTTTCATTTTTTAAATTTTAATTTTAAAATTTAATTTGGTATGAACGCTTTTAAATTTATCATTTGTATTGGTTTTGACAATTAAGCTAGTAAAGTTTATGAACTATTTAAAGGTTTAAATTATTCAGTTTTTTATGTCATAGAAAAGTCTTAAAATTTGTATATCCAAAGTCGAATTTAAAGTAACTAATGTTAAAGCAGTGGACCTTACCACTAATGGAATTTCAATAAAGTTTCAAATAAATTGGATACTCTTTCAAATGAAGTCTTAAATAAGGGCATGAATAAATATGGAATGTTTTTAAAAAAATATAATAAGCGAGATAAATTTAAATTGATAACACTAATGGTTAGATAGACTCAAAAAGTTTTATAGCTCTTGTCAATAGACTTCTACATGTGCGGCATTCGTCGCACTAAAATACTATAAAAATACTAATCAATCATCAAGCAGGATAAATGCATTTCTAATATATTGAATAGTTCCCTATTTATTGTTTTGATTATGATTCTTTAATATTGTATGTTGTGAATGATTTTAAATTTATTACACATTTTTTCACAAAAGCTGAATCATTTATTTTTTTAGATACAAAATTCTTTCCTCCATTCTTTATAGGTCACTGACTATAAAAAACGTGTGAACCAATCTTTTAATAGAAAAGGTCTTACTAGTTACAGAAATACTCGAATAAGTTACTTAAGGTTTTAACTTATAATAAAAGAACAATAAAAGGCGTTTCAAAAATTATTTCCTGGTTTAAAATAACAAAAAATAATAAACACTTTTATTTCATAAAATAAATGTCTACGTATTGACAATGACCTTTTGAAAATGGCTTCTATTTATCTTTTCTTTTTATATGTATTTTTGTATCTTTCAACTTTATAGTTTCGATGTCCATCTTTTTTATGTTGAAAGATTGAAGGCTTGGTAATATTAAACTTTTCCTAAATTTAAATTTTAGTAAAAATATTAAAAAATGTTTAAAAAAAACGGTTTAATGTGTTTAATTTTAGTTTAAGCATATTTATTGTAATTGTTAAATTTTTATTTTTAAGGTAAATTTTTAACACTTTGAATTTTATTCAAAAATTTAAAAAGCAATGTCTGTTTTCAATTTCTATTCGCGAAAAAAAATTAATAAATTTCAAACTTTATTGCATATCAAACACGTACTTTCAGTATATTTTTTTACAAAACAAATTTAACTAAAGCAATAAACATGTCTCTAGATGAAATTTTCAATGCCCTTAGATTTTGTCTTCCCACTTTTATTTAAATATTATCATTCCTTGTTGGTTGGCTCTGTAAAAATCACGTACATGGGTAAGAATGCATAAAAATCCCTGAAAAATTACTTAAAATTTAGGAAGAATAAATTTTGAAAACCTAAATATGTAGACAATGAAAAGTCCTAAATCGGATTTGATTAAGTTTATTTATCTTTTAAATTAATCTAAATTGTGATTTCCGGCTTTTAAGTACAATATGTGATAAAATAAGAAATTAATTTAAAATATTAATTTTCAAAATAACTTAATTTAGAAATTACTTTAATTTAGAAAATTAATTTAATTTAGAAAATTAATTTAATTTAGAAAATTAATTTAATTTAGAAAATTAATTTAATTTAGAAAATTAATTTAATTTAGAAAATTAGTTTAATTTAGAAAATTAGTTTAATTTAGAAAATTAATTTAATTTAGAAAATTAATTTAATTTGGAAAATTAATTTAATTTGGAAAATTAATTTAATTAAAAAAATTAATTATGAGAATGATTCATAAAGTTAATGATAAGAGATGGAACAGTTCCTCAGACCATTTCGTATATTGTACAGGGGTAGATATTTTTAAAAGAAAGCTGTGTCTGCATTGAGAGATTTTTAAGAGCATTTAAACTGGTCCAAACCTAAATGGTTTAACGTGTAGTTAGTTGTAACTCTTGTAAGCGAAGTTTTTAAAGTTCGAGGTAAAAATTTTAATAATCATCTCTAGTGATCCACTGAAAAGCATACACCCCTGAAATAGTAATCGATGTTTTCAACAGACTTGAATGCAAATCATAAGAGTATCGGTTAGAATCATTTCAGAGACGGTATAAGGAGAAATTTCTTATAGCCTATTAATTATTGCAATCGAAATTGTTTAAATTGAGGTAGAAGAAGGTACTTATATTTTCAATTTAAAAAAAATTTCTACTTTCAGTCATAATTTTTCCAGCATAAAATGCTGTAACTGTTTTATCTTAATTAAATATATATAAAATACCCATCATGAAAGTAAAGTAGTTCACTATTATTTTAAATTAAACCATTAGAATCCAACTGTAAATATACTTAGAAACTTTTTAATTTAATCATAAAATATTTTGTAGAAGCCTGTCTTACGAAAATGTTTTCAAAATCTTTCACATTAAATACTATTCAAATGAAATGCAAAACTCTATATACGTAAGCATTTTTTTTAATCTTTTGGTGATTATCATGGTATATATTCACAATAAATCACACAGATGAAAAATTATACTTTTACAGAAAATAATTAACTTATAAGTTTAAAGACTAGCTATAAAAGTCTAAGTAATTATTCAAAACGTAAACAACTACAAAGGCAAGTACGTGTGTGGGCTCATAGGTGTTATTAGTATATACTTATTTTAATTGGTTATTAGTATATTAATTAAAATACTTATTTAATCTATTTTTATTTTTAAGTGACAGTAGGAAGAGCAAAGAGGGGAAGGGGACCACAAATTAAAAAAAAAATATTCAAACTGTGTTTTTGTTAAGTATTTCTCAAAGAAAAATCCGTTTTTATGGTACTAGTTTTCTTAAGCAGTAAATTATCTCAAAATAATGAGTATGGATTTTTATGAAACAAAAAATATAATACGTTCTGTTGAAAATTTCTAATTATCTCTGGGACTATCCAATTTGTGGTTAATACTCTTTGTACTTACATTTTAACAAGTTCACATTAGCTTCATGAGTTTTTTTTTTTTTTTTTTTTTTTTTAAATCATTTTTCAGTCTTTGATATATTCTAGTAGTATATAAAGTTAACAAATAGAGAAACAAGGAAATGCATATCTGGCAATGGTTTAATTTTGTTAATAAAGAACTGTAACATATTCACAACACAACTTGCTTTTTAATTAGGCTACGTAATTTATATTTCTGTCAATTTTAAACAAGTTGCAAACTGATAAAATTATTTAATTTTGATAACATTTTACTGATATTCTATAAATATAACACTTTCATAATTGGATTCACTAAAGTATGGAAGTTTATTTGAAAGTACTTTTTATCATTAAAGGCTTCTTCACTAACAATTAATACATTCAGTTTCATATAAGAAAGGTGTCAATTAAATTTAATGGAATTAATTTTACGAGAAAGTTAAGATTGAAATTAAGAATACTGATTCTAATTTATAAATATAAAAATATGTATGTACAAGACACTTAGCTTGTCTGTAAGAGTATTCAATTTCTTAAAAATATAAAGTGTAAAATTAAAGTTTATGATACAAAAATTAAATTATTTATTTATTTTAGCAATTTATAAATACGAAATCCAATATATAATTAATATAAAATCCAATATAAAATAAATATATAATTATAAGATACGTTTAAAAATTCAACAATATATTTTAAACTGAAGTCAACGTTTTAGGTATATTCTTTGAGTAATAAATATATTTAAAAAATTCTATGTACATGAAAGAACATCATATTTTCCTATTAGCGTTCGCTCTTATGTCAAATTTTGTGTACATGTCACTAAAGTCCATGGGACTCGACAACAAGGTTTTCATTAAAATCGCACATTCTTAAAAGGTATCTGCCATAAAATATGTAAGTTTTTTTTAGCCATCAAATAAACCTTAATTTAGCCATTTTGATCAAAATGTTTTGGTTTCATGCCTTTAAAAGTGTTTCCAATATTCCAATAAATGAAAACCAAACAGCAATTGCTAAAAATGTAAAAAGTTAAAAACGAGCTACAATATCCATTCTGCAATCCAAGAAAACCCGTCCAAGAGTTCCAAGATTCACTACCGTCAATGAAATTTACGGTACGTTTACTGAAATAGTTGAAAAACTTGTACACTGAAATAGTCGTTTAATTTAATCTTAAACTGTGCAATTACAGTTAAAAAAAAATAATAATAATTTCGATTGAGTCTTGCACTTTATACAAGAGAACTTTTCTCTCAGTTTAGTTTATATCGATGCTTACGGATAAAGCCATTAACTCGTAACTAGATCCCTAATGTGTTTTTAATAAGCTCAATTTACTACCTTCACTTAAGGTACTAAATAATAAATACTTAACCACTTTCATTAAAACTTCTTCCAAAAGCATCACATGAATAAACTGCATTTTTACTTACGAAAACCTGATATTTAAAAATATACCGGAAAATATTCCTTTCCGGTCTTTTCAAATAAATCAATAAAATATCAGAAAAATGAAATAATTGGTAATGTTGATGAAGAAGATAAAACATTTTCGAGGCATAAGGTTTTGTGTCGTTGATTCACAAATCATTAATAAATTATTCAAAATAAAATATCTGATAAAAACACCCCTCTTTCAGAAATATGTCGCATATATATAACAAAATCTTTTGATTTGTGCCTCATAATATTCGACTTCAAGGGATATCCTATTTGACAAAATAGTATTGCCAAGCCTATACTCAATAAAATGTATTTTTTTTTTCTAGGATATTCACTTTCAGAAGAAGTTTTGTAAATATCAGCATACAAAGAGAAACCTGTCAGCATTTTTGGTGTTATTTTACGAAAAAACTTTCATTTTATTCAAAAGATGGTTTTTTTCCAACCACGATAGAAAAGTTTTGTAATAGCATATATATTTTTCCATCACATAAAACACTTTAAAAAAAAAAAAAAAAAATTAGATATGAAAGCTTCAATACAATTAATGTGTTTACTACTTACGAGAGTTACACTGATTACTGATTCCCGCCTGCCTCACTCTAAAACGTCGTTAGTGAAATAATTCGAACCGATCATGGTTGAAACTCTTTCCTGTTGCCAATATTGTTTTAATCATAATAAATAAAAGATAATTGGATGAGAATGCATACATTCATTATAGAGTGTGGTTCAGTCGATTCAACGTGGCGTTGCGAGGTAACGCTGAAAGTGAAAGAATTTTTAAAAATTATTGTTGAAACTCTTTCTTGTTGACAAATTGTTTCAATCGGAATGAATAAAAGATATTTAGATGTGAATATATAAATTCACGTTAATTTTTTTTAAATAAATTTTGAAACGTTGTTAGTCGCATATTTTGTTATTAGGGATATTTTTATTATTTTTAGATGCAGACACCAGTCACACGTTGACAATAGAATCAGTGCTATGTTAATGAATATGAAGATAATTGAATTGATTGATGAACTTTCAAATCAATTATATCGTATATTCTGTTGTCAGTGAAGATACAAATGACGTACTCAATTTCTCGGTTGAATTCACACACAATATGGTTTTCAAGATGGTCTTCATTAACAATTTTGTTGTGGAATACTTTTCTTACCATTTCATGTATATAACAGAAATAATTTTCATTTGTATAATATTAAAATAACATAATTTTTAATAAATGTTTCATGCTTATTAAATTAAGGTGTTTGTTATATTCATAATTTTCCAACTGGCGCCTTAGGTACAGAAGCAAAAAAAAAAAAATCCAAACGATGGCTATATTTTCAGTTATAATTATCATAGAATCTTGCGATTTGCATCGAAATGTTTTGTTTACACATTTTCTATATGCCTGATGCAAATTATTTTTCTTATGGGACTGTTAACTAAGTAAATTTAACTATATGTTTAAAAATTTTAACACGAACCCTTATTTTTATCTTTTCATTCGATTTAAAATACCTCGTTTATCTTAGATACCAAATTTCAGTTCATTATCTTGAGAAACACGTAAGTTATGAGCGAAAATGTTTTGGTTAATCTTGGGGGCAAATTTCTTTATAGCGGGCTGAATCGAACATTTTGCATGCTTCAAGACGTAATCTATTACGCTGTCCCTTTAAGGGAGCATTTTTACATTTTTGCTAAAATATCGAGAACCAAAAGTCAAAATGGAATGAAAAAAATTGGGGAGGGGGTTTTGTCTGGGGTTTTCGACCATGATAATTAGAATGGAAGCAAAAAATGTTTATGTTTCCGATTAAAAAATGTTAAAACTTGTTTTATTAATTAATAATTAATTATTCAAAAACTGTTTAATATAAAAGTTGCATGTTATTTATATTTGGCCTTAAACAAACCATCTTTTGAAATAAAAATTGCTAAAATATATCAACTATATCAAAATTTATTGGCAAAAAAAAAAAAATATTTTTAGCATTAATTTATCATTTTTTTTGACATCATTTAAATTACTAACCACTCATCGGAAAATTATGAAATTTGGTATTTAGACGGGTTTTTTTTATTCTAAATCTAAATATGGTAAAATATTATGGGGCTGCTATTCAACTCATTAAAATTTGGTTTAGTTTTAATACGTCGATGAACCCTCATGATAAAAAAAAAAAAAAAAAAAAAAAATTATATACAATTGATAAAGACCTTCCACAATTTCCAATGGCACTTGACTTTTGATATTTTATCAATTAGAATACAAGATATAGCTATCGTTCGATTTTTTTTTTTTTTTTACTCTGTACCTCACAACTTTCTAGTTCTATATTCCAACATTCTTCCTAATCATTAAGTGACTTATTATTCAGAGGCTTTGATATAAACTTTGTATATAGTAAATGTATTGTAAAAGTTTAGTGCAAGAATCCAATTTCTCATCTAGAAAAATAAAAACTACACGCAGATGGTGCAAATAAAAGTTTACACCAAGTGATTTTCGAAAACAACCAACAAAATAGTTTATAACTTATATTATTTTATTTAACTTGTGGGCTAAAAAAAAAATATGTTCTGAAAATTCTACACCTTTTTTCGAAATGTAGAAGGTTTTCAAAGTTGAATAAAAAATTGGAGACATCAGAAGCTTTCTTTGTAAAGATGCTTATTATGAGCGGTTTTTTGAAAAAATAGTATGGAGCTAAACTGTATTCAATAGCTATACTATTCATAAATAAGTGGGGCTTGCCAACTAAAATTCCATCAATCATGGAAGCAATATTTTTTGAAAAAACAAATGCAAATAACTAGTTATAGGAATATGGAAGCTAAAATGGTTAGATATTAGGAAGCCTTCAAAAACTCTTAGAACTTCGTTCAATAATTATAATAATATATACTTTAAATCCTTTATATTAACTTCGATTTTGTATGAGTGTGGCTGGACATGTCGATGGCGGGCATATCTGCGGAGGCCTTATTAACTTCCTAGCCGTCATCCAATCGGACTGAAACTGGGCAGGTAGATTCAATGACAATGGCAATGCATTCTATGGAGTTCTAGAGTATATCACTGTCACTAAAAGGTCGTTTTTACGATATACTAATAAATCAACTTGCCGTCATCCAATCGCGCTGAAATAACATTTAAACTCTCATTGAAAAAATTCTTTCCTGTTGCCAAAATTGTTTTAATAAATAAATAAATAAATGAATAATAAAATTGCTTTAATCAGAATAAATAAAATATATTTGGATGTGAGTCTAAATTCACATTCATTTTTACTGAAATTTTTTGGAAAAGTAGTTTATCGCATATTTTTCTGATAGAGATATTTTAATACTTAAAATTAGAAGCCAACACCAAGCACACGCTGGCAACAGAAGCGATGCTTTGTTAATGAATATAAAAATTGGCAATGCATATAAAGGATTTATATTAAAAGCTTTTTTTATGTGTAATATTATTAACTCATAAAGACTTGATATTTAAAAAAAAGAAAATCATAAAAAATATGGTCACTGCTCAAAGTCTTCGTTAATAATGTCTTTATACTTCATTTCGATAATTTTGTTTTATGACCTCTTTTCGCTGCTTTTTATTTGCTTTAAAGTTGTAGGAGGTACACTGTAGATTTTATAAATTTTAAGAGTTTCCATTACAGCTGTGATTCTATTAAATACTTCTCATCACGACACCATAGAAAGTCATGACAATAGTCAACCAAATTTCAATATCAGTTTAAAACAAAGCTTTAACCATTGATAGAAAAGTAGATTTATACAGAACGTGCTGGTAGAAAAAGATATAAGACACCTAATAAGACACCTAAGCAGACTAAAAAAAATGATGAATATAACAAATATTTTAACTTAATATACACGAAGTATTTATTAAAAATTCAATTTTTTTTAATATTGCGCAAATTAAAATAAATTCTGATGTATATTTATGCATTGAAAAAAAAAAATTATTTAGAATTCCTTAGAATCTTACAAGAAACATTTTTTTTTTTCAGGATAATTCCATACTAAACCGTTGCCACTTTCATTATAATAATTAAAAAATATATATATACAAAAATTGACAAAATTTTGTGAAAAGAAAATTCGTAACAATTAAGATGGAATTTCAATATCACGTGAACCAAAATAAATTTAAAGATGCAGCATTACAGAGTGAGTCAGTTAATCAATTTATACACGTAAATGCTATAGTAATTTAATTTTAAGGGGAGTCGGAGTTTAAGAAAGTCAAAAAAGTAACTTTGAGATTAATATTGTAAAAAAAACTGCAAACAATTTTGAATCCGAAGGTGTAAAAGGTAAGTTTTAATTTCGCAAGTTTCGTAAGTTTCAGTTCGTATTTTTTACATACTTGAAAAAAAAAAGTATTATGCATCAGTTTGTATTGTCGTTTTCAACTTTAACCAATCTCCAAACGCAATTTCGGAAATTTTAAGGAACATTTACTTAAAAACTATCTCTATATATATAAGGCAAAGCCCTCACTTACTGACTCACTCACTCACTCACTGACTCACTCATCACTAATTCTCCCACTTCCCACATAGTCACAACTCTGAAAATCGGCACAAATATCAACAATGGTAAAAATAGAAAAAGTAAACTATTCCGATCTCGATTAACCCACTTTAAGGGGTCGAAAAGGGGTTAAACGTTCCAAACGGGGGACATTCGAAAATCCTACTTCCCACATAGTCACAACTCTGAAAATCGGCACAAATATCAACAATGGTAAAAATAGAAAAAGTAAACTATTCCGATCTCGATTAACCCACTTTAAGGGGTCGAAAAGGGGTTAAACGTTCCAAACGGGGGACATTCGAAAATCCTACTTCCCACATAGTCACAACTCTGAAAATCGGCACAAATATCAACAATGGTAAAAATAGAAAAAGTAAACTATTCCGATCTCGATTAACCCACTTTAAGGGGTCGAAAAGGGGTTAAACGTTCCAAACGGGGGACATTCGAAAATCCTACTTCCCACATAGTCACAACTCTGAAAATCGGCACAAATATCAACAATGGTAAAAATAGAAAAAGTAAACTATTCAGATCTCGATTAACCCACTTTAAGGGGTCGAAAAGGGGTTAAACGTTCCAAACGGGGGACATTCGAATATCCTACTTCTCACATAGTCACAACTCTGAAAATCGGCACAAATATCAACAATGGTAAAAATAGAAAAACTAAACTATTCCGATCTCGATTAACCCACTTTAAGGGGTCGAAAAGGGGTTAAACGTTCCAAACGGGGGACATTCGAAAATCCTACTTCCCACATAGTCACAACTCTGAAAATTGGCACAAATATCAACAATGGTAAAAATAGACAAAGTAAACTATTCCGATCTCGATTAACCCACTTTAAGGGGTCGAAAAGGGGTTAAACGTTCCAAACGAGGGACATTCGAATATCCTACTTCCCATTTGGTCACAACTCTAAATATTGGTACAAATATTAACAATAGTAAACATAGAAAAAGTAAGCTATTCCGATCTCGATTAACCCACTTTAAGGGCTCGAAAAGGGGTTAAAAGTTCCAAACGAGGAATATTCGAATGTCCTACTTCTCATTTCGTCACAACTCTAAAAATTGGTGAGAATATCAATAAAGACAAACGAAGAAAAAGTAAGTTATTCCGATCTCAAATAACCCACTTTAAGGGGTGGAACAGGGGTTAAACGTTCCAAACGAGGGATATTCGAATGTACCACTTCCCATATGGTCACAACTCTAAAAATTGGTACAAATGTCAACAATGGTAAACATAGAAAAAGTTAGCTTTTCCGATCTCGATGAACCCATTTTAAGAGGTCAAAAAGGGGTTAAACGTTCCAAACGAGCGATATATTCGAATGTCCTACTTCTCATATTTTCACAATTCTGAAAACTGGTGTGAATATCAATAAAGACAAACGCAGAAAAAGTTAACTATTCCGATCTCGGGTGGATCAAGGGGTGGAAAAGGGGTTAAACGTTCCAAACGAGGAATATTCGAATGTACCACTTCCCATATGGTCACAACTCGGAAATTTAGTACAAATGTCAAAAAAGATTAAACATAGAAAAAGTAAGCTATTCTGTTCTCGATTAACCAACTTTAAGGGGTCGAGAAGGGGTTAAATGTTCCAAACGAGGGATATCCGAATGTTCCTCTTCCAATGTAGTCATTTTTCTGATATTTTTTTGCAAATGTTAAAAAAATAAGTCATTCCAATATCGATTAACGAATTTTTAAGGGATGAAAAGACGACGCAACATTGAAACTATACGAGGATTAACTTAATGTCTAATTAACTTAATTCCAATACAGCTACTACTTTGAAATTTAGAACTAAGAGCAAACATAAACACAATAAACTATTCCAGTTTACTATTCACAATTATAAATTTCGTTTAAAATGTCAACAAAGGAAAGTTCCTATTTTGATAAATCAATTTGTCGGGATCGAAATGGGAGCAAACGTCTGAAGTGTAGAATACATGAATGTCTTTTGATCGCTAAAATGCTAATGGTAAAATTTCGTAGCGCAGCACGGGTATTCAGCTAGTTAAATATAAATGCCTAAACTTTTTAACTTTGTTACTTACCTATGTATTACACAATTTGAGTGTAGAATTTTTTAATATTTTTGAAATTAAAGATTTTATACAGTTGGGTTTTTTTTTTGCCACCAAAAATGAATTAATTGGCGAACAATTTTTAGAGAAACAAAACAAAATATTTTGGTCAAATTGGGTAGTATGTTTGTAAGAATATATTTCAAAAATTTTAGGTTTTTATCTTTAAAAGTTTTTGAGTAAATGAATAAATGTTCTTTACGCCTCAGAAATTGCGTTTGGAGATGTAAACTGTTGTACACGATATTACACGTTGATGTGCATCACTTCTTTTAAAAAATATAACACAAATACATCTAATGTAGTGAAAATTGAAATCTTTTACACCGTGATTCAATATTGTTTGCAGTTTTTTTTTTTTTTTTTTTTTTACAATATTAATCTCAAAATTGATTGTTTGACGTTCTTAAACTCCGACTCCCCTTAATTATAAAACCCAATATGGAAAATTATTTTAGAATTTAGGAAGAACTCAAACTTCACACGCTTGTTCTCTATGCGCAATATATTGAATGACATGTTGTAATGGAAAATGACATGTTATTGCCAAAACATTGCCGAACTGCACAAATGTCATCTCCCTTAATTGAATTGAATATTGCGAAAAGGAAGCTACAAGGCCAACCTTCTACGTCAAAAACATTTATTAATTTCTTAAATACTTCTTATTATGTTAGTGAAGCAAAGTAGGAGAGACCGGGGCTGTTTGAAATAGGGGCATGTTGAAACAACCTCATTTAAATTAGTTGCCGGGTTGAGTGTTACGACTGTAGACTACTACTGAATGGACAGGTGCGTTTCGTTGGCCCCGTCCACAAACACTTTTTAATATATATCAAAATTTAGTGCTCAATTAGTGCTTTCAGAATCCACTATTAAAAAAATTAGTGCGTCAATATATACCGAGAAATATAAAGAAATGGGTGGACGGTGTCAACGAAATGCTAGCCCCGCCCACTGACGCGCTAATTTTTTAATATATACCAAATTTTAGTGCTCAATTAGTGCTTTAAGAATCCATCATCCAAAAAATTAGTGCGTCCTTACTTTTCATAAAATTCAATGTTAATTGAGGGTAGGCAGGCAAAATGCTGGCCCCTTCACAAAAGCAATCATCATTCATTATATGTTAAAATGTTGGGCATAATTAGTGCTTTCAGAATACCCAACTGCCAAATTAGTCCGTCGATATTTTGGCCAAAATCGCCAATTTTAGCTTATTGCCGAATGTACGCGAGCCTTAAACCGATGTAAATTATCACGCACTAATTGTATGACCTGTGCCAAATTTTAGTGCTCAATGAGTGCTTTCAGAATCCCCTACCGCTTGAATTAGTGCGTCAATATTTTGGCTAAAATTGACAATTTTATTATAATTATTCACTAATCACTTAAGTTTCGTTGGCCCCGCCCACAGACTCACTAATTGTCTCACATATAGAAACATGTAGTGCTCAATTAGTGCTTTCAGAATATCCAACTGCCAAAATTAGTGTGTCAATATTTTGGCCAAAATCCCCAATTTTAGCTTATTGCCGAAAGTACTTGAACCTTAAGCCGATGTTAATTATCACGCACTAATTGTATGACCGGTGCCAAATTTTAGTGCTCAATTAGTGCTTTCAGAATCCCCAACTGCCAGAACTAGTGCATCAATATTTTGGCCATAATTGACCTTTTTGTAATAATTATTCACAAATCACTTCCGTTTTGTTGACCTCGCCCACAAACGCACTAAAAGTATATAAATTTCTTATAACCATTCCATTGACTCAAGTTTCTTGCGAACGAGCATTTTCTAAATTGAAACTCATTGAAACCAGATTGAGATCGTCTTTGACAAACGAAAATTTAGAATCTTTATTGTTAATGCACTCAGAAGCTGATATTTTAAATTCCATAGATCCAGACACCGTTATTGATTATAGTTGCCACTCCAGCTCCGAATTAAAAAGACTTCTTCAGGTTTAGTTTGTAAATTCAATCAAAGAACATTACATTTGTGAACATATTTGTTTTTGTTACTTTCCTTAAGAAATTAAGTAGTAAATGCTGGTAACTTTTTTTGAAATGTATGTAATGTTAAATTGTCTTGTCTTAATTTTCTGTGTGTGTTAGTTTACCAAAATTACACTAATTATGTTTCAACTACTACTTTGTCTTTTATTTCACCCTAAGACATTGCAAATATTTGAAATGGATCAAATGAACATTAGAATTTAGCAAACAATACATGGTCATTTTGTTTGACAAATACCGGTACGATATGTGTAAGTGTGATGGTCCGTTCGTACGGTGACCTGTTGCCAAAAAAGCATATTGAACCCAGCGTCATGTGCGATTAACGCTTTCGTTATTATATTCCATACCCCCCGGTAGTCCTCCCCCTGCATAGTGTTGGCACCCTCTGGCCAAGGCCGTCCACCGCCCTAACAAGGGGTCCAGCACGGGCCTGCTCAGGGTTGGTTGAGACATGCGTAAAGGTTTCTTAGAATTTTTTTTTAAATACCTTACAAGAAACAAAGACAAAAAATTAACTTTGAAAAGTTTTTCAACCAGCCCCTATCTCCCCTACATTGTTTAAAGAGTCGGAATTTTTTTCCAAAGTAGTCATCCAAGTATTCACTTAAATCTTGTTCTTTTTCACTCAGGGTTAAGCACTTTCGTAATAGTCAATTGAATTAAAAAGCCTAAGTGCATTTTTCCCTATCAACAGCCGTAACTTCGTCAAAAATTATCATAATTACTAAAATAAGTTTGCACTATATTTTTATAAAAATATTATATATAAGACGTCTAGGAAAAAAAGTTAAGTTTGAAAAAACTATTTCTTGATTTTTCAGTTTTAAATGTTGTTAGTTGTGAATTTTAATACTTAATTTAAAATTAAGTTTTCTTTGAACAAAACTGTTAAAAAATTATGATATTTTTGTTACCGTAAGTTTTTTAATGTAACAAATAATTTCGGAATTGATGCATCTTAAAAAAGAAAAACGGAGTACTAAAAAAATTGATATGTGAATGTGATTATTACACAAGTGCATAAAACAAGGTTAAAAGATAAAATTAAATATTGACTTTCCTGTGACTTGTTTATTACTATCTTGACCAACATTTCAGCAACATTCAAAATTTTTGCTACCAAGATACAAAAAAAATAATAAAGTAAACGTTTTAAAAAAATTACTATGGATTTAGATTGTTCTTTATTACGAAACAGCATAAAACAAACATTTGCAAATCATTAAAGGAAGCACATGCAAAAAATAAATCGAAACTTAGCGGAACCAGAATTGTTTGGTTTTAAACAATTTATGGAAAATTTCGTTAGGAAAAATATTTACTGACGAACAATTTTCTAAGAAGAATTATTTAAACAATGGAATACTTAAGGTAAATTGAAGGTTTATTCTGTTTTTAAGAATTCGTTGGTAAGCCAAAAATTTAGCTACAGTTCAATCATAATAAATAAAGTATAAACAATACTTGTGAAAAAAAAAAAAAAAAAGAATTCGAAATTAATGTACTAATTTTTAAAGCACAATGCAAATTCTGTCTTAAATCCACAATTTTTTTTTTAAATAATTGCACCAATTCTGAATAAAATTTTCATAATGTTCATAAGCAGCTATATACGAGAAGCAATTTAATGAAGTTGAATTAAATGTATAATATTCAACAAAATATGTGTGAAAGTACTGAATGAACTGTATTAAGCTCCTATCATTTGGTAATAGTTTAGTTTTTAAGGGTAAAACATAGTAGTGAAATTATTATAATTGAAAAGATAAAATAATCATGTTCACAATAGTAAATCACTGCGTTTCGTTATGTAAGAGCAAATATTTGTAAGTACAGTGATGGTGATGGAATTTGAAGATAATATTATTTAGAACGTCGGATACGGCAAGTACGTAAATGCAACGAGTTACGAGTACGTTTATTCTGTAAATAAATATGCATGTTTTCTAAAGATGTTTTATTAATGTTAAATTAAGTACACAGTAAGCCAACAGTAATAAGTGGTTTATTGTTAATATGCTCCACACCTAATTCTGTAAAAAAATCATCCTCCAATCTTTAGTTCCCGATCCATTCCGAAGAACCTAAAATTTGGCATTTACAAGATCTAGAAAAGTTAACGCACCTTTTAAAAAAACCTATTTCAAATAGCAATAAATTCGAAAATCAAACCTTAATCGATATAAAATGTATTTCTTTAATATGAACTAAATCTGATTCATTTAATTTATTCTGATTTTTCGGAAACGATACATCAATTAGTTCATCATGTCCGGGTCACTATTTATAGTGAATAAATCGGCATCAATTGTTGAAGTTAAAAAAGTGAAACAAGTATTTTTTTATTTTTTGCTTGATTTTTAAAAGTAAAAAATTAAATTAAAATAAAGAAGGAAACTAACTTTTTAATCAAATCTTAACGTCACTTCACATAAAAAATCTGATTTCTCGGGAAACAGTTAAATTACACTGAATCCGTTTTTACAGTTTGTTTGAGAACATTATCGCCATTACCTTGCTGCTAGCTTTAAAGTCACTAGCTTTAAAAGTCACTTCAACATCCAACAAATATTTCGCAGTAAACATATTGACTTATCATTTTATGAAATATTTCCTAAAAAGATGCTTTATATTGATTCGACAAGTGTACCAACACAACCACTTTTTCCAAAATTCAGCTCCATTAAATTTATCAAATCTATTTCTGAGATACCCATCTTTAAAAGAGATTTTTCTTTGAAGTGACCGAAGAAGCCTCCATAACTTCATACAGTGTGAAATCCGAACAGTAACATCTTAAGCATTTATTTCAGGACGACCGTATAACAAGTCATTTCAAGAGAGATTCAGTAATTTAACATTCAATTCCTTGTTGATATTTTATATGGAAATACATCAAAGCACTCATTAAATTATTAATTTAGTTTAACCTTTTTTAAAATTCAGTTTCAAGTAAAAATATATTTTGCATTCAAACATCTTGACAATAAGGGAAGAGGGTAATTGAATATTATAAAAATATGTACGAGTTTTAATATAGTTTGATAGATTATTTTGAAAAATAAAATATAGAAAGATGATTTAGTGTTTAAGCAGAAAAATTAAATCATATTATGTTTCAAATTTCAAATTATAGTAAAAATACATGAATAATCGTATTCTCTTTTAATGATAATGTCCATAATGTTCTTCTTAAGGAAAATTTAAATATTTAATCTAATTTTCAACGGTCTATCTTTCATACCCTCTCCCCATGTAATTGATTAAAATAACTTACCTTCAAATAAGCAAAGAAAGATCCAACTAATTATGAAGGTATGTTTCAAGTGCACAAAATCTTTCATCCTTTTCATTAAATTGGTTTCTCTCTTATCCTTCCAAGAACCCTTTCATTATTCACTTAATATTAAAATTCTGGAAAAAGAAAGGAAATAATGTAATATATATGTGTTTATAACGTGAAATAATGCAATGAAGAAAATATAGCCAAAAAAAGGTTTAAAATGAATAAGAAATAAAAAGATCAACTGCGTTTGTATATCAGACATTTTTAGGTAATGGATTCATATAAAATATATTTTATTAATTTATTATACAAAGTAATAAATGGAAATTTAAAAAAAAATCCTCTTTTCACCTAAATAGAAAAAAATTTAAGTTTTTTGACATTTCACTAAATTTTTTTTATGTTATTAATCAATATGGCATGTAATTTTTTAAAACTGTTCTTTATTTCATAAAAAATTTGTGATTTACTTATATAAAACAATTATTGGACCAACTAATTCTAATAGATTAGTTAAAATTAGCGATTACATTAATTTGGAAAATATGTTTTTTTGTGTCTGTATAATTACATTTTTAAAATGCAGTATTATTTGGTATAAATCAGTTAAAATTTTGATGGTAATGATTAAATAATTTGCTCTAAGAGGAATAAAATAACCAGGAATATTAAAAATAGTAATAGTAAGTCTATTCAAACGAAACATTCGATGAAATTGTATAGTTAATTCTAAATTTTTATATTTAATTGCAGAAAGAGTAAAAAGGTGCGTTTTTTCTTAAACTAAGTACATTAAAATAAATACCTTTTTAAATTTTAGGATAAATTATAATTTGTCATTTTTTAAAATTCAGTGTAAGGATAGTATAATAGTATACATAAGTATAATAGGAATCAATTGTAAACTCAAGTACATATAAAAAAAATGCAATTATTGAAATCATCTATCAGTCCTATATAAAATAGGCAATTGTGTAAGATTACAATGTATCACTTTGCACTGTCAAGGTGCGACTAAGACCATTATCCACATTCTGAACTTCCATACCCTGACAGTTATTGCCCCATAAGTTGTGTCTGGGTGTAGTAAAATGACCATGCGCTATCAGACGAAACTGTTTATAACACCACTTAGTGGGAATATTTAGAATTGCCTATCCGAAAAATTCTAACAAAAGAGTCGAATACAAAATAGTTGAGTCCTATTATTTTAGAATATAACAATACCTAATGCAAATTAACGCTTTGAATAGAACGCGAACAAAGCTAATTTGTTTGATCCTGTTTAACTGTTACATAACATCTTAATATAAATTGACAAGTAAAGTCAGTTAGGGTAATTGGACTATAATATGTGCTTTCCAAACAATGAGAGAATTTCAATTTTTAATCAATTTTTAAGTATTACAGGAATGTTCTTTCTGTCTCAAAAAAACTGTTCCAATATCCTTTGTTGTAAGAAAAACATAACAAAATTGGTGAATTTTTCTTTTAGAAACATTGCGATGGGGCCGTCATTTTAATGAATTTCATGTCTAATGGTAAGTATTTTGGTCATGTTTGTTACTTTAGCCCTACTAAACAAGATATAATTGTTAGATTTTAAGATGTCTATGAATCACGACCTGCACTTTGTGCAGAACATCTCAACAATTTTATTCAGCTTTCAAAAACATATTCATTGTATTAACAGAAAATTTTCAAAACTAAAATGGTGTTTTATAATCACATAACGTATCATAAAGATAAAACACAAACATGTTGCCACATAACAACCATCAAAAGAATTATTTCACCTAGAAATTAAACAATTTAAATAAAAATGTCCAAAAATTAAATAATTGTTAAATAATAAGAAGAATGTTATGTGTTGTTTTGCACATATATTCTGGTATTCTATAATTGTCCCCTAGTAAGCTTTTGCTCTTACAGGGTATCTGGGTCATATATCAGGCGTAACTAAGCCAGGCACGTATTAGAGTTTATTTTTTACGTACGAAAGTGAATATTTTCATTTAAAAGTTTTAATCCTCTCATATGATGATGTTGAAATATCAGCAATGCAGAAGTCATCTAAGTCCTGTAAGTGTCCAGATGAAGCTGTTATTTAAAGTATGACTGGAAAGACGTCATTGGTGCAATTGAAGAACAAAATAATATTTATAAAAGAGAGGGGTTTTTTTTTCGTATGAAAGAATTAAAACATTTGTGGGATATAAGCCCCTACGTTTTTAGTTTTAACTCTTTATTTCATTAATTGTACCAGAGGTTATTTACTTATTTATTTCGAGACTTACAGCAGTAGTAAGTAAAGCATTTTAATAGCAAAATTCGTTACTTTTTCATGTATTAGTCAAAAAATAACATTAAGTTCAATTTTTTACAAATAAACTAACTGTTACTTGTAAATATAGTTTAATTTGTGCACAGATCTCGACTTAGTCACAGCGGTGCTCTTGCATTGATTCCAGCTTCAACATTGCTGCATTTAAATGAGCATTAACAAAGTTTAAATATATTAAATCAGATTTAGATATCCCACATCAATGTCTAGTTAACCAAGTTTAAAGGGGTAACAGATCCCATCGAACATAAAATTTATTAATTTTATTTAATTATTACTAATAATGCCAACATCAAAATTAAATTTTATGTATTTGAAGGTCATCAATTTGAGCTTATGTTACCAAGTCTTAATGTTTAGTAAAAACTTATAGTTGGACTACCAGATAGGTATTAAGGTCAGAAATTATTCCATAAAAATCATTTATCTTTTACATCTAGTTATTGAGGTAACTGTCTACTGGTGATTAAATAGTTAACTCAATTCGAAGACATTCGTTGATAAACGCTACAACTAAAGCTTTGCGCTCAGTCTATTTACACCATTTATTTCAATAAAGTGTATTTTTCAAGAATAATGACACTGTACTACAATTCTGTAAATGATTATTTCCATGCATCTTTTATAGTTATTGCGGCATGGTAACTTCTAAGTTTCCCACTTAGTGGTATTATAAACAGGGTCACTGAATTGCGTATTGTCATTTTAAGATGACTAGTCATATCTTTTATTTTGGCAATAGATGTCAGAAAACATATGTTAAAGGAACGGAACAGAATTTTTAATGTGCAAAGAATGCACTTAACTTCATAAAGTAATAATTAATTGAAGTATAATAAAGTATCATTCAGCCTCAACACAAAATACATTTTAAAAATGCATTATGTTAGCAATCCTGGGTTAAGAAAACACATAACAATAAATTATGGCAAAAGCATGTTTACTTTAAATGTATACATTTGATTTTAAAATGTAACACATTCACTGAATTAAAATTAATCTTTCTCTCTAGAGAAGCGTTTCTCAACCTTTCAGTATTCGCGGCCCAGTTTTCAATCATAATTTTCATTGTGCCCCCGCTTACAATAAAATGTATACAACAGTAATGTATATTGAGTATTTTGGATTCTGTTTTTAAATTATTTTTAACTAACTGCCTAAACAAGAGTAAAAGCGAGCTAACTTTGGAGAGAAATCACATCTGGCATTTTGCTAAGCGGGCGGTGAAGACGACTGATGCCGTCTCGAGCATGCGCAAAGCATATGTTTTCTCATAGGAAGAAGGAAGATGTTCGATATCACAAGTTTCAATTCCAGCCAGTTTCATTCGAGGCGATTCTTCTATCACTATCGAATCTATCGTGAATGTGTATGTTATATATGTTTTCGTATTAATTGCAATTCACCATGTTAAATATTTAAAGCAGCAGATTTATGCAGACTCGTGGATAAATTTTAAAGCGGAAGTAAGCGAACATTAGACGATAGTCAAGCATCAACAAGTACACAGACGAGCGTGGCTCGAAAAATAAAATATTCTAAAGAATACTTAAATTTTGGGTTTACCAGTACTGAAGTAAATGAAGAAGAAAGGCCCCTGTGTATCATTTGCTCAAAAATATTGGCAGCAGACAGCATGAAACCTAATAAACTTAAATGACATTTAGAAACGCTTCATAGTAAGTACGTCAGCAAACCCAGAGAATTCTTCGTAATAATCGTTTTTTAATTAAAATTAACTTCGTTCGTTCTTTGATTAAAATTAAAATCATATAAAAAGCAAAAATCATTGTCTGTGAATAAAAAAGCTTTAATTGCATCTTACAAAGTTTCATATAAAATAGCCAGATGTAAAAAACATCACACCATTGGTGAAGAGCTTATTTTGCCAGAAGCAATTGAGATTGTAGAAACTATGTTTGAAGATAATTTTTCAAAACAATTGCAGTCCATACCTCTTTCAAATGATGCTGTTGCTCGTCGAATTGGTGATATAGCTAAATGTGTACAGTGTTAGCTTTTCTCAAAGTTGCATGACAAATTGTTTTCTATACAGCTTGATGAAGCAACAGATAGTAATAAAGATGCTCATTTAATTGCCTATGTTCGATTTTGTGATAATATGTCAGTAGTAGAAAAACTACTTTTCTGCAAACCAATAGAACTTTAAACAACAGCGCTAGCATTATTTGCTATTTTAAATGATTTTATGAACGAGGCAAACATTGAATGGAAAAATTACGTCGAAATATGCACCGATGGTGCTCGTTCAATGTCCGGAAGATTTCAAGGTATACAAGCACTTGTAAAACAAAAAATCGCTTCATTGCGTGACACATTGCATGATCCACTAAGAAGCTTTGGCTTCGAAAGAAATGAGTCCTGGTCTGAATATTATGTTAACTACGGTTGTAACCGTAGTAAGTTGTAAAAAAATGAGAGCCCTGAAATCGAGAATATTTTTCGCACTTTGTAAAGACTAATACTATTTTACTATTACTTTTACTATTTTATTGCGAGGCAAGAAGTTTATCACATGGGAAATTTTTCCAACGTGTTTATGAATTAAGAGAAGAAATCGTCATTTTCCTAGAAGAAGAAAACAGACCGGAAGCCGAGAATTTTCGCCATGGTTTATTTGTGATGAAATTGAGCTACTTGGTCGACATATTCGAGAAATTAAATAACTTGAATCTTCAACTCCAAGGAGCAAATACAAATAGGTTGGATACGAGTAATAAAGTTAATGCTTTTTGTAGAAAATTGGAATTGTGGAGCAGAAATTTAAAGCAAAAAAACCTAACAATGTTTGCAAATGTGGATAATTGTACTAAAACTTACAAGGCTGAAGAAAAACTTGTAAAAGTTGTTTTTGAAACCATTGAAAATCATTTAGCCATGCTGACAAAGAATTTAAAAAAATATTTTCTTGCTGACGACTAACTGATAGCAAGTTATGAGTGGGTTAGGGATCCATTTCATAAGACTCCCGAAGGACTCTCAATTGATGAGGAAGAAAAATTCATAGATTTCACGACAAATAGCAAAACCAAAAGACAATTTAGTAATAAATCACTCTTTGAATTTTGGGCAGGAGTAGAGGAGGATTTTTTCTGTTCTAAAAACAAGGGCACTTCGCATTATATTATCATTTTTAACATCCTACATTTGGGAAACTGGATTTTCTGCTGTGCCTTCTTTGAAGATAAAATATAGATCTCTGCTAAATATAGAAACATAACTGAGAGTGGCTATTTCTAATATTAAGCCTCCCTTCGAAAAACTTTGCTCTGCAAGACAGGCCCAAGGAAGTCACTAATAATTATTAAATTTGTTTTTAATTTAGTATGTTTTGATTAAGTAAGTTTTGATTTAGTCAATTGTTTTACTTTATTTGTTATATATGTCGAAATGTATTTTGTTTTCTATGTGTATGTGTGCTTTCCTTTCAGTCATTTAATCATTTTTTTTAATAATATTTTCTCTTAGATATTCTCACGCCTCCCCTCTTGTGTGTTAGAGCCCACCTAGGAGGGGGGGGGGGGGCTCCCCACAGGTTGAGAATCGCTGTTCTAGAGTAATCTGAAACCTTCAAACTTATTTATTATTAAAAATGCATGAAATATTTTCAAAACAATTGTGTGAAAAAATATAATAATGAGCAAAAAATCATCAATTGTATACTTTGCTTATAGAAAATAATAAAATGGCTTATTATGCAAAAAACCTGATATTTGAAATCATAGTTGCGTCATTTAAAACAATGTAACTTATTATCATCGTTATGTTAAAAAAAAGTAATTGGGAGAAAAATTAAATTTGAGTTATCAAACTTTTAAGATAATTATTAAAATCTAAACAATATACAAATAATTTCAAATATGATTCATTGAAAAGCATATGAAATTCATATGAAAAGCATATGAAATTCAAAAAGCATTGAAGTTAATTGTAGGTAATTCAGAATGAATCTATTTTGATATAAAAGAAGTATTCTTTTTAAATATTTCCTCTTGTTCAACAGGCAAATTGTGTTTCAAAAATATAAATTGGTACAAATAAACTTGAAATCATTTGAAACTTTATACAACTACTAAGGGGTTATGACACTGGCTCGCTAAAGCTCGTAAGCCCCCTGGTTGCTACTTAACGCTAATTCGTACGTTGTTTGTGGGTTCATTGTGAGAAAAAGAACAAAGCGTATAATAATATGAAATTTTTTAATGTTTTTATATTATTTTGAATTCAACGATTGTTTTTTATTTACTAAAAGAATATTCTTTAATAGTATTGTTTGAAGCTACCATAAATATATACACTACTTGTTTCAAAATTATTCTTTAAATGCATTTCTACAGCTAAAACACGTTAAATAAATGTCTCCAGGTCTTCAGTTAAAAAAAAGTTCTCGAAGTAACAAGACTCCTCAAATAAAAACGTTTCATTACGCCTTTTCTTGTAGTAAAAAAAAAAAAGTTGGAAGATTAGAAGGATAGTGAAGTCCATTGTTGAATGAAAAACAGATATTATTTGTGGATATTTCCTTTTTGTCCTTCTGTATGAAACATTAGGATGCCCTGACCTCCTTTTTATCCGACTTAAGTGAAATAAATCCTTCTTCATGATTGATAAGACATCCTATGAGGAAGTAAAGGAAGTTTTACGCATTGAGATTTGATGCTAGATGCTACTGGTAAAAAATCGATGTCTTATTCCGTAAAATGAAATAACTGTAAAATAACAAGGAAATATCGAGATGGTTAAGTGTTTACATTAATATTTAGTATTTTAGCGATGAATTCTTTTCGCAAGAGGAATCAGTAGCAGTGATTTAGGAACTTCGATGAGGTGATGTTTCAAACGTTAAGGGAATTTGCAGAAGTATTTTTAATTTTAGCATAAAAAAAAAATTAAGCAAACATATTCATTATGACTTATTTCTGTAGTCAACCTTAACATATTCTATGCATATAGAATATTTGTTCAACAAATTGCGCTACATTTTGTTTCCATTAACTGTTTCTTACTTGGGATTCTGACTCCTAGAAGAGGTTTATCAAAAGTTTCAATTGTTTATTATTGAAATAATTATAATAGGATAACTATATACATTTCTAAAAGTTGTCATTTACATCAAAACAATTTTTAATCTAGACAGCTCATGTAATTTTTTATACATTTAAGTTTCAAATTAAAGCTAAGTTTAATGAAATTGATTTCGTTGAGTGACATTTCAAGTTAGATAATTGATCAACGAAATTTGCAATGAATACGTAGCTTTAAAAATCGACGATAACAGGATAGAAATCTTCTTTGAATGATACCAATATATATATATAAAAAAAGATTAATAAAATAACTTCTTATGTTCTCCATTATATTTATCAAAAACCTTGAAACTTCTACAAGATAATCACCAAAAGTCTAAAAGTTACAATTTCTGCTGCCGCAACTTTTGAATCGTGTAAATTGTGGAAGATACTATGCGCTCAATTTAAAGTTATAGGAATGAAAAAAAAGTTAAATTTTAGGCTGTGCCATTCTTTCATGATTGAAATTCCCCAGTTAAGGAACTTCTGTAGTAATTCACCGATATTCATAAAGTTTTGCATACATTAACATTGAAATCATAGAAAAATAATTGCAAACAATATATATATATATATATATATATATATATATATATATATATATATATATATATATATATATATATATATATATATATATATATATATATATATATATATATATATATATATATATATATATATATATATATATATATATATATAAAATAGCATATTTCCATCTAATTGAAAACATTCAAACTAAGGTTTGATTTTTATCAGATACCGTAAAATGGGGTGAATCGGAACACTTTTCAACTTTCAAAGTAAAAATCGGTTGAAATAAGATCGTTAAGGAACATATTTTTGACATTAAAACTTGGGTCTTATCTTCTTCTTTGAGGATCAACCCAAAATTTTTTGAAAAAACTAGGACTTTAATTTATTTTGAATTTTTTCATGGTGTTCCGATTCACCCCGCAAAAAGGGGTGAATCGGAACACTCGTTACATTTATGTATGTCTGATCTTATTTAAATGTTTACAGGGTGACAAAAAAACAAATAATAATGCATTGTGGTAAATAGGAACACAAAATTGTCATAAAAAAATCATTTAATATGAAGGATAAAATTTGTGTTTGTCAATTATTGTCAAAACAAATCATATGTTTGAAAACGTATCTACTCTTCTCCCTTCTCCTATAACTCATCCAAATAGTCTTTAAAATTAATAATATTTTTTAATCTACTTGTATTTTATGCTTGCGTGCCGTATGACTGCACATTCCTTAAAATATCTTGTGAAAGGAGAAAAGCATCCTCATTTGTTTCAGAAAATCTCTTCGTTCATGGGCACTTTTTGTAAAACACAATTATATAGCAATAACCTTGTGGGTGAAAAACTTTTCTCACATAATCTTCATACATTTTTCCATATAACTTAAAGATAACGAAGCCATTTAAAGAAAAAACCACTGGAATAATCGGGTTTTCTGCCATGCGGAAACTAGGCTTCTCTTCTGACATTTATTCAAGCCTGCAATCTTGGTTAATGTCTTGAAGGGAGTAATTAGACTCTTCTTCAGTCGTTGAATCATATGTGGAACATAATCTTGCCAAAAACAGCTTTTTAATATCACTTTTCACGTGTTCCGATTCACCCCGTAAATCTCGAAATCGAGATGAGGCAAAACATAAAATTTCGTACAATAAAAAGTTTTTAAAACCAAGTTAAATTAAGTATGGCATGTTGTTGTGGATGTTTATACTTATCTAAAAATATATTATTTAAGTCTATAACTGATACATGTTATTAATTACGGGATAAGTTTTGGAGAGGTTAAAACTCATTGGATTGTATTCACGCTGTTTCAAATTTTTTTTTTTTTTAAAAGTACCCTGTTGAAAACCCCACAATTTTTTTTTTCAAAATTCCAAACATGTTAGCCAAATAAAAAAATATATATAATTACTAAAATTGCTTTATTTGTGTAAAATAATAATTGCTTTGTAATTTCACGAAGTTTCGTTCCGATTCACCCCATTTTATGGTACCATATTCCTACGATCTCAGTAAAACGTAAACAAAATTGTATGAAGATGTGTTGATGATTACTCTCTCAAGAATAGCTCCAGAAAGCCATCGAGGGTTGTCTATTGACGTGAAACAAGAATCCCACTTTCCATGGGAGATACCAGGAGCTTTTGCTTTCATTGTAACCCTTTAGAACTCTAATTCCTGGCATACATAAATCCTATTCTAAATCAAAATTATTCTTGTTTTCTATGGCAACCGCAACCAAACGGACTATCCTGCGGCTTAGGTTAGTCATGCCCTGCGGCTTAAGGTTAGTCATGCACTAACCTTATTTTAATTATAAAATACATCTGTTTATTACATCAGATTAACTCTTTTAAAATTGAAAATTTCTATTCATTTCGAATTCGTTTCTGGACTAATCTCCCGGTCGAAACCGCCGCGAGGCACAATTGAGATACTGAATTAAGATATAGTCTACTACATATAACACCTTATTTCTGTCATGGCTGTCAATGCTCATAATAGTTTTTCTCTTAACATATTATAGTACATACTTCGAAAACTCATATCATAAATACAATAGCTATAGTTTTAGAAAAATGCTTTTTGAAATCATAAAAACTTTACTCATTTGTCTCGATAGAAATCTTTGATATAAATAGAAATCATAAACTTAAAAGCGTCTTCAAAATCCATACATTATTCTAAAATTAAACAAATTATTAGTTCTCATATTAAATTCTTTAAAGTTGTTATCGTGAAAAATAATTACTCAATGAACATTTCCAAAACAAAATCAGTAGACTTTTAAACGATTCATAAATTCAAGAGGAACTGCTAAAAATAAATTCACTAATGTATGCATTACCAATAATTTTCATCTGAAATACAATCAACGAAAAAATTCAAAAATAATTCATATCCCAAATTCAAAATAATGGAATAACAGAACTTTCTAAACAAAACTTGGCAATACGTCGCGTAAAATTAACATATGCAAATTAAAAAGGGTGACATATGTTATTTAGGAACTGGCAAACCAATTTTCAAAAACTAAACAGATATTATTTTAATAATTTAAGGGTCGTTAACACATTTAAAAATTATGTTGCTTTTTTATTTGGGTCAAAAAATTAGAATAATCAATTCATTCAATATAAATTTGAAAAGCATATAAAATATTTGCATACCTGTTAACCGATTTGTTGCGACAAGTATAAAACTTGACACTCGGAAAATCTGTTCTGAAAATGGGTCCACAACGTGATATTTTTGAAGCAACGAAATCGTATATTTTATCATTGTTTAAAGTTGGAAGAAAACAACAATTTATCTCAGATCAAATGAATGCTTCACAATCTAAGGTTTTGAATATAGATGAAACTACCAACTAAAAAGTAACCAAAGTAAATGTGATAGAAAGCTTGTACCAACTGCCAGAGGTGAGCATAAATTAAAACGAATAGCCCAATATAATCGCTTTAAAAACTGTTTTTACATCAAGAAGTGTTGGGAAGAATCTGGAGTTGTCGTTTCAAAGTCAACTACATTTAGGCGATGGAATAAATTTGAGTTTCAAATTGTTAAAATAATATCGATATAGTTGTTGAAAATTGTTTTGCCAGTTTTGAATGACATACGTCACTCTTTTGATTTGCGTATGTTCATTTTACACGACGCATTGCCAAGTTTTGTTTAGAAAGCTCTGTTATTTTATTATTTTGAATTTGGATTGTATTATAAAAATACCTATACATAATTACCAAAGATAAAGATTTACATTATGCTTAACTGATGAACCCTATCATAAACATTATCTTAAAATTTATATAAATACAACATTTAGAGCTTCAATAATACTCGTAATAATATTTATTTATTTGTTTGTTTGTTTGTTTGTTTGTTTGTTTGTTTCGTTTGTTTGCTTGTTTCGTTCGTTCGTTTATTTATTTATTTATTTATTTATTTATTTATTTACCCCCACATATACTTATAAAACATTTCAAAAGACCTCATATCAAATCAACATGAATGTTCACTTTATTCTTGAAGCCTGACTTAAGATTCTTTTCGTCTTCGTTTCATTCTTTCTACAGATATAAGCATTACAATGAGGAATGTGAATCTTCTTCTCCAAAACGTGACTTAAATTTAACATTCGATCCCAAAGTGAAACTAAAACGCGTTGCCCCTAGTGTCATGGCGACTGAATTGGATAAATTTATTCGAATGCACTCCATGTCTTATATCCTGTGAAAAATTATTGTCTTCAGCATTAGAGTCTCGCACAATTTACACTGCAGAGAGATCTCCAGAATTTATTCCTTGAGCGCAACAAAAATATTTCATAAAAGGACTGGAGGCGTAAGTAACATTGATATTGTTCTTTGATGTGTTCTTAGGCTGAAAAGAAGTTTGAATAAAAGATTTACTACGAATGCTTTATAATATTTGCTGATATTTTTGAAAATAAACATGTGTACAAACGGTTACAGATGAATACAAATATTGAATGAAACCTTAAAGGAATTATTTTCGACTCAAATAATAATAATATGAGTCCTTCAAAGCCATTGTAATTCTGAACGAACTTGGATAAGTTCGAAATTTGAACTATTTCGATTATAAATGTTGTCTGAGATATTAGTAAGTTAATAAGCACATCGACAAGGAGTTCTAGGGAATATAATAAAAGTGCATCATCTGTTTTAATACATTGAGACAAATGAAAACACCATCCTATAATGCTCCTCATAATCATTTAAATATATCATACATTACTGGGTTAAAACTTTAGCGATACAGTTTGTCTCAAAAAGATGGTTTCTCGTTTTATTTCTTTATATTAGAATATAAAACAAATTGCTGTTGTTATTTATAAAAGTCATCCAGATCTTTCACACAGTGAGTTACAGAATCCTTAAATTAAAATTTTTGGAAAAATAATTTTTAAATAGTTATTTTTTGGGGATTTTTGATTTTAAAAAAGGCGCCCCTGCCCCACCTTATTAGAGTATTCAGTATTTTGCACACATTTTGTTAAATAAATGTCTCTAGGAAAATTTGTTGTTGCATACTATTTTTTTTTAAATGTTAGCTTCTAAGACTTCTTAATTTGGTTTAAATTTATCCCGATAAACTCGATTGGGGGATATTTTTGAAAAATCATGCAACCTGAGTACATACGCTAAGAGATTTTTCACAATAATCTCATTTGATTTTTAAAGGGGGGGGGGGAGGAGGATATAATAAAATTAATCCTTCAATAAGTTTTTTATTTCTTTAATGTATAACTGAAGGTACTGCATCTATTACGATAATCTGAAATTGAATACCTCTCCCTAATTTATTAACTAGTTTTATTACCTATACAATCTAGTAGAATACATATAACATATCCTCCTTTATCATCATGTCCAATAGCTCTTGTTATAAAAGTATAGTGACTCTGAAAGTCACGCTGTTGCATCCAATAACTGTGAATAGGTCACTCGGAAATTAAGCTGTCAGAGTTAATATAGTTCAGATCAGATCTTGACGACAGGACAATAAACACAAAACACATCCAATAGGCGAACAATCTGGTCCCATTGTGTGTCACTGAAACTGTAACAATGGTAGGATTGGACAAAGTGATATAAGAAACGTTTTCTATTCGGTAAAGTCACAAAAAAAAAAAAAAAAAACCGGACGTTTTATAGCCTCCTAGAGGAGTTCATGTGAAACCATTTTGATACATTCTAAAATATTTGGAAGTTGTACAATTGATTGGAAAAAAAGCTTTTTTGACACCTTATTCTTAAATTAAGATTATTATTATTATTATTTTTTTTTCATGGCTTTGGAAATATTACTAATGTATTTTGGGTGCACTGACTCAATTAAACTTTTGGCACTTAGATATAAGTTGTATCTAGTTTATTTCAAAAATTAATTATTTTCATAAGAGTTAATTAACTTTGCATCAATAAAAGTTCGAAATTATTACTAAAGCAACACTAATAACAAACCTTTACTGTTAAATTTGTGTTAATTCAACATCTAAAGTAAAAAAAATAAAAAATTATAAGATATGATAAGAACACAAAATGAAGATTTTTTTAGATGTGAAATTTTTACAAAACTTTTCTTTCATAGGGTATTTTGAATGAATCCTAGGAATAAAAGTGGATTGAAATATTTTACTTACATATATATATATATATATATATATATATATATATATATATATATATATATATATATATATATATATATATATATATATATATGTTGTATGACGAAGGGGTAAAGGTGAAGAGGCCAATTAAATAGATAGCAGGTTTATTCGTTGTATGAGATAAAAATAGGTTCTTAAACCTAAACTAGGTGAGGCTACTTCCACGTCCGTTCACTTTCATTCCTTCAATCATACTCTCTCTCTGGCGACGAAGTCGCCGCTAGGGGATTACATTAGCAGCTCCCTCTACATCAATGGGGATAATATACTCTGCCATCCTGATTGAGGAGGACCACCTACTCATTGATATATACTAAACCTGTAAATAAATATATTGAAAAATACAGCACAATAATAAAATTTAAATAACATTAATGTTTTGAAGATCACAACGTGTAGTTCTTAAAAATTTAAAGTCTGTGCAAAAAGTTCTTGCACCATAAAAAGTTGAAAAGTTTGTAGAAAGGGAAAAAAAGTCTTTTGTTCAAAAAGTTTGTGTAAAAAAAAAAATATCTTCTTTCAAAAGTTCATAAAAAGAAAAAAAAAGTATCTTCTGTAAAAAGTTCGAAGAAAAAAAAAGTATCTTCTGTAAAAAGTTCTTGTAAAAGAAAATTGAAGAAACTTAAGTATCTTCCCAGCACTTCATCATATCAGCTGATGTAGATGTGAGAAGTGGTCCTTCAGTTGTCCCCAGTTTACGGACATCATATCGGTCATTTGGCCGAATCTTTACCACCTCGTATGGGCCGAAAAACTTTTGACGAAGTTTTAAACCAGTACCAAACTGCGTTCTTTTGATGGCTACTTTGTCGTGGAGTTTGTACTTGTTTGCTGTCTTGCGTCGTGTATTATAGTTGTGCTTGCTTCTTTCTTGCAGCTGTAGTATATTGGTTTTTGCTTGTTCGCGCATTTGTCGTTTATTTTGGACGAAGGTATGTATGTGTTCTTCTTCGAGGATTTTCTTGATGTTAAGGTCTTCCTTGTTTTTCATTTTAATCCCTATTAAGAGCTCGAAAGGTGTGTACTTTGTTGCTGAAGAAACGGTGCTGTTGATTACGCGTTGGACTGCTGACACATGTTTAAACCATTTATTGGGGTCATCGAGGAATAACTTTGTGATGACAGGGATAAGTGTTCCATGAAACTTCTCTACTTGTCCATTTCCACGAGGCTGACCAGTGGTGATTGTGACATGTTCAATTTCCTCATCCACAGTATTTCTTAAATTCTATTGCTGTAAAGGCTGATCCGCGGTCTGATATTATTCGTTTAGGATTTCCGAAGGTAATTTGTTGGAGTTGAAGTTTATCCAAAGCATCTTTTGTTGACGTTGACTTAACAGGGTATATCCATATGAATTTGCTAAAGGCACATACCACGGTAAAGATGTATTTGTAATTTTTATTTGTACTTGGAAGTAGGCCGAGAAAATCGACATGGTAAGTGTCCAGCGGGACGTCGCCGTTTGGGATTGGGTGTAGAAATCCTTCTTGTTTTCCAACTTTACGTGAAGAAAGTATGCATGGAATGCAGTTGGATATTACGCTTTCGACGGTTTTTCTTATATGCGGGAACCAGAATTGTTGTTTCACCAATGCTTCAGTTTTATTGATCCCGAAATGGCCTTTATTGTGTTCTATTTGGACTATTTGTTTTTGCATGTCTTGTGGTATAAATAACAGTTCTTGGTCATTGAACAGTTTGTAAAGAATGTTGTTCTTGTATTTGTATTCTGTAGTTGAAGAGTGATCGATTAGATTTTTAATGCCTTGTGTGAATTCGTCCTTTGACTGAGCATCGCAGATTTTCTGGGTTGTTGCATCAACTTGGATTGACATGACTGGGTAACGACTGAGAGCATAAACATGTGTCATCTGCTTGCCTGGTCTGTGTATTAACTCATAGTCAAAATCCTCTAACAACATTGCCCATCTGGCAATTTTTGGTGGCACTTCTTTCCTTGACATGGTCTTTTGGAAGGCTTGGCAGTCTGTAATAATTTTGAACTTGGTACCTACAAGGTAGTGTCTGAATTTCTTTAGTGCTTGAACTATGGCAAGAACTTCTAATTCGTACGATGAATATTTCTCTTCTTGTGGTGATGTCTTATGGCTCATATAATGTATAGGATGGAAGATGTTATCCGAGTCTGCTTGAAGAAGAATAGCACCAAATCCTTTTGAGGATGCATCACAATGTTACTGTAAAGGCGAGCCTTGTTTATATAGGTGTAGCACAGGCTCTGTTGACAGTGCCTGTTTCAGTGTTAGAAAAGCTTGTTTTTGGTCTGTACCAAAATAAAAAGGAGTATTGTCCCGTAAAAGATCACTTAAGGGTCTTGCAATGGCAGCATAATCCCTTATAAACTTCCTAAAAAATCCACTTAGACCCAAGAATGATTGAACATCTTTTGTTGTTTTGGGCTGTGGAAAACCTAAAACAGCGTTTGTTTTGGTTGTCGAGGGACGAATTGTACCTTTTTCTAAAATGTGTCCGAGAAAGTTGATTTTTCTTTGTAGAAAATTACATTTTTTAAAGTTAAACTCAAGTCCATAGTCGGAAGCTACTTTGAAGACTTGCTTGAGTTTTTCGACACCCTCTAACTCATTGACTGATGGGATGATCAAATCGTCTAAATACAAGATCAGTGTATTAGTTTCTAAAAGTTCTCGAAAAACAATCTGTATGAATCTTTGAAAAGCAGACGGCGAGTTGCAAAGTCTAAACGGGACTTTATTAAATTGATACTGATTATCTGGTGTAATAAAGCTAGTATACTTGCGGCTTGCAGGATCAACGTCTACTTGGTAAAACGAATTTTTGAGATCTAAATTTGTGTACACGGTAGCCCCTTGTAGCCTGTCGAAGACGTCGTCTATAATAGGAATTGGAAATCGTTCTTTGATTACCACTTTATTCAAACGTCTGTAATCAATACACATGCGTGTTGAGCCATCTTGTTTTTTGCACAAAACTATTGGTGAGCAAAAGTCAGAAGTACTTTCTGAAATAATTCCGTCGTTCAATAGTTGTTTGATTCGCCTGTTAACTTCCAATTTCTCGGTGATTGATAAACGGCGTGCCCGCTGAAAGATTGGCGTTTCATCCGACAAAAAAATCTTCATTTGAAAATTTGTACTTTTTATTTTATTTGGTTTATAAAATTTCACCATATTCGTAACAGTATCCCGCAAGTTATCGTCGTTAATGTGCAAGAAATCCGCTTCGTTTAAACTCACGCTATCCCCAATCGTAAACAGAAAAGGTAAACAGTCAACGTGTGTTTCTGTTTGTTTACATTCTCGACCATGAGCTTCTGGTTTTGAGCCTTTTCCTCCGTCATCTGTTCTAACACAAACTTCGCCTACTTCATCAGGATCTTCCAATGACCGCTCGTCTATTCTCATGGGGACATTAAGCCCCGCCTCCATCAATGAAGAACCGATATTTTCCGTTGAGTCATCCTTTGTATGACCTTGACACGTGCCTTCTTTTTGAGTTTCCGGAATCGTAAGGATTTCAGAAGCATTTAAAATTTCGTTATTGTTGTCAGCAGGAAAATTGATATATTCAGAGTTCTTTTTTGAAGCAACATAGCAATTTTTTTTCGCGCGGGTTTCGAATTGGTTTTCAATCGGAAGTGGGTCTCGTGTTTTTATGCTTTCGTATACGTTAGGTGAAATTATTAAATTTGAACATAAGTCGTCACAAGCTGCTGCAGTAACTAGAATTGGATTTTTGTTCGTTGGATGAGCTAGATTTATTTTTGTCAACTTCGCTTTTTGTGTGGAACCGAAAGCTCCTGTGAGGGTTATTGATCCGTCATAGACTGTAGAGGGTGGTAATACACTGGTTTTTACACAAGTTATATTAGTACCTCCGTCGATCAAAGTTTTTATTTTTTTATCATCGATAAGAACATCTTCGTACTGTAGCTTATTGAAATATTTATCGTGGTTGTAATTTCTTCCGGTTTCTATTTCGCAGACGTGATTATTTGGTGCATTTGGCCTAAAATTATCGTTGTTGTTACTGTGATTGTAAGAACCCCTTGGCGGTCTGTTAAATGACCCTCTGTATTGGTTTTGCGTATTTTTGTTTTGGAAATTCTGCCCGCTGTTGTATGTTTGTTGCTGATGATTTGTTTCGCTTAGAGATTTACGTTTTGACGTAAAGTAAATATCACACTCTTTTGCAAGTTCTTTGGGTTCTAGCCAATCTTCCCCTTGGCGAACGGCGATGTGTGCTTGTGTTTGGCAGTCAAGTGTGCTGAAAAGTTTATCCGACACCATTAATTTACGTAGTGTTTCGTAGTCAGTGGCGTTGTGTACCTTACAGTAATATGCGAATGATTGTGATAGCCTTGACCCAAATTGCATATGCGACTCGTTCGGCATGCGTTGGCTCCTTCGAAAATTAAGAAGACATTCTTGTGGCGTGGGTTGAAATTGGCGCAGGACAATACTTTTGACTTGTTCGTAATTTTTTAGGTCGTTCTCCGAAATATTTAGTAAAATTTAACTAGCCTGTTCGCCCAGTATACTAATCAAAATTTCCGATTTTGCATCATCTGGGACATTTTTTGTCGTAAACGCACGTTCCAGAGACTGAAAGAATAAATTGTAGTTTTCTGGTCTCGACAGGACTGACATGCTTAGCGTTCGAACACTGCGAAGAAGACTTTCGATATTTGGACTTGCTTCGGTTGCTGTGGTACTTCCAGTACTAGTTTGGTTTAATGCAGTAGTATTTTTAAGAGCTGTGAGCTCGAGTTCTCGTTCTATCTGTAAAAGTTTAACTTTTTCGATTTCTTTTTGTTTTTCAAACTTATCATCTTCGATTTGTTTTTGCTTTTCGTTAGCCTCTTGGGTTTTTCTATCAGCTACAACTGTTGTTATTAAATCTTGAACGAAATCTGGATCTTTAACGAATATTTCACTTTTTTCAATTAAGTCTTTTAATTTTAGAATTGTGGTACCATCCGGTACAACAATATCTAACTCAGCGGCGACAAATGCGAGATCTTGCTTTCTGATATTTTTAAACATAATTAATAATAAGATGGATCCTACCTGCGTTTCTTGATTTTACTTCGCTTTTGGAGTTGTATCCGTTTTATGTTGTTGCTCTTTCGAAGAGTACTCATTGCTTCTGGTTTCTGGTTCGTGGTAGTTGGTCGATGTGGAATAACTTTGCTGACTTCGTTGAACTTCTGCTTGACGGCTGAAGTGGGACTTGTTATGCGAAGCTAGTGTTATGCAGTTGTATAATGACGACGCTGGTTGATGAGTTTTTCTTTTATTTGTAGATTCCACTGGTGGTCGCTGATTGCTGCGGTAATTCGTGAAGAGGATTTTGGTTTGACCTCTGTATGCGTGAAAGTAAAGTTTTTGTTTCGTGAAGAGGATTTTGGTTTGACCTCTGGATGCGTGGAAGTGCAGTTTTTTAAATATTTTTTTCATCGTATTCTCGCGGGTAAAAAGCACGGCGAGCCCCCATGTTGTATGACGAAGGGGTAAAAGTGAAGAGGCCAATTAAATAGATAGCAGGTTTATTCGTTGCATGAGATAAAAATAGGGTCTTAAACCTAAACTAGGAGAGGCTACTTCCACGTCCGTTGACCTTCACTCCTTCAATCATACTCTCTCTCTGGCGACGAAGTCGCCGCTAGGGGATTACATTAGCAGCGCCCTCTACATCAATGGGGATAATATATATATATATATATAAAGTGTACTCTTCTGGTGGCTGTTACCAGTTGGCTTGAAGCCTAAATGTTTACCAGTTAAAATGTCGCGTAAATGTATCATCAATTCTAAATATAGAATTTATAAATTATTTGAAAGTTGTTAGTTTGGATTACTTCAATTTCGTCTTCAATTTGGCGAATTTTATCTGGTACCCGGATAACGGCTTAGTACCAACTTAAGTTAAAATATAAATAATAATAAAATTAAAATATAACTGAAAATAAAAACCGTTGCGAGAAACTGCATTTATATGTAAAAAAGCACCAAATAAAATCGCTCCAAAAAAATTTCTTATACTACATCTGAACTAAAAAAGTTTTGAATGCGGGTTACTTTGGCCCTTGGTCCTTCTTTGGCCCAAACTGAGAAAAAAATATAACGTTCTCTGCTAACCTTCAGGAAGCAGTTTTTAAATTAATTTCGACAGTTTCCGCTATGGAGCAGCTAAGGCCTAAGTAACTCGCATTCGCGGTATTACGCTTCTGGTGTAAATTGTAAAATAGTCTGGTGTAAATAGTAAAACATGTATAATGCATAAAATGTATTTTAATCTAAATTAAATAATATAGAACCTGGATACACAGTACAAAAACATTATACTAAAAATAAAAGAAGGAATTTTGATATTATGGGTAAAGGAAACGAATAAATATTTACATGGAAATAAAAAGAAAAATTTGCAAACGTCGAAATGATTTTAAAGCTTTAGGTGAATTTCAATAATCTTAGCGGTTATGTTTACATTCAGAATATTACGTAGCATTAAGCTAAAACCGAGCATCCGCAGAGCTTCGATTAACAGTAAATATATGGAAAATTATAATATCCGAACGACTTATCCGACATACTATTATAATACCTAAAAAATAATTAAACAAAAAAATAAGGGAGACACGTTAAAATAACTTTTCGCTTTACTCTGATATAACAAAAAAATATCGTTGCCATTCCAAGAACTTTTTTTCATGTCATTAAATTTTAATAAAAGCACATTTTAATGGAATTTAAATGTTGTAATGTACTAAAGCTTCTATGTACAAATTTAGTACCTCTAGGTGCAGAACTGTGTATTTGTATAAGGTTCAGACGAACACTCAGTTTTACATATATAGATATGATTTTTTTTTTTTTTTTTTTAATTCGCTTTCCAATAAAATTTGTGTCATTATTATGGAAAGAAGCCTCTTTGGAATCTAATAGTTCCACAACAACTGCTCCTATGAATTCTAAACATGATTATAATTTAAAAAACGATTTTTTACACATAATCGGTTTCGTTACTAGCATACTAGTAGAATGTCTATGTACTAAAGTATAGAAGGCTGGAAAGAGTTGGTCTTACACCTCCTATCCTTTCTTCTCCGTAGAGAAATAATGTCTTTTGGTAAATCACCATTTCTCATACTGGTAACTTTATACAAAGAATTAGCATTTACAAATGTGTATAACAACCATGATAGGCACTTATAAATGCATAAATACTTTTAAAACTACTTTTATGATCTAGTTTTATTTGTACATTTTATATAACAAATTTTCTTCCAAAAAATGTATTATTGAAATTCATTTTTATTGTTTTTTTTATTATTTTATTGAAAATCTTTATTTTTATCACCAATAAAGAATAAAAACAATACAGTGATATTCTAATATTTAAAAGTTACTTTCATGGCAAAATATCTAGGTAATTAAATATTAAAGAAACTGTAATACATTAACTAAGACTTTTTATTAATACAATAAATATTTCATCAATAGTTTCCAAAGCAATGATTTTGCTTCAACTTTTTATAAGTTGAAACTCGCTAATATGAATTCCAGAAGAAATAGATTTTTTTTTTATCATTAAATTCAAGTAATTCTAAAAAGTGAATTCTTAAAATTGTCTGACAAAAACAAATCTATTCACTCATCGAGGGTTTCGTTTTATAAAGCGTTAAGATTATTAAGGTTCACTAACTTTTATGTTCCTGGAATGTTGTCTTCTTCCGAGTATTTGTCAGGAAGAAAAAACTTCTGTTTTTATACTGTAAGGCAAGCTATACCCTTTTATAAAGGCTTTAACATTTAACAGTTTTTTCTTATAAAAGATTATTATTATTATTATTATTATTATTTTAATTCTGATTATGTAACACCCTTATATCTGAAGGAGTTAAAACTGGATCCTGTAGAATCAAAATAGACTGATCAGTCACATTTTCTGAAGAACTTTTCCTGATAAGGTAAAACATTTTCTCTAAATGCTCTTCGCCTACCAAACAGTAGAGTGGTTAGCGTGCTAGCTTCTAAATCGCTAGGTTGCGGGTTCGAGGGCCGTGTACGGGTTTTGTAAATGTATGTTGGCTTGTCAAATGACAAATGTTTCGGCGTATTATAGACCTCGTGTTGCTGACGGTGCCAGATAATCTGAAAACAACCAACTAATTGTTCTTCTGTCTCTTTTACAGATGATTGATTTCTTTCCTCAATCTTTTATCGTAGGTGAATTTTCAGTAAATTTTATCTGACATGACTCTTTTCATTATACGTCTGGATCAAGAACATGGCTACCACGAGTTTTAACACCCCCAAGTCATAACCAACCTCTCATTAATTAAAACTCTCCCAGGACATTCATCTTGCACATGAATTAAACGGAATTGAAGAATGAAACGGAAATTTGACTAAAATATTCATTTTTTTGTTTTTTCAAAATGTTCCCGAATTCATTACCTTTAAAAGGATACTATTTTCTTTCTAAGACTCAAATTACTTTTTACATTGCTGTGTTTTTTTGTTAACCTGTTTTGTATCACATTTATGAGTGTAGCAAACTTCAAACGCATTTTCTGACGAATGACATTTTGTTGTTATATGACTTTATGCCAACGGTCATAACTTCATCATAAATGGTTCAATTTAAAAAATTCTAATTTTGTTTTGCAGAGAATTGTTGTGAATATGTTTTCATTAAAAATCTAATATATATTGTTATAAACACATTTTTTATTTATATTTTAATCTTAATTTTTTGTTAAAAACTATGTATTTTTTCAAACTTTTTATTTAAAAGTTTATAATTAAATGAATATTGAAGCCAAATTTTCAATTCTTTATGAAAACTTGCATCAAAATAATACTTTTTATTTGCAATAGAAACTATACCTCTAAGTTAATTACAAGTTCATTTATATCCGTTCGAATAGCGTCCTAAGTAGTGATTTTAGTTACATTTAGCTAACTAAAAAATTAACGGGGGAAAAAAGTTATATATAGCATCATTTTTTAATTCTGATACACTACGAAAAAGTTTGGAATTCTAACTTGGTGAACTTTGAATATATATAATAACTATGTTTAAATACACGTTAAACAGTGCTTAAATGAATCGTTGAAAAGGTAGGTGCAAGGTACCCTTGTCTGTATAATATAAAAAAAAAACTACCATCTGCAGATCACTCAATTTTACAGAAGAGAGCAAAAATCATGGATTTTCTAAGAAAAAGATAGGTTTCAAGGTTTTAAGAAAAAAATCTCCAAAACTGTAGAATTTTTGTCTTAATTTATATTTCACCATTTTAGTACGCATTAAAAGTACAAATAAGTACAAAATAAATAGTACAAAAAGGAAAAAGATGGATTTTACGATTTCGTTAAATATTAGGTGTTTAAGTTGGACAGCCGATCTGTTGCCGGGTATTGTCTTATCCAGGAACAATAAAATTGTTTTGCAAATTATTTTTATATAACTTTACACCATGATAGATACATTATTCTTGCTGATTGAGGAATACTTAATTTTTTTGTATCAAAATTTAAGAACAACAAATAAGGTGAACAATTAAACATTGTCCTTACAAAAGGCCTTTTAACCTACTTATTAATTTTGTAATCGCCTATCTGAAGGTTCGTACTAGGATATTTACGCCTCAAATTTATAACCACCCTCAATTACGGATCTGTGTTGTTGGAAGATAGCGATGTTACTCTCAAACGCTATCTAAACCACTAAGTTTCCTTATTAAAGTGACAACATTTTCCCACCCACACATTGAGGGTTAAATTATAGTCTTATCCACTTCCGAATGTCAAGATGATATGGGGTGTTGAATTATAAATTAAATTACCCGCCAAAGAGAAATCAATAAAGTTTGCTGGTACGTATATTATAAGTTCTCTTGTATATTTAAGTCTTGTTAGTTGTTGAGGGAACTTGGTACCCTTAAAACTATTTTTTTTTTTTTTTTTTTTTTTTTAATCAATGACAAGCTGTTTAGAAAAAAAAAATTATTTTAATTTAATTTCCTGAAAGGAATTTACTTATTTGGAAGCACTATTCAAATCTAAATAAACAGTTACGTATATAAAGTTGAATTATTATTTCATTTTATTTCTTACTTCCAAGTAAAAAAAACTAAGTCACAGAATATTCATTAAAATAACAATGATTTTTAAATCTTTGTTCCAAAATTAATGTTAAAAGTATAAGTGTTATTATTTTTTTTTTCGAGTTATTATTTCGCATCTTGTCACCAACTTTTGGGCATACCCCCTCTTTTCTTTTCCAACCTCTACCACCGGGTGTAATGGATTTCCTGTATTCCTTAGCCGAAACAAAAATCACATTAGAGGCGAAGTTACCCACTCTAGTCAGACTTCCTGAAATTAGGAACTGTTACTACCCAACGGAAGCATCTATGTTGGGAGCTTTTGAAGTTTCATTCCATTAACTAACGTTTTGTACCAGAGATGATTTAAAAATTTAATGGATGCTTCAGTTGAATGATTTACAGATTTCTATAGCTTACCTAGAAATACACTGGATAGTTGATAATACTGAAGCCGGACTTTGTTCTTGGTTAGGATTGGGAATAGTGACATGCTGTATTTCGAATGGTGTTTGTTGGTAATATGGATCTCTAGATCACATGCAATATGCATAAGATATCCATATTAACTGCATGCTGTATAATTTTACTTACTATGCATGTTCATATGAGTCAATCTCCCTAAATGTCCATTTTAGGCTTCAAAATTTTATGAAGGTAATTTTGGGAAATTTTCAGGAAGCTGAAAACTACATCTTTATAAAACTATGAAGGTTTTTGAAACATTTGAATTTCTTTTAAATGTAATTATACTTAAATATGTAAATTAGGCAGAAAGTATCATTACCATCCTAGTTTCTGTGGAAATTATTTAAATTTTATGTAGTCTTAGTTTTTTTAAGTCAATTGTAAGAGAATAGCCATTAAATAAATACACCAGAAAGTTAACTTTCAGCTTAAATTTTTTAGATTTATAAATGTTTTTGTATACAAACTATTTTTATAGATTGGGAAACATATATTTTTTTCATACATAACATAAACTCAAGAAAAAGTTAATTTCTAAAAATATTGATAGAACAAATATATAAAAGACTATCAATAAAATATTCAAAAATAAATTAATTTAGTAAATCAAAAGTCAGGTATGAGGATAGTAATGACATGGATGGTACTAACATTTAAACCTATTTGGCAATCATAAAGTAAAGAATGATAACCTATATTTTAATTACAAATTTAGAACATAAGTTCAGCTAACAAAAGAATATATAATTAATAACACTAAATATAATTTAATATAATAAAATAATATTATGAATGATAATGACAGCTATAAAAATCATTTTACTAATCATCAGCTTCAGCAATCTTAATTAAGATAGATAAAGGTATTTCTAAGTAGTAGTAGCATTTCAGTCATATCCCTAAAATGGCTGATTCCAAAGCAAGTTTTTTAATGAGAAGTGCCATTTAGTAAAGAAAGGATGTAAAAACTATTAGAAGAAAACAACACAAAAGCCAGTGACAAGTTAAAAATCCAAGTCGTATTTTTTAAATACTTTTAAAAGGAAGACTTCGATACTTTTTAAACTGAAATTCAAAGTATACATTAAATTTTATTCAGTATAACATCGACCATGAAAATCCAAATTTGTGAAAAGGTACAGTAGATGAAAATTAAATTCAAGAATTAATTCTGTAGCTTTAACAAAATTTGGGAGGGAAAAAAATCAAAATACACTTTATTTGACAGTTGAAACATACGAAGGGTATATTAAAAACAATATCCGTCCAAAAATGTTATTGTAGACATGGGGACAATAAAGTAAACGTTTCGAAAGACTGATTCATGTACTCTTTAAATCTCGCCTCAGAATATCCATAAATATACAGTGGCTACCAAAAGTTTTCTTAAAGTTACAAACATTAATCAAATACAATATTATTCATAGCAAAAAGCAATAATTAAGGATAGATTTTTTTAATAATATTGCTAATTTGCTCTTAATAAAACTAAATAAAATATTTTTAGTGCATAATAAACTTTAAAAAAAAAACGAACACTAACGTAAAAGTAACACAATAAATGTCTTCCAAAAGTCTTCGTACATTTTTTTACATACTAGTATATGTTGCAGGCAAGATAACCTTCAGCATTCTCAACGATTTTTAAACTTGACATGGATGTCATTAATTTTTTTTCAATTTCTGCATCAATGTTTCTCCGTTATTCGAGCCTTACTATTTTTAGTTGACTTTTTCGTTTTAATGTCGTGTCTTCTAACTGTAACATCCAGGTTAGCTTTAAATGTATTCTACTGGATACAAATCTATCGACTGAGGTTGTGTTTTTAGATTTGGCAAGAAATGATAGAGTTACCAGAGGAGAACATTGAATATTATGTTTCGTGTCATTATCTTAATTAAAGATGAAATTGTAACATCCAAATTTTAGGGTGACAATTTTAAACTGTTGTTCAAAATAATTAAATACAGTTCATGATTCATCCCTTCAATAAACACTAAATTATCTACTCCTGATGATGACATGCACCAAAGACACCTTCATTGTTAATTAATTTAAATTAATTTCATTACTTTTTCTTTTCCAATTAAGGGCCCATCAAAACCAACAATGTTATATTTTCTTCCAACTGCAAATAATACACTATTCCAATACATTTATGGTTTGTTTATCATTACCTTTTCAAAGGAAAGCCGAAGCTTTCTAGATTTGTCATTTACGAGATTTTTTTTTTTGGTGGAACGCCCATGTAGTCCAGCCGGACATTATAAGGTGAAATCGAAGTCAAAAATTTATCTCTATTTTCTGAAATAAAAATACACCTTTGAATGTTATAAAACACTCAAAAGTGGATTTTTAACAAATTTCCTTACAATAAATCTCTTACCACATTCAAATAATAACCTTTTCTTCACATGTTTAGGATTTTATTTTCTTCTTTGAATTTTTTAATAGAATACTGAACTGTTTAAATGGGGTGACTCTACCGAGTACCAGCACCGAGACTATAAGTCTGTTGTACTGAATTACTGAACTGTTTGATGGAAAGATTTTAATTAATTAGCCAAACGTATAATATATTTACTACTATTATGACAAAATATAATCATTTTTTGAATTTTGGTTATTGTTTCTTTACTACTACGTTCTCTTTTAAATTATAGACTATTATGAAAAGAGAAAAGCAAGTATTAAAGGAGCAATTCTCTTCTGGTTCTTTTTTTCTATTCGTAAACATTGTATTTTGAAATTGTGATGAATCTAGTAGCTATGGTTTTGTTTTATATAATACTAGTTTGTTGCAAAGTTACATTGACAAATAATTATTTTAACTATGTCAAATATACATCTTATTACACTGACGTTCGGGACACGTTCGTGTCCCGATCGTCAGTGGCTTATAAATGTGTATTTGACCTAGTTAAATTAATTATTTTTCCGTATAGCTTTGTAAAAAACTAATATTATGTGAAACAAAAACATAACTACTAGATTCATCACAATTTCAAAATTATTATCTGTTTACGAATAGAAAAAAAAAAGAAAGAAAAAAAAAAGAGCCAGAAGAGAATAGTTCCTTTAATATTTTCTTTTCCCATTTCATAATAGTTGCAATTCTATTACATTTACGAGAAGAAAGAAGTGTGAAAATGTCCAGTGCATCATCCAGAAAATTGCCCAAAGTCAAACAATTATTAAAATATTGCCAGAATGCCATAAAAAGAAAAGCGTTAGAAAATAATTTTATGAATGAATTTATCGAAAAAATTGAAAACCTGCATAATATCTCGGAGAAAAAGTTTCAAATTAAAAAAAAAAGTTATTTGATGGTTGGATTATTTTTTACCGAACTGAGAGAAGCTGCGGAAAACTTTATCTGAAGTTACTGGTGAGGTAAACACATTAGTTCATTCTTTTCAATATACCTTAAGACATATATTTGACAATCGAAAGGCAAACATTACATCAAAGTTTAATATCGAGTGCCTCAGAAAATCTTTTGTAAACACTCTGAAACGAAAGTTTGGTTCTGAATGTACAAAAGCATTTTTCTTAAAGAATTTCTCTCGAAAAGATAAGCACGCGACTAAGAGCTAATTTTTTTTTTTTTTGTAATTATTATTGTTGGATTTGTTTTCTAACTAATTGTTCAGCAACAATTGTATCCTTTGGTTAACATTTAACAAAATTTTTACTAGAACTGCTAAAAGTACGAAACAGGTAAAAAAATAGTTATTTTAATGTAAAATTGTTTTAAAATTTTAGTCACATCTACAAATTATTCTAAATATCGTTTGGAGGAAACTTTTTAATGGAAAACACATGAATAGTTATTACTTACTTGTTTCTAGAATTGGTAAGGGGACAAAACAATCACCGCGACCTTTTTTCATTGGTATTTCATTGAATACTACAATGAATTACTCATTTGTAATCTGTTTGCAATGTTATAAGTTTTATTAGCAAACAATATTGTTTAAATCTGAAAAAATAAAATGTTGCAGTATAACTTGGTTACATAGTACATTTGAATGATTTTAAAACAAATTATTGTACAGATTCTAATTAATTACCAAGTGTACAATTTTTGCAAAAAAACGATCAATTGGAATAAAAAATAACACTTTATAAAAATGATTCATCGGTTTTTATTCCAAAACTTCTCAATTTGAAGACTGGATGATAATAATGCTGTGTGCTTTTAACGTAATTGTACAGTATAATCAAGATGTTTAACAACAAAAGATCTAGATGGTTTTTATTTTGTGGATTATTAGGTAGAACTTCAATGTCATCTCAAAAGAGAGAAGCAAAACGAATGTATAGTATATGCATCCTTAGTGTTATTTTACTATTTATAGAAACGTTCTGAAACACATCTTTAACAAAATCCAGATAGCTCAGCAATATTGGCCAATGTCAGAAACTTGAGTTCTGGAAGGTTGGCCGATATTGCCAATATCGGTTTCCAACGGCCGATTTAAAACATTCCACACCTGGATTGGTCAATATCAACTAATAATGGCCATTGTTGTGTTTCTGGGGAACAAAATTGTTAAAATTTGAGCCAAAAACAATTATTGAACATATTTTGAGTGCAATAATTTCGGTATATGTATCTTGTTCACAGTCAATAAAATAAAATTTACTACAAACCCTTTTATAATACCACATAATAGAGTGTGAAATTCAAATGAATTCAATTTTGTACTACAATTTCAAATAGACAAAAAGCTCTTTTTCAATGACAAATGGTCTTAAAGGGTTTTTAACTAACAACACTATTACCATGGAAATATAATAACATATTTCTATACTCCTGAACCAAATTTAAATTTGCTTTACGAGAAACTTTGTTTTCTCTTTACTCTAAACCAACGTCAGCCACTAGGCGGCCCGCGGGCCGGATCCGGCCCGTGACAGCTTTTTCTCCGGCCTACCGGCAGTACAAAAGAGCAAAAATCAAATTTTGCGGAAATAATTTTAATTTGTCTACAATAGTATGTGTTTACTACCAAAACCGCGTTTTCTATTAAGTGGCCCGCGTCAGTAAATCAGAAAAATCTTTTTTTTTTCTAAGACTGCCAGAAAAATAAAAATAAAAAAGCAATAGTTTGAATTATTACCAATGACGCATTGCTTAGTTTTGTACTTATGATAGATACCCTACCCCCTCAACTCTTGAATGGCACAGTTCGATTTCTGCATTTTTGAATGTGATGGGCAAGAGTTGGGTTTTATAATGCATACTGGCCTCTTTTGTTTTGACGTGAAAAGAAGAATCGCGATCTCTATGACTCCAGTGCAATAATAACGTCGAGGACTAGTTTTAAACGCAAAGTAGATAGTGAAAAGCGAACCAGCCGTCATCGTCTCGCAATTAACATCCACTAAAATGACGGATTTAGGAGGTATGGTTTAAATATCTTTATTGATTGCGAGTTTATGTCAAGTCACATTGTAATATTGTCACTAAAGATTAACTTTTTTGATGTACAATGTGAAGAAAATTATTTTTTTAATTATTTGAAACAAGAATCAAATATCAATTGTTTTTTTATTAATATAAAAAAGTTAAATTATTGTTTCAGTTTTCAAAATAGTTTTATATTGTTAAATCTTTAGTAATTATCACATTTCTAACATTGAGCATATGTAGTAAAGCAATTTATTTATTGGCGTATTCGGAATAAATCTGCGGTCCGCGGAAAGTTCCAACATAAGTCATGCGGCCCGTCTCTAAAAGTTAGTGGCGAACGCTGCTCTAAGCCAAAAGTCTAATAGAAATTTTGAACTTCATTAACACATGATAAGAGATAAGGGAGCTTCTCACTTACGGTCTTCGCATTTACGGGCATAGCTGCGGGACCAACAGGGGACGAGTAAAAAATGTCTTACTTACTCTTAGACCCAGACTTTTACAATTTCCTGGTGCATGTATTTTTTTCTTTATGTAAATTTATTACAAAAACTTCGAAATTTATCAAATTAACAAATCGTGGTTATATGGTACGTATTAAAACTTCTGTGATCTCACTTAATGAGGTTTAGAGAAATTCAGTAAATACATATTTTTATCACGAATTTTAATATTAATTTCGTAGAAACTTTGTATGTTCTCTTCAATTAGGGACGTAAAAGGGTGAGCAACAAGGGACATAAAGACAAGTAACTGTGTAGAGATAATATATAATATTTACATAACCTCTTAAATTATTAGAAAGTCCAATTAAACATTATATTTAGAAATAAATTACAATACATTGACATACTTCAACCACCAAACTTTTGCATGAAAGATATTAAACTTTTATGTACTCGGCACATGTTTTTAAGAAATATATAAAAAAAAGTGTAGTTTTCGAGAACTTTTGAAATTTGCTTGTAAAAACTAGTATAAAATATAAGTTTAATATTCGTAAAGAATATTTAAGTATATATTTCTTCATAATATGTGTCTGTTTATATAAAATATGTTATATGTATGCTTAAAAAGTTTCAAGGTAAAATACTTGATATCTTTAAGAAAATAATCCATTTGTATGAAAAATCGGCTTTTGTGATAATAGCGTTTTTATTTATACAGAGTTGATGCAATTTTCGAAAAATATTTATTGGGTGCATGGTTAACAGAACCATTCTATTATGTGTCATACAATTTTTCACAATATCATATAGAATATTTTATCAACCGCATGCTTCATTATTAAATGCCATTAATCAGTATTTTTTACCATACAATTTTAATCAGAATGTTTTGTCGTATAAAATAAAAATACTGTTTGAATTGATTGAAAATATCTGAACGTCAATTCATACAATATGCTTATTAGCTGCATATTTTAAAATTAATACTTAATACCTTTACACATTTATGATATATATACAAGATATTGTATATAGAAAATATTGTCTTTACAAACTCAGTGTCACTTTTTAAATCCAATTTACAAAGTTAAAATGCCCCAAGTACAATTTATTTGTTCCCTATAAAGAATAATGGAGGAAAGAGTTCTGAAATAAGCGTTGAATCAATTATAAAATTTAGAGCCAAACAATGCAATACGTAGACATAGTTATTAATAAAACTTCTGTGATAATCAGTCTTTAAAATTTGAATTTGAGTAATTTGTCAGGGTGGGGATAATTTTTGTCTTTTTATGGCGTTTTAAAAAACATTTAATTTTTTTAAAAGCATTTCTTCATTATTAATATGTAGTGAAAAACCTTATATTCAAACTCTTTACGGGAGTAATATGATTTAGATGTTCTTGAGTAACTTAGAAATTAATTCAGTATTCTACTAGAAAGAAATATGATGAATGAATAGTTCAAGTTGTTCGTCACTTAATAGGAGTTATCGAGAATTTGATGTCAATTTATAATTGAATTCTCTTTGATGTCAATTTACAATATCCATTGTATTTATTCAAATCCTAAGCAATTAAGTTTTCTCAACCGTAATTTCTAATTTTGAAGTAGCTAAACAGCTATCAAACATTTGATAAAAAAAAAATGTATCTTATCTGAAACCAGTTTTAGTTGTAATTAAGGGGATTATTTATATCCTAAAATTTCAAATACAATGACACTGCTTTGTTTTTCTGATTTAATGTTTTATAACTAACTAAATCACTATAGTTAATAAATTATAATGCACTTGCTTAAATATTTTGTTTTTGAAGTACTAGTGCTTGGACTGGTGTATTTGAAATAGTTGTGAACATTCCAAATGGATGGATTGTAGATGACATGGCGTAGCAGGATATACGTTTGTATGTCCAAAAATTACTTTCTCAGTCATTAAAAGTCTGTAAGTAGTTTTAACTTGTACTAGACATATTTCCCACAATAAAAATTTTCGCAATTTTAGTAATTTGAATGTAATAAAAGATGCTGAATTAGTGCAAAATAGGATCGAATGTGTCATGATATTTGCACTCTTCCTTACAATATTAATAGGCATAGATAAAACGTTTTTATGGTTAATCATTAGGATTTAAGGCATTGGAATATTCGATGTTCAGAAAGTTTTGATCCTTTGATAGTGATTTGGTTAAAATTTAATAACTTAGTTTACGGTGTAAACATGTTTACCAATTTTCAGAGTCATAGCTCAATGGAAAATACAAGATTGGAATATTCACCAATTAGAATACTTTACCACCATTTTTGCACTCTATTGGATGATAATTCAAAATCACGATAGCTTTTTTATACTATGTTCAGTTTTGTAATAATTTTATCAATTTTTAACGTCCTGGCTCTCGAAAAAAATTTGATATTCTACATTGAAATGTTTGACCGTTGCGGCTTCTGAATGTTTGTTTATAAATATCTAATAGCTTATTTTGTCTATGATTTCGAAATATTTAAGACTAAATTGGAAGTGGAATATTAGGATATTCATCGTTTGGAACGTTTTGACCTCTTAAAATTATTTAATCGAAATAGAAATTGAATATTTTTTGTATGCTTGCCTTTCTTGACATGTGAATCAAATTTTTTAGTTGTGACTACACTATATTGGAAGTGGGAAATTGTGATATTCGTTGTTCGAATGTTTCAACTCTTTTTCGTACCCTTAAAACTAATTAATCGAAAACCGAAAAGGTACCTTTTTTTTCTATGCTTGTCTTTGTTGGCATTTGCACCAAATTTCAGAGTGGTGATTAGATTGAAAGTTGGACATTGTGATACTACACTTTTGAAACATATAACCATTGTTCGAGATCTTTACCCTTGTTAAGACGTATCGAATTTCCGATTTGTGATTATCTGGAAAGTGGGTTAATTAGTGATAATTAGTGTGAGGTCTTTGGCTTCTATGCATGGAGTTTAAGTTTAAGTATTTCTTAACAAAATCATGCGTTTCATAGGTATGGCTATTTTGCACTAAACACGATCTGGATTTTTTGAAGTTTGATTTTTTTTACAATAAACTCTTGAAAAGTTACTCGTTTCGTGTCCTTCATTACACTTAGATTTATTTAATACTCTATTGACTCAAAAACTCACTACATATTTATCCTTTTACAATATGCCAAATACTAAACTGACTGCGTCAATACTTTCACATTAGTAGTTTTCACGAAAGCTGTTATAAAGAACGTTTATGAGATGGTAATTTCATTTATCTGTTGCATGTATCACGCAAGGAATAAACATAACATGACTTTGAACGATGAGTAGATCTTTTTTTTGATTTTATAAAAAATATAATGTAATTAATAAGCCATTTTGTTGCGATTCGATTTACACATAAAAAAGACTTCTGCTACAGTCAACGTCTGATCTACCCGTTTTTGAAAAAGTTTTTTACAGAGTGCCGATTGGTAAGTCGCATGCTTTATTAACTAGGAAGTCTTATCCTTCATTAACTAGGAGTGAACCCCCTTGTGGGCCTTTATTTCTAAGAAACAAGTTCAGATGAAGTAGATTTCAAAGCAATAAAACTATTAGAAAGAAGTTGACTACAGTTGTGAGAATAAAGGCTATCCACCAATCATATGGTCTTTAACTAAAAAACTTTTTGACCTAAGTGTGAACTTAAACAAATATAAAAATGATGACCAAATACCGACATAAGGTCCATCTAGGTTGGTCCAGTTTAACTTTTCTGAACAATCTCTCTGTATAAATCCAATTGTCTTTTAAAACTGTCGAATCCTGCACAATTTACGATGTAGTCTTAGATTATTCCATTTATGAATCCGTTTATTATTAAAATAATTTTTTCTATTCTCCAAGTTAAAGTGAAATTTAAATAAATTATAAGCATGACCTCTTGTGATGTCCCTCTATTGTACTCTAAGCCTTTGAAATCATACTGTTTGGTAATTTTAAGCAACTGAACTAAATCCTTTCTAAACCATTTTTCCTTTCACTGTGTACATATTTAGGTTCCTCAATCTTGCACCGTAATCCAAAACCGAGTTCCATTGTATAATTATTGTTGCTCGAACTTGAACTTTTTTCAACTAATCAATGTCCTTCTTAAAATATGGTGACCAGAATTTCACTGCTTACTTAAGATATCGCCTAATCAGTCATCTATAAAGTAGAAAAATAATATTGAAACTACCTTCAACGAAACATAGTTCAAGTTGCTTCATACCCGTATCTATTAATAGGCTCGAGCGGGCCAATAAACTTCTAAAAAATTCCATACTCAAGTGAAACTGGAAAAACGATGACGTATCTATTAGTTTTAAATATGAATAATATTATTTTCTCATCTAAAAATAAATAACTATGCAATTTTAAACATTAAAAAAATTACACTGAATAAATTTTTAACTCTAAGAACTTTCTATCGCATGAAGAGGTCAAAACAATTGCTATAAGAAAACTCACTCCCATTTATTGGTTAAGCGAAGATTTAGGTGAAAACTCTACCATTATAATTAGTGTATTTTGTATGAACCATAATTTGAAACTAGATTTAAAGTTAACTTCATATATTTTTCATAAGATACGATTAAATTCAAAAAATAAGAATTTTACTTTTATCACCGATTTTTTCCTCGCTAGAATGTTACCTGAGTTTTATGACACCCATAAATAATGAAAATTTTGTATTGATAATACAGTATAGTTTTCATGAAAAATATATAACAAGACATTGGCAGGCAAAAATTAAAATAAAAAGTTATTCTATTATGTTGACATTGTTACATTTGGACAACAAATCAAATCTTTTCGTATTATATAAGTTCTTGTTTTGGAGAACAACATTTGAAATGTGTTTTATAATTCTTTTTAGCAATTATTTAAGTGTAAGAACAGAGTTTTTGTTATTTTACAAGCACTGTTGATGTCAATTGATTTTCTGATATTATATTTATGTTTTGCATTAAGTTTCCTTCAAGTAAAGCTTATTTAAATTAATTTTCCAATATTAACATAAATAAGCTTTTATGTTGATAGTGAAGTGATTAATGACTGCAAGACTTAACACTCTATTTGTTCCTATTAACAACTATAAACTTTTACATCGCGATATATTTTAAAGGTAATTTATTGTGAAAGACAGCTTGACATCATGTAAACGTAAAATATAATTTCAGCAAATATCTCGCTTATGAATGAATTGTGAAGCACAAACTATTTGGAGCACTTCCGAGAATGTGTGCGTAAAATCTCAAATTTTCAGACATATTTACGTTAGCAAGATCACAAAAGTTCTCATATATGCTTGTTCCAAACCAATAGATGAACTAAACTTCCGTCGTTTATTTTCAATATCCATATAAAACTCCTTTTCCATGTTTGATTCATTTTCAGCTGTAGTAAATATCAGATAAATTGAAGGAAAATAACAACAACAAAAATTCAAAATCGTGCAGATTAAGTAATGAAAACAGTTGCCTGAAAAGTGAATTTTATTTTAACTTTTTTAAAATTCTGCTCGATCTTATTCTTCTATGATGAAGCTACCTTCCAAGCAAACTCTTAAGAAATAGCACATTTTTTGGTACTTACGAGCAGGAACGAAGCTTTGCAAATATTTTCAATTTTTTTTTTTTTTTTTTTTTTTTTTATTATCTTATCATGGTCAATGCGGGAAATCAGAATAGTTTAAAATTAAACGAAAAAGCCGAATTAAAATCAGAATGTTATCAAAATAAAAGCTGTTCGATTATTATACTAAAAAGTAAATTGACATAAAATGCAGAGACAAACAATTTTTTAAAGTGTATGTTTCACATGGACATGCGCAATAGTGGCTGCCAGTTAGTGAGTGTAACATTGCAATCAGATTGTCCCATGCCTTATTCTATAAATACAACAATCAATGAAGTAAAATAAAAATATTTCAGGTTTAATAATTTTGGCGTATTACTTAAATATTCTAGAAAGGAGTCAACAGCTTAGTTTTGGACAAAAAGCCAAACTATCAAACTTCAAAGAATCCAAGCTAACATTCTTTTCATATTTTACAAAGTCTGATATATTCACATCACTCTTCTCTTATAAAAACTTCAATAGAGTCATAAATCAGATAGAGTCACTAAAATCGAGTTTAAAAAAAAAATCCAAGCTAAATGGACAGCCATTAAAATGGTGAAATTTCCTTGGCCGCGTTTCATTATTTTAATCTCCTTTTCCCCTGTTGAGCTGAATTGGAATTATTGCATAAAGTCCTGCAACATCACGATTTTTCGCAATAATACCATAGCACAAATGACTGCACAATTTTTATTGGGATAAATAAAATTAATTCGTCAGCAGATTTCCTCAACGGTATTTCTTTTCGCTGTACTCTTTAAGATTTTATTTTGTGAGTAAAAAATAAATATAGGTTTCCTTATTTAACTAGGAGTGTGGAACATCGCACAACTTTCAATTACACTATATAATATTGGTTAATGCAGGAAAATTTAACATGGTGTTTTATTTTCACTCATTTAAATAAAAAATGGCCAATTTGGCGATATTTTTGCTGATAATATTTACATAAGCAAAAAAAAATGGCTAATATGGCAAAATTGGGGATTTTGTTCGATAGACATTACATTGTCCTTTCTTGTGCGTGAAATGCAAAAACCATTAATCTTTGATGAACGATGCTCAAGGACAGGGGGCACTGTGTTAAAGGCACTCTTTTATAATTTTTTACGCTTTTATTGCATTTTACGAGAATTTCGGAGGTGGGAATGCTTAGAGCACCTTAAAAGGCCTTACCACAGTGATTTTTAACAAAATCGTTAGACCCGTTTTTTAGCAATTACTGAAAAACAAGATTTTTCCAATGGCAGCTACCTTATGCGTATGGGCGATTTTGGTGAAAACCTTAATGGAATGGTAGGTCCTAGGGCCATCCTCAACCGGCACACCAAATTTGAACATCGTAGGTCAGTTTGTTCCTGAGTTATGCTGGCCACGTACACACATTCACACATACGCACATTCACATAGATCAAATTGGAAAAACGCTTTTTTTTTTTTTTTTTTTTTTTTTTTTGCCGAATGCTAAGCTTTTATTATGTATACATATGAGTAATTGACAGTAAAAAGTCACTGGATTAAGTCGAAACTAATCTAAAGGAACAAGTGAATTTGCAATTGTTTCAAATTCCTTACTATAATTCTTATTGAAATATAAATTTTTTGAGTTTTCAATAAGAAAATACTAGATAATCTATTTTGTATTCGAATTTATCCAATGTATTTATTTCTAACTCAATAAGCCTTTGTGGAGTAATATCTTTTTCAACGTTTAAAGCTGGTTAAGTAAACAAGTGTACCTACTTACCAAAGAAAGTTACTTGATTCTCTCCTGTAACATTTTCTAATAAAATAAAATCTCTCGTCTGTATTAGTTTCACCTATATTAGTCAGAAGAATTCTTCTAATTTCATCAAGCCTAATTTATTGCTATTTTACTCTACATCACTTTAACCAGAAGTAAATAATAAAAATGGATATAATGGATAAAAATTGATAGTTATAAGTATTCCTACTTGTCTTCAAATAAAGTCTAAACTACCTTTAAACAGAAACGTACCGAAAATTTTTAATGCATAAAAAGAAAATTGAGTCTTTCGTTCTTGGTAGTTTTATGTAAATATTGACAATTTTAATCAAGCTTAATAATAAATAATAATAATCAATTAGGTATTTCACATTCTCATTAAAAAAACCTTATTATTGGTGAATGACAACAGCTGCTAATCAAAACATATAAACAGATCTCAAATCAATTTAAAAAAATTTAAACCAAAAAATAAAAATTACTACCCGTTTGACATGTCCCTATTTACTCTACATGCATTATTAAATCGAAAATTTTCTAAGAACACTCGAATATTTACATCATTCCAAATTTGTTTCCCCTTGAAAATTATATTCTTTATTAATTTATGAAGGTTCGAGTATTACAATCATCATTCATTTACGAAGACTTGAATATTCGTATCAAAGTTAAAAAGGTCAACACAAACTATTTAAAAAAAAAAAAAAAAAAAAAAAAAAATTCCTTTGTTCGGGAGTTTCATTCAAATGTGTTGAATAAGTTTTGTAATTTCGGATAAGAAGAGTATTTAAAGAGTATTATTATATTTTTCTAATCGAATGCATACTTATTTTCCCTAAAGTTCTTAATTAATTTAAAAATTACACAATTCAGAGGGGTTTTTTTTATAATGATAGTTCTGAATAAATTTGTTTTACTAAAAAAATAGTTTTGTGCTTTAGCTATTATTATTCTCCTTCCTGTCCTCTTATAGTTCTAATGTATTTAGATATTTTGGAAGCAATACAAAAATTATATCAGCTATACTTCATGGTTATTAATTAGTATCAAAATATTTAATAATAACTGCTTGTATTGTTATTTAAGCGACGAAGGTTCAAATATTCCCATCAAAGAGGCAAAAAAACAAACTATTTTTAAATATTACATTTTATACGGTAATACTTGTAAACGTTGTATAACAAATATTATGTAAGTAATATGAAAGACAACAAATTGACCATCTTCTTTAAATCGCTTATAAACACTTAAAACATCCAGATTAAAAGGTTTAAAATGTTCAATAGAAGAACATTTTCACTCACTTTTTGTCTGTCAAATATTACTTTGATTGCAAAAACCCTGACATTTCCATCTTTACGGACATTCATATTAAAAATACGATGCCGGTAATAACCAATTTTTTGAAGTCTTGAGCCAACACAACAGCATAAGAAACCCATTCCAGCAAAAGAGTGATTGAACTTTCAAGCACATACATAATTGGAAGAAAGCGTAAGATTTCCTCAGCTTTCTAAAAAAGCAAAAGTAAGAAAACTCTTCTAAGAAACCATCAAGAATCTTCCAAGAGATTTATTTTCTTCGAGTTTGGAGAGTTTCTCATATTCAGTAGTTTTGATTTCCATTTTTATGACTCTGAAGCATGCACCTCGTAAAAAGCTGCATTCATAAATCGCAGAATTTAAACAAGAGGAAGAAAATAGCGCGAACAGTTTTCTTTCATGAGGTTATTTGTAAAATATTCAGTACGTTAAACGTTGTCATAGAAATTATCAGCTTTTTGTAAAGAACTAATTTTCCTTCTTCACAGACATCTTCTTACACGATTGTTTTATTGGTTGACTTTTAACTTTCACTACAGAGTTCTATAAGTAGAGTCTATGATGTAGAGTCTATAAAGTAGAGATGGGAATGACAAATAATTCTAAAGTTCGTTATTTTCAGTGGAAATATATTCAAATTAAAACCACCTATGAATTTTATTTTTATTTTGTGAATAAGTTTCCTTTGACAAAATTGTTCACAAAATAAATGTCCAATACAATATATATGTATAAAAAGCCGGTATTCTATCGAATACCTATTCATTTTTAAAATGCCCGGCCTTTTTAGGCAAAGTATGAAATATGATAATTATTATGTACTTTACCTAGGCATTGTAAATAATACTTAGGAATTCTATAGAATGATAAAGGCGCGTTAGGTAAACTATGAAAAAAAAAAAGACTTGATAAGGTAATTTTTTAAAAGACGTTCATAAGATTTTTTTTTTAAATTCGTAATTTGAACAACAAGTCTTCATAATAACGATTTAATTATGAATACACAACTTAAGTACTTTATATTTACACTGAATTTTAAGAAGTCAAAATATTTATTTTTTCTGATATCGATTGCAATAAAACTGGATTAGTCGAAATTCCAGTAACTTCAATAAGGAGACAACTGAAGTCTCTTTAAAGTAGTAATACTTGGTACTACCATGATAAATAATGAGGAAAGAATTCCCATTTTATTGATATAAAATTCTACTGAACAAATTAAGAAAACTGAATGAAGTTCAGAACCCTGGATGCATATCTAAATTGGACAGGTTTCAACACATTTTAGTTGCTAGGTAAGAATTTAAACTTCCCTCTCGATGGAGACACGAAGAATTCGAAAATTGTCTCACAAAATGAGAATTTATTTGTCGATATAGCGTTATCCAAAGACACCAAAACTTGGGGTGTGGAACATCGCACGATTTTCAATCACACTATATTACTGATTTGGATTTGTGTCATTTATCGTTTTTATATTTTCATCATTTACTTAGAAAAAAATGGCCGCATTGGCGATATTTTTCGCAATAACTCTTATGTAGGTTATACTTTCCTCTCTTATAAGTGGAACTGATGAGAGGAGAAAAAACTATTGTTGATGAGCTATGTTCAAGCAAAGAGAACTCTGTGTTGAAAGCATTCGTTTTTCAACTTTTTACCCCGATAAAGCATTTTTACGAGCATTTTGAAAGTGGGTGTGTTTAGAACACCTCAAGAGGTATTACCACAGAGACTTTGATCCAAATCGTTCAAGCCGTTTTTTGGCAATCATTGAAAAACATGATTTTTTCAATGGCAGTTACCTTATACTCAAGCGCAATTTTAACGAAAACCTAAATGGTAGATCCCATGACCACCACCAACCCGCACATCAAATTTGAACATCGTAGGTCCATTTTCTCGGGATTTATGCTGACCACAAACACACACACTATCACTATCACACACTATCACTATTTATATCCCTTTTTTGAAATCAGGATGTTCCAAAACGTGGAGAAATGCAAAAAAATCGCACTTTTTTTTTTTTTTTTTAACCGAATCCTATACTTTCACTACCCTATGTATACATATGTGTAATTGAAAGTAAAAATGGAGTGGATCAATATATAATTGTGCTTCTTCTCTGTTTTATAGGATTAATTGTAGAAATTGAATTCAAAGGAAAATATTTTTAAGCATTATATTATTTTTTTCCAAGAGTACAACCCTTTGAGATTTATAAATTCCAAATTCTCTTTTGTTCGAGTTAAACTTTGTGACATTGCTATTAGCAAATATTGCACATTTATTTCAAATAATACCATTATTTTACTCATATTAGCTAAGTCTTTTGATTCCCTCCATTTGTGAAGCAAAGAATTCAATTGGGTCTCACGGTTACTGTATAAAAATAGAAAATAATAAGCAAACTAATTTGACTGACAAAAGAAGCATACAAAACACCAGTTACATATTGGTAATATCACTAACATCCAAAAACTTATCAATCCTTTCTACTTCTACAAATAAGTCTTTATACTTATTTTTGAAAGATACTATTTCACTTCCAAATGAGAAAAATCCTATAAAAAACGAGCAAACTTAAATACTAATTATAGAGGAAATAAATTACTTCTTGAAATATAAACACCTCATTTGATAATTGAATATTTATTTTTTAAAAACACTAATTCATAATATTTTTTTTAATTTTATTTCTATATATCACACGAGTAGAAAAGCTACGTGCTCGAAATAGTACATTGTCTTTCGAACGTTACTTGGAAAATTATAATTTTGCTTGGTACGTAATTAGCATTACCTGCATTTTCAAAAACCGTTTAAAAACAATAATTTTTCTGCAATCAACCATGTCATTCCTAATATCCACATGGAAATAGACAAAGTAAATCTTTTTTTGAGAAAAAATTAATGTTATATTTGTATCTGGTACTCTTGTATTTAGAACATTTTGTTCGTTAAAAACACATTAAGGGCAGTTAAAAAAAAATCACAATTGCTAAATTTTCCCTTGCAAAAACAAAACAATTTATACTTGCTCAATGGCAATAGGGCATTAAGATATCCCCATACGGAACATTTGACCCCAGTAAATTATTCAGAATTGGAAAAGCTTACTTTTTTCATGCTCGCCCATGTTGATATATGTACCAAATTTCAGAGTTGTAACTTTATAGGAAATTGGAGAATTAATGATGAGTCATTGAAGAAGTGAGTGAGTCAGTCAGTTTATGGCTTTATATATTTGGATTTAGCTTTTATATATCTAGACAAATTCTTTGTCTATTCATACGTGACGTGTGGTCAAACGGTATTGTGGTTAGCTTGCTAGCCTCTAGACCGCGAGGTTGCGGGTTCGAGTCCCGTGTAAGGCATGGGTGTTTTTAAATGTATGTTGGCTTGTCTAATGACAAATGTTTCGGCGCATTATAGCCCTCGTGTTGCTGACAGCGCCAGATAATCAGAAAACAACCAACCTAGTTGATGTGTAAATATCGGTAAGACAATTTGCCGCCTTCTTGTAGACAATGAAATTCCATATTTAGCAACCTCTTTTTTTTACTGCGCATGCGCAACAGCGATTTTATGTGAACCCTAATTAAAATGCGTAAGAGGAGAGAAGGTTTTTTTTTTTTTTTTTTTTTTTTTTTTTTTTTTTTTTTTTTTGGTGGCCATTTTGGAATTTGGTGTCGGCTAACGGTGTATCGCCGTAACGTTTTGGCTTTGTAGCCCACTTTTCGAAATCACGCCAACCCATACATGTAAACTATGAATTTACCAAGCTCTTGTATTATATTTAATAAAAAATCATTTATTAATTTAATCAACAATTACTTTGGAATTATAAATGTTTACACTAAACTTTGTCGGCTTTGATAAAACGTAGAAAATTGACTTACTATTCCAAGCGTGAACCGTCCATATGCCAGGCCTAAAACACCAGAAAAAAAATTACCTTCATAAAATTTTATAGTAGTTGGTAAGACCTACATTTTATAGTCAAGAAACAATAAAAATTCCTTTAAAAAAATGTAATAAATTAAGTGTTTACTACCTTTTTCACAATAAACGCTTTTCGATACACGGGAATAAAAAAAAATTAAGGAATAAAATTTCTTTTAAGATTTAGTGTGCTATATTAAACTTCATTACTTCATTTGAGTGCTTGAATGGCTATAGTAAAAACATGAAGGTGAACGTGTTTATTTTAAAATGCTAGTCGCGCGTATTTTAAATGTTTTGATGACGAAATAAATATCCTATAAAGTTATTCAAAATAAATAAAGAACAGTTTACCATTTCAAAGCACTGATTTAGAGAAATAGTGGTTTAAGTTCAATCGTTTTATTTATCCTTCTATAAATATTAGGTAACTTACAAATATTTATTTAGCGCATTTTGAAGGTCACTTAGCAATTATTGATCGACATTACTATTTTAAAAATTTAAAATACCTTTCATACGAAGTTTTGATTTAAAAATGTAAATGGAAGTTATTTTTGAAATTATAGAAATATACACTTCAACGTGGAAACATAATTTTAAACACTTACGATTTCATTTTCAACCTTTACCATGAGTATATTCAATCAGGTATTGATAACTTTTCAGCAAGTGAATAATATTGAACGTTTCTATTATTTTAAACTAATTGAACTTAAATTTTATTGAAAATATATTTACATATTCAATTGCTGAATAATTGAAGTTATGGAAATTAAAACACAAAATTTAATTAATTTGATCAACTTAACCGCTAATATCATTAATCACCGAATAAGGTTTGATACATTTACATTTGATTTTTTTTAACTGTGGAAGAATCAGGAATGTCCACAGGATATACATCTCTCGTGATTTTTCTGCCCTCAAACTAAAGAAGTTTCGTTTTAATTTTAATCTTCAAACGCAACTAACATTATCCTTTTAAGTTAAAGAGGATTTTCAAGAACATTCCTTTCTCATAAATTTCCTTTTACTTTATTACTTTCAATTACCCATATGCCAACATAGGGTATTGTATGCGATCATTTTTTATTTATTTTTTTAATTTTTTTTTTTATTATTATTTTTCCCCTCTCACTAGATCTTAGAACGTCCTGCCTTCAAAAAATTGATCTAGATAAAAGATATGTTTGTCTATCTGTGTGTACGTGGTCAGCATAACTCATGAACAAACTGGAATTTTCAAATTTGGTGTATGGGTTAGCGGTGGCCATGGGACCTGCCATTAAGATTTACGTCAAAATTGCGCCTGTGCATAAAATAACTGTCATTGGTTAAAACATATTTTCCTGTAATTGCTAATAAACTGCTCTAACGATTGTGCTAATGTCTCTTGAGGTGTTTAAACAATCCCACCTCCGATATTTACTTATATATAATATAAATACGTAAAGAGTTTAAAAACCAATATCTTCAACGCAGAGTTCTTTTTCCTTGAACATCATTCATCGGCAACCGTCTTCATCCTCTCCTCTGTTTCACTTCCAAGAAAGGATATTGTAACAATTATCAAAAAGTATATCACCCAAATCGTCATTTTGGCGAGTTTTTTTTAAAGATCATAGCAAGAATTATAACTAAAAATATATCGCCAAACTGGCAATTTTTTCTAAATGAATTATGAAAATATAAAAATGGTAACACCAACCCACATCAGTACCATAGTGTAACTGAAAGTTATGCGATGTTCAACACCCATAGTATTTTATTTTGAGTAAACAAAACTGATTTTATCGCATAGGAAAACATTTAAGTTCAGAATTGTGGAAAAACATTTCCAGATGACACACGTTATGAAAATTTGCTATTCATTCGTTTCCAAATTAAATAGCATTGCCGTAGGCGAAAAATTAGAGCTATTGAAATGTTTCCCAAGTTGAAATTTACCCTCTTCTTCACTACACGTATATTTGCATATTCATCTTATTTTATAATAATAATATATTGATTGTAAAGTAGTTTAATTCAATTACCGCTAGGGACTATATTTACCTTTGTTACCAAACCCTAACAAATTGAGAGAATTTATTTATTCGCTTTTGGTGAATCTCAGTGTTAATTATAATATTTTATATTAGATTCACATTTGAAGAAGAAAATTAAAATTAAAGATAATGTTGTTTTTAGTGGTACTTGATATATTGTCACAAAATATTTTTGAACAAATAAATTTTGTAAAAATTTAAAAAGAACCAGACTAAATTGATGCGAAATACTAAAATTTATTTTAAAAAAGATGTCCAGCAATAAAATAGTTAGAGCTTAACATTTATTCAAAGAATGAAAACTTTAAAACAAATAAAAGACTTAGCTAGTTTTACTCAAGCTATTAATTTCTGAAAATGATTACTGAGTTCAACAAAAAATGCTGCTTATTCAAACACAAAATTAGGTGAATTCAAGAATACCTAATCCCATTATTTTAATTTTGATATGAAGATTGTATTATTCCCGTTTTCTAAAATCGTTCGGACTCCAAAATTAATTAGGAAATCCCCAAGCATTAAAAGATGGTTTTTATGTAAGTATTTTTTCAAACCAAAAATTTAATCTCCTTGTCTTACTTTATTTCTATAAAATTTAAATTGTTATAGTTGAGAAATATTTAGGATATACGGGTGATAATAATTTGTAAGAAAAAGCTATCAAAAAGTTAGAATGTGTTTTTTAAACTTCTGATAATTAGTATAAAATTTTTGTAAAACAAACTTTATTTTTGCTCTCCCAAGTGGTAAAAGATAATTGATTTATCGTTTGGGAAACTTGAGATAAAATTTCTAATAACTTTATTATTATTTATTTTTTTTAAATATAATTTGACAGACATTTCTCGAATGCCTTTGTTAGATTTTTAGTATACAGTTCAAAACCTTTTAGAAAACTATGTGTTCAATCATTTTAATCGAAATTTATCAGGTAATAAGATTATTATAAGAATAATTTCAAATCATTCATTGTTTTATTCAAAAGTATACTGAAATTTATTCAATGTAAAAAGTTACAAAATTTTTCATTAACTACTTTCTTAGCATTATGACATCCTTTATTATTTATACTTGGAAATTGAATTCTCATTTTTAAATAATTATTTTTAAAAATACTAATTCTTTAAAAAGAATTTTTTAAGTATATCTATCCTTTTAATATAAAGTAATTACTCATTATTATTTTAATTTGTTTTTGTACCAGAGCATCAACATTACTTTTTTTTAAATATTTATTTTGCTTACTTTTTGTATCTTTTAATTTAATGAAATATATTCAATTTCTTTGAGTGCGAGGAGTTCATTTGTGAATCATTCATTAATAAACATTTATTATATGAATTAATGAAGCATTAATTATATGAATTAATGAAGCATTAATTATATGAATTAATGAAACATTCAATGTATGATTTATAGAACCATTCATTAAATGAATTAATGAAACATTCAATAAATGAATGAAACTTTCATTACATGAAATAAGTATTAAATAAATTTTTAAAAAAATGACAAATCAATAAATATTTAATTACATTTTAAATCATAGAACACAAGATGTTTTTTCTTTTCTTATAATGCCTTTAAAGTATAGAAATTACTTACAAATGACCATAAAATATATTCAAAATATATAATAAACTGAAATTTACTATTAGATTATACATTTGTGATCAAAATAAACTTAGAGCAGTTTAGAGCACCAATAACTTGCTAAACTTAGAGCACCAATACATACAAACCTTAGAGCACAAATAACTTGCTATTATAAATATTAATATACTCATGCTTGTTCTCACAAATATTAATATACTTATGATTGTTCTCACGAATATTAATATTCTCATACCCGTTCTCATAAATATTAAATATTTCATGACTAAAAATTATATATTATGGAAATCCTTACTTAAATCATTTCAATCGTTATGACTAAAAATACATAATCCATCCACATCAAGACATGGAAATATAATACTTTTAAAACCTTTATATGTATATTTTTGAAAACTTAATAATGGAGTTCAAAGTAATTTTGTACTACTTTAAATATTTATAAAATAAAACAAGAAAATATCTATTTCCGACCATTCCTTTTGATTTCACAAACAATCACAATCAATAAGAAATAATTTAAAGTTTAATAATGAAGCTTTAAAGAAAATCCTAATGTGATTTATGACATAATACTTTGCATTTTGTTTCCTACTTTTTGTTATTTTCAACATACCCATTTGCGTAACCTTTACTTATACATAAAAGTCATCATTAGATTTTCATTATTTGCATCAATTGATAAATGTTTGAGACATTTGTTTTCAAGTTTCAATATTTATAACATATCTCTTTTAACTCATTTATCAGTATCAGGATATATTTCTAATTATTATTGTTGTTATTGAAATCATCATTAACACCATCATTATAATTATCACCATCATTATTATCATTATTATTATTAACATTACTATTATTATTAATCTATTATTATTATTATTATTAACATTACTATTATTATTAATCTATTATTATTATTATTATTATTATTATTATTTATTGTTATTATTATTGTTGTTATTGTTATTTTATTATTATTATTAATAATATTGTTATTATTATTGTTGTTATTTTATTATTATTAATAATATTGTTATTATTATTGTTGTTATTTTATTATTATTATTATTATTATTATTATTATTATTATTGTTGTTGTTGTTATTGTTGTTGTTGTTGTTATTATTATTATTATTATTATTATTATTACTGTTATTATTATTATTATTATTATTATTATTATTATATTGTATATGTTAAGTGTTAGTTGAAATAGAAAGGGAAAATATGATTTATTTTACATTTTAGTGTAAGTAAGCAATTTACTTGAAGTTAATCATCACTTAAAATTGCATAGTTAAATTATTAATATTATTTTAATTATGATAGCATGCCCGTCTTTTTCTTTAAACAGATTTTTTTTTTAAATTTTATGCTTGAAATCTTAACGTCTAATTAATTAAGGAGAATTCTTCCATAAAAATAATTCTAATGGTTAACTCTGATTCTAAGTATTGACTAATAAATCTTGTTATTTATTAGTCTAAAAATAATGGTTGTTCAATCGAAAAATTACTTAAATCTTTTTCCAATATACTATTTATATTTCAGAAATGAATAAGTGTGAGATAAATTCTTTTCAAAATAATATAGTTCATAAACGTATTTACTCATGTATTAACTTGATATTTTATGCTTTTTGTTATGACTTCAACTCCCTGATCTTTTTAAAAGAAAATACCATACAGTGGACATATTACCTATATTACAAATGCGTCTAACACTACTATTTGATAGTGTCACTACCATATCATCCCTTCACCCAATCATTGTGTAGTAGAGTCTCATATTAGTTGACTGTCTCAAAATGGTTTGTTTTCATTTTCTCCTTTAACAAATGGTAATAATGTAAACTCGAATAAAAATATATCCATTGTAACACAAATAATACAGTAAAAAAAATTAATTTATGTTGACCTCCTGTTTATTCACAAAGATGATGATTTTTCTGGTAAAGATTCTGTTTACTAACCTGATATAATTGAAACAAATTTTGATTTGAGAGCGTATTCATAAAAATGCGGCACTTCCTTGTTTACTAAATATTAAAAACTTGTTTATTGCTAATGTGTTAAACAGCCTTCATTACAAATTTATTTAAATCTATGCATCTTTTAACTATAACTCAAATTTGTTAAAACTTTAAAGAATTTTTTCTCGTCTATTACAAAGGATGAGTAAAAAGTTTAACCTCGAGGTTTTCATACGAGAATATAAGGATTTTAAAGAGTTCATTTAAAGCAGAATTATTAGATCCTTTAATATCTTTAAATGCCTGTAGGCATCCGGTATTATAAACTTCTGAAGGTTTTGAAAAATACTCGAAGTAGTTTCATAGAGATATCTTTATTATATATAATAGCTAACTGCGGAACATAAAAGTACTACCAAATTAGAATACCTGGATTACTCTTGAATAAATCCGGATACCAGATTTCTCATTAATACTCTTCGCGATTTCACATTGTCTCGCAGAATAATGGGCTTCAAATATATTTAAACTCAGACAAGAATCTTTTCCGAGTCAAACACAAGGGATAGAGTATTTCAGTCTCGGTTTAGAAATTCATCTGAAATTATGAAATATGCAGTGTGTTCTTAATTAAAATCCTTTTTTAAAGAGGCCTCTGTATAATATGGTAATCACCAGATATCTTCTTACAATTTTTTATCATAAAAAAAAAATAAAAAAAAATAATGTAATAAATATCATAAAATAGCTAAAAATTTCCTAAATGAAACAATTATAAGATGTAAGAGACAACAATTACTAGATATAGGAGACAACAATTCTAGAATATAAAAGACTACAATTGTAGGATATGAGAGACAACAATTATATAATAGACAACAGTTAAAAAATACAAGAGACAACAATTATAGAACATAAGAGACAACAATTATATGATATATATGTATGAAACTTTATTGAAGTACCTTCTCGTGGGACCAAAACTTGATTTATAACTTTCTCGTTGATGTCGTAGTCATTAGGTCAACTGAACTATTTTTCTACACAGAATCTCAACTTAGTATCTATTAGTTCTAAAATTAAGAAAAAGTTCGAGTTTCTAAATATTTCGTTTCTAATGTTATCACATTTTTAAATATTTTTCAAACATTACAAACAAACTAAGTAAATAAGAAATTTGAAAAGAAATCGAGGCAGGCGACATTTTAGAAGTTTACAACTTGTGTCAGAACGTTACATGCCTGAGACTATAATTCGATGGATATTTGGATTCGATTTTGGATGTTGCCTGCAAGTCTTTGTAAAAGGACAAAAAAGTTTTGTATATATTCCCCGCAATAGGCTTTGATGCGCATTTAATGCCACGTGTTCATTTTGCTAGCAGCAATTAATTGGTTGTGTTTGAAAAAGATTCTAAATTGGAATTCAATATACGTGCCTGCCAGTATGGAAAAAATGGAGTTGCATTTTGTGAAATTTGACATTAAAATACAGTTGGAAAGTTATAAGTTTCAAGTGGATTTAGTGTGCTAGAGCATTTCTTGAACAGTGTATCAGGTTTTTGAATTTATACCTGTCTGGGAATATTAAGAGGTTAAATACTTTTTTAGGAGTCTCCGACCAATAAGTCTCGGAACAAGTATGGGCGGACTCGAAATTATCAATTTATAATACAAAATTTTAGAGGAAAATGCCGGTTGTAGTAATGTCAGATGCGTTTAAAATTTTAAATGGAAATATAAAGTCTTATAATCTTGAGCGCGGGAAAAGTTCATGAAGTTAAAGTTTGAGAAGGAATTAAATATTTGAACAAGAATATTTGAAGTTCTGTGCTAAAACTGCAAACTTCTTCCAGTGATTCTAGCGATGCCATTTAACTGATCATTTGTTGAAACTCTTTCATGTTGCCAAAATTATTTTAATCAAAATAAATAAAAGAAAATTGAACGTGAAAGCATAAATCATTATGGAGTGAAGTCCAGTCAATTTAACTTTGTGGTGCGTTGCTACGTTATAAGTGAAATAATTCTAACTGATCATTGTTGAAACTCTTTCCTGGTGCTAAATTTTTTTTAATCAAAATAAATAAAAGATATGAGTTTTTATCGCTTTACGTCAGACTTATCAGATTTCGTATATCGTTGACCCGTTGTGGATGACAATGTATTTAGCCATTTTTTTGGGGGGGGGGGGGGATAAGTTAGTAAATAGTTCAGAATGGATTTTTTTTTTTCTTGTTTTTTTTTTTTTTTTTAGTGGTCCAACACTATAAAAACTCTATCTGAACTCAAGAAGTTACATTTGCTCATAAAAATTGCCAATGCATATCAAGGATTTATATTCAAAGCTTTATTTTTAAGTGTCATATTATTTCTCAGAATAAATCATTTAAAGTCGATTAATTTTCCTGTACTCAGTCACCGCCACTTTTAGAACCCTTCCATCTACAAATATTACGTGCTTTGATTCGCTGATAGTGAACACTTGTAGCGAATTCTCAAATACATTTAGAGGTACTGACAAGATGTATCAATCCGAGATGTTATTTGCCCCTGGCCATTTGTATTTCATCAGAAACTTAACTCTTAGTTTAAATACAAAGTTAATTTGAATTGAATATTATACATAACTGAAATATAAAATTGTGAAAATTAATTTACTTTTTAAAAAATATAATGACGCCTTTATATTGCTATTTCTTTGTGCTGTAATATATTTAATATCATTCTTCTATACTTAATGATTTTCTACTCTCACTTGAGCTATTGTGACATTTCTTGCAATTTTTAACTCTACAACTTCTCGACTAATTTAACTTAACCTTGAGTCTGGTTTTATCCATTGTAAGGCAAAATGGTATACAATAAATATACCAGCCAACCAAAATTCAACCTACTCCCAAACAAGACACGAAAGGAAAGCCACACAACCGTTGCTTGTGTAATGTGTGGTTTTAATTAAAGTGCGTCTACTTACAACCTGTTCTATTACACATACCTTAATAAAATTTTATGCAGATATTATTGCATCTATGGTGAAATAATATCTTATAAAACAAAAATAATAATTTAAAATGTTGGCCACCAGCACTTTAAGAACATAAAAGTAAACTTTACAGGCATATGAAAGTTGGAAATGAAACTATAGACCAAGAAGATAACAATCCAGGAAAGGTTTGAATATACATAATGTAGTAATTAAAGCCTCATTTTCAAAAAAAGATATTTTATTCTCCCGTAGCTAGGTGCAAAACTTAAGGGGCTTGAGAACTCTTAAAACTATCAAAATCAACGAGTTTGAGTTTATTTTCGAGAATTGAACAAATTGTAATTTAATTCTTACATTTAATTGCTTTTAGGAAGAAATATGTAAGTAAATATGGAGACATATAAACAATTATAAAGAAAATTAAAATAATGACGTTCTAATGAGGAAAAGGTATAATGAGCGCAAATTTCGACCCACGCAAATTTTGTACAAGTGTGGCGTGCAGCATCTCTTGATTTAACACCCACACAAAATGTCCGTTTTGTACTTTTTACTATTATAATAATTGTATGACTAAAATAAACTATCAACTAAAATAAATTTCAAAAGCTAGAAAAGTTGGAGAATTTTAAATATATAATTAAATTTTCACCGTATTAAAATTTGGAAAGAAAGTTTCTAAAATATATTTGTTCAATAATTTTTCGTTATAGTAGTAAATGTTCCAGATGGATTGATAGTGTTGAAAAAGATCTAGAACAGATGGGAGTAAACCGATGGAGGACTATTGCGCCGGATCGAGTCAGATGGAGATGGATTGGAGAGACAGCCTTGGGCTGTAACAGGCTGTAGTGCTTGTAGAAAAAGTAGTAAATGTTAAGCATAATGTTGCAGCAATGAAAAAATATTTATTTATTTATTTATTTATTTATTTATTTATTTATTTATTTATTTATTTATTTATTTATTTATTTATTTATTTATTTATTTATTTATTTATTTATTTATTTATTTATTTATTTATTTATTTATTTATTTATTTATTTATTTATTTATTTATTTATTTATTTATTTATTTATTTATTTATTTATTTATTTATTTATTTATTTATTTATTTATTTATTTATTTATATCCTGCACAAACAATGAAAAACACCGTTTTGAGAAAACGACGACCTCAAAATTAAAATTTACAAATTCAGGTCTATGTAAAGAAATAAAATCAAAGGAAAATAACTTCAGTAATAAATAAAAATAAAAAATGCCAGTTGGATTTAAAATACAAGTATAATTATGGCAAGTACAATAGCATCATAAAAAGAGAACAATTTACAAATATATTTTTTTAATTTTAAGGGTTCCCAGACCACTTAATATAGACCTGCCCATTATCACAAACTTCAGGTGGCTAAAAACAGGTACACTGTAATTATAACCATCCTTTAGGAAACCATACAGAAAACAAAGGGAAAACGTCATCTAAGATAGTTTGAAGTGCGTATTTTTAAAACATAAGTCACTTAACAAGCTCAATTAGACAAGTCAGATCACGCCATAACAGGATCAATTAAACAAATCAAACAACTCGTCTTCCAGTCTTCAATCAATTAGTACACCCAATTACACCGCCCACTTATTACACCACCCGATCCACCAGTTGAAATCTCGACGCTTCTCCCGAAAAATATATCGCTTCTTTTCCACGAAAACTGCTCTTGAGGTTTCATTCTAATGGATGGGCAGTGTCCGAAAACTCGGTCGTATTTCACACAGGACGTCTTGGAGAGTTTCTACGCAACAACTTTCAGCCTAAATGTCCAAACCAAGTTATTCATGGCCAAAAATGTACTTTATTAGTCGTAGGGAATAAACAATAAAGACGTGTGAGTCTATAAGATGTGAGATGTTCTGATGTAAGGTCACTTGTGTGTTTTTTTATTAATGATGGAAAAAAGACGAATAGAGAGTTTATTAAAGCAGATTTGCCGAGTATATTATAAAAGTTGATGGACGATTAAAATGTTTTTAAAACAAGCTGCGTTAAACACTTTCAAAAATCAATTTTATTAAATATAAATATAGTTATTGTAAAATTTATCTAGTATATTTCTAAAATAATCTTGTTAAATGTAAATAAAATATAGATAGCAAGTGAAATAATTCTGAAAAAATCTGAAGATGTAAACCATAAAAAATATAGGTAGAAGAAATAATCATAAAATATATTTGATTTACAACTCAGAAATGGTGGCATTTATATTTTAACAGTGTGGGGTGAGTTTTTTTAATCTTATGCATTTTATCTAATACATTAAAAATTTCAATTATTATTATTATTGAAATGGCACTTCACTAACAGTAACGGTTCAATCGTAAAATATTTAACTAATCGTTAAGTTCCAATTTATCTACTAAACCTTCATTAAAGTAACGATTCATACAATTAATTAAAAACAATCACTGCTAAATTATTACTTAAAAGTACTAAACTTCTTTTTTTTTTTTTTTATGTTTTTAAAATACTTACAGTTAATTTTCTTGTTTCTCATAGAACGCCGCATCTACACCACTAAATACATAGTTCATAAATTGACTTGATTGGTAGTTAACTCACATATTTATTCTATTCCCCTTATATCACCTTCAATCTCATTACAAGCAACGATGTCAATATTGAACACTTACATTGCCTTAAAGATACACAGAGAGGTACAAATATAAATACAATCAAGTATGAGAAACAAAGCACAGAGAAAATTAGGGGAACCATACATGATATGTTAAGAAGTTTTAAGGATTAAAAATAACCTGATAACGATGCATATATAAGTTTGGTTCTTCAGACATTAAAACTTTTGAGACTTTAATAACTGTTTTGAAATTATATTTTTCAAAATTATCATCAAGAAAACTTTTATTTTTATGTTTCATCTATTTATGTTCAAAAACTAAAAAACCTGAATATTTGAGGAGAACAATGTGATTTTCAAAATGATATGAATGCACAGAAAAAAATAACGGCTTTTTTCACACAGTATCTATTTCTTATCCACAGATGACATTTTACGTTACAATGTCCTTGATTAGCAGCTTTAAGCCAACTTAAATAACACTATGAATTTTCTCGCCGATACCCATAGAACCATCTGCTGAAAAAAATCTAACTATATATTTGTTTCTTTGTAGAGAGAAAAACACAATTTCTTTCTGAGCAGTTTTGCAAAAACCACATTATCCTAATCTTAAATATGCCTATGGTAAAGATTTTTTAAATGCCCATTCCCCATCACCCCCATTATTCGAAATTGTTAATCGAGGGAAAAATTGAACAATCCATAAAAATTGCAAGTTCACAACCCTTTGTATTGGTTAAAATTCGAAGAACACAGCAGTGCCGAGAAGTTCAAAAAAGTATTTTTCTTATACCACCGGACAACTGCACAATTTCTTTTAAGAAACTAAAGTTGTCGGTTGTTGTTATCCTTCACTGTTGCCAAACACATTTCCAAAAGTACACGACAAAGAAAGAACAAGAATCGAAAAGAGTTCTAGTTCCCTTCCATTAAATTCCTTGCTATCTTTCATTAAAGAGGTTGAGAGCTTCTCCTAGTTGTGCCTTATATCAATGGCCACTCAGTCTGTTGCCGATACTGAGCAGAAGAAAATTCTCCTCTGTAAAGTATCCAGTGACCTTGCAAATAGAATGGATAAAAGCATTCAACCCGAAAAGATTACCATTTCCTGGATGCTGGTGGAAAGCCTGTAATCTATTGATTTCTTTATGCTTCAATTTGATCGAGATGGTGTGTATTTAGTAAATGGATTTGATAGACGCTATATGAGATGTCGAATATTCGTAGAAATGGATTCAGTTTGGCGCGTAAATAGAAATTGATAAAAACAGACTTAATGCCAGGAAAAGTGTTTTATCTTTAAAAACCCTGTTTGTAAATCCCTTTGGAATCTTTCGATTTAAAAAAATTCTAGAAGATGGTGCTTCAGGAAACGAAATTCTGTTTTAATAAAAAAAATAACCCTGGAATTCGTATTGTTATGGTTTTATTCGTGTTTGTTTAGATGAAATCCCACAGATTTAAGGAAACATAGTATTCTCCGAGAGTAAACATATTTGGGTCTGTTTTTGTGAATTTTGTTTGAATAGCATTTAAATGCGCTTGTTGTCCAAAAAGTGCTCTTTCTGCATCTTTATAAACCAATAAGTTGGTCAGATTGAAATTCAGTATGAGGTTTTTACTGTACATTTCCTAGAAAAATAACGTTATATTCTACTCATATTTATAAGGGAGAGGAAATATAAATAAATGAACTCAAGTTTTGGATTGTATTAGTATTGTATGAATGGGATTTTACTATTTTTATTTGTAAAATCGTACAAAAACAGCTTATTAAAAATAAGAAATTCACATTTATGGGTTTCCATCATTCATTTTCCAAAAAGATTTATTTTACAATTCAGACAGCACATCCTATTAGAATGAATAAGGTTTTTGTTACATTTATGTAGATAAGTTAAAAATTTAAATTTACTCTGTTGAAATATGTGAGATGTTCAAAATATTATTGATATTATAACTTATTAATCACTTTAAAACTTTGCATAACATTAAAAAAAAAGTTATTGTATTTTTTTGTCAGTTTATTATAAATTATCCGAAGCAAATGTAAAGCTAGTTTAATAATCTCGATCAATCTGAATAATCATTAAAATCTTAAGGGCGATTCCGTACTCGCGGGTGCAACATTTAGACTCACTCAAGGCTTCTTACTAAGAAAATAAAAACTCTTTTTAAAGAAATGACTAGTCGCAGGATTACATTGTAATCTGTTTTACAAAAATTAATATAAAAAACATTTAATAAAATGTATAAATAGACTCAGGAGAGGTTCAAAGTGCTATCGCGGGTGCAACGAAATCGGCCCACCATTAAACATTAAAAGTCATGATGCCAGAATGAAAAAAGTCTGTTACTTATGGAATATTTATTAAATTATTTTTACATTCTTTAAAAGAATACAAAACAAACTAATTATTAACTTAAATAAAATTATAAAAAGAAATAAATATTATAAATTATTCACTTTTTATCCAGTCGCGGGTGCAACGTAAAATTATCGCTGGTGCAACACGTCTCACTGTAGTGAATATAAACATTTCCATGTAACTTTAAATTAAAGATATGAGATCATAGATACTGTATCATTAATTAGAACTTTTCTATGTAACTTAAATAAATTATTTTTTTGGAATAGTAGGCGATTTATCAGCCTTAAGGTTCATCTTCAGAATCGCTGTAAACATCAGAAACGCGTAACTTTTTCATAACTTTTTTTGTAACTTTTCCACGTTTTTTTTTAGTAGCATTTGTCAAAACTAATTTGCTTATCAAATTAGACTTCGACGTTCGTGCAACACAAATGCTCTTACCCTCCTCAAATTGAAAAAAAAAATTTGATTGAATGGCTGGTATATTTTTTAGTCCTTTCCACCTATCATCTAACATGGTTTTTCCTTTTTCAATTTGTTTTTGGCATACAAATATAAAAGAAATTTTTGGAGAAAGGCGACGAGCCAGATCATAAAATTCTTCAGCGTTGTTAACAATAATAATTTTCGCCTATATTTTTGAGAAGCAATCTCCTTCTGCTGTTGTTCTGCCACTTCATTTGATCTATTTACACAAAAAAAGTAAAAAATTAACAATAAACTCTTATTAAATAGGAATCAGTAATTATAAATAAGAAAATAAGATATGAAGTTATCAAAAACTTAATAAATGAAAAATATATAACAAATAACAATGTAATCGTAAGAGTCATAACTGTTACACCCGCGATTCTAATATTTTGATCGCGGGTGCAACTCATTTTAGTCAACGTTAATTTTAATTAAAATGACAACATACCTTCTATTGCGACTGAATCAAGTTTTCCTTTTATTTCTTCTTACTTCTACAGAGTTTCAAAAAATTACCAATTTATTTCTTTAAGAAAACCAAACTTTCATTTCTTTTATATCGCGGGTGCAACTGACCAACAGTGGTTTCTTATTTAATTAATATTGTTAGAAAAATAATAATAAATATTTAGTTTTTTTATATAAGGCAATAAACAAATGTTATAACTTCAATATTTATCAGTGAAATATAACCTCAAACCACTGGTAGTAGCGATTTCGTGGAAAAATTATCAAGTGTCGATGAATGGTTTGCATCAAGTCTTCAGGCGCCACCATTTCTGAGTGCGCCAAAAAATTCAAATAATAACTTAAGTTCTTAAAAGTTTTTTTTATTATTAAATTTATATCTTTCTCTTTGTATTTGTATAATAAAAAGAAACAAATACTGTGATTTAAAAATTTATGTCAAAAATCGTCTCCCGTGGAATCGCCCTTAAGTGCTTTAATATTTCTATAGAAAAAACTGCCTAAGTCCCCACTTAATATCTAAATGGATACAATATATTTTTGTAGCAAATCAAGATCAGAGAATCAATCAAGTTCATGGATATTCATGTTCATGCCCCTCAAAAACGAAGTGTGGTGTGTTTTTTTTGTTTTTTTTTAATAAAAATAAAGCAAAGTTTTGTTTTTAATTATAAAAATGTGAAGCTTAGAATATTAATTAAAAGTTTAAAAAAAATCTGCCATTTAATATTTAGGTCTCCCGGATTAGCAGTAAAATTATGAATTTTTAACAAAATTAAGGTGTTTTTTTTTTGTTGACGGTTTCATTTACTTCCAATATACTTTTGTCCATTAATTATTTAATTGTAAAAACACAAATAAAAAATATTTTAAAACTGACAAGTTTACCTGTTTACTAAGCCTAATTATTTTTATTTTATGAAATTAAGCCTATATTTGAAGTAAGGAAAATAAAATGAAATCAAATTGAAAATTAAACAGAATTTTATTTTCTAAAGAAATAAAGATAACAATTATGAAAACATCAACTTTGAAAATGTATTTTGGTTACATTATCTACTTTATCCTAATAATTCATGAAAATTTTAGAATGTTATGAGGCTTTCAGTTCACTTCCCTCTCCACCTTCTCTCTTCTCGGAATAGTTTTTTTTTTTTTTTTTTTTTTTCATAAGTATGTAGCATCACAGTTATGAGTTCCCTTTCTTAGCCTGCAACTAAAGTTTTTGATTAGACTGATTATAGAGGAAATAAAAAATTTTAGCAAGTAATTTACAATAAGCTTATAAAAAAAGATTAAATGAGGTTCATTATTGTTTCTAAAATATCATATATTTTATCGTTATAGAAAATGAAATCTTACTTGATATTTATTCCTGGACTGTTGGAGTTGCAGATGTGAAGTGACATTTCGTTTAAAACTTTGGAAGATATTTTCTGCCCATCAATCTTGATCTAATGAACCCATCTCGTTCAGACGCACAAACGCATTTAGAAGCTTTTGAAACCGCCTTTACAATTCTTTCCACTGCTTGTGCGTGAGAAGGGATTTTAAACTCTTTTCTATCAAAAGTTCCTGTTTCAACTATCAACTCTGGCTCTTGTTGGTTTAGGGCACTTAAGAGAGGTGGTCCCGTTACTGTTAATATTGCCAATCAGTAATATTTCTATAGTCCTTTGCCTCAAAATTAACTTGTGGTGGTTTGAAAACCCTCCTAGCTTTTAACTTTATTTGTCGAGTATTTTGCCAAACATCTAATATGTTTACGTGAATCAAACAGCATTCCCATAAGGAGATGCTTTGTGTGTACCATAAAAGCATTTCTCTGTAGAAGTGATTGAACAACAGCCTTAAGATCATCTTCCAAGTACTTGATGCGTTGGATTATCTTATAATAGTTTTGTGATGCATAAATAATTTTTTGGGAGATTTTATTACAAACCACGATAGAGCATAAACTTTAATGATAAATCCAGCTAGTTTTTTCAACTGCGGGGTCTGATCAATTGATACGATGCATAAACGTAAAATTCGATTAGCCATTGTCAGCCATTTGGCATTGGAAATGTTTCCACGATTTCTGATTGCTAATCCTTGGGATGCATTCGCCTCTTAGTACAGTCTGGCATATTTGCCACAGATATTTCTGGTTGGTGTTTAACTCCTTAAAATCACCTTTCTGTTTTGAAGCTCTATACCCTGACAATCTTTTTTACCTTTCACATCGCTTGTGTAGTTTTAAAATCAGAAAAATAATATTGTTCGCGTTTGAAACGGAAATGGAAGCCTTCTTCCAAATTTCTTCTATCTTTCGAGCCACTCGCATTGCAATTAATTTTTTTTCTGGTTGATGATATTACTCATATATTTCAGTTGATTTCTCACCCATTCAAAATACCTTAACACATCAACTTTAGTTGGTAAATCATTGATAACAACAGGTTGGCTAATTATCGGGACATCAGTAGGTGTTTTTGTAGAATAAGCTCTTTTACTCATGACAATGAAACAACACTTAACTGAATTATCCACTTATAAATCAAAAATCCGTTAAATATCAATCAACGACATACATATACTTATATTATAATGCCCTAGATAAAATGGCCCTAGCATCGTGCCTTTCATTCAGTTCAGCAAGAGGTAAATAAAACGATCCACATTCGAAACAGAGAATTTAATTTTTGAAAGGTTCTTTACAAGTTTAGGTTACAAGTCAAGTGAAGGTGCATATTGAATTGAATCTACAGCAAGGAAGATTATTGAATAAATTCACATGCAATTTTAATAAATATTTCGTGTATATTAAATTCAAGTGCTCGTTATATTTATCATTTTTCAGCGGGAACCTTAGGCGCCAAACAACTTCTAGTTTAAACACGTTGAAGAAATCTTAGGAATCTTTTATATCTAAGAAATTAAATACAATATTAACTCTTACAGTTAGTTCTGATGAACTTCCTAAAAGTAATTCCTCTAATCCGCTTTTAGTTAATTATCCCTCAGTTAAAAATAATTCGGCATTAATCAAAATAAAATTTAAAAAATTTATTTTATAATTACTGAAATAATTCCATTTTATAACATGGATAATTATCATAAGAATTTTCAATTGTTTTTTAATAACTCAGCATTAAAACAAAATGTAGCTCTGTGTGTTTGTCTGAAGGACTCAGCATACATTCCTTCATTTAAATTCCCGGTGCCACGAAATTTACACACTCTAAGAAATTATTAATTCAGAGCTCTTTATTTTCAGAATAAAATGTTCTTTCGTTCCATAGTTATCATTTAATTAATACCCAATTAAAACTATGCAAAAAAATAAATTTAATCCGATTATTGTCCGTCATTAAAAAGGAAAGTATCAAAATGCATGATTCATTTCTAAAACTCAAAAATATTTTAATTTATTCGGTCAATCCAACTTATTATTTAGTTGATAAGGACAGAAACGTACTAATATGAAATCAAGTTGATACTTAATAAGAAACATACTCAAACAACCGCTCAAAAACCAGCTCAAAAACGATGCGAAGACGGTAGAAATTAAATTCAATCACTTTAAAAGAAACTGAAACAAGCACTAATAACAATATGACTCATAGGAAGATTACTCTGATGGTTCTATAAAGGTCTCAGCATTTTCCAAAGAAAATTTACAGCTTTTTTATGGAATACTTTCGCAATTCGACAAAACTAAATTAAAGTAATCAAATCATCAAAATCAAGGCGCGTAAACTTGTCAAATGCACATAATTCGTAAAATTGAGAAATTTAATAATGTTATCAGCACGCTGGTGTTTTGAAAAATTATTAGGAAAAGATACAAAAAAAAAAAAAAACTTTATAATAGCTCCAACTAAAGAAGTAAACATCTTCATTGTCATTCAAGAATCAAAATATTTCCAGATGACAAAACTGTAAACAATAATTATTGAAAAGAAAATGATTAAATTTCTTGGTGAAAGGCTTGAGAAATTCCTCTTAATATACAAACAGACGATCCCAAAACAAATCGTTAAAAACCATAGTTGAAAAAAGTGTCTCGTCTTAAAATTCAAATTACGAAGAATAAATAAAAACTACGAATGAGCAATAACCAACAATCACGTTTCAAAGCAATCACAATTACATCTGAATTTTAAGTTATACTATATTCGTTAATTTAGAAAATGCATTTTTTAAATTCCAAGAAATATCTCTTGTACCTATCAAGAGAACTGATGTAAGAAAATGACAACGCACTAAAATTAAATTATTGAACATCACTGAATTGAGGTGCTGAGAAGCAATGGGGTCTAAGTGACTTTTCCTAACTACTGAGAAAATACACTTAATAAAGTTTCTTATTCATATTAAATTCTATGAAAACTAGTGAGGACTTCATTCCAGAGGTTAGTATTTGAACAACAAATAATTTTCATACAAATTTAATATAAATAAAAAGCTTTATTAAGTGTATTTTCTCAAAAGTTAAGAAAAGTCAGTTGGACCCTTTTGCTTCTCAAGCTCTCAATTTAAATCTCATTTCTGGCTCACAATTGCAACAAAATGACTTTAATTTGTCAGAGCTTCTTTATAAGTTAAATCACTGGCTGACAAAGAAGTCTGGAAGAAAGTTTGAAGTAGTTTTTTCTTCAAAAATTAAACTCATCTTCTGTATTACTTAGTAACTTATCTTTTATAGTAATCTCTTAAATGCTTGTAACTAGGTAACATCCACGTCACTTGCGTATAGCATTCTTTATGTTACAACAGTACTGAAACTTAAAAGTTCTTTGCCACATAACTGTTTTAATCAGTTACAAGGCGTCTAATAATTGACTGACCATTATTAAGGGGATCCGGTACCGAAAATTAAAAAAAACTGTATTTATAAATATTTTTATGTCAAAAATTTATCTTATGTATGAGATACTATTTATACGTCTTTAAGATAGTTTTTTTTTTTTTTTTTTTTTAATATTGTGTTTATTAATTTTTCAAAAAATTAAAAACCAAGAAAAATCTATAATTATTGATGTTTGCGTATTTTGATATAAGTCAAGAAAAATAGCATGTTTTTCAAAGTGAAAGCTTCCAGTAGTACATAATAATATAAAGAAAATTTTGTCTTCACAGAATTAAAATTCTCAAAGTAAAATTATTCAAATTTTTGGCCTTTTTTATGTTATCCTTTATGTTAAATGCTATATTTTAAAAAGGGATATACAAAAAATAACATTCTGTGAAGACGAAATGTTTAAAACTATATAAATTAAATGCTCCAAAAATTTTATAGCCAATTGTTAATGATTCTGAAGATATATCGATTTGAATTTGCAACATCTGTAAAAAAAACTAGTGCTCGAAAAGCTCACTTTAAGAAGACGCTTCAAGGTGTTGCGCCCATTAGAGGTGTTTAAATAGCAGTTAATTTTGTGGCGTTTTAATCACTGAAGGAATAAGATAAAAACATCTTTCTCTTCAGGACTGTATGAACTATTTTTTAAAATCAAAAAAAAAAAATTTGGAGTTTTTGCCAAAATTTCGGTACTGGACCCTCTTAAATTTTTAAACATTAATAATTAAAATACGATTGGAAATAGTAATGTACAGTTTTCTGCATTGGAATAAGAAAAACAGTAGGTTTTGAAAAATACAGAGGTTTGTCAATTAGTTTTTATTATTTAAGATCAGCATGGATCAGTCATTATTGGACTCCCTGAATTGTGATATCATTATGAACAGTAAATAAGTTCACATACTTTTCTGCTTTTCCAACGATCATCAAATAAAGCATTATGTTATAATTGACTCTCTCTCTCTCTCAAACTCTCAAACTCTCTGTCCTTGCATCGAATGACAACACTTGTGGTATGCAAGGTATGGTACTTGTGGTATGTGGTATGTTGTGTGTGACCAATCACAACACAACTTTACAACTGGATTCAATTTTTAATTTTCTATTAGTCAATCACAATGCGTAATTAATTTTTCTCCGTACAAAGCAATTGATTCTGACGTCGTCACGCATAACGTCCATTACAGTATCAGATTAATATTAAAATATTCTGACACATCAAGCAACAACAAGATATTTATTAAAAATTGTTTTTGTTAATACTAAAACTAAGCAGACTGTTGAATTACGCCACAAATGAAAAAAAAGTGAGAAACAATTTATAAATTTCAACGTAATTTACGTTAACATAACTTTAACTAATAACACAATTGATTTTCATCCCAAAAAAAGGTAAAGAAGAATTAAAATTGAAAAACAGAAAACTTAGCAAATATAGAATTAAATCACCAAGGTTTTAAAAATACATGCGCAAAACTATATAAGCCCTTCCAATCATATGCGCTCATCGCTTTCGCCATGTATATGGAATATTGACCTTGACTTACAGATTCAGCTTGCGTTGGTCAGTCAGTAATTGGTCCATTAAGGCTACATCAAACTCAGAACTTTCGTAAGAAAGGCAATTGCTTATGAGTGAGTTATAAAAGAAATATCATTATTGACTGGCTTTATCATTTCTGAAGAAGATATAGGGAACTAAAATACCAGTGTTCATAAATCAAAATATTCCTCGAAACTATCCATAGTAGAGGTCGGAAATAAATATCGATACTATATCGTTGCATAGAAAAAAATATCGATACATCGATAGATGATTCTTTTTTTTTTTTTTTTTTTTTTCCCCTTCTTATTAATTTTATTTCCAATTTTGTCAGAAACGAAGTTTTTCAGAGCAAATTTATACTTTTCATAAATTCATGCCAAAATTATTTTAATAAATAAATTATAAAAACTGTTTTAATGAATAAATTATAATATCAATCATAATTAATAAAATACATTTGGATGTCAATGTATAAATTCACATTTAATTTTAAAGAAAAATTTTTGAAAAGTAGTTTGCCGCAAATTTTCTTATAGAGATGTTTTTAATATTTAAAATTATATTCAAATTCCAGGCATACGTTGGCAACAGAAAGACGCTAGGTTAATGACTACTAATAAATGATCTTATCTTTTCATTACATTATGTTTTCTTTTTGGTTAGAGTGCCATTTTAATTGTCTCTCAGCCAAATCCAAACTTTAATTTTGAAGTTTTTGAAAAGAGAATAAAGAAAATCCAAGAAACACATGGAACTACAAAGCGATCATCGAAAAGCTAAAAATGTTTGAAAATATCGATAAATCGTTGACTTGTATCGATAAATATTGTCGTAATTATAAAAAAAAATCGTAATAATAAATAAATAAGTATAAATATTGTCGTATCGAAATATCTCTGACCTCTAATCCATTGTCATAAGTTATTTCGTATTTAACAATATGGGAAAATAACGTTTTAATAGTCTAAGCGGGCCAAAGTTGTATAATTATTAATCAGGTATGGTATAGCAAATAGTTTCATTTTGTTTAATGCATTCAAAATTCATTTAAAATTTAATTATACTTCTTATACAATACCTTTCGTAGAATAGAAATATATTAAACGTATGCGAAGTCAATTTGACATTAAATTTTTAAAGACGCCAATTCTGGTTGATATCTTGCAAACTTTTATAAGTTATAGTATATATAACTTAAAATTATAGTATATAACTTTTTTATGTAAATGTAAAAAATTACATGCCAATATATCCTATTTTCGTTTTAATAACATCATCTTACAATTGCGTGATATAAAAAGCAAAAGTAATAAGTCAATAACTCTTAACATTAAATTGTCATCTTAATACGTAAAATAACACTCTATTCTGCATATATTTAGCACTAAATTACAAAACATTTTACTTTTATGGTTGCAATATAACAGAGATATCAAAGATTTCTGAGATCTTATGAGATAACTGATCTCTGATATATTACAGAGAAAGATATACTTTCATGATATTCTAAAAATATTACTTAGGCATTTTCTAAAAACTTTATAAAATATTTTTACTGATACACAATTATCTTTCAGCCCTTCAAACGTTATAATACCAAGGAGCAGTTCCAATTTTGTTCATTAGAATTGTTTGCCCGTTTCACGATTCTCATATCTATGATTCGTAAGTTGATACTCGAGGAGTTTCTTATGTAAGTTACATTTTACTGTCTCTTTCCTTCTTGCACTATTCCCATGTAAGCTGTATTGTGGATACCTAGTATGGTATAATAGAGAGTAAGAGTTTTTCTAATTTAATTTGAATGTTTTAATTTATATAAGAAATATAAATATATCAAATGAATAAAATCAAAACACAAACAAACGTCATGTACAGGAAAACTAAAACAGCATCACTCCATAACTTGTAATTTTTATCCAGTCAATTAAAGTTAAAAAAAGGTAAGATGCTTAAAATTTTAAAATATTTTAAAAGAAAATTGTTATATCTAAATTTAAGTGTCCCTAAAATTGCTACATATAAATTTCAGTAAACCGCTATGTTTCAGATATATTATTAATTTGTATTGAATGTGGATCATAATTACGAATAAAATAAATATATCCAAACGTTATCTACAGACTGAAATATGGTTATGTCAGACACTAGACATCATTTAAAAGTAAATTAATAATAATGCTCTTACATCTTACATAATTATTCGTTAGGATATTACTTTTATTGGTTACGTTGCCCTACTGACGTATTTTAAAGAAAAAATCTGATAAAAATGCCATGCTTGCTTATTATGTTTATTAATGTTTGTTAATCTGACAATTATAGAGTCCTAATAATTACCTATATTTAAACAATGTTCCAAGGAAATTTATTGAATTATGTTACCAATTATATCAAGACACTATTGTAAATCAAACGATTGTAAAAAATTATTAAAGCCATTAAATTTAAATTTTTTCCTTTAGTAGTAACAAATTAAAGTAACACCAACTCAAAGCTCATACTAATCCACAAAAACATAATTTAAGGTCTAACTTGTGAATAAAGTTAAATGAATATATATATTACACAATCACAAAAATCTCCAATCCACGACAATCTAAAAGCTTTTATCCTAAACGGCTTCTTTCACATGTTGGTAATAACTTTTAGCTCATTGATATCTCATGGGACTACTTCTTTCAGAAATCATAAATATCCTGCCACAAGAAAATAAAATGACGTTTAGGTTTTTGCATTATTGTTGTTTTTTCCCCAAGGCCGTGCTTGTCAGCACTGTCCCAACGGAATCGTCATAGATCAAAGAGATTAATACGGTAGTCATGCTAGCCTTGACATTGGCAACAATTAATGGAAAAGGCTGCGTAATTGAATACTTTCAAACTAAACGATTACAAATGTTTGCGACTAATTTATTTATTTTTTAACGTATTCTGATTAAAAACTTATAGAAGAAATAATAAAATTGGATTTTTTACCTACAATTACATAAAAACACTGATCATGAGCACAAAGATATATATATATATATATATATATATATATATATATATATTTTTTTTTTTTTTTTTTTTTTTTTTTTTTTGTATCACATTGACATGGAAATACGTAAAAATTAATTCCTACTGGACTAACCTTATGATATATCTATAATCGTAAAAAAAAAAGGTTTATCGTATATAGATATCTGATATGGATTGTCAGAATGAATTATTAATGAATATAATAGTTGAAGATAACAATGATCTTATTCATTATCTAAACAAAAATTTCAAGACAATAAACTTCGCTTCTTTTAATATTTTCGTTTAAAAATAAAATTTTGATTAAACGTCTTTGAGCCTGCTACTGGCATTTTTAATTATCGAAGAAATTGTATCATTGAGTAAATGAAAAATTACACGAAAGAAAGCATATAATTTGGAAAAAACCTTTAAAATATTTAATTATCTCTCAACTGAATATCAATTTATTTCTATAAGAAAGAAATTTTTAATAAAAAATATTGTAATTTCCATTTTTTTCACTTATATCATCAGTTCAAAACTTTTTTTTAAACCAAGTCTCAATTGGCAATATTTCCAAAACCATTCAATATTAATTTTTTGCAAAATTAGTGTATAAAATCGAATAATTAGTATAATTAGTGCAAAAAATATTAAAATTTTGCATAGTTAGTGTAAACTTATGAGGATATTTTTAAGTAGTTTGCTTTGTTAATAAATGCGAACTAAATCCTAACCATAAGTTGTATTCATGTGCATTGATTTTCGTAACAATCAAATAATAAAAACAATCACATAAAAACAATCAAATAAATAAAAATAAAGAGTTAAGTCTAAAATGAATTACAAGGATATGAGGTGTCAATTGAGTGTATTATTTTGTCAATTTATAGGCTTCATCTTGAATATACAGTGGAACATTAGTTGCCTTATCCTATAAATAAAATAATTATACTGATAAAGGTTATCCAGAGTAGGGTTATGAATAAGATACAAAACATTGAGCTATGCATTTAGATAAAAGGTAACAAAATGACATAAAGAGTACGGTTAAAAAGCTATTTAATTTTATATAACAAGAAATTGTCATTGTTTTGGAATTTAATAGATTAAGATTAATTAGAAACAAGTTTAAAATCCTTTGCTTAATTAGAAAAAACTGCATGATTGACAAATTGAACAATTCGCACGCAAGGTTGTTTGTTAATTCTGAGAGGTAAACAAAACCCAACTCGACCTTATTAGGGTGATGTAAGAATGAGTTAAACTGTAGTAAATTAAATGGACCTTGAGTTAGTTGACTGGCATTTTTATGATTTGTTACGACATTCGTCCTCAAAAGTTTTGAAATTAATCACTGAAAATATCTTATTAAACAATTGTTTCTATTTGCTTTCTTTTCTGTGGTTAATTTTTGAGGAAAACTGAGACATATTAATGCTTTAAGAGTTTTGATTAAGAAAATTTAACTTTTAAACTAAATAATTGTCTTATTATTGTTTTTATTTTATAATGTTTGTTATGTAAATAAAAAAATAAACATGAAATGTAGAATATTCGTTATAAAGTATGAATTGCTATGCGACAGCAAATAAGATGAGCATAAAAGGAAATTATCAATAAAGTTTGCAAACATTTCTATATTAAAAAACCTTGATCGAAATTCTAAATAGACAATTTCTAAAATTTATATAATTTTTAAATCCTGTACCTTAGCTTTCGATTTGTTTGTTTGTGTATGTTTGTCAGGAGAAAAATCTTAAGAAGGCTAATAACCCACTTACTGCCATCCAATTGTGTTGAAACTTAGCAAATAAACTAGCTGTCGATGACAATACATTCTTTTTTTTTATGCTATCACTAAATGGCTGCTTTTACTCACGCTTATATTAGAGTACGTCAGATACAAATAACAAGCCATATTCAAGCATGTATACAATTTGGCAATAATGATTGAAACCTTCCCTTATTCATGCTAGCGACATATGAAAAAAAAAAAATACTTAAGGTTTTAATATTTTAAGTCATTTATATTAGCTTCTACTATCTTCGTAGGGTGAATTAACCCATTTGCCTTCCTCCACACAACCTGAAACTTGGCAGATCGTTTTCGATTAAAAACATTCTATACAGTTTTAGTGTCAAACAAAGTTAGTCAATGACACAGAATGTTTTTTTCGTACTAGCCCAACAATATGTAAGCTCAGTCTCAGCTCAAAAGCACTTATATAAGTTGCAATTGCACATAAAACTTGGCAATGCAAAATGATTTACAGTAAAAACTTTTTTTTTATTGGTTAGTTTTTTACTATGTGATATTTTTAAATAAATATCCAAAAAATAAATATGATGTATGTTACATCAATTTTAATACGTAAATAACAATATACTAGCAAATAAGATGAATAGCTTAAATTACTCATATGAACAACATGCTAATAAACTCTTTCTACGAATAAGAGGATTTTAGATCAACACATTTATCCTGACAATAAATAACTAGTTAGCTAGCTTACAATTGAAAACGTAAACTTCAGCTCATTTTCCGCTGATAGTTTCACATGAGTCCTAACAATAATCAACAAGTCCAAACAAATCAATTGATTCCTTTTCGTCAAGCTCCAAAAACTAGGTGACGAAAACTCTAAATCCATCAATTTGATCCGATCTTCAACCTATAGCTGACTCTCCAGGTATCAGGTATTCCCAAGTGATTTATGAAAAGTTTCTGATGTTCAGAGGAATTTTCTCGAGGGACATTTAAATAGGGATGATTCGAAACTTCTCAAATTTAAAACTCGTTCTTCTTCAGAAGTTTTAGAATACTGACATTCGACCTCTACTCCCAATAAATCTTAATTTATAGACATTAATCTAATTAGGGTGTTTGTTTACTTCAAGGTTTGGGATTAAGATAATAGAACTGATATTTTCACGAAAAGGCTTAGCAGAGTTTATTTATTTAAGGAGACTTGGTACCCTTCAAACTATTTTTTATTTTATTTAAGCCTTTAAAATTATAATTTTTACATATTTAGAAAATATTACTATGTAAGAAACTAAATTTTATTTTAAAAAAAAAAGTTCACATAGTGCTCTATATTTTTTAAAAAAATTAATTTTTAAAAATTCTTTAAATTTCAAATTCTATCTTCTTTTTCATTATTCAATATTTTTTTCTGATTTTTTAAAAAAAAATTTCCTAGTAATATATTCTAACTTTTTAGGCATCAGATTTAGAATAAGTAAAACAGTTTTCGAGAAAAACGATAATTACTATACCTATAGGTAAAAAAAGCGTAAAAAACTGATATTTTTCAACATTTAAATTTGTAAAAAAAAGGTTTATATTTTTTTCAAAAATCCATTCCTATTTTTGTCAAATACATATTAAGAATGACACAAAAACCTTTCAAATCATTTCATTCGTGTTTGCTGAAGTTTTAGCAATTTGAGTAAAGTGGAAATTTCAAAAATCACGATATAAGAAAAATGCTTTCGAAACATCAAAGGAGCTGTTGCAGCAAAGCTAAATTTTCCATAAAAATATAATTTTTCTGCAATCGCAGTTATCGGATTAGCTTAAAAACTTGCCAGAATAAGAAGGTTTCAAAGATTACAAACACGCAAAAAAACCCAGAAAATTAATCTTTTTATTACTCTTTGGGAAAACAAGTTATATCCATGTCCCCTTAAGAATAAAATATCTATTGACACCCTCAAGCAACAAATCATTTCAATGTTTGTGGGATAAGAAATACAAAAGAGACTATTATAAAACAATCGTTTTAGTTCGAATGAGCTCCGGATTAGAAGATTGTTGTCTTGCGTTTTTAGAGATATTAAAATTTTTTATTTTTTAATAATACCTGAGAATTAAACCATTTATATTTACATAAAAAGAAGAATAAAACCATTTGTATACATACTGATAATAAAAGTTCTACTCAAAAATTAAAAGGGCATTTCTCTGCTGTACGCATGGGACATTTTGGCTCTTTTTTCTACTCGTAAAAAGATAAGAATTCTAAAATTAAGATGAATTTAGCAGTTATGTTTTTGTTTTATGTAACTCAAATTGGTGGAAAATTTATATGAAAAAATAGTTAACTTAACTAGGTTAAATATACATTTATAAGCCAGATATAAATGCATATTTGACCTAATTAAAATTATTATTTATCCATTATAACTTTGTCACCAACTAAAACTATATAAATCAAAAACCTAACAGCTAAATTCCTCTTAATTTAGTATTAGAATTCTTATCTGTTTACGAGTAGAAAAAAGTGCTAAAATGTCCTGTACATTAGCCACAGAATGACTCAAAATTTTCACCTACTTTATCCTACTATTTCAAATTAAGTAACATTTGTTTCAAAAACAATCCCGGGCCTACTCCAAATACAAGTACTCATTTTAATTAAAAATTAAACTTCACTTAATATTTGACTTTTTGCATTTTTTTTTATTGTAAACATCAATAAATTCGTATTGGGTAAATTAAAATAACTTTCTCAGTTCTAATGTTCTAAAATATTTTACTCGAGAATTTATCTGGTCAAAATCATCGTAATTTTTGTGAGAGGATACAAACAAAAATTAACTTCTGCAAAACAATATTTGTATCAAATTCAATTAATTCAATTAATATATATATATATATATATATATATATATATATATATATATATATATACATATATATATATATATATATATATATATATATATATATATATATATATATATATATATATATATATATATATATATATATATATATATATATATATATATATATATATATATATATATATATATATATATATATATATATATATATATATATATATATATATATATCAAGATATCGGGCTTAGTGCTTAAATATTTTTAATTTAACATATTAAAAAATTAATACTTGCCATATTCAAAATAAAAGCAATTTTTGGGAGTTATGAGAAGTATATTCAACATATATAAGTACCCAGTTTTAATTGTATACTTAGTTTAAATAGTAAACATTTGAGTGAATTTTCTCATTAATAAGCAATTTATAGAGAAGAATTTTAAATTTTTGCATTGATTTTCAAATTTTCGCAAACTTTATTATTCAATATTATTAGATATTACTATATACATAACAAAGTTATGATTGCTTATTTAAATATTGAAATAAATTATAATACATTTAAAAATTATGTTTACCTTAAATTGTTCACTTCACGAAACTTAAATTAGTAAAACATTTTTACACTTTTTCAAACGAGGAAAATAGTTTTAATCTGAAAGTTATCTTCTGATTATTATACAGTCAAACCCAGTTAACGCGAAGTCAATGGTGCCACCAAAATTGTTCACATTAACCGAATTTCATGTAAAAGTTTAAGTAAGGAGAACTGTTTTTATTTCGCATTAAACGGGATTTCATGTTAAACGATTTCGCGTTAACTGGGTTTAACTGTATTTATCTGTAATTAATTACCTTCTAATAAGACTATTAAAAAAAAAAAAACATTTAGATCAAATATGGCACTCTATATAAGCACAATAAATAGATGTATAAACTTAATTAATGAAAATGAAAAGTCTGAGTGTAGGAGAAAGGGTAAGATACATTAAAAAAATGTGCTTTATAATTTTGAAAATTTTTTTATACATATTTAGTTAAATTTTTTAGCACCATTTCGTCAAAGAAATTTTGAACAGCTAGTCAATTTTACCAATGTTTCTATTCCCAACCAAAAGGCTAAATATTGCATGTATTACAAGAAGCTTTTTTTTTTAATGTACACCTGCCCATGCTGTACTTTTTAGGGGGGTATAAAATATATTTCAACAAATAAATAATAATCTGTTTTTTGTGACTTTAAATTTAAATTTAAATACTGTTGAAAACATATATACAGATAAAAATGCAGCAAAATTGAAGTTACGAAATCCAGTAGGTTCTAATATGGTATTGATTTTAGTCAACCTATTTATAAATAACACATAACATTGAATAATGCATCAAATATCCCATTTTATCTTTCACTAACAAAGAACGTACGGAAATTTCCATATATTATTTGACTCAAGAAGTTTCTCTTCTATTTGGTGAGGAAATTTACTTTTAATGTCCTTCTTATGAGGCAATAACAGTACCCTTTTCAACTATAGTAAACTTGCATGAAAATTTTATTCTCATTAATTTCACTTTCCTTTAGTTTTTATTTTTCTAACTTGCTCTACAAATCAGACTATGTTATTTTCAATGTCAATTTTACAAGGACAAAGCCATTTGTTTCTTTTCTGAATCATCATGCATCATATTGAAGAACAATTTCTTCTCCACAATTAGAAAATTCATCAAATAAAATTTTTGGTAGACTTGCTCTCAATTTTTTTGCTTACTTTCTCAGATTTTTGCTTATTTCTAAATCTTTTAAACTTTTCCTGTTCAACTAGCAGTGCGCAATACGCATTATTATATTTTAAATTTAAGCTACATTTAGTAAAGTAGAACATAGAGTTTCAACCTTAACCACTAATACTTACGTATAAAATATAAAAAGTTAAACATAATTGAATCACAGATATGTTGTTTTTTTTAATTTGGGATTTCAACAGTGTTACCCCTTAAATTTTCCTAAATTTGCTACAAGTGTAGCAATTATGGTGAAAGTCCTATAACACATTAAAAAAAGTATTTTAATGTATAAATTGTATATTTAAATGTAGAATTTTTTAAATGATAAGAATATCATAGCTCACTTATTTTTAACTAACTACGAGTGACAAGTATTTAATCATAGATATTTTTTACTATTTTATTATACTTTGTTTTATTTTACATTGAAAATTACAAAGCACTATTCGTAGCACAGCAAAGCACTTAAATTAAAAAAATGAAAGAAACTTATTCCATGTTACTTTTTTGTTATGAAACTATTTGGTAACCTTTTGACGAATTGAATTACATTATAAGACAAAATAAATTTTAAATGCTGAATGCATCCCATGCGGAAATATATGTATCTCTCTCTCTCTCTCTTTCCTTCAATACCTATACTTAAAAAAAATGCTCCAAACATTTGTGGCACACAATTTAAAGCATTAATTTTATTTTGAAAAATTATTTTAATATATGATACAATACTAATGTAAACTCGTTTTAAACAATTTTTTCATTCAAATACTATTAGAACTTACTCAAATTACGATCATATTTCCATATTATATTTGCTCGTCGACGACAAATGCTATTCCACCAGGAATTTGGGGAATGAAAATACTTTGAAGATGAATAAAATAAACTTGAGTTTAGATGGTATGAAAAAATTAAATAGAAATCAAATTTAAATGGTTTAACAAAGGAAAACACAAAGACCTCCCCGCCCCAAAAAAAAAAATTTAATTTGATTAAAACAAGCATTTTTCTTTCTTTCATTTATTTTACATTTTATCTCAATAATTTAAATTTTGATAGAAATTAGTTTTACTGAGATGTATTTAATTCACTTATAAATTATTTGGTAAACACAAAATATCATACTTCAAGAGTACAAAGGTAATAAAGCAAGAAAACAGAACGTAAAGTAAAACTAACACTGCATGTGAAGATATTTTTTTAGTATTAAAATTAATATGCTACATAATTACAGAAAATAAGTTTCAATAAACATTTTATTTTCATTCAGAAATTTAAATAAGGATTCTGGCACCTTAAAATGTAATTAAATTAAAATGCTATCGTAAGTTAAAAAGCCGGATTTTTTTTTTTTTTTTTTTTTTTATTTATTATTATTTATCCTTTTTACTTCGTCTTTTGATATGCATGAATATATTTCTTTATGTAACCTGTTATTATTTATCCTCGAGTTCTACTTACAAAATCCTTTCAAATTCCCTTTTCTTTTTAATTATTTTTTACTAAGCACACTGTTTATCGTGTTTTTAATAATAAAACAGCTATCCTTTAAAAAAAAAAAAAAAAAAAAAAACTTTGCATAATATCAAGGTATGCGGTCTAAAATTATCCTTACAACAGAGTGAAAAATAGTGTTTTCTTTGTGTCTTAGAACATCATAAAATATATGTGTAGCATTGAAAAAATGAGGGTTTTCAACAAATCTAATCAAAATCTATCTAATCAAATATCAAAAAAACATAATGGTCTATTTATATTTTTGCCAATAGATGGTGATATTGTTTTTTGCTTCTATGGTAATTAACTTTATAGGCTGAACATTTTATGAAAGTTGTGAGTGGAAGTTTTAGACCCAAAAGAAAACAATTTTATAAAGTTTTGAAGACATTATTACAATTTCTTGCTCTTGAAAAATCATTTGCGAAAATTTGAATTATTGTTTTAATTTTTAATTTCCCTTTTAAATATAATTTTTCCATAAATTAAATGTGCACATTTCTTATCAATTTGATAAAACTAAATTCCACGGAATGCTTTAGTTAACCAATGAAAGTTTTATGACATTTGGTTAAAAATCATCTCCAATTTGGCATAAGGCGTCTTCTCACTTTAGGCACCTCGAAAATAGGCTATTTTCGCGATTTTTTTTCGAGGATTTTTGCAAACAATTATGGGATAAAATGGATCCTATATAATAAACACATCTTTCAAGTACAAGAAAAAAAAAATTATTTTTTTGAACAATTATTATAATAAAACAGTAGCATCGAAAAACCCGTGTAGAAATGTAATGTTCGTGGCTTGTTGATGAAATTTCGGAAACTATCCGGCCGATTGTCATGAAATTTGAATGACATATTCTTCATAGTTATGGCTATAGCGCATACCATCAGATTTTTGATATTCGCGAAAATAACAAAATGGCGCACGTTTTTCGAAAAAGTAAAAAAAAAAACGCGTTTTTTTGCAGTTTTTCGTAAAAAAAAATACTTCAAATCAAAATTTCAAAAATCTGATGATATGCACTATAGCCATAACTATGAAGAATATCTCATTCAAATTTCATGACAATCTGCCGGATAGTTTCCGAAATTTCATCAACAAGCCACGAACATTACATTTCTACACTGGTTTTTCGATGCTACTGTTTTATTATAATAATTGTTCAAAAAAATAAAAATTTCTTGTACTTGAAAGATGTGTTTATTATATAGGATCCATTTTATCCCATAGTTGTTTGCAAAAATCCTCTAAAAAAATCGCGAAAATAGCTTATTTTCGAGGTGCCTAAAGTGAAAAGTTTTTTAAAAAAATACTTCGCCAAGGTGTTATGTTTGGCCCATCGTTAAATCTGCCAAGTACCTTGGACTTACCATCAACAGTCAGCTCACTTGGACCATTCACGTCACCTCTGTCATCCGAAAGGTGAACAAGTCCTCTTGGGGTCTCTGGCCCCTGATCGTATACAACTCTAATCTCCCTCTTAATTCCAAAAATCGCATTTACGAGAGCACGGTGAGGCCCATCATGTCTTACGCTGCCCCATCTTGGATCACCGTCACCAATCAAACCCTGACAGACTACAAACAGCCCAAAACAAAATACTCAGAGGAATCGTAAATGCCAGATGGTACGTGAGGAACTCCCTCATTCACCGAGACCTCAATATCCCCACGGTCAAAGAACACTTTGCCAAACTCAGCACAAATTTCTTCAACAAAGCCTCCAGCCATGACTCCATCATCCATCATTGCCTCGACTATGAAGTGCTGTGTGAAGACATTCACCTGCATCCATTCGCGGCGTTCTCTAATTCAGATGCCATACTTGCTAATGCCTCCCACTAAATTAACGTTAAGCATGAAGCCTTTCATCTTCTCTTTCTCATTAACTTGATTACATAAGTGATACGTAACCATTTTTCTTTTGATTTCCCACCACGCGCGTATTTAATCTTTTATTTTATTGATTTATTTCTTTGTTTATCCCAGATTTTGATTATGTCCGTTTTGTCCCGTCCGTCCTTGTTTTATGCTTCACTGTTTTTTATGTGCCCCTTCAGATATTTTCCATTTAATGCTGCCTTCTGGCTTCACTCATACAAGAAGCAAGGTGCCCCAGAGCTGGCGCTTCTATAACAACACTATCTAAGTCTAAGTAAGCCTACTACGATTGGATTCCACGACAACTTAATCATTTTATTTATGGAACTTGAAAAATGGTTTGCTACTGCATCAATAATGAATTCATAGTTTTAATCTTGAATCATGAAGAATTTTTGCGGAGTTTTTTTTTAAACGCCTTATACCATTCTAGCAAATATAAAATTCATTAAAATAGTTTTCACCTATTTTGATGTTTAGAGAAAAAATAATTGTAATAAAAGCAAAATAAGTTGACCATCATAAATGTGGAGCAACTGTCATGGATTCTTAGCTGGTAAAAAAAATCCTATGATATTTACGTAGCTGAACTCTTCTTATAACATATTAATTGCTTCAACTGAAATATAGTTTGTGTAATAAACATTGGTTAAAGAATGTGTGTACATTTTTTTAATAAAAGCTTCACATTTTGATACAGAATAGAGATTAAAAGAACTATCCTACGTAAATATATTGGCATTTCAGCAGTATTTGAAGAATATAATGGTGTTACAGTAGTATTGTGAGGTATTATTATTATGATTATGATTATTATTATGATTATTATTATGATTATTATTATTATTATGATTATTATTATGATTATTATTATAATTATTATTATTAATATGATTATTAATATGATTATTATTATTATTAATATTATTATTATTATTATTATTATTATCATTATTATTATTATTGCTGTTGTTATGCATGATACCGAGCCTTGACATAGTTAATTTAATAAAACAACACTTTAAAAAAAACCTCAAATGTTATATAAATATGTTCAAATCGTCAATTATTAATTGTGTCCAAATCATTAAATATTAGTCATGTTCAAATACCAGTTCATATGAAAAATCGAAGATGATGTGGAACCTAATTCAATCAGGTATCGGAGCGTCAAATTAATATGCACTTTAAATATACAATAGGATAAACATTCAGGTCTATATAGAAGAATATTTGAAAGTTAAATTCTCATACAATATTGCACCCTTTTAAATTTACTTTACTTGAAAATAATATCAATATGTTCATGGACAAAAGTACCTTCAACTGTTTCTCTTTAAGTTCTAGCAATGACGGAGGAACAATTTTATGCTCCAAATATACTTCTAGACCATCAGAATAATTTAATGTCGAATTAAGCTTCTTCAATATTTATAATATTTTAAATTATGAATCTTCTGATATTGTTAAATTGTAACTTTTTTATTTTACTTGAATGAAAAAAGTAGCTGTATCTCAAGGTAAAACTAATAATCGTACACACACACACATGTCTGCAAAACAAGAAAATCCACTGACTCGATATACTCTTCGAAATGATTCCTTGCACTTCGTAAAAAACTTAGTCTTCATTTATTTGCGCGCTCTGCAAAAAAATTAATTTATTCTACCCAAAAAATGAAAAACTTCTTGAAATACTTTTGAAACACATGTAAAGCGCAAATGAAGACTTTTTGTTCGAACTGGAAATACAGTCTAGTTAGAAACATCCAGGAACGCTCGAAAAACAAATCCCAAGTTATACACATATAAGGATAAAATGTCTTCTAAAAAGGAGCAAGACAGTATAGAACAAGATAAATCAGGTTTCATACTTGAGCAATAGGCACTCTTCCAAATAACAAGAATATTTCGACAAGCCAGAAAAGAAATCGAAGCTGATGGTCTGTCTTATAAGTAAGAACAAGAAAGTAATTGAAAAAGATAAACTGCCTTTATTCACAAGCTTAGAGAAAATCATCTCAAATACCAAATGCCGATGTAAAATTTTAACTCAATTTGGCCTTCGAAATTGTCTGGTCATACAAGTAACTCAGAAAGGATCTGATTAAAGTAGATGAAACTATCAGTTTCTGATATTCAACTGTACTTAAGTGTATTAATTCCTCAAAAATATATTATATTATGTTAAAGGAGTTTCAAAAGAGCAAAATTGTTTTTGTTAGGTGATTTATAAACATAAGTATTATTATAGTTTAAACCAGCTTCATGCTGTCATGATTTATGAACAAATAATAGAATGGTGGAATAAAAAAAAACACTTTTAGTTCATTATTGTTTAAAACCTGCTAAAAATGCATGCATAATGCAAAAGTGTAACTTCTACATGAATAAATAAGCCTAAACATATGTTTAGATAAAAATACGTAATCGCTTATAAACGTTGATATGATATTTCAAAAAAGATATTTTTAGTTAAAATCAAGGTTCTCATATTCTTTTAAATTAAGCAATTAATGCATACAATGCATACCTACAGAATAAAACTATACAATATATTATTTAATCGCTATTCAAAAATACAATACATTTAATGTAACCTTACATTCTCCTTTTAAAGTGCTGAATTATATGACTATTCAAACCATTTTTTACATAAAATAAAATGTAAATTTCCTTTCGCTAATTTACTTAAAACGTTAGTGTTCAATATTAAAGTTCAAGAAGGGATATAGAAAAAACAGATTTCCATTATCCCAAACACAACTTAAAGCGGATATTGCTCTACTTAGTTTTACTTATTTAAATACAATATCTGCTTTTAAAGATGGAAAACTCGGCATTATTTTAATTCGTTCACTTTAACTCAGTTCCACCCACGCAGCTATAGAAAAGAAAGGTATCTATTTGACTGCAGAATTGATTGTAAATGTGTGATATGATGTTTATTATAAATTTTTAAAGTTCTATAGCATTAATTCATTCTGTCCTAGCGCTTGTAGAAATGTTTGAAGAACAGCTCAAGCAATATATTAAACATGATTGACTGAAGAATTAAAATATTCCCATTTTAAATCATTATCATATTCTAATGTAAAGTCTTACTTTCCGGTTACATCACGACAAACAATTAAGAAGAATTCTGTCACAATTTTAAAGTTCTTATTAATTTTTATTATTATTTTTTTTTTTACTTTTTTATTTCTTTTACTCTTTATATTGAATTTAATCACTTTATAGATAACAGTTAGGTATATTACTGCTTCATCTAGCATAAGGTTAGAATAAATTTAAAATAAAATAGTATTATGTAACAACATAAGATCTTTCTCTTGACATACATCATCTACACTTAACAGGTTATTTCCGTAGAACAAAAGGATTTAATTTGGATAACAATTCGTGGAATAACACATTCCACACCCGATTATGTTTCCCAAGATTAAAGCTGTTGTTGTCAATAGAAAAAGACATGTACAATATTTACAAAAGGGTTTGAAATGAATATTTAAAAAAATTCAATATGCTTATCACAAAATAGATAATGTTATAATGTTATATAAATTATTTAAAGAATGAAAAAGCATTAATTGCAAATATTAGTTTCAATATTGACATTAAGATTACCTCTGCTCTACTACTTTTTTTACAATTCAACTTTCAAAACTTTTTATCAAAGAAATAAATATTATCTACATCACGGCTAACGTTTATCACTTATAGTTAGTTATATTTAAACTTCCTATACTGAGCTACAAACAGTTGTTTTAAATTAAAGTTGACCAACTTACACAAAAGTAAGAAGTACGATCATCTTGAAAAGAAAGTGTGTGAGAGATAGTTTGTGTGAGAGAAAGCTTGATTCTAATCAGAGCTTTATTTTTTATTCTTTACACATTTTTAAATTTTTGGTTTACAAATACTAGCTGCTCGTTAACAGAAATGTTTACATTTCATTCTCTATCCCTGGGTAATAAATACTATTCTAAAACGGTTAGTATTTTACTACACAATGAAGAAATACTTGTAGTGGCCAACTATGGTCAAGCTTCCTCATGTAAGAGATATTTGAGCAGTCCATGTGAAATAACTCTAAACTGAGTAAAAATGGCCAGTTACACGTTGAATAAGCAGTACATAATTCTGCTTTTTGACAAAATTCTTAGAGATGTAATTAAAACTAATACTTATATTAGAGCATTCATCAAAAGTCGTAATATAAGCATTATATTAGTGTCGCTACTGGCATTTGGAACTGGTAACGACTACGTTATTTTTAAATTAACTCTACTAGAAGGTTTTCTAATATATCATTAAACACATGCTTAATATTATTCCTTCACTTAAGTGAAAATCTACTGTTTTTCATTTGTTATACTTTTTTACGTAACGTTATTCTTGGCTATATTATTGTTTTTTGCTGCTCCAAGAAAACTACTGAAATCATCAACAAAATATATCAGTAGTGATTGTCGAATGTTTTCGGATGCATGTTTTGTTTGTACTTTTCCACTTTCCCTGTAGTTTTAGATGAATGGTATTATGCATCAAAATAAATTAATATAAAAGGTGTTCTATACTTTTAGAAAACATTCAAAGATGTACGGAATATTTCAGAAATTTTAGAGAAATGTAACGAAACAGATAGATATCTTAATACAAAATTAAGAGAATAAATATTAATAAATTATACATTATTTATTTTTAAAAATTTTACAAAATTCTTATGCAAGTGTGTCTTCCACGGAAGTTCTGTTTTATACAATGATCGATATTCTCTCTGCCTTACAATCAAATGTTTCAATTTAAATGAGTTCAACTTTATTGTTATTAAAATTGCAGCTTCCAACTAAAATTTAAAATGGAAAATTAAATGTATGTAAGTTGTTAGTGAAAGACCATGCCCTGTGAAAAAACATAAATTTTGCTTAGCTAATTTTGAGACAGCTTAAATTAGTTCAAATGCAAAATAATAAACATTTTACTCTTTGACAGAGACATTGTGGGTTCAAATTCATCCGCAGCATAAGAAAAATCTCATGGGTAATAAAATCTTATGCCATGAATAAACAGATGAAAACTATAGCATGTATTGAAAAAAACCTCTCTTCACACCTTACTAGAAAACAATTAACTCTTTCAACGAACATAACAAGAAGTTGTAATTGTGAGCAATCCAATGCCTTTTATTATCCTATAAATGATTAAATGGATTGTGGTGTAATAAAAAATACTAAATCAACCGTTGTATATGGCGCAGCTATTTAAACAGTTAAAAAAAATCTTTCAAAAAGTTTGGAAGCAATTGTATTATAAATTAGAATCTTGATTTTCATTTTCTTATCTTCATCTTATCAACAATCTTTTAGATATATTGTGTATTTCTAGAACGAATTGAATAAGACGATTAAGAGTAGCAAAACATTATGCTTAAGGTAAAAATATATTATAATATAAACATTCAATTAGGCATCTTAATGTTTTAACAAGAACACTGATAATGTCAACGAACATATCGATGTAATTTTGATTATTTTGAAATCAAAATATGAAAACACACACAACTTAAAAGACTTTAATCTTTGAAAATCAAAACGCATAAAAAATAGTTTCCGCCATGCAAAGTTATTAATACAAGATGCATTACAATACTAAAAATTTTTGCTCTGTTTGTTTCTTTCAATTTTTTTTTTTTTTTTTTTTTTCTTATTTTCATTAAAATTTCGCATTACTCAAACTTCATAAACTTCATCTTGTCAAAAACACTTTAAAAAAAAATTCCTTAACTACTTTCCTCTAAGACTCATACTATCTAAAAGATGGTTATTCCTTACTTAAAATTAATTCATCCAACGTCTCACTGCTATATACTTAAAGACGAAAACATTTCGAATTAAACTTTCACAGAGGAAATGGTAATACGAAACTTCTTTTGATTAGAATGTTCCAACAGAAATCGGATCTTGAAAATAAATACTTAGGAACAAGGAACATACAAGATGTTATGGATAAAAATGTTTAAAGGGACAAACAGATGTTAGTTCAATGACTACTATTTGCAATATTTTATTACTACTGCTACACATGTTTATTTATTATTTGTCAATATATGAAGCACATATTTTTCAACAATAAATATTTTTCTCATTTGAATAAAAAAATTATATCGAGTTTCAGTTTGAAAAATTAACTTAATAAATAACATACAAACTACAATTTTTAAAGAGCTTGCAAGCATTTCGATACAATTTCACTGCTGCTCCTGTGAATCTCCTAAAATGGTTACTAAGTAATTCATTTGATTAAAATGCAATTGTACCCTAATAATGCAATTGTACCTCAATATGAAAATAACTTTTCTAAAAAAGCCAAAACATATTTTTAACATTTATATTTTAGGCAACAAAATTTTTGTAAAATTCATTAATGATAATCGTTCGTAGCTTTACAAATAGAGATAACTTTGCTTGTCTTGTAAATATGTAGCCTGCTCTGAAATATTTACTTGAATACAGTCTAAAATTTGTATAGATAAAAGTGACAACTGAGACAGTTGCCTAATATAAGACTTCATTCTCATATCTTAGTAAGGTAACAAATACATGACAGAAATATGCATATGAAGTCCCCGAAATAAGGGTTGGATGAAAAAATAATTCATTTGTCCTTCAGTTGTTTATAAACTGCTACCTATTTCAAAATAAAAAGTTTCAATTTTAAAATCGTCAAACATCATTTATTTTACATCAACTGTTTTAGATAAATTATCAGAAAATAAACTTAGCAGTATAAATTATTCTTGTATAAACCAAATCTAAACAAAAATAGACACTAATATGTTATTATAAAAACTTACCCAAGTGTTATAAAGGAATTATAAAAAGACTCAATTTAACACAAAGTCCTTTTGCTTTCATTTGTGTGTGTTGAGATAAAGGTGTTCGATTTAAGGGTTATGCTTGAGTCAATTTAGTTAGTAATTGAGGAAGATCTATAAATTAAATAACTTAACAAAAGCAAGAAAAGGATTTATTTTATGTTAAACGTAATAACTTAAAGTTTAATTATGACTGCATTCTAATATCTAGTCCAATTGAGTTATTCAAAAATTATATTCAAATTTTGTAATCTATTTGATGTTTTAATAAATTGTGTTTATTTTGTTAAAGTGTCATCCTCCTCGATCACATTTCAGTCATACTTGGGCTATTACATATTGGTGTTATTGCATGATATTGCCATGTTTAGGATTTATCGCTTGACACTGTAATTTTTATTATATATATTGCATACTTGTAGTTATTGCATTTATGGCTATTGTATTTATCAGTCAAACCCCGTTAATCACTTAACATGAAATTCCGTTTAATGGGAAGTAAAAGCAGTTCTCCTAACTTAACTTTAATTAATTCGCTTTACATGAAATTCGGTTAACTCGAACAATTTCGGCGGCCCCATCGACTTCGCATTAACGGGATTTGAAGTACCATTGCAAATTGGATCATGCCATTTTATTGTGAATAAGAATTATATTTAACTTTATTGGATTATTAATGGAAATTTCACCTTTAAAAATCCACAACTTGATATAGACGCAATGTACTATCACTATCCGAGATTTCCGAACAAATTATGCAAATTGCACAATATTGACACATTGGGCTTCACTGATATGACTTGTAGAACTAACTTACAATAAGAAATTCTAGCCGAGAGGTTGAGGGCTTGAAGCAGTGAAGCCCAAGGTAGCAGGTTGTATCCTGGGAAGTATCGTACTTATGATTTATGTTAATTTCTTTACATTAATAATAATTTGCATATTCCTTATTACTCGCTATTATTTCCTATATGTATATGAGCCTTGTAGCTGAAGGGGGTTGGTTTTGGTGAACAAAGATTCTTCACTGTATAACGTCTTGTAAATTATTTACGTGACATTCTTTGGTTGAGGAGCCGGGTAAATTAACCTTTGTGGTGGAAACCACAAGACGCAGCCGGCGTTTACAAGGTCTGAATCCAGAGTACGGACCAATCGGTCAAGTGAAGAATAGAACTAAAATGGTGGACGAAGAGCCTGAAATTAAAACAGGCTTCTAACGTCAACTTCCTCTCTAATGCCCGGTTCCTTCCTGCCGTATCGGCACTTGAGGAGTCCAGCGGTCTTCTCGGGGGTTCAACATCCAGAAAAATGTGGCAACAGGTGTTCAAGCGCGTAACCATCTACAATCAATGGGATGATATGATGTTCTGACTAACGCTTATTTTTTCCTCGGCTCGTCAATGGTGTGAAGATAATGAAGGAAAAATTCAATCGTGTTCTGATTTCCAAAATGAGTTGAAGTTTGCATTTGAAGATACACAGCGATCCCGTCGACATGCCGAAGACCAGTTTAAAATCAGGGCCCAGAATCCTGATGAAATGACCCAATCGTATATCCAGGACTTACTAGGGCTTTGCCAACGAGTAAATCCAGATACTACAGAAGAAGTGAAAGTAGCTCATCTTATGAAAGGAGTGCCCGAAAATATGTATCAAGCTCTACTTACTAAAACAATTGCTTCGATCAACTACTTTATAACTTCCTGCCAATATGTAGGGTCTTTACATCAGAAGAGAATTGGTCCTAGACGTTTTCAACGGTTGCCGAATGTCGTACCGATATCCTCCCTGTAGGAGCAGTAATCTGACTTCATTAATTCGTCAGATAATTGGAAAAGAAGTACAAAGAGTTAAGTTAGAAGTACAGCCAACGAGACCCTGTGAACCTAATCATCAAACCCTGGAAGGTATTATAAGAGACGAGGTAACAAAATTGATTGCACACTTGTCGAAAGAAACGTAGATAGAAATTAACGACGATGTCGTTAATCAATCGTACGCTGCCACTTTACGGTATCAGCCAGCGAATTCAAATCGGTCAAGATGCCAACCTACTCGGCCATTGGAAGTGCCACGTAGAAAGACTGAAATTTGGAGATCAGTTGATAACAGACTCGTTTGCTTTCATTGTGGGAAACCTGGCCAGGTGCTGCGATAGGGCAGGGAGAGACGCCAAATTTTCGACACTTACAGCAACGGAAGGAACCAATTATCTCGACAATTTCAAGGACGTCAAACTTATTCCGATGAATGCGGTCGAAATCAACTCTCTGAGAGGAGCACGTCCCCTAACTCGAGATATGACAGAGGTTGTTTCGTCGAAACAGATCCTAATCGTCTTATCGAAGACCTAGAAGTCGCTCTCCAAGTAATCTAAATGAGGAAAACTGAGCAAAGCGACCTTGTATGGAGGTAAAACCGCTATAGGTGAAAACCCTCTTTGGACAACTATCGCCAAGATGTCGGGAAACTCTGTCGCAATCACAGTGAAAGGCATGCCCGTTCATGCCCTTGTCGAATCTGGAGCTACATTTTACCTCGACAATATCAGCGCATGAACAGTCCCCCCCCCCCCATAAATGTTACGAGGGAGCAACGAAAAGATCCTAAACTGAAGCAAATTATTCAGACCTTAGAAAAACAGGAACCAATAAAAGGGTTCTAAATGGTGGACAAAGTACTTTGTAAGAAAAACTATTATCTATCTGAGAAAAGATGATTACCAATTATTCCTAACCACATACGAAAGGAAATCCTCGACCACTTTCATGATGTTCCAGTGTTGTTTATGTATATGAGCCCCCTTCGATATGAAGGGAGGCTGGTTTTGGTGAATAAAGATTCTTCACCACATAATGTCTTGTAAATCATTTACGTGGCAATATTGCATATTCACGACTTATACAAAAATGCAATGTATTGACTACTACCTTAACAGAAGGACATATTAACCTCCCAACAATAGGATCTAAAAAGGCACGTTGGCGTCGTCATGATTATTTTTGTGGATTCATAACTTGTCGGGAAGTTTATAACTCTAGATGTTGTAGTTTTTTATAATTTCCATCCCTCTTGTGGGACTTTTTCATAAAATGTAAAATTAAAATTCGATATTAATGTATGAACATTTTCTGTAATTCTTCCAATATTTGTAAAAGATTGAAATGGATAGTTGAATCGATCTCTTGTTCTTATATTTTAGAGGCTACTATCTTAACCATTTGGAAAAGTGGTACACTGGAAAGCTTCTTAATATATTTTTTGAAAAATAAAAAATTAATTTAATCAAAGCATGTCAAATTAGAAAAATGGTAAATACGTACATTTATTTTTTGCTCTAATATATTTCATAATTATAAATAATTTTAAATAAAAAAAGTATTCGTTTAAATTTTATTTTAAAAAAATTTAAAACATAAAACGTAAAATAGAAAATTACAACTTTTTTCTAGACTTTTATTGCGTATAGTTTTACACATAATTTTTTAAGAAGCAGAACTTTAGTCTATTTTTTAAAGTTAATTGCACTAAATCTATATGCACTATATCAAAAGAAGTATACACAACAGCAAATGACATTCACTATCACCAAAAATGCGTACTATCAGCATCATCAAAAAACTGTTAGTCATCACAAAAAAAAAAAGAATTTATAAAATGCAAAATTTTTATTAATACATTTTTAACTTATGCAAGTATATTTTAATAAGAAACATACATGGAGGTAATTAGCCTATTTATTATAAAAGTTAAGATTCTTAATGAATTTTACATTCATTTCAAAAATTCTTGAGGATTGCGTTTTTTGCTACTTATACGTATAATAAAAAACTATTAGAAAATTTTTTGCAAGAAATAATTTAGAAAAACTAAGTTACTTTTTTTTTTAATTGGTCAAATTAAAATTTACGGTATCTTAAATAATTCAAAATTGTATTATGTTAGCTATTTTGAGAAATATTTGAATAGAAATAGAAATAAATTATATTTTAAGGTTGGTTGGTTGGTGGAATTTTCCTTGCGCAAGGGCAACACTAGGGCCAAACTGAGCCGAAATATTTTAAAGAATATTTATAATAATTTAAATTTTATTTTTTTTCTTGTTATTTTTTTTACATTAACACTCCCCGTGGCTCATAAATATGGAATACACTTCGAGGTCAGTCATCTTTAGAAATCCCAATTTAGGCTCAGCTTTAAAAAGCTGGCAACTAACTTGGTAGTATAACCCTTTATCAGTTCACGCATATAGAGTTGCCTTTTCCAGATATCCCTTGTTTTAATCGTCACAATTCGTAAATTCCTAATAGTTTCCTATAACGAGTCATACTAAAAGTCCCATTTATAAATTAAATTTTATATGAATTTGATCGTCGTACCTAGTTTTTTCTGAGACATGAACCTTCCAATCACTGGCCTGTCATTTTAAAGCCCATAGCATCGAAGATCATCTTAACTGCTCTCAAAATTATAACAAATGTTATTTTTCCAACTTGAAGCGAAAGTTGTTTTTAATACATTTTTTTTTCACATGTACACACCATTATTGGACAATGTCGGAAACACGGGTTTCGGAAAGATTGGCCAGTTCATGCCAAATCTCGAACAACGTTCTAAAATGCATGATTTTATTAAACTAAACATGTCAAAACCATCACAAAACATATTTTTTACCCTTCCGTCCTTTCCTTATAACACTATATTTCAATTTTAGAACTCTGCACAACATTTCAAAGCTTAATAACATTAAAAATATAGCTCACATTAATATGCTAACAACATATTTTGCACCAAATATCGTGTAGAAAGAAAGTTACTTCATTTTTGCGAAGCTATCTGGCCAATATTTTTAAAAAGAAATTCAAATAACTGAGTTTCAATATAGAAATCACTTTAATATACCGACTTGCAGCACGTGACTAAAATAATGATATTTAACTAATACTTTGAAAACCAAAATACTATATTATGAAATTTTGCAATTCCATTAAATTCCTTTGTTACCCTTTCAATTTTTATACTAAATGTGATTAAAAGTTGTGTCTAGGTATGGTGAAATAATCATGATATGGTGATATGATGAAACTAGTCATAGAGAACCGATCGCCAAATTCAGGAGTTAACGTACCTATCCCAAAAACTCTACAAGATACATTATATTATCGAAACAAATTTGTAGAACAGCATCGGTTAAAATGGAAATAACACCTTATGACCATGAATACTTTTCATAGAACACGCACAACCTTCGCGTTTACCAACTTGTCCTTGCGTTTACCAAAGCTGTTACGTCATGAAAAGTTTAAAAATTTAATAATAATAAAAAGAAGAAGATTAAGAACAACAACAACAACAATAATAATAATAATAATAATAATAATAATAATAATAATAATAATAATAATAATAATAATAATAATAATAATAATAATAATAATAATAATAATAATAATAATAATAATAATAATAATCATAATAATAATAATAATAATAATAATAATAATAATAATAATAATAATCATAATAATAATAATAATAATAATAATAATAATAATAATAATAATAATAATAATAATAAAAATAAAACAGTATTTTATTAACAATAAGTAGTAATATTCTTAATTACAATGAAACTATGCGTAAATAAGAATACAGCCCACGCATAAATTTCATAAAAATTTCTAATCAGTTTCTAATATTTTGTTTATAATTCGCGATAAATATTAATCAGTAACAGCTTTGAAGCACAAAAGTTGTTTTCGACAAATTAGTGGAAGTGTTGTTTTTATTGAAATATCAATTGCATCTCGTATTTTATTCATCTTTGGTTTGCACTAAACAAGAGTAACAAAAATTCATGATTGTTATTATCTTATTATATTTACTATCTGATTCTGTTAAATCAGAATGACAAGTTTTCCTTCCTAATTGAAAACACCCACACTATTTTTTCGCATAGTTTTAGTAAAACTCATCTAAGAGCCTCGAGTGTTTTAAAAATCAAAATCTACAGAAAACATAATAACCTTTTTAAGTGTATCCCATTTAAATGGATTTATAAAAATTACACAAAATCTAAGGATTTTGTTTCACCTTATCTAATGTTTCGTGACCTATTCTTTTATGAATCGTTTTCAAGTAATCGAAATTCCCATTATTATTTTATTATAATTTAATAAATTACCAAAAGTCATCAAAAACCAACCAAATGTGAAATTATAGTTGGATATTAAAACATGATGTGTTCGTGGAACATTTTTAACATTTCAGTAAAATCAGATTTCAGATAAATGAAAGTCTACAATTTGATTTAAATACAATAGAAATGGTTTTTTGCTTGGAGGATTTTTATTCATAAAATAATTTAAAGCTGCTTTCAAAAACCAAACCCCTTTCAAACTTTTTCTTAACAAACAAAGAATGTTTTTTTTTTTTTTTTTTTTTTTTTTTTTAATATTAATGAATCGGAAATGTGTCGTCCGTTGATAAATGAAGGCTATTGTCACATTCCAATTAGTTTATATTTTAATGTAATATAATAACTCGTAATATTTCAAACTGAAAGTCTTCATTAAAAGTGAACCCACATAAAGAACCTTAGAAACTTTTATACAGTTTGGAATTCAACAATACTATTCATATGAATTAAAGTGTGCTAGGAAGTACTATACCTTTAAAGTAACAATGCCTTTGAAAACTCATTACTTTACCTTAGACTTTGCTTAGGAAAGTAATTCACTTACATTTAACTCACTCAGTCAAATTCGTAACTGCATTGAACTAATATCAAATGGTGTAGAAATACCGGATACCAAATAAGTTTTAATTGATATTTGAACAATAGTATACAGTATACATTAAGCAATTTGATTTCCTAATTCTCAAGTATATTACCAAATAATGCATTTACACAAGATATTTGAATTAATTTCCAGATTTAATGCTATGTAAGAGATATGCAGATTCCTTTAACATAAAAACTGTATAACTTAGAAAATTTCTAATTGTTCTCGCATTCACAACATTTCTTCCTTTACAATACATTTAAAATTGAAAGTCGGCTTTATTTAAAGTGATATTATATTTTAGAAAAGTTTTTACTTTAAAGTTTTTTAATTAATCCATTTTTTAATGAAAAGTATATATTTATATTAAGTATTTATATTTATTATCATGCACAATCTTCTTCATAACTGACTTATTCTACAATGCTTTTAAATACTCTTTTTAAAAGACATAGTCCTTTATGCTTTAAGATATCTAATTGAAGGCTCCTCGAAACCAAGCACCGATGGAGTTCGAGTATTTCTTTAAATTCGGCATTCTTATTGATAATAGTTATTGTTCAAACCAGAAACGGTAAATATGAAAATAATTATGTGCTAAAAATTGTATTAACATCAAATCTATTATACATTTTTCATTTTTATGTGAAATGAATTTAATTGCTTATTTTTTCTTTATTATTTTATTTAATTCTTTAATATTATTTAATTTTATTTAATATTTTATTTAATTCTTTTCCTCTAAATGCGGACCTACGAGTATCTTTACTAACTATACCTATGCAATCCATAACTAATTGAATCTGAAAATTCTATTGATAAAAGTTATATTATTTATGTTTACGGAAGATAACTTCTAGTTTCTAAATACTTTAATCAGGAAATAGAAATTTCTACAGTACGACGTGTTTTTTTTTTTTTTTTTTTTTTTTTTTCAAACGTTAGCAATAAAGTACATCTTATGTACTTTTACTTTCCATATAATGAATTAAACTATTATCAAGTGCTAGAAACATCAATAGAATGTTTTTCATTATTAATAAATTAACAAAATCTTCCATGAAATAAAAAACAGTCCAATTTCGTCGATAAGAGAAATCTATATAAAGACCTGAAAGTACCTGGAATCAGATACATCTTATTCTTAAATTGTGCTGGAAGATTCTTCTTTCAATTATAATCACGATTGGGGGTGACAACCTATAGAGCAGATTCGCCATTCAATTTTGTAAAAAGGTCGAAACATGCCTGACGAATTTACATCTTTGCCGCAAATTTTTGTAGTGTACTTTTTATGCTGTAATAAATTTAATTTAAATAAACATTCTTTTCGTAAAACAAAAATTAGATTAGATTAAAATTTTTGCTGGTGAATTTATTAAATACAAATTTTTTCGAAATAAAATATCAATTTTGAGGTATCAAAAGGGTATTTGAGGTATTTTCTAAGTATATCTATGTGTGTAGGAATTTTTCGTAGTATACTACCTTAATCATCTCGTCTGACATGCATTACTTAAGCAATTAATATTCTTATTATTTATTAAAACTATCTTCCTAAGTCGATAAACATTATTAGACTAGAAATATTGTCTTTACTAAATATTAAAATTGTCTTTTCGGCTGGGTAATGTATCAAATAAGAATCCTGGTCTTAACAGTAATAATGGACAATTCCCGCATTTTTTTTAAAAATGAGTGAAATTAGTATATATTTATGAAGAATTTCTTTCTGATTTCAAATATTTAAACAAAAGTTCTTTAAAAAAATTAGTTATTTAAATATTAAGAAAAGAAAATGACCAAAACTGAGCCAAAACCAGTCCGATCAAAACAGTCAACAAAATCCGTGACGTAAAGAGCCCCTATTGTTTCTATGGTTATCGTGAGGTTTCTGCCAAATAGTTGGCGTTGGTAGACCATTGCCACATTCCGTACAGGTTGGCGTGATTTGCGTGAAACTTGCATATCTGGTTTCCGCTGCTGCATTTCAAGCCAAGATGTTTGCGTAGCCGTGACGTTACATTCAATGCCAGCGGAATGAGTCGTTTTCTCGCCAACATCTAACAAGGCAATTTTGATCGCAATTTTTTTTTTTTTTTTTTTTTTTTTTTTTTTTTTTTTTTTTTTTTTTTTTTTTTTTTTAGAGTGCACTGAGTAGAAATGTTTGTGTTTATGGCCTTTTCGAAATATTTAGAATTCAATAAAAAAAAAATGCGGGAATTGTCCATAGTAACAATTACTTGATGAAAATCCGACAAAAACATTTAAACGTACTGTTCCATTTTAGTAAAACAGCCAATTATTTTGTACGTTACTTATAAGCTCATGATAGCTTTATTTTGTCAAAATAGATTTTATTTTGTCAGATTTTCTTTCAAGTATATTTTTTGCTGATATATCAAATACTTGATAAAAATCAGCAAATGTTTCATAAATGGAAATAAAAAAAAAGGTATTTTTTTTCCTAGGAAACTTAAGAAACTGTGGAAATTTATCACTATCTTTACAATATATTTGTTCTTTCTACTGAATATAAAACTTTTATTCCAATCATATCTGATAAAAATGAAAGTTTATTCTGAAAGTGCAAAGATATTAGTTTCCAAACATGTATTTTCTTTCAAATAAAATACTGACTTTTCTTTCTAAAATTAAAGAATAGTTGCACGCTTTTTAAATGTCATTTTTTGTGTGGAAGATATCAATAAAATGAGATCTATTCTGAAAAAAAGTGTTCTATATTTAACTAGGACTTAATTTGAAAAAGTTCTCTGTAAAACTTGGCAATTTGAAATAGTCATTCATGGTAATAGGTAATATAATGATGAAGATAATTCTTAATTTCAAAAGATGACAAGAAGAATTTCCTTCAACTGCAGCAGAGAATGAACAATCAATATGGCTTGAATTAATAATTAATAGACAGTGAAAAATATTTTCTTAGATTTAATGGATATTTTTTAGAAAAAAATATCTTGATTATAAAATAAGCACCAGTCTAAATTGCAAAAATATACCCCGAACATGTTTTGGATCACTGGCTGGTGTTCTTGATAGTAAATACAAACCAATTTGGACAATTTAAAACTGAGTATCCATACTACCCTAAAATTTGCATTTTGGTCAACTGTGCTACAGTCAGGCACAAGAAAAAGCCCGACCATGTAATGGCAAATGTTGCTACAGGGGCTTATTTACATTTCATAATGATATTATGACAATCACTGTAACTATAACGCTCCTGTACAAATATTCCCCCTTTTATGATAAAACAGTCCATAAGTGTACAGTTGGGTAATATTGATTGATTATAATATTTAATGAATACTCTTTTAAAAGTTAACAACATCTGGTAACAAAGCCACTGCTGATCAGAATTTTATGATAAAAAAAATTACCTGGCAACGAACTTGGCTATATATATATATATATATATATATATATATATATATATATATATATATATATATATATATATATATATATATATATATATATATATATATATATATATATATATATATATATATATATATATATATATATATATATATATATTATATTATATTATATTATATTATATCATATTATATTATATTATATTATATTATATTATTATATATATTGCTCTTCAATTTAGAAAAATAAGAATCCCTAAAGATAAAAACGACCGATTGAACAAATTATCCCCAAGTTAAATCCTTTCTGAACTTGCTTTCCTTAGATCTCGTCTTTAAACTTAATAACGAATATATGCTCTTCAATTGAATTCAATTATTGTGATAAGTATTACAAAACGATGTTACATCGCATTTAAAAATGGATTTAAGTTTAAAAGAGAAAGTCGACAGTTTCAATGTTACACATTCTATCAGTTTAGCTCTTAACATTACTTGGTATTCAATTAATTGAAATAACTGCATCTGCATAATATTTTAAATCCGAATCAATCTTCTTGTAGCATTCAAGATCCGATTATTGGCTACGAAACATTAAGTTTAAATTCATTTTTTGGCATATTGCAATTACATTTTAGCATTTTGCGCTCACTAATATAACGAGAAGCTTATTTAAAGGCTTGTGCAAATTCTTGTGCCAAAATTCGTCTTTCCCATGCAAAACTATGAATTTTAGATACGTGTGACATGTCAAATAAAAGGACTCATAGATATGAGTTCTCAAACCAGAAGTTTCGACCAAAAATAAATCAACAATTTGTTTAGCCTAAACTATAAATGCTTCAGACATATGTCATATATTAGTTTGAAGGTCTCAATACTAGTACAAAAATCAATGCGAAATGCTTTGGTTGAATTTTGTGTATTTGACTCCAATAATGCTTCCATACATCATCAAATAAAGCTGTTGTTTACATTTTAAATAATCATTGATAAATTTTCTCGCCAAATTTGCTGCCAAACTTGCCAATATGATGATTTTTTTTTTTTTTTTTTTTTCTCCTTTTCTTCTTTAGAAAAAACTTCAAATTTACATGCTTTTCGTTATCATATGTCCTCAACTTAACAGAAGGATACGTCATCAAACTGTACTTGCTTGAATGCACTTGATGCAAAAGCGTGTGTAGAAGTTGTATTTTAGTGACAGAGATTGTCACAACCATTTTGTTCGTTTTTAAATATCTGAACACTAGTGTTCATTCATATTTATAACATTTCAAGTATTTAGAACTAGTTTGTTAAAATTTGCGAAAGTTTTTTTTTCTTCAGGAAACAATTTAATCCCATTTCAGTATCCTGTTATCAGTAATCGATTAATATAATGTAATTTGAGAAACTTTCATTTATCTCGGCATTTTAGTGGTGGTTGAAAGAGTAGAAACAATTTGTATCCTTTCTTTGTGTAAGCCAGGAAACAATTTAGGAAATTTCCATTGTTATTTCTGTATGGGGAATTAAAGGCTTAGCTAATCCATATTCAGAAAATTTCTACACTTTTCCATCCTTTAGGATTAGTTAATTAAAACTTCTATAGCTTTACTTATCCGCATAAAATTTAATAAAATTCAAATAATTTATGCAACTAGTTGCATAAGTAATACTTTTTCAAACAAAGCTAAATGTTTGTTTGAAGAGTGCGCTTAGCACGAGTCAAATAATTTACCGAATTTGAAAAAAAGTTATTTCTCTCATGTTGCATACAATATTTTTTATAATTACATTGAAAAAATATTTTAATACATATTTACATAAACATTGGCAACTCCAGTCAATGATCTCTTTTGAAAAAATGTCATTTGTATACCAAGACTAGATAAAATTTGAGCACGAGGTATGCAGAAAAGTACTTTATCACGCTCCTCGCGATAAAATTATACTTTCGCCACGATTTCTGATTAAAAAAAGTTTAATTTTTTTCACGATATTATAAAAAGACGTGGGACACTGAAACTACAAAAATATCACTAAAAATAACACTTTTTGTATCCATACTATGAAAATTGCTGACTCCACTAGCATTTAATTTCGCTTCGGAATTTTTGAAGGTAAAATCTTTTTTACCTTCAAAAATTTTTAAAAATGGTAAAATCTTTATTTTAATTAGCTATTTTAACGTATTACACACTTGTTGGCAAAATTTAAAAAGGCATTTTTCTCAGCTTCACTTTTTTCACGTTTTAAGCATGTTCAAAAAGCTCCTTGCGATTCATTTTTTGATAAGCCCACCTAATTTTCGGTAGAAATTTTTTTAATATACTATTAAGAGATACATGCATGCTTTTTATGCCACCTATTTTTTTTTTTCCCCATGTTAGAAAGCTGAAATATGTGCATTTTTTAATGAGAAATCCCTAGTGCCAAGTTTCAGTTTTTATTTCTGTTCAACTATAGCACCTAAAGATAAAAGCACGAGTAAAAATGGTTGTAATATATTGATAAACAACTTCAAATTTTCCTTTTGTGTTCGTTAAAATATTGTGTCGCGAGTAGCATTTTGAAAAAAAATTTAATTTCGTATTGTTTTAATGCATTTTTCTCAATAATTTACTATCTATTTTACATTATCTACTAAAAATGTGTTGTTGTCTAATAAGTCATATTTTCTATGTTTCTACCAAATTTTATTTATTTCTAAGCAAAATTAAAAAATTTCGAAAAAAGTGCCCCATGTCCAGGGATATATTAATCTTGATGGATCATTACTAAGCATAAGCATAAGTTGTTTATTTCAAGAAAAGATTTGAAAGGCGTAAATGAGCTTACATTTAAAAGTTTGACTATTTAAAATAATTCCACAGCAAAAATAAAATTAGAAATAAAAAATTAAAAAAATGAACTGTATTTAAAATTTAAATAAATATTAACAATATTCACGTTTAATTAATGTAATTTGTGTTCGTTCATTTGTTTGTTTGTTTGTTTGCTTGTGGAAAATCTTTCAAGTAAAGTCGCTTTGTTGGAGACCCACATTAATATTACTTTGGGATCTGTTCCTAAAAGGCCTTTATTACACACGTTTTTATTAACTCTTTCGGAAGGTGAATTTACACACTTGTCATCTTCCAATCGGATCCAAACTCGGCAAATAGTATCATTGTCGATAATAATGCATTCTATATAGCTTGAAGAACAAAAAAAAAAAGTTTGGTATTAACACGAAAACGATTTTTTCTTCGTAGTGGTCATATGCTACGAAGTATTTCATAATGATATGAACACCCTGTTTTTTAAGTATAATAGTTTTAACATAGAATATTACAACATGTCTCACCTTCAACGTAATCGACACTATTAATTAGTTAATTAAATTTAAAAAAACTAATTATTACAAATTCCAAAACTTGATATACATGTTTTGTGGCTTTGAGGGTTTTGTACAGTGATATGAATAGTTTTACAAAATACCGTAAATATCCAATGTATTTTCTTCGCCTTTTTTAATTAGAGCATAAACTCGATCAGGCATATATCAGATTAATTTTTTAAATAATTCCTAATCGATTTCTTCCCATTCTTTGATATTTTAAAACTTAATTCTGTTTTATTCTTACGCTGTTTTACATCATTATAAACAACTCTGTATAAACAAATTTCCAAACATTTTCAATAAGATTTAGATCTGTATAAAGTGCTGGCCAATCCATCATGTAAAATCCATTCTCCAAAAACCACTCTCATATGCTGTTAGCTGTGTAGGTGTATGGATTATCATGCAGAAAGGTAGAAGAAGGACCACCTATTTCCTCAGCTAATGGAAATAGATTCTACTCCAGAAGGTTTTGATAATTAAAAGCACCCATGCAACTTGTAGGGAATACAGGATTTAGTCGACCACCATGTCCAAATGCTGCCCACATCACGACCAACCCCCCCCCCCCCCACCGTGTTGTTATTTTGAAATTAACTGCGGTTCTTTCAGAAAGTCGTGAAAATAATATGACCAATCATCTGGACCTTCCGAATTGAATTTTTTTTTTTTTTTTTTTAACAGAAAAGTTTATTCTTTCAAGTTTGAATGTCCAATACTTGTGATATTTACCCGATTTATATTTTCTTCTCCTGCTCTTGAGTCATACCATGCTGAGTTTTCTTCGTTGGTATTACAATAATTCTGTGCTTCCGGCGAACCTCGATAAGAAAGTTTTGGAAGCATCCATTAGTGATCAAGTCATAATTCATTAAGAGGAATTGTTATTGACGCTTAATTTTTGGGGAAGATTTGTTTTTGTCGTTAAGAAAGCTTTTGATAGCGTCCTGGATATAGATTGATCTCCTTGATGGATGAAATTTAAAACTATATTGAGTGATTGTTTTACTTTCTTTGCAATGCATCTATTTCAATTGATTGTTGATTATTTAAAGCTTCAATTTACCCTCATTCATTTTATTTATAGGTCCTTTTTCATTAACAAACGTAATTTCTAACTCAAAAGGGCAAATAGAATCACTGATAAGTGGAATTTCCTGCAGAACTGATTTGCTTACGTTTATTTTGTTTTCTTAAGTGAAAATTCTTTTCTACCATGAGCATATAATCAGAATTAAATATAATTGTAAAAAGGTGTTCATTTTATTATACAACAGAAAAAAGTTGTTTAAGTTTTAAAAATATATTTTAAAGTTTTTTTTTTTTTGTTGTAAAATATTCAAAACTATATTCTTTAAAACATACTTTAAACTTGAAATCTTCAACAAATTTTACTAGTTTTTTTTTTTTTTTTTTTTTTTTTTTCCTAAAAAAAAACTAGGTGTTCATATCATTACGAAACAATGTGTATCAAAACTCGATCTGAGCTCAAAATGGCTTTCGTAAGTTGCAAGAAAAAATAGAAGCTTGCAATGCATATAAAATAATTACATTAAAAAAGTTTTTATGTATCCATTTTTTTTTTATTATTATTTTTCTTTTTTTTGGTGGGGGGGGGGGGGGCATAAGATCAATCTACAAACGGAAAATAAAGAGCCGCAACTACTTGAATTTTAACTCTCTCAGATTAAAATTGGCATTAACTGCCACTTCAGATGGACTATCCATTAATTAACCAAGCTCATGTACAGAATATCCAATAACAACGCTCACCTTAAGCCGAAAATCCACGGGTCTGAAATATTTAAAAGGCGGAAGGTTGCTTGTCCAGGAAAAGTCTGTATTTCAAAATCAGGTTCACATGGATAATGTGAGAAGAGTTTTTCTCTAACCTTATACGACATGCAACTATTATTCAAAAGATTAAATGTAAAACTGCCAAAATGTTATAACAGAGGACGTTTGTCTTTTAATTTATAGTTATCTACAATATATTATTATTATTATCATTTTGACTATGTTGTATCTATACGGTATCTAATACCGTAATATCAAACACGTTTATCAAAATGATTTTTTTTTTTTTTTACCTTTTTAAAATTAAATAAAACAAAAAAAATTTATCTAACTTTATCATTCATCCCTTAATTCTGTTCGTTTTTTTTTTTTTTTTTTTTTTTTTTTCTAATTCATTTTTAATCAAAAATCATGGCGAAAGTAGCACTTCACAGCGAGGAATACGGGAAAGTAACTTTTTCGCACAAATGCGAAAAAATACTTTCCTGCACACCTCATCCTCAAATATTATTTAGTCTTGGCATTAAAATGACATATTTTCAGAAGAAATTCTTTGACTGCAGTTGTCAACATTAAAAATATTTTTTGCCTGTGATTGAAAAAATATTTTATGCAACCAGTGGAAAAAAGCTTTTTAAAACTCGGTAAATTATTTGACTCGTGTAAACGCAATCGTCATATAAACATCTTACCTAGTTTGAGAAAGTACTACTTTCCCAACTAGTTGCATTCTTCATTAAAGTCCCATAAATTATTAAATTTTTACTTTCAATTACCCATATGTATACATAAGGTAATGAAGTATTTGGTCATAAAAAAAAAATGATATTTTTTGCATTTCTCCAAGTTTTGAAACATCCAGATTTCAAAAAATGTCATCTAGAAAAAATGTCTGTATCAGCGCAACTATCGAACAAATTAACCTACGATGTTCAAATTTGGTGTGAGGGTTAGTGATGGCCCTTAAGGTTTTCGTCTAAATCACGCATGCACATAAGGTTGCTGCCTTTGAAAAAATCATGTTTTTCAGTAATTGCTAAAAAACGGCTCTAACGATTTTGTTCAAAATCGCTGTGGTAATGCCTCTTAAGGTGTTCTAAACGTCCCCACCTACTAAATTCCCATAAAAATGCTTTAATGGCGTAAAAAGTTGAAAAACAAATGCCTCTATCACAGAGTTTTCTTTCCTTGAGCATACCTCATCAACGATCGTTTTTTCTTCTCCCCAGTTTCACTTATAAGAAAGGATAATATAAGAATTATCGAAAAGTATATCGCCAAAATCATAATTTTAGAGGAGGTGTTTTTTTTTTTTTTCTACAACTTCTTTTTAAAGATCTATACAAGAATTATCGAAAAAAATATCACTAAACTAGCCATTTTTGCTCAATGAATGATGAAAATATAAGAATGGTAAATGACAAGGTAATCCACGTCAGTATTATAGAGTAATTGTGTAATTGAAAGTAATTTGTGCGATATTCCACATCCCTAGTTTTTAATTCTATTGCTTTGATTATAAAAAATGTTTTGAAAAATCTTTTTGTTTAAATTTTGTTTTTGACTTTTTGTATTTAATAAGAAATTTAAAATAAAAAATAAAAAAAAACATTAAAATACCCTATATATTTCTTGAAAAAATATGTTTTGAATTTTTAAATATAATTTTGGAGAAAATTAAAAATCTAGAAGAAACTTTTATAATTTACAATTATTCGGAAATTTTGGATTTTTTGAATAATCATAAAATAGAAGGTATCTACGTTTTTTATTTTGTAAACTTATTTACTAGTATTCCACGTGAAGTTTTAATGGATATTCGCGCAGAATTGTTTTAGGGATATCTCTTTGATTGCGATATTATTGTTATGCAAGTTAAACATTTTTGAAAATTTCTCTTCCAACGGAAATAATTTTTCTAAAAATATAAGAGGTATTCCTACAGGATCATGTATTTTTTCTGAGTTTAAAAATCTTATTTTCAATTTTACGAAGGTAAATTTTAGAAAAAAAAATAATTAAGGGATTTTGGTATAAAGATGACTTGATATTATTTAATACAAACAATTTTTAGTTTTTAGATAAAATTTAGATATTAGGGAACTAACTTTGAAGAAAACGAACACAAACTCTAAATTGTCTAATTATTTAGTTATCAAATTACAAATCTGTCAGGATATTATTTTTACTGGAATGTACGATAAAAGACTAGATTTTAAGGGGGTCTAGGACTTCTCAAAAAATTTATTATGATAAAAAATAATACAAGTATTTTTAAACAAAATGGCATAAAAATTTTGTTTCTATTTTGAGTAGAACTTGAAATATTTAAGTTTTTGTTACATGACAACTGTATCTCAGACATGCTATCTTGAAACTTTTTAACTCTTTTTATCGGTGATGGCTTTTTGTCCCTTTTTTTAGTTTAAATTTATATAACTTAAAAACCACTTGTTATAAATCTATGAAACTTTCCGCAATTATTTTTTATATATATTTCTTTAATTTGTCATCATGAATTATGTTTTTGTATTTAATTTTTTTTTTTTCAAGTTTTTGGAGCTTAGCATACTAGAGATTTTATACAGTTTTTACACAAAATAATTTTTTTAATTTTTTCAAATTACTTTATTGAAAAATTATGAAGACAATTTTTGATATTAATTATAAGAAGTAATTTTATGCAAAAATGAAGTGATTTTTTGCAATAAGTTTTTTAGATATATCAAATTTAAGAAATATCAAAAATTTTAAGTTTTTTAATTTTGAAAAAAAAAAATATTTAAATTTCAAAATTTAAAATAGTTTTTTTAGTTTCAAAGCATCATACACAACTGCATAAAAAATTTCAGAAAAATCATTCTAAAAAAGATTTTAGAATTTTGAGTCCCAGACCCCCTTAAATTTAAAGTTATTGCGCTTATAAACTAAGCACTAAAAAAAATATTTTTCCAAGTATATTTTTTATAATAAACTAGTTTTGAAGTAAATCTGGTTCGGATTTTCACCCTGTAATGTACTTCTTAGCTTTATTAATTTCAACTACAAACTAAAAGTAACCTTCTGATGCTACTAGCTATCATGGAGAACCTGAATTTTGGCAAATCTTGACAATGTATCTTTATCCCCTGCACCCCCATTTCATAAAACTTCCTTATTAAAACATTATAAATTAGGAACACGTAAAAAATTGTAAATAATTTTACCCGTAATATGGAGGCTGTGTTTTATTAAAACATAATCAAAACAGTATCCAAGAACTATGAGATACTACTTAAGGTGCTTATAATTACTTACTTAACATAAGAGTACTTAATATTTCAGAGAGATAGTTTTGAAATTCAATGCAAATCATACTTTTTATATTCTTACTTTTAGTGAATTCATTTAAGTATGATATCTCTAAATTATAATAAATTTTTAAAAATTATTATTGAATTATGAAAAGAAATATTTTAAATTAAAAGAAGAAAACACTTTTCTTTTTAAAAAAACTTTCTTAAGCAGCAGTAATCTTAATATGCACAATATACTATTAACTAATTTTACTTAAGCAAAGAAAAGTTGCTTCGAGAAATTTGCAAATCATTCTTCGTTATAATATATTTTGAAAAATACCTCAACTTCTTATAAAATGTTTAAATCAAATCAACTTTGATAAAGAAAACTAATTAAAAAAGAATTCATGGCTACTTATTATTTGTATTTTAAAAAATACATAACGAAGTATTTACCCATCGGAAAACATTAACGAAGTAAATTGTGCTCTCTTTATATAACATCAATAAAAAATGTGTGTTTATGTTAAAAATTAACTAAATAGTTATAAATATGTAAACTTCAAAAGGATTAATTGAATAAATCTGAAAATATCTCACAAAAATTCCATTCATATGAATATTACATTAAAGGTAAACACAAAGGAAAAATTCAATTTAAAGTTTTATAAATTTTACAGCAAAAAAGTATTATAATTATTTTATTCTTAAATATATTATTATAACTAACTTGAATTTCTATACAAAAAAGAACGTTTTCAAAAGCACAGTATCACTCAAAATCTTCTGCCGGCTATTTCGAAATATTTAAAAATTTAACTTCCAGACAATAAAATCGAGAAATAATGTTAATTAAAAAAAATACAAAACTTACGTGAATATTGAACCTTTGCTTCCATTCCAACTTCCAACAACTTTTCGAACTTTTTGAGGTTTGCACTACAGCATGATTCACAAAAGTCGTCTGCAGCTAAGCACTAGGAGAAGAAGAATCCTCCGATTCTTCCAATGTGAGAATATATCCCGCTCTTCTCAACTTCCTTTCTGAAACGATCTTAGCGCCACTTTGTTGAATTCTGCGCCGATCACTTAAGACATTTAGAATCCTATTCCGTTTCCTGAATGTAGGAAACTTGTTGCTTGTTCAATAAACGGTTCAATATGTTATAATTCACTAAGTTGGTAACTATTTCAATAATTTAAGTATTTAAAATAGGATTAATTTGGAAACCTATTCCGTTTCCTGAATGTTGGAAACTTGTTGATTGTTCAATAAACGGTTCAATGTGTTATAATTTACTGAGTTGGTAATTATTTAAATAATTTAAATATTTAAAGTAGGATTAATATGGAATCCATTCAGTTTCCCGAATATAGAAAATTTTATGCAAGATCAATGTACGGTTCAATTAGTTATAATTTACTGAGTATTTAAATAATGTAAATATTTAAAGGAGGATGAATTCGGATGATGTGTTGTCCAAAAGAATACTCCTTTAATAAAATAATAAATACGAGAAAGATTTATATATAGGGGCGTGTCGTTTTATATAAAAACAAAACAGTTTGTATTATGGACGACTCTGTATCTTATAAGTTTAGAAAAACTTTCGCTTAACTTATACCCAGAGCAATTCTTTTCATTAAAGTTTTCAATATCTAACTCCAAAACTTTTTCATTTTTCCTTTCATGCTGTATTTACTATTGAATATAGAAATAATTTTTAAAAAATCAAAGTGCACGTAATGTTAGTTTTGAAATATTGATAAAACCATCTTATTTAAATCAATGTAAATTATAAAGTCTTATAAATATATATAAAACTTCTGAATTTATCATATAATTTATTTTTTGTCATGTTAAAATTTTAAAATTTGAATATATTGCTTTATTTTAAATTGAAATAATTTAATGTTGATTTTTATATGGTTTTATAGACATTTTTCCATTCTTTTTTTTCTAGTGTTTATTTTTCTTCTTTCTTTTAGCTAAGAAATTATTTTCTGGTTTGTCAATTCAATATTAACATGCGTAAAATATGTCTTTATGTTCTTTGAAAGTACATGAACCTCTTGACGACTAACAAATAGTAGAGTTTAAGAAAGTTCTTAGTTGTTTTTGTATTTTTATGCTTTTCAATATTATTATTTTATATCATTGGTTTCGATTGAAAAGCTGCTCTAACTCCAATTTATCAATATTTTCAGGACAAGAGCAGAAAAACCTTTTAAGGTGATTCATCAGCATTATCATTCATTTGTAACAATTTATTCCATTGATATTTTTTCTAGTCGAACTCATCGATGTCTTCGCTTTTTATTTCTAGCATTGTCTAAAAAGTTTTATGGTAGTTTGCAAGGGTAGAATTATCACTTTTTCACACAAAGAAAATCGTCTCATTTTCTTTTTTTTTTTTTTTCGGAGGAGGTGGGAGAGGGGAATTATAGCAGTTTTGAATTTTAGTTTGTAATTTAATTCATTAGAGGCCATTTCTCGAACACTTATGTATTCATCGGTAGAAATTAGCATAATTTTGAAAATATAATGCACGCTCATTGCAAAAGTGTGAAAATTTCAATGGATAATGCCTGTCCTTCTGTTTATCCATTCACAAGAAATTGTACCTTCTAAAGTCTGAAATGCTTTAATAAATATTTCTTTTAATAAACCTGAAAAGATGTATATGGTCGGATATCAATTAAATCTTAACAGAAATTGAAGTATTTGCAAGCTCAAAGTTACAGTTTTCATTTCTTTAACTTAGTGAAAGATATAAATACTAAATATTTATTTTTTGACAAAGAACGTTTTTCCAATAAACTTATTTAATTAATTTCTATATTAATGTAGTCAATTGCTTACACAAATGTTACGCCAGTCTGTACTTACTTGACATTCTTAGTCAAAATTAAAATCGGCAATTGTCGATTTTTCGTATCTGTTCGTCACGAAAATTGTGTAAATTGTCAATTTGGCGATATTTTTTTTTTTTTTTTTTTTTTTTAGTATTTGCAAAATATAGCCGAATTCGATAAAGTTTCTTTTATTTTATTTTATTTCATTATATTTTATTTTGTTTCATTTTATTTCATTTCATTTCGTTTTATTTTATTTTATTTTATTTTATTTTATTTTATTTTATTTTATTTTATTTTATTTTATTTTATTTTATTTTATTTTATTTTATTTTATTTTATTTTATTTTATTTTATTTTACTTTACTTTATTTTATCTATATCTGATATAAAATATTCTACATACTATTGGATGAGGAAGTTACCAAACCTATTCCGGTCGAAACTGTCGGTCCGAGCAGATGTCCGGTCAGCCGGTCTCCAAAAAATCTTCAACCCTGGGTCTATCATCTTCAGCCAAATTGGACCTTCAAGGAGGCCAGGGGGTTCGAACTTTTTGTCAGCTAGAAAAAGTTCGTCACTGGTCGACAATATAACACTTAAATTTCCTCATAACTATATAGTTAGTTAAGTAGAACTATTGATAGAACCTTAAATCCGGATAGAACACAACAACACAACTTACTAATGATAAAACAAAATAAATCGTGGTTTGTTTTGTTTTTTGGTTTGTATGAATAGTTTTTATTATAAATAATTTCTAGAAATGAATCAGTTATTACAATTCTCAAGCCATGTATAAATAAATAGTAACAAGAAGCACTATTTTAGTTAAAGATATTAGTAATATGCATCCAGGTATTTGAATGCAGTCTTTGAAGTTATTGTTTTGATATTTAAGAGGAATACTTCTTTTTAAATGTATATTTTAAAGCTTTCAATGTTATTCTCCATTTCTATTTGTATAAACGCGACACTTCAGACTGTTTCATCTCAAATTTCTCCTCTTTCTGAAATCTGAAAATATTCACAGATAGATGCATCTTGTTTTGTACTGAAAAAAATATACATTTGGTTCTCTTTTGACAGGATATTGCATTTCTGGCTATGATCCAAAGTTATGAGACTTCAGATTTCCCCATTTTACTATAGACTGTAAATGTAGCATGGTTTTGCTTTACCAAACTTTGTGTTGAGCAATGTTAGATTTTTAATATGTAACAGTGATATATGATTTCTCTGTTGCTGTATCATGTTTCAGATTCAAACGTTTTTTATTAAGCTTTGTTGGCAAGCGGTAACCCTAGATTGAGGATTCAGCTACCATTTTTAATCCATGCATGTGAACTGATACACTGATTCCGGAGCATGAGTCTTCCAAAAAGTTTGTAACTGTATATTTCTTTAACAAATAATGATCAGGGATCACTTTAAACTGAAAAAGTTCTCAAAATTAATAAAAAATTCATAAATAGATAGGGGGATTGTAGTTTATTAAAAAAAGTTACAGAATTTAATTCGTGTATAGGAACGAAAAGCCCTTTCTAAAAGGGCTACTGAGGTTAAATCGTGCTAATGCAAAAATTGGTATTCTATCTTTAGAATGAACCAAAATAAAAAAAATTTATATACATGACTTAATCCATTTTAAAGGGGGAAATTTTGGAACTATAACCCAATTGATTAATTCAATAGTGAAAGGCATGTTTTTAAATGCATTATATTTTAATATTTTGGTACATTCCAAAGAGTGTTAGGGTTTTTAATTAATGGTATTTGACTTCAAGAATATTTTGGAATGGGCATTTTTCCCTAACAGAGGTTGTAAAAAAACGTTTAAAAAATACTTTCAAAATAAACTAACCATGATATCAATGTAAATTGAACCTTTGAAGTAAAACTAAAAATGTAGAACATCGCACAACTTTCAATTACACTATATAATGGTGACTGCATTTAAATTTTACATGGATTGATGTAATTTACCATTTCATTTTCATATTTCATTATTTTAAAAAATTGAGATAATTAGTATATTTGCCCGAAAAAAAACACCTTCAAATTGGTAATATATTTAGCGATAAATATTATGTTATTTCTTTCAATTAAGTTGAATGAAAGAGAAACAGTGGTTGATCGACAATGCAAAAGGGAAAATAGCTCTATATAAAAGGCATTCGTTTCTCAAATTTTCGTTTTTCCATTTCAAATTTCTACTGTTATTTTCCTTTTTCAATTACAAAATATACGGTTATTTTGGAGATACTATGATGTTTAAAACACCTTAATAGGTATTGTTAAAACTATATTTAAAACGTTAGAATCTTTTTTTTGGCAATTGATTGATGAAAAACAAAAAATTCATGGCAGATACCTAATGCTCATGCGCAGTTTAGACCAAAACCTTAGTGACAGATCCCAATGCCATCAATAACTCGTACATAAAATTTAAAAATCGTAATTCAATCCGTTCGGGAACTGTGCTGACCACAAACAGACACTTTTTCTCGAACACTTTTTTTTTTTCTTCTTTTTTTTTTCTTTTTTTTTTCTTTTTTTTTTTTTAACCCTGGAAAAACCCGTTTGCATTGGCGTGTACAGAAAGTAAAAGAGCTTTTTACATTCCATTTCAGATTTGAAGTGTGAGTCAATGATGTTGGTTTACGTTGGTTTTTAATAGAGTTAAAACGCAAGTTGAATATGCTTAATTTAACTTGAGGGGTTAAATTGATCAATGAAATTGATCAGTAAAGAGAACGAAATGAAAATTCCTAGATATTGTTAGATATATCCTGGAATTGTTATACATCGATAAGAAACGTTATGAACTCATACCTAACATGCTTAATATATCATAAGTCATAAGTCATAACATGCTTAATATATAATTATCTTAAACGAAGCATTAGAATTTAACATAATAATGCGTACTGTCTGTCTATCAGAAAAAGAGCTCACTCCAGAGTCTGGTATATAGCGATTACTATAGGAACAAAACTCGTCGGTTTAGAATTGGCATGCAGGAAATTAATGTTCAAAAAGGATTTAGAGTCGATTTCTTTTTCTTGAAATCCCGATGGACAATGGAGCTAGAATAATGACATTGGAAATAGACAAGACCATGATAATAGACATCACTAGACACGATGGAGGAAGTATTCATGTAATAGACAGTATCCAATTTTTACTTTCAATTACTGATATGTTAACGTAGGGTAGTGAAAGTATTAGATTTAGTTATAAAAAAATCACGTTTCTACACGTTTTGGAACGTATTGAGTTCAAAAAGTAGTCTACAGAAAATTTTTGCCTGTGTATTTGAAGTCAACATAACTCTCGAACGAAATGTTCTACGGTGTTCAAATGTTGTGTACAGGTTAGTGGTGGCTAATGTACCTGTCATTAAGGTTTTTGTAGAATATTGCCGTTGCCAAGTGCAATTGGAAAATCTATATTTTTCAATTGCCAAAAAATGGCTCGAACTATTTTGATCAAAATCTCGGCTGTAATATAGTTTAGGTCCTACATCCCTACGTTCGAAATTTCAGTAGAAATAAAATAAAGGTCGAAAATTATGAAAACGAAAGTCCTTAACACATATTCCTCTTCCCTTGAGCATCTCCTTTCAATTACTGTTTTTCTCTCTTGCAATTACAAGATAGGATAAAGTAATGTTTCTCGAAAAAGATATCGTCAATTTTGCCTCTTTGTCGGGGTAAGGTTGCCAGTAAAATAATTAATGTCAAAAATATCGTCAAACTGTCCCTTTTTTAAAATAATGAAAATATAAAAAAAGAAAATCACACCAATCCATGATAAATTTAAAAGGAGTGACAGTATTAAATATAATTGAAACTTTTACGATGTTCCACACTCCTAGTTTTTATACGGGTGTCTCAAAAATTTTGGTACGGGATTTATTTCTTTAACGATTCAGACAAATGGAATCAGTGTCAGTTTCAAAAATTCTCCAAATAAGATACGAAATCACTAGATGATAGTTTAATTATGATGAGTATCATGGTATAAAAGGTAGTAGTTTTAATTTTCAAACATACTCGGTTGAGAAAATGGTTAATTACAAAAACTTTCCAGAGATATAATCCCATTTATGCAGAAAAAAGTAACAACCTTTCTTTAGAACTGACCAAAACAGAACATATTCAAAAACGTGGCACGTTTTTAAGAACTAAGTGATAAGGAAAATTAACGAAAGAAACCATGTTGACAATTTTAGTTTCTTAAAGTACTCTAGAATTCTAAATATTTCCATCCAAGAAAGCATGTAGGGAAGAAAATTCTTTAATCAACAGAAAGTTTTAATGAAACGTTAAAAACATATTACAGAACATGGCTCCCAATAACTTAGGAATTTAATTTTCTAAATAAAGATATGGTCGGCTCAATTTTAAATTCATTTTGATACTGTCAATTTTAACGAAATAATACTACGCTAGTTTTTGTATTAATATGACTTGACCTTAGAAATACTTTTGTAATTGACCATTATCTACAGGGGGTGTTTTAAAATATAAATTATGTAACTCTTGAAATAAATGAAAATCCCTCTATCAGTTTATAATTTATTCTTTTTTACAAAATCCTGTTATTGGTCCATTGATATGTCAAAAGATCACATGCAATATGTTACTAATATATTTCATTGGCTATAATAGAAGTCTGTAGTTTTCTGCAATATTGATCCAACGTTATTTGACGTAAGTTTATTTGTATTATGCATATAAAATTATAAACTGTATTTATTCTAATGCATAAATTTTTTCAAGAAACCAAACAACAAAATAATTAAATGCTTAAATACATACTAACCTCTCACCATAAAAAATTTATGGTGAATGAATGGAGTCTGAAGATGAGAAATTTCCTCAGTTGCTGAAAATAAAATAAAGAATATTGTATAAAATTATTTTGAAATTATTATTACTATGGGGGAAAAAAAGATATTTTAAGAGGGGATAATATTAACAATTTCGGTCAAACTGAAGTTCTTCAAAATGTTTTCAAAGATTTTATTTTTAGCAAATCTTTATATTTTTTTTTATTTTTTTTTTAATTCTAAAAAAATCAGCTGCTATTCCTAAAATATCTATTAAATGTGAAAAGAGTAAGCTCAAATAGGAAACAATATTAAGATAAATCGAAAACAAGTAGAAAAACAGTTTTGAAACGTACCGCACAGAAAATACTTGCCACAAATTTATTTATAACAAATTCTATTTAGTATCTTTGTGATATTAAAATTAATATGTGTTTAGAGGTAAAATTAACAAGTGTTTAGTGGCCCACGAAAAATAAGTGTTAAATACCACAAAGGAAAAAAGGAAACATAAAAGCTGAATTATGTGGGAACTAATACTGTCTGTCTATTCTGTATGGAGAATAGCTCCCGTCAGATAGTCTGAAGTGTGGCGGCTGCTATAAAAACAAGACTTTGGGATTTAGAATGGGGATGATGCATGCATAAAATTGTCGTCGAAAAAGGTTGCAATACATCAACTCTATATGTACTTCTCTTTGAATCTCCTTAAGAAAAAGAGGCAAGTATTGTTCCCATGGCAACAGACAAAGCTAGACAGCGGGAAGGAAACAATTTTTGTGATAGACAAATTGTTGGATAACCTGTCTGAAATTTTTCCCACAGCTACATACCCGAACATACACTATCTGGCCAAAATTATCCGGACACCCAGTGGTATGGACTTAGAGCATCCTGAGGCACATATTAATATGATGTTGGTCCCCCTTTTGCATCGATGACAGCCTGCACACGTTTGGGAAGACTTTCCACCAATTTTTGATAGATGACCATAGGAATTGCCTTCCAGACGTCCATCACAGCTGAAGTGAGTGCTTGCAGTGAAGATGGTCGATTTGGCTGGCTACGTAATCTTCGCTCTAATTCGTCCCAAAGGTGTTCTATGGGATTTAGATCGGGGCTCTGAGAATGCCAGTCCAGTTTTTGAATACCCATTTCGTCAAACCACGTCTGTGCAAGCCTCGATGTGTGAATGGAGCAGTTATCCTGCTGGAAGAGAAATGGGCCTTCCCCGAAATATTGCCATAGAGTTGGGAGTGCAGCATTGTCCAGAATGTCCACATACATCTCAGAGTTCATGTTTCCAACCACAGGAACTAACGGACCCAGGCCAAACCACGAGAAACACCCCCACACCATTATGCTTCCACCACCAAACTTAACAGTCGGCACAATGCAGTCACTATAGAAACGTTCGCCGGGCATCCGCCAAACCCAGACGCGTCCATCCGACTGCCAGACTGTAAAGTGAGATTCATCACTCCAAAGAACAGTTTTCCACATGTCCACAGTCCAATGACGGTGAGCTCTACACCATTGCAATCGATGCTTAGCATTCTGTGGAGTGATGTTCGGCTTGTGAGGGGCTGCACGACCATGGAATCCCAAATCTTTTAACTCTCGACGGGCAGTCATGCTGCTAACACTAACGCCTGATGAACTTTGGAACTCCTGAGAAATTTTCACCAACGAGGACTTGCGATTTTGTTTCACTACCCTTTTCAGAGTTCTGCGGCTGCGTTCACCAAGTGTTTTCGGCCTACCGGTTCGTTTTTCTGCCGTTTCACTGCCTCGACGTTTCCACTTCACAATTACATCACTCACAGTGGATTTAGGTGTCTGTAGAATGTCCGCAATCTCACGAACTGATTTCCCACAGAGGTGGCATCCCACTATTCTGCCACGATCAAACTCATTAAGCTCTTTTGACTTAATCATTGCCTCACAAACGCATAAATACAATCTGACAAACCACTACCAACATTTTTATAGCTTCCAATTACGTATCAAATTGCGTCACTCGCCAGAACCACTTTTTTAAGGGGTGTCCGGATACTTTTGGCCAGATAGTGTATAAAAGTAATGATAAAAGAAAGAAAAAAATAGTTTTATTAACTATACATTTGTTTTTGAGATAGAAACAAATATGGTTTCTATTCTTTAATAAGTATGTGTTTCATACCAAATAATAGCTAATGGTGTGAGGATTTAAAAAATTATTTGATTATAGTTTTAATAACATTATTTTGGTTATCCAAAATATCTTAAATTCAACGAAGTAAATTTAAACGTATTATGGCTACGGTCTAAATTATAAGCCGATTACGACTTTCCCTTACATGTTCTTAGTGGCTCAAATAGGAGCACATTTCATTATATTTAGACTTTTGTCTAAATTATAAACCGATTATGACCTTGCCTTAAGTGTACTTACTGGCTTAGATAGAAACACTTAGATAGAAACTTATTTGTCTAAATTATAAGCCAATTATGACCATACCTTACGTATACTTAGTGGCTTAGATAAGATCACATTTCCTCAGATAGGAACACATTTGCTAAATTATAAGCCGATTATGACATTGCCTTACAGGCTTTACTTACTGACTTAGATAGGAACACATTTTATTACTTGTCTAGCGGGTTCAAATTTCGCTTCTTCACTTCAACAGCAGTAACTGTTGAAGTGAAGAAGCGAAATATAATACATCAGGGGTATCTTAAAACTTTTCATAAATCTTTAAAGTTTTAATTTTGTAAAACAAATATATTTTGAAAATTATATTAAGCAAAATGTAAAGTGTATTGGTTCCCATCATTTGCACAAGAGAAATTTGTTGATTATTGCATTGTAAAATATTCACTGATGAACAAATGCGTCGCAACAGCTTCAGGACTGAAATACAGAACACACGGCGTGTGATTATTTGGAAATGACCAGAATTTGTTCTCTATAACAAAAACATGTAAAACAATATAATAAGAAACCAAGCATTAAACATATGCTCACTTTTATCTTTTATTGCCCAAACCATTGAGTTCACATTATCTTCCTCCGAAAGAAGTATTCTCTAAACAACATCTTCCAAAATTTAAAATAAATCTTTTCTTTTCAAAACAGGCCAGTGACCTATACTTATAACTTTATAAAATCTCTTCTTTTTTTTTTTTTTTTTTTTTTCTTTTTTTTTTTTTTTTTTTTTTTCTAACAAATAATGAAGTCTCATTCCTACAGTTTCTGAATTTATTTTCAAACTAATTATGTAACAATGAACGCCACATATTGCGTCTATCCAATAAAATTTTCTTCCAAAGAAGAAAACACTCCGTTTCGAAATTTCCGGAATAGAATTTCCAATAAACATGTGTCATAAAAGTAAATCTTTGTCGCAGTAAATCCAATTGTTTCTAATCAGTTAGACTTTTCTGACAATTATTTTTCCGGTCGTCTACAGTTCGAGGAGAACAAGAAGGCGAAAAAGACTTATTTAAGAAAGATAAAAAACAGTACTAAATGCGAAAGTTAGATGACCAGATTTTGAGTTTTTAATGAAATCTGAGGCTTGAGATGAAACGCGTTGAACGCGCTTTTGAATTGAACAACAATTCTTTCTGAGCTTTCTGTTGAAGGCCTTTGTTCTATGAGAGATGTTTCAAAAGTTTGTGTATTGGCTTTTTTTCATTATCAAGATAGTCTTAACAATACTAGGGGTTTGGAGCATCGCACAACTTTCAATTACACTATAATACTGACGGGGAATTTTGTCATTTGCCGTTATTATATTTTCATTATCCATTTAGCAAAAATGGCCAATTTGGCGATATTTTTTGCAATAATTCTTGTGGGGTCTAGAATTAAAAAAAAAAAAAAAAACTCCATCAAAATGATGATTTTGGCGATATACTTTTCGATAATCCTTATAATATCCTTTATTATAAGTGAAACTGAGGGGAGAAGAAAAAATTATCGTTGATGAAGGGATGCTAAAACTTTGTGTTGAAGGTATTCGTTTTTCAACTTTTTACGCCATTAAAGTATTTTTACGAGAATTTCAGAGGTGGGGATGTTTAGAACACCTTAAAAGGCATTAGAACAGCGATTTTTATTAAAATCGTTTGAGAAGTTTTTTAGCAATCACTGAAAAACATGATTTTTTCAATGATAGCTACCCTAGGCGCATGCGCAATTTTGACAAAAACCTTACTGACAGGTCCCATGGCCACCAGCAAACCGCATACCAAATTTGAATATCGTAGGTCAATTTGTTCGGGAGTTATTCTGACCACAGACACATAGACATACATTTTTTTTTAGATCAATTTTTTGAAATCAGGATGTTCCAAAAAGTATAGAAAAATGCAAAAAAATTAACAAAAAAAAATTACCGAATGCTATACTTTTATTACCCTATATATTACAAAAGGGTGATTGAAAGTAAAAAGAATGCGGCTTAGTAGAAAATATATTTTTCACAAAATATGACTTTTAATTGATATTTTAAGAAATTAAGCAACGATTGTTGTAGATAAAAGGAATTTACATCAAGTAAAGTCTGTTTGCCAATAAGTGATATTAGAAAGTTAACAATAGTTGCTGACAGAAATGTATAAAAAAAAAATTACATTAAATATTGGTAATAGTCTGCAATAAGGAACGAGATCCCATATTATTGATATTTAAATGAATGAATCGTCAGAAAGTCATAGTCCTCAATCACTCACTGTCTCTAGTCACAAATTCTTCCACTCTTACAACTTGGATAACAAAGTCAGAAAACTTATTCCGATCTCGATCAAACAAATTTTGGGTTAATCCTAATATCCTATTTCCTATAACGTCAGCTCGCTAAAAATTGATATACATAATTTTAAAGTTGCGCATAGTAAAAGCAATCTTTCACAAATTCTTCACAATCTTCACAATCTTTTCAAATTGACAACAATACGTGGCAAAAAGGGGTGAAGCGTTTCAAACGTGAAATATTCCAAAGTCCTTTTTCCCATAAAGCCTGGTAGCTGAAAATTAGTGCACATTCTCCCAATGTTGTACAGGGTAAAACTAATCTAAATTACCTAAAAAAACTAAACTTAATGCTAATCTAAAATTAATCTTAAATTACCATGAATATGAGGGCGAAAAGGGTTCAAACGCTAGAAATGCGCAATATTTCAAAGTACTATAGAACCAAGGCGATGAAAATGGTTACGCATACTCCCAAAGATATTTATAATAAAACTAATCTATGAAATTTTCAACTAAAGGGTCTAAAAGTCGTAAAATATTCCAGTGTAATATGTTCCAATGCACATTTTTTATGCAGCTAGAATGAATTTAAGTGAGAGCACAAGTTTCCAAAGATGTACATGGACGATTCTGAAATTAGGGGAAATTTCAGTCCCTGTGCTCTTATTAGCTTAATATTTATTCCTTCAAATGTGGAAATTGCTATTAAGTAGAAAAAAGTTTACATTTAATGCAGCGATTCTCAACCTGTGGGGCGCGCCCCCCTAGGGGGTAGGGCGTATTGAAAAAAAACTTTTTTGGGAAATTCAAAATTTCAAGTTGATAAAAAGTTGCCACTATGGGCACATATTTACCAAAAAATTTTTTACTTCAATTGAAAAATATTTAAGTCTCCCGGAATGGAGCTGAAGTTTGATTATTTTTGACGAAAACGAAGATTTTTTTAAAAAATTTAAAAACATAAATATAAAGCAAATTTTTATTTTTAAGTATTAAAATGTAAAATTCAGAATATTAATTAACAGTAATAAAAAAATTATATCTGCCATTTAACATCTAGGTCTCCCGGAATCTAGATGAAAACCTTCATTTTCTTACAAAATACGGAAATTTTTCAATTTTCAACCCATTCTTTTGGTTACTTTCAATTATTTTATTTATAGTGTAGTTATAGTAGTACAGCATTTTGAAATATCGGGAATATCATTTTTATGAAATGGCGTATACTAAACTCAAGTGTTAAAGTCATGTCACTTCTGCACGACTTTGGATTCTCCAACCAAAAAGACTCTAGGTTTGAGACATGGAGGTAACGTTTTTGAAAATGATTCCATGTTACAGAGTTCGAGTGATGAAAGTGTACTTGATAATAAAATACTTCGATCAGAGGAAAAGCCAGAAAGTTCAATTATTTTAGTGAAGCAAGGGCAGCATCCAAGAAAAGCTGCTCTCTTTTTAAACAGATTGTGACCGTAGAGCATTTCTATTAGAGCAGAAACTCAATTAGCAACTGCTCTTTTGCGGGATTTAAATGTTGTAAACCTAGAAAATCAAGCTGTGGTAATAGATAAATCGATGATTTTCGTGAAAGGGTAAAATACCATCTTGGTATTAGTTCAACTATTTTTTACTTTATTTATATAATCGAAAGGATGAAACAATAAGTTTAGAAATTGTGAGTAGTAAATATGGTCGCATAAATAAACGAGAAGAACACTTATCTTTGGTATAAGAACTATACTCAATATATTTTGGACACGCAATTCTAGACTTGGTTGTAGAAAAAACGTGGTTGTGTGTGCGAGGTTGTTTTAAACTCTTTTCTATCGCTGTTCCTTTTTCAACTATGAACGATAGCTCCTGTTTGCCTAAGCCAGTTATGACCATGTTATGACACGTCTTTCCATTACTATAGTAGATTGCCAATCAATAAGATCTATGTAGTAGGGGTTTTTTTGGGGGGTTTTGCATTTAAAATAAATTTTTGCTGATAATTTTGCTTGTAACTTTGTAAAACTTTTTGTATCCTTTGGCTTGTTAGACATCGAATATGTTTTCTTGAGTCAAACAACATTCCCAAAAGGAGATGTTCAGAGTTTACCATAAAAGAACTTCTTTGTAGAGTTTATTGAACAAGATACTTAAGATTATCTTCTAAATACTCGATTCGTTGTATTATTATCTTAAAAATGTTTTTTGATGCATAAATAATTCTAGGAGGACATATTGTAAACCATAAGGGAGTACACATTTCCATTACCAACTCAGCTTTTTCTTTTCTTCAACTGCGAGGTTGGATTAAGTGATACGATATATAAACGGGACATTCGATATGCCATTTTCAGTCATCTTGAATGGGAGGTGTTTCCAGGCTTTTGCTTGCTAAACCTTGGGAACATTTGCTTGTTACTATAGCCTGACATATTTTCTCATATTTCTGGTCAGTGTTAAACTTTTTAAAATCATCTTCTGGAAAAACACTATGTTATTGTATTCAACAACTGGTAAATCTAGGCAACTTGTTAAACGTTTTCCTATTGGGCAGTAAAAGAAGTAAGTCAAGAAATTGGACCATTGAGGGTAATCATAACATTCCTAAGCGACAATTTGTTTCAATGAAGTACACAAACAACTGCTGGAACTGGTTATTATAAAGTATATTCGAATAACGAAATTGATCAATTAGACACTTCGGTATTTCATGCAGTACCACCATAACCAAGCCCTTGAATAGTTTTCTAATTAATGTGGCTTTTTTTCATAAATTGTAATGATGATACTACGTTTCGTTCAGAGCCACTGTCTGGAGTTGCGTGTCCAAAATATGTTGAATATAGTTGTTATACCAAAGCTACCTGTTCTTATCGTTTATTTATGCGACCACATTCACTACTTATAATTTCTATACTTATTGCTTCATCCTTTCAATAATACAAGCAGAGTGAATTTTGTTTTATCTTATACCTTGGTGGTATTTTATCCTTTCACGAAGATTCACTTTATCCATTACCACTGCCCGGTTTTCTAGTGTTACAACATTTAAATCCCGCAATTGAGTATCTGCTCTAATAGAAATGCTCTACGGTCACAATCTCTGGAAAAAAAGAGATTTTCTGGCAGTCCTTGCTTCACTGCAATAATTGAACTTTCTGGCTTTTCCCTGGTCGACTTTAGTATTCTCCATTTCATAAAATTATACTGCCGATGTTTCAAAATGCTGTATTACTATACCTACACTATAAATAAAATAATTGAAACTAACCAAAAGAATGGGATGAAAATGGAAAAATTTCCGTATTTTATAAAAAATAAAGATTTTCATCTAGATTCCGGAAACCTAAATGTTAAATAGCAGATATAATTTTTTATTACTGTTAATTAATATTCTAAACTTTACATTTCTATACTTGAAAATAAAAATTTGCTTTACATTTATGTTTTTAAAAAAACTTGAAAATCTTCGTTTTTGTCCAAAAAATTTAAACTTCAGGTCCATTCCGGGAGACCTAAATATTTTTCGATTGAACTAAAAAAAAATTTGGTAAACATGTGAGCACAGTGACAACTTTTTATCAATTTGAAATTTTGAATTTCCAAAAAAAGTTTTTTTTCGATACGCCCTACTAGGGGGGCGCGAGCACACTAGAGGGGAGGCACGAGAATATCCAAGAGAAAAATATTATTTTAAAAAATTGATTCTCTGACACTTACACACAGAAAACAAAATACATTTCGACATATTTAACAAATAAAGTAAAACCACTTACTAATTCAAAACTTACTTAATCAAAACATACTAAATTAAAAACAAATTGAATAATTATTAGTGACTTCTTTGGGCCTGTCTTGCAGAGCAAAGTTTTTCAAAGGAAGGCTTAATATTAGAAATAGCCACTCTCAGTTCTGTTTCTATGTTTAGCCGAGATCTATATTTTGTCTTCAAAGAACCCACAACAGAAAATCCAGTTTCACAAAGGTAGGATGTTGAAAATGTTAATAGAATGCGAAATGCCCTTGTTTTTAGTGCAGAAAAATCCTCCTCTACTCCTACCCAAAATTCAAATAGTGATTTATTACTAAATTGTCTTTTGGTTTCTCAACTTTTGTCGTGAAGTCTATGCATTTTTCTTCCTCATAAATTGAGAGTCCTTCGGGAGTCTTATGAAATGGATCACTAACCCACTCGTAACTTGCTATCAGTTTGTATCAGCAAGAAAATACTTTTTTAAATTCTTTGCCAGTATGGCTAAATAAATTTCAATGGTTACAAAAACCACTTTTACATGTTCTTCTTCAGCCTTGTAAGTTTTAGTACAATCATCCACATTTGCAAACATTGTTAGGTTTTTTTGCTTTAAATTTCTGCTCCACAATTCCAATTTTCTACAAAAAGCATTAACTTTACCACTCGTATCCAACATATGTGTATTTTCTTCTTGGAGTTGAAGATTCAAGTTATTTAATTTCTCGAATATATCGACCAAGTAGCACAATTTCATCACAAATAAACCATTGCGAAAATTATCGGCTTCCAGTCTGTTTTCTTCTTCTAGGAAAATAGCGATTTTTTCTCTTAATTCAAAAAACGTTGCAAAAATTTCCCACGTGATAACCATCTTGCCTCGTAATAAAATAGTAACGCTGAATGTACTGAACCCATGTCTTTACAAAAAAGTGCGGAAAAGATTCTCGATTTCAGGGGTCTCATTTTTATATAATTTACTACGGTTATAACCGTAGTTAACACAATATTCAGACCAGGATTCATTTCTTTCGAAGCCAAAGCTTCTCTGTGGATCATGCAATGTGTCTAGACGCAATGAGGCGATTTTTGTTTTACAAGTGCTTGTATACCTTGGAATCTTCCGTACATTGAACGAGCACCTTCGATGCATATTCCGACGCAATTTTTCCATTCTTTGTTTGCCTCGTTCATAAAATCATTTAAAATAGCAAATAATGCGAGCGCTGTTGTTTGGAGTTCTATTGGTTTGCAAAAAGTAATTCTTCTACTACTGACATATTATCACAAAATCGAACATAAGCAATTAAATGAGCATTTTTATTACTATATGTTGCTTCATCAAGCTGTATTGAAAACAATTTGTCACGCAATTTCAAGAAAAGCTGACGCTGTACATTTTCAGCTATATCACCAATTCGACGAGCAACAGTATCATTTGAAAGAGGTGAGGACTGCAATTGTTTTGAAAAATTATCTCCAAACATAGTTTCTACAATCTCAATTGCTGCTGGCAAAATAAGCTCTTTTCCAATGGTGCGAGGTTTTTTTACATCTGGCTAGTTTATATGAAACTTTGTAAGATGCAGTTAGAGCTTTTTTATTCACCAAGTTTCTTTAAAAAATGGTTTTTGCATTTTATATGATTTTAATTTTAATTCAAAGAATTCTCTGGGTTTGCTGACGTACTCACTATGAAGCGTTTCCAAATGTCGTTTAAGTTTATTAGGTTTCATGCTGTCTGCGGCCAATATTTTTGAGCAAATGATACACAGGGGCCTTTCTTCTTCATTTACTTTAGTACTGGTAAATCCAAAATTTAAGTATTCTTGAGAATATTTTCTTGATTTTATTTTCGGAACCACGCTCGTCTGTGATGTATTTGTTGATGCTTGACTATCTTCAAATGCTCATTTACTTCCACTTAAAAATTTATCCATGAGTCTGAATAAATCTGCCGTCGTGAATATTTTATATGGTGAATTGCAATTAAAACGAAAACATATATAAAGTCCACAATCACGATAGATTCGATAGCGGTAGAACGATCGACTCGAATGAGACTGGCTGGAATTAAAACTTGTGTTATCGAACATTTTTCTTCTTCCTAGGAGAAAGCCGACCAAACGGTATAGTGGTTAGCGTGCTAGCTTCTAGACCGCGAGGTTGCGGGTTCGAGTCCCGTTTTGGCATGGGTGTTTGTAAATGTATGTTGGCTTGTCTAATGACGAATGTTTCGGCGCATTATAGCCCTCGTGTTGCTGACAGCGCCAGATAATCTGAATACAACCAATCCTATGAGAAAACATTTGCTCTGCGCATGCTCGAGACGGCATTGGTCGAGTTCACCGCCCACTTGGCAAAATGCCAGATGTGGTTTCTCGCCTAAGTTGGCTCGCTTTTACTCATGTTTGTCAGTTAGTTAAAAAATAATTTAAAAACAGAACCCTAAAAACTCAATATATATTATTGTTGTATACATTTTATAGTAAGCGGGGCGCGAAGAAAATTATGATTGAAAACTGGATCGCGAATACTGAAAGGTTGAGAATCGCTGATTTAATGTTTTCAGTCTTTATTTTACATATTTATTTATATATCATTATTTTTTTAAATCCAAAGTATGGGAAATATAACCTCCATGGAATGTCCCCCCCCCCCTGTATTTTTAGAGTTAACTGAAGAAATAAACCTGATTAATGATATATTTGGGTATTTTTGTGCTACAGTGCATTATGTTTTTTGTTTTTTTTCCTTCAACCTGCAAACGTTTAAATAAGGTCACACATAAATTGTAACGTGTGAACACCATGAAAAACTTCAAAATAAATTCAAGTCATGGTTTTTTCAACATTTTTGGAGTTGATTCACAATGAAGAAGGTAAGATCCAAGTTTCTCTCTGTATTAAAAAAAAAGTTAGGAATCGAATTTTGTGTCACGTGTATCTCAATTTCTGGAGCAAGGAGAACTCTGAAATTTGAAACATAACTAGTTTCTGCATTCATTTAGTTTCAAAAGAAGAAAAAAATTTGAATTCCTATTTGGTTTTGGTTTTTTTAATTAAATTTTAAAATTTGGCCGTAATGGTAATCCAATGGGACAAATTTTTCCCCTACGCGTCTATCGCAATAAATACTCGAAATTTCATTATCAAAAATATGTTCGTTAACGATCTTATTACATCCGATTTTTACTTTGAAAGTTGAAAAGTGTTCCGCGTCACACCATTTTACGGTACTACTTCAAATGAAGAAATGCGGTGTATGGAAAAAGTCGAAAGTTTCATTGTGATGTACCTACAATGAAATTTTTCACATTACCACAGTGGTTTAAATACAGAAAACAGTTTCTGAAAAATAAAAGAAGAATACGAAAATACTTAAATAATATTATAAATAAATAACAGATTATATGTGAAGGATTTTGATATGAAGAACAATGTAAAGAACTTTGAATGAGGTTGTTGACTGACGATTGTTATTAACAATGTTCCTACATGGTAATTTGAAAACAATATATTTACGAAAATAAAAAATTTAATAACTCACTGTTGTAAAATATTAATGTTGTATCCAATTGTTATTACTTCAATTTGTGCCTGAGATATGTGAGAAATTATTGACATGCTCTCTAATACACAAAACTAAAAATCAAAATTCATGAAATTTTTTAAAAAATGCGTTTCCCGGTGCCCCATGCTGACTTATGATTTTTCGCAAATGGTAAATATTTACAAAAGCCTATTTTAAGTTTAATCAACATTTAATAATTAGATTTTTAAATAATAGAATATGAATAAGTCAAACTTTCTATTTATTGGACTTTTGTGAATTTTATTGATTAACAACTATTCATGAATTAGTCAAAAATTCTGAATTCAGCAACTGAAAATTCAAGCTATTAAAATAATAACAAGGAATTAAAACATTTTTGCTCTTATTAGTAAACTATCTGCGTTGACCCGAGTTATTGAGCACCCGTTGAGGCATATGAGATTTTGAATTTGAAAAAAAGAAATCTGATTAGCAATCCGCCAATCCCCCAGTTGTGACTGTTTGAAGTTTCTTTTAATTGCCAATGGAATCATATACTGCTTAATATAAAAAAAAAAAAAAAAAATACAATATTTGTGACTCTTCAACAAATTCATTTATTATGAACCGACACAGAACAATTCTAAAAAAGAATTTTAAATAAATCATATTTCTTAAAATACAATACCTAAAAAATGAACAAATATCTTCTTGATAAACTACATATTTAGTTTTCCCAGCAAGAGCAAAAAATAAAAGTTGCTTCCTGAACTGAGCCATAGATATAACTCGATGGGTTACTGAGGAGCCTTTCTGTTTGAATTTTCAGAATAACATAATTGTCTTTCAGAAGAACTTCCACAACTTCTTAGTTCTCGAAGCTTTTTAGAATTGACTGCAATCCGCTTTATGATGATTTTCTTTTTGTAAGATATTAAAAGCGTGAATACATTGAGAGTTTGTATCATAAAAGCTCGTCTGCTTACATTTAAATTGTTGCCAACTATATTTCCTTTCCGAAGAAACTGTCGGGATATAGATAAAGCATAGGCTGTAATACGATAAAAATGTGTTTAGTGTAATAAACATTTTGTGTGCATTTAAAGAGTGTAAAAGGTTTACTTAAAGCCATCTGCAGTCAATAGACTGCTTATCAATAGACACAAATTTGATCTAAAGTAGATAAGTAGATCTTGAGTTATAGACGTACATACATACATACATACATACATACAGACAGATTTTTAATTTTATCTATATTTTGAGATATTCAAGGAGGTATAAAATTAATTATTCGAAAGAATACATTTTACATACGTTCCTTTTTAGTTTAATAATACCATTATAAATAATAAGATCCAACTTCAATAAACAAATAATGTTTATGTAAAACTTTTAGCAAAATTTCAAGATTAACTATTTATAATAGCGTTGAACCTTTAAAAAGTGTTAAAAATAATTTGAAATAATTTTAAAATAATTAATATCTTACTTCAATATTCCATTATTAAAGTATTGCACAAGTTATGCTCCTATTGCTTATATATGTTCATTGCTTATAAACTAATTTTAAATAATAATAACTTTAAAAGTTCTTAATTAAATTTAAAACTTTTAATGTTGTTATTATTATTTTGCGTTATAAAAAATATTAATTATAAGGTAATACATATTTATATTTAAAATAATATATTAACATATTTACAGTTATCACAAAACATTCAACATAGTATAATGACTATTAATAGAGGTAGTAGAAAGTTTTATCTTCAATGTTAAATTGTAAAAACTATTTTTTTTTTTTTTTTTTTTTTTTTTTTTTTTTTTTTAAATACAAAGAATTGAGTAGAAAACAATTTTAACATAAAATAATAGAAAATGGACGAAAAACGTACTTTACGATATGCTTCATCATCTAATATAAAACATATTTTTAAGAAAAGAAGTAGGAAATAGTGCATTCAAATTACTCAAGAAAATCTCAATACCATTGTTTTATCCCAAATGTATTTCTTACATCTCCAAAGAGAATATTTATAATATGATTGGAAATATAATGATTTTTATAATGATTGGAAAATGCGTAGTAATTATATCCTTGTTTTATTCACATTTTATTCTTCCTGTTAGTATTATTACAAGTGTATGTTATTAAATTTCAAGAAATATTGCTACTCTGTTTACAACTAAAATTCCTGGAAAGATTCAAAAATAAATAACAGTTCTATTATTTCCCAACAAAAAATGAAGTTTAAAAATTCCACTTGGTTAAGTATATTTTAGTTTACCTACTTTATTATAACTATGTAGAGAAATCCTATTAATATATAAATAGGAAGTATTGCTGGTTGGTACGTTTGTTAGTAAGCCGGAGAAAACGGAGTAACAGATTTCTAAGAAACTTACAGCATGTATTCTGAGCATCTCAAAGGTAAACTTACGATGAAATTGTCATTTATTTCAGTTACGACTGTTTAGAATTGTGGAAAATTGCATAGTTTTAAATGAATTTTGACTTTATGCATTATCAAATTTCAAAATTAAAAATAAATTTAGTTATTAATTTTTCTTTTCATCTCGATTCGCAGTTATTGATTTAATCTCTTTGACAAGGTGCCGTGATATTAAATTTTATAACAGGCATAACTACAGTAATAAAAGTATAATAAAAAATTTTGAAGTCAAAATAGCAAGTGGTTCTTTCTTACTAATTTTTTTAAGTAATTATAAGCTATCTTATAAAAACTTTTGGAGTGAATAATAAAAAAAGCTGCTAGTTATTTTACCTTCAAATTTTTTATTGAAATTTTATTAGTGTTGTTATGCCTGCTTTAAAATGTCATATATTGTAAAGCAATGCTCTTGTAGAAATTGTGACTGAAAAAATGAAGCATTATGACTATCGGGAAAGGACAAACTGACGTTTCGGTTAAATTTGGATGGATAAAGGGGTCGTCTAATTTGTATGTACCCTTTATTCACAAAAATAAAGTTATTATTTGAAATTCTATAAATATTTCAAAAGTTAAAAAACAAGAAACGTATACTTTAAATCATGTAAATAGTTTGCAGGAATTAATTTATTTTCTAAAAATACCCAATCTTAAAAAGTTTCTATATTAGTATTAGCTTAAAGAACTAAAGTAACTTTTAATAGAAGAAACCCACCGATATAGAGATTTATTTGTTTATAAATAAGTCTCTGTATAAGGATTGATAAATTGGTGATTTAGGAGACTTAACTAAAAAAGAGTTTTCGATCAAATAACTAGGAAGAGTTTTCAAATAAATATGTGGTGAGCATACTAACGAAAATGATAAATGTACAAAGATATAATTTATATAGTTACGAACTCTATAAAAATTCTTAAAAATTCAGTTATAAAAAGTCTTTGATACTATTAATAATATTAATGACTATTAAATAAATATATTATTGTATGTATGAATGGTTTTCAAAGGCTCTATTTATTTTACTTCCACCAGAAACTAACAGATAAATTATTTTATGTATTTGAAATATCCTCCTAGCTGAATAAAAGAACTTGCGCTTAGCTTTTATCGAATCTTGGATATCTCATTTTTCTTATTATTAATATCAAAAAATGATTATTTATTTTGTTTAAAACTGAAATGGCATAATTGAGTAAAAATTTCCTAATTCATCTAAAAACATTTCAGTTACAATGTCATAAGAAATTCTATTTTCTGTCACTTAATTCAATCATATTTAAATAAAAAATTAATTTACTTCAGTAAACTGACATCCATAATTGAAGGCCGGAGAGCCAAACGGTCCAAATGGCTTTTCTTAACTTTTGATTAAATACACTTTACAGTTTCTTATTTAAATTAAATTTGTATGAAAATTATGTGTTGTTAAAATACTAACCTCTGTAATGAAGATATTACTAGTTTTCATAGAATTTAATGTAAATAAGAAATTTTAAAGTGTATTTTCTCAAAAGTTAAGAAAAGTCATTTAGATCCCTTTGCTTCGAAGGCCCTCAATTATATTAACTCTCACTTTACAAGAATAAACATTATATAAAATTTTGAAAACTATAAATAATGTATATCTTGTTGCAACATAATATTTTGATATTAAATCTATGGTTAAAAATACATGTATCAAAATCAAGAAAATCATTTTTAGAGAAACAAGGGTTTTCAAAGACTCTATTTATTTACTTCCACCAGAAACTAACAGATAAATTATTTTATGTATTTTGAAATATCCTCTTAGCTGTATAAAAGAACTTGCGCTTAGCTTTTATCGAATCTTGGAAAAATATGCAGCTTTTATAAAAGTTAAAAAAAAAAAAGCACTTCCTATCGTATTACTTTGAAAAGAAAGGAAATTACCACTGTTAAAAACTCTCGGAAAGGTTTGAAAACATTTATTTACATTGTTTAACATTATTATAACGCAGTAACAAGTGTTCTTCTGCAATATTTAATAATTTTTTTAAGTAAAAATGCTGCATATTTTTGAAAGACAAAACCATAAATAAACTAGCATTGTGTTACAAAAAATTGTTTATACAGTTTTTCTGAAATCGCTACAACGTTGTTCATAATTAATGGAAATATTTAATAACAGATTTGATTGATGGCTGAGAGAAAACCTAAAACAATGGACAATTCCCGCATTTTTTTTTTTTATTATTATTAGTATTATTTATTTATATATATATATATATATATATATATATATATATATATATATATATATATATATATATATATATATATATATATATATATATATATATATATATATATATATATATATATATATATATATATATATATATATATATATATATATATATATATATATTTTAATTCGAAATGTTTCGAAAAGGCCATAAACACAATAATTTCTACTCAATGCGTTTTTTCTTTTATTTAAGTTGCAATCAAAGTTCCGTTGTTAGACGTTGGCAAGAAAACAATTCACTCGGCACAAATTGAATGTGACATCAATGCTTCCCAAACATCTTGGCTTGAAATTCGGCAGCGGAAACCAGTTTTGCAAGTTTCTCGCAAATTGCTCCAACCTGTAAGGGATATGGCTAATGTCTACCAACTCCAATGATCTATTTCAATACTTCCAATGGTTTATTTCAACGCCAACTATTTGACAGAGACCTCACGATTACCATATAAACGATAGGATCTTTTGAAGTCACGGATCATGTTGAATGTTTTGATCGAACTGGATTTGGCTCGGTTTGGGGACATTTTCTTTTCTTAATATTTAAATAGCTTTTTTTTTAAAGAACTTTTGTTTAAATATTTGGAATCAGAAAGAAATTCTTCATAAATATATACTAATTTCAGTCGTTTTTAAAAAATGCGGGAATTGTCCATTGCAGAGTAAAAAAATACACTAAAAGCAAAAAGTGTACTTAAATATCAAAAGATTTTTTTTATATAAAAATAAAACTCAATGCATCTCCAATCCATTATATCGTTCACATAAATCCTATGAGAAAATTGTTCTGAAATCTTCCTTCAATTCCTTAATTCACACATCACAATTTGTAAAAAATATCCCCACAGCGTTCAACTGTCTTGATAGTTGAAGCAGTTTACTTTCTACGTCCAACAATTAGTTTAGACAAAAGTGCTTGTCGGCAGCATCAGAAAAACAAGAAATTCTTTTTGAAGAGAAGAATGAAAACCACTCAACTCTGCGTAAAGGAATGCGTAGGTTTTAATTAAGGAACTTCGTGTGAACTTTTCAGAAAATGTTCTGAGTTTTTTTGTAATGTTCTTGTTTTATGATGTTAAGCGTATAGATCTGAACTTTAAAAACTTGATCTAATAACTATTACAAGCTTGCTAAAAGACTAATTATTTTACTAATTGCCAAATTTTACACTTTTGATACAAAAAAAAAAAAATATTGTATCAAAAGTGTTGGGTTACATTCGATGAAAATTTCAAACAAGTCAAATTATAAACTTTCCTGATTTAAATAGCTAATTTTGCGCATTCAAGTTTTTCTAAAGGCGATAAATAACATCAAAACGTAACTTAAACATTACAAATATAACTTACCTGTTATAAAATATTTAAATACATTTTGGAAAATATTAAAAATGTATAGTGCAAAATGCAACTGATCATAAAACTTCGTATACGTATTATCTTTAACAAAAAAATTAATGTAAAAAAGTTTTAAAATTAAATAAAATAAAATAGCTTACAGTTTTGCAAATGACACTTTAAAGGTCCCAGTAGCGCAATTATGCTGGCCAGTATCTCTCAGCATTGGGAAATCTCTATGTGGAACGTTGTAAACCGGCCGTTGTTACCGATATTGCCCAATCTCACAAAATTTTGAATCAATTATACTGGAAGTATTAAAATGTTGTTGTGCAGTTTTAAAAGTAAATTATATTATTTAAAAGAAAGTACGAAGAGGGGGGAGGGGGATATGTATCGTGATGTTTTTGCTATATATATATATATTATATATATATATATATATATATATATATATATATATATATATATATATATATATATATATATATATATATATATATATATATATATATATATATATATATATATATATATATATATATATATATATATATATATATATATATATATATATATATATATATATATATATATATATATATATATATATATATATATATATATATATATATATATATATATATATATATATATATATATATATATATATATATATAAAAATATATATATATTTTTTTTTTTTTAAATCGTGTATTTTGGAACGATGCTTGAGTTTCAGCCATATTAGGTAATCTTCTAGACCCCATTTTTCGAAATTCACGAATATAGATGGGCTAACTAGGGACAACAAATAAATGACAGGTATATAAAACTTTATTGGAATAAATTCTTTTTAATATAAAACTCCGTTAACAATTTTCCCGGAAAGGCTCAGCCTTTAACTTTAATATAAGTTCTTTAATTTAAATATAAGTTCTTAAAGAGCCGCATATCTCTGAGGCGGAAAAATTTTGAACTGTTTATTTTTTTTCTTTGGATATAATTTTCCCATGTTCTAAATAGCATTTTAGTAAATTTTATGCAACATTTTCATTAGACCAAGCCCTAAACATGCAAGATTTAATAATGGCAATCTAATACTTATGCAATAATTCTACGCTCTTCCACATTCTCTCAATAATGACTCATATTCCCAAAGGGTTAATGATATAATAAGCAGTGAAATCAATTCTTCCGTCATTTATGAGTTACTTGCAGCGACGAAACCATTGTATATTATAATACCTATAATTGTATATAGAAATACCTTTCGTTCCCATCTCCCATTTCTCATCAGAGATCAAAGACACAGGCTATAATCTGACACTGAAACATTTTCGATGTATTATATTCTAACTTCAATTGTCTTAAGAGACTTGAATTGCCCATGAAACTAAGTTGATGAACTCCAATCTTTGCAAAAGACGCATTTCTATAAAATCTATAATATAAAAGCTTCCATTCCAATTGCAAAACCATTTATAATTATTTTGCTTATTACTTTCTTTTGGAATTGCACACAAAGTTTTTATCTACTTAATTGGATTGATGTTTTTTAAAATGGATTTGAGGTGGTGAGAAAATATTGCACTCTACCATTCGAATTTTTACTTCAAAATTTCACCAAGACGAACGAAATCAGAACACAAGATAAAAAAAAAAGTATTTATATTACATATATTACAATGTTATATTACATATATTGCAATATTATATAACATATTAACAACCAAATACATACAAGGTGTCTCGAAAAAGTCTCCCGATTCATAAATATGAACATCTTAAAAACAGTTACATACATAACAAGAAATTTACTTTAAAAAAAATTGAAGCTCTGTGACTTTATATAAAAGAAAACTGCAAACCAACTTTAGTTTTAATTTTAAATTTAAATAATAAAAAAAATCTGAAAAATATCAGGCTATTTTCATAAGCCCCAGCTGAAATATACAAAGTGAATGAAAGCTATTATTCTAATAAATAAACGGTTTTTTAGAAATTGAAAATGGTACTAATTTCAACATGCACACGCCCTTAGAAACTCAGATAATGTCACACCGGTAATTCGGTTTTTCGTCATGTAACACTTGATAAGGCACTCTTAGACTGGCCAGCAAATAGAAAGCACTAAATTATCAACTAGACACGCTACAAAAAGGGCAAATGTTGAAGTATTTGGTGCCCATAACAATGCATTTTCAATTTTGGAAAAAACGTAAATTAATCAGTATAGTAGTTTTCGTGGAGTAATTTTCTTTTCACCCACTTTGTATCATAGTTTTTAGTCTATTTACTCTTTTATGATGTTCAGAATAGATGCTGTAGATTTCATGAAAATCCGTTAATCCGATTTGGTGCAGCTTACTAACAAAACAATAAACCAACAAAGCTATACGTTTATTTAAGAAAAGTGCACTATGTAAGGCCAGAAATCACAGATACCTGTATGTGGTAAAAACTACTAATAAAATGTTACCTATGTGTCACAGAGAAGCATTTCTATAAAAAAAAAAAGTACTGAGCAATTAATAGTGAAATAAATTAAACAAACAAAAACGTGGTTTTAAATGATTCAGATTTCTGCTAAGTTGGAAAAGAAGCTTTGTTTTGGTTTTGATATAATAAATGGTTACACTAATGAGTGTAACTTGTTCTTCGAGCATTTTCAAACTAGTTTAGAAATTTGCAAAATAATTGTATCTTGTACATACAACTCTAATAGCGGTCAGATATCTGGGAGATAAGAAAGTGTTGCTATTATTCCTATCTTACTTTCCTCATTTATAAATGTATCTTATATCTAGCTATAAAAACTTGGATTTTTACTTATTTTAAATGTCTACAAACCATGTTTGATTATGACATTTATACCCATGGAGTATGAATAAATAAAAAATAAGTTAAATAAAAAACATTATTTTACTTACCTTTTTATGAGAACTAGTTCCGCTCTTTACAATTTTAGAGCTTTTTGATTGAGAAAACTTTTATTTTATTTGAAAATTATTCTGCTTGTCTTATAAGGGACATGATGTACTAATAAAGTTAAATTGAGTCTTTTGGAAAATCAGATTTTAGGATAAACCATGGTAATTTGATGGCGGAGAAAGTTGGACCTACGAGATTAAAACTTATTTTTATGAAAAATTATTAATATTACATTTTGTATTATGACTACCTTATTAGATTTTAAGGAAAGTATGTGCTGATTTTTTCATTTAAACTTCTACAAGGGGATATTACGAAAATCTTTAAGCGACGGATCCGTTTCAAATGAAGTTTTTTTCCAGCTCTTGAAATTTGAGTCATTTCTGAGAAAAGTGTTCTGCATGGATTGAAGTATCTACTCTGTGTGAATTTAAAGTATATACGCTATCAGTAGAACTTGACTATTAAATGAATAATCGTACTTTTGATCACCTATACGATCTGAAAGATATAATGTTTTAAAAAATAACATCAACACCATATGTCCATTTTGGAACAGATTGATTGACTGATTACAGAATCAAAAATTAATAACCTTTGGTTTACCCATATTTAATACACTTACCTTATTATGACACAGTCAGTTCATTCCGAATCAAACTTCGATAGGTGAAATACAAAACAATCCTTAGAAAAATCTAATATTTTCCGAGTGTTTAAAAACTTCGCTTCGTCGTATTACTTCGTAATCAAAAACACCCTTTACTAAGGATACCATGGCAACATCAGGTTTAAATATAGAGTAGATGGTTAGCATCTAAGGTGTAGGGTGCATTTAAATCCGAAACCACATAAGTGCATACACATTGGTGATAAAGGCTGATTCAATACACATTTCGGAAGAGGCGTTCAAGAAGGTAATGCAGGTCTGAGGATCATGGACTACCAACAGTTTATTTACTCATCTACGAATCTATTGAATAGATGCCTAAGCAAGATCCATATCGTATCATAGAAATTTCATATTGGTTCTAATCCAAACTTCTCGTTTCGTAATAAAGTTTATATTGATTTTACTCATCTGCAACAAAAAGTGGATTCTGATAGTAACTTTCACGGGAAGGGTGCTTATATATGCTCACGTTTCTATTAAGGTATAATATATGGTGCGAAGGTAAGGTATAATGGAAGGTATAACTCTGAATGGTTTTAGCATGGAACACTATATGAAGAAAACTTTTATAAATTGCTATTGATTGTTTTATATGAATTTGAAATTTTTGAAGCGGGGATACTAATCGTAATATCCGGTTACGAATATCTCCCACTGACAAGATTGGAAACACATGGTAAAAAAAAAATCAGTTTGGAGTTAGGGGGTGGTAAAAAATATCCCTTAATTACGAGTTCAATTATGAATTTGGCGATGAAACTGTTAAAAAGTATTTAATTTCTTAATCCATATCTCTATTTGGTGCCATAATGGAATTTTCCTATGCAGTTGCAATTGAAACAATCTCACGTTTACATTTTATGACATTTATGGTTTAAAATTCTTCTTGGAATCTAACAGAAATCTTCAAACAATCTCATATCAGCAGCATTTGTAGTTTAAGCCTAATAAATTCCAAATTGACTTTCACTCGTAATATCCAGTTCTTAAAATCGTAACTCCCAGTTGAATTTATGTCTCGTCAAGATCTTTCACTTGATATACGTTTCTGTAATAATTAGAGTTTTGTTCTTAAGTATTGACTCCAGTTGGGAAGAAGGAAAGACATATAGACAGAACATTTATATAAACTACTCTCTACATCGTTATGAAGATAAGAACATGAAAACATTCATAGCCTATTAGGGTCAGTCATTACAATCCCTCAATCAAACTAACACTCATTTTCCAAAAAGTCTTGGTTATTCTATTCCACTTGTATTAATAATCTTATACTATACTAATAAATGGCTTGCATTAATCTGGGTAAGTTGACTAAAATTGCTTTCCGAGAAAAATAATCCCAAACATTAAATTACAATTCCTTCTGTACCAATTGCAGTGACAATACTCATTACTAACAACAGCATTGGTACGATTAGTAATAGTATGACCATTGTTTATCAGCAGTTCGATGTGATTTTAATGACAATTTCCAGACCAAATAAAGCAACTGAAAAATTTTAAGAAAAATAGAATACTAAAACTTATATTTAGCATAATTTAGGGTTACTTGTTTTATTTTTATAAATATTAAGAAACTGCAAATAATAACTATAGTCATATTTTTGACACTATAATCTGAACACTAAGTTAACTACGTTTCAATTGCTTTCTAAAACTTTTATTTCCGCACATTATATTTGTCACTCATTACTAACAACAACATTTTTGTCCTCGTTGTGTGTATTTTGTTCGTTATAATTTGAGTATTTATTAATATCTTTTTAAACCTATGTAAAAAATAGGGAAAATTTTTAGATAAGTAAGAAATTAAAACATATGTTTTGATTAATTTATAGTCACTTGTTTTATTTGTATAAATAATAAGCAACCAAAAACTTCTCAACTAAATTTAGATTTGATTCCTTATAATGAAATTAAGCTACCAGAAAGAATATTGTGAACAGTAAAATGGTAAGCAATGGGAATTACCTTAAAATAAATTTACTATTAAACTTAGAAAGAATGCAGCTTTAAAATAAAATAATTACAACTCGGAAAAGATCTAAAAAAGGTGTATTAAAATTTTTTACTGTACCTTTTTTTAACAAAAAAATATTTATGCAAAAGTTTAACACAAACTTCACTTTTTTTTTTTCTCTCTCTCTCTTTTTACTTAAGTTTTCGCTTTAAATTAATAGTGCGTTTACACATTTTTATCAGATTATAGGGAAATCAAAAGAGTTTTTTATTGTTTTTCCAATATAAACTCATGGAACAGGATATGTAATTGCTTCTGAAGGTGTTTTAGTATCTCTATATAATAAAACTCATAAATTCTTTTAATATAACTTTTGCTTGCAAGATCTCCTTGAAAAGTTTTGCGTGTATTGTCAAAATATAAACCACTTTGTGTCGTTGTTTTCGGAGTGGGTGTAGTATTTAATAGTCTTCTTTCTACGTCTAGCTATAATTCCATTAACGGATCTTGATTGTTTACTTTCAGACACCAAGCGAAGATTTTGAAATATAAGAGAAAATTGCTACTTAAATAAATCTCTTAAGAATCAGCCTTGAAATAAATATATATAATATAAGAAATAAATATAAGAAATATATATATATATATATATATATATATATATAATATAAGAAATAAATATAAGAAATATATATATATATATATATATATATATATAATATAAGAAATATATATATATATATATATATATATATAATATAAGAAATAAATATAAGAAATATATATATATATATATATATAAATAAATGTTATGTTGGTTTGTGTACGCTTCAAAAACTCAAAAAGTTCTGCACCGATGGAGCTGAAATTTTAGCATGATATATAATCCGCATCAAGGATTGTTTTTATCTATTTTTCCCATCAAGAATGTTGTTTTTTTTATGCCGTCAGTTATTTCACCAGTATATTGTGGATATGTATGCAAAAATTGAAACGGAGCGTTTGCTATTTCTCCGTTTGAATCATACTAAACTACGCTCTGAAGAATATGTTCATTTGCGAGATGCAGTTGTGAATGACGGTACTACAACCAACGTTGGAAAGCTAACTATTTTGCCAACTTCATACATTGGCAGTCCGCGTCACATGCAAGAATATGCTCAAGATGCAATGTCATATGTTCGTCATTACGGGCGTCCAGATTTTTTGGATCTGTGCGCTGCTGGATGTATTCAGTGGAATGGCAAAAGAGAGGATTGCCACATGCGCATATACTTATCTGGCTCTACAATAAAATAACTTCAGACGAAATCGACGATGTGATATGCGCTGAGATTCCACGGACTGACGTCGATAAGGATTTGCATGCAGTTATTATCAAAAACATGATACATGGACCATGTGGTATACTAAATCCAAATTCACCATGCATGGTAGATGGAAAATGCTCTAAGCAATATCCTCGAGCATTCACAGCCAACACAGTAACAGGCGACGATGGATATCCTCGGTATAGAAGACGATCAACTGAAGATGGTGGGAATTCGGCAACTATACGCATGCAAAATGGTGATATTGATGTAGACAACCGTTGGGTGGTTCCATATTCTCCTTTGCTGTCAAAAACATATAAAGCCCACATAAACATAGAATATTGCGATTCCGTAAAATCAATTAAATACATCTGTAAATATGTTAATAAAGGCAGCGATATGGCAGTTTTTAGTGTGCAATCAGATAATCGTGACAAAAATGCAGTACGAGATATCGATGAAATTGCTCAATACCAGGCTGGAAGATACATAAGCAGCAATGAGGCTGCATGGCGAATTTTTTCATTTCCCATGCATGAACGCAATCCAGCTGTAGTTCAATTGGCAGTACATTTAGAAAATGGACATCGTGTTTATTTCACAGATGCAAATGTGCAAGAAAGAGCCCTTAATCCACCTGGTGCAACTCTGACTGCTTTTTTCACCTTATCCCAGGACGACGTTTTCGCCAGAACACTGATGTATTCAGAAGTTCCCTCTTATTACACGTGGAATGTAACTAAAAAATTATTCGTACGACGCAGACGAGGGGAGCCAGTCGACGGTCAACCTGGCATTTTCAAAGAAAATACAATTGGTAGACTTTATACAGTGCATCCCAATCAAGATGAATGTTTTTTCCTTCGCATGCTATTGGTAAATGTTGTAAGATATTACAACACCTTTTATCGGGCAAGAAACCCTTAGGGGGTTCAGAGATAGTAATTTTTATAATAGGGACTTCCTCCCACCAAGTGACGGAAATGATTCATTCCCCTGACCTTCGTCGCTCTCCTCCCACGCTTAGCAACTGAAAAAGGGGTTTATATTTAAATTGATTGGATTAGAGAGAGAAAGTTTTAAGGGCTTAAACAATCACATGTGTTGGCGAGTTTTTGTCAAGTAAAGCTTGCACTAAAATCTGCCACTTTCTTCCCTGACACACACCTAGATAGAAGGTGTATCGAGCACAGCTATCCCAAATACATAAAGATGTTGGGTAAGTCCCTTTTTTATATTCCTGCGATATACGCATCTCTCCGCCAGGCTAATGTATAAATAAATATTACTTAAATATTGTCAATCTTAAATTAAATAAATATGATCTTAAATAAATGTCTTTAGAACTTTACATGTCCTCTGTTCTATTTCTTTGGAATTCTGGTGTTTTTCATGTACCGAACCTCTAAGCGAGAGAGAAACTAACTACGTAGGGATCACGAGCCACTTTAGGAAATCTTTGAAATCACCCACCTCCCCCAGCTTAGAATAGTAAATGTGCCTGGTCCTAGATCTTTTCAGCAATTAAAAATAGTTGACGGCGTCACACATTGCCACTTTCCGCGCTGCGTGTCAAGCTCTGAATTTATTAGAAAATGACCAACAGTGGAATATATGCATTAATGAGGCGTGCAACACTGCCCATCCAAACCAAATTCGCGCATTATTCGCAATTATATTGACCACTTGCTTTCCTTCATCTCCCTCAGAGTTATGGGAAAGATATCGATCGCATATGGCTGAGGATATTTTGCATAGAGTACGCCTTGAAAATATCAATATGACCTTAGAATTTACAGAAGGCATTTACAACGAAGCATTGATAAATATTGAAGACAAGTGCTTAGCTATTGCAAATAAAGTTCTTAGTCAATTAGGAATGCCAGCACCAACCCGAACTGCGACTGCTGCATTTGATGTAGATTTACGCCGTGAACAGAGTTACAACATTGATGATCTTCAGGCATATGTCCAATCGAACATTCCCAAATTAACGCGTGAACAGAAAGGCATTTATGATCGCATAATGCAAATGATAAATGACGGAGTTGGGGGATCTTCTTCTTGGATGCTCCAGGAGGAACAGGGAAAACGTTCCTCATTAGATTGATTCTAGCAACGGTTCGATCAAAAAATGACATAGCCTTAGCTCTGGCTTCGTCTGGAATAGCTGCGACATTGTTACCAGGTGGAAGAACTGCGCATTCAGCTCTAAAGTTGCCATTAAACATGCAAATCATCATCGAGACTCCTACGTGCAATATTTCCAAAGCATCCGGTATGGGAAAAGTATTACAAAAATGTAAACTAATTGTTTGGTAGGTAGGTAGGTAGGTAGGTAGGTAGGTAGGTAGGTAGGTAGGTAGGTAGGGTAGGTAGGGTAGGTAGGGTAGGTAGGGTAGGTAGGTAGGTAGGTAGGTAGGTAGGTAGGTAGGTAGGTAGGTAGGTAGGGTAGGTAGGGTAGGTAGGGTAGGTAGGGTAGGTAGGTAGGTAGGTAGGTAGGTAGGGTAGGTAGGGTAGGTAGGTAGGTAGGGTAGGTAGGTAGGTAGGTAGGTAGGTAGGTAGGTAGGTAGGGTAGGTAGGGTAGGTAGGTAGGTAGGTAGGTAGGTAGGTAGGTAGGTAGGTAGGTAGACAGAGAGAGATAAATGATTAGCTATAGATAATATGAATAAACTTTATATATACTTTTATATTATTTTAAATATATAAAGTAGCCAAACAGTATATATATATAAAAGTTTATTCAACTTTTAAAATAATATAAAAAGTATATATAAAGTTTATTCATATTATCTATAGCTCATCATTTATCTCTCTCTAGGTAGGTATATATATATATATATATATATATATATATATATATATATATATATATATATATATTAAATTATATTTTAAAAGTTGTTAAAGATTTATATTATTTTAAAAGTTGAATAAACTTTTATATATATATATACATATATATATATATATATATATATATATATATATATATATATATATATATATATATATATATATATATATATATATATATATATATATATATATATATATATATATATATAAAGTTTATAGAAGGAAACAAATTTTTATGTTTTTTGATAATTTTTAAAAACATTTCCATGCAAAATTCTGGGCTTGTCTTGGAATATTGGGCAGAAGTAACGTGTTTCGCACAGTATCGTTGTACCGCGGAATCGTGAAATATTCCATGGCAGTCTACGTGTTAAAAATATCGCTTCAAAGATACAAGAAGAGTAAAAAAAAAAAAACTTATTCAAGCTATAAAAGTATTTGATACCAAATTTAATGTTTTTCAGTAGAGCCATATTTACTTAATATGTCAGTAAGTAATATGTTACAAAACTTTGAATTATCATTTAATGAACACCTAAATAAGATACGAAATTTCACTTTTTAATCATTTCGTTATAATTCTTGTACCTCTTACTTCAACAACAACAAAAAATGTCTCTACTTCAACATAATGAAATCAAGGATACTTTGAAATTTAACATTTTTTTTTTTTTTTTTTTTTTTTTTTTTTTTGTAATGTCTAAAAGTGTTATTTTCCAACAACACGTTATTTTAGGGTTTCTGAAAGAAACGCTTTAAAGGTTCTTACTTTCGAGAATTTAAAAAACAAAATGTAATTTAGTTTGAACTTTTTTTTTTTGAATTTTATATTCTCTCCGTTGATTTTTAACTCATTTAAAGGATGAGTTTGTGATATAAGTTTATCTGTGTAGTTAAAAGGTAACGTAAAAAAATATTTTTCCGTAAAACTAGCAAACCTAACTTAATTGCTTGAAAAACTTTTTTTGTCTTTACTCTTCTATTTGATTTTAGATTTAATGAAGATCATGCGTATAACAGTTGCTAAGTAGTAAAAAGACACATTACCATAAACTTACATCATTACAAAACACAACATCTTAAATAATATTTATTATTTTAAGTTTCGTTTGTACTCTCATTACCCAAATAATAGTTGAATATGAAAATTTGGTATATGACAGTTTCCATTTTTAAATATCCATAAATGTAACAATTTCACATTAAAAAATAATACGTTTTATTAAAAATACAGTCAAATTCTAATACACGCCGAGGGTTCCGTACCCAATTGCTGAGAGTAAAATCATTTGCACACATACTTTTCTTGGATCCTCTAACATATTATTAGTTTCATAATTAACAATGAGGAACTTGCACGAGTGAGGAAAAGGAATATTTTTTGTATTTTCTAATGTTATCCAACGAATATATTTGAGCAGTGCAATTATTTTTTATCTATATGCTTTATTAAAAATCGAGTTTGAAATCAAAGCAAAAGTCACGTGACTAAAAACGCATAAAAAACCGTTACGTTCTTACACATAGATTCCATCGAAAATTCGAGGAGAAACCTGGTCTAAAACAGGTTTTAGACTGGTTCATCATCTGCGCTTTCACGTCACACGCAAAAGTAGCTTTTTCCCGCCAAATCGAAAAGTGAAAAACTAAATATTTTTTTTAACTATCTATCCGAGCCTAAATTTTTGAAAGAATGGTGTTGTTTTTCATGATTTTTTCTCTACTTTTATTTAAAAATAAAAACAAAAAATTTGAAAGTTCCTAATTTCATCCTTGAGTGATTACTAAATAAAGATTAAATAATTGATATTTTAAATAAAGATTTATTATATTGTGATTATATATTTTGTTTATAAATTAGCCAATGGCGTTTCTAACCTATATTGCAACTGAAATTTTATTTATTGCTCAAAATTGTCTTTAAAACTTATTTGAAGTCTTACGTAATGGGTTCGAAAAAAACTAATAACAATTTACTTGAAAATTAAACGCTTAAATTTATTTCGTTGAATGTACGATTTTTTTGATAAATAAAAAATAACTTTTCTTCAAATTGTCCATAGCTATCTATTTTAAATTTTCTTTCCTGTAAGTTTAGTAATTAAGGGTGAAGAAGAGCTGGTATTTTATGTCTGTTAATTTGATGATTTATCCACAAATTTAATAACACGCCATATAATTCATATATTTTGGAAATCCTCCCAATTATGTCTTTGGTACAGTGCACAAAGAAAAATTCGAACGGTGGTATATCTTCAATTCTATAACTCTTAGAATATTACTGTTTGTACCCAAATAATTTGCTTACGATTCTTTATAAGCCTAGTACCAAAAAAAATGGGAATTCTTGGGGATTGTTTACCAAGTAAATTGAACTCTGAAAATTCCAATATGAATAGCTATATTTTACCTTTTCATTCGATATAGAATACTTCAATTACCCTAAGTATAAGGTTTCACTTCATTATGTTGAAAAACACAACACTTACTGCCTGTTTTAAAAATTTTAAAGCTCGTTTTCTGACAATGTACTTTTCAGTTACCATACACACTGCGTTTCAAGAACCGTTCCATATTTTCCCATACAATTTTTACGATATATGAATCTATTATTTTTAATTTTGAAAGTAATTAGCTAAATTTTAACTCTTCTTCTCTCTAATGATGATCTTATAAAATTTTAAAAATCTGCATCGTATTAAACCTATCATTGTAAGAAATATAATCTTTTGAAGAATGAAATTTTTTGATCTTTGAATAAAGCTTGAAGTGAATGTTTTAATGTATTAATGTTTTGCAATTAAAATTTTGAAAATATTCCAGTAAGGTGATTCTGAAATTAAGAGGACATTTCAGTCTATGTGATTTTACTGGCTTAATATTTAAGCCAGAATAATTCTATATTCCTTTAAGTGAAGAAATTGGTATTAACCATAAAAAAGTTTACATTTAATGTTTTCAGTCTTTATTTTACATATTTATTTATTATATTTTTTTTTAAATCCAAAGTATGAGAAATGTAACCTCCATGGAGTGTCCCCACCCCTATGGGGTGGGGACTATCTTTTATGTTAACTGAAATATGTCTATCTTTTAGTGTTAACTGAAGAAATAAACCTGATTAATAATATGTTTGTGGAAAAATCTGGGTTAAACATATATTTATTATATAAATAATTAACTAATCACAAAGAAATTTAAGTTTTAAGTTTTTTTACCACTTTATTTTAAGCACATAAGTTGTCCCTTGGGTTGCTGTAGTAGCCTCCATGGAATATCTTTACTTTGATTAAAATTCTACTAGATAGCAGTAATCTTCTTTACTAGAGCTGAAGTGAAGCTCAAGTCAAGCCTTTTGTCTTGTGGTGGTGTTGGATGTGCATAGTTTTATATTGTTTGTGAAAAAGCTGTCTAATCCTCAAAAATCTGATGAGTTCTTTTTGTTCTTGTTACCTCCATGTTCGGTAATGTTATTCCTTATAGTGTTAAACATACTTTTGCCGTTAACTTTTATCGAATAGCCAATTTATTTTCTAAAAGCAAAGCCAGTGTATCCTCAGTCTTTTAGGTTAGGTTTTAAGCATGGCAATCTACTTATTTCTACTTATTTATAACCTCCATAGGCTGTGTTTATCCACGGAGGTTACAAGCAAAATTAGAAAACTGTTGTGTGTGTTTTTTTTTGTGTTTTTTTTTTAATATATATATATATATATATATATATATATATATATATATATATATATATATATATATATATATATATATATATATATATATATATATATATATATATATATATATATATATATATTTCCTTTTCTTCTTTACATTTTTTTTAAGTGGTGAATGTGTTAGTTTTATTAATAGAATTCTAAGAGTAAAATTTTAATTTTCTTTTCTATTTTTTATTTTTATGCTTTTTACCTCCTCAAATTCTCTTTTATTTCAGAATCACCCAGTAATATATTTTTAACTATGAACAGTAGTTGACATACTCGTTTTAAAATTCAAGAAGTTATTGTTTTCAATTTAATGGGTTTTAAGAATTAAATATTTATTTTTCACTAAATCAATAATTGCATTCTTGTATTTAAGGATTTGTTCTACAGTATGCAACAAAAAATATTAATATCAGTAAAATTAATGCTCAATTTTATTCCTAAAAATATTATATAAAATGAGGGAAGAACAACTTTCATAACAACCCCTCCCTCCACTGAAAGCAAGCGTACGGACACGTATTTAAAGATGCTACATGTTAGCAGTCTAAAATTACTCGAAAACTAATTAGATTTATTTGCGTCATGTTTAATAAGAGGCTAATATAAAATTATTTAAGTAACTCAATCAGAAATTAATTTTAATATAAGATAATTAACAAAGTTGAAGGTGGATTAGTTTCATACGCAGTCCAATTAAGATCTGAGAAAAATTAACCTATATTAGTGTTGATAGTAAAATTGACAAATATAAAATTATTGTTTTATCTTTCATTAATAAAATACTTGATGCTAATTAGTTCACGCTTATTTCTTGTATGTTTCAATAAACTAATGAAAAAATTATTAAATTTTTTTATGTAATTAATAAAATTTATCTTTTGAAACTTTTAACTTTTCATATATTTTTCTTCATAATGGAACATTGCATTCAATACAAACTTGTTAAATCACTATGTTACCTGAATAGGGTTAAACATTTTAAGTAAACTAAATCCCATCGCTTTGGACATTCATTATATTTTTTATTACTTAAGGTTATAATCTATTTAATAATTGTCTTATATGTGTGTTTCGGCGTCTTTCTGAAACGTCCATAAATTTTCCAGGGACCATAAGGTCAAACTTTTTGTAATATTCTTATGTTTTCTTACCGAATTGATTTTAAAGCGAACTTCTTTTCATTTCCATTTTCAAAATTGGAGAAAACTCGAATTTTAAAAACACCTACTTAATAAGCACAATTCCCGTTGTGTCTTGAACCTTGATTGCGAAACATTTCCAGTGAGTTGGCAAGCGTCAGCGAGAAGGGGATAGAGTCCTCTAATAAATAAAAATATACTTGTAATTTATTCTCTTAAAAATGTTGTAGTGTAACAATGCCAGTCAGTCGCACTTCTGAAAAACTTTCATTTATTTGTTTTCAGTTTCTTCTACATCATATCTAGAACGATCTAAATTTGTCAAACAGAAAGTAAATATATCATATTGTGTTTTATTTGAACTCAATACTGTTGAAAACAAAGCACTTATTCACCTTCCTCATTTCGAATACACAACCAACTAGTTGAAAAATAGCTGAATTCTCGGAAATGGACCTTAAACTCTTGTATTTTAGGGACGCATCATTAACTTGGTGATCGTAAGAACGTCACAACTCATTGCTAGGATTGAAATGTCGTTTGAAGAAAATTGCACCGATAAGTCATGAGACATAACTGTCATCGGTGGCATGAAGTACTTTTCCCGTTATTAATACTTATTGAAAAAGAGCATAAAGTATTGTTTCAGTTCAGGGACCATCGCGAAATTGCATTCCCTCAGGAGCTTAAATATTTGGAGGAAAGCTGCAATAAATAAACTGACGAGAACAAAATGACGAAAACCATCTTTTTGCTGGCTCATTGTTAAAACAAGTTTAAAAAGTTCCACTACTAAATTGGCTTCTATTACCTTTAAAATGTTAATGAAACATTTTAACAACAAAGCTTCACTACTTCTGTCCGACTTATGATTGTTAAACAATAGATAGACACAAGTTAAGTGTTTAGGCAAAAAAAATAAGTACCTACTTTCACTCGAGCCGCTGTTCTCAGCTTATATACTACACTAATGTAATACACAGACTAATGTTTACATATTCTAATGTAGCATAAAGCCTATACAAAGACTTTGATGTCTGACTGAGTGAGGTTAATATTACAAAAAATATTGCAGTTACAGACGATATGACACTTCTCAAAGAAACGAATTTCCATACCAAAATTTAACCGTATCGAACGAAAGTGGTGAAGAAGTGAAATGGCTTTGAGCCTAATCTATAAATTCTACAGACATGGTCTACATATAAGTTTGAGGGTTTCAATAAGAAAAGTAGAATTACATAAAATGTAATTGAAATAATTCTAAATTAAACCAGAATTTACGACGAGAAGTATCACAAAGGAAGACGGGAAGTCAATTTAAAAATCGTTAGACCAAGACTATAAATTCTATACACATGTACCATATATCAGTTTAAAGGTCCTGATACAATTAGCAAGAATACATAAAATCCAAAGGGAATTACAAAAGTGAGATTATCAACAAGTTTATTTGCATTTGTATTGGCAACATTTTTATTTATAAAAAAAATCTAAATTAGCAGGTGTTTTGTTATACATCTTTAACCTTATCGAAGCAATTATTTTGTAAATAATTTGAAATCAGTTTCTTAATTTTCTAACTATACTGAACTATAACGCTCAATACAAAACTTGAATATTATACTTTGTTTAATACATCAGAGTTGCAAGAACAAAACTGTTTTAACTTTTGCGCATGGACAGTTTCTTCGAAGTCTTATTAAAAACAACTTTCACCTTTGGAAAAACAATACAAGCAACTGGCTGGAGAAATTTCAAACTTTCAAGTAATTGAAAACGGCTTTCAAAATATAAAATGAATTCCATATTTCTACTATATAAATTATTAGAATAATTAGCATTCTAACTAGTGTTTTCTAAAGAAGTAAAATTAAAGTTTTTGATTTAATATACATCATTAGGAATTCATTGATAGCTATTACGAATACTGCAATGGCGGCCAGAATAAAAGAATCCCTGAATTTCGGATTGTTAAAAGTAATTCTGAATGATCGATTCCAAACTTATATTTTGAAAATAAACTCGCGATTTTTTTACGCTGTCCATCCGTAGAATTATATAAAGCATCAGTTTGACATTTTTTTTTTTTTTTTTAATGTTCTATTTTGGAACGTGTCCATTTTTTAATTATTCTCAAGCCACCAGTGTATTCTAGTTGCATCCTTTATTCTGACATGCGTGATAATACCAGGATTTCAATTATTGATTAGTTCGTCGAGTACCTCTGACTAACAACGATGCAGTCAAAACTATTTAAAGTGTAAATTATAACAACCTACTCAGGTTCAATTGATTAATCAATTGACAAAGTAACACTCCAGAAAAGTTGGGCTACGAGTTCAGGCTTAGGTTATCAGAAACTTTAAAATATTAAAAATAATAAACTTTAATGGTAGGATGTTCAGATTAAATCTATTGATACTCCAAAATTCATAATAAAAAAACTGCTCTGTTAATTTTAGCTTATGTTAACACGTCAAATACGTTCCAGAAATGGAATGAAACCTTTTAAACTAACCTTTACTAAACAAGCTGAGACAGCCAACGACCGCAACTTTTATCAAGAACTTTACATGTTATTTAAAGCATGACGAAGATTATGACTCATAGTCTAGCGTCAACTGTAAGACTGGTTTACGAGGTATAGGAATATTTTGAAAGGCACTATAAAAATCATTTCTCAATTGAAATTTGAATATTCTCACTATTTGCTATGTTGTGTCGTAGTCTGATCTTCGTGTAGTTCTTTCCCCAGTAAAATTTCTGTTCAACAACTTGAAGGGCCTCTCATTTTGTACATTACCTCTCCAACTTGAGACACAACCCACAGTAAACACACACTTATCCATTGCTTTCAATGGTAGATCCTGAGTGTAACAATGCTTAGTTCATAACGGTGCTTTGTATTTACTCACTTGTGCTTATACTTTCCAGACTTCTTTAATAGTATGGATGATCCCATTTTTACCAATTTTAGCATTTTTCCTATATTTCAAACTTTTTTTTCATAAGAAAACACACAAAACTGTATATTTAATTTTCATCGCCTTTATCCTATAGTCAGATAATCAAAAGGTTTCAGGGTAAGTTCAATCTAACAGACTTGATTTCATTGTATTTAATTACATTACTAAAGAAATTTAGATTCTGTAATGTACATTGTTATTTAATTTGAATAAATGTTTAGTTAATAAAAAAAGTTTATTTATAAGTCAAAAGTTTATTTTTAATAAATGAAAAGATTAAAAATTGAATGGATATTACATAAATATTTTGCTTTCAACATAATGTTAATCAGATTTTCACAAAACTAATGATAGACTTTTAAACACATTACTACTTTGATTATATACAAGATAGTTCTTATTTTTAATATTGTTTTTGATTATGTAATATTGATAACACTATAATTATATTATAACGGTATTCTTTTACAAAAATGGTATTCTGAAAAGTGATAATATTACGGAATCTTTAGTTTACCACTGAGTATTTTCGGACTTCTTTTAGATTCAGTGCAAATCCTTTTATATTCAAGTGTTAATAAAACTTTTTAACTGAATTTAGATCAACTAACAAAATATAAATTATTGCGAGTTTTTAGTCTTAGATTTATTTTCGAAAAACTTATTTTTTTATAAATTCTTGGTGGTTGTCAGTGGCATTAAAAACGTGAATTTTTAAATGTCGTAATATTCTAAGGACATAGTTTACTTTACAAACAGAACCAACAATTTAATTGTGTGTAAAAATGAATGAAATTTCTAATATTTGTTAAATTTGAATATACTACATTTTACAGTAATCATTAAACGTCAATTTAAATAAGTTTTCAGGGAGGTATTACTACAGGAATTCGTTCGTATAGTTTTTAAGATAAATATTCACATAACACAAGATCAACTAAAAGATTAATTTAGCTATTGCATAATGAATTTATGTTGTTGAAGTATCAGAATAAAAAGTAGATCTAGGGAATTGAAATTCTGATTTTACAAAAACACAGTCCGAATATAAACCATAAGCTGCGAATTATAATGAACTCACTCAAAAAAAAATGGTGGATTCCATTAAAATATATCAGAAAAAAAAAAAAGAAGAAAAAAATTAGCCATAAAATTAGCCACTCTAGTGCATAAGTTTTGCACTAGAGTGGACCAAAAAAAAACGAATTTTGGAAATCGATAATGTCATAGTGCGAAAAACTTGTATTTTTACATCAATCATAAGTATGTAAAATCTTATCAACATTAAAAAAATATCTTCCCGTGCCACGACGAAAGTAAAGTTAAAAAAAAAAAAAAAAAAAAAAAAAAAAAAAAAAAAAGAAGAAGAAGAAGCCAAAATTGGTAATCGATTGTTTAAGTTAAGTTAATCGATTGTTTGTCAGTTCGATGGTTCGATATAGTAGCTTCCATTGCCACGAGGGATGGGAAATTGCAGAAACTGTTGAGAAAATTCGTTATATTTATCCAAACATTACTTCGAATTTTCCTATTTGGTACAATTCAATTGGAGTTTACCGCACTATGACGTTTTCGATTTCCGAAATTCCCTTTTTTCAGACCATCCAATAATACAAGGCTATGTTAGAGTCACTCGAAATTTTTGCGGGAAAATGAACTGTGCCTTGTGATTCGATAATAGAATGCGAAAATTCTAATTTATTTTCAAAGGTGTATTGAAATTGATCATGGGGATACAGAAACTACCAAGTATTTTCATACGTGCAATACGATGAAATCCCATTTGAAATACGGCCGTACGTAAGGTTCATTCCGTATATAAATGTTATTTGCAAACAGCAGTCAATTTTAATTAATTCACAATTATCATTTAACATAACTTCTCTGCTCTTTTTTATAATAAAAAAGTAAACATTTCCAATGCCAATAAAAGCAACATGATTAGCACACTTGAAATAATCTCTTCTCAGTCCAGATAAATTATTTTAGTCAAAAAAAAAAAATCGCTTTCTTTGTTTGTAGATATTAGTGTCGAAAAACTAACAATTTCATTTATACAAACTTAATTAAGGCTTTGTTCTTAAATATTTATAGCACTCTAAATTCTTCTTACCTAAAACCTTAACTTTCCTTACTGTAAAAAATTGAGAGCTCCAGAATTTTTTTTAGAATCTTAATTTCATTTTTTATGGTTAGCCTTATTTTGTTTTTATTTTGAAGTCCTTTTTATAATCACTTTTAAATGAACTGTGCGATAGCTTTATGAGTTGCATAGAAAAGAAATTGGACGATTGAGAAAAGATTTTTTTTTTTTTTCATTTGAAAAAAGGTAATTTAAAGAGATTAAAGATACTAACCATTAAAGTTATTCGTGATTGTTCATTTCAGCTAATCATTGCTATTTTTCCTGCAGTCAAGACTGACAGTTCAATTAGATTAATAAAAAAATATAAAGGCATCAAAATTTCGAAATTTGAATTGTTAGGTAACTCTTCACATAAGATAATTATATGAAACACTTTTATGTGTGATTAATTTTTAAATGTATAATAAGAGATTTTTGTTTTTTGTTTTTATGCATATACCCGAAAACTTTAGAACTTTAAAATTATTAAGATGAATCTAGTTGTTGCATTTTAATCACACCGAATTTAGTATGTTCGTCAATTAAACGATTTTATTAAAATAAGTTTATGAAAGACCCTATTATGGAAAATCTTCGTATAAAACAAATATCACCAATTGAAAATGCTACAAAATTTATGGGAGCAAAATTTTCTTAAAACACCAAGCACATAAAGAAAATAATTAATTGTTCTAGATTCATACAAATTTGTCAAAAAACAATTCAAAATATACATACAAACCTATTTTTTATAACAAGGTGCAAAAAATTAAACTTTTCTTAATCATTTTGAATCAAAAATAGTGGCGAAGGTAGCACTTTTTCGCGAGAGTGTAAAAAAGTATTTTCTCGCACGCCTCGTGCTCAAATGTCATACAGCCTTGGCATTGAAATGACATATATTCTGGAGAAATTCATTAACTCGAGTTACCAACGTTAATAAATATATGTATTAAAAATATTTTTTTGCACGTGATTATAAAAAATATTGTATGCAACACATGGAAAAATACTTTTTCGAACTCGGTAGATTATTTAACTCGTGCTATCGCACTCGTCAAATAAGCGTTTACCTCGTTTGAAAAAGTATTACTTTCCCCACTATTTGCATAAATAACTATTACAGCATAGTTTTAAACGTAGTAAAAAATGCTGTTCATATAATTTTGTATTTCTATTATTTATAACTGTTTTAATCATCAGATAATATACTTTACACTTGCCTCTAAATTTTTTTTAAAAAAAGCCTGTAATATACTTTAAAATAATTTCTAGATTTAAAAAAATTGATCTTATATTCTTTATTTTGTCCAAACTATACGTAACTTGTTGGTAGTGGAGAGCGAGACGTTTCAACATGGGAAAATTCGAACAGTTCGAATTTCTGTCCTGTATCATGTTATTTGATAAGCGAATGGATGAGTATATTTCGTACAAGCTCCGCAATAGCCAATAAGCTTCGCTACATTTCTCAGGATATAGTCAGGTTACTTAACTAAAGTGAAACATAAACGAGCAGATACTGAAGAACTAATCTTTTAATATCTACAAGCGCTCTTCACAGCGTTAAGAAATCCAACTAACTTTTTAAAGAGAAAAAATACAACTGTTTTCTTGGCAAGTGTTACGTGTTAGGATTAGGTTCCCCCCATGAGAGAGCAGGAAATAAACGTATTCTCGCAAAATAATCCCGCGCTACAAGAAAAGTTAAACTCACAAGTACTTCACTATGCAATAAATTCCGATTAGTGTCCTAGACACAAATAACGAAAATTATTTTCAACGCTGAATTTTTCTAACGCTGCATTTAATAAGGAAAGTTAAATTCATTTATCTAAGTAACTAAATAATTACCTATATGCATACACTATATGAAATTTAAAACTCCTTTTATAATGTATCACATATAAATACTTTAACAATGACCCTACAAAGCGGGGGACGAACTCTACAAACTTTGGTAGGTAGATTTCAACACTGTTGAAATTCTATTTTTCGGAAAAATATACCTGGATTTTAGCTTTGTGCATAGCTGATAAGCCTGAACCTACTTTACTAAATATATCTTGAACAAACTGTTAAATTAAAACAGAGGTATAATATCCTCATCATTTTCTACCAAAACTTGGTGCCTTTTAATAAATACATCTGGTATTGGTATGAACTACTTTTATTCTGAAGTGAACTTAGATTATTGGTTTTCTACCTACCAATCACTATTCTGGCACTAAAATTTGCATAGGAACTTGCAAATCCCTCAGTACTACATGCTAATTTACACATAAGGATTCGGAATTTTTTCCCCTCTTCTACATTTTTCCTTTGATCGTATGTAATCGAAAGATTTTTGTTAGTTTCAGGGAGTATAGCACTTATTGTCTCTTACAAACGAGTTCAGCATCCACAATTCACTACAGATATTGATAGATTGTATTCATGCGTTTGATTTCAGAATAATTTTCCGAACGCAATTGTTCTTTCTCTGTACTTCATTTTGTGTACATGCCCTTAAAATATGTTAATGATCACGGGTGTAAAGTGGTATAAGTCACTAAATTGCATACTTCATATCTCCATGAATATTAGTAGTACAAATTTTAATTTTTTTTTTTTTTTAAATGTTTTTTCATGGGCAACATTTTTCTAAATATGAGTTGGGGGAACTGGGGACCATATAAAAATTTGCATTCTGTAATCTTTATACCAACCCCTTTCCTAACTTAAAAACTATTCAGTAAAAATATTTTAACGATTTAAAACATTTCTTCGATTGGGACTATGCATCTAGGACCAACGGTGTTGAAAATAAAGGTCGGCCAGATTATACGGGGACACGCTGTATATATATATATATATATATATATATATATATATATATATATATATATATATATATATATATATATATATATGTTAATGACCACGGGTTTTTTTTTTTTTTTTTTGCTCCCTATCCTTACATATAGATGCATTTCTGTTTTCATTCATGTTTTCAAAAATTAATCTGTTTTCACAGTACTCTTCCTCGTGTTTATAACAATTACTTGTAGTATTTATTTATTTTGACTGGATCTTCTACAGAAAGTGGAAAAGAACCAAAGAAAACAGAGCTTCGGTACACTGTATCGATATCATCACGAAATGGCCACTTAAACTTATGAGCTGCTCTCTGATGAAGAAATTTCATTTTAAACACGTCATACCCACAATCTTCTAGCAGTTTACCAGTGTAAAAACCGTTTATCGTACAGGACTGCGTAAAAAGAATTGGGCTCAGTGGTGTAGTGTAAGGTAAAAAGGTGTGGGAACGCTATGTAGCGTCGTTACAAACGTATATTTTTTCTGGTGGTGGGGGGGGGGGAGGAAAAATAACAGCTAGGAATAAATAACTTTATTAATATTACTTCGTTAATCTCAAAGCAGAAAATGAGCACCTCAAAAAAAAATTTAAAAAAATTAAAAATTATCCTTATTATTTTTTTTATTATTCATATTAATTTATTTTTTTTAAACTATTAAGTTATATGGATTTTTAAACAATTTGTTTTCCACAACCCATTTCAAGAGATTGTTTGACACTTTATAAATAATTTATAGGACATTTTCAAACATATTATTGACACAAATTTTTAAACCGACTTTTTACAACAATTTTTAAACAGATTATCTACAACACATTTGAAACAGATTATTTATACGATTTTTTAAAGAATTTTCATTCAGAAAAATTTCCATAAGAGATCGAGTTTCGATTTCAGACACGTTTGGCTTAGAACGCACCCTTATAAGGTCATCAGCTGATCTGGGTTTTCGAAGCTTAGATTTAACATGAACATCTGACTTCCAGAATTTCAGAGATGCCTTAAAAGCAATGCATCTGGATAAATTCCCAGATTCTGTAGCTCCTCGAAATCTCTTTTCAAAATGAATTTAAAAGATTGAAATTGTTGCAGATGTCGATTGAGAGTTTTATTGTTTTTCTCCTTCTCGAGATTAAAATGTAGAGCAATTCCTCTTGCTAGATAAACTCTTCCTTTCCTTTTCAAAATTGCTCCGTTAATAAAATGAAATTAAAAACTAGAAAAATATCAATTGGAAAGTTGAAATCCATCAGTCGATTTAAAATTTCTTGATAAAATATTAATTTGTATACTATCCCAATCATTTCTAATTTTAAGAGGCATATCCAAATCACTTGCCAGACTTATAGATTTGCTTAGGACATTCGTGGTTTTTTAATTTTATCTAGTTCTGTTAGTCATTTTCATTCATTTCTTAGGTACGGCGCGAGGTTTACAAATATATTATAAAGTGAATGATATAAGAATTAAGAAAATGAAACGTTATATCACTTTTGTTGATAAATCGGTTAGCGTTACCGTTAAATTTAGAAGAGGAGAAATATTCTTCAATGAAAGGGAGCAAAGAAGTGTGTATGCCAGACCACAATTTTGTTTTTTAAAAATGGAAATAGTTGGCGTGAACTTGTGTATGTGAGTTTTAATCCGTATTCATGACGAGACATATAAATTTGACGTCTGGAATTTATCCACAAATACAGATCATTTGTCGAAGAAGATAATTACCGTTGGATGAATCATAGTATTGCATGTGTCGGATTGTTGATGGAATGGCCATGAGCGGGTTGCCGTGCCTCTTTCAAGTGTTTTGCAAATACTTGAATTTGCCTCCCCTATCGATATCGATGGCCGCCTGCTCAGCTCTGAAGTTGTGGATAGAAAACGAAAGCATAATTTTGTGTTCAGTTTCATGTAAAAGAAAAATATGTAAAAAAAAAAGTGTTAGGTGAGGGACCGCCGTTTCTCCTTCTAAAATGGTAAAGGATCGCCGTTCCCACGCGTTCACGCTCCACTACACCCCTGATGGGGCTGAATTTCATATTCGCAGTTCTGATCAGCTTTTAATCTCTTTTATGATATTCGTCATTTGGAGGGGGACAGTAATTTGGATTTCAACTGTGAATTCCCCATTACTCATGCAATCAGTTCCCAAGCACAAGTCAGACCAAACCCTAAAGACGAAGAGAATATCACACAGCCATAAATTTATGACTGATGTTTTGCCCAGAAGAAAGATGCTCATTAACGTTTGAAACTGTAGATGATTTATCCCTACATATTGCTAGAGGAGAACACCAAATTTCTAATATAATCACTGGTCAAGACAAAGCCAGAAGTGCATTTTCAAAAAGAATGGAAGCAGTGACAAAAAGGACCAACTACGAAATTACTGCAGCTTTTGAAGAACCCACTACAGAGATTAAAATTACATCTATTACTAGAAAACAACCAAATGGTATACAAAGCAATCGCACAACTCTGCTTTTCGATCTGTTTTTCCAAAAACAACTCTTTTTGTATTTTAATAATTATTTAAAAACCTTTGGTGGGAAAAACAAAACCCCCATTCTGAATCTTTATATAGAAGCAAACATACAGAGTTTAAATATAACAACTATACCACGTAAACATGCTCACAGCTTTCTATAAATACAGTTTAACAAATTACAGTTTTATTTAATAAAAAACGTGGTTGTCTATTAAATTTCTACATCATCTTAAGTACAAAACACTATGTTGAGAAGTTTGAATACATAATATGATCATTGAGTTCCTTTTAAAGCTGAACAGTGTAAGTATAATTTATTTTTTAAATTTATTTTTTAAACTTCTACAAAAAATTTTGATCTACCATGAATTTCTTTAGAAGAAAATAAAATTATATTTTTATAAGTTTTTATACCCTACTAAAGTAAGATCTATATTAACAGAAATGCAATTGAACATGAAAGTATAATTTAAAATCAGTTGTTATTGAATCTAAACAAAACTTTACTGTAAAAAAAAAATTACGACTATAGACAGCTATCAAAAGAAAACCAACATTTACAGAAACAGGTAAATACAGGTAGGAAACCATTCCCACTGAATACTTTACCTTATAAACATTAAATACCAAACTTCTCTCGATTTCAATTCTGTTGATGTCGTATAGACAAGCTTTTCATCAATATTCTCGTTGAGTGCAATTAAGGAACTTCAACAATCAAGGATGATAACTCAAACTAACGGCAAACTTCAAATTCAATCATCTATGGGTCTGGAGCAATTACCTATTCAAATTCAAACAAACAGCTTCGCTCTCCTTTCAATTTATTCCAAATTTCAACTTAAATGTTTAATGACCTAAGCGTTCGAGAGATTGATAGGCTTTGAAGAAGTAATGTGTTGAAATTTACTTTACAAGTTATAAATTTTATAATTCCGCGTATTTATTATTACAAAAAATTTCTCGCATATAGCTGAAATGCACGAGAAGAAATTTTCTTATTAGGGCAATTCTCTGGATAGCGCACGTGACATTTTCGCATTTTTTTCTTCTCGTAAATGGATTAGAATTGCAAAATTATGATAAATCTATTTGTTACGTTTCTGTTCTATATAAAATTAGTTTGTGGCAAAGTTACATGGTAAAATAATTCATTTAACTTGGTCAAATACACATTTATAAACTCCCGACGTACAGGACTCGAACGCATCCCGTGCGTCGGTGCTATGAGATACATATTTGACCTAGTTAAAATAATTATTTCTCCTTGTAACTTTGCAACAAACTAATATTATATAAAGCCAAAACATAACTACTATATTCATCTTAATTTTAAAATCATAACCTGTTTAACACATCTGTTCTTAACATATAGTCTTCTGAGGATCTTCTGAGAGTAATAAATAAGTGAAGTGAGAAAAATTTCCACATCATATCGAAATTATAAATAAAAAATTCAGATAAAAGCGACTCTTTAATTCAAAATGACTTCCAATTCCTTGGAAAGTTCTGATGGATAATTGCTACTACAGAAAATTACGCGATGCTATGCTATTTTTATAAAAGAGACAATCTATTTATTTGCATTGCAGTAGACAATAATTATTAAGAAAATTTGCTAAATATTAACATTTTAAATTAATTTAAACCTTTTTTTCCCATTAAAGGTATATTAATAGCCGAACTAACATTCTTTAATAATTTAGCGTAATACAATCCAACAATATACAAAATTTACCTCGTAAAATTACTTCGAGTAATTATTTTTCTCCAAAACTACAGTAAGGCATTGAATATTTTGTTGTTGTTGTTGTTGTAGATTTTTAATAGTAAATTGTACAAAAATTTTACGTTTTAAATAGAAATAATCTCTTGCACGAGAACAATAAAAAGAAAGAAAACTTGTAAGACTAACCTTTTGAGTTGAAAACTAGTAAGACTAATTAGTCATTAATCTAAAATATCATAATATTTATATGCAGAAACAAAAAAAAAATATTAACATAGGTAGACTTTGAACCTAATGAGGTACGTAATTAGTTTTAGAAGGTAAACTATGTTTTTTCAACTTATTCATTGCCCTTGAGCATATAAATTTCGTATTTTGCAACAAAATACTATTTTGGTCTGTAATAAAGTATACTATGGTTTTTAGATATGAGCCCCTATTATAATAAACCTTTCATTATTTTTGTTGTGTTGTTTTTGTGAAAGAATATCATATTTCTTTTTAGTTTTCATATGACATTCATTAAATCATGCATATAGAATTTATCTCTACCTGTAATAATAAAACGAGCTGTCTGTCTGTCTGTCTGTCTGTCTGTCTGTCTGTCTGTCTGTCTGTCTGTCTGTCTGTCTGTCTGTCTGTCTGTCTGTCTGTCTGTCTGTCTGTCTGTCTGTCTGTCTGTCTGTCTGTCTGTCTGTCTGTCTGTCTGTCTGTCTGTCTGTCTGTGGATCTATAGAAAGCTACTTAAAATTGAAGTAAAACTCTGAAATTTTCAACATAAGTAGTTTTGGCCTTCTAATTTTGCCTATGATAAACAAAATGCTAAAATTTTAATTAATTCTTTTAATTAATCTTTTTTTTTTACAAAGTGACTTTAAATAGAGATACAGCTCAGTAATTTTCAACATAAGTAATGTTAGCCTTCTAATTGGACTTTTAAAAATCAGAATGTTAAAATTTTAATTAGTTATTTTAATAAATTTTCTTAATTAATTAACACATTTATTTACAAAAAGACTTCTAATGGGGTTACAGCTCTGAAATTTTCCACATAAGTAGTTTTGGCCTTCTAATTAAACTCTTGAAAAACAGAATTTTAAATTTTTATTTAGTTGGTTTTGTTTTTTAATCATTTTTTTAAATTAATTAATAAATATTTTACAAAACGATCTCTAATAGGGCTAGAGCTCTGAAAGTTTCAAAATAAGTAATTTTGGCCTTCTAATTTTACTTTTCACAAACACATGTAAAAATAATCTTAAAGGGGTGTTGCATAATTGCATTAACGGGGATTTTTTTTCCGACAGGGGAGAGGTTTTTAATGTATGTCCACTTACGTACACGTACACGTTAGCTTTACGTAATTCGGTTTTTGTCCCCCTCACTAAAATCTAATTGAATTTGATTATAGATAGTGGAGCGAGCTTATGCTAACTCAGAAATGAACCTTTCAATGAGTAAGTAAGTCTGTGCTTATGTGTCAATGAACTTTTCAGCGAGCGAAGCGAGCTCGATTTTACGTAGCGATGAACCTTCCTGCGAGCCAAGCGCCAAAAGCTGGGACCTATACACCAATGATGGATTTCCGCAACGCGAGGCCTCACAGCTAGCGAAAATATTGCACACGGTAAAATTTCGTAGCGAAGTACGGATATTCAGCTAGTATTAAATGATATACCCCATAAAAACCGAGTTTTTAAAAAAATCCTTTATATGCATTGTAAATTTTTATATTCACTAACACAGCGCCGATATCAAAAGCATTTTTATCAGCGGCAAATTATGTTTTAAAATTTATTCATTAAAAATGAAAGTGAACGTCATCCAAATGTCATTTATTTATTCTGATTAAAGTAATTTTATTATTTCTTTATTAAAAAAAATTGGCAACAGAAAAGAGTTTCAACAATGGTCGGATTTTAATGAGATTGAATCCTTATTATTTTAGTAGAATGATGGCTGGGTTGTTGCAAGACTGCGACGAATTTGCTGTACCTTACTTAGACGACGTTGCAATTTTTTCGAATACTTGGGAAGAGCATGTGAAACACTTAGAAGAAATTTTAATAAAGATGAAAACAGCTCATCTCCACATAAAGCCTTCGAAGTGTCAGTTTGCTCGGGAACATGTCAAGTATTTGGGCCACATAGTTGGACAAGGTGAGCGAACACCTGGAGAACTTAAAGTACAAGCCGTTAAAGATTTCCCCAGACCCTTGAACAAAACCCAAATTAGATCATTTTTAGGTCTTGCTGGTTATTATCGCCGATATATTCCCGATTTTTCTGTAATTGCAGCACCATTAACAGATCTACTAAAAGGGAAGAAAGTTAAATCATCTGTGGATTGGAGCAGTGCTTGTGAAGATGCTTTCGAAGAATTAAAGAATCGACTTTCGGAAAAGCCAGTATTATTTAGCCCCGATTTCACCATTCCATTTGTCATTCAATGTGATGCTTCGAACCTTGGACTAGGCGTGGTGTTGTCTCAGGTGAACCAAGATGGTGAAGAACATCCTATTATGTACTTGAGTCGGAAATTTTCTCCAGCAGAACAAAAATATAGTACCACCGAGAGGGAATGTGCTGCCATTGTTTATGCAATTCAGAAATTACGATGTTATCTTGATGGGCAGCTAAAGTTCATCATTCAAACAGATCATAATCCGCTGGTCTGGTTAGAGAAAAATACAGGGACTAATCCGCGTCTGTTGAGATGGGCCCTCACATTACAACCATTCAATTATGAAGTTGTCCATCGTAAGGGAAGTCTCCATCGAAATGCCGATACCCTGAGTAGAGTTCCTTGAACATTGATGTAAGACATTGACTTTGTACATATTTTTATTTATTCTTCTTCTTAGAACCTTAATATTATGGGTAGGCTTATTTATTTAAACTTGTAATACTCTACTTAAATATTATAATTTGGCAGTAAAATACTAATTTAAATTAGTGCACTGAATCTAACTGGCGGTATGAACTCTTAAGACTGAAAGACTTTAAATTCTAAGACTTTTTCTCTTCAATAAAAAGTCTTCTCTTGGAGGGGAGGAGTCTGTAAAGATTTATCTAAGCGAGTGGCAACAGCCGAAGTCTGTAAAGATTTATCTAAGCGAGTGGCAACAGCCGAAGTCTGTAAAGATTTATCTAAGCGAGTGGCAACAGCCGAAGTGTTACCCGGAGAACGAGACCAGAGAAGAACAAGATTTTTGGCATGAAAAAAATATGATAGTCTCAATAATATTAAATTTAAACAACTTCTTTTAAAAAATTAATAAAAGCGCTACCTTTGAAATTCGTCGTCGTTATTTCGAGAAATCCTCACACCACTGTAAAAATCTAATTTTTTGCAGATACGGAGGTATATGTTTTAATAGCACACTAATATCCACTTTTTTTTCTTCTTTTTTTCGTGTTCTTACTGATTGCAAAAAGGGTATACTTTCTTCAGTCTAAAATTGTCGACTACGGCAATTTAGTTGTACTGCATTCAGGATTTTTTATATTAATTGACTATTTCAATTTGTTTTTCCTTTTCATTTGCGTTCTTTTTTAATTCATTACGTTATCTATATAATTCGGCATTTTTTTAAGAATGGGAAGGAAATTTCGAAAATTTGTAGACTTACCATCTATCTAAAATTTAGAAGAGGTGGTGGGACTATTCTACTAGTGCCATTTTCGATAAATCTTTTAAACTCTTACCATTTTCTTTCTACAGCTTATGGAGGACAAAGTAAAAAAGTCAGCAAATTCACTATGGAGGTTACTCATATAGAGGTGATTTATATTGGATAGAACAAAAAGCATACATGTGAACGCTGTAATTAATTTATTTTGATCAATCAAATTTACTCTGAAACTACAGCTAACCGAGTTTCTATAGATGTTTTTTTTTGTGTGCTTCTCCGGTGACACGACAAATGTCTATGCGGTATTCCAATTCTTGCCACACTCGTCTTATAATATTACCTGTTAATGAGTCCAACATGTCAGTTATCCCCTGCTTCAGCTGCTGTAAGTGCTGGAGAAGTGGAGGAACGACGACTTTGTCTGTAATAAAAACCCCATAGGAAAAAAATCGCAAGGGATTAAGGGTCCAAAAAAGCAATGGCATATCATTTGACACAGCACGGCCAATCCAGCGATGAGATTAACGATCGTTCAGGTATTCACTTTCATTGTTATGTTTCATTTTCGCTAGATGAAACTTATATAATTGTAATTTCAGAATAAATTTCTTTCTGCTAAATAAATAAATTACAAAATTCGTACTGTGATATTCTATTTGTCCCATTCAATATGAATCATCCTGTAAATATAATGATGGACGTTGTTTTTTATTCCATAACGATTCTCCTACAGAAAATTTTGAAAATATTCAACATTTGCACTTTTGAAACAACGTGTCATTGGCGGCTTCAAGGGGGGGGGGGGCATGGGGGCCATGCCCTTGAAGGGTTCCCTCTTCCTCCCTAGCCCTTTCGAATATCCCAAAATTCTTTGAGAATCTCCAGTTTAAAAAACGATGAAAATACAGATTTTTAAGCACAATTTCACTAACGTTAATTTTTTCCTTAGAGTACAAAGAATTATAGCCCCCCCTCAGAAAAAACCCTGCCATGCTCTTCTAAGCAACCATGGCATCGAGGGTAATTATTTTTCCACACGTGATGTCTGGACTAGTGTGTGCTGGGTTGAAAGGCATGATGGTGTTATTCGATTCCGCGAAGCTTTACCTTACATAATTGAAGCGCTTAAATCGATTTCAAACTGGTCGGACCTAACCACTGCCTCTAATGCATCTTCTCTTCTATGCTCACTTTGCAGTGTCCAGTTTGTTTCAGCTTTAGTATAATTGATTGTCCAATTGATATCCAGTTTGTTTCAGCTTTAGTTTAATTGATGTCTTGAAGCAAACTCTACCACTAAGCAGAAAACTTCAAGATCCTGATCTCGATTTGCTAAAAGCTGCGTCCATTGTTGAAGATACAATTTCAGTTTTGCAGAAGAAGGGCCAAGACTGCGTGGAATCTTTTTCTATTCTATTCAATGAGGTTGAAGATAGATGTTCTGAGCTTGAAATTGATGTGAATCTTTCACGCCTAGCCAGACGTCAAAAACACAGTGAGAGCTACAATACTCAAATACCAGAAGAGTATTTTAGAATCTCGGTTTACATACCTTTATTCGAAAATATAATTGAAGACCTAATAGGAAGATTTCCAAAAGAAAATTTGGATTGTTTTGGCCTTCGATTACTGATTCCAACCCCCGATATGGAAAAGCCAACAGAATCAGAAAGCAACGAGCTTCCAAACTTATTAAAGAAGTTCATACCAATTTTAGGACTGACACAAATGAGTGTTATTCTGATTGAAAGTGAACTAGCACTTTGGAGAGAGGAATAGAAAAAAGAAGAAAAGCTCCCCACTTCTGCCATAGATGCAATGAGAGCTTGTGACAAAGATGTATATCCTACTATTTACGCATTACTTAAAATTTTGGCAACACTACCAGTTAGCGTTGCCTCTGCTGAAAGAAGTTTCTCTACCCTTCGACGCTTGAAAACGTGGCTAAGAGCTAGAATGGGGGAAGAAAGGTCAGCAGGACTTTGCTTGTGCATACTCACAGAGACATAAACATTGATGTGAGCTGTGTCATAGACAGATTTGCCAAAACAAAGCAGAGGAAATTGGATTTTGTTCTTTAGGCTTTCAAAGAATAAAGAAGTGTGATTGTAAAACAATTATTAACGGTTTTTATTTTTTGTAATTTCTTTGTTTTACTTTTTTCTTATTTTTCAGGAGAGCAATTCAAGCTTAAATTAACTTTTTTAATTCTGCATCAAATGAAAATTATTAATTTAGAAAATTTTACACTTATCATTGCAATCAAGCATTTAATCAGCAGTTAGTTTATTACAATTAGGTTACATAGTGCATACATTTTACGAACTTAAAGTTAAAATGCTCCCCCCCCCCCCCTGAAAAATAAACCTAGGACCGCCTTTGCAACGTGTTTCACTTATAACTATCATTCTAAAATCTCTAAAGTGCATTTGGAGTTCCGCTTAGTGATTTTAAAAATCATAAGAATAATTTTCCAAAAGATCTGAAAAAATCAAAATATACTATAAATGATCTAAGTAAACAAGATAAAAGTCAAAAACAATGACTTTTTATCCATTTCAAAATCGTCTTTAATGGGTTAACCTATAGTGATCTTACAGCTTAAAAATGTATAAAAACTTATACTTTCATTATGCGCGGCATTTGTTTTATTTACAAGATGATGACTGGTTTGGAAGGTTGTTAGGATGTAGGCTGATCGTATCCATCATTTTTTATTCTTAGAATTTACGATAGTTTACCATCGAAAATGGTGAATGTGATTACATATTTAAAAAAAAAAAAAAAAAAAAATCAGTATGGTACAACCTAAAATAGTATCCCATTTCTAGATACTTTCGAAAACATATTACAATTATTAAATCCTTTTCTAAATGTGACGTATTAACGTCAAATTTCAAGACACAAATAATGAAAGTGTATATTTTTTCTTTAATATTATCATTCAAGGTAAAGGGGAAGAAAATTCCAAAAAGTTTCCTTATGTAGTTAGTCTTTATTAAGATTTCATAATCCCCACCTCAGTTACTTTGAAGACGCGTTCTTTTATGGCAAATTTGTCGCTGGTTCATGACAAAATGAGGTTGCTTCGTTTGCACTAAGTCGTTATTGCTACGTTAAAACCACTTTTTTCTTATCGATTTGATATTGAAAATGCAGTTGCTTTGACTACAAAATTAAATCGAAATGGCCACCAATTATAAAGATTTGACTTAAAAGACCGAACACTAAACTATTAATAAATTTTGTTCCTTGGCAGCGATCTAGTTATTTTAAGCATACCAGAACTTCTCCAGGAGAGTTCGTCATGTGGGAATCTGCTCTTCCTCTCTTCTTGAAAGATTAAGTCGAAACGAAGGTTATAGAGTAGGGTGGTCCAAAAAAGGTCGATTTTATTTTTTAAAGACTTGTAATGGTGCTACCCGCTTAATTTGTTCCTTTTGTATAAGAAATAAATATTGTAAAGTTTGAGCCCATATTTTTAATATTTAGAGGTAGCTCAACACTCCAAAAATGTGATATTTGGGTTTTTTTACGGCAGAAAGTAACAAAATACAGGAAAATATTAAATTTCATTAATAACAACAACAACAATAACAACAATAATAATAATAATAATAATTAATACAGTGATATTTAAGTAGAAGCGGATGTACCAGTGGCAGCTTAAGTCTGTTTTCTGCAGTCAGGGTGAGTTAGGCAACGTTCTTCTATCACGTATAGCAAGAATCGTAGTTTTTTCTCATTGTGAGTTATTTTCCCATCAAACTCTTTAACAAATGCAACACCTCTTTCAGCCTGATCATTGACTTCAATGGTTTGTACAATTTTTAATGCTTTACTGTAACCCTCCTGAGCCTCCCAGATATCTGGATCTATTTGAAGAAATATACCTTTTAGGCAAGTTCTTTCAAATAACAAAGCTGACTGTTTTGTCATAAAGTCCTCAATTTCATGTCCATGAATGTTTTGAGCTTAATGTCAGGACACTTTGCAGGATTGTTTCTTCCATTAACTTCATGGATAAACTTTATAATTTTTTTTGTTAGTGAAGAAATGATTGGTGGTTGTTGTTTCCGACTGGGTGTGCTGTTTTTTAGGTTGTGCTGATCCTGATTTTACTCATATAGACATTCCATTCATCGAGAAAAAATGAAATACCGATCTAATACGTTTGAGCAGCTCAAAACTGAATGTCAGGAACAAAGTGCTAAATTAATTGAGCAGTAAATTGTTACAAGACTTGACTGGAAAACAAAAAATTCCTGTTGTCGTATTTGGAAAGAGTCCATCAACTACTTTCAGAGGCAAAATTGCCATTAGCAATCGAAGAAAGTCAAACTAAAAGCTAAGTGTAGTTTATGCAGCATCGCAGGATTGGGGATTAGCCTTCAATGACAATTTTTTTTTTTTTTACTCAAGTGTTAATACTGGCCAAGGGAATGGTACCTATCTCTTACTTGAGCAAAAAATGAACAAAAAACTATATTATTTGGCTAGTTGGCACTAGATTATGGAGTTGATAATAATAATAATAATTGCTAACTCCGAGTTACCTTTATTAAAAAGATTCCAGGCCTTCTAGAAGGTCATTTATAAAGAAAAATATAAGACAGTTAATACCCCAAAGTTTTAGAAAGTTGAACAGTCGGCACATTTTTAAAAAATTTATCGAGATTTTTCTTTTTCTAAAGTCGATCCACAATAAAATCGAATTAAATGAAAAAAAAAAAAAAAAAAGGAACAAAAATATTAAAAATATCTGAATGCAGCGTGACCCGAGTTTGACGAATCGGCATTTTTACAATAGAAGTTTATTATAAGGGAGTCAGTGTCTTTTTTTTCCGGCTATTATGATGGACTGCGAACGCAAATATTACCCTAAGTTTTTAGAAAGGCTGGTAGTCGGCAAATTTCTGAAATTTCATCCCTTCTTTTAAAAATCCCTACTGACCGATGTTTCAAAACATATTGAATGGAAAAAGTACAAATAATTAAACTCATCATTAGTATTATAAAATTGTGATCACAATGCAGCCTCAGTTGACGGTCGGCAATTTTGAATTGGAGTAAGTATATCCTTTTTGACAGGAACATTAAAATAATCTAATCATTAATATCTTCACTGACATTAGATAACTTTGATGTGTTACAGTAGATGATACACTTGTATTTGTGGTACGTCAGATAACGCCTCAAAAACCATGACATACACATTAAACGTCATTTACATAAAGTATGTAATGTACATCATATGAGTTAAAGGTTTTATACAAAATTTCAAAACACCAAAATTTTGTTTACGAAATTTGACCCGCATTTTACAAAGTTATTGCAATTAATGTCAAGTAGAACTCCGTAAATGATGTTATGTACAGGATGGTCGTAAAGAAACTTTGCCGATATATGGATCTCTAAAGGCAGTCTCATTCAACAGATAGAGATGAGATTTCAGGTATAGTTATTCAGAGGTATGGGGTCGGAATTCTGTGAATTTCAGCAAAATGGCGCTCACGATTACCCCGGTTATAGTTACGAATAGCAACGCCTACTTTTTCCTATCGAGAAATGATCACCGCATGCGAAAACCCTAAAGAACGTTGGAATGGTACGTGTATCACAAAAAACGGACGCACAAAATACAGAACTGCCAACAAAAACACGATCGAAGCAATCCATCGCCGCTCACCATATATTCAGCTTAGAAAACCGATTAAATTGCCTGTGATGGCACTCATGTGAACTTTAGCCTCTGTCAAATGCAAATTTCCATCTTGCGCCTCAATCGCGTTTTTGTTGGCCGTTCGCAGAGCTTTTTTTTTGTGCGTGCATAATGCGCCCCGTTTTTTGTGATACACGTACCGTTCTATCTCTCTTTAGGGTTTCCTTACGCGCTGAGCATTTTGCGACAGGAAAAAGTAGACGTTGTCATTTGACAATTTCGTGCATGTAACTATAACCATAACCGTGAGCACCATTTGTTGAAATTCACAGAATCTCGAGCTCATACCTCTGAATAACTATACCTGAAATCTCATCTCGATCTGTTTAACGGAACGGAAGCTAGAGGCCCACATATCGGCAAAGTTTCTTTATGACCACCTTGTACTTCATATATTGAAAATTCATTCCCAAAATAATGCATGCCACTTGTAAACTGGAAGGCGATATCGAATTTATTCTCACAAAATAATCTTTGGAAAAGTGTTGAAAGGTTTATTATAATACTATCTAAAATTCTTAATGTTCCCCGTGCTCAAATAGCTGTGGACCGACATTGTCCAATACAACCAGGTTCAGTGTATTGCAAATTGTGAGTATCCTTTCACTCCTTTGCGGGTTCGAGTCCCGTGTTAGGCATGGGTGTTTGTAAATGCATGTTGGCTTGTCTAATGACGAATGTTTCGGCGCATTATAGCCCTCGTGTTGCTGACGGCGCCAGATAATCTGAATACAACCAACCAACCTTTCACTCCTATCCTCGATTTCTGACGCAGTTTGGTCTTTGTGTTGCCCTTGCGCCTAATAAATTTGAAAAACAGCCAACCAACCTATCCTGGATTTCACCACTTTAATATTCGAAACATCGGGAAAAAATTGTCTTTCAGATAAACTAAGATTTTTTAGTTTAAATACCTTTAAAAATATTTCAAATTGGATCAATAAATCTCAAATTAGGATCATAACCATTATGTGTGGGTAAGGGAAATGGGGGTGGGTTTTTGAAAATTTCATGTTGACAGTGATGTTTCTCTTGCTTTGAACATCAAATGTGCAACTTGTTCTTCCTCAAGATCGTATTAACACTGTAGATTTGAATACCTCCCCCCCCCCCCCACACACCTTTCCCAAAAAACCCCACACGTACTATTCTTATATAGTTTGGTATGTTGTGCTAAAAATTATGGCATGCTTTTTTATAGAGTATTTTGTTACTAAATTCGAAGTTCAATTAGTTGCGAATAACTTACCTTTTTGCACATAAATATTATAGTTTGGTTTAATGCTAAAGTAATCCATTTCATTTTTAATCCCGCTTAGAAAAAAAAACCTAGCATTTTCAAGTATACTTTCCTTCTTGAACAAATGATTATTGTTCAAAAAATGAGTAATATTTACAGAAATTATTGCTGAAAAACCATACAACTTCAGTGAAAAACCACAAAAAAATCAGTTAATTAAATCCAGCAATTTTGATAAAAATATATACTCGAAGTAACTACTTTTAAGAAGTAGGTTCCTGGATTGCATTGTTACAAAAAAATTAAGTTTTACTATTAACACACGTTTCAAAAAAAATCAAAATCTTTTCTTTTTTTAGTTAGGAAAATGTGTTAAAAAGTATTTAAAAATTAAATAATTAACAAATCGCTTTTAATAATAATTGTCTTTTGCAATGTAATTATAGTGTCCATGAACGCCTACATGATTATTTGCAGGGAGATGTAAGGCGACAAAAGTTTTTGTTTAATCCTTGATTTTTCGAAGATGGGAATTGGATTTCCTAATTGGATGTTAGTTAATAATTGTTCATTAATGTTCTGTTCAAATTGATGAATTAATATCCATATATATTTTTTTCTTGTAAATTTTACCACTTTTTTTCCACGTTACTTTATTTTTCGAAACCCAGAGGGGAAGGAGTGCAAGTGCATGTTTCTTATGTCCCTGACATTGTATCTATTATAAAAATTGCAGTGCTTCGCGTAGGGAATTTTCTGTAATAGCAATAGTCCGCCAGAATTTTAAAAAGAATTTTTCCAGAATTTGTTTTTTGATCAACCTTTATACAATTCATTATACAAAAGTCACCTATTTGATCAATAATTTTCATCTATTTAATTCCGTGTTAAAGTGCTATTTTCCAACCACTTTTACACGTTTAATTTTTTTTTTTTTTTTTTTTTTTTTGAAACTGCAATTTGAAAATTAAAAAAAAAAGTTGTATCGAAATGAAGCACTTGTACTTTTCAGTTTACTGAATTGGTTTAAGATTGTGGGGGGGGAATTCTATCTATCTGCAAAGTATAAATGTCCCCCCCCCCCTGCCTCTAAAAACGTTTCCAAAAATAATCTCCTTTGTTTGGAGAGGAAGGGTTAATTTACTAAAAAGAAATTAAAAATTAAATGAATTTGAAGGATCTTCAACTATAATGTGATGGGAATTTACTTAAAATTTGACATTAAGTACGTATTGATAAAATGCCATAAAATATTAAAAATTGTTTAGACGGTAATTTAAAAATAATTCAAACTAATTTCACATTAAATAAAACAATTCACAATTAAATAAAAAAAAATGCATTAACAATTAGTTTTACATTAATTAATAATTAATTATGCAGCAATTATTCATATATTAATTAAAAATTATGTATACGTTAATTTTACATTTATAAAAATTAGTTAACAATTTATTAGCACCTGAATTTATATTTTCTACATTTACACCGGACGTGCCTTGATTTCAGTCGGCAAAAGGATGTCTACGCCCCCCCAACCAAAATTCTTAGCGACGGCCCTGACCATGCTCTGATGGATATGAAAATGTTGTGCTCTCAAAGTATGAATGTTTGGTTGTCAGCTCACCATTGCCAAAGGATATGTAAATTTGTTGTACAAGTATACCTAAAGGCTTGGATGACAACATCTTTACCTCAAAATACATGATTCAATGATTTTAATATAATATTATTTCTATTGCATTATAAAAATATTGATGAAGTTTCCAAATTAGCATCATAAAAGCTAATTAATCGTCTTCGGAATTTGTCAGAGGATCTTGTGACCTTAGCTCTTTTTGAAGCGTTGCAACCAGAAACTTCTATATAAAGCTCTTTTTGCCGTTGTATACTCCTCATGACGCAAATACTGGCCCAGTTGAAAAAGTTAGTTAAAAATATATTTCATAAAATACTTGTTTATATAAAAAGTGTATTCCGATTTCCTGTTAATTGTAACTACAATCTCAATTGTGTTTAGTTTGTACCTTTGAAAACAACCTCCTTATAGGAAAATGGTGTGAACTTCATCTGCATTGAGATACCTCTTAATATCACTCAAACGCTCTCAAATTTCGTCTGATTTATTTTTTACAACATTGGAACAAAATAAGAGGATAGGACTCAAAAGATTTTGACCTTCAATATTTTGGACCACCTTATTATAGAGTTATATTTGGTTATAAAGATCCGATATCTCATTAATTTGTCCTCTATAACAAGCCAAAAAAGAAATAGAACATGTTACTTGATAAATGTTGGGTTATGTAAATACCATGATTCCTAATTACGATAACGAATTCCCAATTACGAACAAAAAAATTTGTGTTAATATACTAAACAATAATGTACATGTCGTATGATATAATAAATTAATACTCTAATTACATTATACTTTGACAATTTTTATGCAAGTGTACTATTAATCTTTTCTAAACTAAATTTTTTTATAAATATATAGAAAATCAGGAAGATTATGTGTCTCGCTGGTATTCTACGAAATTTGAGTTTCTCTATGTAATACTTTTCTTAATGACTTTATGATTCAAAAACTAATGAACATTCTTCAATGCACTTTTCTGAAAGGTTATGGAAGATTATTATGGAAGAGTTTTATTGAATTTTCTTCTTATGAATAAATAATTTTATACAAAAAATCACCATTAAAATAATTTAGTTTCCTCTTTTGTCATAGATTTTTCAAAGGTATAGTTTCATAGCTGGAAATATGAACTAGAATGTTGTTAAATTATTTCAATCTCAAACAGTATATTGAAAAACTATAATACCAACATAATACGAACACAAATGTTTTAAATTTATATGTTACGTGCAGTGCAAAGTTATTACCATTTTCAGTCTCTTCCCTTTGTTGCAATATTAATAACCAACCCTTCACGAGGCGAGGCTATTAGTGATCGATGCTAAAATCCTTTCGCTTAAAAGTCCATAAACTTTTCCATTGGCAGAAGAAAAATATCCTTGTGGGCATACCAAAGATAACGAAGAACTCTTCAAGTATGGGACCATATCCACAGTAAATTGTTGCAGTCATAAAAGTATTCTGCCGACAGTTATTAACCATTCCTAGTGGATGATCATACTTGTTGAATTTAAGAGATCCATTCCGATATCCTGATGACTCAATTCCGCAACGGATTTCGTACGAAATTAATGATTTGACCCATCTTTGAGAGCCTGTTATATATAAAAGATGGGATGAGTTAATATTGTCATTTTAATATAAGCTGGCTTTGGTCGCTCTTTGTTATAAATATAATTTTTACGTCTTGTTGTCCGTTACTTTGTTTCCATGTAACTGTATGCCTTTACCTTGGTACTTGGTAATATATAACCTTGTCAGAAGGGTTAATTCCTAAACAATAATATTTGTCTCTGTAGCCATTAGTTTTAATATAATAAGTTAAAACCATTAATGCTATTTTCTTGCCTACCCTGTGTCGAATACGTTAACTTTGACCCACGAGACAAAAAAGTGCTTAACCGACAACCTAAGAAAATTCTAAACAGCGTTATAGCTGTTAAGTTCTGCACATGTACGATTGTGACGAAATTCTTGTTGTCACGTAAGTCCCATTGCACTTCTAACTTGTAGTACGAGAGACAAGGTACCTCATCTAATATGGTTGGTTGGTTTATTCAACGACCTATATTTATGTTCAATTACGACTAATCAGGGCAATAACGAACATCCATGCCTAACCCGGGTGACACACTTTTGGTATGCGAAGCCAGAACGCTAACCATACAGCCATCGGTATGGATCAACAAATACGATTCTGAAATTCAACTTTAATATAGAACAATAATTACGTGACTTGACGAAGCGCATACTGCCAGAAGTGGCCGAAAGACATAATAGGAAATACAATTTTGAGAGGCCAAAATACTTCAACGAAGTCTGAACTGTGAAGTTCACAAGAAAAGTAATGAAACACCAATCGATTAGCAATCACTTAGTATCCCGAACCACATGCAGCTGAAAGTGTTGGTTGGTTGGTTGGTTGGTTGGTTGGTTGGTTGGTTGGTTGGTTGGTCGGTCGGTCGGTCGGTCGGTCGGTCGGTCGGTCGGTCGGTTGGTTGGTTGGTTGGTACGCTTTACGACCTATATTTATGCTCAATGACGGCTAATCAGGCCAGGACCTGCAGTTTAAAGTGGATTCCAAAACAACAACGAACATCCATGCCTAATCCAGGAGATTCGAACGAGCATTCCTTCGGCATGCGAGGCCAGAACGCTAACCCCGTCAGGTTTTCTTAAAAAACTCGTTTTTATAATTTCATTTAGAATGAAATGCCCATTTAAACTGATATTTGATATCATATTTTTGATTGCCAACCTGATGACTATCGGGTTAGCGCTCTGGCCTCGCATGCTAAAGGTACCGGGTTCAAATCCTGGGTTTGACATGGATGTTTGTTGAGGATCAAGGTTAAGCTGTAGGTCCCGGCCTGATTAGCCGTTATTGTGCACAAAGTAGGTCGTTGAACGTACAAACAAACCATATTTTGGATTATAAAGATTCTATGCAAATGGGACTCACTAAGTTTCCTGAGGTATTCTCGAGGATTCTGCATTGTTTGTTTGGCAGGGTTCACACGTTTTACCCGGGAAACAGCATATCGCAGAGTTGGTATAAACTCAATAGCTGTAAAATCTACTCTTAGTTTGCATTTTGCATTCCTAGGTGATTGTGTTCGTTTTTAACTATATGTTATGTTTGCTTATGATTACTCCTGACAACTTTGGTTTTGCTTGTGGTGAGTAGTTAGAAAATGACAGTCCTGGGCCATGGCGGGATGAGGGATGGGATGAGGGATGATGAAGTCACCGGAAGGGGGCGTGACCGGATATGCCGTCACCGGAAGTCACGTGACCGGAAGTGGAGTTGAGTTGTTCCCCTCCTGTTGTTGTTTTAGTTTCGGTTTCGTTATAAGCTGTTTGTGTATGACGTCACAGTGGGAATGACGTCATAATGTGTTTTATATCAAAGTTTTTGAGCGGTGGCAACACGTTTTAGTTGTTTTTTTGCTTCCAGTTAAATGGGGTTGAGTTGTTCTAGGGCTGCTTCTAAGTGAATAAGTTAGAGTTATAGATATTTTTACTAGTGACGTCCAGTGAGTATGACGTCATAACTTGTTTTATATCAAAGTTTTGAGCGGTGGCAACACTTTTTTAGTTTCGATTTACCTTTCAGGTGGAGTTGAGTTGTTTTAGAGCTGCTTCTAAACGAATAACTTAGAGTTATAGATATTTTTACTAGTGACGTCACAGTGGGTATGACGTCATGAATTGCTTTATGTTAGAGATCGGAAAAATACTTGCTTGCGATTGGTCGGTTTTTTAGACACATCACCAAATACTCTCTTCTCATTGGTTGAAATGTGTCACGTGATTTCATTGGCTATACAGTTTAGTAAGATAGTTTTCTTCAAAATTTAAGGTAGTGGCACCATCTAGGGATGAATTTAAGAGTCATTTACATTAAATTTCTAAGATCAGAGATACATGCAAATAAAAAAAAAATCTTAACACGACTTTTAAATTTAATAAAAGTGAAAGCCATTTGCTAAGAGTCTAAAGAACCCTAACCCCGAGCTACACGTGACATTTCAATATTTTACCAAACAATTGTTAAAATATCGACTATCGGACGTTGCCTTCATGGTAACTCATCTACCCACCCCCCTTCCCTAACCAATTTTGAATACGTTAATTTGAAAGACTTTAGAAAATGTTAATTATTTTGAAGTTAAATTTTAAAAGTGAGGACCCAACTCCAGCCCAATACCTCTTTTAGGAAGAATTGGTACCGCCTCACTCCACCCTATCAAAAAAAAAACTTATTCCAAAGAACGTCTATTTCCTTGAAATATGAGGTCACTAAAAAACCATCCAATAATATCTTTTAAGAAGACACCATCATCTCAAATCCTAATCAATTTTGAAATTTAGAAAATCTGAAAAGAAGATTTGTGAGAACGTATATTTCTCTCATGAATTAAATTTAATGGTCACATACAAAATCCTGAAAAAAAAAATTAACGTTAAATGAGCTTTTTAAAAATTTAGTTAAAGTAATATTTTAGTTAAATTAAGGCTTAAAGAGATAAAAAAAAATAAAAAAAAAAATTAAGGATTAAATGAATGATTTAAGGAATTTTGAAGTGACCATAGGCATAACTAGTTATACCATCCTCCAACAGGTATCGCTTGTCATCAAATGCCGAGAGCGCTCGCTTTCTTTGCTGGATGGTGAAAATGTGATGTTTTTCACTACCGATGCTGAACCACAGACGAAGGTTGTCGATTGAGAAGACAGTCTCTATAGGTCTGATGTTTTAGCTGTCTTTGAGCTGCTCTTGCGATTCCCTTGGCCGTTTGTTTCTCACCACACTCGCTTAAAATGGAATACATTTTGGAACGAAGCCCTATGAACTCCAAAGCAGATTTTCCGTTAAGTTCATCCTTAAAGTAACCGATCTTCTTCTTGTTAGACACATCGTGTAGGGGATGATCTGATGGGTAGTCAGAAAAGTCAAAAAATCCCTTTAATTGCTGTAAGTCAGCAGTCAGATCTGGGGTGGTGAGTCCATAAGTGAGTGAATCTGTGTCGGTGAATAGTAGGCGGGCATTACTTCCATACCTCTTCATGATGACATTATAGTGGAAATCATACATTAAAACCTTGCTCAGTTCTAAGATGGCGAAACCAGCATAAATGGGTCTATTAAGTGTGAGACTTTTAACTTTTCTTTGTACTGCTGCCAAGCTGTTATCAAACTCAGTGAAGGCATGGAAGGCAGGAGACGCGACCAGTTTCTTGGCTTTATTCGGGTTGTTCACCAACTGAACATCCACTCTATTCCTCAGATTTTCCATAGTTTTCCCGAACACCGCATTGTTGAGAAGTTTGAAGAAATCTTTTTCAAACGATGTTTTGGCCAGTTTTCTCTGCTCCGTATTAAATGCTATGTAGTCCTTCAGCCAAGGTTGTTGGTAGAATTTTAGAATTCTATGGACTTTAGTTATTTCAGTCCCAAAGAAAGGTATAGCTTCAGATTACGATAGTGTATAACATAATTCTTCTTTGACTGAAGATTCGGAACGAGTTTCTCGCTGGAAGAAGCTGACTTCATCTGCATTTCTTCCAAAATCTCGAGGGCGGTAGGAGACAGCATATTTGGCTTTATGGTGAAGCGTTCGGGAGCCAGAGGATAATCATTATGGAGATCGTGGAGTTCAGCAGGATAGTCGAGATCCACTTCTAGGATGAAACCCTCATCTGCATCATCTGCTTGGTCCAAGATGGTTTGAGTAGAGATGTTTTCAGGGTCCACCTGAAAATCACCAACAGGTAAATATTGAGACATGGCCCAACCTGAAAGAAAAATCCAATTAAATCATTCAATATTAACATAGAAGCTAAATAAAAAAAAATGACAGTTTTAAAGTAAATTCATGCTTACCATAGAGGTTATTGGCATCCAGGTACAATATATGTTTCTTCTCCTCAGCAGCATTATATTCAGGACAGCCTGGATGGTTTGCCTGGATATGACGATGGGTGATGACGGAGACTCCTCCCCGAATACCCTTCTCTATGAAGAGGTGCATGTCAATGTCAGTGAATAAATCCAAACCGACATCTGACATCTTGAGAGCGGCTTGCCACGCTAACCCCGGAGACGTCATCATGTGAGCGCGGCGTCTAGCTGGTAAAAGTCCAGAGTTAGGCGGCGAAAATTCTCAAAAACATCAGAGAGGAGGAGCACATCCGTCTTCACGTACAGGTCGTGATATTCGCCAAGGTCTTTGATGCCGAAAGCTTCCCAAACAACTTGAGCGTGGTCATAATCTGCATCGGTGATGGAGGAGTTTGTAAGGGTGCTATAGAAGGCTTGCTGAGGTGGCAGAGATGTTTCTTGAAATTTAGTGAACGAGTCCATGTACTCATAAGGGTACACTCCCTTCTTCAGCAAGAGATCTAAGGAAAAAATAAAAATTAAATGATATTGTTAAGAGAACATTTATATAATATTAACATTGACTATATTACGTACCATGGTTAGATGCGATAGAACTCTTCAAAATGTGAAACTTGTCTCTCTCCAGATTATCGACAAGTTTCTGAAGTGATGCATTCAGAAACTGGAGACTGTCAATAAACTGGAGAGTCACCGGGATCTTGTCAAGTTTCTTGGTGATGGAGAAGGAGATGTATTTCTCCATCGTTGTAGGGATGACTCCAATGTCATGATCAGCCACTTTCCCTAGCCCCTGTATGATCAAATGCGCATCATAATTCTTCAGGTTGTGGAAGACGCAGGGAATCATTTTCCTCAACCTGAAGGCAAGGTTGCATTCATTGTGGAGCACTTGACGGAACTGACCGGTCAAGTGATCGTGGTCGTTCACCCGATCAGTTCCTAGTCGGCCTTTGCAGAGGCCGCAATGAGTCGTTGCGTTGATAGTAATTTGATCCTGTGCAGTGATCTTCATGGGGATGATGGTGGTCAGCTTCACCGCCAGCTCGTCCTTCTCTGCAATGATACTACTGATGAAGTGGTCCACTGCATCTTCTCCCCTGTAGACAGAGATGGGTTTGGTCGGCTTACTATCTGGACCTACTATAACATACGCGTATCCGCAGGGAATGTGGGTAGCCGTCTTCACAGTGCTGGAGGGAGTGGGGACGTCTAACTTCTCTACAAGGGCCTCAAAGTCCGCGTATATGATATACGGGACTTTCTGGGTGAACTTGTACTGACTGAATTTCAGCACACAGTCCTTTGAAGTTGGCATCTTGATGTGTTGGGGTGAGTGCTCGTTACAGTACGGGACATGTGCTTTGAGAGTCTCCTCCTTGGAAAAACGATGCAGACAGCTATAACAATAGAAACACTTTCCATCATGCTTAGTGAGGTTGGTGAGGAGACGACTCATACTCTTAATTAGACAATAATGCTGCCTCTCTCCTTCTATGATGTAAAGTAGGTTGATAACCTCAGGATCCTCCAACTTAGAGATGTATAGAGGTAATATCTCATCATCTTCATAGTCGTAGACGTTAATGCGGAGGTTGTTCAGTGCCTCCACAAAACGAATTTTGCAGGGTTGGACGGGACAGCTTACATTTCCCATCTTGAGCTCCTGATCGTATTCTGCATAGTGGTCGACCCTATACGGATGGTTACCATAGGCAACCATCCGGAGCCAGGGCAGCCAGGACAGACCAGATGAAACATTTACTGTCTTCGTTCTGGATGTTGAGGACGGCCTTCTTTGCTGCCAACTTGTTGGGCAACTTGAAGTGGCTGGCAGGGGCTAGAGGTTGGTACGTAGCAGTCTTCACCTCCAAATGGATGATTTCATCGAGGACCCATCCAGATCCCCGCTCGATGAATTCATCGAAGGAGGACTTGATTTTGGCGAAGGCTTGGTCGATGTGTTCAGGGAGGACGCTGTCATCCAGCTCCATCTGCACCTTGCTCCGGAAATAGGGTGTGGCATATTCCTCGTCTCCCTCATCACTCTTACGAACGAACCGGATCTTGGACACAACATACCACTTGATGGCCCTCTTCTCTCCCAACTCCTCCTGCAGCACATCCTGAACTTGGGGAGTGCTTTCCCTAATGAAGAGAAGCAGGTCTCCAACTGCCTCTTCACTCGGGAATAAATGACGGGTGGCAAAGATATCTGACGTCTTCACCTCTACTCTCCTCCTTCTGGGCACAGAGGGTGCAGGTTGAATTCCTCCTACTTGAGCAACTCGAAGGTGGGTGAGAAGATGTTGCATCATGACATCTTTACGACCGAAACTCTTTCCGCAGTCAGGACAGGCATGAGGGGTAGCAGATTGATGAATCATCATATGTCGATCCAGATTTGAATTTGTAGTGAATGACTTCTGACATATCCCACAGGTAAAATCCTTCTTGCCAGCATGATTCTTCAAATGCCTATTGAGATGACATTTCTGGACAAAGGTCTTCTCGCAGATGTGACATATCTGTTGACAATAAAACTATGATAAGTTACATGAAATTATTTCACAGTAATAGTAGACATATTATTTAAAATTTGTCTTTTCCTAAAACACATTTTATTGCAAAAAAAAAAAAAAAAAATTTCTCTTCTTCTACTTGTAAAATACATCAATCTGAAAGCACTATATTTTAAATTTCGATAAACTGTTAAATTCTTCTCTGAAAAACTATTAATTCTAAAAATTCATTCTCCAAGAAAAAAAAAAATACTTACATGAGATTCAACATTGGAATTCATAACATTTGAACCTTGTGCAAGATGGATGGCACGCGAGGGTCCAGCAGCAGGAGTCTAAAAGAAAAGAAAATAAAAGTTAACATTTAAATAAGCTATTTTAACATATTCTTAATAATACTTTATCCTTTGAATGTAATACTTACAGTTTTCTGATGGATTTACAAATGTCTTGTCAAATGACATTTCTGTATGAAACCCTTCTTACAGATGGTACAGACCTGTTGAAAATAGAAATTTTGAGTAACATGTTTTTAAAGTTAATATTCTTTCACCTAAATGATTGAAATAATACTTACATGCAAGTCATGTGAGGTGGACGGGGCATTAGAAGGTCCAGCAGCAGTAGATTCAAAAACAACCTCCTAAAGTAAGATATTGAGAAATTATTCTAAGTTTTTTACGTCAGAGAAAAAAAAAATCGGGCATGAATTTGAGGCGACTTTGAATAGTTATAACATTGAAAATTGCTAAGTATAAAATCAATAAAAAATTTGGCGTGAATTTGGGGCGACTTTGAATAGCTACACCATTGAAAATTACTAAGTACAAAAGCAATAAAAAAATTTGACGTGAATTTGGGGCGACTTTGAATAGTTACAACATTGAAAATTACTAAGTACAAAAACAATAAAAATTTTGGCGTCAATTTAGGACGACTTTGAATAGTTACAATATTGAAAATTGCTAAGTACAAAAACAATAAAAAATTTGGCGTGAATCTTATACTAATATTCAAGTGAATGACATTTAGAAAAAATACTAAGTACAAAAATAATACAAATTTTGGCTTGAATCTTATACTAATGAATGACATTTAGAAAAAAAGTTTTAAAGAACACATTATTGACGAATTTCAAATAAAATTGAGAAAGTTTCAAGTAAAAAAAATAAAAAAAAATAAAAAAAATATGCGACGTTAAATAACACAATTTAAAATTTATCTTAGACATTAAACATTCATTTCAATAAATTCATCTACTTAAAAGCAACAAGTTTAACCTTATTTAAAGAATATTCTTTTAGATACATAGTAAGTCATTTTAAAAGTTTAAGATAAATACAATCTATAAGCACTCAAACATAATTTAAAAATATATTACTAAAAGAACACATACTTGGTCATTAGGAATAGAGACAACGAGATCCATGGGAGAAGGAGAACGTGATGATGACATTATAAATAACTGAAATTGAAAAAATATCTATAAATATCGAAAGAAAAAAACAACAACATACATTTACAAGTTGGAAATAATTTTTATGTAATACTTGAATCGACTACTTTAACATGATGCGATTGTTAAGCCTAACAAATGCACGCGGTACTTAAGCCTAACAATGCACGCGGTACTTAATCTAGCAATGGCATTCGATAGCCCATTTCAATATATAAATTTAACACACGATAAATAATTTCAGTTAAAATAATTTGTCTACTAATATTAAATAATATACATACATCTTAAATTTACTGAACGGATAACTTAAACTTTTAACATGTAATACAGAAAAAGATTTGAATGCACGCGATTCTTTACCCTAATACATATAGTAAAATAATTTAACATTTAAATACACATGTTACTTAAAACATTTGAATATACATATTACTTAAAAGATACTAACATTTCACAAATAATAAAAATTCACTTACCGAATAATTCAGATGAAATCAGTAAAAAAAAGCTAAAGTAGCAGCAAATACAATAAGCAAGCACGATAAGCAAATACTAAGCAAACACGATAAACGTCTTTCGCACTCAGGAATCTAAGTAGAAATGGCAAGACGGCAACCGGTAGCGTCTATATATGAGGGGTGATCACGTGACTTCACCGACCAATCAGGTTTCGCGCTAGAGGGCGCTGCTTGGTTCTAACCGGTCAGAGCGGGTGGGGAGCGAGACTAGGCATGTTTCAACACGCTTCAACGCGTTTGCGAGTTGAGTTGTAGTGTAACGATCTTGCTTGAAACAGTTAAAGTGATAGATAATTTGTTCGTGACGTCATAGTGTAGCGAATGGGTTTTTAGCGTAGACAGTTGTTGCAATTGGAGTAATTATGAAATTTATTAAATATAAAAATAATATTTAGTAATAATTATCAGATTTTATTATTATAAAAGATAACTTGTAGAAAAAAGTTACGGCATGAAAATATATATATATATATATATATATATATATATATATATATATATATATATATATATATATATATATAGATATATATATATTTTTTTTTTTATAAAGTTATTACCTGTATTGTGTTAACATTTGACATTTAAGATGCTTTAAGGTAATGACGGTTTTAAATATGTGAGAGAGTTTTTTTTTTTAGACTTTTATTATTTGAGTCATGGTTTGAACCTTATGTTAAAATGGCTTCATAGCTTAGTTACTAAAGCGACCGGTAACTGAACCATGAAGTCATTTTAACATAAGGTTCAACCATGACTAAGGTCCAACCAACCAATGGTAACCATCCGTATAGGGTCGACCACTATGCAGAATACGAGCAGGAGCTCAAGATGGGAAATGTAAGCTGTCCCGTCCAACCCTGCAAAGTTCGTTTTGTGGAGGCACTGAACAACCTCCGCGTTAACGTCTACGGCTATGAAGATGATGAGATATTACCTCTATACATCTCTAAGAGGGAGGATCCTGAGGTTATCAACCTACTTTACATCATAGAAGGAGAGAGGCAGCATTATTGTCTAATTAAGAGTATGAGTCGTCTCCTCACCAACCTCACTAAGCATGATGGAAAGTGTTTCTATTGTTATAGCTGTCTGCATCGTTTTTCCAAGGAGGAGACTCTCAAAGCACATGTCCCGTACTGTAACGAGCACTCACCCCAACACATCAAGATGCCAACTTCAAAGGACTGTGTGCTGAAATTCAGTCAGTACAAGTTCACCCAGAAAGTCCCGTATATCATATACGCGGACTTTGAGGCCCTTGTAGAGAAGTTAGACGTCCCCACTCCCTCCAGCACTGTGAAGACGGCTACCCACATTCCCTGCGGATACGCGTATGTTATAGTAGGTCCAGATAGTAAGCCGACCAAACCCATCTCTGTCTACAGGGGAGAAGATGCAGTGGACCACTTCATCAGTAGTATCATTGCAGAGAAGGACGAGCTGGCGGTGAAGCTGACCACCATCATCCCCATGAAGATCACTGCACAGGATCAAATTACTATCAACGCAACGACTCATTGCGGCCTCTGCAAAGGCCGACTAGGAACTGATCGGGTGAACGACCACGATCACTTGACCGGTCAGTTCCGTCAAGTGCTCCACAATGAATGCAACCTTGCCTTCAGGTTGCGGAAAATGATTCCCTGCGTCTTCCACAACCTGAAGAATTATGATGCGCATTTGATCATGCAGGGGCTAGGGAAAGTGGCTGATCATGACATTGGAGTCATCCCTACAACGATGGAAAAATACATCTCCTTCTCCATCACCAAGAAACTTAACAAGATCCCGGTGACTCTCCAGTTTATTGACAGTCTCCAGTTTCTGAATGCATCACTTCAGAAACTTGTCGATAATCTGGAGAGAGACAAGTTTCACATTTTGAAGAGTTCTATCGCATCTAACCATGGTACGTAATATAGTCAATGTTAATATTATATAAATGTTCTCTTAACAATATCATTTAATTTTTATTTTTTCCTTAGATCTCTTGCTGAAGAAGAGAGTGTACCCTTATGAGTACATGGACTCGTTCACTAAATTTCAAGAAACATCTCTGCCACCTCAGCAAGCCTTCTATAGCACCCTTACAAACTCCTCCATCACCGATGCAGATTATGACCACGCTCAAGTTGTTTGGGAAGCTTTCGGCATCAAAGACCTTGGCGAATATCACGACCTGTACGTGAAGACGGATGTGCTCCTCCTCTCTGATGTTTTTGAGAATTTCCGCCGCCTAACTCTGGACTTTTACCAGCTAGACGCCGCGCTCACATGATGACGTCTCCGGGGTTAGCGTGGCAAGCCGCTCTCAAGATGTCAGATGTCGGTTTGGATTTATTCACTGACATTGACATGCACCTCTTCATAGAGAAGGGTATTCGGGGAGGAGTCTCCGTCATCACCCATCGTCATAGCCAGGCAAACCATCCAGGCTGTCCTGAATATAATGCTGCTGAGGAGAAGAAACATATATTGTACCTGGATGCCAATAACCTCTATGGTAAGCATGAATTTACTTTAAAACTGTCATTTTTTTTTTATTTAGCTTCTATGTTAATATTGAATGATTTAATTGGATTTTTCTTTCAGGTTGGGCCATGTCTCAATATTTACCTGTTGGTGATTTTCAGTGGGTGGACCCTGAAAACATCTCTACTCAAACCATCTTGGACCAAGCAGATGATGCAGATGAGGGTTTCATCCTAGAAGTGGATCTCGACTATCCTGCTGAACTCCACGATCTCCATAATGATTATCCTCTGGCTCCCGAACGCTTCACCATAAAGCCAAATATGCTGTCTCCTACCGCCCTCGAGATTTTGGAAGAAATGCAGATGAAGCCAGCTTCTTCCAGCGAGAAACTCGTTCCGAATCTTCAGTCAAAGAAGAATTATGTTATACACTATCGTAATCTGAAGCTATACCTTTCTTTGGGACTGAAATAACTAAAGTCCATAGAATTCTAAAATTCTACCAACAACCTTGGCTGAAGGACTACATAGCATTTAATACGGAGCAGAGAAAACTGGCCAAAACATCGTTTGAAAAAGATTTCTTCAAACTTCTCAACAATGCGGTGTTCGAGAAAACTATGGAAAATCTGAGGAATAGAGTGGATGTTCAGTTGGTGAACAACCGGAATAAAGCCAAGAAACTGGTCGCGTCTCCTGCCTTCCATGCCTTCACTGAGTTTGATAACAGCTTGGCAGCAGTACAAAGAAAAGTTAAAAGTCTCACACTTAATAGACCCATTTATGCTGGTTTCGCCATCTTAGAACTGAGCAAGGTTTTAATGTATGATTTCCACTATAATGTCATCATGAAGAGGTATGGAAGTAATGCCCGCCTACTATTCACCGACACAGATTCACTCACTTATGGACTCACCACCCCAGATCTGACTGCTGACTTACAGCAATTAAAGGGATTTTTTGACTTTTCTGACTACCCATCAGATCATCCCCTACACGATGTGTCTAACAAGAAGAAGATCGGTTACTTTAAGGATGAACTTAACGGAAAATCTGCTTTGGAGTTCATAGGGCTTCGTTCCAAAATGTATTCCATTTTAAGCGAGTGTGGTGAGAAACAAACGGCCAATTGAATCGCAAGAGCAGCTCAAAGACAGCTAAAACATCAGACCTATAGAGACTGTCTTCTCAATCGACAACCTTCGTCTGTGGTTCAGCATCGGATCGGTAGTGAAAAACATCACATTTTCTCCATCCAGCAAAGAAAGCGAGCGCTCTCGGCATTTGATGACAAGCGATACCTGTTGGAGGATGGTATAACTAGTTATGCCTATGGTCACTTCAAAATTCCTTAAATCATTCATTTAATCCTTAATTTTTATTTTTTTATTTTTTTTATCTCTTTAAGCCTTAATTTAACTAAAATATTACTTTAACTAAATTTTTAAAAAGCTCATTTAACGTTAATTTTTTTTTTCAGGATTTTGTATGTGACCATTAAATTTAATTCATGAGAGAAATATACGTTCTCACAAATCTTCTTTTCAGATTTTCTAAATTTCAAAATTGATTAGGATTTGAGATGATGGTGTCTTCTTAAAAGATATTATTGGATGGTTTTTTAGTGACCTCATATTTCAAGGAAATATACGTTCTTTGGAATAAGTTTTTTTTTTTTTTTTGATAGGGTGGAGTGAGGCGGTACCAATTCTTCCTAAAAGAGGTATCGGGCTGGAGGTGGGTCCTCACTTTTAAAATTTAACTTCAAAATAATTAACATTTTCTAAAGTCTTTCAAATTAACGTATTCAAAATTGGTTAGGGAAGGGGGGTGGGTAGATGAGTTACCATAAAGGCAACGTCCGATAGTCGATATTTTAACAATTGTTTGGTAAAATATTGAAATGTCACGTGTAGCTCGGGGTTAGGGTTCTTTAGACTCTTAGCAAATGGCCTTCACTTTTATTAAATTTAAAAGTCGTGTTAAGATTTTTTTTTATTTGCATGTATCTCTGATCTTAGAAATTTAATGTAAATGACTCTTAAATTCATCCCTAGATGGTGCCACTACCTTAAATTTTGAAGAAAACTATCTTACTAAACTGTATAGCCAATGAAATCACGTGACACATTTCAACCAATGAGAAGAGAGTATTTGGTGATGTGTCTAAAAAACCGACCAATCGCAAGCAAGTATTTTTCCGATCTCTAACATAAAGCAATTCATGACGTCATACCCACTGTGACGTCACTAGTAAAAATATCTATAACTCTAAGTTATTCGTTTAGAAGCAGCTCTAAAACAACTCAACTCCACCTGAAAGGTAAATCGAAACTAAAAAAGTGTTGCCACCGCTCAAAACTTTGATATAAAACAAGTTATGACGTCATACTCACTGGACGTCACTAGTAAAAATATCTATAACTCTAACTTATTCACTTAGAAGCAGCCCTAGAACAACTCAACCCCATTTAACTGGAAGCAAAAAAAAACTAAAACGTGTTGCCACCGCTCAAAAACTTTGATATAAAACACATTATGACGTCATTCCCACTGTGACATCATACACAAACAGCTTATAACGAAACCGAAACTAAAACAACAGCAGGATGGGAACAACTCAACTCCACTTCCGGTCACGTGACTTCCGGTGACGCCATATCCGGTCACGCCCCCTTCCGGTGACGTCATCATCCCTCATCCCTCCATGGCCCAGGACTGTCATTTTCTAACTACTGTGGTGAATACACCTAAACGTCAACAAAGTGACGTTGTGAAGAAAGTTTATGTTGCTTTCTTAAAATTTAAACTTGGGAATCAAGATAAAGTCTGGGCTCCTCATAAGGTGTGCATAAATTGAAAAAAAGATTTTCGTTTGTAGTTAAAAAGTAAGAAACTATCATTTTGTTTTGCCATGTTGTTGTTGTTGTTTCTTATTCCACTTGATCTAGAATAAGTCTAGACCAAGTCCAAGAGACTGTAAGGCCAAAGAAAGTCTCGAACCAGCGCAGGGTTTTTAAAGAGATCGCTCTTCTCCAAATCCAAACAGGAAAGCAGATGGTCCAGTGAAGCTTGATGGGAAACACACTTGAGGCACACAGGCCTTTTGTCCCTGAACATATGCAAGTATGTCCGGTGATGAGTCTGGTGATGGTGGTTTGTAATTTCCTGTCGCCCTTCAGCTCCAGGGTAGCCCCAGGACGTTTTGCCATTCCTATGATAAACAGAAACACTGCATTACCAACTGATTTTCTGTTCGGTAAATGTGAAAGGTTTCAATTCAAAAAAATGAAAAGAAAAATATCTTAACCAAACCTTAACTTAGATGTTTGTCCACTGCCTCATAACTCTGAAATACCAACTCCACACCCACCTTCCAGTTTAGATGATATCCAAATACATAGTCTTGAGAGAGTCAGGATGTTAGGCACATACCTTGCCAGGACAAATTTAGCTCAGATTTTTTTTTTGATGGTGGGAAAACCAACTTTTTTCTCAAAGCGAGTTTAATGTTTTGGTTTTAGGGAATTAAACCTTTCGAAAGATGATGCCGAATTTCTGGGGTCAAGACTAAAAAATAACAACCTAGTGTCCCCGGAACCTCATTTCGAGAGACGCTACCAAAGACGCTATTGTTGGATGTTCAAGCGGGACACAAAATAATGGAAAACGGAAGAAAACGAAGACAAACTAAAGAGAAGAAGAAAAGGTTTCATAGACATAAAGGATTATAAGAAATATTATTTAGTTCAGTGTAATAAAATGGTGGGGGTTTTTTGTATTGGTGTTATGGTTTTTTCATGCAAACACTCTGTATTTTAAGAAAAATCTATACGTGATGGAGGGAAATGGAGATTATTTTTGGATTCGATGGACTGGAAAACGTGATATTTAGCAAAAACATCCCATGCAGTAAATTTTTTTTTATTATTATTATTATTTTTTTATTATTTTTTTTTTTTTTTTTTTTTATTTCCAGATCTGTCTAATTGTTTAGAAATCCATCGAAGGGAAAAAAATATTAATCGTCCAGTAATTTGTAATTTTCAAGAAAATATTGAATCTATTTCAAAGAAAACTCAAAAACTGTCTGCTGTGGTGGACAGTCGGGCCCAAACAAAGATTCAAGTATGTCCAATGGAAGATCTAAAATCGAAATTTTTTATCCTTGTAACAGTGGAAGATGGTAGCCATGACAACGATTGAGCAATTTACAACAATGGATAAAAAACGTTAAATCTTTCTTTTCTGTTGTAGACAGGGTATGATCACGATAAGTTGGGGCCCAAGGCCCGGACACTTTCGGGGGCCCTATTTCCAAACGCGAGATTTATTGGAAATGGGCTTGACACAAAGTCAAACGAATTACTATTAAATATAGAAAAAGTTGATAAATTAATGTTAATATATTGTTTTCTAAAAGTTTTTTGTCACAAATAAAAAAACAAATTTCAAACAATTAGATTTTGTAATTAAAACGGGAAAAACTTAATTTGTAATGTAGAATAGCATTTCACGATCTCAATGTGTAGTCCAATCCGTAACAAAAATATCTGCAACATTATTTACAACTTCAAAGTCGACATTTACAGATCTCACAATAAATTCGTCAAGAATTCCTTAAATTTTTACTTTCAACTACCCATATGTATGTTATCCCCAGAGTGATGTAGAGGGCGCTGCTAATGTAATCCCCTAGCGGCGACTTCGTCGCCAGAGAGAGAGAATGATCGAAGGTGTGGAGGTGAACGGACGTGGAAGTCGCCGCTCCTAGCTTGGGTTTAAGAACCTATTTCTATCTAATGCACGAATAAACCTGCTGTCCATTTAATTGGCCTCTTTCACTTTTACCCCTTCATCATACAACATGGGGGCTCGCCGTGCTTTTTACCCGCGACCATACAACATGGGGTCTCGCCGTGCTTTTTACCCGCGACCATACAACATGGCTCGCCGTGCTTTTTACCCGCGATCATACAACATTTAAAAAACTGCACTTCCACGCATCCAGAGGTCAAACCAAAATCCTCTTCAAGAAAAAAAAAAAACCTTTACTTCCACGCATACAGAGGTCAAACCAAAATCCTCTTCACGAAAAAAAAATTTTACTTCTACGCATCCAGAGGTCAAACCAAAATCCTCTTCACGAATTACCGCAGCAGTCAGCGACCACCAGTGGAATCTACAAATAAAAGGAAAACTCTTCAACCAGCGTCGTCATTATACAACTGCATAACACTCGCTTCGCCGAACAAGTCCCACTTCAGCCGTCAAGCAGAAGTTCAACGAAGCTAACATCGTTATTCCACATAGCCAGCAAGAATACAGAATCCTGAGCCAACTCGAACCTGCAACCACAACACTGTCGCTTCGCCGAACAAGTCCCACTTCAGCCGTCAAGCAGAAGTTCTACGAAGTCAGCAAAGTTATTCCACATCGACCAACTTCAGCCGTCAAGCAGAAGTTCTACGAAGTCAGCAAAGTTGTTCCACATCGACCAACTACTACGAACCAGAAACCAGAAGCAACGAGTACTCTTCGAAAGAGCAACAACATAAAACGGATACAGCTCCAAAAGCGAAGTAAAATCAAGAAACGCAGGTAGGATCCATCTTATTATTAATTATGTTTAAAAATATCAAAAAGCAAGATCTCGTATTTGTCGCCGCTGAGTTAGATATCGTTGTACCGGATGGTGCCACAATTCTAAAATTAAAAAACTTAATTGAAAAAAGTGAAATTTTCGTTGAAGATCCAGATTTCGTTAAAGATTTAATAACAACAGTTGTAGAGGAAAGAAAAACCCAAGAGGCTAATGAAAATCAAAAAGAAATCGAAAATATTAAGCTTCTTGAAAAGCAAAACGAAATCGAAAAAATTAAACTTGCACAGTTAGATGCTAAAATTAAACTAGCTCATTTAAAGAACAAAATCCAAATTCCAGTAACTGCAGAACCCTCTGATATTATTTGTGCTAACTCAATAACACCAACTAATGTAAACGAAAGCATAAAAACAAAAGACCCATTTCCGATTGACACGGGAAAAAAATGCTATGTTGCTTTAAAAAAGGAGGAATATATCACTTTTCCAGCTGAAAGAAATAACGAAATTTTAAATACTTCGCAAATCCTTCCGATTCCTGAAACGCAAAATGACACGTGTCAAGGTCATACAAAGGATAACCCAACGGAAAAAATAAGTTCTCCGTTGATGGAGGCGGGGCTTAATGTCCCCATGAGAAAAGATGAACGATCATTGGAAGATCTCGATGAAGTGTGTGTTGTAACAGAAGACTTAGAAAAAAGCCAACCAGTAGAAGCACATGGTCCAGAATGTAAACAAATTGAAACACGTGGAGCATGGAAACAAACAGAAGAGAATTTTTTTCTGTTTACGATTGGGGATAGCGTGAGTTTAAGCGAAGCGGATTTCTTACACATTAACGAAGATAATTTACGGAATACTGTTATGAATAAGGTCAAGATTTACAAACCAAAGAAAATGGAAAGTACAAATTTTCAAATGAAGCTTTTCCAACCAGTTGAAACTCCAGTCTTCAAGCCAAAATACATCGATGGAATAATTTCCGAAACTACTTATGACTTATGCAACTCACCGTCTGCTATTCAAAGATTTATGCAGATTGTTTTTCGTGAACTTTTAGTAGCTAAAATATTAATCTTTATGATGAAGTGCTGGGAAGATACTTAAGTTTCTTCAATTTTCTTCTACAAGAACTTTTTACAGAAGAGACTTTTTTTTTTTCTTTTTATGAACTTTTGAGTGAAGAGACTTTTTTTTTCTTTTTATGAACTTTTGAAAGGAGATACTTTTTTTTCCATCATACAAACTTTTTAAAGAAGATACTTTTTTTTTCTTTTTATGGACTTTTGAAAGAAGATTTTTTTTTCTTTCACACAAACTTTTTAAAGAGAGACTTTTTTTTCCCTTTCTATAAACTTTTCATGGTGCAAGAACTTTTTCCACAGACTTTAAATTTTTAAGAACTACACATTGTGATCTTCAAGACATTAATGTTGTTTAAATTTTATTATTGTGCTGTATTTTTCAATATCTTTATTTACATGTGTAGTATATATCAATGAGTCGGCGGTCCTCCTCAATCAAGATGGCCGAGTGTTATCCCCAGAGTGATGTAGAGGGCGCTGCTAATGTAATCCCCTAGCGGCGACTTCGTCGCCAGAGAGAGAGAATGATCGAAGGTGTGGAGGTGAACGGACGTTTAAGTCGCCGCTCCTAGCTTGGGTTTAAGAACCTATTTCTATCTAATGCACGAATAAACCTGCTGTCCATTTAATTGGCCTCTTTCACTTTTACCCCTTCATCATACAACATGTATATATAGGGTAATGAAAGTGTAGTATTCGATAAAAAATTTTTTTTTTTTTTTTACGTTTTGGAACATGTTGATTTCAAAAAAGTGATCTAGAAAAAGTGTGTGTGTGTGTGTGTGTGTGTGTGTGTGTGTGTGTGTGTGTGTGTGTGTGTGTGTGTGTGTGTGTGTGTGTGTGTGTGTGTGTGTGTGTGTGTGTGTGTGTGTGTGTGTGTGTGGTCAGCATAACTCCCGAACAAATTGACCTACGATGTTCAAATTTGATATGCGGGTTGCTGGTGGCCATGGGACCTACCATGAAGATTTTCCTCAAAACCGCGCATGTACATAAGAAAGATGCCATTGAAAAAATCATGTTTTTCAGTAATTGCTGAAAAACGGCTCAAACGATTTTTTCCAAAATCGCTATGGTAATGCCTTTTAAAGTGTTTTAAATATCCCCACCTCCGAAATTCCTGTAAAAATGCTTTAATGGTATAAAAGTTGAAAAACGAATGCCTTTAACACAGAGTTCTCTTTCCTTAAGCATACCTCATCAACGATCGTTTTTTCTTCTCCCCTTAGTCTCACTTATAAGAACGAATAATATAAGAATTATTCAAAAGCATATCGCCAAAATCATCTATTTGGAAAAATTATTACTATTATTATTATTATTTAAAAAAAAAAATCCATACAAGAATTAGTTTAAAAAATATCTCCAAACTGGCAATTTTTTCTTAATGAATGATGAAAATATAAAAATGCTAAATGACACAAATTGACATCAGCATTATAGTGTAATTGAAAGTTGTGCGATGTTCCACACCCCTAGTTTTTTCTTTATCTTTCAGGAAAGCTTGTTTTTTACGCTTTTAATTGATGATTTGATTTATTTGAATAAGTACACTCTGGGATGCCAAAGACTGTTCAGGATCATTACAAAATGATTACTACGTAAAAAATTCTTTTATACAGATTATAAAAGATATTCACATAGCTTTTGTGAAAGAAAAGTTATAAGTATACAGCCAATTTCGGGGCCCCCTAAAATCATGAGCCATAGGCCCGGGCCTTGTGGGCCTAGGTAATAATCATGGCCTGGCTACAGTCTACTTTTTATTTCCAATAACTTATTTTAAGTGTAGTAGTGATAAGCTTGTACAAAGGCATTTTTCTATACAGAGTGTCCCAGCAATAACCTGGCCGACCTTTATTTTTGACACCGTTGGTCCTAGATGCATAGTCCCAATTGAAGAAATGTTTTAAATCGTTAACATATTTTTACTGAATGGTTTTTAAGTTAGAAAAGGGGTTGGTATAAAAATTACGGATTGTAAATTTTTATACGGTCCCCAATTCCCCCAACTCATATTTAGAAAAATGTTGCCCATGAAAAAACATTTCAAATAAAAAAAATTGAAATTTGTTAGACCAATAGCAACGGTGTTATTGAAGTTTAAAGTTTTAACACTATTTGGGGGGCCCGTACATAAATTGAAATGAGGAAATATCGTCTTATTGGAATAACAACGAGCTTCTAGACTAGGTTTGACTATGGCAAACAAGTTGTTGTTCATCACCTAAAACATTATAATTTTTTACTAGAAACTGCTTTGAAAAAAAAAAAAATACAAATTATACAAAGCAACAGCAAACAAACTTATAAACAATTTTAATTAAGTAATTTTAAATAATCACATAATCAGAAAGCAACGCTTTTTGTTACACAAACAAAAATAAAAGGTGAGAGAAATAAACAAAGTGAAAAGGATAAATAACCTCTTCTTAATTACATATGCTCGAAGTGTTTTCCTTCGACTGAAATACCTAAGCGCACACGTCATTCAAATTCATCTTCAATATTTTTCAGCATTAAAGGCTTAATACACCTGGCAGCGGATAAAATTCAATTCTGCATATCTAATAGACTCGTCGATTCTTTTTCATATATCTTGCTTTTCAAAAATCCCCAAAGAAAGAATTCTAAAGGATTTAGATCTGGAAATCTAGGAGGCCATTCTACCGGACCTCCTTAGCCTATAATGTTGTCTTGAAACTCACCCCACAAGGGGTGGTGCACCATCCTGTTGAAACCACATCATTTTAAGGTCTGCTAACATGACATAGTCATCCAGAAAATCAGATAAAGGTCCCTGTAACAGGTTCGCATACTTTTTAACCTGTTAATGTATCAGCAAAAAAGAAAGGTCCTACTAACGCTCCCTTCCACATGCCACACAAACGGACCATCGCACTTGATGCTTGTTTGGTCGGATCACATGATGATTTTGCAGGGACCAAAAGTGTGTGTTTTGCCTATTTTCTACCCCAGTTCTTGAAAACGTACACTCATTAGAAAAGGGAATGTTATTCACAAATGATGAATCCAATTCTAGTTTGTTCATGAGGAAATTGCAGAAATCAAACCGTCTATTTTCATCCCCGGGCAAAAACTCTTGCACCAATCACAGTCGATAAGGATGTGCACCGTGTCTGTTTAAGACTCTCCACACATGAGCTTTTGAGTATCCACATGCTTCACTAATGTCCTTGACACTAGACTGAGGGAAAGCAAGAGCATGGCCCAAAATTTCTTTGTCAGAGACAACCACTCTTGTATTTCCGGATCGAGGACGTCTTCTATGCTACCTGTTTCTCGCAAACGCTTTACAATATTTAAAATCGTAGCTTTAGATAGATGTATACCATTTGGAAATAATTTAATTGGATATTGTCTTGCAGATTCTCACCCATTTCGATTACATTGGCCGTACAGAAATAGCATTTCTGCGTACTGTTCCGCAGCGTACATTTTAACGAGGATTGACGAAATAGCTAAATACATCTGGTATCTGGTATTAGTATGACCTACTTGTATTCTGAAGTGATGAACATACATTTTTGGTTTTCTACCTACCAATCAATAATCTGCCATTAAAATTTCCCACAGTACTACATGCTAATTTACACATAAGGGTCGGGAATTTTTAATTCCTTTTTAGAATTTTTTTTTTTTTTTTTTTTTTTTTTTTTTTTTACCACTAACGGAAAAATTTTCCCTTATTTCTAAAATTGTAGGGATAGACGAAAAATTTAAGTACAATTTTAGGGAGAAACGAAAATTTAAGGAATTATAGGAATTTTAGGGCGAATGCGACCCTTGCACAACACAAGAGTGTGAATTTGTTCGGCCTCGACAGATTTAATTTTTTTTTTTTTTTTTTTTTTCCCTTCTTTCTTTTTTTTTTTTTTTTTTTTTTTTTATCCTACGTGGTCGAACGATTTTTGTTAGTTTTAGGGAGTGTGGCACCTATTATCTCTTGTAAGCGATTTCAGCATCCACAATTCACTTTAGACATTGATAGATTGTATTCATGCATTTGATTACAGAAAAATTTTCCGAACGCAATTCCTTTTTCTCTGTATTTCATTTTGTGTACATGCCCTTAAAATATGTTAATGACCACGGGTGTAAAGTGGTATAAGTCACTAAATTCCATTTTTCATATCTCCATGAATATTGGTCGTTCAAATTTCAACTTTTTTTTGTTTGAAATGTTTTTTCATGGGCAACATTTTTCTAAATATGAGTTGGGGGAACTGGGGACCATATAAAAATTTGCATTCTGTAATTTTTATACCAACCCCTTTTTTAACTTAAAAACTATTCAGTAAAAATATTTTAACGATTTAAAAAATTTCTTCAATTGGGACTATGCATCTAGGACCAACGGTGTAGAAAATAAAGGTCGGCCAGGTTATACGGGGACACGCTGTATGTCATCAATCTTAGATCCATACCTTAAATTGATTATTCAAGTAATGTTTGTCTCTAAGCGGCCTCGTTTGTTTTGTGGTACTTATACATATAAAACTATATTGGATGTATTGGGAGGAATCACCACAGGCAAACAGTACTTGGCAGGCTAGAGTTATTTTGGAACTGTGTCATTTCATGTGCTAATGAGATACTTTGTACCCATTGATCTGAATTGAAACTAATTTTATAAAAACTCTAGTCTGCCAAATACTGATTTCCTATAGGAATTCCTCCCAATAACCCCAATTTACTTTATTATGTACAAGTACTCCAAAGAAATTAAAAGCGACCGCTTGACAGCAAACATTCAATTCCATTATTTTTTCTGGATGACCATTTTAACTGGCGGTTTTTTTACACAACGTCAAGTTGTTTTTCAGGAGATATCATTATTATTATTATTATTTTATTTTTTTTTATTTTTTTTTTGCTATGTACTAAATTATATGATACGGTCGACGGATATTTTAAGGTGAATAATCATAACGTCGTTTTAAGCGCAAAATGACATAAGCGACAACACTGTTAGATTCACATATGACTCTTTGTATTGAAAGCGACAATAAATATCGTGATTAAATATTACAGTGATTTAGGTTTGCAATCCAAATATTCCAAATTCTTGCCACACAAAGTATTCATAATCATGGGCGCCGCAGGAAGATGCAAAGAGGGGCAATTGCAACCCTCTGGATTTTGAAAATTAAAATTAATGTGGAGAAAAGTAATATGATTCACTGGAAATAGAAGTATTATATATATATAGGCTTTAAAATAAACAATGGATAAAAAATTTAAAATATATCCATTTTTTTAAATTTCATCAAGATATCCTATGGAAAAATCTAGATAAAAACAAAAAATTAACCGCCTTGCTCCCCCTCAAGTGCCATCTGTAACACCCTAAAAACTGGAGGTGTGGAACATCGCACAACTTTCAATTACACTATAATACTAACATGGATTTGTATTATTTACCATTTTTATATTTTTATCATTCATCTAGAAGAAATTTCCAGTTTGGCGATATTTTTTGCATAATTCTTGTATGAGGCTAGAAAAAAAAAAACTCCGCAAAAATGGTGATATTGGCGATATACTTTTCGGTAATCCTTTTATTATCGTTTATTATAGCTAAACTGAGGGGAGAAGAAAAAACGATCGTTGATGAGGTATGCTCAAGAAAAGAGAACTATGTGTTGAAAGCATTCGGTTTTTGTTTGTTTTTAACTTTTTATGCCATTAAAGCATTTTTGCGAGAATTTGGGAGGTGGGGATGTTTAGAACACCTTAAGAAGCATTACCACAGCGATTTTTATCAAAATCGTTAGAGCCGGTTGTTAGCAATCATTGAAAAACATGGCAGCTACGTCAGTGGCATGCGCGATTTTGACGAAAACCTTAATGGTAGGGTCCCATGGCTACCACTAACCCTTATACCAAATTTGAACACCGTAAGTCAATTTGTTCGGGAGTTATGCTGGCAACAGACACACATACACGCAGGCAGACATTTTTCTAGATCACTTTTTTGAAATCAGGATGTGCCAAAACGCGGAGAAATGCAACAAAAAAAAAAATCGTGGGTGTTTTTTTTTTTTTTTTTTTTTTTTTACTGAATGCTATACTTTCATTAAAGTAATAATTCTGCTGATGCCCATACCCGTGTTCTTCGCGTAATTTTAAATGTATTTTAATTTATTCGGATGAGTGGTACTTTTTTTACAGCTTATTGAAAGATGAACTTTAATTATAATCATCCCAGGGAAATTATAATTAAAGTTCAATGGGATTCAATGTAGCCGGATTAACATAGATAGGAACTGAACCCTGAGAGAAGTTGTGGCATTAGATTATATATAATGAAAAGTCAAAACAAAAACCCGTGAATAAAAAATTTTAAGATTTTCTATTTTTTGCAAGTATTTATAAATCAACTAATGCCAACTTATAACAAAAACTGCTACAATTGTTTCAAAATCCAATTGAAAAACAATTATAAAGTCAAACACCGACACTCATTCAACGAAGTCAAACGAAATTAAAACTAGATATACAGATGATTTTTCTTAAAGCATTTATATGGTACCGATATATCCAAAAATTGTTGTGTCGCTTGTTGCAACAAGGTTTATTGCAGTCTTTTAGGCAATTAGTGTCTTCCTTGCAGTTTGATGGAACGATACGTGTCCACAAAGCGAAGTTATGTGCTTCTAGTTGTAATGACTAACTTCAGGTAGCACCGAGATATTGGCCAATGTTGGAAACAAGGATTTGTCAATGCATGCTAAAACTCGAGCATCGTTCCAAAATACACGATTTTTTAATAAATAAACATGTCAAAAACATCACAATACATATTTACCTCTCGGTCCTTTCTTATAAAAATATATTTCAATTGTAAAACTCTGCATCAACATTTAAACACTGCCAGTATATCTTACCCAGTACTGGGCGAGATTGACTTAAGATCCGTATCAACGGCCATTCGATTACGGTCCACAACGGGATTGACCAGTGTTGAGCGATATTGGCCAATGTATTCGTGCTACTTGGGACATTGCCCGGGCTCAAATAGCTGTCGTTTAGCGATACCCGGTTTTACCCAGTTCAAATTGATTCCATCTATTGCACTAAGCATACTCAATTTCACCTCCTATCCTTGATTTCACCACCTTTGCAAGTATTTATAAATCAACTAAATATCGGAATGAAATTGCGTGTTCTTGATAATCTGGATTAGTCAAGATACCCATTGGGAAAGAAAAAAAAAAACGGTTCAAATTGATTCAGTAGATCTCAAGTTATGGTCCTACTTCCTTAGGGATGGGAAATGAAGATGGGTTATGGGGGGGGGAGTTGAAATCTCATGTAGTCAGCGACCTTCCTCTTGTTTCAAACATCAATTGGGAACATCCACTATTTTGGTTTTATTTTTAAATAAAAGTAGAAAAAAATCATGAAAAACAATACCATTCTTTCAAAAATTTGAGCTGGAGTAGATAGTTAAAAAAAATATTTAGTTTTTCACTTAGCACTTTGGTGGGAAAAAGCTACTTTTGTGTATGACATCAATGCGCAGATGATGAACCAGTCTAAAACCTGTTTAAACGAGGTTCCTTCTTGGGTTTTCAATGGAAACTCTGTGTAACTACGTCAGTTCTTTTTTTATGCGTTTTTGGTCACGAGACTTTTGCTTTGATTTCAAACTCGATTTTTGATTAATTGAAAGCATAAAGATAAAAAAAAAATTGCACTGCTCAAATATATTTGTTGGATGACACTAGAAAATACAAAAAATATTCATTTTCCTCACTCATGCAAGTTCCTCATTATGTGAGCATTTTTCTATGAGAAAAGTTCATAGTGCGAGGCAAAAAATTTCACTACTTCGTACAGTATTTAAATTTTTAAATTTCGGGAGAAATTTTTTTATCATCTTTTGAGTTCAGTCAGTCCACACAGAGAAAAAACCCCAAGTGAAAATGAAGTACTGCCCAAAACACGTTAACATTTTCTGCAGTCGTACCAAGGACCCGTGAGAAAAACGAGACAGCGATGTAAACAATATTATAAATGCATGTCTAGCCTAAAAGGTAGACAGTATGCCACGAATAAAGACAAAAAAGTAACAACATATTGTGCTCGTTGTAAGGGCACTGTGTCCAACATGTTTTAAAAAGTTGAGCAAAAAACTTAACAATTTTATAAACTTAACATAATTATTTATGTTTGTTATGTTTTTACTATTAAATGTCTGTTTATAATGTAGAGAGAAAATATAAACCTATTTTTTGAAATGCAAGAGTGACCCACCGTGATACATGCTGCCCCACAGGACAGACTTGTGTGACCCACCGATGATGCACGCCGCCCCACGAGACAGATGCGTGTGATTCACCGTTGATGCACGCCGAGGTTAACGTATTAATCGGTTATCAGTGTTAACATGATATTGTTTTTTAATGCTCATGTATTGTTCAAAATTAAGAATGCCATCAATGGATCATTCTGTTCATATTTCCTATCCAGGAATTAAAAAAAACTTTATTATTTTCATTTCTTAGTAATTAGAAAAATTGTAATCATTAGTACGTGGTTGCTAGGAGTAGTTGAACATTCATAAACTGTGGTTCAGAATCAATGTTAAACAATCAGGCACAGTCTGTTGGCAAATTAATGTGGAAAGATAGTCGTTAAATGCAAAAAAAAAAAAAAATTATTCAAAAATAACATGCTGAATAAAAAAAATTAGCAAATGTTTACAGTAAATAAAATGAGATTTTCCAAATTTAGGGAATATTTGTAAAATAAGCACTGCATTCAATGATTGCGTAAAAAACATGTTTAATGTTAATATGTATATGGAAACATGAAAATGGAAGGATAAAAGACAGGTTTAATCTTGCAATAATTTTACTGAAGTTCCATTTACAAAAATATGATAAGCACTTATGAAAGAAATAGAAATTCACAGCACAGGGTCATTGATTCAGTTCTTGGTGTGTTTCGGGAACATGAAATCAATTATGATTGTGACATGTACAAAAGAAAAAAACATAACAGCAGCAAATGATTGACAATCATTTTGGACCATAAGAAAATTCTGATGGCAACAACCTCAAAGGAAAATAACGTCAAATGTGTATTCTAGTACTTTTGCTGGCAAAAAGATCACATAGTAGTTGCATATATTCGTATCTTTTTATTTTATGGCATAGGATGTTATTGTATGGTATAAAGGCTTAGCCACTCAAACCTTATTTTAAAATGAGTTCAAGCATTCGAAAACCAATTTTCTAAGGGTAACTTGATCTAGTCTTAATTTGTGGACAGAAAATATTGTAATTCAGTGGAAATCACAATTTGATTACAAGGTCTGCTCATAATTGCTGTCAGACTAGAAGTCAGAAAATATTGCAAGGTTTCACAGAAGTCATAATATAACAGCTTACTTTATTTGCTAGGAATAAAAGGGTTTCAACCTAAGGATGCCAATTTTAAATTTTACTGTCACAGCTATCAGATAAAAAAAATTCAAGTACAATTAAAATCAATACTTAATTACAAATTTTGAAAGATTAGAATACTTCTGCATAAGACGAAAAACAATAGGTTGTGCTGCCGGGTTAACACCTTCGGTCAAAAACATTAAACATTGCAGAATAAATTAGAATGCACCAAGTTATCATATAACATAATTTTAAATCGCCCTCTGATCAGCAAATCCATATGTGCTGCACGCAATAATGAAGTACAAAAAAGATAGCATGAAATGAGTAAGTAAATTCCTGATGATTTTTTGCTGACTCAAATGCTGAACCTATTGTTTGTACTAATGACAAGATTTCTCTTTCTTTTTATTAGAAAACACTCTACGTCATCCCTGACTGTGCAGGGGCGAGAGTCGATACTGCTGGGGGAACAATTGGCCTTTCTTCTAGCCTGTCATAGTCCAAGTGGAACTCCTTGGCAACCTTACGCCAGTTATCTGCGTCGAAAAAATAGTACATTCCCCTTTCGTAGGAAGGAGACTTTTCCGTTGGGTTCATGCCAGGGACCCTTGTGATCCATACTCTTTCGTCCTTGTGGAATCGCCAATCTCGGTTATATCTAAAAAAAGTTCAGAATTTCATGTAAATTTTAAAAATATATATATTAATTATTTTTATTTATTCTTTTATATTTATTTTTTTAGTTAAAGTTGGAAGGGCCTGTCCAATCCAAACTTTTGCAATGGGAATTTTTTAATACAAATATATTAACAATTTCATGTCATTTTGTAAATGAAATATCAAGCTTTCTTTCTTTCATAAACAAAACATGAGGAAAATGTCAAAATATGAACAATTTTCATACATCATACAATTGCAATGTATACTAAGAATATCAGTCTTCTTAAAATATTGTAATATACACTTGATTTAAATATTGCTTATGGGTACAGATTAATCACATATTTAGTCCATTCTCTTACCACTCTAAATGTTAATTGAGTATTTGTTGTGATATTTTTTAAATAAATTAACTTTTTCTAAAGACAGTTCAAGGACAAGCCGATTTACAAAAGCAGAGATTTAAAAACATTCTGTTTATTTGGATATATATTTTAAAATAGTAGCATGTTTGAGAATCAAAAATCATAACAAGTAGTACTTAGAAGTCAATACTAACGATACACAAACACAGTACTCGCAATTGACAATTATTTCTTTCTTATTTTGAGTATGAAATAATTTGAACAAGTCAACATTTAATAAACAGTTTTCGGTAAAGATGGACGAAGCTATGAACCAAACACAAAATGTGTTGATGTTCAACAAGCTGTACACAGAGAAGGATAAAGGATTTTATAAATCTAACAGAGAGGATAAAGATAAAAAAAAAAATCAATATATTTACCACAACCAATATATTTACCAAATGAAATTGATAAATTAATCAAATCATTTACAAAATAAAATAATAAATCCAGATCCAGATTTATAGCTCAACAAAAAGGTTTATATTATCTTTGTAAATAATATATATTTTTGTTAAGTGAATTTGCAATGAATGTTACACAATCTGTATTTGAAAGGTTTTTTTTAAAAAAGAGATTAACAAAACTAAAAATAATTCTGGCAATTAACGATGCAGCTAATATTTTTAAGCTAGTTTTACACTCGAATATAAATGCTAGACACAATTGAAATAATCTGCTAGATTCGCAAAACCTTATCCTAAACAATGCTCTGCCAACAGAGACACTAAGCAGCAAACAGAAATCTGGATATGTTCGCCATACAAAACAAATACGGCGCAATTCGTCATATTATATCATAAACATATGATTACCAGCTTATAAAAATATCTTTTATTATACATATAGCAAAAATAAAATTGTGTATAATCTATTTATGTGATCAATATTTCTTTGAAGATCCCTAGGTCATATTATAAATTAGAGCTATTTAAAAAATTAAATAAACTACAAAAATTTAGATTCCTAAAAATATATATAATATATTACAATTGTTTTCTTTTTTTTTTTTCTTTTTTTTTATAGAATAGTGGAAAAGTCATATATATATCAATAATGTGCAAAATGTCCTATATCATGTAGAAAAAGCCCTTTGGATTTTAAGAAACCATGTTATAATGATTATTGTTATAAGTAAACTCGTTTTAACTGTCTTGAGAATCCAATCACTTTAATGCAGGGAGACACATTACAAAAGAAATAAGAAAACCCCACTTACAATTCTGCTGCGGCTGCCACTTGCAAGACATCCCCACTGAACATATAAAACAAATAAAACAATAGATCTTCACCGTATCGATTCAGTTTCACCGGTGCTAGTTTATCTCGGATATTTTGATTAACCAAATACTCTGATGGAACATGATAATCTGGAACAAAACCAACTTCTTTATATAAGGACTATGTCATCACTCAGATATCACACAGAAAACAATTGTCATAATCAGTTTGCATGGTTCATATGTAATTAATAAATTAATACAGGTAAAAATATGGTGTACTTAAAAGTTTTACAAATTCTCAGCTGCATATTTTAACTCAAACTACATGCTTTATGAATAAATACGAAAATTGACACACTTCCTATTTATGAAACATTTGCTCCATAACTGTATGTACAGAGTGCAACAGACAAGTTCAAAGATTGATTCTGGGTAATAAAAAAAAAGCAAAGATTCTCTGAATTTGCTGAAAGATTTCTCTGACAGAAAATGAAGATACTGAATGGGAAAAATGTAAAGAAAATATGGATCGTAATTTCGGCAAACAATTTTTAAATATTCCAGAAAAATCCTTTATTTTGAGATTCTGTTATCACTCGGTTAATTACATAGTGTGCCAATAAAAAAAATCATACAGAGGAATGAATGCAAACTTTAAAAATTTGTTCCATATCAATAAATAGCCAACAAGGATTCTTATGAACTGAAAGCTCAACCTCTAAACCAAAAATGCACTTCTATAATTACTTGTACATTAAGGTAATATAAAATTAATTAGAAGAAGTATACTGGCATTAGATAATTACTCAAGAGGTAAACTATCAAAGTTTTTTCATGCAAATTAATATGTAATATAGATTCATTGTCAAGGTATACATGGCTTGTTATTACCTGTATAGTATGTGAATATATTCATTGTCACCTTAACAAAAAGATATTCAAAGCCTCAAAACACTATTTGAACATTTGAGAAATATTTCAACGTCATAGTGAGATAGCTCTCACTTCAATGGTTATAATCAAACATACTGTCAGTAATCAGTCGAGTATTTACCAGTATATTGAAAAAAACTTAATGCATACTGTAGAGCAACAAACTTCAATTACACGTAAACTTGAAGAAAAAGCAACGCATGGATAACATTTTAAATTTACATCGTTTAAAAGATTAACTACCTTACAAACTAAAAAAAAATAATAAATAAATAAATACCTATGTCTTGTGGCCTGCACGGATGTTCCGCCCAAGGACCAGCAAAGCTTGGATACAGATTTCTAAAACAATATTTAAAAAAATACATATAAGATTTTTTTTATTGATTTACATGTTTTTATACAAAAGAAAACACAACAAAAAATTATTTCTTTAAAATAATGCAATACTAAGCATATTGTTAAAGTACTTGAATAGAACTTCAGTTTACCTAATACACAAGAAAATATTCAAATTAAAATAAAGAATTTTAGGAAAAATTAAACATTGAACCAGTATTAATTCTTTTAAAATTATTAATTTTAAATAAATAGTGTAACCAAAGAAAAACTAATATTATGAGCATAAAAATATTAGTTAACACAACCCTGTAATTACCTTCTTAGGCAGAATCCCGATCCAAACAAAGTTTATAAATATTGAACACCTAAAGATCTGGATTTATCACATTTATTCTACATAATTCAAAAAAATCTGCAGGAATATTAATATTTTTAAAGCATGTTCAACAGTGGAATACACACAGTCTACTATTACTTGTATATAGTTGATTTGTATAATAATAAAACAAAGAGTTTATGTACATACAGATTTTATTATGAAGGGGGTGGAAATTTTTTTTAGTTTTGGGCTTTCGAATAGTTTAGATAAAATTTTTTGTTCTTAAATTATATTACTATCCCATGGGATACCTTCCAATGTATTTAATAGAACAAGTTTATATCTAAACTACAAAAATGTTATAATTATTTTACTTTTTTTACAACAAGCAACTTTTTAAAAAAAAGTGTTTAGTTAAAAATCAAGCCATATTTGTTTCGTTGAAAATTTGTCAATCACATTATTCACATCAATATTAAAGTCGCTATAAATGTGACGCTAGTCCTGAAAGTATCATCTGTCATACGCATTCGAAGTTAAGTTTTAAGGTGCTTCAAAGCCGAAAAATTTTGTTCTACTGAAGCAACACTTACTGGGAATGAAGACTGAAGGATGAGAAGCTTGTAGATCAGTGAATAAAAAACTGAATTGTATTTTTTCAAGAATTCTACAACTTTTGGGTGCCGTGTTTTTTTTTTTTTTTTTCTTTTTTTTTCTTACCAAAACATTTTTTTAAAACACATACCAAAATTTATATTTTCCTTAAAGTGCATTTTTGAAAAAACTTCTAATTTCATGTTTCACGATCACCAAAAATGAAAACAAATTTGTGATATATTTTGCAGAGCACTTTGCTGTCTTGTTTTGTCTCTTTACAATTTTTGGGATGAGAGCATTTATATCAAATATGTTCAGTACGGAGTCGTCAAATCTTGATTAACTACATCCATGGCCAGAGAGAAGTGTGTTAAAAAGTGAGCAGCAAAAACCATATGGTACATTGGTTTTTATTTTTAATTAAAATCTATCACATATTCATTCACGTATTATATATATAAATTAAATAATAAAATATATGTGTTACTTTTGGACACCAGTGTTAGCCTTTTGTTTATTACAGTCATGATAAACACATAAAATATTCCTTGTCGTCTTTAATTTTTTTCTATTTAACTCTGAATGATGGGGGAACGATCGCCCCCTCCACCTCTTGCTGAGTCCGCCATTGACATATGAATCAATACATATAAACTATTAAGTTTCACATTTTTAGAGTCTTTTTCTATTTGGGTATCTAATAGTATTATAGAAATATAAATAAAAAACAATAATCGGATTTACTTAAATGTAAGAAGATATTCATTTTAAATATACCATTTCATACTCATTTTAAAGTAAAGTTTACATTTGATTATATTAATAACAATGAATAAATTGCATGGATGTTTGCTTACTCTGTCGTATTAAGATTGAGGCCCAGTGTAGTTAAATCACTTCCTAATGCTAGTGAGACCAGCTTAGGATCTGACTCAGCTGCTCTGATGAACGTTAGCAACCCAACCATTCCAAATTGGTCCGTTACCATACCGGGTGGAATGTTCGTGACTCGACCTACGTATAATTTTAAAGCTTTATATGAAACTCAACAGCAAATTCATTTTTACTATAAATATATTACCTTACAAAGCATACACAACTATTATTTAGGTATCAAATAAAACTTTCAAAAATTAGATGGCTTTATGCAAATACCAATTAAGTGACAATCGTCTGATTTTTGGGAAAAGTACTGAAAAGTTTTTTAAGCAATTTATACTTTTATGGAGATTAACTTATGTATTATAAAAATATCGCTTAGAATAATACAATTGAGTAAAATTTTTACATTACAAATTATAGATAATTCGACATAGACAAGCGGAATCCATGGATACCAAATTTCAATTTCAAATATTTTATTGCTTATATCCTGCATCCAGTAAGCATTTGTTTGTTATTCCCTAATCTGGTTACTTAATTATTTTATACAAACAAGTAGTGACAATATTTTCGAACTCAGTTTACAGAATTTTGTTAAGTAAAGTGCCAATATTTGGTGTTCTTTTAATCTTTAAAATAAAGAGGATTTTTTTTTAATTATATGCTAATTTACATTCAAGGTCATTTATTTTTTAAGGTTTTAGGACAATGCTATTACTGCAACCTTAATCTTGTGTCAGTGGTACAAATTAAAATAAGCAGTTTGAAAAATTGCTAATTTTAAAACAAAGCTGTTAGTTAAGAAACTGCTATCTTCTTTTATTGCTACCCTATTAAGATGAATATATATATACCATTTTTTTCTGCTACTGAATTATAATGTAGGCACTAAATACACCATATATGGAGAAATATATGAACTCTTATCAATAAAACACTTTAAATTGACATAAATTACATCTAGCTCAATTTTAACATACAATTAAAATAAAAACACTTGAAATTTGGCAAGTTAGTATAATTATAAGTATAAATACATCCAGCTTTTAAAAAAAAAAAATTTAATTTGTATATTTGCTTTTATTTTTTTACAGAGCAAATCATTCAGGCTTTTTAAGTAAATATTCTAAGATACAAACATTTTATCAAAACTGGCAAACATGTTCTTCATTTAACAATTCATACAAAATAAATTATCTCACAAAATTTAAGAAAAACATTAAAATTATGTACCGTCTTTAGATGTTTGAATACCCCTTTTCTGAGATGGATTAGATTTGTCATTAGAAAAATGATTAGAATCTTTTGATGGTTCTAAGCACCTTCCAGATGTCTAAATAAAAAGAAAAATAACATTAGAGAAAAACCCACAAATATACATAACAATTTATAACATTTACTTGAACATGTGTAATTTTTTTTTAATTTTTTTTTTTTTTTTTTTTTTTTTTTTTTTTTAAGATTCTTTATCTTCTATAATTAATAAACAATTAATATGAACAATAGTGAAATGTATTTCAAATATGTTAAAAACCTAATGTAACCAAATATAGGGGGTCAAAGGGTGTTTCCATCCTAATTTGCTAAAAAAAATTGAAAATTGGCAACCTGACGGGCTCAAACTTCTTTTAAATTTAGCACGCATATTGTTGCTATAGAACGATCCCAACCTTAAGGCAATCGGGACCATTTGAGCTGACAGGTGGGTAAAGCGCCTCGCCGCCTCCAAGGACTTCAATCAACTAAGAAAAAGTACAATTTATTTTTTTAACATATTTATTAACAAAAAAAATTATTTTATTTAACTAAAATAATGTTTCAAAATAAAATAACTAAATCAACCGAGAATATCTGTCTTACCGCAGAATTACCAATGTGTTATGGGAATACAATTTAGTTCAATATAAAACACTAAATCTCAGTAACAGTATTTAATTGCTGTGCCATTCAGACTTATATTTTTATAGAAGCAGTACCCATTTTCCAGCTTTAGTCAACCACTTCAAGTTTGCTAGATAAAAAGTTATGGGCAAAGATTGCTGTGTTTGAAAAAATATTAACAAGTATGTATATTTGTAGCAGCACTAATTAAAAGTACTCCTTGGTATTAAAAATCTGACAAATTTAGTTACAACATTTCAATGTTACTAATATATACTTCTTTGTGAAAAAAAAAACATAAGGAAATCCTTGAGATACTTCATTAAAATTTTAATTTTGATAATCAAGTATTTCTAAGAAAGAAATAAACAAAATATTTAGAAAGAAGATTCTATAAATTTTGAGGAACATAAAAATTTGTTTGACGACATAAAAAAAATTTTAAAAATTCCTTGAACCTAGAATAGTCAACTCTTTTCCTTATATAACGCTATCTTACTTTAAGTAAAACGCAAATTTAAAGAAATATTATGATAAAATAAATTATTTTTAATATTAAGTATTATAACCCATATGTAGAGAACAATCACAAGATAGATTTTGTGGAATAGTTTCACTGAATTAATGCTATTTAATGCAAAGTCCATCAATTTTAGAAGCATATGTTATTTACCAAATATTCTATAAAGGTAATAAAAAAATTTATTTGTTTATACTTTACAGCATCAATGTGTGCCAAATTGAAAAAAGTTACAATTCAGAAACTCAAACATCATTAGGTAACTTGATATGAAATAAGTAAAAAAAAGTAATGAACAATTTAGCTAACAATAATAAGATTATATAAAACTTTTGACAACTCTCAAAAAAGTAAGTAACAGGTGGACAAAACAATGTGAAATTTCATGCAAATTTATGCCATACGGTCATTTCATATCAAATCAACAAAATATATGGAACTTACATAGTACAGTCTAATAGAACATACAGTCCAATCCTCTCAGAACATAATTAAAAAAAAATCCAATGAAAATTATGTCATTACAATAACAATTCTTTACAACACATGTAAACCTTACGCTTTGACTGCCAAGGCTTGTTTAGTTATTTAAATGTTTAAAAATCCCTTGTTATGTGCATTTTTAGGTTAGGAAACTGTTGGAGTGGACTATATATATAGAAGATTTTGGTAAGAGTAAATATGGTCCAAAACTCTATATAATAAAATAATATAACATTTCACAGTGGTTGCAACATACAACTTACAAATAATGTAAAAAAAACTATTGTTAATATATATATATATATATATATATATATATATATATATATATATATATTGAAATCTCATTGATAAAGTTGCTTTTAATCTTGCAAATAAAATCTTTCCGAATACTCATATGTAATACATAAAAGTGAAATCCTTTTCAATAATATCAAATGTAAGTCTACTATATTTAGAAACACTAGTTTATTTTGCAGAGTAAGAAAAGTCAAAATCTGCATTTTTGGATATTTTGTATTCTTTCCTCTAAGAATATAGCAATTTAATACAAGTTTATTAAAATTTTAGTGGAGTAGGATTGAAAGCTGTGATGAATTTACATGGAACGATAGTTTATGATGGCAGTGATGAATCTCTACCTAACACACAGTTGCCACCTACTATATGTGACATTGACAGCTTCAGTCTAAACACAGAGATTGTAACAATTATATGTGAGCATTCTTCTGCAGTCAAACAGTGTAATGTCAAACCTCTCAGACTTTAAAAGCTGTGCCATAAACTGTAGGAATCAGTTACATAACAGCACTGTTGTGAACATTGAAAGATTGCTGTTTTAACTACATTAGCACCTAATGCGTAACATGGTAAAACAGAGAACAAAAGTCAACGCTTGCTGTGAAAGACAGACTTCTAAGGTGAGAAGTTATAATTGCAAGACAATTGTGTCTCAAATAATGTCCAAAGTGAACAACAAGCACCAGGGATTTGTATCTGACATAAACTTATAACAGCATAGATCAAAATAACTATGACTAACTATGCCTTTATTTTGTATGAGTATCCAAATTATTTTGTCCATTATCTGTAAATAATATGTAAGGAACATAGAAAAAAAAATAAACCAAAAAATTCAAAGTATAATTTTCAGAACTCCTTAAAAAATAAATTCAATTACTGAAATTAAGTTAGAAGGTTTTCAAATAAAATATTACTTACCGATTTATTTACATTTTCCTGGTTATTTTCTTGAGCTAAAAATCAAGGAAATTGCAAAATAAATCACAAATTATAGAAAATGTAGGTACATTAATATTTTTAAAAATTAAATAAAAATCAAAGAAGTTAAAAATATCAAAACAATGCAGTCAACCAGTATGACATCATAAAATTTTCACATTTCAGGAAAGAAATAACTTCTGTTATTATTATCAACTTTCTAAGTAGGCTGGATGTTATCTTTCTGAAATTATACCCAAGAACAGTTTGCACCCATGAGCAAGAAAGTTCAGCAAATATGAAAAGAATGTAATAAAGAATTCAAAGGGAAAATGAGGAATTCTATTTTCTTTAGGGAAAAAGCAATTTTCAGGTTCTTCTTTTGGGAAAAAATTAAAATACAGCTAGAATAATAAAAAATACTACTGAAACACAAATCCATATTAATTAATTTTCCAAACATTTTAAATATAAAAGTGGTCATTAATAATTAAAGGTTTTTTTTACAATGTTTGCAATGAAAATATCAATGCCAATATGTGATCAGCTGTTTCAACCAATTAAGTTTTTATCATGTGACTATCGACAGTAGCCACTTTAGAATTGAATTTCCAGATTGGATGTTAATTAAATGAAAAGACTTTAGTTGCACAATACAAAAGAAGTATTAATTATAAAGTACAAAAGTATACAAACTTTGAGAGCCAGGGAGAGCTGGAAAATCTTCACTGTGTATTTGGAATTCGTTGGATTCATTGGTTGGTTGTTTCACCATTCCAACTGAAAGTAAATTCATATGAAACATTTATTTTAAAATTATCATAATATATATAATCATATATATTTTCACAAATTATTGTATCAGAACACAAAAGAACAATAAAAGACTTTTTTTAATGTTTAATGACATTCAAATAAAAACATGCTTCTTTTACCTTGCATCCAAGTTATGTTTCACTAATAGGTCATGAGAAAAGATTTAAACACAAGACAAAAATAGTTCAGATGAAATGACATTGACATTTGAAAAAGAGAGAGAGATGGAGAAAGTTTTAAAGAAAGTTAACTATATATCACTATGAATTAAAATATATGTTATAGTTTTTAGAAGATTCCAGTATTATAAACAAATTAACGGTTTTATGCTATGTCACAACAAAATTATATCTATGTTTCATAATCCTAAAAGCAGAAAATCATGGAAATCATAGGAAAATTATAGAGTCAAAAGGGAGATTATTTCTCCTTCAAAATCTATCACCATTATTTTGCAGCTAAAACACATATGGCCAAGTTGAATCCAGAAAAAATACTAGCTTAAAAATGTACTTAAAATTCACAAAACTAGTAAATTTTCTAACTACCAACAAACAAAGCAAACGCCGATTTGAAAAATTGGGAAAAACATTTTTTTTTAAGTTGGAAGTTGTCTAGTTTTTTTTTTTTTGTTTTTTTTTTATCTAGTCCTCAAAAGAGACAGACATGAAAGTGATTCCATAAGTTTTATTTTTTACCTTTGAGGTACAGATGAATACAATTAAGTAATTTTTATGAATGTTTACTAAGAATACTAACGAATTCTCGTGACATTTTTAAATCGACATCAAGAATAGAAATTCATACAAACATAATTTGGCTGAGTACTCTTCCATAAGATATATACAAGTGCCACTGATTTCCTTGTTTTTAATAATTATAACGGGAAGTGATGCCAAAAGATTAAGATTTTTTTTTCACAACCACTAGTAATGCAACTACTTTTAATATAGTAATGGGGAATTAAAATAAAAAAATAAGACTTTACAGACTCTTTTAAGGACCACCCCAAAAAAAGTTCTTGAGCAACGTGCTCTGGTAGCAATGGGCAAATTTTATAGTCTAATTCTGCAAGGCTGATAAAATAATTTTTATTTCCAAAAAAAATTAAAGTTCCTACCATAAGGAGGTCGGCCAGCCATTGGGTTGTGCGACATACTTGCATTGGAATTCTCCTGAGAACTTCTGTTCGTCAGGGAGGGAAACTCGGACAGGTCTAGAGCTAAAATTAGAGGAGTTTTGAACTGAAGCTCAGCCACAAAATCTTTCTCACTGAAGTAGCACAAGAAAAAAATTACATACAAAAATGTTTTTTTACTTGTTAGCTCACCTGGACTTGAGGAGAAGTTATTGGACTGCATACTATTGTTTATTAGACCTTGAAGAGGGAAACCTCGATTACTTTGAGTGAAACCTGAACGACTCGCCATGGCTGCTATTGAATTTACACCTCTACAAAAAAAAAATTAACTCTGTATAGTCAAACAAGCAATTCAAATATAATTTTTTATTTTTGCAAAAGAGAATAAAATAAATACATACACATTGAACATTGAGTTCCTGTCCCTTTTATTGAATGTGTCTTCAGATGTAGGAATACTTCTGTAATAAGTTGTTTCAATCAATGTTTTATTAGCATAAAATATAAGACTGGGTTCATACAGCTTGACGAAATACTACAAATTAAGAGTTATCTTCTGGACAAATGCATTGGATAATGAGGTTTAAAATTTTTTAATCAATGTGCAAAGTAAGAATTATAAGCCATCCAACCAAGAAAAACACTTAAACTTAAAGATACACTTTTTAAAGCTTTATAAAGGCTATTTTATTATACCATATTTAAGGCTTGATTATAAATTGTCAAAAGGACTTTAAAATGCTTACCCTCCCAATGGACCTCCAATTCCAACAATCCTCTTCATGTCTTGTGATAGTGATCTTTGACTTGGCAGTACTCGCGAACCCATTAACATACTTCGACTTCCATTAGAAGAAAAGGCGCTTTATATACAATAAAAAGACAGAATTAAATGTTTTTAAAGTAACGTGCATTCAAGCAAATGTCATAGGACAAAAAGAAAAGTAAATAATCTAGCATTTTATTGAATTAGTATGAACAAATTATGCAACTTTAACATCATAGAATTCATGTTAATTAAAATGCCTATTTTGGTAGTTACATTACAGAGTTGGGTATGGTTTAAACTGTATTGTTGTTGTTTTTTTGTTTTTTTAAAGAATTATTTAAAATTGTATTTTTATTTATTTATAGTTAGATTTTTAAATTGCTTGGTGTTGTAAATAACTCAACTTTTCTTTCTATTATTTTTTAAGAAAATAATTCACTAAATGAATGATCATACAAATACTCTAGATAAAATAAGTTCTAATATATTTTTTAATAAATCTTGTAATTAATAACTATTGAGGTGTTTATAAGTATCAACAATAAGTTTTTATATTAAACTAATATACTAATAACTTTTTATATTAAACTTAATTTTTTATAATAATTTAAAATTATTAAACTTAAATTATAGGCTGCATTTTAAATTTGTTGTTAAAATAGAGGTATTGTGTTTTAACAACTTATTTCAAAACATTAAAAATATCGTTTTGAACAACTTATCACAGTTACTTATGAATCTAATGAGCAATATTCCATGTATCATGTAGTAAACAATTACTATTGTATTATATTGTATACATTAAATTTAAAAAATAGTATTTCTAAATAAAATATTAAAACTTAATATAATTTGAATGTTCACATAAGCAGTAACAATAGTTTATTTGCTTAGTTTAAATTAATTTCAAAAGAATATTAATTGTTATCTGAACATTTCTTATTCTAGTCAATGTCAAATTTTATTTATAAATATGTATACATGTAATTAGAAAAGGAATTAAAAAAAAAAATTAAAAAAAACCTAATTAAACCAAAGATAACCTGGTTTAAACAAAACAAAAACAAAAAAAGTTTTTTTACATTATTTTATAAAGTTTGGAAATCTGCCAGAATCATAAAAAGAATCATAATAATATCAAATAGAACAAATGCCAAAAAGATAATGTCCAAAGAATCACTTCAAATTAATTTAGATTTATTAATTTACAGTTAATTGTTCCTGCCACATATCTATGTCCCATGATTTACATAACATACTTCATTTACTTTCAACTACCCAAATGTTAATATAGGGCAATGAAAGAAGTATTGTATTCAGTTATAAATATATTATATAAATATTACTTTTTTTTGCACTTATTTATTTTTATTATTGCATTTCTGCATATTTTGGATTGTACCAAGTTAAAGAAAAGTGATATAGAAAAACGCTTGGTCAGCATAACTCCTGAAAAGATTGACTTACAATGCTCAATTTTTACATATGGGTTAGTGATGGCTATTAGACCTGTCTTTAAGGTTTTCTTCAAAATTGAGCATCTGTACAAGGTAACTGCCATTGAAAAATTTATGTTATTAAGCAATGCCAAAAAAATGGGTCTAACAATTTTGATCAAATTCTCTGTGTTAATATCTTTAAAGGAGTTCTTAACACTTCCACCTCTGAAATTCCTGTAGAAATGCAATAAAAGCATAAAAGTTGAAAAACGAATGCCTCTGACACGGAGCTCTCATCACTTGAGGATTCGTCAGAAACGACTGCTACTTCTCTGCTTCACTTACCCGAGAGGAATTGAAAACCATAACGCCATTTTGCTCGTGATACAAAAATGTGCCTTAAATCAATTATTGACAATTGATGTTATTGGGTACATTTCCCTAGACAGCAATTAATTGAAAAACTCCAGATGTGGCAAATTTGAAGCTGTTTTTTTTTTAATAGTTTTAGCAGTAGTGAAAAGTTAAAATATTTCTGTAATATAGAACTCCTACGATTAACACAACAATTGTATGAACAGGGTCTTTCAAAACAGCAATAGAAAATTTCCCGGATTTTGGTGAAATTTTGAAAAATTTCCTGATATTTTCCAGAATCAAAGGGCTCACTGACATTTCCCTAATTTCCAGGTTCTGTGGCCACTCAGTTCTCTTTTTAGTTATTTAATTTTAAAAAAACTATAAAAAAGATAATTTTGCTTTTTTACATTCAATAACCATTTTCAAACTTGCCAACATTAGAATTTTCAAATTATGTAGAACAATTTTTAAGTACCAAATGATTCTGATAAAAACTCATAAAATATTGCAGACTACTAAAAAGCTTGCACTAAGTCTACAATTTATTCAGAATTTGTCTTGGTAATCGAAAAAAAAAAGGCTGTACTAAAAGAAAATTTTCCTGAAAATCTGGCAGCATCAGTTGTCTACAGCACATCACATATATGTTCGAAATAGGGATTAAGCCGTGGGTGCTTTTTAGTAAAATGCTTACAAACTTTCTTAAATGCTAAAATTGGAAAGTGTGGTTCAACTCTTTTGCTAAAACAGTTTGACCCAAAATTTGCAAATCAACATTTTTGTTATCCCAATGTTAGTCTTCTGCCTAAAAAAACAAATAAGCTAAAGGTGAAAAATATTTTTCCAGTTGATAATTGGTATAAAATAGCTTTATATTTAAAGTTGATTTTGATTTTAAGCTGAAAAGTATTTCAAATTAAACATCACAAGTGTTGGAAATCGTGATCATTTTAGCATTTTTCTAAAGTGAAAATTGTGATTTTATCTGTTTTGCTAAAGAAATTTAGTATTCCAGCTAAAACACTGGTTTGAAATCTGAAAAAGGATGCAGACTTAAGGTCTTTCATAAATGTTTATACTGAATTATGAATTCAAATCATATTAAATTTTAATATTTTATTTAGAAATACTATTTTTAAATTTAATGTACACAATATAATACAATGGTAATTGTTTACTGGATAATACATGCAATATTGCTCTTAGATTCATCAGTAATTGTGATAAGTTGTTCAAAATGATATTTTTAAAAATTAGAAATAAGTTGTTAAAACACAAAAACTCTATTTTAGAAACAAATTTAAAATGCAACCTATAATTTAAATTTAACTAATAATTTTTAACTATTATAAAACATTAATATATTGATTAGCTTAATGTAAAACTTATTATTGATACTTATAAAAACTCCAATAGTCATTAATTGAGAGATTTATTTTAAAATACATTATAAATTATGTATAGTATTCATATAATTTTTTTATTTAGTGAATTATTTTCTAAAAAAATAATAAAAAGAAAAGTTGAGTTGGTCAGTTAAAAATAGAAGTCCTTTACAACATCAAAAAATTAGAAAAATCTAATTATAAATAAATAAAAATACAATTTTAATTTATTCTTTAAAAAAAAAAAATTGGGGGTTTGTTTTAGAAAAAAAAAACCATTTGATTTAAACCATGTCAACCCTACTAATTAATAAAATAATCAGGAAATGTGAAAGCAAACTTTTTGGTGGCTGCATCAGGAACATTTTATTGTTTTATGACTGCATATGGTATCTTTGTACGTGAAAAAAGTTAAACTAAACAATTTAATGATCTTTTTGTAAAATAAAACATATCTATATATGGAACTCCATACATGTTAGGGCTAATCCATACAAAATCACAGGTATGCAGCTTGTCATCAATAACGAATAGTTATGCTGTAAAATAGCTATTCAACAACAAAAATCCAAGAATACCTAGGATTCTAACCAATCACCTTTGACCATAGAACAGAATGCAAATCCTTCAATTATGTGAAGTGCAATAAAATGCTAGTGTTTTCTCATATTAACTTTTAGGATATAATACTGTATAAAAAGGATGTTATATCAATTGTAAAAGTATAATAAAATATTGTGTAGTACACTACAATAATATAATCCCTAAGAAAAAGAGTTTTTAAAAAATCCTTTACATGCATTTTCAATTTTTATATTCATAAACACAGTGCCAATATCAAAAACATTTCTATCAGCAAAATGTGTTGCAAACTATGTATCAAAATTTATTAAAAATGAACGTGAATTTACATTCTAACACCCAAATATCATTTAATTATTCTGATTAAAGTAATTTTATTATTTATTTATTAAAAAAAAAGTTTGGCAACAGGAAAGAGTTTCAACAATGGTTGGTTCATTGCTTTTTTAACGCGATTGGATGACGACAAGTTGTTTTATTAGTATTCCGTAAAAGCAACCTTTTAGTGACAGTAACAGCCCCAAAATTTGATAGAATGCATTGTCATCGACATCAAACCTATAAACCAAGTTTCAGCCGGATTGGATGATAAGAGGATTAATTAGGCCTCCGCAGATTTGCAAGCCATCAACACACAAAATCAAAGTTAATATAAAGGATTAAAAAATTGCATCAATTATCATAAATACAATTTGACTTATTTATTAAAACTTTGGTAGATATTATACATTTTCTCTAATTTCATATCAACTTTTGTAGGTCATGAAATACTAGCGTCTCTTAAAATTTCTTATTAATTATTTCCAAATACACTTAGATAAAAGTATATTTAAAATTAAAAATAATAACTTTGAGCATTTGATACAAAATCTAAGGAAACTTAATATTCACCTGTTTGGAGAGGGTTGTTGGGGAGGCATACTATTAGGAAGACAAGGGGAAAAGTTTGGCATTCCAGAACTTGTGGGTGTCACATGCCCTTGGACATGACTACCATTTCCACCCGTCCTAGAAGGAAATTGTTGACCACTTAAGCTTCTAGGTGTTTGTTGAAGATTTAATGCACCCATTCCTGCAACAACAAAAAAAAACATTAGAGTTAAATAATCTGATCAATTGGAAATTAAACTAAAGAATACAGACAGCACAAAATCTGATAGGACAGTTATCGAGGATTCGCTTTTTAAACACCTCATTTGGTAATAATATATAACCCATAAAAACAAAGTTTTTAATATAAATCCTTCTTATGCATTGCCAATTTTTATATTTGTTAACACAGCACCGATTCTGTAAACAGCGAGTTCTTGGTGTTTGCAACTAATTTTAATTATAAAAAACATTTCTATCAGTGAAAATGTGCTGCAAACTACATTTCAAAATTTATTTATTAAAAAGACTTGAATTTATGCACTCACATCCAAATATCATTTATTTATTCTGATTAAAGTAATTTTATTATTTATTAAAAATAATTTTGGCAACAGGAAAGAGTTTCTTCAATGCTTGGTCGGTTAAATGTTATTTTAGCCCGATTGGATCATTGCAAGTTGGTTTATTAGTATTCCGTAAAAGTGACCTTTTAGTGACCATTACAGCCCCAAAATTTGATAGAATGCATTGTCATCAACCATGAATCTATCTGCCAACTTTCAGCCCGATTGGATGACAGCAAGGTGATTAATTAGGCCTCCGCAGATTTGCCCACCTTCAATACACAAAATCGAAGTTAATATAAAGGATTTAAAAAATAAATAAACAGGATCGAGGAACAAAAATAATGAAGGGAATAAAAAAGGGATGTCCTAAAAACTGAAGTTCAATCTACCTTTATATATACTTTTATTTTGGAAACATTTAAATCTCTTAACCACTTAACATAGCTTTTTGAATAATAAATTACTCTGAAGTACAAATAGAAAAAGTAATGCTAAACAGGTAGACTTTCGAAAAGTATTTCTTATAAATTTCAATGAATAAAAAGTAAAAAAAAAAACCTCTTTTAAATTATTATAGTTAGGATTTAAATGTTTAAGACACTGCAACATTCTTTCTCATAACCATTATTTGTTTTAGGAATGATACAGATATGGGTTTTAGTGAAGATATTGTGATTTGTGTATTAGATGGAATAATTAGAAAATTAGAATCTGTGTATATATAATGAAGTGTGTGTATATGAGTGCATATGTGTGTTTTATAAGAAGCAACAGTTTTATTCTGATCTTAATGAAATTTTGCACACTTGATCTTTAAATCAAGAGAAAGAATACAGGATAATAGAAATTTTGAAAATGCCACTTTTTCCATCCCTTAAGGGGAATGGTCATAAGTTGAAATCTACAGTTTTATTCCAATATTAATGAAATTTTGCATACTTAATCCTGGAAACAAGTAGAAGGTAAGTAGATAATGGAGGAAAAAAATTAAAAATTCCTTCTCCCTTTTTTACCCTTTAAAGATTATAATCCTGAAGTCTGCAGTTTTATTCCAACCTAGAAGAAATTTTTCCACTTGATCTCTGAAACAAGAGCAAGAATTCTGGATATTTAAAATTTCAGAAAACCCTCCCCTTCCCCCTTTACCACCCCTTAAAAAGTATGATAATATAATAAATTGAGATCTTCTACAATCAAACTGAACATATTTTTTCTATAGGTATCTTGATTCATCCGAACACAACGCAGAACACAATTTATTAAAATGTTTTGTAAGTTAGGTGGTGAAATCAAGGATAGAGGATATGATCATAGTTTATGATGTACTGAATCAATTTAAACCTTTTCTCTCTCTCTTTTTCTTTCCTTCTATAGGTATCTTGACTAATCCAGATTATCAGGAACAAATTTTGTTCCCTGAACCAATTTGAACTGGGTTGTAGTGGGCCACAACTATATAAGCCTGGGTAACATCAGGCACTTAAATTAGTTATATATACTTTATTCAATATTAAGGAGAGTTATCTAAAGATACTGGTCTTGAAATATTAGGCAATAACTATCCACAGAGAAAATAATGAAATCTATTATCATAATCTCACCCCAACAAAACATTAAAACCGTCTTGCTCATTATCTGCTACATTACCCTTTTTCTCCGGATATTTAACAATTTCCTCAATGTAAGATCTTTGAAATAAATTAAACACCTAAATCAAATAGTAAACTTACCAAAAAAAGTTCAAATATAAGCAATTAAAGGGGTACTACTAAAGAAAAATTTACCTAAGCTGTTATTGGCACTTTGACCGTACCCAAATGGATGTGAACCTGCACTGGACATGACACCTGAAAGGAAAGTAAGTTTATTATTATAAAAAGCCGAAGGAATCAAAATGAAATTTATCTTGCAAAAGAATTTGTTAAATACACATTTTATGGATATATCGCATCATTAATTAAAACAATTAAAAAAAAACTTGGTTAAGACATTTTTTATTACAAATATGTCAGGGGAAAAATATCTAACAATTTAATAGTGTCCGATCACATCAAGTGCCTCACTTTCAACAAGGGCAGGAAAACCTTCGCCACCTGCACCAAGTGCCAAAATCATCAGGCCTCTCCTGAGAACCTCTTGGATTGCATGGGACTCTCTAAGGAGGATCTCTTTAGCAATCCTCTCCTAGTCTTCGACTTCCTTTTAGTCAACGAACTCGTGGATCTTGTCTGACTCCGTCAGACATTGAGGATTAGCAACAACAACAGTGTCCGTTGGCAACCATTAGTGATGTTTTAGAGACAATATTTAAAAATAAAGATTGAAAAGAAAAAACTAAGTGTATTCAAAACTCGGATCTTCACAAAATTGTAATACCAAACACATGCACATGCAAAAAAGAGCACACGCAATACCAAAAATTGAAAATAACTTTTTTAAACATTTCTTAATTTACAAAATAAATATTACTAAGCTAACTGGATCACTTTCTGTAAAGCGCATAAAAGCTTGTTGCAGCAATTTGTTTCACTGTTAGATAAGTTGGATATTTCTGTCAACTGCGGAATATATTTTAATGCAATATAAACTTCTCAAAACAAGCAATATAAATTTTAAAATATTATTTTATACTAAAAAAATATGTCCATGGACATAATTTTTCATGTCCAAGGACTGTTGCAACCTCAGGTTGCTTGCATTATTAGTATTTTAATTTCCTTTATGTCTTTTTTTTGTCTATATAAGGTACGTTAAGTAATTTCATTACAATTAATGTAATATCTCTTGTCAGAAGACTGACACATCATGCCTGTGGACAGCAGTTAATAGTTGTTAAACAGCCCACCAGGTGACACAACTAGTCAACTAACTATGATATTGAAAAGAAGCCTAATGTAACCATTTTGGTTCCTATACATATTATGTAATCAATAATTTTTTCTCTCCTGCAGCTGAAATATTACGTTCTGTGGAGAATGACAATACTAAGAAGGTAGCAATAGCAAACAAAATAGTAAAGCGATGCTGCAAAAGGTTAAAATAATGTTACAACTTGATAACACAATTACATTAACTACAAAGATAATTTGAACTTCAAAGTTATTTGAAAGAAAACTTCGAAAGACTGTGGTGCTATGGTGAATTATATATGTTTTATATTTCTCTTTAACATTTTATAATTTAGAAAACATTTAACTTACTTTTATTATCTTGACAAATATGCAAAGCAAATTTGAATTGTTTGCAAAGCCTTTATTTAAAAATGCATTTATTTTTAAAAACTAGTACTTTGAAAAAAAAAGTTAAATGCAATATAGATGGCATTTCTATGAATAACAAAATAGAAATAATTATTAATGCATTTTCAAGAAGTCTTATAAACATCAAGTAACAGGATTCTAAACGGTTAAACACTCTCAAGCCAACTGAAGAACATTGTGAATTTGACATATTTGATTTGCAACATCTTCTATTTTTCAAAATGTTAATTTTAAAGCAGCAATCAGCTTCAAATTATATCTCCAATCACAATCTCAATAGATCTGAAATATTTATTTTATTTAATAAAACTCAACGATTGTGTAACTGGAATGATACACCAAAAAGTGCACTTGACTGCTTTTACAAAAATACTCACAATTTCAATAACACGGTACAAGACGTCTAAAGTACACCGAAAAATAGTCTAACCTAACATGGTACGTCCATAAAAATGGTTGACTTACAAAATTCAAAAAGAACACTTGATGTAAAATCATTTGGTAACACAGATAACACAAAAAACAGTACTTTTTCAAAATTGTTTTAATTTTAATAACTAGTTTTTTTTATTTCACTCAAGATGAATTCCATTTGCGACAGACATGACATAAAACAATTTTCTGGTTCATCTTTAAGTACCAAATATTAATTGACAGGTAAAAAATTGCCATGGGGTGATACAAATATAGACCTCGGTTATAAAAAACACTTTAAATTTTAAATTAAGAGAAATTGCTGTTAATTAAATGGGTTAAAACCTGCTGTGACAGACAGGACAAAAATTAAGAGATAGATATTGAGTGCCCATATATTATTAACATTTGGTCCCAATTGGTATGTATGTCAAGTCTAGAATTTTTGGAGGTCAAAATAAGACTTGGATGAGTCAAGCAGAAAGAAATAGATTAAGAAATTTTTGAATAGTAAAATATTATAAAATATTTATCAGCGTGACAGACATGACAAGGTTTTGCGACAAACATTACATATGTACAATTTTCTCTGATGTTAAATTTTTTTATTTCTTAAATATTACTTTATTTTTTATCACAACTAGGAGATTACAATATGATACAGCATTGATATATTATGTTATATGACTCACAAAATAAATTATAAAAAATATGTAAAATTTATAAAAAAAACAACCTGGAACTGACTATTGTGGGAGCTGCAACATTTGCTAGTAGTATTTGCTCCTTCTCATACCAGACAACATGATCAGCGGCGTAGACAGGGGGGGGGGGGGGGCCACCGAAATGATTAAAAGTGAAAAAAGTTTATTCGATTTTTTAAGTATCATGATTGTATATCATTTTTATTTATCAAGTTTTATTCGTTCTTACTGCAACTCTAACTGCCATTTTTTAAAAACTTAACGATATTTATTTCAAACTTATGAAGAACTTCTAATGGGGGAGCTGTTCTTTTCCGACCGTTCTCAATGGTTGGTTGGTTGTATTCAGATTATCTGGCACCGTCAGTAACACGAGGGCTATAATGCGCCGAAACATTCGTCATTAGACAAGCCAACATACATTTACAAACACCCATGCCTAACACGGGACTCGAACCCGCAACCTCGCGGTCTAGAAGCCAGCACGCTAACTACTACACCATTTGGTCAGCTTGTTCTCAATGGCGGCCTAACCCTCTCCCTCCTTGACCTTGTTGAATTAAAACCATCAAGCAGATCAGGTTCGAAGTTTCGTAGTTATGGATAACTATTAATAAAGAATTCCACAGTATTACGACGAACACATTAATTTTGACAAACATCAACCAATCTTTCGAATACAAACAGATATTTTTATTTTTAGAATTACAGATATTCTTTTTAAAACTACACCAGAGTCTCCATGGCAACTCTCGATTTACAATTCGTAATCGTTGCTACTCACTTGTATAAGAACATGGTAAGTAATTAATAAGTAATTTTAAAATATTGAAAAAATATATTCGAAATTTTTATTACAATAACATTTTAATACTTTGATAATCTACCTGATAAAAAAGTGCACAAAGAAATACCGTTTAGACAAGCATTTGCACGAGTTAACTTATTGCCAACAAACCAATGTGTAAAATGAGTTTGTATGTCGAATTGATATTTTGAAATGGGAATTTTTAAATTATAGTTTTACATATAGTAATTACAGAATAAGTTTTTTAAAAAATCAGTCATTATCCTGTTGTTTTCAACTCTTTATCATCATTATTTCCATAAAACAAGAACTTTATGAATAAAACAAGATTTTTATAAATGAAACTATTGTGTCCTATAACTTTTAAAGAAAGGATTAAAATAAAATATTATTTGGTGCAATTCAGCTGTGTCTAACCCATGAAACAACTGAATTTTATTAACACTAAGAGTACAAACCAAATTGCTTACATGTGTGTTAATTATAGTGTCTGATTTGAAGCCCCGATTTTTATTTTTAATTGGACACTAACTGTTTTTTTTTCCCCTTTTTTTCTGTCCCCCCCCCCCCTTCTTCTTTTTTTTGCCCTTCTCTAAGGTAAAGTGGACTTATACAAGAATTCTTTAAAAAAAAATTTTTAGGTTAAAAAAGCCATGTTGTTAAATTGGCTAGTGAGAAAATACAGAGATATGCAAATTCTTATGGATTGTCCTGAATTTTTAGGGATTTGTTTCTGAATTTTAGAAATATTTTGTGTTATTAGCAGGTTGAATCGTTATAGTGTCATTTGGTATTCTATTTATTAACATTTTAATTTAATATGTAAAAAAAAATAACCATTTCTGAATATTACTAAAAGTTGAAGAGGGATACTTGTGATTATTAAGGAGATCACATGTCTACAAACTGAAATTGGCACCTCAGAAATTGCTAAGTATACAAACCCAAATTATTCATTTATCATGATTTACAATTTTTGTTCTAATCTATTTTCTTCTGATACACTAATTTTTGCAAAATTAATAAACGCATTCGAATGTTATACATTTGAATTGTACAAAAATACTGACGAGTTATTTAAAAAAAAAATGCTTACATAATACAAAAACCTATGAAAACACAAGAAGCATAACAGACATAATGAAATGAAATAAAATAGACAGAAATGTTTATATTGCAAAAATTTAAATTAAACTATACATGTAAATGAAGACTGAAGAAAAATATTGATCAATTGTTGAAAAATCTAATATTTTGTTTAATTTGAGAAAATTTTGTCTTTCTATTTCAAAACTTTTTTTATTACAATTATTTTTTTTTAAATTTTAGTATCATAGAATATGTCAAACAAGTTAAAACTAAAAACTTCAAAACAGTAAAAGAAAATGAAAGACATCTGGAGGAAATCAAAAGAATATACTTTTACTTATGCACCCTAAATTCGAAATTGAAAATTAAGATTTGTAAGTTTTGCAAGCTAAAAGAGAAAAAAAAAGCAATAGTATAACCAAATAGCAACTCACTTATATCCTTTATTAAATGTCAATGAAATGTAAACCTATTCTGAGTAATAATTGCCATTTTAGTAATTAATTACACAACATTTATAACATTTTAAATCTTTAATAGGAAAAGTGTCTTTTTTCCAACTTATTTCAAACTAAAAGAATTCTGCATCTAGTTACCCATAATTTTAATTTTAATTTGACAAGAGATGGTTCCACTCGGATCTATGTAACACAAGCAATATGAACAAAATAAAGTAGCTTAAAATCATAAATTCACAGACGAGGGAAAGTGTTTGTGAAAATATCCACTTGGTCAATCGACAAGTTTGAAGAACCGAAGTTAGTAAAGAGATCAAGAACGGCTATTCAATAAATACAATATCTACCCGTGTTTTCATAATGAACACTAAAAAACACTATCTTTAAAAGGCAAGTTTGAAAAAATTCTTCAAAAAATGGAACTTATTGATACATTTATCAGATAATTTGTTGATTTAAATCCGTCATCAGGAAAGCACAACATCCATGCACTTTTTCCAAGCTAGTTTCACAATTCCAAAAGAAAATAGCTACTAATGTCAGATTAATATAGCTAAGAATACAAATAGCTTAAAAAACGTTTCCTACCTTTATACAATCTCTTATTCTGTACAAAACTTTAATATTAAAAAAACAAGGACTATATACAAGTACGATGAAAGGCAGACGATGACACGGATCTTTGTTGCCAATGATATAAACAACAAGATTTGTTTAAGAAATTTAATTCAATCATAGCATATCTGGCAATATATTTAAATATTTATGATGTTTATTTTTATGAAGCAACAAACTAGGAAATATCAATATTTGTAACATTTTTCGTTGTTTAAACAATAATTTTCGTTTCAGTTCTTAAACTTTGCTGCGCAACCAATTACACTTTGGGCATTATAAAGCGTTGGTTTTGCTTTGGTCAGTGATTAGTGAGGAGGCATTAAAAATTATTATATCTGATATACATAATTTCACTATAAAAGTCAGAATCACCAAGGTAGGGCAATGGGGAGCGTTATGTACCCTGTTGCTGTTGGCTGTTAGAAACTGTAATGGAAAAAAAGTAGGAAGGTTGACAGGGACCAATTTATACTCCACGTGGAGTATAAATTGGTTGTACAAAATTCATTTCAGCACTTAACCACATATCACATAACTATTAAATACAGGGTGTCCAGTATAAAAGAGGCTTCAGATTATTTTCAAAACATAAGTTTGGAATCGATAATTTCATTTAACAATCTGAAATGCGGAACCTCTTTTGATCTGCGGTATCCCAAGTAGCACAGCAGTATTGGCCAATATCAGCCCTACATTGGCCAATCCCGATGTGAAACGGCGCAAAATCGGCCGTTCGATGCCGATATTGCCCAATCTCGCCCAATATTGGGTAGACGATACTCAAAAGTTTGAAAGTTTGATGGACAGTTTTAAAATTGAAATATTTTATGTATAAGAAAGGAATGTTTGTGTTAATATGTTTTGCGATGTTTTTAACACGTTTTTAAGCATTTTTTAAAAAATCATGTAATATAAAAACCGGCAGATTCCGATACAAAACGATGCGCAGAATTTCTCAAAAAGAATCGCCACCGAGTGGCTGAAGCAACTGAAGTGCCCGGATGTGTGTTTGGGAAGTTTGTTTATGTCTACGGCTCGACAGTTATTTGTAACATTAAAATTGATTTAAAACTTAATATTGGTAAGTGTTGTCACAATAATTTGTCGATTTCATGTGGTTATGTTTCGGTGCCTATATATTGCATTATTGGTTTAAGTTGGTTTTCGTTAATTTCAACCATACTTAATTGCCGACTTGGCATGGTTTGATCTACGAATTCGATGTTGACAAAGGTGGTTGGTTTTCACATTAAACTTGATAAGGAATCAAGTTAGTTTCAATTATTTATTTAATACTGTTTAAAATATAATCAAGATTTTTAGCTTTTATGTCATCTGGACAAGATTAAGAGCTTTTATCTCGTCCTTACTCGGATGCAAACTAACACTCATTTACCCATTCCCCCTCTCCATTGCTTGTTTCAAATCATGCTCATCATTGAAATACTTATACTACATGTTACATTCTAGTTATAATATTTATAAATATTAAATATTTATCATATTTGTAATCGTTAGTTTATATTGCGGAATTTCCTATATTTGCTCCTTATAAAATTGAATATCCAAGCTCCGTGATTAGCAGCTCTGTTAATAGAATATATTGTGAATTGCACATATTGAGGAAACCACATTAAATTAAAACACGCCTATTACTCAATCTCAAAGGTGGTGTGGAAATAGGGTGCATTATCTCAATCAACCACTTGCCATAAAAGGTAAATGATTGTTCTAAAAAATGTCAATTTTAACAATATGTATAACTATTGTAATTATGCCTCCTATTTTTAAAAAAATACAGCAAACCTGTTAATGCAAAATTGCTTAACATAAAATCACATTTAATGCGAAGGAAAAGCGGTTTTCCCTACTTAAAACTTAACTTTAATTTATTTGTTTAACACAAAATTCGGTTAAAGTGAACAATTTCAGCGGCCAGATCGACTTAGCTTTAACAGGGTTTTACTGTATGTACATTTCCCTATTTAAAAGGTCTGTCTTGTGCAATTATTGATTACTCAGAAAAGAGCAATGAATGCAAATTTTTGAAATATCTACAAAAATATATTTTGAATGCCTAGCTTCCTTTGTGTTAATCTAAACACACTGTGCAAAGATGTTGTTTTTATAAAATAAAAATGTTTTTTTCATTTAAAGAAAAGACTCCATTTGAAAAGTAAACAAATATTGTAATCAAGTATTATTGTTAGTGCTATTCATAGTGCAATTTTCTGTCTTGGGGTGAAAAGTGTAATAGTTGTAGCCTTCCTTCCCTCGGCAGTAAAATGCCAGTATGGCCTTTCAATAGTTAATTTGTTATTCTGTTTAGTTTAAAATAAAGATACATACTGTTGTAGGGTTCATTGATGGAAATGGAGAACCCATAGAAGTAATTCCTTCATCTTGGTTCATCTCAGACAAAAGTTGTCTTTGGCAGTTTGCAATGAAGGGGGAGGGGGGGATTTACATGATTAAAGAATATATACCCTCAAGTCAACATGGCAAACATTTAATTTTAAAATCTATTGCACATACAGTAAGTAAATTACAATTTTTGTATAAGGTATACAAATAATTAAAGGTATCACAAATATTGTTTCATAAGTTTTTGATCTACTTATCAATTCAAGTTTTAATGGTGTAGATTTTTGAAATTGTGGACATGAATAACAGATATTTATTAACAGATTTAAATAATATCCTATTTTAATTTCCCAAACTGTCGATTGGTTTTTTAGTGAGTGATACTATAAGTGCGCTAAGTAAGATATTTAATTGTATAAATAAATTGTATATGAAGTTTTGCAACTAGTTTGAGATAGCATATATCCATAATTTTCCTATTTAGATTCCTTTTAACAGGCATAAGATAAAGCTGAGCTTACTCGTTCAATATCTAGCATTGGGAGTGATTCTTCAGAAGATGAAAATTTATTAACACAGAAAAGCCATACTCATATTCCAGCCCGTTTCAAAGGCGATTCTCTTTCTTTGGAATCCCACAAAGAAACAAGCAAAAACTTATTTGTAAACCAAAAAGCGTGAAAACTTTCTCTGCCAGGTAAGATTATATGACAATCAATTAGGTAATGCTCCAAGCAATTTCGATTTGATGTTACAATAATTTATATTTTAAAATAAAAATTAGCAATGGAGAATCCCGGGTCTTTAAAAAAAAAAAAAAATTATCTGTTTCTTTAAACAATTTTGTACAAATCACCTTTGTCATATGCTTATAATTGAGAAATTAGTTCAGAAGAAAAAACAACAAAATCACTATGTTCTAAATTAGTTCCTATAACTTTTCAAGTGCAACAGTGTATTTTATATTTTATCTCAGACTTTTCAACAACACTTTTTACTATTTATTTTGAATTTATTTGGTGGTTAATTTAACATTTTAAAAGAGATTTTTCTCTCTTATAAATTATTTATTAAAATTTTAAACGGCTAAGGAAAAATGAACGAGTTTATAAAAAAAAAAAAAAAAAAGCATTAGTATTTATTTCACAATTCATAGTTTTTTGGTGTGCTTGTTTGAGGTTGGTGCAAATGTATGCGATTGAAATTCAAATACCAGTTTAGAATGATTTTCTTAAATGTTAGTAGAAAATGATTTCTGATGTAAAAATTTTACAAAATGTTAACAATCTTATGCTTTCGTGCAAAATTCTGTTTTTCATTTTGCAATTCTGTTTTTCTTTATTGGCAGTAAATGCTGCATTGCATGATTTCTTTTATTGACAACAAATTGCAGTTCCGTTACAAAAAGAGCTTGGATAAAATAAAAAGAGCTAAAGACTAGAAAAAGTTTGAGGCAATAATTTGATTTTTAAATTTTAATGTAATCTTAATTAAAACAGAAATGAACAATTTTATATTTCAGGTTTGTTTTCTTCACCGAGGTGGAAACTTCAAAGGAAGATAAAATATGTAAAATAAAATATGTATTATAATAAACAGCTTGTATTAAATTTATGTTTTTATTATATATATGCACTGCAGAAAGCGACCTTTAATTTAAGTGTGCATGGTTTTTAAGCCATAAAATATCAATTATCGGTCACCAAAAAGCAATTAAAATAGAAATGAAAGTATAAAAAAGTATTCATTATATGAGGTATACATGTAAATATTATTGTGGATTTTTAAAAATAATGTTTTTGTCAAATAATTTTTAGATGAAAACTTTTTCAATGTTGGGGGGGGGGGGGATCTGCAATTTTAATTCACTTTATTGCTATTACATTTGAAGTGAATGAACTAAAGGCATTAAAATGAGATTTATTTACTATCTATTCGATTCTTAAAGTATGGAGAAAAATTATGTTTTAAAAATGAAAAGTGACTTCATAAATGAAATTGATCTGTGCATAAAAAATATACTTCACAAGTTTTAAATTCAACCTTTTATTTTTATGAAACCTTAGCATAAAAAGTTCAATGAGTATTGATTGACCTATAGGGACTTTAAATTCTACTGGCAGTTTTCTAGTTTAAAATTGCATGTATCTTTCTAAATCCTTGAATATCAGACATTTTGTTATCTAAATGTGTTTTTTTTTGGCAGGAGAGGTGAAAACATTATTTTACAAATGTTTAAGTATAACTTAACAGATTATTAAGGGTTTTTGGGCAACAATGTGATACTAAACATTGAACAGCTCAAAATTGAATCTAAACGCATATAAGAATTATCATTTGCAACCACTCCTTCCACCAAAAAGAAAGTTCAGATATGTTGAGTGGCAAATCTATCCAAAATGCTCTGTGATATAGTGAAAAAACAGTAGCGGTTCCAAAAATTGCTCATAGTAGTGGCTAAAACTGCTCATCCAGGTTTGGAAAAAACCATGTTTTTTTTTGGTTTAAACCAAGTTGTTGTTTTTTTTATCCTTTTCTAATTACTTGTATACATATTTATAAATAAAATTTTACATAAACAAGAATAATTTATGCTCAAATAACAATGAATATTCATTTTGAAAGCAATTTGAACTAAGTAAAAAACAATTGTTCTACTTATGGGGACATTCAAATCATATTAAATTTTAATATTTTATTTAGACATTAGAACATATTTTATTTCAGCTAAAAATAGAAGTAATTTACAACATCAAATAATTAAAAAAAATCTAATTATAAATAAAAATACAATTTTAAATTATTCTTAAAAAAACAAAAAACATTTGGTTTAAACCATGCTCATCGATATTGCCCAAGATTGCACATCAATACTGGCCAAAACTACTACTACTCGATATCGGCCAAAACTACGCATCGAGATCGGCCAAAACTACGCATCGATATCGGCCAAAACTACGCATCGATATCGGCCAAAACTGCTCCTCGAGATCGGCCAAGACCGCCCTGCGATATTGGCCAATATTGCAAAAATGTTAGCCGTTCGGTGCTGGCCGTTCCGACATTACCCAGGATTGGCCAATCTTCCAGAGCTCCGGTTTCCGACATTGGCCAATACTGCTGTGCTACCTGGGATCTTTTATATTGGTCACCCTGCATCATTTCATTAAGATAAAATGTCAAGATCCATTTCTCATTTTTGAAAAGTCAAGTTTTGAAGAAAAAATTTAGCCACCTCTAACACCCCCACCCACTGAATCCGATTTGCACCGCCCCTCTAAGAACTTTCTACTTGGGCCTTTAATGATGTGTATATATAACCTCCTGGTCCTCCTGTATAGTAGGAGGCGGTAAAACGTCCCAGGTAGCACAGCAGTATTGGCCAATGTCGGAAACCGGAGCTCTGGAAGATTGGCCAATCCTGGGTAATGTCGGAACGGCCAGCACCGAACGGCTAACATTTTTGCAATATTGGCCAATATCGCAGTGCGGTTTTGGCCGATCTCGAGGAGCAGTTTTGGCCGATATCGATGCGTAGTTTTGGCCGATATCGAGGAATAGTTTTGGCCAGTATTGATGTGCAATCTTGGGCAATATCGATGAGCATTGGTTTAAACCAAATGTTTTTGTTTTTTTCCCTCAGAAAAACGAAATATTTTTTTAAGAATAATTTAAAATTGTATTTTTATTTATAATTAGATTTTTTAAATTATTTGATGTTGTAGATGACTTTTATTTTTAGCTGAAATACAATATGTTCTAATGTATTTTAAAATAAATCTTCCAATTAAAAACTATTGAAGTTTTTATAAGTATCAAATGAATCGAAGGGCAATATTCTATGTATTATGTAGTAAACAATTACTATTGTATATATTGAATTTAAAAAATAGTACCTATAAATAAAATATTAAAATTTAATATGATTTGAATGTCCCCATAAATAGCAACAATTGTTTATTTACTTAGTTCAAATTACTTTCAAAAGGAATATTCATTGTTTATAAAACATAAATTATTCTTGTTTATGTTAAATTTTATTTATAAATATGTATACATGTAATTAGAAAAGGATAAAAAAAAAAAGACCTCTGTTTAAACCAAAAAAACATGTTTTTTTCCAACCCTGGAAGAGCAATTTTAGCTACTATTTTTTTATTATATCACAGAGCAGTTTAGGGTAAATTTGCCACTCAACATATCTGAACTTTCTTTTTGGTGGAAGAAGTGGTTGCAAATGATAATTCTTATATGCGTTTAGATTCAATTTTGAGCTGTTCAATGTTTAGTAACACATTGTTGCCCAAAAACATTTAATAATTTGTTAAGTTATACTTAAACATTTTTAAAATAATTTTTTCAAATCCCCTACCAAAAAAAACCATTTAGATAACAAAATGTCTGACATTCAAGGATTTAGAAAGATACATGCAATTTTAAACTAGAAAACAGTAGAATTTAAAATCCCTATTGGTCAATCAATACTCATTGAACTTTTTATGCTAAGGTTTCATAAAAATATAAGGTTGAATTTTAAACTTGTGAAGTATATTTTTTCTGCACTGATCAACTTCATTTATGAAGTCCCTTTTCATTTTTAAAACATAATTTTTCTCGATGCATTAAGAATCAAATAGATAGTAAATAAACCTCATTTTAATGCTTTAGTTCATTCACTTCAATCATAATATTGTAAAAATGTAAAAGCAATAAAGTGAATTAAAATTGCAGACCCCTTCCCCCCCCCCCCCCCATTGAAAAAGTTTTCATCCAAAAATTGTTTGACAAAAACATCTATTATTTAAAAAAATCCACAATAATATTTACATGAATACTCATATAATGAATAATTTTTCATACTTTCATTCCTATTTTAATTGCATTTTAATGACCGATAATTGAAACCCAATATAATTTAATTGATATTTTATGGTTTAAAAACCATGCACTCTTAAATTAATTGTCACTTTCTGCAGTGCATATTTATAATAAAAACATAAATTTAATACAAGCTGTTTATTATAATACATATTTTATTTTACATATTTTATCTTCCTTTGAAGTTTCTACCTCGGCGAAGAAAACGAACCTGAAATATAAAATTGTTAATTTCTGTTTGCATTAAGATTACATTAAAATTTAAAAATCAAATTATTGCATCAAACTTTTTCTAATCTTAAGCTCTTTTTATTTTGTCCAAGCTCTTTTTGTTACGGAACTGGAATTTGTTATCAATAAAAGAAATCATGCAGTGCAGCATTTACTGCCCATTAAAAAAAAAAAAAAAAAAAAAAAAACAGAATTGCAAAATGAAAAACACAATTTTGCACAAAAGCATAAAATTATTAACATTTTGTTAAATTGTTACATCAGAAAACATTTTCTACTAACATTTAAGAAAATCATTTTAAACTGGTATTTAAATTTCAATTGTATATATTGAGCTTGTATGAATTTAATTTATAAAAAGTTCTCTGCAAATATGTTTGCACCAACCTCAACCAAGCACACAAAAAAACTATCAATCACGAAATAAATGCTAATTCTGTTTTTTTTTATAAACTCGTTCATTTTTGGCTTAAGCCGTTTAAAATTGTAATAAATAATTTATAAGAGAGAAAAATCTCTTTTAAACTGTTAAATTAACCATCAAATAAAATCAAAATAAATAGTAAAAAGTGTTGTTGAAAAGTCTGTGATAAAATACACTGTTGCACTTGAAAATTTATAGGAACTAATTTAGAACGTAGTGTTTTTGTTGTTTTTTCTACTGAACTAATTTCTCAATTATAAGCATATGACAAAGGTGATTTGTTCAAAATTGTTTAAAGAAACAGATAATTTTTTTTTATTAAAAGACCAGAGATTCTCCATTGCTTATTATATTTTAAAATATAAATTATTGTAACATCAAATTGAAATTGCTTGGAGCATTACCTAATTGATTATCATATATTCTTACCTGGTAGAGGAAGTTTTCACGCTTTTTGGTTCACAAACAAGTTTTTGCTCGTTTCTTTGTGGGATTCCAAAGAAGGGGGATCGTCTTTGAAACGGGCTGGAATATTAGTTCGGCTTTTCTTGGTTAATAAATTTTCATCTTCTGAAGAATCACTCCCAATTGAACGAGCAAGCTCAGCTATATCTTATGCCTGTTAAAATGAATCTAAATAGGAAAATTATGGATATATGCTATCTCAAACTAGTTGCAAAACTTTATATACAATTTATTTATACAATTAAATATCTTATTTAAAGCACTTATAATATCACTCACTAAAAAACCAATCTTCAGTTTGAGAAATTAAAATAGAATATTATTTAAATCTGTTAATAAATATCTGTTATTCATGTCCACCATTTCAAAAATCTATACCATCAAAACTTGAACTGATAAGTAGATCAATGACTTATGAAACATTATTTGTGATACCTTGAACTATTTGTATATACCCTATACAAAAATTGTAATTTAATTACTGTATGTACAATAGATTTTAAAATTAAATGTTTGCCATGTTATACTTGAGGGCATATATTCTTTAATCATGTTCATTCCCCCCTTCATACCAAAGACAACTTTTGTCTGAGATGAACCAAGATGAAGGAATTACTTCTATGGGTTCTCCATTTCCATCAATGAACCCTACTAGAGTATATTTCTTTATTTTAAACTGAACAGAATAACAAATTAACTATTAAAAGGCCATACTGGCAATTTACTGCCGAGGGAAGGAAGGCTACAACTATTACACTTTTCATTCCAAGACAGAAAATAGCACTAACAATAATACTTGATTACAATATTTGATGTTTACTTTTCAAATGGAAAGTCTTTTCTTTAAATGAACAAAACATTTTTATTTTATAAAAACAACATCTTTGCATAGTGTGTTTAAATTAACACAAATGAAGTTAGGCATTCAAAATATATTTTTGTAGATATTTCAAAAATTTCCATTCATTGCTCTTTTCTGAGAAATCAATATTTGCACAAGACAGACCTTTTGAATAGGGGAATGTACATATACAGTAAAACCCTGTTAACGCTAAGTCGATCTGGCCACTGAAATTGTTCGCTTTAACTGAATTTTGTGTTAAATAAATTAACGTTAAGTTTTAAGTACGAAGAACTGCTTTTCCTTCGCATTAAATGTGATTTTATGCTAAGCACTTTTGCGTTAACAGGGTTTGCTGAATTTTTTCAAAAATAGGAGGCATAATAACATTAGTTATAAATATTGTTAAAATTGACATTTTTTAGAACATTTACTTTTTATGCCAAGCGGTTGATTGAGATAATGCACCCTATTCCACACCACCTTTGAGATTGAGTAATAGATGTGTTTTAATTTAATGTGGTTTCCTCAATATGCCCAATTCACAATATATTCTATTAACAGAGCTAATCATGCTGGAGCTTGGATATTGAATTTTATAAGAAGCAATATAAACTAACGATAACAAATATGATAAATAGGAAGACAAACTAGAATGTAACATGTAGTATAAGTATAATTTGAAACAAGCAATGGAGGGGTAGGGGGGAATGGCTAAATGAGTATTAGTTTGTATCCGTGTATGGATGAGATAATAGCTCGGATTTCCTAAAAGCACTTTTAATCTTGTCCAGATGACATAAAAGCTGAAAATCTTGTTTATATTTTAAACAGCAGCATTAAATAAATAATTGAAACCAACTCGATTCCTAATCAAGTTTAATGTGAATATCAATCACCTTTGTCAACATCGCTTTTGTAGATCAAACCAAGTCGGCAATCAAGTATCGTTGAAATTAACTAAAACCAACTTAAACCAATAATGTAATACGTAGATACCCCATGAAATCGACAAATTATTGTGACAACACTTACCAGTAATAAGTTTTCGATCCAATTTTAATGTTACAAATAACCGTCGCGCCGGTCACATAAATAAACTTAGTAAACACACATCCGGGCACTTCAGTTCCTTCAGCCACTCGGTGGCGATTCTTTTTGAGAAATTCTGCGCATCGTTTTATATCGGATTCAGCCAGTTTTGGCCGTAAGTCGAGATCGTTCCAAAATACATGATTTTTTTAAAAATGCTTAAAACCGTGGCAAAAATATCACAAAACATATTAATGCAAACCTTCCTTTCTTAAACATAAAATATTTTAATTTTAAAACTGTCGATCAACCTTTCAAACTTTTGAGTATCGTCTATCCAATATTGGGCGAGATTGGGCAATATCGGCATCGAACGGCCGATTTTGCGCCATTCCACATCGGGATTGGCCAATGTAGGGCTGATATTGGCCAATACTGCTGTGCTACTTGGGGTATATGTGAACTTTACGTACTAGTAATACTTTTTTAAAGTGATTGAAAATACAGTTATTTCCAATCGAAATTTTAAAATTTGTTGATATCGCTCCATACCTTTTCATTTTTCAATTTGAGAACATGATTTGGAGCACTAGAATAATTAAAATCGTATGTCGGATCAAACAATTTAGATAATCAAATAAAGGGGTCCGTGAAGCTCATCAATATTTTACTTTATGTCTGAAAAAACATCTGCCACCACTGGAAACTCTACTGTTACCACAATGATAGTAAAAATTAAATTTCTGAAATGTTAATACTATTTCTGTAGTTACGCGATTATTCCCTCAATTTTAAGACCCTCTTTCTCTTTTACAATAATCTTCTTCACAATTTTAATTTTATTTATAAACAGTAAAAAAAAGTTCACTTAATATTCTCGTCACTTTACTAATTCTGCAGTGATTTCCCATGGTCAAAAATATTAGTGCAGCCGGAACAAGAACTTTCCCCCACCCTTCCACCACTTCTGACAATCGCATTCATAAATAGAAATTCTTCAAACTTAATTACTCAAACGCAAAGTTTCCTATGAATATTTACAAAATGATTTGAGAAAAAAAACAGGAGGAGGAAAAAAACTGATTTCAACTTACTTAAAACGGGGCTCCATGTTTCAAAATGATTCAATTATAAGTTTAAGTATTAACTTAAAAGAAGAATCAGGAAAACACATGTAGACTTATCACGGAAACTATTTCCGTTTGGTAGAGAAAATTGTAAGAAAAGCTAATTTTTCTCCCACCCACAGATCCCAACTACAAGTACAGCCGAAGTCGCGAAATTTGTAAGGGATGTATTTGACATCACGCCTTTTACTTTGAGCGGGGAGGGAGATTCTATACTATTAGGTAGTTGTTTCTATGGCAACGGTGTAGCTATTTGAAACTTTAAACGCTCCTGGCTTTACTCGCTCAACCATCGTCAGATTTAGATGATTTCAGCATTGTTGTTGTTTTTCCCCTTAATTGCGCATTTGCGCAACAGGTCTCCTATTTATCGAAGATTTTTTTTACTTACCGGAGAAATTCCCTCTTAATTCTCGATTCTAATCTACAATTAAGAAAATTATCGTAAAATAAATAATCAAAGTTGACTAATAGTTAGTAAAAAATTTAATTTTATACTAATTATTTAGATGTAGCTCATCTGAACTTGCCCCCAGAACCGCCACTACAATTCTGGTACATTTTGAAGCACAGTTGTAGCCACAGTTCATATGTGTTGTTGTCCCCTTCAAAATCTCCGGCCAAACGAAAAAAAAACAGTGCTATACAATAATGAAATTCCGAATAGATCTGATGCTGTCCCTATCTAGTCGCGTCAAACGGATAAATAACTTCCGTACAGAATTGAATTGGATTTTACTAATCCCAGCTACCTCTTTTGTTGAAGCGATCCCCTTGCACCCTCCTGGATTTTGATTATAAAATTCTTTTAAAAGCTATAAATTCACAGGAAATAATCAAAATGTTATTTTTTAAATATTTTTCATTGTTATAATGGGCATTAGTAATTGCTTCTATTTAAGTTTTCTTGTTTGTTTATTTTTTTATTGTTGAATATTGCACCTTTGTTGGCGACAATATGGCGCTTGGTGGATTATTGAGGAGGAAAATATTTTGAATTCAATAGCACATAAGTTATACTTTTATCTTTAGTTGCGCGCTCTGTATTAATCTCTCATCAGTTCCCTGAAAGTGTTTAGCTTTTAGATTATTACCCATCAGATGCCATAAGACCTATTTTCAGAATTCGGTAAAGCAGAGTTTGCATGTTTTATCGCTCTGTTTCTGTGTAAAGGGGAAAACAAAACTTCCTCTTTTTTATCACTCAATTTCAAAGTATGCGCATATGTTGCGCCAGTAGAGTGCAACTCAGTTTTGAAAATTGCAAATAAAAGTAAAGTGGCAATATTAAGAGGGAAAAACAACGTGGTGTGTAATAAAGATTTACATTTGAAAAGAAAAGTTATACATGAATATTGAGGAACATTTCTATAGGTATTACAATTGACAAATTCCAAAAATTACGAAATGATCATATGGATTATGTCCTTTTTAAAATTTTACACTTCATCAGGAGTCGAAGTCTCTCTTAATACTTTTAGACGAAGTTCATCATTAACATGATATTTTAAATCTAAATACAATCCAATATCAAAACGATTAGTACTTAAATCGAATTGTATAGGAAATTCTTCAACTATAGTTTTTTTTTTTAGAGATAATTTTTTCTTCTTTTTTTTCGATGATTTGTAATGGTATCTGAATTGGTAAAAGAATCATCAGTTTTGCGTTTTTTACAAAAAAAAACTTCTAATATCGTTCATTTTTACACTCGCTGTCTCGATTACTTTCTATATTTCACTTAATAAATGACACACTAAGACAATAAGTTAAGAAACGCATTTCCACTAACTTTTAGAGACGGGCCGCATGACTAATGTTGGAACTTTCCGCGGGCCGTAGATTTATACCGAATACGCCAATAAATATATTGCTTTACTACATATGCTCAATGTTAGAAATGCGATAATTACAAAAGATTCAACAATATAAAACAATTTTGAAAACTGAAACAATAATTTAACTTTTTTATATTTATAAAATAACAATTGATATTTGATTTTTGTTTCAAATAATTAAAAAAATAATTTTCTCGACATCGCAAGTCATAAAAGAAGTTAATCTTTTGTGACAATATTACAATGTGACTCGACATAAACTCATAATCAATAAAGATATTTAAACCATGCCTCCTATATCTTCAATTGCGAGACGAAGACAGCCGGTCCGCTTTTCACTATCTGCTTTGCGTTTAAAACTAGTCTTCGACGACATTATTGCACTGGAGTCATAGAGATCGCGATACTTTTTGTTAGGTCAAAACAAAAGAGGTATGCATTGAAACACCCAACTCCTGCACATTACATTAAAAAAAAACAGAAATCGAATTGTGCCATTCATAAATCGAGGGGGTTGAGTATCATAAGTACAAAAACTAAGCAATGCAAAGGAATGCGTCCTTGATAATTATTCAAACTATTGCTTTTTTTATTCTTTCTGGCAGTCACAGAAAAAAAAAAGGATTTTTCAGACTTACTAACTCTGGCCACTTAATGGAAAACGCGGTTTTTGGTAGTAAACACATACTATTGTAGATATATTAAAATTATTTCCGCAAAATTTTATTTTTGCTCTTCTGTACTGCCGGCGGGCCGGAGAAAAAGCTGTCGCGGGCCGCCTAGTGGCTGACGCTGCTCTAAAGTAACAATTTATTAGAAAGCAGCCACAAAACAAAACGAATAATATCAATTTGCTTTTTTTATGATTTAAATTTTTTTTGTAGAGTAAGGTCTCATACATCATTTCTTTTAGAAAAACTAAAATTTTCTACTTTCTTTTTTAATAAAGAAATCAAATCTATCAACTGTAAAAGTTCAATCTAGTTTTGTAGTATTATTATTATTATTATTATTATTTTTCCCTTTTTTTTCTTACTTTTCTTCTTCTTTGTTAGGAGAAGGAATCGGTTTTTCTGTTTCGGCAACAGGGATTTATTAGAAAAATATCAGTTAGCACAATTTTAAAACATCGGTTGAGAGGTAAAGGGAAGGAGGTCTGAATTATTTCTGGTGTTAAATTCTTAGAAATGTATTGCTTTTGGAAATGATTGAGATACTGAACTGTATTTTAGATTTCGGTTGAGTATTTCGTAGAATGACTAAGGTTTTCTTCTTCTTCTTCTTCTTTTTTTTTGTGTGAAAAAAACTACTAATATTTTGAGCCTTTTTGCATATTTTACAAGAGTACAGATGCAACGTAAATGGTTGAGAACTAGTTGTTGTGCCTCGTGTTTAATGATATGACTTAACATGAATAGATTTCATTATTTTACAAAATAGAGCAACAGTGAACACTAAAAATTAATTTGTACAGCGGATTTCCCCGATTCGGACAATCACACACCAGGATTCCGATTCACAACCCAGGCTTATTTCTCTTTAGTTCAACTTCAACTTATATTCTGCATAAAATTTCAAAAGACCAAGAAAGAAAGAAACTATTTAGGTTGGTTGTTTTTGTGTGGGTTTTAATGACACAAGAGCCAAAATTGGCTAAGCTGTGCCAAGAAACAATTTAGGAAAACAAAGGTAAGCTTTAATTTTGACACTTCCGAAATAAAAGCACTATTTTACAATTTTCAATGCTTATATATGCAAATATGTTCTGCAAATCGCAAACAATATAATTTTAGAGCTAAAATTTTAGAATTTTGTGCTACAATGACATCCACGATACTCTTTTAATGTAATAATTTTGGTTCAGCATTTGAATTAATTGCAAGAAATTTAATCTGGGACTTTTAGTTTTAAAATTTATAATTAGTATTCATTATAATTTTTACAAAATTAGTTTTTAAGCAATTAAAATGTAAATGATTATGATTAAAATGAGTGAAAAATGTAAATGATTAAAATTAAGAAAAAAAAAGAAGTAATTTATGTTGTCATATATGAACGATGAAAAGTTGTCTGACACCCAATGAAATGGGTCTGCACCCTCCCCCCCCCCCCCTTGCAAATAATCCTGGGGGCGTTCATGGGCGTACTGGCCATAGTTGTCCTGTGAAATCACCCATAGGCTAACGAGGGAGGGGTTTTGGGGGTCCGAACCCCCCCCCCTCCCCCATTGGATTGGGAAAAATTAAGCAAATTTACTACGTTTTTTCCTCAACCAACCCTTTGTTGGTTATTACTCAAAGTATCCATTAAATTTCCTTACTAGTAATTATTCAGTGTTTTGCTAAGGTAATCAAAAGCTATACCAAAGTGAAAGACATTCATACAACTAATGTATCATATTGAACTTACGAACTGTATGCTGTTCGCAGACAACTATACGCGCTACACAGTTTGGAGAAATGGAGTCTTTAACTCGGGAACATAAGTGCCACAGACTTGACTTTAGTCATCGACCGTTGATGGACCATAGGCGTAACGAGGGAGGTTTTGGGGGTTCAACCCCCAACCCATTAAGTTGAGAAAGAATTAAACAAATATACTGCATTTTATCCCCAATCAACTCTTTGTTGATTATTAATCAAATTATCCATTAAATTTTATTATTGAGATTATTCAGTGACCAGTGTTTTATTAAGGTAATCAAAAGCTATACCAAACTGCAAGACTGACTATACATGGAATTTTCACCCGAAGAGCGAATTTACCATTTGATTTTAACTAACGCTACACCGAGGCTGAAGAAATGGACTCTCCATTGCGGGAAACATAAGTTCTGAGTGGACATGGCACTGTATAGAAAACCCAAACATTGTAACAATAACTGAAAGTAGTTAGAAATTGGGCATCCGGGGCCATGGCGGAGCAGGGATGAGGGATGATGACGTCACCGGAAGGGGGCGTGACCGGATATGACGTCACAGGAAGTGCCATCACCGGATATGACGTCACCGGAAATCACGTGACCTGAAGTGGAGTGGAGTTGTTTCCTTCCTGCTGCTGTTTTAGTTTCGGTTTCATTATAAGCTGTTTGTGTATGACGTCACAGTGGGAATGACGTCATAATGTGTTTTATATCAAAGTTTTGAGTGGTGGCAACACTTTTTAGTTTCGGTTTATCTTTCAGACGGGGTTGAGTTGTTCTAGGACTGCTTCTTAATAAGAACGTTATGGTGATACGCTTTTATTGCGTGACGTCACAGTAGATATGACGTCATAATGTGTTTTATATCAAAGTTTTGAGCGGTGGCAACACTTTTTAGTTTCGATTTACCTTTAGGATGGAGTTGAGTTGTTCTAGGACTGCTTGTAAACGAATAAGTTAGAATGATAGGTTTTTATTGCGTGACGTCACAGTGGGTATGACGTCATAATGTGTTTTATATCAAAGTTTTGAGCGGTGGCAATACTTTCTAGTGTCGATTTACCTTTAGGATGGAGTTGAGTTGTTCTAGGACTGCTTGTAAACGAATAAGTTAGAATGATAGGTTTTTATTGCGTGACGTCACAGTAGGTATGACGTCATAATGTGTTTTATATCAAAGTTTAGAGCGATGGCAACACTTTCTAGTGTCGATTTACCTTTAGGATGGAGTTGAGTTGTTCTAGGACTGCTTGTAAACGAATAAGTTAGAATGATAGGTTGTTATTGCGTGACGTCACAGTAGGTATGACGTCATAATGTGTTTTATATCAAAGTTTTGAGCAGTGGCAACACTTTTTAGTGTCGATTTACCTTTCAGGCGGAGTTGAGTTGTTCTAGGGCTGCTTCTTAGCGTATAAGTTAGAGTGATAGGCTTTTTTTTTTTTTTTACTAGTGACGTCACAGTGGGTATGATGTCATTATATGTTAAAATTTACGTTTTAAGTGATGATAACACTGGATATATACCAAATTTAGTTTTCAGGTGTTGGCAACGAGTTCTGATTGGTCAGCTAAATGCTCGCTTGTGACTGATAAGTTTTAAACATGTGACCAAAAGTTAACTTCTGATTGACTGTTTGGTTTTCTAGCGAGTTACTTACATATCCTTTAATCAAGTTAAAATACCTGCAAAAAAAAAAAAAAAAAAAAAAAAAATGTTACATTTGAAAAGTTAATAAAAGTGAAGGCCATTTGCTAAGGGTCAAAAAGAACACTAACCCCGAGCTACACGTGACATTTCAATATTTTACCAAACAATTGTTAAAATATCGACTATCGGACGTTGCCTTCATGGTAACTCATCTACCCACCCCCCTTCCCTAACTAATTTTGAATAAATTAAGACTTTAGAATTACAATTAATAAATTTTGAAAAATTATTTATTAAAGGTGAGGACCCACCTCCAGCCCGATACCTCTTTTAGGAAGAATTGGTACCGCCTCACTCCACCCTAACAAAAAAAAAAATCTTATTCCAAAGAACGTATATTTCTTTGAAACTTGAGGTCACTAATCAACCATCCGATGATATCCTTTAAGAAGATATCTTCACCTCTTAACAATTTTAAAGTTTTAGTCTAAAAGATTAATGTTGGACACAAACTATTTCTAGAATAGAGTTACATTAAAAATTAAATTTAAGAGTGTCCAGTTTTTTGAAGAAGACTTGGGGGAACGTATATTTCCCAAAATTAAATTTAATGGTCACTAATAAAATCCTGAAAATATACTAATTTTAGTTTTTATAAAAATTAAGTTAATGTAATATTTTAGTAAAAATAATGACTATAGTTAATGAATTGCGAAAAATTAAGTTAGAAGAATTAAATTTAAGGAATTTTGTAGTGACCATACGCATAACTAGTTATACCATCCTCCAACAGGTATCGCTTGTCATCAAATGCCGAGAGCGCTCGCTTTCTTTGCTGGATGGAGAAAATGTGATGTTTTTCACTACCGATCCGATGCTGAACCACAGACGAAGGTTGTCGATTGAGAAGACAGTCTCTATAGGTCTGATGTTTTAGCTGTCTTTGAGCTGCTCTTGCGATCCCCTTGGCCGTTTGTTTCTCACCACACTCGCTTAAAATGGAATACATTTTGGAACGAAGCCCTATAAACTCCAAAGCAGATTTTCCGTTAAGTTCATCCTTAAAGTAGCCGATCTTCTTCTTGTTAGACACATCGTGTAGGAGATGATCTGGTGGATAGTCAGAAAAGTCAAAAAATCCCTTTAACTGATGTAAGTCAGCAGTCAGATCTGGGGTGGTGAGTCCATAAGTGAGTGAATCTGTGTCGGTGAATAGTAGGCGGGCATTACTTCCATACTTCTTCATGATGACATTATAGTGGAAATCATACATTAAAACCTTGCTCAGTTCTAAGATGGCGAAACCAGTATAAATGGGTCTATTAAGTGTGAGACTCTTCACTTTTCTTTGTACTGCTGCCAAGCTGTTATCAAACTCAGTGAAGGCATGGAAGGCAGGAGACGCGACCAGTTTCTTGGCTTTATGTGGGTTGTTCACCAACTGAACATCCACTCTATTCCTCAGATTTTCCATTGTTTTCCCGAACACCGCATTGTTGAGAAGTTTGAAGAAATCTTTTTCAAACGATGTTTTGGCCAGTTTTCTCTGCTCCGTATTAAATGCTATGTAGTCCTTCAGCCAAGGTTGTTGGTAGAATTTTAGAATTCTATGAACTTTAGTTAGTTTCAGTCCCAAGGAAAGATATAGCTTCAGATTACGATAGTGTATAACATAATTCTTCTTTGACTGAAGATTCGGAACGAGTTTCTCGCTGGAAGAAGCTGGCTTCATTTGCATTTCTTCCAAAATCTCGAGGGCGGTAGGAGACAGCATATTTGGCTTTATGGTGAAGCGTTCGGGAGCCAGAGGATAATCGTTATGGAGATCGTGGAGTTCAGCAGGATAGTCGAGATCCACTTCTAGGATGAAGCCCTCATCTGCATCATCTGCTTGGTCCAAGATGGTTTTAGCAGAGATGTTTTCAGGGTCCACCCACTGAAAATCACCAACAGGTAAGTATTGAGACATGGCCCAACCTGAAAGAAAAATCCAATTAAATCATTCAATATTAACATAGAAGCTAAATAAAAAATGACAGTTTTAAAGTAAATTCATGCTTACCATAGAGGTTATTGGCATCCAGGTACAATATATGTTTCTTCTCCTCAGCAGCATTATATTCAGGACAGCCTGGATGGTTTGCCTGGCTATGACGATGGGTGATGACGGAGACTCCTCCCCGAATACCCTTCTCTATGAAGAGGTGCATGTCGATGTCGGTGAATAAATCCAAACCGACATCTGACATCTTGAGAGCGGCTTGCCACGCTAACCCCGGAGACGTCATCATGTGGGCGGCGTCTAGCTGGTAAAAGTCCAGAGTTAGGCGGCGGAAATTCTCGAATACGTCTGCGAGGAGGAGCACATCCGTCTTCACGTACAGGTCGTGATATTCGCCAAGGTCTTTGATGCCGAAAGCTTCCCAAACAACTTGAGCATGACCATAATCTGCATCGGTGATGGAGGAGTTTGTAAGGGTGCTATAGAAGGCTTGCTGAGGTGGCAGAGATGTTTGTTGAAATTTAGTGAACGAGTCCATATACTCATAAGGGTACACTCCCTTCTTCAGCAAGAGATCTAAGGAAAAAAAATAAAAATTAAATGATATTGTTAAGAGAACATTTATATAATATTAACATTGACTATATTACGTACCATGGTTAGATGCGATAGATCTCTTCAAAATGTGAAACTTGTCTCTCTCCAGATTATCGACAAGTTTCTGAAGCGATGCGTTCAGAAACTGGAGACTGTCAATAAACTGGAGAGTCACCGGGATCTTGTCAAGTTTCTTAGTGATGGAGAAGGAGATGTATTTCTCCATCGTTGTAGGGATGACTCCAATGTCATGGTCAGCCACTTACCCTAGCCCCTGCATGATCAAATGCGAATCATAATTCTTCAGGTTGTGGAAGACGCAGGGAATCATTTTCCGCAACCTGAAGGCAAGGTTGCATTCATTGTGGAGCACTTGACGGAACTGACCGGTCAAGTGATCGTGGTCGTTCACCCGATCAGTTCCTAGTCGGCCTTTGCAGAGGCCACAGTGCGTTGCAGCATTAATAGCATGCTGGTCTTGGGGAGTGAGTTTCATCGGGACAATGGTGGTCAGCTTCACCGCCAGCTCGTCCTTCTCTGCAATGATACTACTGATGAAGTGGTCCACTGCATCTTCTCCCCTGTAGACAGAGATGGGTTTGGTCGGCTTACTATCTGGACCTATAATGGCATAGGCGTATCCGCAGGGGACGTGGGTAGCTATCTTCATAGTGCTGGAGGGGGTGGTGTCATCCAACTTCTCCACCAAGGCCTCAAAGTCCGCGTATATGATATACGGGACTTTCTGGGTAAACTTGTACTGACTAAATTTCAGTACACAGTCCTTTGGAGACGGCATCTTGATGTGTTGGGGTGAGTGCTCGTTACAGTACGAGACATGTGCTTTGAGAGTCTCCTCCTTGGCAAAACGATGCAGACAAGAATAACAGTAGAAGCTCGTGCCATGATGTTTAGTGAGGTTGGTGAGAAGCCTGGACATACTCTTAATTAGACAATAATGCTGCCTCTCTCCCTCTATGATGTAAAGTAGGTTGATAACCTCAGGATCTTCCCTCTTAGAGATGTATAGAGGTAATATCTCATCATCTTCATAGCCGTAGACGTTAATGCGGAGGTTGTTCAGTGCCTCCACAAAACGAACCTTGCACGGTTGGACGGGACAGCTTACACTTCCCATTTTGAGCTCCTGCTCGTATTCTGCATAGTGGTCGACCCTATACGGATGGTTACCATGAGCAACTGGATGGAGGGCAGCCAGGACAGACCAGATGAAACATTTAGTGTCTTCGTTCTGGATGTTGAGGACGGCCTGCTTTGCTGCCAACTTGTTGGGCAACTTGAAGTGGCTGGCAGGGGCTAGAGGTTGGTACGTAGCAGTCTTCACCTCCAAATGGATGATTTCATCGAGAACCCATCCTGATCCCCGCTCGATGAATTCATCGAAGGAGGACTTGAGTTTGGCGAAGGCTTGGTCGATGTGTTCAGGGAGGACGCTGTCATCCAGCTCCATCTGCACCTTACTCCGGAAATAGGGTGTGGCAAATTCTTCATCTCCCTCATCACTCTTACGAACGAATCGGATTTTAGATACAACATACCACTTGATGGCCCTCTTCTCTCCCAACTCCTCCTGCAGCACATCCTGAACTTGGGGAGTGCTTTCCCTAATGAAGAGAAGCAGGTCTCCAACTGCCTCTTCACTCGGGAATAAATGACGGGTGGCAAAGACATCAGACGTCTTCACCTCAACTCTCCTCCTTCTATGTGCAGAGGGTGCTGGTTGATTTCCTCCTACTTGGGCAACTCGAAGGTGGGTGAGCAGATGTTGCATCATAACATCCTTACGACCGAAACTCTTTCCACAATCAGGACAGGCATGAGGGGTGGCGGATTGATGACTCTCCATGTGACGGATTAAGTCTGCATTACGTGTGAAGGACTTCTGGCATATCCCACAGGTGAAATCCTTCGTGTCAGTATGAATCTTGAGATGGCGAGTTAAATTCCGCTTCTCCGTAAAGGACTTGTTGCAGATGTGACACACCTGTTGAAAAAATAAAACTATGATGAGTTTCAGGGGGGAAAAGAAAAAGCAGATTTACATTTTATTTTTCTTTATCGACAAAACTTTATTTCAATTTTTTTCCCCAAAACTTTATTTAAAAATATCTTCTTCTGAAAACACATTATTTGCAGAAATATCTAAAAACTTTATTACAAAAATTTATTGAAAATCTTCAAATATATTAACCTAAAACATTTTACAAAATATGTCTTCTCCAAAAATTACTTAATTTGTAAAATATCTGAAAACATTTTTATTAAAAATACTTTATTTCTATAAACTATCTATATATGCTTTATTTTAAATTAAAGTATCTAAAAACTCTCTCTGCAAAATATAATTTAAAAACTAATACTTACATGAGGTTCAACATTGGAATTCATAACATTGGAAGGTCCAGCAATTGAGGATGCAGCATGTTGTGAGGGTCCAGCAGCAAGTACCTGAAAAAATTATTTAACATTTAAATAAGCTATTTTAACATATTCTTAATAATAGTTTGTCCTTTGAATGTAATACTTACAGTTTTCTGATGGATTTTCAAATGTCTTGTCAAATGACATTTCTGTACGAAACCCTTCTTACAGATGGTACAGACCTGTTGAAAATAGAAATTTTGAGTAACATGTTTTAAAAGTTAATATTCTTTCACCTAAATGATTGAAATAATACTTACATGTAAACCGCGTGAGGTGGATGCAGCATTAGAAGGCCCAGCAGCAGCAGTAGATTCAACAACAACCTCCTAAAATAAGATATTGAGAAATTATTCTAAGTTGTTTTTTTTTTGTTACGTCAGAGAAAAATTTTGGCATGAATTTGGAGCGACTTTGAATAGTTACAATATTGAAAATTGCTAAGTACAAAAAGTAATGAAAATTTTGGCGTGAATTTGGGGCGACTTTGAATAGTTACTGCACTGACAATTACTAAGTAAAAAAGTAATGAAAATTTCAGCGTGAATTTGGGGCGACTTTGAATAGTTACAACATTGAAAATTACTAAGTACAAAAACATTAAAAATTTTGGCGTGAATCTTATACTAATATTCAAGTGAATGACATTTAGAAAAAATACCAAGTACAAAAGTAATACAAATTATGGCGTGAATCTTATACTAATGAATAACATTTAGAAAAAGTTTTAAAGAACCCATTATTGACGAATTTCAAATATAATTGAGAAAGTTTTAAGTGAACAAATCAATTATGCAACGTTAAATAACACAGTTTAAAATTTATCTTAGACATTAAACATTCATCTACTTAAAAGCAACAAGTTTAATCTTATTTAAAGAATATTCTTTAAGATACATAGTAAGTAATTTTAAAAGTTTAAGATAAATACAATCTATAAGCATTCAAACATAATTTAAAAATATATTACTAAAAGAGCACTTACTTGGTCATTAAGACTAGAGACAACGACAACCATGGGAGAAGGAGAACGTGATGATGACATTATAAATAACTGAAATTGAAAAAATATATATAAATATCGAAAGAAAAAAACATACATTTTCAATACAAGTTGGAAATAATTTTTATGTAATAGTTGAATCGACTACTTTAACATGATGCGATTGTTAAGCCTAACAAATGCACGCGGTACTTAAGCCTAACAATGCACGCGATACTTAATCTAGCAAATGTATTTGATAGTCCATTTCAATATATAAATTTAACACACGATAAATAACTTCAGTTAAAATAATTTGTCTGCTAATATTAAATAATATACATACATCTTAAATTTACTGAACGGATAACTTAAACCTTTAACATGTAATACAGAAAAATATTTGAATGAACGCGATTCTTTACCCTAATACATATAGTAAAATAATTTAACATTTAAATATACATGTTACTTAAAACATTTGAATACACATAATACTTAAAAGATACTAACATTTCACAAATAATAAAAATTCACTTACCGAATAATTCAGATGAAATCAGCAAAAAGCTATAATAGCAGCAAATACAATAAGCAAGCACGATAAGCAAATACTAAGCAAACACGATAAACGTTTTTCGCACTCAGGAATCTAAGTAGAAATGGAGAGACGGCAACCGGTAGCGTATATATATGGGGGGGTGATCACGTGACTTCACCGACCAATCAGATTTCACGGTAGAGGGCGCTGCTTGGTTCTAACCGATCAGAGCGGGTGGGGAGCGAGACTAGGCATGTTTCAACACGCTTCAACGAGTTTGCGAGTTGAGTTGTTGATAACGATTGCAAAATATAAACTCATTGGCTTTTAACACATGACGTCATAATGATGATATGGCTGGAATCTAGCATTTAAACAGATAAGGTATTGGCGCTTATTTATTAAATGAATATTTATTTATAGAAAAATTATCACGTGGGTTTTTAACGTTGATACTTGTTGAAATGGAAAGATTTAAGTAATAGTTGATGAATAATTATAAAATATATTTTAAACTAATTTTAAAACTTGCAGAAAAATTACCACGTGGTGGGAATTGAAGATAGGGTTCTTGCTTGAAAAATATTTATGTTACGTCACAGAGGGGATATAGTGGGAATTTTGCATTTAAACGGAGTTTCAAGGAATTTTAAGGTATTGGTATGATCTTAAGGATATTAATTTTATCAAGTTTTGTTCTTTATAAGGTAAAGTTTATAGTTGAATGTGTTAGTTGCAAGTATGGTTCTATCGAGTGAGGTTGTGAATACTGCATACTTGTGTATTTGTTTATGTGTTGCATTATTATTTATTTATTTTTTAAGTAGTAGTGATCGATTCGCTATCGATTTTACGCTTCGTCTCAATGAAACTGGAAACTTATCTATTTCAATGTGAAAATGTTAAGACTTAGGATACAGATAAGAGTTAATAAAATTTCTTGCTGTAATGAATGCGACGTATCAAGACCCGGGTCATGTAGCAAGTTTCGGTGGTATCGATGCATTATACCGTGCCTCAGGAAGAAAGATTCCCAAGAAAACGATACAGAAATGGCTAAAGGGGGTGGATGCGTACACTCTACACAAGTCCATTCGTCATAAATTTCCTACGAATCGGGTGATTGTTTATAACATTGATCAGCAATGGCAAGCGGATTTGGTGGATATGTCAAGTCTTCAAAAGTTTAATGATGGTTATCGCTTTATTTTGAGTTGTATTGATGTGCTATCAAAGTTTGGATGGCTAATTCCTCTGAAACGAAAGAGAGGTATAGATATTGTTGAGGCTTTTCAAATAATATTCGATCAACGAACTCCGAAATCACTTCAGACTGATCAGGGAACGGAATTTAAGAATAATCTATTTCAGACCTTGTTAAAAAAGAAGGGGATTAGATTTTTCACGACATATAATTTGTCGAAAGCAAACATAGTCGAGCGTTGGAATAGAAGTATTAAAACTAAAATGTGGAAGTACTTTACTGCTAAAAATACGCATAGATACATTGACGTATTACAAGATTTAGTGAAAAGTTATAATCATACTTACCATTCAAGTATAAAAAGAGCTCCCGTGGAAGTGAATGCCGAAAATGAACAAGATGTTTGGTTCACTCTCTATGGAGATATGGAGAATTTACCTAAACCCAAATGCGTATTTAATGTAGATGATATAGTTCGCATTTCAAAGAAGAAATTAACCTTTGAAAAGGGGTATGAAACGAATTGGACGGAAGAATTGTTTGTCATAACAGAGTGTGTCAAGAGACAACCTGCAGTGTATAGAGTGAATGATTTATTAGGAGAGCCTATACAAGGAACGTTTTACGCACAAGAGTTACAAAAAGTAACAATGAAAGACGAATTTCCTGTTGAAGAAGTTTTAAGAAAACGCATGCGTAAAAAGAAAATGGAATATTTTGTGAAATATCGAGGATACCCCGACAAGTTTAATCAATGGATCCCCACTTCAAACTTACTAGCCCTATAAATACTACTAGCACATGTTGCAAGACTCATTTGCTATCATGAGTTTCTACATAACACTCATCTCGGATAGTTCCATGTCCTATTTTCCTGAAAATAAAATTTCCCATTTTATTACTCGCTTACCCATACCAATTGAACTGAAAGGAGAATGGGAAGTTGGAACGGTAGAGTTTTTATATCCGCATACTTGGTATAATGTGAATCATCAAAATAATTTAATTGGATTCGAGACGAGTGGAAAGTTAGAGGTAGGAAGAAGATTACCTCCGGGTTGTTATGAGACAGTTCCTGATATTTTAAAGGCTATTTATGTGAAAGAACATGAAGATAAAATTGTCACAAGTTATAATGCGGTAACTAAGCGTGTTCAGATAACTGTGAAAAATAATGCGAAACTCATATTATATCAAGGACTTGCTGAAATGCTTGGATTTGAACCTATGGAAATAACTTCGTTTGACGCAAGTATAGAAACAACTGTTGTGGGTCCATTCGTAGCTGACCCCTCTGCACATTATCGCGTATTGATGATTTATACGGATATAGTGGAAGCACAAATTGTGGGAGATGTCTTAGCACCTCTCCTTCGAGTGGTTAGAGTGAGAGGACAAGATGGTGAGATGATTAGCGAACAGTATGATAGACCGCACTACTTACCTGTAAACCGGAAAATTATTGAGACTTTGGAAATCGTTATAAGGACGCACTCGGGATGTTTAACGCCATTTGAACGTGGGCGCTCATACGTGAAGTTACACTTTCGTCAGAAGTCTCTCTCATAATGTATGTCCCTTACCAGTGTTGTCAAAAATCTTTCGAAGATTATTATGTGCAGCAGACGGGAAAAGGCTTGAATTATTACCAAGGAAGTTCTTATCAGAGAGGATATGGATTAGGAGGTCTATTCAGATCATTTTTTCGTGCCGCAGCTCCGCTACTGAAATCAGGTGCTAAAGCTATTGGGAAACAAATGTTTCACAGCGGTGTCAACCTGATGAATGATGTTTCTCAAGGTCAAGATTTTAAAATGGCAGCCAAACGAAGACTCAAAGAAGCTGGAAATGTGTTAACAGATAAAGCCGCCACCAAAGTCAAGACTATGATTGGTAGTGGAAAAAGACATAAAAAGCGTATGCAGAAGAAAAAAAGCATCATTCCACGTTCAGCCAAGAAGAAGTGCACATCGCATGATATTTTCTCCTAATGGCTTCCTTCATCTACAAAGACTCTGCTCCTTGCGTCAAGTCGGAATTAGATTTATTTTCAATTCCCCCAACCCAGACCGTTATCGAAAAAGGACAATTTGTCGAATTTCATCCCCTTTCAAGTGTACGAGATGGTGGACCGATTGAATTTTCAATATCAGGAAGTAGTGAAGAATATGTGGACTTAGCTGCTTCCTATCTACACGTGAAAGTGAAAGTGATGAAAGCAGATGGAACTAAACTACCAGAAAAGGAACCAGTTGCTCCCGTCAACCTTTTCCTTCATTCGCTTTTCAGTCAAGTAGACGTTAGTTTAAACGAGAGAAATATTTCTTCTGCAAGCAACACTTATCCTTTTAGAGCCTATATAGAGACATTGTTAAATTATGGGGAAGATGCCAAGAAAAGTTTGCTGACCTGTGAAGGATTCTACAAAGATACGCAACCTGATATCATAGACCCCATAGATGAGAAAGCTGATGCTGGATTGAAGACGCGTTACAATCTTATCAAAGACAGCCAGACCGTAGAAATGATTGGTCAACTCCACTGTGACATTTTTCAACAAAATCGTCTCATGATTAACTTGGTAGATATCAAAATTAAAATGATACGCAGCAAATCCTCATTTTGCTTAATTTCAACCAAAGTGGATGGGGATTATAAGATAGTTCTAGAGCATGCTTCTATATTTATAAGAAAAGTGAAGGTTAGCCCTGCCGTTGCTATTGGGCATGCTAAGGCTTTGGAGAAGACATCGTGCAAATATCCAATTGATCGTGTGATTTGCAAAACTTATAGCATTGCCAAAGGGAGTTGGTCCTTTTTACAAGATAATGTGTTTCTTGGACTCATGCCAAAACGTGTCATTCTCACCTGTTTAGGAAATGCTGCAATGAATGGGCAATATTCAAAGAACCCATTTCTCTTTTCTCACCATAGTGCAAACTTTGTATCTATTTATGTAGATGGACAACCGGTTCCCTGCAAGCCTTTAGAGCTTAATTTTGATTCCAACAACTACATTCGGGCTTATCATAGCTTATTTTCCGGATTTAATCGTGATAAGGGAATTTACTTATCTCAAGAAGAATATGCCAGAGGTCATGTACTTTACGCATTTGATCTAAGTCCTGATCTTTGCGACGGAGAACATTTTAATCTGCAATACCAAGGAAATTTACGTGTGGAAATTAAATTTTCCGAGGCTATTACGGAAACTTTATCAGTGCTCATTTATGCAGAGTTTCAAAACGTGATTGAAATATCCAAATCACGTCACGTGGTGTGTGACTTTCCGAATTAATGGATACCCTACAAATAACTAGAATTCTTTCTGGTAATGCAAAAACCAAGAATATATTCTTGGGTGTTTTCTCAAGTGATCGATTACCAACATATGTTCGAAACTTTCCAGCCTGTTTTATTGCCAACACTGACAAGTCCAATCAAGAAGGTACCCATTGGGTGGCTTTTTATATAGAATCACCTACAGAAATATGCTTCTTTGATTCGTTCGGAAACCCACCGTCTTATTTTCCCGGAGGAATATCAAGTTATGTAAAGCGTTATCGACAAGTAGAGTTTAATCCTATGATACTTCAATCGAATGCGAGTTCCGTGTGTGGACAATATTGTATTTTTTATTTATATTCTAAATGTAATGGACGTTCTATGAACGATATTCTCTTGTCTTTTGTACCCAATCAAATATGTAATGATATCAAAGTGCATCATTTTGTAATCAAGCACTTTAGAATTGTAGCACCATTTTATCAATAAAGAAAGTATTTAAACAGTAGCACTATGTCTCGTCTCTCATTCAACATGGAATTTCCAAAGTTGCAACATCCTTTTACGATGGTAATCGCCGGTCCAACAGGATGTGGTAAAAGTTATTTTATGCGGGATTTGATAAGTGAAAAACAGGGGATGTTTTCAATTGTTCCCGATAAGATTGTTTGGTTTTATGGAATACATCAACCCTTATATGATGAAATTGATAATGTGACATTTGTAGAAGGTCTACCTACGACATTTAAAGAATTTTTGGGCGAGAATACACTCTTCGTAATTGATGATTTAATGTCAAATGCTAACAGTCATTTAACTGATCTTTTTACAAAAGGTAGTCATCATTTAAACCTGAGTGTTATCTTCATAACACAAAATTTTTTCTACAAAGGGAAAGAAATGCGTGACATTACATTGAATGCACACTATTTAGTACTGTGTAAAAATAGACGAGACGTGAGTCAAATTTCACATCTAGGAAGACAATTATTTCCTCGACATGTCAAGTTATTTCAAGAAGTCTTTGAAGATGCAACGAAAAACCCCTATTCCTATTTATTTATAGATTTACGTGCCGAAACACCAGAAGAGTTACGATTACGTACCAAAATTTTACCTACTGAAAGACAGATCGTGTATCAATTTAAATGATATAAAAGTGAATGACTTTGAAGATAAGTATCATTTAGCAAGATGACGCTTAAGAAGGAGCAACTCAATCAATTACGACTGTTGCAAATTTGTCCTTTAAGGTTACGAAAAACTTTATTAAGTAAACTCAATAAGAACTGTATAAAAGCCATATGCGAATGTTGCATTAACACATTGAATGGAAATATCCCATTGACTGCACGACAGAAGAAAACGCTCTCTAAACATAAGAAGATATTGCGTCATTTAAGTAATCGTAAAGTGTCTTTACCGAAAAAACGTCAAGTCATTTTACAGAAAGGAGGTTTCCTCAACATACTTATTCCTGCAGCCTTGAGTATTTTAACTACATTATTTCATGGCTCAAATTAAGAAGTTTGCTCTTATACCCGAAGAATTGGTGACAAAACATACTGTTTCCAATAAAAGGCTTAGTGAGCTTGATAAGGCAATGATACAAATTTTACATAGTGACTTACCTGATCATGAAAAATTGGTCCTCTATCATGAACTGTTGAAGAAAAGTTTAAATCTGCAAGAATTTAATAATTCACGTCCGAATGAACAAAGTAGTAAGACAGCTGAAGAGAAGAAGAAAGAAGAAGTGGAGAAAATAGAAGATAAGAGGAAAGTTGAAGAATCTGTGAAAGTAGAAGAAATAAAGAAACTTCAAAAAGATGATAATTATCAAGAACTTATATTAGCATCACTTTCTAAACCCATGCGAAGAAAAGCTGAAAATACACTTGCTCTCATCAAGAATCAACCTGATATCTTATCATGGAATTCCAAGGGTCAAATCTCCATTCACGGAGAAAAAATACCAAACTCTAACATTATCGACTTTTTCAATTATATGTACAATACCAAAAGTAATGTATCACGGAAAAGTTTATTTAATACTGTTTTGAAAGATTTAAATGTTCCGAAGCAGTTTATCGGAAATAAGAAGTTGCTAAAGTCACCTATAAAAATTGTCCAAACAAAGTTGAGACGAAATGTAAAACCACCTAAAAAGTGGGAAAATTTATGATTCAATAAAGTGATATTGCTTTAACATTTTTTTTTATTATTATTTCACATAAGAAAATCACACACACATATTTCCATTGAATAATTTTTATTTACAATTTCAAATAATCTTTCAAAGCACCATAAACTGTATAGCCAATGAAATCACGTGACACATTTCAACCAATGAGAAGATAGTATTTGGTGATGTGTCTAAAACCGACCAATCGCAAGCAAGTATTTTGCCGATCTCTAACACAAAGCAAGTTATGACGTCATTCCCACTGTGATGCACTAGTAAAAATATCTATAACTCTAAGTTATTCGTTTAGAAGCAGCCCTAAAACAATTCAACTCCACCTGAAAGGTAAATCGACACTAGAAAGTATTGCCACCGCTCAAAACTTTGATATAAAACAAGTTATGACGTCATACTCACTGTGACGTCACCCAATAAAAACCTATCATTCTAACTTATTCGTTTACAAGCAGTCCTAGAACAACTCAACTCCGTCTGTTAGATAAACCGAAACTAAAAAGTGTTGCCACCACTCAAAACTTTGATATAAAACACATTATGACGTCATATCTACTGTGACGTCACGCAATAAAAGCCTATCACCATAACGTTCTTATTAAGAAGCAGTCCTAGAACAACTCAACTCCGTCTGTTAGATAAACCGAAACTAAAAAGTGTTGCCACCACTCAAAACTTTGATATCAAACACATTATGACGTCATTCCCACTGTGACGTCATACACAAACAGCTTATAATGAAACCGAAACTAAAACAGCAGCAGGAGGGGAACAACTCAACTCCACTTCCGGTCTCGTGACTTCCGATGACGTCATATCCTATGATGTCACTTCCTGTGACGTCATATCCGGTCACGCCCCCTTCCGGTGACGTCATCATCCCTCATCCCTGCTCCGCCATGGCCCCGGATGCCCAATTTCTAACTACTACTGAATGTAAACTAGGGGAGTGGAACATCGCACAACTTTCAGTTACACTATAAGCATATATAAATTTGACGTGGAATAATAATATTACTATTTTCATTTATTTGAAATAATGTCCCCTAGTGATATTTTTACAGAATAACTCTTAGAAGGTGTAGCGTTCTGCGTTAAATAGGGAGAGGGCTGACAAGACGTCTTTCTAGTATGAAGATCGTTTATTCAACTGCTTATGTATTACGGTTACAGGTAAGTATATCAAATGACGGTTACAGTGAAGGGGTAACGCTACATCTCCCCTAAAATTTTAATTTTAGAAATTACCAATTTATAAAATTAATGTAAACATTTAAGTAATTAGTTTTTAAACATTTTAAAGAAACATAAAACTTAATTAATTAAGTACTATAAGTAGGAAATATAAATAAAGTTTATAAGTTCAGTCTCTTCACTGGTTTGATGACTCGTCCTGATTTGGTACGTATTGGACTTGATGGCACATGTACATCTGGAGAATTGGGCAATGTAGGAGGTGGAGGTGAATGCACAACCTCTCTTAAATTTTCTTGAGTTGGTGCTGCAACTGGACAGGATGAATTAGACTGAAAATTCAGAGAGCTTGTAGTGAAGCACGTGTGCGTGTTATATCTATGGTAAATAACACTCTCTGTGCTCTCGTACATAACAGTTACTATTTATTTACTTAAGAATAGGATTAAAACAATTAAATTTAAATGAAGTAGGTTGCGTTACAATTGGACAAACATAACATTGCATTTAGCGTGCACATCAACTGTTTAAAATCTGAGCTCTTCAAGTCAACATTAACTTTTGTTGCCAGGTCCTTCTCTTCATCATTAGATGGAATAGAGTTCTTGGCATGACGTCAGAGTATGGTTTCTGGTGGGCTGTGGTAGGCGCCACAGTAGCCCCCCACCAGCGATAGCGAGACATTAAAGGTATCTGCTGTTGAATTTCACCCTTCTTCCTGATCGAGTAGTCCTCGTTACCAGGACCGGATTTGGAGCTTCTTGCTGGGGCAATGCTGGTTCTGTTTGAGAGCTAGTTGTAGGTGTAGATGCATCTGTTGCAGGTAGTGCCTTTCTGTCAGCTTCCTTTGCTATGTAGGCTGGCTTGAGACGTTCTATATTTACTGTCGTCTCCTTGGTGCCCCTTCGAATTTTGAAGAATCTCTCACCCCGACTGACAACTTCAAAAGGGCCTTCATAAGGTGGTTGCAGACTTTTCTTCACTGCATCCGTTCTCAAAAAAACGTGACTGCATGTAGGCAGATCTTTGCTGATGAAAACTGACTGTTTGCCATGTAGCTGGGGATTTGGAGGGAGTAGCTTACTCATTGCCTCTCGCATCTTCCCCACAAATGTAGTTGGGTCAGGAACACTTGATGAGGAGCATAGGAATTCTCCAGGAATGCGGATAGTTGAACCATATACCTTCTCGGCTGTAGTAGCCTGTAGATCTTCCTTCCATGCAGCTCTGAAACCCAAAAGGATTGTCGGCAGAACTGCTGTCCACTGAGGGTTTCCGTGGGCCATGATTGCCGCCTTTAACTGTCGATGAAATCTCTCAACAAGGCCGTTTGATGCCGGGTGGTAAGGTGTTGTTCTTTGACGAGCTGTTCCCAGGAACTTGGTCAGTGCATCATGTAAAGAAGACTCAAATTGTGTCCCCTGGTCAGTTGTCAACCTGAGTGGGGTGCCGAAGCGAGAAACCCAACCACTGTAGAAAGCTTTGGCAACTGTGTCTGCTGTGATGTCCACCAAAGGAAAAGCTTCTGGCCATTTCGAAAATCTGTCAACACATGTGAGACAATAGCGAAAACCTTCCGATGGAGGAAGGGGGCCTACCAGGTCGATGTGGACATGCTCGAACCTTGCACTGGGTGGAACAATACTGCCAACTGTGTTTCTGGTATGTCTTGACACCTTGGATTGTTGACACTGCAGGCATGTGCGTGCCCATGATGAGATGTCTGCATTCATTGATGGCCAGACGTATCTTTCTCCAATCAGTTTCACTGATGCTCGAACACCTGGATGAGAAAGGGAGTGAAGATTATTGAACACCTCTCGACGAAATAGTTCTGGCACAAAAGGACGAATGCATTTTGTCGAAATGTCACAGTAGAGAGTAACTGCTGGTTGGCCAATAGACAATGGCTGTAACCCTAGGGACGTTGTATTTGGGGATGACAAAATCCTCTGCAATTCCACATCAGTAAGCTGTTCTGCAGCCATCTGTTGGAAGTTGATAAGTGATGGTGTGCTGATTATGGAGATATTTATTCGGGACAGGGCATCAGCTACTGAGTTGTCGGTACCCTTGAGATGTCGGATATCTGTGGTGAATTGGCTGATATAGTCTAACTGTCGGAGCTGTCTCGGTGAGCATTTGTCTTCCTTCTGGCAGAATGCATAAGTGATGGGCTTGTGGTCGGTGAAGAGGATAAAACTTCGACCTTCCACCATATGTCGAAAGTATTTAATTGCCATGTAGGCAGCTAGCAGTTCCCTATCATATGCAGAGTACTTTTTTTGTGCTGGTGAGAGAGTTTTCGAGTAGAATGCAAGCGGCTGCCAACCCTGTTCTACATGCTGATGCAGTGCGGCTCCCATTGCAGAATCTGATGCATCAACCACTATTGCCAGTGTGGCTTGCGAGGATGGGTGGTGCAAGACAGTGGCCTCTGCTAAATCCTTCTTGCATCTATCGAAGGCAATAGAAGTTTCCTCAGTCCAGACAATGGGCCGTTTGTCATTCTTTTTGGCACCCTTCAGGTATGCGTTCAGCGGTGCTTGAGTTGAAGCTGCATTGGGAACAAACCGTCTGTAAAAATTGCTTATGGCCAGAAATCGACGCATTTCTTTTACAGTCTCTGGTTTTGGGAAGTTGGTGATTGCTGTCACTCTTTCTGGCAGTGGAGTAATGCCTTTGGGGGTCACCATATGTCCCAGAAATTTTACTTCGGTATGGCCAAAAACACACTTAAAAGCATTCAACCGAACACCATATTGTTCAAAGCGTTTGAAAATTTGTTGAAGATGCTCAAGGTGTTGTTCCTCATCTTCTGAAGCCACAAGGACGTCGTCGAAATACGGAACGCAGAAGTCGAGACCTTGCAACACATGGTGAATAAATCGCTGGAAGGTTGCAGCTGCATTTGACAATCCGAAGGGCATGAAAAGAAATTCGAACAGTCCAAATGGAGTTGTTACAGCTGTTTTCTTGATGTCTTCCTCTGCGACTGGTATCTGGTGATAAGCTTTTTCCAGGTCGATGGTGGAGAACAGCTTCTTACCTTCCAGCACCTGCAGGCAGTCCTGAATATGTGGAACTGGATACCGGTCTGGAACCGAAATGCTGTTTAGCTTGCGGAAATCTCCACACGGACGCCAATCTCCGTTGCTCTTTGTGACCATGTGCAGGGGAGAGGACCAGCAACTGCTTGAAGGCCTGCAGACGCCAGATGCCACTAGGTACTCGAACTCCCTCTTGGCAGCTTTGAGTTTGTCAGGTGGAAGTCTTCTTGGTCGCGCGAACACAGGGGGTCCACTTGTTGGAATGTGATGTTGTATCCCGTGCTTGACCTGGCGTGGTGTGGGTCCGGCCTCAATGAGGGAAGGAAACCTGGAGAGCAAGGAATGAAACTTGGTGTCACCCCAGATTGATTTCACTCCGGGAGATTCCTTGACAATAACCTTGCCATTTGATCGTAGCTGGGTGAGAGGGTCAATCAAGCAACACTGTCGGATGTCAACCAGCAGTCGAAAATGTCTCAAGAAGTCAGCCCCGATGATTGGATGGGACACTGAGGCGATGATGAACGGCCAGTGAAATGCACGTCGCAATCCTAAATCCAACTGTAAGAGTCTCTGACCGAAAGTGGGAATTGTTGTACCGTTCGCCGCGAACAACTGGAGCTTGGCAGGAGATCGGCTTTTCTCAAAGACAGAGGGTGGTACCACTGAAACATCGGCACCTGTGTCTATGAGATACTGTGACGCTGTTGACTTGTCCGCCAAGTACAAACGTAGCACCTCAGCCTTGCCGTCACCCACTTGCGCGAGTGACGGCCTCTCTAGTTTTCCTGCACGAAAGTACATGGGGCTGTACACTTTGTCGCCCTTCTTCCGAAACGCTGGTGATACCAACAATGTTCTGGGTCAGCTGGAGGACGGCTTGAACTTCGTCGGCGGCTGCCTCGCCTAGAGCTATCTCTTGACGGCGTACTAGGTCTTGTCTCCAGTCGTGACAAGCGAGTTGAAATTTCTGCCAGCATCTGCCGAAGTGTGTTGTCTTCTGTTTTCACCTCCTGTATTGCAGCGCTGCCAGCAACCGACAGAATTCCATCAGCCATCTCTGCCAATTTTTCTAGCTCATCGTTAGAAATAGCTAGAATCTGCTGTACATGTGCGGGAAGGCGTTGTAGAAATAGTGACTTTAAAAGCTCGTCACTTACTCTTCTTCCGGCTTTGCTTTTCATTTCCAATAGCAACCGTGAAGGTTTTTTGTCCCCCAGTTGCATGCCGGATATGAGGTCACGCAGACGTTCTTCCTCAGTATCGGCGTATTGTATACATAGGCGATTTCGGATGGCGGTGTATGGGTTTTCTGCTGGTGGGTTTAAAAGGAGGTCACCAACGATGGCAAGCTCCTCAGGCTGGAGTGCCGAAACGACATGATGAAACTTTGTTGTTTCTGTCATCACGCCTGCGAGAACAAATTGTCTTTCCATCTGGCGAAACCATATTTCCGGGTTAGCACGCCAGAACGGAGGTGCTTTAACTGCAACTCGTGCAATGGATGGCGGAAAATCTGCACCGCGTGCGCTGCCGATCGCTTCTTCATTGGTCATTTTTTTCAAGTCAGTTCTTTCAGAAATGTAATACGGGGAAAAATGAAACAATTTACTCACAGAGATTCAGCGTCAGTTGTCTGGGCGAAATAATCCAGGAATTTGTTTTTGCGTCCAAAATTCAAGGGGATGGAACGTGATTGCAGTTTACATAGGTTGCATGTGTCCTGTCACCATTGTAGTGAAGCACGTGTGCGTGTTATATCTATGGTAAATAACACTCTCTGTGCTCTCGTACATAACAGTTACTATTTATTTACTTAAGAATAGGATTAAAACAATTAAATTTAAATGAAGTAGGTTGCGTTACAATTGGACAAACATAACATTGCATTTAGCGTGCACATCAACTGTTTAAAATCTGAGCTCTTCAAGTCAACATTAACTTTTGTTGCCAGGTCCTTCTCTTCATCATTAGATGGAATAGAGTTCTTGGCATGACGTCAGAGTATGGTTTCTGGTGGGCTGTGGTAGGCGCCACAAGCTCTTGAAAGGTGAAGCTAGCTCTGCAGATGTTGGTTGAATGTGGATTGTGTTGCGTCGAATGCTCTTGTCTCCAACCTTGACAATGGCAGATCTTGGATTGACAATTTTTTCTATTTTTCCTCCTACCCATAATCTTGGTCCAGCCTGAACTCTAACAATATCTCCAGGATTGTGTGTTGGTGGCTTTTGGTGAATGATGTGCCGATTAGCAGCTTGAGTTTTCTTCTCTCTGATGAGTCTCAGTGTTTCAGCGCCATCTTCAACAGCTCTTGGTTTGAGAGAATTTATCGTAGATGGCAGCAATGATCTTGCTGTTCTGCTCAGCAGGCGTTGATTGATGGACATGAGGCCTGCTTCCCGTGGAGTATTACGAAGATTCAGCAGAGACAGGGAAATATCAGAGTTGTCTTTACGGCACCTTTTGAGTATTATTTTGAATGCTTCAACTGCCCTTTCTGCAAGTCCATTTGACTGTGGATGGTACGGACTTGACCTCTGTTTTTGTATTCCCCAGCTATCCAGGAACTCATGGAAAATCTTCGATGCATACTGTGTACCGTTATCCGATTCAAAAATCTCTGGAATACCATGTACTGAGAACCATCTCTTTAAAGCTTCGATGCATTCTCTCGAAGTCGAGTGATTAAATTTCTTAAAATCATAAAATCCAGAGTAGCTGTCGGCAATGACAATATACTGCCTTTTGTTGAATTCAAAAAGGTCTGATGCTACTCGTTGAAATGGATATTCAGGGATTGGCTTTATCAGCACTGTTTCTTTCGGCTTGTTTGGCTGTGTTTCTTGACAGACTTTGCACTTTTTTACCATGTCCTCAATAGCAGCGGTCATTCCATGCCAGTAAAATGAATCACGAGCTCTTCTCAGAGAACTTTGAATTCCTAAGTGTCCTTGATGCAACAGATCGAGGAATCTCTTTTTTAAGGCATCTGGTACAACCACTCGTTCTCCTTTAAACAGCAGATCATCATATATTGATAGTTCATCTCTAAAGTTCCAGTACTTTTGTGCGTCTCATGGCACATCTGCACATTTATCCGGCCATCCTACTTGAATGACATTTTTCAGAGTTACCAGTTCTTGATCACTTTTTGTTTCTTGCTTAAAGTCTTTTAATGCGTTTTCAGACATCGGCACTACTACATGAACAATGCAAGTGTCTTCTTCAGTGTCCTGTTCAGTATTGTCACAATCACGACTCAACGCATCAGCAATAGGAATTGAGGTTCCTTTCTTATAGACAATTTTAGGATTGTATTGCAATATGTCATAAAAAATGCGTTGCAGTCGAGGTGGAGCCTGAACAATTGACTTTTTACCAATGGACTCTAATGGTTTATGATCAGTTTCTATCATTAATTCTTTACCATAAATGTACTGGTGGAACTTATTACACCCGAATCGCATAGCCAATGCCTCTTTTTCAATTTGGGGGAAATTTTTCTCAGATTTGGACAAAGATCTGGTAGCATACGCAATGGGCTTAGAATTCTGACTGAGAACTGCACCTAACGCTGTTGAACTTGCATCTACAGTAACTGTTACAGGTTTATTTACATCGTAATAACCTAACACTGGTGCGGATGACACAAGTTGTTTGATCTCTTTAAAGGAATTTTCCTGAGATTCTCACCATTTCCACTCAATTTCTTTTTCTAGCAATTTTCTTAAAGGCTCACTAATATGCGAAAATTTTTGAATAAATTTACCCAAATAGTTTGCTAAACCCAAAAACCTACGAAGCTCAGTTATATTAGACGGTGTTTTCAATTTATCAATTGCACTAGCCTTTTCAGGATCTGGGGACACTCCATTTTCATCTAAGATATGACCTAGAAATGTAACTTTCTTAGCAGACAACACACATTTTTCTTTATTAAGCTTTAATCCTGCCAAGAACAACCTCTTCATCACTTTATCAACCTGCTCATTTAATTTTGCTTCAGAATTTGCAAAAATCAAAATGTCATCCATAGAGCATTCTACTTTATCAAAATCCTTTAAAAGCTCTGACATTTGCTGTTGATAGATTTCTGGAGCCGATACCAATCCGAAAGGGATTCTTTTATAAGAATAACGTCCCCAAGGTGTATTCACAGTTAAATATTTTGACGTTCTTTCAGTTACTTTTAATTGCCAAAATCCCCGTTTGCAATCTAAAAGAGCAAAATGTTTAGCACCTTTAATTTTACTCGCTATCTCTTCCACAGTTTTTAATGGGAAGTGTCGTCTCTTAACAAACTTGTTTAGTTTAGATGGGTCTACGCAAACTCGAATTTTATCATTTTTCTTAACAATTACTAATGGGCTAACCGCATAACTTGGTTCATTTACTGGCTCTAAAACACCTAGTTTAACCATATTATCTATTTCCTTTTTAACATCATCTTGCAACGAAAAGGGTATCTTTCGAGGTGGGGAAAAATCAAGTTCAGCATTTTTATCAATGTCAATATCATAGGTAAAGTCTTTTAAACACCCCAACCCATTAAAAATGTGAGTTTTCCAATCATCAGGAAGGGTCTCAGTTTCAGTTAACATGACACGCTGAACTAATCCTAGCTCAACACATGATTCACCACCCAGAATATGTTTAACATGACTGTCTACAACAATAAACTTTAACTTGCCAGTTTTGTTTTTAATCTGAACCACAGTATTTATTTCACCCACTACTTTCATTTCATGATTACTAAAAGAAACTAATTTCTTAACTTTAGTTTGTTCAAGGGGCACATTAATTATTTTAGCTAAATCCAGACTAAGTACATTACACTGTGCACCTGTATCTAATTTAAGTAGCACTGGTTTACCTGAAATTTTAACATTTTCAAACCAATCACTATTTGTAACAGAATTAACATGCAAAGCAACAGTATCTAAATAAACTGCTTCATCACTTTGAATATTAAGATCATTTTCAGCTTTGTTTACAACATATACATTTTTAAATTTACAAACTTTAGCAAAATGATTTACCTTACCACACTTTCTGCAACGCCTTTTATATGCTGGGCAAGATAAAGGTGGATGTTTAGAACCACATCGCTTACAAACAAAACTAACATTTTTGTTTTGTGTTCCCGCATTTTCGTTTCGCGAAAAGGAGCCACCATTCCTGCTAACGGTTGAGTCATGCGACAATTTCTTTTTGAACACACGGTCGATTTTTAAATCAGTTCCTTTTAATTCTTTCAGCTGTTTTGAAGCTTGCTCTGAAACACGGCAGATTTGTATGGCTTTGACCAACGTCAAATTTTCTTCGGCCAACAGTTTCTCACGTACCTGATCGCTATGTACACCGAAAACGATTTTGTCGCGGAGCAATCAATCAGCAAGTGTATCAAAGTTACAACCTGTAATCTTTGTTTTGGCCTCGGTAAGAAACTCGTCAAATGTTTCATTTTCATTTTGCTTCAGTCTGAAAAAGTTCCACCGCACAAAAGATTCGTTTTCTTTTGGCGCGAAATAATCTTCGAACTTCTGTTTCAGCACGACTATATTCTTTCTGTCTGCTTCGCTGAGTTGAAATGAGTTGAAAACAGGTATCGCCTCTTCTCCCATAGTTGTCATCAATACTGCAGCTTGCACCTCTGCAGACTTTGAATTCAAATTCGTGGCAGTAGCATACCATTCAAATCTTTGCTTTAAATCTTTCCACGCAGAAGCCATGTTATCACCACTCAGTTTCAACGACAAGGGCGGTTTCACATTTAATCCAGAAGTGTTTTCGGTTACTGGGTCCGGCATTTTAAACTTTTATGAACCACTTCTGACACCATGTAGCGTTCTGCGTTAAATAGGGAGAGGGCTGACAAGACGTCTTTCTAGTATGAAGATCGTTTATTCAACTGCTTATGTATTACGGTTACAGGTAAGTATATCAAATGACGGTTACAGTGAAGGGGTAACGCTACAGAAGGGCACACACAAAAAAAAAAAAAAACGCCACAATGGAGTATGTGAGATTACGTACTTTTCGAAAATTCTTGCAATATCCTTTCATGTTAGTGACACAGAGGAGAGGAGAAATACGGTTGTTGATGAGCGATCCGCAAGGGAAGAGAACTCTATGTTGAAGACATTCGTTTTTCATCCTTTTGCACCTTTCTTACATTTTTATGGGAATTTCGGAGATGGGGATGTTTAGAACAGCTTAAGAAGCATTATCATAAAGATTTTGATCAAAATCGTTAGAGCCGCTTTTTAGTGATAGCTGAAGAACGCATTTTTTTTAATGTTTTGCGCATGCGCAATATTGACGAAAACCTTAATGGCAGGTTATATGGCCCCCACTAACTTATACTCCAAATTTGAACATCGTAGTTCAAATTGTTCGAGAGTTGTGCTGACCACGAACACACCGGCAGACATTTTTCTATACCATTTTTTTTTTTTTTTTTTTCAGTTGGATGTTTCAAATCGTGGAGAAATGCAAAAAATTCGTTTTTTTTTTTTTTTTTTTTTTTGATCGAAAACAATACTTTTATTACCTTATGTTAAGAAATGGGTAATTGAAAGTGATTAAAATGAGTTCAGGTACCAAACACAAAACTCAAAGTGATACCCTGTTTTTATTTTGGAAAAGATGAAAAATGTGGTGAAATTACTGTTCAAGTTGAAAAAGAATTGCCAGATAACGTTGAAAGAATCCGCCAGATGAAGACAACAAAATAACAATTTTCTCCGCAGATTTGGACGGTGTTGGTATCATTATGTATATAAAAACAATAATGCATTATAAACATTAAGAGACACAGCTATTTAGGAAAAAATATGTTGAAATGTTTATAGATGTTTCTCTATGCTTATTTTTGGCAGTGTATGTTTGAAATATTTCGAGGGGATCCCGCCACTGAAATTGATCCTATCTTGTTTGCTACTCCCGAAAAGTTTCTCCGAAAATATTGCATCCATTAGTTACAAATATATATATATAGATAGATAGATAGATAGATAGATAGATAGAGAGAGAGAGAGAGAGAGAGAGGGATAGAGAGTTCTGAAGAAATTTCCCTTATCCCGTAGATTTGGACAATGATTTAAAAACTTTTTCAATAAGATGAAATAATTTTTTTACTCTCTTCTTCCCCCCTCCCCTCCTCATCTCCTTTTTCATTGGTGTAACTAGTCTGCATTTTTCTAAACCCCTCCCATTCAACAACTCTAGTTACGCCTATGCAATCACCGGGCCGGTCAGTGCCCGTAAAAAATGGCAGGCCAGGTATGGAAGATATTTTATTTTTTTTATTTTTTATTATTATTATTATTATATAAGTAGCCTCTTTCTTAACTTTTTTTTTTAAAGCCCAATGCATTAAATATTGTATTTAGAAACTAGATGGACTAAGATTTATACATTATCATATTACGAGTTTTTCCTTATTTTATAACTTTTAAGGTAAAATATTATAATTCCGGATGTAATTTTCTAATAACCAGGAAATTATTTATTTTGAAATTTAGATTTCTCTGATTTAGTTTTTGCAACAAATTATAAATGGTATATAGAAACCAAATTAACTCAAAGGGACGATTTGATGTAATTAAACTAATTATTAAAACAATTCAAATAATAAAACTAGACAAAACTATAGTAAATTTTTTTAATTATTAGAAATATAAATATTTAAATAATAAAATAGTATATTAATTATCCAAACTATTCAATCATTAAAATTAATTAATTATTGGAATTATTTTATAATCTACTACCGATTTTATTAATGATAATTTAAAAAATTTCGGCTGGTCTAAATCTAAAATTATCGGGCCATTATCATATCCCAGTATGCCCCTGAACCCAAATAACACGATGATGTGACACATGTCAAAGAGTGAAGTAGGAGAGGGAGGAAGTAGTAGCAGGGGGAGAAGGGGGGGGGGGGGGGCTCCCAAAATGTTTCTGGTTGGTTTGTATGCTCAACGACCTATTTTTATGCACAGTAACGGCTAATCAGGCCGGTACCTACCGCTTAACGTGGATTCCGAACCACAGCGAACATCCATGCCTAACCCAAAGGTGCCGTCTTCCAAAATGTTTCATTTCTAACTAAAGAAATGGAAGGCCATTGTTTGAATACTTATGTAATATATATCTTTCAATTACCCATATATGTTAACATAGGGTTATGGAATTATATAATTCGATAAAATAAAATTCGATTTTTTTTCCCTCGAATGTAGTACTTATTGCCAAAAATATCGCTAAACAGGTAATTTTTTTCAATTAATGAAAATATGAAAAAGTAAAAGATAAATTACACCAATCCATGGCAAATTCAAATGCATCAGTGACCAGTATTAAGTGTAATTAAAAGTTGTATGTTGTTCACCCCCCTCGTTCTATAAAATATTAACTGCGTTTTTTATAACCAGTACCAGTTGCGTTGCAGAATCGCGTCATTGTATATAGGTCCCAGCTCCAGACTCGCTACATAAGCATAGGCTCGCTAAAAGGTTCATTGCTAAATGAACACTTCCTATCAGAACACCCGAGCCCGGAAACATGTTCCCCATTAATACAATCCCTTCCCCCCCCCCCCAAGAATTATTTTAACCCTCCTTCCCTCCTCAATTTTAGTGTTTAACGAGTATTGGAAGACAGTTTGTTCATGAATACACATTTTAAAAAATTGTACCCCAGTCACACATCTTGGTAGAGGTGTCTCATATTTCTTATTGAATGAATATATATTTTTCTAAAACCGACTTTTATTGTAATTTTCTATAAAAAAATTGAATTAAATCTAACTATAAACCAATAAGAATAATATTTACATATACAATAACAATTTATGCAGACTGGCAAGAAAAAAGAAATTTTCTCAAATATATTTCTCCATTAAAAGATGTTCTTTGTGAATGAAAACTCCTTCCTTTATAAGACTATTATTACTTCAAACAACTCACCAAGTATCTGGAAAAGATAATTCTATTTTGTACATGCACCAATATTCAGTGGCGGCTCGTGAGGACATCAAAATTGATTAGTTCAAAACTAAAATTATATATTTTACAATTTTCTAAAATGAAGATCCAATTTCTACGGTAAGTGTAAAAAAAATCTGATGACTACCAAACTAGTGCCTCAATACTAAATTCACAAGAAGGGGAAAAAAAATGCTTCCAATCAACCCAAACTGGTGATCTCCCTGCAAACTGCAGCTGAGTCTTCCTGAAACATGTTTTAGCTGCGGCGTTGCCATGGTAACCGATGGAACCCAACAGAGCCTTTCTCTCCAGATAATGTGCGGCGAGACAGCCAGTTCAACAGTTATCAACTTCAGCTGTCTTTGCAAATTCTTTGAACTGATTAGCTCTGCTTAAGAATCAGCGCGGTTGAATGTAAGAGGTAGGAAGCCGAATGTCGCGATAAGTTTACACTGTGTTTTAGAAGATGGAAAGATGATAAACGCCAACTACTTAAAGAAGATAGACCAACATCAAAACTGTTCTCTATTAAAGATATTTTTCAGCATGGTGGTAAGTTTCAGTTATCCTGGTACGTTCTTTTCTCTGGTTATGTGTTAGTTTTACAAAAAAGTTTTGTTGATCATGTTTGAATGTCAGAATTAAAAAGAGCATTTAGAATAGTGCTGGATATGATAGTTTAATCACCATCACACATGCATTTAAAGCACACGAGGGTTCAATTAGGGGTTGCCACTCAAAATCCCCTGAGCTTTCCAGGTTTTCCAGACAATTTTTTCAAATTTCCAGGTTTCATCTCAAGCCAAAGCAAATTTTTTTGTATACAATTGCAGCTAAAATTATAACTTTAAACAAGGATTATACAGAAATTTTTTTACGATATTTTAATGTGCTTTTTTATCAATTAATCAAAATTTTGGTAAAAAAAAGCGGAAATCCACTTTTTTACAGAACAGTAAAATGTTGAATGAATGATGTTGATTTATGTCACCAAATACTGATGTACTTGCACATGAAGATAAATTGATTAAATGGTATAATTAGCCATCTGTGTGTGCATCTCCCTTTATATTTCCCTGGGGTGAAAATAATCAAAATATCAAAAAAGAGGAAAAGATATATGCAGTGTTATTTTGAACTACAAAATAGCCAAATAAGAATATATTTGTGAACTAATGTGTGTATAAACAGTGGCGCAGCTCGAAATTTTTTCTGTAGGATGTTTTAAGCAAGTTTAGTTTGATAAAGATCTACAAAGTCCATTAAAAATAATGAAATTGTAGAAAAAGTAAAAAATCTGCATAAAAGCAAGATTTTCACCTGTTTTTCAGAGTTTGCTTTCAGTGGATGATTTTTACAAATTGTTACAAAAAATATCCAATTTTCAAAACACAGATGTGCTGAAAAATTATTGAACTTCTTGGAAGAAAACTTGAATCTGAAAGAAATTCCCTGACTTTTCCAGAAAATACGCCATTTTTTAGTTTTCCCTGACCTTTTTTAGACGTTTTAATTTTCCCTGACAATTCCAGGTTTTCCCTATTTTTCAGGTGCGTGGCAACCCTGTTCAAACATTTAAAAACTCTTTAAACTTTGAATTGATAAGAAGTGGAACTCAAATAGTTGGTGCATTAAGGAAAACTCTCAACTTAATACTGTTGAATTTAACAAAAAGGTAGCTCTCTAAATAGATGCTTCAATGCAATCACTCATGATCATGACTCATCAAAGCAATATTGTTTTTCAGAAAATAAGAACTTACATTTAGAGACCAAAACAAGGGATAATGCTCTTTTTTTTAATCAAAACTATACAGAATGATTTGATTAATTGTTCTTATTTTATAATGTTATTAGTTTGTACAAATTGAAAGGAAACTTCGGTTCGAGTATTAAAGAATTTGCATTCATTAATGATTGTGGAAAGTGTGTGTGTGGTTGGGGGGAAGGGGCTGTAGGGAAGTTGCATGTTTCTGGCTGCACTAACATTTTCGACCATGGGCCGCCAGTGCCAGTATTGTAATTTGCATTTTTTTACATTTAAAATGAAGATAATTTTATCTTCAAAACACAATTAACGTAAAAAATCGTCCACATAGGGTTGCCACTCAAAATGCAAAACAAAATTCCCTGACTTTTCCAGGTTTTCCAGACAATTTTTTTAAATTTCCAGGTTTCATTTCAAGCCGAAGTAAACAAATTTTTTTTGCATACAATTGCAGTTAAAATCGTAATTTTAGAGAAGGATTATATAAGAAAAAAAAATTCAGTATTTTAATGTGCATTTTTATCAATTAATCAAAATTTTGGCAAAAAAGTGAAAAAACATTTTTTTGCGGAACTGTAAAATGTATGCGATTTGTGTCACAAAACACTTATGTACTTGCACACGAAGATAAATTGATTAGATGGTATAAGTAGCAAACTGTGCATCTCCCTTTATTTTTCCCAATGGTGAAAACAGCCAAAATATAAAAAAAAGAGGAAAATACATATGCAGCGTTAATTTTAAACTACAAAAATAGCTATAAGAATATATTTGAGTACTAATGTGTGTACAGAACAGTGGCCATGCTAGAAATATTTTCTGAGGGATGTTTTAGGCAAGTTTAGTCTGATAAAGCCCTTCAACGTTCATTAAAAATAAAAAATTGTAGAAAAATGACAATTCTCAGAAAAAAAAGCGGAAATCGACGTAAAAGCGAAAGATTTCCACCAGTTTTTCAATCAATATGCTTTTGGTGGGTGCTTTTTACCCCGTTGTTACAAGAAAATATCATATGAAGCATCACATTTTCAGAACGCAGGCGTGCATTCTAAAAAAATTACTCAATTTCTTGGAAGAAAACTTGAACCTGAAGGAAATTCCCCGACTTTTCCAGAAAATATCAAATTTTTTAGTTTTCCCTGATAATTCCAGGTTTTCCCTGTTTTCCAGGTGTGTGGCAACCCTGAATTATAAAAAATGCTGAGAAGTTACAGAAGAGATACAAATTATTAATTCAAGTTTTAATAATTTTAAACTTTAGTGCCCATTTAAACAAAGCTATGACTAGTTGCTCTTATAAAGAGATTGACTCATTATATTAAAAGGAAGAGAAGTGCCCCGCCAGAAATAAGCTTTTCATTAATATATTTAAGAATAAATTGAATCTGTAAATAATTTTGTCTGAAATATCTTTTAAATATTTTTTGTACTTCAGACAAAATGACAACTTGCCGTATATAGAGCTAAAAAATTATATATTATTTATCAAAAAATAATATGCAACTTCATATTAACTCTAAAATAGTAGATCAATTTAGCAGATTTTCACCCAAGATAACTGATGAAAAACAAGACATGGAAAAAAAGTCTATACAAAATTAGCCAATCAAAATCAAACGACAAGAATGACTGAGCAAATGAGGTTTAAATTTATTTGACAAAATCAAAAATTTATACAGAAATGCTACGAAAGGCTTTCATTTTGACAAGTCATAAATTAGGCACAAGGTTAGTCCTAAGCATAGATAAATAAAGCTAATTTCTGTACAGTTATCTACAATAAAAACAGCTTTATACAACAGGAAAATTCATGCCAATAAGGAATAAAGGATCAACATGGCTATTAGATTGTGAATAAAGAGTGACTTCCAAGATGAAAAAAGACAAGAGTCAATAAACTAATAAAAACAGTCTGAACACTAGATGGCTGGTACATATAAGCTGTGCACATGCTTAGATAGGGAGATCTAAGGTCCTTGTAACTGTGGGCCAGGCATGTAAAATCCAAGAGATATTGATTGTGTGGGCATGCTCGTGCTTATTCCTTTGTAAGAGCCTCGACCCCGAGATGATAAATACTTTACAGCTTGGCTACTCCCACTTCTGTGTCCACTGCCTCTCTGACTTTTAAACAGAGCACTTTTGTCAGCTGAAATAGAAAATGCAAAATTTTATTACCAATGAAATCTAAGTGATAACACTAGTTAAAAGTTAAACTTTTAGTCAATTATGATGATAACTAAACATTTTTGTCGAGACACCTTTTAGTACTACATATGAAAAGCTTTAAGTAAACAAAACTTCCACAAAACATTTAAAAATAAACATAATTATGGAGGCATTAACATTTAAGCATTCCTAATTATTTTAGGTTATAATTTTTTTTTTATTGTATAGCAAACTTCCTACTGCCATATATAATTGGTCATCACAGCTAAATTTATCTCGTTAGTTTAAACACCAGTCAGATAACTCGACCTCAAAACAAAAATGCAACAATTACAATAAAGATTGATAATGTAAATAGCTACTCACCAGACTTGGCAGCAGCCACAGATGAGTATGCGGAAAAAGCAGCTGACTTTCCTGCCTGCGCTCCAGCCAGCTCAGCTGCAGCCATTGAGAGACTGCTGCCTCTTCCCCTTCCATTACCCCTACCTCTCCCAGAGCCTCTGGGTCGGCCCCTCCCACGACCACTGCCCCTCTTCTTCAGTAGGGAAGCAGCACTCTCGTCAAAACTTGAGCTACCTATGAAAGATAAGCATCTATGAAGCAGTGTGCTTTTAACAATATTTAGAACATTTGTGAAAATTATCCTTTATTTCCCCACTCAATGTTGATACTAACAGTGCCCAATGAGAATTGACTACAGAGTTCACTGATATATACAAATCTGTGGTTGGATCAGCATTTGTAAATCAAACATGATTTGATGTTAAAAGCATAATTAAAGATTAATTGCATTATAAAAATAAAATACATTAATGTGGTGTTGTTTCTACCCATTTCCAACAATTTTTTCACATCCAGATCACATTAATCGAGTAGATAGCACAAAATACTCTAATAAAAGATTTCGCAATAGAATACTGAAAAATTTTGCTCTCTTAAACAAAACATAGTTGAAAACATAACAATATATATTTTATAGTTTTGTGATACTAGAAAGTTAAAATCCCTTTGTTGAAGACAGTAACAACATATTTTACGTTTTTAATGTCTGCCAAGTAATTTGGATGTAATTTCAAAACCAATAAAAATAGTAAATTATGCTTACTTCTTTTTGATAATGCAGTTAAAATCCAATTCATATTAAGATTGATAATTTGTTTGAACAACATTTACCTCATTTTTAAAGTAATTAATTACCGATGTTAAGAATTGTTTTGCAATATACGCCCGACAGATGGCGCTTTTGTGTAATCAGAATATAACTGTTTTGTATCATTTTGTTAGAGTATTAGATATGTACCAACAAAGACGTAACTAAGAAATTGGGGGTTGCGTTTTCCCTTGCATGGGAGGGATCGGTACATCGACTCAAAAAGATGGCACAACCGATCAATGAATTAAAAAAATTGAGCAAACTTGAAATACATTTTAATCAAGGCTTACATTTTGTCAAATTGACGCAAGAGGAAGCTTTAACTATATTAAATTTGGTTACATCAATTATAAAAATTTTAGAGATATTTAGACATCTGTGCTTTTGGATCGGGAAGTAACCCAGTTCGCCCTATGTGAAATAAAGTTTCTAAACATGGTTAATCAATTAATTTTTTTTTATTTTCAGAAAGTGATATCCAAGTTTAATATCGTGTTTGGCATTTAAAAGTATAAAAAAGATCAAATATACTGCAATTGTAGCGATTAATGAAAAATTGCATGCCAATAATATCCAATTTGATTAAATTAAATAATAAGAATTTATTTTATTTGTAAAGCAAATCAATAATTTAAAAAAAAATTAAGACTGACCAGTGGCCTATGCACTTACTTATACAATGAGAGCAATAAGTAAATAGAACTTACCAAATAAGTGCAAAGAAAATGGAACAGGTGTACTTGAAGGACTACTGTCATCAACTACTAAAGGTCCTTCACTACTTGTGTCATCATTTGCGGCAGGAAAAGCTCCAATTGAATGCTGAGTAAAATGCAATTATTAGAATTTGATTATAGGATAGGAGGTTTTAATTGTAAAATTTGAACAAAATAGTTTCCAAGAAGATGAACCTATTTATTAAGTTTAAGTTCTATAATTACTGAAATAAAAAACTAAAAAAAAAACTATACATTTATATTTGGAGCAAATAATTTTTTCAAACATTTTAACAGGGAAAGCTATGAGACAAAAATAGGTTAATTGAATTCGATATAAATGAATCAGTTACACAGAGAAATGTCTTTTATTATCCTAGTAAGGCTCGTAGTTTTGTAGTAACAAAAATTCATTGTTTTCTTAGACAAAAATTAAATTAAATTTTATTTATATCTTTTTGGGTAACTTTTTTCCCCATCATCAATTTTTAATTATAAAATAATAAACATAATTTTTCTCTTTCATACATTTTCTTAAATCCTTGTTTAAATGAAAAATGTCTTTCAAAATTTTGAGGCAAAGTAGCGATTTCCAAGAAAACTTGCCAGTACTAATTGCAGGGCTGAAAACAGTCTAAAGAAGAAAAAAAAGAAGGAAAATAAACCCAGCATTATTTTGAACTTCAAAAATAGCCGAATAAGAATATATTTGTATACCAATGAGTGTACAGAACAGTGGTGCAGACAGAATTTTTTCTGTGAAGCCGTCCCCCCCCCCCCCCATAGAGAGGGAAAAACGGTTTAGAATCTAAAATTCGCAAGGAAAAGGTAAAAAATCTGTCAAAAATTAAAGAGTGAAAAACAAAGTTTTGCAGTGATAAAACACCTCATAAATGAAAAATTATGTGAAAAACTTGGTTATGTACTCGAAAATCAGATGGAGAGATATTGATAACATTTGACATACTTGATATTTATAACATTTAATAAGAGCTATTAATCAGGACAAATTAAGAAACTGATGGTCTAAGGTCATACAAGTGTTTAGTGGATACAAATAAGCATTTTCCTATATAAACATAATTTAATGAGCTATTCATAAAATTGTACCAAAATGATCGAAATTCGTATATTGAACGGCTAATTGTCCAAGACCAGTTGGGAGGCATGAAAATATATTAAATTAATCGAAACAACATTCATAGAAATTTTCACAGAGAATTCTCCGAACGTCCAACTTTTAGAAACATAAACTTCATCCAACTTTGTGCTTGCTATTTACTAATAATAGCCATTCTTACTATTTCTTTACTCAATCACAAAACATTAAAATACAGCTGCCTTGCGTTTTCTTGGTCAAAGTCTTTCTCAAACAAATCATAAGTAATACAAGCTTAAACGTATAAGCAACATCAAAGAACTAGAACTCAGCAGACTATAAACGAAAGTTCATCCACAATTGAAGTAAAAAGATATGAAGTTTCCTACGCAATCAGCGATTCTAAGCAATTCATACAGAAGGAAAATCAAAGACCTAATAAAAATAAGGACTATAATGGCCCATATATAGACCTACTAAAAATAAGTAGTTCTTAAAGATGCTTAAAACCATGCAAATTCTGTAATAATATCGTAAGCCTATATTTACTATCTATTTCAATACATTTTTATGAAACAAAATTACTTGGCCCATAAAAGAGGCTCACAACCTCTCACTCACCTCACTAAACGGACTAGGGGGAATAGAATCTACACTTTGCAAAGAATCTCCATCCTGATTGCTCACAGGGACAGATGAATGAGTGCCTTCTTCCTTTTTTTTCTTCCTTCCTCTCTAAAAAATATATATATTTAAATAAATTCAATCACATTTTATGAAAAAAAATTGCAAAAAGAAATTACTAAGGTTCTATCAGAGATGCATTTAGATTACTAATAACAGAGTTCATCCTTGAAATGAAAAAGGGCAGGGTGCTATTTTCCAAAAAAGGGCACTTCCTGTTTACGAGGGCACTTTTATGGCCAATTGCAGAAATATGCGTTTTCTGCCACAATTTCAATATTGTTATACTCTTCTACCACGATAAATAATTTTTAATATTCTGAAAAAAATAAAGGAAATGTAAGAATCCGTTAATCAAAAACTCACTCAGAAATTTATAAGATATCAAAATACTGATAAACTGCCTCAGTCGTAATTCTGCTGGAATGAGACTGAGAAAATTATTAAAATTAAAGTGCAATATACACAGTAAAATTTTCATCAAATAGTAATTTTGATAAAATTATCAATTTATAATACAGTAAAATTAAGATAAGAATGTTTTAGTATAATGAAAATGTGTTAAGATAAGAACTCTTCACTCTTTCAAAATTTTCTAAAGTTTAAATTAATCAACCTTACATCTCTTAGGTTTGCTATTGTCAGATAGAGAATAGAGTTTCTCCAAATTTAACATTATTCATTGTGGGATATCACAAGGAGTATTCCGACAAAAGAACTTGGACTATGTCCTGAAATGTTTGCATTTTTTTATTTTCAAAATCGGATCAAATTTAGCGTCAAAACGGCGATTTTTTTGCCGTGCATGCCGCTATTATGTAAGCTATAATAGAAGTTTTATTTTTTTAAAAATCGGAAATAATCTGGGATTTTGGTTGCATTCCTGTTATGTTTAATTTTAAATATGAAACGGATGTTTAGAAATTAATTGGTAACAGGCAAATCACCAAAAATACCCCCTAAATTTAACAGGGGGACATCGCGATTACGCATGTCCAAACGGAAATATTCTTTTTAAATTCTTAGTGTAAACATTTGATAGTTATAAACCTTTAAGTTATTCAAGTCTTTCAAATTCCTTTCTTCACTATTTTGAGGGAGGCATGGTAAAAATCCAGCGAAATACACTTAATCAAAACACGTACGAAATGGCCATCGAAGTTTACTAAATGTGCACTTGGGAAATTGTAAGACAGCGCCCTACAATCCACCTACTAATGAAGCACGTTATATGGACATCTACTCAATGGTTTCAGTCCCTGATATATACGTTGCGAGTTTGAACATGAATGCGCATGCGCGACAGCCGATTTCAATAGGGGTGATCCACATATTGCGTACTGTTGGGAGGGAAAAAAACAAAAGTTTTTCGAATTCTTTCAGGATGAAATTTTTTCTGAAAAAGGGCAGGAAGGGCGCTATTTTTATAGAAAAAGGGCAAGAAGGACGCTATTTTTATAGAAAAAGGGCAGGCAGGGCGTGCCGCCCCTCGAAAAATGCCTAGGATGAACTCTGCTAATAATACTACTCTATTAGGTAAAAAATATATATTATTAATCTTGCCTTGACTTATTATTAATAGTGATATGCATGACCAGATTTTCAACATAAATAAAAACAGTTTAAATTTATTAATCAATAAAAAAAACCTAATATCATGATATAACAAATAAATAGTTCCTTTTTAGAACAGACATGATGTCATACTCTAACTGTCAATGTGTATACAGCGTGCATTAACTTCATTGTTACTTCAGCAATTTGTGATTGACTTAAAGGGAATAAAGATCCATTCATAAAAAAATTTAAAGTTCTTTCCATTTATAAAAGTCAAAATTAAGAAATCTTGCCATAAAAATTATGCTATGCTATGCTAGCAAACTATGCTATGCCTGCTATGCTAGCAAACACTATTTAAAAATAGATATAAAACCTACTTTGCTTTCACCAAAACTTTCCGGCCTTTTCTTCCTATCAAAATTCAATTTTTCCATCTGTTTTCTTTCTTCCTGTCGAAGGCGAACTGTAATAACAAAGAAATATAACATAAATTAAAGTTTAAAATAGAAAAGGATAAACAAAAAGTTTTTTTTATCATTAGCTCTTGATCCTAATTTAATTCCTCTTTGTTCAGTAGACCACAATTTAAGAATACTTACACTTTTTCTCAAGCTCATCATCATCAAGAAGCAACGAAACAACTTCCTTGGGTTTTAGGGTATCAGGCTTGAAACTCCCACCACTAATCACCATTCTTTGTATCTGTGGGAAAAAAAGCATGTAACAGCTTGTCTAGTGATTTCAATTAATAAATTATTCATATTAAAAATAGAAAGTTAATTAATCAGTAGAGACATTTTAATAAGTGCTTACTTCAGATTTTTCACGGGCCCGCTGTAAAATCCTTTCCTCAATAGATCCTTGGCATACTAAACGATATACTGTCACCTGCTTTGTCTGGCCCAAACGATGAGCCCGGTCCATAGCTTGCTGATCAACAGTAGGATTCCAATCACTGTCATAAAATATCACCTACGTATAAAATAGAAAAACATAAGTTAAAAATGTGTCGGGTTCAAGCATTTTAAAAATTGTTTCATATTAAATATAGATCTTTTTGGAAGTCTTGTAATTTTTACATTACAAGGTATTTTTATTTAATATTTTAATTTCTCAATTTTTAACACACAATATAATAGTATTTAAAAAAAATTCATATTGTAAGTAAAAATATTTTAGAAGGTTATAAGAAAACAAATCTCTGAATTAATATTTTTACTTCACAACTTACCGTATCAGCAGCCGTCAGATTTATACCCAGTCCACCAGCTCGAGTACTCAACAAGAAAACAAAAATATCCGATCTGATAAAAGATAAAGGAAATTGAACCATTAGTCTTCTGCATACTAAATACTAGTTTAAAAATAAGATAGTTTTTTTTTAAATAAATTATACCTGGTTTGGAAATCCGCAACCATATCTCGTCTATCTGCAATCTTTGATGATCCATCTAATCTCATATAAGTGTGCTTTCGATAACACATATAATCCTGGAAGATACAGATTTGGAAAGGTTTTCACTTGAAAAATGAAAGTTAATAAGAAAGCAAAATTAAACAGAGTAAACTAAATATATTTTATTTTCAAAACATACAATAGGCAGTACAAATTTTAGCAGGGAAACAAATTCTTATAATTACCTCAAGAAGATCGATCATTCGAGTCATCTGAGAGTAAATTAGAACTCTATGACCATCAGTTTTTAAACGAGTTAACAAATCATCAAGGACTTGAAGCTTACCAGAATCGGTAACTATAGTTCCTTTACCTGAAATTAAAGGACTTTTTGAGCATTTAAAGATATGAAATGCATAAATTCCCACATACTAATTTTTAAAAAAAATTATATATATATTCAGTTGCAATATCAGGGTTCATGCTAATTTAAAAGTAAAAAATAAGTAGTTAAATAATAACCAAATCCCATACATTACATTATAAAATCAAAATTGACAACTAAACAATTTAAATTGAATACCTTCGAAGTTTTGGCTCTTTCAGATAGTTCTTTAACTAGCTTCAACAGATCTGAAAATTTGTTTGAAACAAAACATATTTCTCCTCAAATTATCTATTTTGTCACTCATTAACTTTTTCTTGTTATGTGAGAAATTTGATTTTTGAATCCTGAGTTGTTCTACCAAATGGATTCCTTATATTTTAATTATACAAGAAATGCAGATTTCCACTTATAGTTTGTTATTTCTATCTTACACACATGACTGTATACCTTAGTGTAATCATGCACAATTGTAATCATACAATTAACAAAAGACATAAATAAAAGTCAAACTATTCTTAAACAGGGTGGCCACAAAATTCCCTGATTTTAGGGCAAACTTTTTTTTTCAAATTTTCTTGGGTTTTCCAGATGTCTAGACCCCCTGATCAAATAGAACATGTATGCTAAAGAGATAATATGCAATTTTTTAAAAAATAGTTTTGCTGGTAATGAAAAGTTTATATTATTCCGTAACATTAAACTTCAAATTGCTTAACACCACAAATCTCCAGGTAAATAGCGTAAAAATATGAATGAAAGTGCCTTAAACAATATAAAATTTCCCTGATTTTCATGAAATTTTAAAAAGTTCCCTGACATTTCCCTGATTTTTTCCAGAATCAGAGAGCTCCCTGACATTTCCCTGATTTCCAGGTTCTATGGCCACTCTGTTAAAGTCATACTATATCTGTAAACAAATTTTAATAGGCAGACTTTTAATAAGAGCAAAGTTTATAGTCGCATCTATATGCTGATATCAGCATCTAGTGATGACAAGGGATTAGACCATGTCTAAAGGAGTTAACAGGATAATATACCCTTAAAGCTATTTTTTTTTAAATAAATTTTAGCCTTTAAAATTGTAATTTGTACTTAATTGATGGTTTAACTAGGCTGTAACTAAATTCTGTAAACGAAATTTCACTAAGCGCGCTATATTTTCAAACTTTAAAAAAAGAATTCTGAAAAATTCATATCCCATCTCCTTTTCACTTTTTAACATTTTTTCCTGGAATAGTTAAGAAGAACAAAAAATAAAACTATATTTATAGGTTTAAAAAAAAAAAAAAATATTTTACATGAACTGAGAAAAATGTATTCAAAACATCAAAAGAGGTATTGCAGCCACGATGACTTTGCCATGAAAAACAATTTCTATGCAATTGTAATTATCGGATCAGTTAAAAAAAATTGTTAGAACAAGGAGAATGTTCTCAAAGCTTATATCAAATATTTGCAATTAAAAAAATCATTTTTATAATTTTTTTTTTTGTCAAAATAAGAGGTACCAAGTCTCCTTAAATATTGTATTTTCCAAATACCTGCCAACATTGGACTTTTCAAATTACAGGGATGAGTTTGGTAAAAAATCAAAAAGCTGAAGAGTAAAATGCAAAAATTTATGCGTAAAACACATTTTAAGCAACACTTTAAAAAATTGTGCTTTTCTATGTGCATTTATAACACTGCACCGTCTCTGTGAGCAAAAATGGTTCAAAATAGCAGCACCTAGACTTAGAGATATACTTAGTGCTGTCATCCGGCATGGTATATTTCCAAAGCAAAAAAAAATTCTTTAAAAACGATGAAAATCGGCAAAAACTTCAAATTTTCAACAAGTCAAACAAGTTTAAGCAATCATACTATATTGACAAACAGGCCAAGTGTAATTAAACCCAGTTTTCTAAATTTTTAAGCCACATTTTAAGTACTAAAAATCTTTAAATTTAAATTATTATTCATATTGCTAAGCTTGTTCAGTAAAATAAAAAGCAACAAACTATTTTACATACAATTGCAGTTAAAATAACAATTTTAAACACAGATTGATTAGAAAAATTACAATTGGAACTAATTTTCAGAATATTTTTATATAATTTTTACACAAAATGATAAATTTTAGTAATTCTGCATAAATTTAAATCAAACGATCCTTAATAGGCATTAAAACGTTCACGCCTGCGCATACCACCGGTGGCCAGCACTAGACTGTCTCATCGGGCGGCGCATACCACCGGTGGTACGTTGAGACAGTCTAGTGCGGGCCACCAGTGGTACGCGCCGGCGTGAACGTGTTAATCACGGATATAGTGACTATCGCATAAATGGAAGTCTAAACAAATGGCTACAAAATGATGTTGAAAATCTCGGTAATAGCTAGTACTGTATTAGTGTAAACCTCGGTGAAAATGACCATCACTCTAACGAAAGTATAAGAAATAGTGAACACCGGCGAAAATCTAGGTATCGGCAGAAAGGAACATCACAACGTGCATATTGAGGATAGCGTCCATAATATCGGCACAAATCTCGGTAATATCAATATTTTCTTGATAATACTAGTGCAAATTTCGATAATATCGGATGTTACTACAGTGTTGCTTTAGGGCGAAAATTACTCTCACGCCAACAGAAATATCAAAGTTAAGAGCCAAATATACCTGAGCAATTCTCAACAATAGAGCTATTGTATAGACGTAACATTTGACTCCCTCCCCCCCTCCCGAAAATTATCATTACAACAACATAATCTCGGCGATAGCACAATTCATTACGATAATATCGACATTCTTTCAGTAATATCGGCACAAATCTCAGATTTTAAAATACGGCAGCACTCGGCGAATGACCACATAAATACCAGCGTTAGCGCTGAATATACCAGAATAATTATCAGGGCTGTTTTATCGACGTAATACTCCATGAAAATGACCACCACAACAGCCTAAATCCCACGTCATAGCTACACAAATCTTGGCAGTAACAGACATTACATCAGCGTAACAATTAGAGAGAACAAGCATCACATATCAACGTAAATAAATGATAGTTTCGTGGATGTCAGACTAGAAAGCAAGCACATTAAGCATTTGAGAAGAGAAAAGGATCAAATTTTGGTGCAGTTGAAAAAGTACAAAATGCGAGTTTGAGCGCCAATCTGACTAAAAAAATGCATTTCAGTGGATTTTTTCCCCCTAAGAAATTAAAAAAAACAGAATTCTGCCACATAGTAGAAAAACTCATCCCTGAAATTAGTAGTACAATTTTCAAGGGAAAAAATTGCCTCCCACATTTTATTAAAGTACCAAAATAGCATCTCAAATATTTGCAAGCACAAGAACTTAAAATTATTCCACAATATGAACAAAAACATATTCCAACAATATCAAAAAATTATTATAGCATAGAGGCAAAAAATAAAAATTCCTTTTCACAAAAAGTTCAAAACCCGACGTTCAAGTTATTAAGTGATATTTATATTTGTGACTGACAAGATATATTTTTTTTATAATTTATTGTTTGAAACACGAACTACGCGAGCCTTATTACTAATCAAAACAAAGACTGATTTGCCAATCACATTGTCTTCTAAAATTTTGATTTTAGTTACGTAGATATATCCCATTAACCTGCAAAAATACATAAGATTTTAAATTAAAAAACTAATCCAAAGTTAGCAATTAAGAACTTTGGGCTTCGTAACTAGGAAAAAAGAAAATTTATTAGATTAGAGAATTAAAAAGAGAAGTAGTGCAGATTTTAAAACTTATACAAAGCTTTAATATAGCTAGATTCTATATGGAATGCAGAGTGCGGTCCGAAGTTCTTAAAAAAATCTTAATGTTATACTGAGAGCGACTGCAAGTACAAGTACCTCATCCAATATCATTCTGAATTTTTTATAGACCGTAAAGAAATGTTAGTACATCATGAATCCTCTGGTCTGCCGGGGTAAATGGATGAAACCATTCAAAAATCGACTTTGAATGGTTTCATCCAAAATGAGTTGAACTAAATTTGACTGCCAAATACGTCATGATTTGCCATAAACATTCTTTTTTATGTGGTAACCCACTACTCGTGAGCCAAGTTGGCGATAAATATTATGTAACTGATGACGTAATATTTATTGCCAACTTGGCTAGCTTTTGAAAGATGAAAAGCAAGTCGCTTGCAATATTTTTAATTGAGAATTAGGGTGGTGGGTTAGCAGACAAAAAAGGGTGTTCATTTTTTGGTTCAACTCATCCAAAGTTGATTTTTGAATAGTTTTGGCTATTTTCGTCCCAACAGAACAGTGGATTTATGATCAACTAATATTTCTCTACATTCTATAAAAAATTTAGAATGATGTTCGAAGAAATACCTAAACTTGCAGTCGCCTTTCAGTCTATTACATCTTCAAAATTGGGGGAAAACACAAGACAAAAATTATGTTTTATTATATTGCATTATTAAATACCCAAAAAACTTCCCATTAAAATAAAGCTAAGTCTGCAGTCAATTCGTAATTTTTAGATCCCAATACCCGTCTTTACCTGATTAGATATTGAGAGACACCTATAAATTCAGAAAAACCACTTTAAAGTAAGAAGTTTCCTTATCCTTAGTTGCTCCAAGGCTTGCCTTAAACATAATCAAAAGCAAGAAAGTGAAAGAAATAGCCTAAAAAATAGACCTACTAAAAATAAGTAGTTCTTAAAGAGAATGCGAACTTTGAATAACAATTGTTTGCTTTCAATTTTCACTTCACAATTCAGTACGAAGCACAAAAATGGAATAGCAAAATCGATGGATTTACTTCGTTTACTTAAATTTAAAATAATTTATTCTAAAACACTTAGCAGAATATTTTACATAAGACTAAATTAATTAAATTATTAAATAACTCTAAAAATAAAACTTATCATGATCAAATTACCTGGAATAACAATTCTGGACCACCCATTTTGAGGTCGCACTGCATTAATGCCACCCAAAGGTGGAGGATAAAACAATTGAGACTGGTGTTTTAACCTCATAGGAGTAATATCAGGCTTTCCATAAAGCACTGTTCTTAATCCCTGTACAGAGCCACAATTCTTAGTTCTTGTTATCCAATAATCTGCACTACGGTCAGATGCATAGATAGTTATAGGTTCAGACAGAACCTGAAAGATACAGATATTTGTTAAACATAATAGCTACACTATTGAGCCACAATTCAAACAACATAAAAATCAGCAGACTAACTATAAAAGCCGTAGGCAATCTTAAAATGGATTTTTACATAAAAGATGGAAAATATTTCCTTTCTACTACAGGGTGGTCACCAAATTCGGGAAAAAAAGTTCCCTGATTTTACAGCATCCTTTTTTCAAATTTTCCCACATGTGTAGATCAAATAGATTATTTATGCCAAGAGATAATATGCCAATTTGTTTGAAATAGTTCTGGCAGAAATAAAAAGTTTAAATTATATTGCAAGATGAAGCTTCTAATGATTACCAGAATTCTCTGGGAAAATGGTGTCTAAGTATGGATGAACGAGGAAAACATACTTTCAAAACAATAGAAAAATTCCTTGATTTTTGCAACATTTTTATAAATCCCATGACATTTCCTGGTTTTTTTCCAGAATCAGAAAACTCCCTGACATTTTCCCGATTTCCAGGTTCTGTGGCCACTATGTACTTGATTAACCAATCATGATGTTTAATCCATACCAATCATTATTTATAATTTTTCAGATTAATCTACAATGACACCATTCAAGACTTATAATATATGAACATAATATTCTTTTACGACATTTTTGAAAAATCTGAAGACATGTATAAAGAAGATAATATGTCTCAATTTCATATGAAATGGTACATATATTTTGCAGTTCATTAGGACAATGCAAGAGCAAATGCTTAGTATTACTGAAACTTACGGTAAGCTTGCAACACTCTTTCTTATTAATAGTTGCCAAGCAAATCTTTTAAATAGTTTGGGTGCCTAAAAGTATGGCATTGATTACAAACATAATATATTGCACTTTTTAAATTTCAAACCAATCAAGATGTGCTTTGCTTTGACCCAACAGCCCAATTAAAAGAGGACATTTTATTACAAGCCAACTGGTAGTACTTCAAAGTGTTACAGAAAATAATTAATATCTTTCATAAATGTTTACAAATAGCAACTTACCTTAGTGGACAAATTAGTAAGAAAGCTAGGAGGACTAGATAATTGACATTCTCTTATCAATGAAGAACAAGGATTTTTCATACTAACAAAATTTTCCTGAAAAAAGGGAATACATTAGACTTAAAAAAAATTATTATAATACAAAAGAAAAAAATATACAATGTTACCCTTTTTTTTAGTAATTAATTGCTTATTGAATACAGAGCAGTGTAAGCTATAGCTTACGAACATTTTTGCTAATAATTCAGTTTTATTTGGCTGTCTCCACAACAGGAGTGATTTCAGAAGAAGGCTACTGCTTTGTTCAACAACACACATAAAAAAAAATATCTTTAACAATCTATATATTAAAATGGTTAGCTAAAACTTATTTTTTTAGAGTTGAGGAAATTTATAGAAAAAAAGCATGCAAAGTTTCTTGGTATACAACTCCACTATCAGCAAAAATTAAAATAAAGATCTAAACAAAATAAACTTTTTGAGCATAGAAAACTACTTAACAACTGATAAATACATAAAAGCTACTAAACCCATAATTTACATTAAATAACAGTTACTCAATTGTAGCTATGCTGCAAACCCAAAATACTAATAGCAAGTTGAAGATTTAACATAGTTGATGCTGTACGAGTCAAGCATGGCGCAAATCAATGATGAACACAAATAAGCTTAGACTCAATAATTTATGCTTAAAATTAAACTTGTTCAATTGAATATGCAGAAAACTGCCTGAGAAATAAACATTTAAAAGCATTAAAATTTGTTTAATTATATTTCACTTTAGTCATTACTGAATATAAATTCTTCAAATTGATACTCATTTGTACCTATGCTGCAAACTCAACATACTAAGTGTAGATTCAGGATTTAACAAAGTTAATACTATACGAGTTTAGTAAAGTGCAAATCAATGATAAGCACAAATAAGTACTAAGGCTCAATACTCATACAAAAGATTATATTATACAACAAAAGATTTCAAAATGTTAGAATCAAGGAGAAAGACAAATATTGAGCAGAACAAAAAACATCCACAAAACATAGTACTCAACGAGGTTTTTCCCTCTCAGCAAGCCTTTCTTCTTTGAGCCTAAACATCTAAATAAGTAATAAACATGCCAAAAATAAAATAAATCATTATAGAAAGAAAATAAGTTTAAAATCTGTACAAGTAAAATTAAATCAAATGCAAAACAATCACTTTGTAGTTGTAGCTCCTAAGTAGCTATACAGGGTGATCAATGCACATAATAATAACACAAAGCATAAGGCTAATAAATAGAAAACTAACCTGTTTTATGGAAGATGAATCACTGGACAAAGCAATTTCTTTCTTATATACAGTTTTAATAGGATAAATATGTTGATCTGCAAATGCATATACACTATTTACAAAGCTGGTAAATACTGGTTGAAAGGCACAGTCTGAATTTTGAAGTTTGTTCACAGGACACAAAGGATAAATGATTAAGTTGGATTGTTCTAGATATCTAAAAGAAAAAGATATCCTGTCTATATCACAGCATTTTTTAAATGACAGTAAACACATTTGTTTAATTATATACAGTCAACTCGCGATAACTCAAAGTCTTATAAGTCGAATATTCGTTTATCTCAAAGTTTTCATTAGGTCCCAAGAATATGCCTTGAATAGAAAATAGCTTCGGATAACTCGGAAGAATTTGGCCTGTCCCTTGAACTTCGAGTTATTGTGAGTTGACTGTAATAGAGTTATTAATATAAATTTTTTTAATAATTGGTGATGAGAAAAAGCATCTAATTTTTCACAGTAGAATAAAAAATAACATGCATACTTTGATGATGAAGATTCTTTCCAAATAGAGTTGTGGTGTATCCTGTAGGATGACTTCAACATTAAATATGTAGATATCCACCTGAAAAGTTTGTGAAAATGAAAAACCTAAGTTCATGTTTTAAACACATCAGAATTTTTTAAACAGATATAAACTAGTCATATACTAAAATTCTAATCTAGTGAAATATGAATACATGCTCAAATTATCATCCAAATTTGTTACTTTTATTGTTTTCAATAAAATATTTTTAGATCTAGTATTTAAACTTTTTTTTTATATATATATTTCAAATAAATTAGCCATGAAGTATTTTAATTGCATAAATATATCACTAATAAAACATTTAATAAAAAAAATATCAAAACACTGAATTGTACTTTCCTTCCAAATATAAGAAAATGTTTCATATAAAAATAAAGCATACATATTTAAGGTAAAAACAAATGCATAAATTACTAAGGCCGTAAAAACATTTGGTACATTTCCGTTAAAGGGGACAGCTGGCAATATATAAAATATGGGAAAAACTTCCAAGTAAGGTACGGATTCCACCCCAAGGTGATTTTTAACCAATTAATGGCAGCAGTCACCATTTTTTAATACTAAGTGAACTGCCTATGATTGCCATCATTTGGCGCGGTTTTATGTAAACCACAGAATCAAGTATCAACGGCCTCCTTTAGCGAAAAAGTAGCACATTTCATCCTTGTGATAACGGAAATCACACAAGTACAAATATAACAGGGATGTGATTGATCAAAAGGCAAAAAAGAGGAAATCGAAACATTTAGCACGAAAGAAAGTGCACAATTTTTTTTACAAAAAGCACAAATTTCTTAGTCAATGTAAAGAAAAAATTATCAAAATTTCAACACAAAAAGGCTGCATATTTGTTTCAAAACATTTATATTAGTAAAAAATGATTTTCAAAAAGCATTTTTATAAAGTATATTGTCAAATACAACTTTCAATATATCTAACATAGCAAATATGAGATAGAAGTACTGTATTGTAAAAAATACCTTGCTAACATATTTTTAATTTTTAAAGTACCTTAGCAGTATATCTCTGACGCATTACTGGCTTTTTGTTTCTTACAGAACTATTTTCTTAACATGACTCAATTGCAGTTGAAAAGTTTGCTTTAAGCATTATTCTGGAACAAGCAGCTTAGTTTTGTGTATAAGAATCAGATATTGAAGGATTGTTTGAAAATCTGTTATCTCTCTTTTTCAGATGAATATTTTTTTACAATTTAGCAGCTTAAAGTTCTCTTTGGCACTAGCTTATTATTATTTGAACTTCACTACTTGTCACAGATTTTTTTACTAGGAACTAAGGGAGGGATATGCTGCATGTAGCGAAATTGCACATGTCAATTAATTTCAATTATATAAAAAAATTATTTAACTTTTAAACTATCATTTATATCAAGGGCTAAAATGTAAAAGTGTTTTTCAAGCTAAAATAAACAGTTTTAATACAATAGCAGATCAAATTAAAATAAGAATATTTAGTAAAATTGGGAGATTAGGACTACTTTCTTGAACAAAATTAAATTAAATTTTTAATTATTCTGCATCGATTCAAACCATTCCTAACACACACATTAATCACGGATATAGAGGCCATCACGTCAGCTGAAGACTAGGCAAATGATATCAAAACAGCGGGGAAAATCTCAGCAAAAGCTGCTATTAAAATGGCTTTAAAATTACCATTTTTCCAATGTAAATCTCGGCGATAGCGGCCACTATATCGGTGCAAACCTCAGCATTACATTAAAGCAACAATTGCCAAAAATTAACATCACACCAGTTCAAATATCAGCGTTAACACCCAATATATCGGTGAAAATTTCTGCAATAGAAGCGATTATATTGATGTAACACTCAAAGAAATTGACTATCACAGCATAAGTCTATGTGATAGCAACAACAGACGCCATGGTTGTTATACTGGTGAAACACTCGTAGAAAATAAACATCATAACAACGTAAATCTCGCCGATTGCTCCAGCCGTAGCGGGGCGAATCTCGGCAAGAGCAACCCTTACATCAGCGAAACTAACCAACAGACACCAACAAAAATAAATGATAGAGGCTGCAATCTGAAATGAAAAGTGATCATTTGGAAAGTCCGAAGTACACATGTTCCGTGGTTGTTGGACTTGCAAGCAAGTCTAATAAAATTGTAATGCAGATTTCTATTTAACTCAAGAATGATCAAAATTTCGCTAAACCATGATCGCGACTAAATTCGCATTTAAGAACTATACTATGTTATAACACATACAAATTTCTGCAATAGCATCAGTGAGTGTTAAATCGGAGTAACACCCGATGAAAATAAGCATCACTCAACAACGCAATTGTTGGTGATAACGCTCGTCATAATCACGGGAATACCGGCCATTTCATCACCGCAACACTCAACAAAATGGCCATCACACATCAATGTAAATGGTGCCGATAGAGACTATAATAATAGAGAAAAATGCGGGAGAAATGTAGCCAATCCATTGGTGGGTTTGGGGAAGTTTGAATGTATGCAGGTTCAGAGGTTATCAGGAAATTTCATTCTGAATTCGCATCTATCTCAGGCATGATGGAAATTTCAGCAAAAAAACTGAATTTCTCGGAATTCAATTAGTTTGAAATAAGAAAGAAAACTTCCGAGGGAAGGAGAAAGTCTTTCTATCCCTGATATCAATGGAAAAATAATAGAAAAACGATGATTTTCTTTTCTTGGAAATTTGTAAAACCCAGAAAATATGATAAATTAAAAAAAGCGGAAAAATATGAAAAATTCGAAAAAAGTGGAAATCCGCCGTTTGGCGGAAGGTATCACATCCTTGATATAAGCAAAAAAGATATTTTTTCATTAAAATAGTAGCTAAATGAGACACATATATATAACTATTATACACAAACAAAATAACTACCTTGATATTTGTATTTTGCAGATGTCAATATAAAAACATAATAACAAATATTAGCAAACAGATATTAAACATGACAAGATATTAGGATAAAACAGGAAGAGGAAAAAAGTCTAATCGGTATTAGTGAACAGAATACAAGCAGGCCACGATGATAATCTTTTGTATTGCAAGTTTCTGATACAAGAGCTACAAGTGGTCTATACTGTACCAAAACATTGACCGACAAGCACTGTGTCTCGTATGGGAAAAAATCAGAAAGACTACAACAAGGCACAGCCTGACTACCACCAAATGAATATCTGTCACGATCGCCCAAAGTTTACTCCCATTGAATATGTACAAAAGTAAAAAGGATACTTTTTATATATAACTATAAGAAAATACATCTAAATAGAAAAGTTAAATACCTAGTTAGCAAACCACATAAGAATATCTGTGAAATTTCACCAGTCGATAAGCCCATAAAGCGCATGAAGGAAAAGCAACAATCCTTTAATAGGTACTCTGGAATAAAAAAATTATCACACTGATATAAACTGTAATGGTTGAACAAAAAAATTTAAGGACATTGTTATCAAAAGTGATGGCTAGGAAATACAATAATTGTGTTAATGACTTATAAATTAAAACTAATAATTTTACTGCCCAAATTCAATTTGGTGAATGAGAAATTTTATTTTAGCCTGATACTACTTTAATGATTTTTTAAAAAAATGCAAGTAACCTTAAAAAATCCAGATCTTGATTTCTTTTACATTGTTAAGGATGTTAAAAAGTATCTGGTTAAATAAAATGTTCAGAAAACACTTTAATTTCAAATACAGGAATTTAGTATTTTGTAATGAAACAATTTTTCCAAAGCAAAAATAAAATATATATATATATAATGTAAACTTACTGTCATCAACGTGAGAAGGAAACAAAGTACAATGAATGTTGTTAGGATGAAATATTCCAAACATTTGAAGTGCTATATGTTGCTTTTGACAGTTGTTAAGATATAGAAGGCCTAAAAATTGAGTTGGTATAAATTAAACAATCCAAAGAAAAATATACCAAAATAATTATACAAAAAAAGTTAATAAATTGTTACCTTCTCTATACAATAACTTGGGAAGTACATATGATAGCGACTTCATATAGAATGGGGACTTTACTTCACGTTTTTCAAATAAATCTGGATGATTGCAAACCTAAATATTACAAGTATATAAGGTAAGCTAATAAAAGAAATACTTTAGAGAAATTTAAAAACTTTTTTTGTTACCTGCACTCCATACTAAAAACCTACTTAGTAATACTAATAAGATATAAAAGTTGGAATCTAGAAAACTCTCAAAATTTTCATATTTAAAAGCATAGGAAGGTTTAGGAAGCATATTTAAATTTTTTTCTTAAAATCATATTCTACAGGTATGTACCTTGCAAATATTGCAAAATTAACGAAACTTACTTTTCTGAACTGCATGACCAAGTTCATAAGGCTCGAGGTTGCTGTCTGCGAATGGGATGATAATGTGGATGAAGACTGCATTAAATCATCAATTGATATCTTTTTTCTTAAATTCTGATATAACAGCTTTTGTCTCCGTGTAAGTGGACAGTAGACAAGTATTTCAATCTATTGGAAACATAACTTTAAATATAAAAATAAACTAAGAATAAAACAAATTGTATTGGACTAGGGACTAATTAGTCACCTAGACAGAAATTTGGCTATAACCAAACCCATTCAGGAAATGGTAGACATATTTTATATTAGTTATGTTAATAATAAATAGACAACTTTAAGCAAAAGGCTGGATAACTACACAAGATCAGCATTGTGTTTACCCAGCTGTTTTCATCGCCATCACGATAAAATTTGGAACACTTGAAAATAAGTTGAATTAACCTAAGATACTTAAAGGCACACTTATATAATTATAGGCCTTAGGATTGTAATAAATTGACATCCATTTGCTGCAATCCAAAATCTGCATCTTTGTATCTGATGTACTTCAATAGAAGAGGACTTTTTAACAAAGTGAATAAGCAGGTGAGAAAAAGAACGTTTGAGTTATAAACACCCGAATTAAGATCCAGGGTGCTTTTGGTGAATTTAAAAAAAAAAAAAAAAATTACTTATTGACATGCTTTTTTTTCCCTTCCCATTTCCAGCTAGTCATGACATTATAATTTTGTAAAAGTCTCCTTTTAACATCAAATGATATAAATCTTGAATAATTTCAGAACAAAGTACAATAAAGTCAGCAATTCAGCAAAGTTTACAGAAGCCCCTTTTCCAACAATATGATGTGAGGTGCTATACTAAACTGTTTATATTACATTTCATTTAAAAGGTTTGGTGGTACCACAAGAGCAGTATTAAGTTACAACTATACATATGAAAACTCATTCTAAAATTAAAGCAATTGAAATTAAAATAAATATCCAAAGCAATTGAAATTAAAATAAATATCCAAACATACCTTGTCAGACAATTCATTTTCAACATCTTTTTTCACTCTGCGCAGCATAAATGGCATCAAAATCTTGTGTAACCGAGATAAGTGTTCTATTAAAAAGAAAATGACATTCAAGAACTTCTCTTATATTTGATCAATATTCAGACCAACACACATAACATATCAATACTTAATTCAGGGTGGCCACAAAATTAAAAAAGTTTCCTGATTTTAAGGAAAACTTTTTTTCTCTCAAATTTCCTCAATTTTTTTCAAATGTGTGAATCAAATAGAACATTTATGCCAAATGAAGAAATATGCCATTTTTTTTAAAATAGCTTTGGCAGTAACGAAAAGTTTAAATTATACCATAACATGAAACTTCCAACAATTTCCACAATTCTCCAGAAAAATGGCACTAAAATACAGATAAACGGGGAAAGGTACCTTCAAAACAATAGAAAATTCCCTGATTTTTGCAATTTTTAAAAAAATTCCATGTCATTTCCCTGACTTTAAGATTCTGTGGCCACTATGTTAATTCCTAACACTCAACTTTATTCTTCATGCATAAGATTTACAAACAAAAACATTATGCTGCTCGACACAAGTGCAAAACAAAACTTACTTTCATCAATAATGGATTTATTTTCAGCATGGCTTTCTATGTCCTTTGAAAACCACTCATTAAATTCATCATGGGAATCAAACAAACTTGGCATTATAAAGTGTAGTAAAGCCCATAACTGTAATCAAATGATACGAACTTAGCTATTTAATTGAATATGAAAAAATAGTTGTTTCTGATTTCAAAATATAACTCGTATATAAAAATAAATGAAGAGTTTTGACAAAAAGAATTATGAAGAAAAGAAACAAATATTTCACAAAGAATATTTCAAGGTGGTCATAATTGAACTGACACTGTTTTGAGCCTGTTCTAAAGGAACCTGCTAATGAACTTATCTGCACACAAATTAGTGCACATATTTATGAGACTATGGAAAAATTATATCTATAAAAAATTATAAACAGTGCTTCAATTATTTGCCCCCAGATAGAAATGCAAAACATTGAGAATTAATAAGACAAATAACTTTAAAGGTATTTGTAAGAGAAATTTGAAACCAAACGAAAACAGACCAATGGAAATTGGAATAGCTGTTATATAATTGTTTATATTGAAGCATTAGCAAAAACAGAGAACTATTTTTTTTAATTTTATTTTTTACACATCATTTTCCTTGGTCTCAGTAGTAAATGAACAAAATTTCATTAATATTTGTTGGTTACTACATGCTCCAAACTGTCAGTTTAATTATTCCTAACCTGTATAATTTAAAGAGCAATATGTTTTCATACTTCAGCCATACTATTTTGGATAGGTGTGCCAGTCAGTAAAAGTCTATTGCGGCAGTTGAAAGCAAGAAGAATCTTCCATCGCTGACTATAAGAATAGTATTTATTTAATACTTTAAAAAATACTGAAACACAACAAAATATTTAAATTAATTATTACTTCACCTTGATGTACTTTTGATTGCTTGAGCTTCGTCCAATACCATATACTGCCATTTGATTCGCTGAAAGTATTTTACATCCTGTACCACTAATTGGTAGCTAGTTATGAGAACATGAAATGATGCATTTTCTGTGTGTAGATCAGTCTGGCTCCAAAACTTCCTCAAAACTTTACGATCCGTGGTGTTGCCCCAATAAGGTAAAACCTAAAGAATTGAATCCATGTATCTTAGAATTGGAAATAAAGTTTTGTATAGCTGGAAAGTTAAATATAATGTAAAGTAAATGCAAAGCAGGGAGTGATAAATTTAAGATAATGTAGTCATCCTATATTAATTCACTATATACAAGCAAACACAAAGAACAAGGTGGATATAACAGCAATTACCTTGAATTTTGGTACAAATTTTGCAAATTCTTGCTGCCAATTATGTAGTGTTGAGGCTGGTGCAATAACTAAAAATGGACCCCATATTCCTTGGGCCTAAAAAATATACATTACAATAAAGCCAATACATTTTAACAATTTACGAAAATTAAAGAAACATTACCTTTTTTATATACAACAATGATAATTATATCTTACTTTTATAAGAGTGGCCAAAAATGCTATGGTTTGAACAGTTTTTCCCAGTCCCATTTCATCGGCTAGTATTCCATTTATACCTTTATCATACAAACTGTACAGCCAATTCATACCCTTAAAAGGAAAAATATATAATTACAAATTAAAGGATAAAGTATTTTAAGGCACATGAATAACAACAATGAATATTGAAAAATTAAAGCAGGCCACAAATGTAAAATTTAAAATACCTTTAACTGGTATGACTTTAATTTTCCGACAAACATGGCTGGCTGTGGATGTTCCTCTTCAACATTGATGGATGGATTGGTCAACTTAAAATTTTCATCAACTAGAAATACATTTAAAAGTGGAAAACTAAATAAAAACCTGTTGAAAGTATAACACATTTTACAAACCAAAGTCAACTGTGAGGTATTTGCAAATGCTAGCATACATCATATTGAACACAGAGTAGATATATTAAGGGGGGGGGGGGGAATACAGCTACATAATATAAATGCAACTAAACTCAGTGTTGTAACAGCCCTGGGGTCTGTGGCCTGATGTGTCCAATCCAGCTTACTTGACCATGGAGTCCAGCTTGCCATACAGCAACGTTCCGCTCAGATGGTCAGTCTGAAGCGGAACTCCCAGTGTTATTAGTTCCCAAGCATGCTTGGTTCTCATTTAATTGACCCACTTAAGGGAGCAAGGCACTACCACTGGGCTAAATGCAACTACAAACGTAAAAATTATGGATAATCTTTTCTGCTAACTGAAATAACATTGTTTCTAGGAACTGAATCAAAACACAAAATGCATTATCGAAATTCCAGAATATTTGATGTTTTCTCAACAAATAAAGGAGCACATGGTAAGGTATAAATTATAATAATGAGTATAATCTGTTTAGTAGTTTCAAAATGAGATTACTAATAATGAAATTTAAAATAGAAAATGAATGTAACAAAAAACTTATGACAATGTCAATAAGCAGGGCTGCCACTGACTGTAAGCTTTGAAAATAGTTGCTTTAGTAGCCTCAGATGTTAAAAATAGTAGCCAAAATAGTAGTCTCAAACATTGAAAATAGTAGTCTCAGACGTTGAAAATAGTAGCCTCACTTTTCATAACGATTGTTTTTTTAAGTCGGTAAAGACCTTCCTCTTGTTTTAAAGGTTTTAAGTTATCATCAAGATCGGAATAAAACTGTTGATTTGCATAAACACGAAAACCCAGAAACACTCTTCTTTCAATTCAAAATAGTGTCTAATACATAACATCCCATACGGTAAAAGGCAAGTGTCTTGGGGGAGGCGCTATCGTATTTGCATAATGCGATGGAAGTTGACAACTCAACCGTACTCCCAGACAGCACCTAAGCAAAAAAAGCTAAACTAATATATATATATATATATATATATATATATATATATATATATATATATGTATTTTAATTTTCAAAGTAAAACAACTTTTTGGCAGAAAAACAAGTTTTATGTTTATACAATTCAGGGTGTCCACAGAAAAGTTATTTTAAAATTCCCTGATATTTCTCTGATTATTCCCTGTAACACCCAATTTTTTCCCTGATTATAAGTTATCGACAATATACATATAAATAATAAACTTTCAAATAAAAGAACATTCAAATTCACCATCATAAAGAAAATTATGATGCATGTATTGTTTATCTTTACACATTCATGACACAAATACCAAATTGCTTCATTTAGTGTAGTGTATGTATAGTGTACCTGTACTGTGCGTGTGCAATTATACTTTAAAATCAACTTTTTTTTCATTACAATCTAATTTCAAGAAAAGAGGACTCTACTATTAAAATTCAGATTTAATAAGCTGTTTTCTTAAGTAAAATTTTAAAAATACAAACCATAAATCATGTCAAAATGGATTAAATACACACGCACATTTAACAAATACTCTATATATTATATTAACTTTTTTTATTTTCTGAATACTGGAAATTTTAATCAAATTTTAAAAATCAATAATTACTTTAAAATATTTTCGTAATGTAAAATTTTTATGTTTTATAAATTATATATCAATTTGTGAATTAAAAAAAAAAAAAAAAAAAACTGTCTTCAAATGTAGTTGGATTGGGGGAGTTACACGATTTTCATTGTCTTTTTAGTTTGCATAATTTCGTTGTCCATTTCATTATTTGCATTATTTGAAATTTTCTTTTTTGTTTAAGATCAGCTGTAGCCACTGTTTAGGTACAATACCCAAGCAAAATTTTTACAAATTAAACACATTTTCCCCAGATAATTAATTTTAAACAATTATACATAACAAAATTGCTTTAACTTTAAACTATTACATACATCTATAGTTAAAATGTAAAATTGTTTTCCAAGTTAAAATAAACAATTTTACATTCAATAGCAGTTAAAATGACAATTTTAAATAAGAATACATAATAAAAACTGGGACTATTTGGATTAATTTCTTGTGCAAAATTAAATTAAAATTCTAATCATTCATCATTAATTCAAACCAAACGATGAAAACGATCCTCACATACACACTAATCATGTACATAGCGGCTTCCACACCAGCGAAAGTCTAGGCGAATAACACCAAAACGACATCGCGAATCTGACCAATAGCTTCAGTTAAAACGACTTATATTAAACCAACAATCGGCAAAAATGCCCGTACCGGTGCACGCAAATTGCCTGGTAAGAAGGTTCCGTGATTGTCAGACTTGCAAGTCCAACAAAATTGTAATGAAGATTTGTATCGATCTCAGAAATGACCGAAATTTCAATTAAAAGAAAAAGTCGAAATTCGCGTTTAGCTGAACTGTACTATGTTTGACAGATGCAAACCTCTGCAATAACGTCAATAACTATTATTTCGGAGTAAGACTCGACGAAAATGAGCATCACACAGCAACGTAATAACGGCGATAATGCTCGCCATAATCACAGGAATAACTGCCATTTCATCAGAGTAACGTTCTGCAAAATGGCTATAACATAGCAATGTAAATAATTCCGATTGAGTCTAACATTACAGAAAAATAAGGGGGGGGGGGGGAATAACAATTCTATCGGTGGTTTGAGGAAGTCTGAACGCATGCAGGCTCCATGATTATCAGGAAATATTAATCTCACACCTACGTAAATATCAACGTTAGCATCCAATATATCGATGGAAATCGCTGAAATAGATGCAATTCTATCGACGTCACAATCTACGAAATTGACAATCACAAGCGTAAATCTCGGCGATGAGACAACTATTGAGGCGCAAACCTTGGAATAGTGATTAATAGGGACTAAAATGTACATCACAAGAATGTAAATATCGAGTGATAGCTCCCGTCTAAGCAGCGCAAATCTCGGCAATAACAAGCTTAACATCAGCATAACGCTCGGTAAAACTAACCACCACACACCAGCATAAACAACAGCGATAGATGCTGGCAATCAGCAAGAAAAGTGGTCATTACATGAGAAGTTTGGGGAAGTCTGAAAGTATGTAGGTTCCTTAGTTGTCAGACAAGCAAGTAAACCCAATAAAATTGCAATGCAGTTTTGTATCCGTCTCAGAAATGATGGAAATTTCAATAAAAAAAAGTACTGAAATCCGTGTTTCAGCAGAACTGTACCATGGCTGGCAGGTGCAATCTCTGAAATAGCGTCAGTGTACACATCACGAAAATGAGCAGCACGCAAGAATGTGTTTCTTGCCCTCTATAATCACGAAAATATCGGCCATTTTACCCCAGTAAGGTTAAGAAAAATGACCATCACATACCAAAGTAAATAATGCCGATAGACTACTATAATACAAGAGAAAAATGAGGAAGAAATGTAGTCATTCCATCGGCGATTTGAGGCAAATCTAAACGCAAGCAGGTTCAGTGATTGTCAGGAAATTTTAATGCGAAAATATTACGTGGTCGGTCTTGCAGTTCGAATTTTTGACGTTTTCTTTTTTTAAACTTTTTTAATTTTTTTTCAAATTGATTTTGGTATTTTTGGTAACAGTGTATCTTTAATAGTCAAAATTAAAAGTTTAATTTTAATTTAGGAAATTTCCTGTAAACTTTTTTACAAAATCCCTAATAATTCACTGATTTTTCCCGAAATGCCGAATTCCCTGACTTTTCCCGACATTCCCGATCTGTGGACACCCTGACAATTATACTATATATTGGCAATGACAGGCGAATTTAATTAAGAATTGTTTTTAATTAATTAGTTTCTAATTAATTTGAGAAAAATGTTAGTACCTTAGCTCCGATTTTTTTTTTCATGCTACCATCGGACAGTATCCAATTTCTTAAAAAATAGTCGCCTCAGTCCAAAAATAGTTGAAGGTTTTGTTAAAAATAGTCGTTTTAAGCCCTTTTTTCACTGAAATAGTCGCCTGGCCGCTAAAATAGTCGCTTTAGTAGCCTTTTTAGTCGCCTGTGGCAGCCCTGCAATAAGTTGAAAACTTAAACTGTCAAGACATATAGTACAATCCAAAACATTTAATTTTAGGAGGAGTTAGTTCTCTAGCTAACTAAGCCAAAGTTAATTAAAGGCAAAATAAAAGAACTGTTATTAATTGATCCTTGTAAAATTAGTTTTACTTTTGTTTAAACAAATATGTTAATTTATAACAGCAATTTTTAGATTTCCCTAAAATGACACATTTAGTAATGTCCCCCCCCCCCCCAACTAATCTTAAATACTAAAAATAATTAACAGTGTAACTGAGCAGGGAATAAAATTTCAAAACTTTTTAAGCATTCATTAAATTTTGAATTAATGTAATTATATTCTAACAATACAGAGTGAGCGAGGTTTTCCTAATATTTTTAACATCACTCTCTCAAAACAAGCAAAGTTCGATTTACCACAATCCATGACATATTTATGCATTCATGTACAAGTACAACTGTTTACCAAATATTTATTTACTTTAAGTCCAATTTGTGCTTTAATTCAATTAAATTATAAACTGGAAGATATGAGCAAGCATTACATGAATAATTCTTCTAGTATAGAATTCAGCTGATATTGCATTCCATTTCATAATTAATATTTTTTATGACAGGTATAGAAGAAAACACAATATGAACTATCATACAAAATATGAAATACATCATTACAGTATTTCTTATAAACTAAAAAATTTAACTCAATTGTCACTAAACTGCAAACTCAAAGTACAAGTAGTAAATTGAGGATTTGGTTAAGTTATTGATATATGAAGTAAGAAATAGGTTAACTAATAACATAATAACCTAATTTTCTGTCTTCAAAGAACAAATATAATTTTATTATAAGCTGCTTTTCTAAAACATACTAGTTCATTTTCTTTTACTCATGATTTAAAAATAAGCAAATTTGCTTTAACTTTACACAATGTAAAAAATTAAATTATTCTTGGATATTGCCATAATAAGTTACTGAAAGATTTTGTTTAAAACTGATAATTATAAATTTTTACAATGATTATATAGTTTTTCTACAAAGAAAGATTAATTAAGCATCACATAATCACTTAAATGTCTAACTTTATTATTAGTTCTTAATAAAATACACTGTTACTGTAAATATAACTTACATTCATTTTGCATGGATTGCTGTTCTTTTTTTATAACTGGTGGTAAAACAGCATCAAAAGCAGTAGTCTGAAATGAAGTAAAATTCAACTAAAACTGATAATGTCGTTAAAAAAATTATACACTGGTAATACAGGGATGAGTTTGGTAAAAAATCAAAAAGCTGAAAACAAAAATCAAGAAATTTTATGCATAAAACACATTTTAAGCTATATTTTTAAAAAAATTGTGCTTTTCCATGTGCATTTATAACACTGCACCATTTATGTCCGTCTGTGAGCAAAAATGGCTTAAAATAGCAGCACCTAGACATAGGGATGCACTTTGTGCTGCCATCAGGCATGGTATGGCTCCAAAGGGGATTAAAATAAAAAAAAATCCTGTGAAATTGATGAAAACCGGCAAAAACTTCAAAATTTCAACAAGTCAGACAACTTTAAGCAATTATACCATATTGACAAACAGGCAAAATTTAATTAAATCCAATTTTCTAAATTTTTAAGCTACAAGTATTAAAAATCTTAAAATCTAGATTTTTATTCATATCATTAAGATTGTTCAATAAAATAAAAAACAACAAACAATTGCAGTTAAAATAACAATTTTAAACACAGATTATTTAGAAAAATTACAATTGGGACTAATTTTCCGAATATTTTTATATAATTTTTTACACAAAATGATATAAAAATTTGAGTAATTCTGCATAGATTCGAATCAAACGGCAAAATTTAACCTTAACCAGGCACTAATCACGAATATGGTGGCTATCGCATTAACGGAAGTCTAGATGAGTGGCTACAATTCGGTATTGAAAATCTCGGTAATAGCTGGTATTGTATTAGCGTAAACCTCGGCAAAAATGACCATCAATCTAACTAAAATACTATAAGCAATATCGCTTGCAATACATGCAAAAATCTAGGTATTGGCAAAAACGAACATCACAACAACGTGCATATCGGCGATAGCGTCCACAATATCAGCACAAATCTTGGTAATATCGATCTTTTCTTGATAATACTAGTGCAAAATTTCGGTAATATCGAATGTTACTGCATCATGGCTTTCGACAAAAATTACTCTCATGCCAACAGAAATATCAAAGTTAGAACCAAATATACCGGGGCAACTCTCAGGAATAGCGCTAATGTATTGGCGTAACTCTTGACGAAAATTACAATCACAACAACGTAAATATCGGCGTAAAATCTAGGTATTGGCAAAAACGAACATCACAACAACGTGTATATCGGCGATAGCATCCACAATATCACCAGAAATCTCATCACACATCATCAAAAATTACACATCAACGAGACCAAAATTCATCACGGTAATATCGACATTCTTTCGGTAACATCGGTGTAAATCTCAGATTTTACAACAAGGTAGCACTCAGCGAAAATGACTATCAAATAAACGTAAATATCAGTGTTAGAGCCGAATATACAGGAACATTTCTCAGCAATAGCGTTGTTGCATGGGCATAATACTCCGCGAAAATGAAAACCACAACAACTTAAATCTCAGTGATAAAGCACGTCATAGCCACAGAAATCTCAGCAGAGTGGGCATTACATCAACGTAACGATTAGCGAAAACAAGCTTCACATACCAACGTACGTTTAGACGTACAACAAACAATAATTCTGTGGATGTCAGACTTGAAAGCAAGCACATTATTCGTACACGTTAATAGCGTGAATTAGTATGCAGAAAATTACACAAAAGGATCAAATATCGGAGCAGTAGAAAAAGTCTAAAATACAAGTTTAAGCGCCAACCTAACTAAAAAAATGCATTCCAGTAGATTTTTGTAATTGGAGCATTAATGCCATAGGTTTTCCGCTCTTTCCGATCGGGCGGAAGGGAAGCTGTTTAGCGATTCAGCCTTAGAGAAAAGTTATTTTTCTGTGGAATAGAAAAATCGTGAAAAAAAGAATTTTTTTTCAGGAATTAGAAAAGCGGAACTTTCTTTGAAAACACAGAATTATTTTTTTTTCAAAAAATTTAAAAAGCGGAATTCCGTCACACGGTGGAAAAAACTCATCCCTGGTTATAAAAACATCAATCACTTGCATTGATATGAAATTTGTAAAATATAATATGAAATATCTAGCATAAAAATCAAGAACTGCACATATGTAGAAAATAAAGTAATGAATATTTTATCTAGAACATGGTAATGTTCCATACATCAAATACTACCAATACACCAAAACCACAGATAAACTATCAATACTGTAATGTTGATGCGTATCCATCCATCCATGGTTTCAAAAACACGGTTCCAAAACAGATGGTTAAGCTTCGTTTTTTTTCCAACTTTTCCAGATTCTTCTTCTTTCTACCAGCTAAAATACTGCATCAAATTTGTTTAAGATAGCAGACTCTTAGGATGCCATATTTAAACATAAATCCATGCCAAACAATAAATCATTAGTAAAAAAATCTCTGCATAGTTAACCAACTAAAAAGAAATGTAATCAGAAACAGGGCAGGCAAAATTACATCTACTCATACTCATTAAATACACCCCTTTGCTTCCTATTTTTATTGGTGGTGTGCAATGTTTAAAATCATCTAGTTTGGAGGATAGACAAAAAATTAATCAATAATAGAATTGACTGTATATGCAGTTTAAAAATGTTAAATGGCTCAATATAAAAAACAAACTGGAAGCAAAAGGGCATAATGGTGAATATAAGTACGATGCAGTAAACCTGAACAAATATCTGATTTCACTATTACTTAGGGACAACAACTTGGCATGCACTTTCTAACACATTGGTGTGTGCCTTTTTTAGATCCATTTGTGTCTGTTATAAATTCAAATAAGCAAATCAAAAACATACCTTGCTAACATGGGCTTTGTAGGCACTATCTGCATTTTTTAGTGCTAAAGCTTTCATTTCATCAGGATCTAAATTGAAAAATATACTATTAAAGACAATGCTAATTACAAGATAATGAAATCTATATAAATAAAACTATTTCTTTAATTCTGTGCCTACAATAAATCCATAATTTTACACCTATACCTCGAGACAACATTACTTGAACCTTGAGATAAAATATAGCTGTTTAGCTACATAAGATAAAATGGAAATAGCATTTTGTATTAATTTCATTATGATAGATTAAACATAAAGCAGATCAATAAAGACAAGAAGCAACAACAAAACTCAAAGCAAAATTTCTAATTAGTTTAGGCATTTGAATTAAGTTGACACTTGAAAGAAATAACTCAGGCATAGAAATTAGTGTATTAAAACAATAAATGCAATACAAATCTAAATAGAAAATAAAAAGGCTCAGTTTATAAAAAAATAAAGCACAATAACTGTTGGAAATAGTAAAATGATCAAATCTATGCACTTTGGCTACACTTACTGTAGTTGTCATCATCTTTTAAGAAGGTTAATGTAGGAGTGCTTGGATCATTTTTGGGTTCATCCAACTGATTTAGAATATGCTCTTCTTGAACATCTTGTAGACCAGATATTTTTCTGCTCATAAAATGAGCATAAAGTTCAGTTTGAGTGATTAAGAAGTTAAGTTTTCTTTGTTGACGCTTGGCCTATAATAAAAAAGGATATAGTACATACAATAAGATATGTTACAGTTCTAAGGAGAAAAGGCTGAAAATCACACGAGACAATAAAGGATTTGCATCAATTACATTCACGATCAAATTCTGTTTTTTCAAGAAACTGTATTATGTCTGTATACATTTTTAGAACCAAATACACCTTTGAATTTTAGGCTACGCCTTAACTTTTTTTAAACAAATATATACTTTTTCATAATTTCAGAAATATTGAGATTCTTCACATATCACACGAAATATTTCCCCCCTACACACATACTTAAACAGAATATTTTAGCTCAATCCATGAAACAAAGATTTTACACTGAAGAAAAAATATTAATAAAATAACGTTACAAAGCCTAATTTTCAGGTAATTAAGAATACTTATACTTTGGTTTTGCTTTTTCAACTCAGCATATAATGACATGTTTGAAAATGTAAAGAAATAACCTGTATTTAATAATATTGATATGGATGGAGCCAGAGATTAAACTGTGGGCATTCCTTTTGCAAAATGCTTAAGAAATTTCCTAAATGCTAAAACTGTAAAAATTAATTTAGCTCTTTTGTTAAAAAATTTAACCCCTTGACAACTATAAATGAGACAATCTCGATAAAAGACAGGAAATTAAATAAGTATTTGTTTACAATAAATCCATACTGACCATATGTTTTGGTTAGGGTCGTATCATGATCTAATTTGAAGTTACGTTTTGGCACCAGGCAATTTTATTTGTATGTCAAAGGATTAACTACAAAATTAGCAAAATCGCCCTATTTATTACCCAAAAATTAGTCATCGACCTAAAAGAACAAATAAGCTAAATGTTGAAGAGGTTATTCTAGTTGATATTTGATATAAAATAGTATTCAATTTATAGCTCATATTGAATTTATTCCAAAACTTTCTTGACCTATTTTAGATTGAAAATCAAGAATAAGCAATTCATTTATTTTAGCATTTTGCTAAAAAGAAAATTGTGACTTGAGCTTTATGCTATAGAAATTTTGTACCCCAGCTTTAACACTGGATGTAGAACTTAGAAAACAGCAATACCTATATAAATATAAAGAGTATAATAAATTTGTACAGTTAAAAGTTTAGTTATACCTCTCTAAGTTCTATGTCCAACCTGAGTTGTTCTTGAGCTTCTTTTTCAGCTCTTTTACGGTGCTCCTTTTCAACTTTTTCGTATCTCTTCCAATATAGCATCATTTCTTTAGTGAGTCGACGAGCTCGGGTTGGAATGTCCTTTACCAGCTTTTGGGAAACTAGTGTTGATTTTCTGACTTCTCGTTGGCAGGCTTGTGCAAGCTGCAATACAATTTATAAAAGAATACAGTAAAATGAAAATTATGTTTTTTAAAGGACTACCTTCAAATTTGTACAGTGGATTTCATTCATAACCTCATAGTAAAATATGTATGGAAGAAATTTTAATAATTTTAAAGTCCTGAAATTTCCTGAAAGTCCTGAAAGTCAAAGTCCTGAAATTTTAAAAAATTTAAGTGATTAACTAATTCTACCTCGATTTGAACAAAAACAGCATATTTTGTGTTTTATTTACAGCTTCAATTAAAACAAAAACTTACAAAATAAGTATCCTTATAAAAATTACGACACAGTAAACCAGTTAACAAAATATACAGTCCAAATTTGGATTTTAAGCAAATACAAAGAGTGCCAAGATAGCAACATACCTTTTTTGCTACAGTCAGAGTTTCTTTATGTGCTGCAAACAATTGTTTTTGAGCCTGTAAACAATAAGAAGTTATAAACTATCGAATCAAACTTAACAATTAAATTTATCTTACAGGGTGCCCAGAAAGAATAAAATCCAAATACTCCTGATATATCATATCCAATACAAAAATTGTCAGCACACTTTCTAACTTAAAATTAAAGAGAGTTACCAAAATATATATATATAATATTTAAAATTTCAAACAGAATTTCGATTTCAACAATTCAGCAAATCATTATACCCAAAACTATTCACAGCACCACTGTACTTTCATCAGCAGTTTTTAGTTTACTGGTCCATTGGATCATTTCTTCCACAATATCCAGGAAAAGAAATGATTAGGACAACAAAACACTTTTTATAAATACATCTAGTTAATTTAACACTTACACGTCCAATTTCTTTCTTTCCTATGGCTACCCAAAGTCTTTTTCTTTTCATATTCATAACAGCTTCATGATTGACAGAGCTTTTCTTTTTTGAGTGATGTTTCTGTGTAGGATGATCACTGGCGTCATCACCCTTTTGACCTTTCTGAGACTTTTTCATACTCGAACTGGATTCCTTTCAAATAAGACAATGAAATTAGATCAAAACAAAATCATTAGTTATATTCATAAACATTCAAAGTTATATCCACTCTTAATTACTAAAAGGCTTTTTAAAACAAAATATATTTAACAATTAAAAGAAGCCACTTATGATTTGATTGTCTACTAGAAAAAAGTAATAGATATTTTGCTTATGAAAGTTAAATTGCAAAGAGTGAAGAAAAATGAAAGTCTGTTACCTGCTCGTCTTTTGAACCTTTTCCTTCTGTCTTGCCTTTCTTCAGTTTAACTATACAAGTTAAAAAGGATTCAAGATTTACAGTAAATTCATCATTATTTCACTTAACAGTAGCAAAATTATCAATTGTGAATAAACTACTTTTAAAATTTTATAAAGCATGAAATTTTAGAAAGTAATAAAGGAATGAAGATAACAATAGTTTTAATACAAACTTATTTTTCCCATACATAACATAAACCTTTCAATTTCTAGAGTTTGAGAGGAAAAATAATAAAGAGATTTAAGATCATTAAAACTTAAGAAAAAAATTGTATATTTTGAAAAAGTGCACTTAAAATTTGCTGTGCTATAGTTGGCAATAATCACAATGTAAGAATTTAAAGCAATAGGTAATCTGACAAGAAATTAGATATCAATAAATGGGATTATCAAAAAAATTTACCTCGAATATTGGAATTTGGAAAGTAATATCAAAATTAGTAATATATATAAATATATACCAGCACTTACCAATCATTAAAAAATATTTAGAAATTTACTTACCTTTCTTTTTGTCAGTTTTCTTATCTTTCAACTTTTTCCCACCAAGAACAAGCTTTTGGTTTTCATAAAACTTATCATAATTTGACAAAAGACCCGATCCATAGTATTGATATTGCCGAAGCTACAAAACATAACAAAGAAGGTTGAGAAGCCTTTCCCCACTTCAAAACTGATTATGAAGAAGATAAAGATATACAATGCTTACTTCAGGATTACTATGAAATTCAGTTTGGGATGACTTTTGCAATTTGTGCAATTTCAACATATCATGCAGATCTTCTTCAGTTATAGAATCACTGTCGTCCGAGTCTGAAGAGTCACTCAGCAATATATCCTAAACAAAGAATTATTTACAAAATTAATGTATAAATTTTATTGAATTTTTATCAAAAGAAACTTGGCGTATATGTTTATAACTTATGCGATTATTTTAGAAATTGCGTTTTTTTCCATTCATAATTAATAGAAAAACAATATTACTTTGATTTTATAAGGATCAAGATTAATAAATTATTACTTTTTAGCAATTTTTTTTGCAAATATTAATTTTTTCTAGTGTGGGTGACATCCATAAATGTATTTAATAATCTAAAAGTATTTATTATACATGCTAGTTTTTTTAAAGCCCTATTATATTTCTTTATTTAATCAAATTGAAATTTTGTTTAAATTGTCTAAAGCAGTGGTTCCCAACCTTTTTAGTTGTGCAGACTACCTACTTTGTTAAAAAAACGTTTTGCAGCCCACTAGCTAATAGAATATGTGCGTACTTCAGTAATTAATAAAACATACTGTAAAAGAAGGATTAAACAATATTTTTTTTTACAAAGAAAGGAACTTTATTGTTTCCACTTTTACTATCACAACTATAAGAAAACTAAAAAACAAGTGGTCCAAGTTAAAAAAAAAAATTAATGGGATTTTTGACATTGTTTGTCCCCCATGAGAGAGTCAATATCTGGCTTAAAACTGAATAGTTTTATAATTTAGCTATCATGCATTATTCACTCGTTGCACCATCGACTCAATTGTTCCTATCTCTACTTCTGAAGCGACTATAATATTTTTCTTGATTTAGATTTGCGACCAGCGTCCACAGCCCAGTACCACGCTACTCGCGACCCATGGGTTGGGAACCGCTGGTCTAAAGGACAATCTCAAAGCTTTACATTTGAGCCCATATTCCAAAAATACAAAATAATTAATAATAATTGTTTGATTAACCATACAAAAATTTAAACCTCAAATATTTCTTAAAAGTGATATATAAAAAAAAGTTGGAAGTCCTTAAACACAAATTCCCACATATGAAAACAATTTCACTTGTATTACCTTCATTTTGCACAGTGTGCAAATGGGTTAGTCTAAATCAGGGTACCAACTGAAATCACCGAATGAAAATCAATGACTTTTCACCTAAATAATATTTTTAAAGACCTTCAAAAATTTGTTTTCAGAACATCTTTAATGTGTGATGTGACAACTATTTTGCCTATAGCTCTAATACCAAAATCTTTTATGCACAACTTGCATTTCACCTTCCAAACAGACTTTGATGAAGTTGGAATCTATTTTTCATATGCACTGAGCTTTAGCCATAGCACATTAAATGTTCACTTTCCAGGCATAGCATTAATAAGTTGTTTCTGTTAAAAAAACAAAACATAAAAACAGCAATTGTTGGTTAAATACTCTTTTGGCTTGCAAAACAAATACTGCTCTCCCGTGATTGTTTCTCAGAGTACAGTGAGTTAACTGAAACACTGTTTGAATTCCATGCCACCAATCAGCAAATATGAACCTAAAAACCGTACAAATTGACACATGCTTACTATAAATATAGCACAAAATTCCAGTGGGCTAAGAGATGATCTAGCAGGAATAATAGTTGAATTTTTATAAATATTGTAATTTGGCATGAAACATCAGCGAAAATTAAGGACTTTGAATGACCTCTAAGCATTTTCAAGTACTTTTAAGGCCTGGAAAACAAGTTTTAAAATATTAAGAACTTTTAATAATCGTGGGAAGACTGTAATATATTTAACTACCAACTTTAAAAAATACCTTTTCCAGTTGCAGGTCATTGGGAAATTATAGCTTAAGGAGAATAAACTAAATGTACAAAAGAATAAAACAAACTTATATAGTTTTTTTAGTGAAAATCTTAACATAACATTCCTTCAAAAGAAAAATTACACATTCATAAAACAAGGGAAGTTTAAATTGAAAGGGATTTGAAATAAATAGACAACAAATATAAATAGAATTCTTACCTTCAGCCACACCCTATTCTTCTTAACTTTGCTAAAATTATAGAGACGAAGTCTATCGCATCGTCTCTCTGTAATGATAAGGCATAAATTTGTAAATAGTCTAAGTAATGATTTTTAACATTTTATATTACTTCAGCAAATAATGGTACCTTGTTTATAATTGAACTTCTCCTTAAAAATGTCAGTATCCATTTCATAGTCGGAGTGGCTTCCATCATCAGCATTTTCAGGTTCACTGTTGAAAATCATTTTTTCCTTCTTTTATATTAGAAAATAAGCATTACACAGATAAGAAAAATCTATATGAAATTTATATCCAAATGTAGTTTGTTGTACATTTAGATCCAACTACAAAATTTTAATTATAATGTCATCAATCTACAATTACAGCTTTAAATTTTGCTAAAGATATAATATGTGTACACAAAAACCAACTGATATATAAACTATTTCACTTATTATAACATATAAAATCAATGAAGAATGCAGTGCAGCTAGAGGGGTACAGCAAGTACAGCCGGGCTGCATCTAAATTATTAGTGTAAAATTAAAATTTACTAATTATTGCTAGTCAACTTTGATTATTAATTTTACTAATTTCCTTAAATGTAGATTAGAATTGTAAATGACGATGGAATTTCTACGGTAAGTAAAAAAAAAACTCCGATAAATAGCAAACCTGTTGTGCAATGCACAATTGAGGAAAAAATCCTTGCTTAAATCAACTAAACCTAACGATGGTCGAGTGAGTACAGCCAGAGAGTGAAAGTTCCAAAAGGGCTGCACATTGCTACAGAAAATGCTCGTATGAAATCTCCCTCTACACTAAATGTATAAAGCATGGTGCCAAAACAGCCCTTACGAATTTCACGACTTTGGCTGTACTTGTAAATTTGATGTACCGATTGGCTCGTTGCGAGGATGTATGGGTGGAAGAGAAACGAGCATTTCTTGGAATTTTCTCTACCAAAGGGAAATAGTTTCCATGATAAGTTATACATGTAATCTTATTACTTCTAAACTTATAATTGGTGTAAGTTGGTAGTTTCGTATAAGTTAATACTAAAATTTACATTTGAACCATTTTGAAACACACAAATCACATTATAAGGAAATAAAAATAAGTTTTTTTTTTCTTCTAATCATTTTGTAAACATTGAAAGGAAACTTTGAGTAATTAAGATTATAGAATTTTCATTCATGAATGAGATGCAAGGGGGGGAGTCGCTGTTCTGACTGCACTAACATTTTTGACCATGGGCCGCCACTGGGAAGATTTACGTCCATCATGCACAAGTTTAGACGCAGAGAGAATAAGAATTACCTTTGTGACTCACTGAAGACGGTGTCGACATAATTAAGAAATGGTTCCAATCGAACAGCTTGTTCTAGTCGTTGCAAATGAAGAGGTTTAGCAAGTAATCCATGATCATTATTTATGGAGGCTTCAGTTTCAGCCCGGCTAGCCATCCCTGTAAATATAGAAAAGTCTTAAATTTTAATTAAGAAAAATTTATATTGTCAAAGAGAGTCAAATAATGCAAGTAAACCATTAGTAACTTTAGCACACTATTATTAAAAAAGATCAATCTTAAGGTAATTGAAGAAAAATACAAAATTAAAACTGATTGCATGAAAGTGAAAATTTGATATGGAATAAAATAATATTATAGAAGACATTTGTTCCAAAACTAGTCATTTGTAAGATATTGTTAATTGAATGTTTACTGTAATCAGAAAAATGAAAATTTGAGTAGTATTCAATCTTTCACCATATATTTGTGAGTATTTGGAATGTGTTTTGGATGTCTATTTTTACCAAATTATGAAGCACACAAATCAAACATCATAAAAGCAAAACATATATCTTGTAATTTTGATTATAGTTAGGGGAGCTAACACAAGATGTGAAAATAAAAAGACAGGTTGGAGCATTAACTAGAAACTTAACAGTTACAAATACAATGCAATTGTTTTGTTGGAAAAGTCTCAATGGATTTTTATTTTTTTTATTTTCAAAAATATTTGAATCAAGAAAAACCAATCAATGATAGATAAGTTGTCTGCTATTAACCAATTGCCAACTTACAGTGCCCTTCATAATTTGTCGTTCACAGAAGGACTTGGGGGAAAATTGGCAAAAAACTGTACAAGCAGCTGATTTACAGCCTAATTGGAATTTAAAGCAAGGAGTTTTGAAAAGACAAAACAAGCAGAAATCAGAGGGTGCAAGATCAGACGATCCCATCTAAACTCATTTCGTAACGGTTATTAAACTTGTGTGAAATTTTGTAATAAAAAGGCTCCTTTACAATTAACAAATTCTGAACAATTTCTGGGGAGTCGATATGATCGTTCAAGCTGTCCAATTACTGACAAAGCACATTCCAATTCACTGTTTGATTCCTAGATAGGAAGTCAAAAATGCGATATCTTTAAAAGTTCACTACGTGGAAACCATAACCTACAACTAGCCAACTGATGTCGTTTGAGACAGCATCACTTCAGGACCGAGATTGTTTGTCCACAACCTTGTTATAAGCAATCCTTTTTCATCACCAGTTATTAGTCACTGGGAAAAAGCATGTTTCACTAGCATATTGCAAGTGTTCATAAGGAACTCAAATATCAAGCCTGCATATTTCATCATCAACTTCAGAAGGTCTTGAGCGCTTGTATGGTGAATGTTTGATGTTACTGCAATCCAATGTGATAGGCAATTGATTAATATTTTATTGATTCAATGATTTCTTTTTTATAATTAAATAAGACTTATCTCCGACAAGTTAGTATACTTATAAGATAAACTAGTACCTTTCATGAACATCAATCAGAGGTATCCCAAAGGTGTATTGCAAATTGTATTTTTGAGAAAAAATTACAATTTATTCTTGCATCCAAGAGATTGCAGGATCTATTGGCTAAATTTGTCAGCAACTTAGAGGGTTAAAATGACTGATCAGTGATGCTGCCAGAACATTGTTCAAGGTATAATGTAACATGCCATTTCACAAACTTTTTCAAATTGTACTAAACTAATTCACCCTGATAATGTAATTTTGAATGAAAACTAAAAAGCGTATTCAAACAGCTTTACATGCTATAAATTGTTTCATATTATGAAAAAAAAAAGAAATACGAATTTCTCTATTTGCATTTTTGGAACTCAGAATAGATGTTTTTAGAATGAGAAATATTTATGGTAAAAATATTGGGGAAAACAAAAAAAAATTTAAGGAAAATAATAAAATTTTCAATTTTACAAACAAGAATATTTACAAGTTGCATGCGAAATCAAGTTTTTTACAATTGTATAAAAATATTCGTATTTAAAACATTTGCATCACAACAATACTCGAGTGTTTGAATTTCTTAGTATTAAAACTAAACAGTTAAAAAGCTGATATATCGGCCATTTATGAAAAACAAATTTTGTAAACAGAGGATCAATTCATAATTCAATGCAGCTTCTATTTTTTTTTAAATAGCGAAATCGTTTAAGCCTATTTTATTCCCGATATTTTTAATGTTTGAGTCGTTCAGATCAACAATATAAACAGAGAAATTTTGTTTAACAACAAACCCCCATGTTTTCATTTTTACCCTATAACAAGTGCAACATACCTTAAAGTCAATGGAAAATAAAGAAAAGAATTTTCCATTAATACACTGGTCTCTAGATTTATGATCAGCAAAATGGCGTTGGCAAGTGTAATTCTCCTTCCATATACATTTCTTCGCTAAAACTACTCTCATGACTTTCCTTTCATGTCGCAAGGTGCAAATCATCGCCATATCCAATACAGCCTCGAAAACAGGGAGTGACCGCCATTTATATAGAGCAAAATTTTTAACAAAACATTTGATGTATTGAAAATTTTATTTGTGAGTATGAATTATTTGTAATATGCAAAGGAATTTAAGCACTAAATGTAAAATTCGTTCAAAATAAGCATTTTTAATATTTTTATACATCTCGAACCCAGACTCTTACTTACTTATGATATCATTTTGTTTTTGTAGTAGGCAACAGCTACAAATTCGCATTCTACTATTTTGGGAACGCCGAACCTGGTAAAAGAAAATATTAACAGCGTTTGTTATTTTAAAGAAATTTAAATTTGTGTATATTTTCGAAACTTACTTCCAAGTAAGTATCAGAGTTTTTTGTTCAAAAAAATTTCGTGCTTGCTGGATTTTAAAAATGGCTAGTTAATTGCCATGTATAAACGTTGCGAATCCCGAAGGTTATGATAAGATTTCATAATAATGATCGATGATAATAATTTGTTCTAGCGGATGTTCTTTTTTTTAAACATCTTTTTTTGTGTCTCCTTAATGCGTAATTCTATAGGAATCTAATTGAATGACTTTATATAGATTTGTAAACGCGCATTTTTGTATAAAATATGTTTCATGTAATGTGGAATAGGGATGAGCTTAGTGGTTATTAATAAATAACGACAGTTATATTGATATTCTTAGGAAATAACAATCACTTTTGATTATTATCCGTTATATTTTTAAAAGCTTCATAAAGAAAGCAAAGTGGAGACTTAAATATGAAACATATTTAGAAAAACCACTAACCGCTATTTAGTAACGTCCCTCCTCTTTAGATACCATTTAACCAGTAATAGGTAGAGTGATGAATTTCAAAACAAAAATTATGAAGTACAAAATTCTAAAAAATAATAACTGGACCTAAAAATAAATACGAAAAACATTTTTTTAATTTTTATTCTTAATAATAGAAAACTATTTTGTTAGTTTAATTAAAAAGTAAATGTATATAAAAATAAAATATCTACAAAGATATGAAATATAACACAGTGACTAATTTTCGTTAATTTGGTAAGAAAAATAAAATCGAGCTATTAAAAAAATTCTAGTGAAATTTCGAAACACTGTGGAACGCTAATGTCAGGCGGAAAAAATGTTTTGCAGCAAATTTTAATCACAGTTTTATTTTTATTTTACCTTATCAACTTGTTTAACCCAATTAAAGTTATTGAATATAAATTACTTACATGTATCTGTTGTCTTTCTTTAATTTGAAGATTAACTTGCCCAATTATCCAGCAATGAAAGATGTAATTGGGTAAACATTTTGCCACAGTTTTGTTAATATTGGCATATCAGTCATATTTAATATTTGAAAAGTCATCTCACTGCATCATCCTCAATGAAGAAATTCTTTAAACTTTAAACAAAATGGTTCCTTATACATCGAAAATGCATAACAATATTTACGTACAGTAATGCATCATTCACACATATTGTCATAAATCTTACACTATTATAACTAACTTCATTAATTGTGTAAATATTCGGTAATAAGTTTTTATAGATACATTAATATTTCAAGAGTTAACTCATGGTTATACTAATCTGAATATTCCTGCAAACATTGATTTAAATAACTATAATTTTACTATCTTGATTTTGCGCTTGTATTAAATAAAAAATATAATTTAAAGAAAGGGGAAAAAAACATTTAAAAAATCACACATAAATATTATCAAATAAATCATTTATATAAATAAGAAAACACCTTGTGTTGGGTGAAACAGAAGGTATAATATTTTAAAAAGGTTTAGAGTGATAGGAAAGATTTTAAGAACTTTTGATGTAAATTATAAAATGTTTTTAAAAAATTTACTTTGATATTGTTCAATTTTAAAATTTACTTAGCCATATATTTAAAAAAATCAACTCACTGAATTCTTTTCCATTGATAATACTTACTAATTTGTTATCATGAAATTTATTCTTCACCAAACGAAAAAATTCTAATAAAAACCGGACAAATTCTTACAGTATACCCGGTTGTCTTAATTCCAAATTAACAAAAGAAAATTCTTTACTTTTTGCCTTTGATCATTTTCAAAGATGCCAGCCCATCTAAAGAGGACTAACTGAAAGGAAATGAACTCAAATATAACAACTAAATGAAATCAATCCTTTCCGAAAAACCTCTCCTAGCATTTCATAACATAAACAAAAGAGCCTTTCGGAAAACAAAAATCTCCGACGCATTTCTTCACCAACCCCCAAAATCATACGAACCTTCGCCTTTCTCCTCCATCTGTGTCATTCAATCAATCTATAAAAAAAAAAATTGCCGAGTTCCCATCCATCCCCTTTCCACCACACACATTTTTCTTCACTGCACCCCAACACATTTAATGTGAATCATAACAATACATCTACTCCAAAATCAAGATATAAACCTACCTAAAAAAAGAAATTGGTACTGAAGTCGAAAAATTAATTTACATCAATATGAAAATCATAACGAAATTTAAAATTGCGCCATGAAAAAACAGTTTACTTAAGAAAGAATGGTTATATTTATATTGCTCAAAAGTTATCCCAATACGAAACTTCTGTTAGTATCTTATAACAGTTATATCTACTTTTACTTAAAAATATATCAATATTAACTGCTGCAATTCAGACTAGTTATTTGAGAAATAACGAATAGTGGTAAAATCGAAATATCAGAATCACAGTGGTTTCAAAATATATCAGAATCATGATGGGATTGTTATATCAGGATAAAAATATTTTTTTCCAATCACCGTTACAACACCCATCACATTTATGAACATGCAGCGCCATCTATTGCATTTAAAATAACTCGATAACTTTTAACTGTTATTAAAATACAGCTCATCCCTAATGTGGAATTGTTCAACTGATGTTTTCAGCTTTCTAGAACACTTCAGAATATTGGGTTGCATGTTTTCTAACTTGAGCGTGCAAGAAGCACGTAGTAAAACAATTGTGAATATCTACTGTATTCTGAATATTTTGTTTAGTACTTATTTTACTAAAAATTTTTTTATTTTTTAGGACTATCATGAGTACCAGAGTCTATGTGGGTAGATTGGCATACGATTGCCGTGAACGGGATCTTGAGAGGTTTTTCAAGGGATATGGGAAAATTAGAGAGATCCTTTTGAAGAATGGATTTGGATTTATTGTGAGTTCTTTTAAATTTTTATATGTATGTAAATAGAAAATATTGAAAGTATAACAAAAAATATATATCTTAAGTGTTTTGTTTTACAATGTGTTAAACATAGACAGAAAAAGCACATTGAGCAAGGATGTCCAGTGAAACTGAAAATATGAAAAATGGACATAGTTTAAAAAATATCGGGGATTTTTTTAAATCAATTTACATGCAGAAAATTAATATTTCTTGTATAAATTTAATATGCCAAAATTAAAAAAAAAATTCCATCAAGGAAGAATATATTTTCCCTATTACCAAATTAAATTATGAAGAATTATTTATTTTGAATTTTCATTTACTTATTCAGTATCGTAAATATTCTTTGAATAAATTTGTCAAATATTTTTTTTCACTACATTTTTGTAAATTTTATTTATATTTATTTACATATACATTATCATATTTATATTGGTGACTAGAAATTATCAGAAATTCCAAATGCTGACTTTTTAAAACTGGACACATCTTATTATAAATTGTCCAGGATGTGTTGTGGTCAATTTTTGTTCCTGTTCAATTAGTGACTATAATCTCTCCTAATGTGGCATCTGTGACTTCACAATATTTTTGCATGTACAGTAAAAGCCCAATTATCCGGCATCGACGGGAAATTAAGATTTCCGGATAACCGAATTTTCTGGTTAATTGAATGTAGCATACATGTGATTCTTCCGCGAATTAGCGGAAATCCGCAAATTTTTTTATGTGAATTAGCGGAAATCCGCGAATTCATCATCGGCTGAAAATCCCGTTATCCGCTAAAATTTTGAAATTAGATTAGATAAGTTTTAAAAAAAATATTCAGAAATTGTTTTGAAAAGTCAGCCTTTTCCATCATTCCCTAAAATGTTTTATTATTTCAACTGACGTGTCAAGGCCATTCGATCGATTTCCTTTTTTCATAAAAAGAATGCCCAGTGCGCTCGTTTCCCACTGTCCTTTTTCCACTATAGTTCAGGACTTGTTTTAGTCTGAACTAACTTGGTTAAAGAATAGTTAAACCGGTTTTCGATGCTGTTGCTTTTGTCACGTGGTCTTCATACATATGATTCTTCCGCAAATTTGGGGAAATCCGCGAATTGCATCAAAATTATCCATCATCCACTAAGAAACTTGTTTCAATTTTGAAAATAGATGTATTCAATTTTTTTTCGGAAATCGTATTGAAAAGTCTGCTTTCGTCCTTCATTCCCTTAAAATGTTTCTAATAAAAATCCTATTCAAATTCAAAATCTCAAACTAAATTAAAAAATGTATAAAATTTGGCAATTTACCGCCGTGGTTTTTTTTTTTTTTTGCAAAGAAAGGTATTCTTACCAATTTGATTTAAAAAAAATTTCAGTGGATTGAATCTTGAATGCCAGGTAATCGGACTTTTTCTGTATTCAACTTTTATTACAGGGTGTCCAGTAGTTGGGAAATATACTTGAATTTTTTGCATCTCGGGAAAATCGTGGATTATGCTTGAAATTCGTATTAATGTTGGAATTTCCGGTTGAATTCAGAAATTTAACACTCCTCTTCAGTATCGGAAAAGGTCGTCTTATATCGGTTTTTTTTCCACAATTTTCCCATTGATCTCGCGGATCGAAAGTAGTTTCTCCTTCCCTCAGAAATGTTCTCTTTAAACATGGTTCTATTCGAAGATTTTTGACCGAAATTTCGAACATGCCGGAGATCGGTGGAATTCCCTGACAAACACGAAATCTGCACACGTTTAAACTCCGCCAAACCACCGATGGAATGAATACTTTTCCTCAGAATTTTTCTTTAATATCATAGCTTCTATCTGCATTATTTACGTTGATATGCGATGGAAATTTTGCTGAACGTTTCGGTGATGAAATGGCCGTTTTCCCGTGATTATGGCGGACGCTATCGCTGAGAATTACGTTGTTGCATAATGATAAATTTTGTCTGAAATACGGATTTCCGCTCTTTTCTTATTAAAATTTTGATTGTTCTTGAGATCGATACTAATCTATATTACAATCTTATTGAGCTTGCTGGCAAATCTAACAGCCATGGATCTTATGTGCGTTCAGACTTCCTCAAACCTCCGATGTAATGGCCAATTTTTCTACAGATTACCAATCTCTATCGCCATTATTTACGTTGGTGTATGGCACTAAGTTTCGCTGAGCGTTGCGCTGCTACGGCGGGCAATATCGTCGAAATTTACGTTGTTGTGGTGTTCATTTTTTCCGATTGTTGCTTTAATGTATTTACTCGGATTTTCGCCGATACGGTGGCCGCTATCGCCGATATTTACTTTGGAGTAATGGTAATTTTCAACTAGGGGCTTAAGCCGTTTTAATAGTAGATATTGCGAAATTTGCAGCGCTCTTTAGGTGTCATTCGCCTAGGTTTCCGGTGATGTGATAGCCACTATGCCTGTGATTAGTGTTTGTGTGAAGATCAGTTTTGCCTTTTGATTTGAATATATACAGAATTACTAAGATTTTAATTTAATTTTGTGCAAAAAATTCGACTCAATTGTCCAATTTTACTGTATATTCTTATTTAATATTGCAATTTTAACTGCTATAATATATAAAATAATGTATTTTATCATAAAAAAAAAAAAAACAATTTTATATTTTAACTAGAGCCATTAATAATTGTTAAAAAGTTAAAGCATTTTTTTTTTTTATATAATTGTTTAAAATTGGCTTTTTCAGCTGTGGAAATTTGAAGTTTTTTGCTTGGGTACTGTGTTATGGTCAGTTACATGTAGAATCTCCCTCCCTTAGTACTTATCAACAGAAATGTTAGTGATAAGCAATTGTTTTCAAAGAAAAAGCTAGTGCCAAAGAAAACTGAAAGAAAGAACTACAAAAGTTGCCAAATTACAGAGAAATGTTTGCCTGATAAAAAAAAAAATCCTAAGTTTCAAACTATCCTACCACATTTGAATCTTATACTTAAAATAAAGCTGTTTATTCCAATGCGGCTGATGTTTAGCACAAACTATTAAAGTGTACACCTAGTAACATTCCCTGTGTTTTTTGTCTGCTTAGATTTAGACCTTCATATTTATGACTTGGTAAACTATCTTGTATCTTTTTTTTCTCTCAGTCTCAAGTAAGAGCTTTTAAAAAATCCTCTCTTCCTATTTTCAATATAACAACCCACTTCTTTTCTGATAAGCCATTTCTTATTTTCATACAATTTTTCTAATTTCTAAAATTAGTTCAGCACACTATTAAGTGGGGTATACTTTGGAAAATATGGTGATAATTGGTCGCAAGAGGGGTCCTTGAACGTTTTTTGATGATGTTTGAATTTTTATTAGAAATTTTGCTGGACACCCTGTATTATAATTTCCGAATGTGTACAAAAACATTTAAGTCAAGTTAAATTTTTCAGTTATGATTAATACATGAATACAGTTGTCTTTATTTAATTATTGTGTGCGTGTCAATCACAATGAGACGTGGTTGTAGAGTTGATAATTGAAATCAATCTTATATCCAAAATTTAACTAAAATTTTTATTGAATTTTGTGCGCTATATGTTTTTGTGTATTATGCTGTAAAATGACAAAAAACATTTCAGCTAATTTTTTGCTTGACTAATCACATGTATGATGTAGACGTTTTTTTTGCCAAATTTAAACGCAAATAACGCTAGTGATGGTACCTAACATTAAAATCGTCACAAACAGAATATTTAATAATATTCTACATAGCTGTTTTAGTTACAATAATGTTATATTTTACCCTTGCAATCAGCACTAATTTTAAATATGTTACCAAAATTAAATAATTTTCACATCTGAAATTCTGTAAAAAAATAGAAGATAAAGCGTTCTAAAATATGTAAGAAAAAAGTTAGAGTCAAGTTTCTTGATAGTACCGATTGTAACCGAACCTATATTTTATTGTTACCGGGAGGACAAAGTGGACTATCGCTATTTCCTTTCCGGAAGGGAAGTTTTCCTGTATGCGTTTTCACTGTCAAATTCTGAGAATTCTGGAAATGTGGCTTTTGTATTTGGAAACTCCGGTGGTTCCATTGTTTTCCCCACCCTCACACACAACCTACTTTGCACCCTAAAGTTAAATATGCTCGGGAAGACAACCTTCGTATTCAAAGATCGACTAATTATGTTGTATAGAAAAAAGGAATACAAGAATTGTAATGCAAATCGCCACAGAATTCCGGATAATTTAAAAAACATTCAGTATTGAATTTGATTGTCCTGGTTGTCGGCTAATCTATAATAAATATTATTAAAATAAAATTACATCAAAACAGATTTATTTTTTAATTGATTGCAAAATACGTTACTAGTTTGCAATAAAATATAACCCATACTTTTTGCACACAAAATATAAAAATAAACATTTGCCGTTTTGTTCACAAAATGGTTTACTAGCCTACAAATCGAAACTTTGATTAAGATTATATAGGGGGAAGATATTTAAATGGATGCAATTAGGTTTTATTCTGATTGATCGTGAGAAAAGGGTATTTTGTGATAAAAGAATAAAATGCTCAGAATAGTTGAATTCGGCAGAATTGCACATTTTCCGGATGCGATTGAAAATTTACAAATTAAATCACGGCGGGTATAACTGAATTTCGGATGTATCGATATTATATGAAATAGAATGTATCTGTTAAACATGACTTTAAATTTTGTGAAATGTGTGTTCCATTTGTAGATCTAGCTTACAAACTGAATGATAGATTTTATCCAGATTTTGGTCAAACCATTAAGAAATTTTGAATTTCCTAATTTCTCTTTGCTGGATATGGTTAAGAACGTAATTTTAATTGGAAAATCACCTTTCTTTGCTATAATTACAATTAAAGTAGTCCATGGATTAAATTCCGCATATACAAATTACACATATTCCGGAAGCGAATATAAATTTGTTATGCAATAAAAGATGCAAAAATTAAATAGATACAAGATGTATATTGTTCTTTTTTATTAGAATTCTGGATAAACCAAATTATCTGCTGGAGAACTTTTTCCGGATGCTGTGAATAATGGAATTTCGATTACGAAACCCTCTTTCTTATTCAATTGAAACAAGCCAGATTTCATTATAGATTCGGCAAAAGAGCACAACATATTTTTTTGAATGTTTTCCGGATATATTCCGGAAAAAAATTAGCAGGGCATTTCCTCTGAGAATATTAAGGTTTTTTTTGCTGAGAATTCACAGTAGATTGAATAAGAAGTTCGGCATTCCGGATAAACCGGAATAAAAAAAATTACTTTTTATAATAATATATTAATTTCTAATCCGTTGAAATTCAGCTATTTTGCCATAGCAAATTACAAACCATCTTTATAAAGGAAGAAAAACAATACTCAACTTCGAAATCTCAAATGAAATTAAAATTTTAAAAAAATAATTGGCGAAATGCCGCTAATTAAGAACATTCACCCTGCTTGATAGCTTTTGTTAACCCCTGTACGTGAAATTACGGCTCAATGCTCTTGTCAATGATCGTCGAGCTGGCAAAAAAACCAGGGATGATATTCTTCCATTAATTTGCTGATTTTTGCTTTTTGCTTTTTTTTTTTTTTTTTAAATTTTGGAGAAAATCCACTTTTTTTTCTCTTTGAACTTTCTTTTTTTCGTGAATTTCCTTTTTTCCTCCACTGCAAGCTTCTGCCTTTCTTTCCGAAAATTCCACCAAAGAAAAGAAATCTTCCATTTTCGAAAGAAAATTCTCCAAAAATATGCTCAACCCCTCGACATAACTCTTACTGGCTAGGAAACCAGTTGATTCACCTTCATTGCCTGAAAACGCATCGAAATCTCAAATCGCCTGTACTGTTGGCATCCACTTTGAAAGGGGCTGAGTCATTCCAAGCCAGATCATCCAGGCTCGTCACCCCACCTTCTCAGATTTGGCTGAAACTTGGTGCATGGTAACTTTAGACAAATATAAGAACCCGTATTTTTTATTTTTGAAATATTGACTTTAGTTTGGAAATTAAAGAATTTCGAAAAATTTACGTATTTGAGGTATTACCTTTCGGTTACACTGCATACACAATGACGCGTGTTTGCATTAATCTTGCTACTTACCACAATTATCGAAATAAAAACCTAAAATTTTTCATACTTGCTCAGAATTTAATGCAGATTCCAAATATGGTTTGCAAAATATAATTGAGTTCTTCTAAAGGGGTGAAAATTGAGCTAAAAGTCGAAAAAGTACATGTACAGAAATCATAAAACATGCTTGATTTATACTCTTATAACTTTTTTCTGCCATTTTTAAATTTTTTTTGCTTTATGTCATTTTAAAGAGCATAAAATTTCCTATAAGAATGTGATATTTTTAAAGTGGGTTATTTTGTTTTTACCCCCCCCCCCCCCCCCCCCCCCCCCCAATTTCATTTTTTACTTCTATGCTTCATTTGGGTTCAGAAAATTGTTGACCAACTACCACAGTAAAATTATTTAAAAAAAAAAAAAAAGTAATGATTCTTTTTAAACAGATACTTGCAAAAGAAAGAGATATACCATTTTAAAACTAATTAGAAGTACATTTAATGCATTTTAGGGAGGGTTATTTGATCACACTTTTCACAGAAATGATTTTTAGTAAGAAAAATTGTGTGGTAGGTACAATAAAATAAATTATATTTTAAAAGTAAAAAAGTAACTTGCACATAAATAGAAATTTATTAAAGAACAGTCATTTAGAATGATATATTTATATCAAGAAAAATATAAATTAAAGTACTTTGTTTACTATTTGATAGTTATATTAAGAAGTCAAAAGTACCTCATTTGTTAAGCCACTTATTCCGTTTAGACATAATTTTCTTTTCACTCTTGGATGTTAGTTTATATTGTATTCTTCCAATCTGAGTATTAAGTTCTGAAACATCGACAGTACAAAGAATGTTTCTGAATGGAACCCAACAAGCATTGTTTTTGCTCATCATCACTGGAACTATTCTCAGCATTTCCTAAGTCATCACCACAATAACCTATGAGTAGTTTCTTCCTACAATTGGAGCACAGTTTTTGTCCAGGAACTAATAGAATACCAGATAATACTTTTACATATCTAGCCATTTGCATGGAAATAGTTTGTAGGCAAGTTTTCCTTTTATGTATTAGGCCTTTTATGTATGTTTCTTTGGGATATCTGAAATTATTTCAATGCTATACTTTAATAGAAGTGTTATCTTTATTAGTTTTCATAAATAATTTCAGATGTAATGTTATCCATCTACAAAGGCATGGCAATACAGGGTAATTCACAAACAGCATATTTTCCCCTTACTGCAGTAGGGGGAAAGTGAGGATTTGTCTCCTTATCTCTGACTACCCCATCCCTGAAAGGGAAATAAACCCATAACTCCCCCCCCCCCCCTCTTCTTCAAAGAACAACCTTTAACATTTTGGGTGGATTATTACTTAAAGCAGGCTTTTTGTTTACTCATTAGAATCATGATTCTATTTTTTGGGGAGAGTGGGAAGGGTGTTAGAATGTGTGAAAAAAAAAGTTATGGTACCACCTGATTGAGAGGCTACAGTTGTTTTCCATGTTTTTTTTTGCTACTATGTTTATTTTTTGCTGTCTAGATATTTTGGTAGAATCTCCTTCATTTTCTGTAGGAATGTCATACTGGAAAGACATGTCTTAAAACGTTTATGAAAAGTGCAGTGTGGGTCTTTTTAAAAATTCTGAGTGTCATACAAAAAGATATTTCACAATATTGTTAAAGAACTTTCTAATGAAGAACGTGAGATACTATGAGGACAGAAGGGCTTACTCTGCATTCAAATATGAGCGTTTGTTCACACCACTATTCAACACTGATCAAGTATTATGGCAATCAGTTTAGAATATGTTCTGATCCAAGAAAGATAAATAAAAGGCCTATTAAAACTTGCCTACAAACTATTTCCTTGCAAATGGCTAGATATGTAAAAGTATTATCTGGTATTCTATTTGTTCCTGGACAAAAACTGTGCTCCAATTGTAGGAAGAAACTACTCATAGGTTATTGTGGTGATGACTTAGGAAATGCTGAGAATAGTTCCAGTGATGATGAGCAAAAACAATGCTTGTTGGGTTCCATTCAGAAACATTCTTTGTACTGTCGATGTTCCAGAACTTAATACTCAGATTGGAAGAATACAATATAAACTAACATCTAAGAGTGAAAAGAAAATTATGTCTAAACGGAATAAGTGGCTTACCAAATGAGGTACTTTTGACTTCTTAATATAACTATCAAATAGTAAACAAAGTAATTTAATTTATATTTTTCTTGATATAAATATATCATTCTAATTAACTGTTCTTTAACAAATTTCTATTTATGTATAAGTTACTTTTTTACTTTTAAAATATGATTTATTTTATTGTACCTACCATACTATTTTTCTCACTGAAAATCATTTCTGTGAAAAGTTTGATCAAATAACCCTCCCTAAAATGCATTAAATATACTTCTAATTAGTTTTAAAATGGTATATCTCTTTCTTTTGCAAGTATCTGTTTAAAAAGAATCATTACTTTTTTTTTTTTTTTAAATAATTTTACTGTGGTAGTTGGTCAACAATTTTCTGAACCCAAATGAAGCATAGAAGTAGAAAATGAAATTGGGGGGGGGGGGGTTAAAACTAAATAACCCACTTTAAAAATATCACATTCTTATAGGAAATTTTATGCTCTTTAAAATGACATAAAGCAAAAAAAATTTAAAAATGGCAGAAAAAAGTTATAAGAGTATAAATCAAGCATGTTTTATGATTTCTGAACATGTACTTTTTCGACTTTTAGCTCAATTTTCACCCCTTTAGAAGAACTCAATTATATTTTGCAAACCATATTTGGAATCTGCATTAAATTCTGAGCAAGTATGAAAAATTTTAGGTTTTTATTTCGATAATTGTGGTAAGTAGCAAGATTAATGCAAACACGCGTCACTGTGTATGCAGTGTAACCGAAAGGTAATACCTCAAATACGTAAAATAATTACCAAACTAAAGTCAATATTTCAAAAATAAAAATACGTGTTCTTATATTTGTCTAAAGTTACCATGCACCAAGTTTCAGCCAAATCTGAGAAGGTGAGGTGACGAGCCTGGATGATCTGGCTTGGAATGACTCAGCTATATTTTTCTATCATGTAAAAAAATCTGTTTCTAGGAAACCTGTGTCGTGATTTAGGTGTTTTACACTTGTTCTACATTCTTTCCTTTTTCATTTTATTCGTATGATTGTACGTCTTTTGCTCATCGAAATTGTAAGATTATTATATGACGATTTCTTTTGAAGATCGACTATTTGGATAAAGATATATTTTTATTTTATGGCTACTATTAGAAATGATCACTCTCCTCGTGGTTATGGTGGACACTATTGCCGAGAATTACGTTGTGTGATAATCATTTTCTTCAGGTGTTACGCTTATATAACAGTCGCTGATGTTAGTACAAAGATTTGCTTGTGTTAAACATAGTACAGTTAAACTGAAATGCGGATTTCAGCTTTTTTTAACAATTACAATTTTATTCGGCTTCTTGCAAGTGATAACCACTGAACTTGCGTACATTCAGATTTTCCCAAATCACCGATGTAATGACCACTTTTCCTGCAGATGGCCTTCCTCTGTCAGCATTATTTGTTTGTGATGGCCATTTTTCTGAGGTATACAGTGATGAAATGGGCACTATTTCTGCGATTATGGCAACGCTGTCACAGATTTACGTTTCAGTGAGATGTTTATTTTTGTCAGGAATTACGCAGATATAATAGCCACTGACGCTATTGCAAATATTTGCACCTCTCAGACATGGTACAATTCAGTTGAAATGTGGATTTCCGCTTTTTTCTTATTGAACTTTCGATCATTCCCAAGATTGATACAAATCTGCACTACAATTTTATTGGGCTTGCTTGCAAGTCTCACAACAATGGAACCTACTTTACAGATTTTCCCAAACTTTCGATGTCATGACCACTTTTACTGCAAATGCCAATCTATCGGCACTTTTTACGTTTGTACTTGGTGATTATTTTTGCTGATCATTACAATGACATAAGAACTGCTATTGCCGAGATTTGCTCTACTACTGCGAATTCTATCGCCGAGTTTTACGTTGTGATGTTTATTTTCTCCGATGTAATAGCAACTATTCTGAAGTTTTGCGCCTCTATAATTTTTGCTATTGCCAAAATTTACGTGGTTGTGATAGTAAATTTCGTAAAATGTTATGTCTATATAATTGTCACTGTTGTAGAGATTTCCTCCAATATATTGGGTGCTAATGCTGATGACATTGGTGTGATGGTCAGTATGCTGATTGTAGCTTTACTATGATTGCTGATATTTTCGCTGGTATGGTGGCTGCTATTGCCAAAATTTAAATTGGAGTAGTGGTAATTTTCACCTAGGTTTAAGCCGTTTTAAAGAAACTATTGCCAAAGTTTGCAAAACCGTTTTTGGTGTCATTCATCTAGGCTTCCGCTGATGTGATAATCACTATGCCCGTGATTAGTGTGCTTAAGGATTGCGGGAGGGTCCTTGAAAATTGTTTGGAATGAGCCTTGAAATCCATAAAGTATATTTTTTTAGGTACTTATTTTTATCGAAAGGTTATTAAATATAACTCTTCTCATACTTCTTTTGGGTGAATGTTGTATCTCAGTAATGGGGTACAGGTCGTAAATATGTTTTAATGCCTAATTTTAGTTTTCTGATGGTCTTGACGATGTGTTAAACTTGTAACTTTTAATTTAAATAACTTAATATTCTTTTTTATGCATATATATATATTAATTATATATATATATTAATTATTATTGTGTAATTTTTTCATCATGTAGCAATTTTTGATAATTTACTTCTTAAAACATGTTTTGCGTATAAAGTATGGTGCAATTTTTTTCTGGTATATGATTTCAGTCTTTTGTATGTTTAGCTAATCTCATCTCTGTAAAACGTTTAGTAGTAAGTCGCATGTTCTTTAGTGCATTCGAGCAATGTACTGACTGTATAACTTATTAAAACAGTATTATTTGCATTTTTCTGAAAATGGAAGGGGATTTTGGAAAATTGTATGTGTGGAAAATAATTTTCGGTACTCGTGTGTATTATCCCATCGACTAATTTCAACAAAACCAAAACTGTCACCTAAATGCAGCTTTAGTGTCAATAATGGATAACAGTGAGATCGCAACAACCTGTGGAAACGTTATCGATTGAAACTCTCCTTTTTTTTTCTTTGCTAAAATGCTGAATCTGCCTTTTGACGACAGTTTCAGTTTTGCCTAAAATGGCCGTTTTTACTTTCAATTACTTATATGTTACATTGGGTAATGAAAGTATAGCATTCTCCACGTTTTAAACATCCTGATTTAAAAAAATGGTCTAGTAAAAATGTATATCTGTGTGTACGTGGTCAACATAACTCCTGAATAAATTGTTTTTACTTAAAAAGTATTTTTGTACTAGCTAAATACCAGTGCTTCGCTACGAAATTTTAACATGTGCAATATTTTAGCTACCTGTGAGGCCTCGCGTTGCGGAAATCTGTCATTCGTGTATCGGACCCAGTTTTTGGCGCTTTACTCGCAGGAAGGTTCTTCGCTACGCAAAATCGAACTCGCTTCATTCGCTGAAAAGTTCATGGACACATAAACACAGGCTTATTTCACTCGTTAAAAGGTTCATTTCTATGCAAGCATAGGCTCGCTTTTTTCGTTGAAAGGTTTATTGCTGTGTAAGTATCTATACGTAAAGACTTAATATTGGAAGCCTCTCTCTTGTCAAGAAAAAAAATCCCCGTTAATATAATAATCAACACCCCTTTAAGATTATTTTAACACATGTTTGTGGAAAGCAAAATTTGAAGGTTAAAACTACTTATGTTGAAACTTTAAGAGATCTAGGCCTATTCAAAGTCACTTTTTGTGAAAAAATTAATTGAAAAACAAATTAAAATTTTAACATTCTTTTTGTCAGTCCAATTGGAAGGCCAAAACTACTTATGTTGAAAATTTCAGAGCTGTAGTCCTATTAGTAATCGTTTTGTAAAATGTTTATTAATTAAAAAAGAACAAAATAAAAATTTTAAATTCTGTTTTTTAAAAGGCCAAAACTACTTATGTTGAAAATTTCAGAGCTGTAGCCCTTTTAGATATCGTTTTGTAACATATTTATTGATTAATTAAAAAAATTCATTAAAAAAGAACTAATTAAAATTTTAGCATCGTGTTTGTGATGTATACAATTGGGTCATTCCATGTCAAATCAACACGGCTTCCAACCCGACCCCTTTAGAATTTCATAAAATTTGGTTCACTTATTAGATTCATAGAGAAAAGAAAAAATGCCAAATATTAGGTTTCAATCTCGTTTGGTTTTCAAAATATAGTGTTTCAAAAATGGACCAAAAGTGCAAAATTTCATATTTCTTGCTTTACATATTTGGGTGTAATTTTTGTCCCTAATTATCATAAAATATTGATTTTGTTGTCAAAAGAAAGAAAAAGATTTGATCTTTCTAATGATGTATTATTTACGTGTATTTTTTTAAATTTTCGTTTTAAGGTCACACAATGTGACATTTGACCTTGAATATCTCAAAAAAGGGTATTTTTATTTTTTCAAAAAATATATATTATTCTTGCATCAATTCTCTACACAAATATATCAGTCTTATTTTGGGACCGCAATGGGATGCCAAATTATAAATTTCAATCGTAACTGTAGTCCCACTCTTATCCTACAAAAACTGTTTTTTTGTAAATAGCTTTTCCTTTTAAAATCTCTTTATATACATGTAATGCAAATAAAACTTTAGCCTTAATTATTATCTAAAAATTATAATTATTTATCTTTGATTTGTTATAACTTTTTAACTTTAAGAACAAAAACTAATTGTTTACTTATACATTGAAAAAATAATAGCATTTTTCAGCATTACATTAAGTATGTAAACATAAAATTAAAAAACATGACATCAATAATTGGTAATAATGAGCTTTTGAGATAATTATTTAAAAGGAATGTTGCATGCAATCAGAAACATTTGTTCATACAAATTATTTGGAAAAAGTCATATTTCGAAATTAGAAAACATTAATACTTACAATTTTTCTATTGATACATTATCTTTAAACTATTGTTGAAACTAATTTATCAGATGCATAAGTAACTTCCTTACATATGTAACTTCTATTAAATATTGATATAACTTCTATTAAGTATTGTGACTCTTTTTCACTTGATTCATTGATTTTATAATTTCTTTTTTTGTTTTACTTTTTTTTCGACCATGGAATTAGAATACATTTTGCACAGAAGTTGGTTGATAGAAATGGGTCTGAATGCATGAAATTTTTTAGTACCTAGAATAGTTCGGGCGGTTAAGAATCGTTTCTGAATGAAGATTTTTTCTCTTTCATACTGTAAGGAAGTTACATATGCAAACTGCATTCCTTCAATATTGGCTGTTGCCGATTCAAATAACTGTCAAGAAGTCATTTTCTGATCTTTATATGGGCGCTGCAAACTGGCACGAGCGGCTAGCCTTTTTATGGTACCTCCAATGCCATCTGAAACTCCTTTACCATGGGCAGTGGCAAAAAAAATCCATTCTGCTTGAGTTCCAAAATCTTTTTTATGGAAACACATTTTTTTTTCCGATTTTTGTAGTGAGAAGCTGCACCATCAGAAAAGTACAAAACTTTATTAGGTTTCACATTGAATTTTTTTCCGTTGAATTCGATCAAATGCCTTTGGAATAAGTGAACTTCTGTTTCGTCATGGTGGAGACAGTCAGAAACTACTACGAAATTAAAGTTGTCTACAACTTAGTCAGTGTCTCTTCTATAATAAACCACAAATGGATGTATTGTCGCTTGCGAATTATTCCAGTGGAATCCTTGAATTGCATCTTGGAGAATAAAGGAGTAATTTTCAGAAAAATCACAAACTACAAATTCACCTGATTTCAGATTTTGTTTACAAACACCAAAAAAAGACGATTGTTCCTTAGCAATGAATGAATGCCGTATAAGTTTGGTAAGTTTATCCAGAAACGAATCAATAAAGTCATCACAAGGACTCAACAAAGTTTCAAGGGTAGATCTGTCAACATTAATCCACTGCTTGTACGTAATTCTTATAATCCCATTTTCATCAAAAAAGTCTTCAATGCACCTCCTAAATTCTTCGAACTTTGGACAATTGCTGCACTCTCCCAAGTAACATATTGTTTGGGGAGGATTACAAACAATTTTTGATGTACGGGTTTTATAGGAATCTAATGGAGATTCAATTTCTTTACTTAATTCCTTCAAATGAGATCCAATTAGCATTAGTTTCACATTTTCATGAATATGACAAGCACAGACGGTATGTGTTCCGCTTGCTCCTGCCAAAACACAGTTTTTTGGTCGCATCTCAGCAAATTTAGAAAATCCAATTTTAGAATGTGGAAACTCATCCTTGAACTGTTTAAACGCTTCTTTGAGATTACACACCAGCCTTTTCTGTACATGTTTCCTAATCCCATCAATTTTCATTGATACGGAGTCTTTTTTACCCGGCATAATCTTACTTACATGATCACTATTATAAAAGGATTTTATACATTTTGCTGTTTTGGGACGTAACGTCTTCCCTGGTCTGGGATTAGGGGATGCAAAAATACCTTTTTCTTTAACAAGTAATTTTGCTTTTCTTACCAAGTAGTTGGATGATCCAAATTCTTTTTCTACTTTTTTGATTGACCAGTTCTTTGGTAAAACTTAGTATTTGTAAACTTTTATTCTTGGTGCTATGGAAGTTTTCCTTCAATTGATTTATAATATCCAATTCAGCTGAGTTGGAAGATGAGTCACTATCCACAATTTCATTACTTTGTTTTTCAAAGCGGTGCTTATTTTATTGAATTTAATTTTTGAATACTTCGTTTCGGAGAGCCTTTTCTTTTTTGTTGGAGTTTCTCCAATAGTTTCTAAAGTAAGATTTAAGTTTGACACACCTGCTTCTATTTCAAAAGGACTTTGAGGATGACAATTATTGTGTGAAATTAAGGACAAGAGTTTACATTTGAATTTAAATTTTGGTATCCCATTGCAGTCCCATTATGAAATTAATGTATTTGTGTAGATAATTAATATCAGATATATAATATAAGAATAACATACATTTTTTTGAAAAAAATAAAAATACACTTTTTTGAGATATTCAAGGTCAAATGTCAAATCGTTTGACCTTATAATGAAAATTTTAAAAAATATTCATAAATAATACATCATTAGAAAGATCAAATCTTTATCTTATTTTTGACACCAAAATCAATGTTTTATGATAATTAGGGACAAAATTATAACCAGATATATAAAGCAAGAATTGCGAAATTTTAACCTTTTGGACCATTTTTGAAGCTCCGCATTTCAGAAACCAAACGATATTCAAACCTAATATTGGCTATTTTTTCTTTTTTCTATAAACCCAACAAGTGAGCAAAATTTTATTAAATTCTGAAGGGGTCGGGTTGAAAATGTCATGTTTTTGTGTTGATTTGACATGGAATGACCCAATTAGAAGGCCAAAACTACTTATGTTGAAAATTTCTGAGCTGTAGCCCTATTAGTAATTGTTTTGTAACATATTTATTAATTAATTAAACAAGAACTAATTAAAATTTTAACATTCTGTTTGTGATGCATACAATTAGAAGGCCAAAACTACTTATCCTGAAAATTTCAGAGCTCTACTCCAATTTTAAGTAGGTTTCTATAGATACACAGATAGACAGACAGATACACAGCTTGTTTTATTATTATAGATTAACCTGTAAGTATCTTATTGGAAAAGTAAGAGTTGACTGGTATTTATCAGGAAAACTAAAAATGTTTTTCTTTATGCCCTGCTGCCAAACCGAATAACTAGAGTAGAAAGGCTAACATTTGCACTTGAGATTTTATTCTTTCATGTCTCTTATTTGTTTTAAAATTGATACAATATTTTTATTTCATAGGAGTTTGATGATCCTCGTGATGCGGATGATGCTGTTTATGAATTAAATGGCAAAGATCTATTGGGTGAAAGGTTAGTACCTTCCAATATATTTTTCTTAATGCATGGTATGTTCTTTAATTTTAAAGTTAGAATTTAATTTGTGTTATTTTGTTTTATTTTTTCCTCTCGACTAAGGGCCCCACTAGCCTGGTGTTCAGTGTATCATACCTGCCAACTTGTACGAATCATCCGTACAATGTACGGATTTTTACTATTTTGTACGGGTGTACGAACAGCTAAAAAAATCGTACGGATTTCACGGTACTTTTCGTTTTTTTTCCTAAAACCGTTTTTTTTTTTTTTTTTTTTTTTTTTATAAATATTTTTTTAAGTCACCAACGAAACCGAAACGATTTTCCAAAGCTGCCGCGTCCGTCAAAATATTTATTCACACTCCAAGATTGCGCATATGTTCAGCACTAAAGCGCGTTGGCGAGGATGCATTGTTTTCTTTTCTGTTGCCGACTAGATTTGGCAAACCAAACCACTGCTTCGATTTTTCGGGCTTTACAGATTAATAAAGAAGCAGAAAACCGAAAGTGCTTTAGTTTTTTAATTCTACCTTCTTTTGGACTGGACTCCAAAACGTAAATAATAGTACTGGACTTGCGCGTAAATAATAGCACTTAACACGGCGCCGGGGATGCACTGTTTTCATTTGTGTTGCCAACGGGACCTGGCGAACCAAACAACTATTGCTTTGCCTCAGACTTAAGGGATTAACAAAGAATCTGAAAACCAAAAGTGCTTTAGATTTTGGTTCTTCCTTCTGTTTGGACCGTACAATAATGTTGCGCGTATATAATAAAAGTACTTAAGCGTGGCGCCGGAAATTCATTGTTTTCATCTGTGTTGCCGACGGGATTTGGCGAACCAAGCAACTGTTTCGTTGTCTCGAACTTTAGAGATAATAAAGTAGAAAACTCAAAGTGCTTTAGTTTTTTTTTATTCTTTCTTCTTTTGGACCGTACTCCAACGCTGCGCACTAAATCGCGACGCCGCCGTTTTCAATTGTTTTGGCGGCACTCACCGAACGACTGTTTCGTTTTCTCGGACTTTAGAGATTAAAGCACTTTCGGTTTTCAGCTTCTTTGTTAGTCTTAATTATTTATTTTAAAATATCCAAGTTAAACAATCCTGGTGTAAAATTCCAGAAAATATCAAGTTCTTTTGGAGTTTACTTCAAACCAAGCGGTTTACTTCTAATCATCAGAAATTCAAACAAAGAAACAAATTTTACATTCTGCTCTATCTATGCATCTGATATTAAGATTTCTCATGGAGGATTTACTGATGTCGAAGTTCATATCAATTCTAAAAAGCACAGTGACAACATCAAATGTATTAATACGAATTCGAAAGCCTGCATAATTGATATTTGTGCGTGTGATTAAACACTTTGAATACCACCAACTCATTGTATGTTTCACTAGAGTTTTTGTGTCATAAAGCATGTTTTATTTAGGTGTAATGTAGACTAAATCTTAAACCTCATCAGAGATTTCATCGTAAAGTTTAAATTTGATTTATTTTTAAATCCAAGTTAGTTTTTTTATTTTATAATTTCCATTTTGTGCTAAAATGTAACAATTTGTTATATTTGAGAGCAATTGAATACTATGCAATTTTTTTAATTTTTTTTTTTTTTTTTTGCATTTGTAATAGAATTTCTATTATTTCTATATTACATTCATAAATATTGTCGCTATTTGACTTTCCATGAGTCATAGGAATGCAAATATTTGTTCCGTAAAAATTGTACTAATTTGAAAATGCCAATGTTGGCAGGTATGGTGTATCGAACTCATGACCAGAGGGTTGCGAGTTCGATTCTGTGACGGTCACCGAAGATTGATGTGTTCCTAAAGGGGGCTGGTGCACATTAAATCTGGCCTCAATGTCATCTCGTTGGTGTGGTGGAGTTGGAGAGAGGTGTTTACACTAGAAGATTTCGATGTCGTATTCTTTTAGACGCTCAAAATTACGAGACTTATTTGGCTGTGTTAAACACTTAAATGTGGCAGAAATAAACAGTCGGGAAGTTCTAAACAATCCTCTTGACTAAAGTGTAATAATTTCTTGTGTATACCTTGCCTTTTCATCCAAAAAATTAAAATTTGCAAATATCAGGACACACTTTTAGTAAGTCATTTTACTGGAATATTCCCCCTGCCCTGTTTCTTAGAGAGTTAGCATAATCGCTTGGATCAAGAGGGCCAATGCCCATTCAATAATTTGGGCAAGTGTAAATATTTTTCTTATTATTAATAATATGGTGAATGTAGACAAAGCATATTTTCCCTCTTGTGTACTCGGATAGGTATTTAAGTAGAAGAACTATCTCAGAGTTAATTTTTAAGACTTAAATTTTTTTCTCATCTGCCCAGGTAAATCCAATTTAGGTCCAAAATATATTCCTCTACAAGTTCTTTAAGGCATGATTTTCTTTTGTTCATGTCTTTGATGTAGTAAGAGTATAATTTGAATTTCAGTATTGCATGGTAGAAATTTACAAATTTTAAATGCTTATTCAAACTCCAAGGATCAAACAATTATTTCTTTCATTAAAGCAAAGTATAATCTGAATAAATTCTAAAACTAAATTTTTCTAAATATAATGTCCATGACATGACAGTTGTGAACCTGAAAATCTTTAAAAATTAGCATTTCCGCCACCTTTATGAAAGTAAAGTGTTATTGGTCATTCCACCTTTTCTCAGAATATTATGTTTTTTGTAGTAGTGAGATGAGATTTATTGACCAGGCTTTACATTTAACACTAAAACTATTTTTTACATCATTTTCTGTTACAAAAAAATTTAATCCCTTGTACAAAATCTCATTATTTGTTTTCTTTCCCTATTCCCCTTTTTCAGTTCAGGAGTGGCAAGATAGGTCTGGTTCAAAAGTTCTAACCCAAAGGATTTGGGAATATTGGGCTGCGGATGCAATCTTAACCTTTGACTTAATTATTAAAATAATAGTAAAGTGACTACCAACACTTTTTTTTTTTTTTTTTTTTTTTTTTTTTTTTTTTTTTACACTACACTTACCCTCTCACTAAGGCTTTGGATTCCGTACACACCCACGCCAGTTTAGGTCTGATAAAAAAAAAAATTCACGACTGCCCTGTTTTACTCTTTTTTAACTGTTAGCGCGCAAGCGCCAGTGTATCGCCAAATCCAATTGACGACCGGCCAACTTCGCCGACAGAGGAGAGAGTTAACTAACTCGATCCTTCGAGACCATTCTTGGCTTGGATAGCGTACCTTGTGAGCGGGCTTACGGCCCCATCTTCTCATTCTCTAATACTACAATAGTCTTTACTCAAGTTAATGTTTATTCAAGTTTAATAAACCAGCAGAAAAAGACATCTACGGTCCGTCGTTATTTCAAAGACAAACATTCACACTCGTTCACTATTTTACAACGAACATTGTTTGGACCTTCGAGCATCGGAGACCCTTTGGATACAGTCATGACGGAATCCAATAAACAGCTTCAAAAGCAATCTTTGCCTGGTCAAACGAGTGTAAGCATTGACGCCTCTAATCAACTTGAAAAACTAAACAGATCGAAAGGAGCCATTAAAGGCTACATTACGAAGCTAGAAAAGTCTATCGAAGACGAATCTACGAAATTTACTTCGGCCAGTGAAATTGAAGCGAAGTTAAAGCGAATTACGTGTCATCAACAAAAACTGGACGAGCTCCGTGAATGCTATTACGCCAGTGCAGCAAAAGAAGATTTACTGAGCATTGAGGCAGATATTGACGACACTGAAGAACGCCTCGAAAAACTAGAGGTTAGTTTGAATGATTATTTAAAATCTTTCAATAATTGCAATATTGTTAAATCAAAGGTTAATGAAGTACCCATTGAATCGAAACCTAACATACGCCTTCCAGAAATTCCTCTGCCTACCTTTTCAGGAGCTTATGAGGACTGGGGGAACTTTATAACTCATTTTACTTCTTTAATATCTCAAAACCCTATATTAAGTGACTCTCAGAAACTGTTTTATTTGCGTGCATCACTTAAAGGTGAAGCTAAACACTTGGAGTCTGCTGACGATACTTTCGATTCTTTACTAAATGCGTTAACAGAACGCTTTGAAAACAAAAGATTGTTAGTTGATTCTCACGTACTATCAATTATTAATCATGCAAAAATTCAGGACTCTAGTAAGGATATAAGAAGTTTAATTGACTGTGTGAAAAGAAACTTAAGAGCATTAAAACTTCTCGGCTACGAGCAAAATAATTTTTTAGATATTGTTTTAATTAACATTCTCTTTCAGAAACTAGATAAGGAATCTATAAAACAATTCGAGTTAACTTTAAAATCTAACCAAATCCCTGAATTAGAAAATTTACTATCGTTTCTTGAAAAGCGAAGTTCAATCTTGAATTCAATTAGTCGCGATGCATTTTCAGAATTGGCGACGAAGCCAGCGCCGGCTGCTAAACATTATAGCAACCCTAAGGCTCATGCAAAAACGTTTATGATTAATTCCAACTCAAAAAATAAAAAGATCTGCTCTCTTTGCGCCAAGAATATTAATGATTCTTCATCGACTAACTACCATTCGTTAAATTTATGTCCTCTCTTTCTGAGAATGGATACGAAACAGAGATTTGAATATACAAAGAAAAATAACCTTTGCAAAAATTGTTTACAAGGGAAACATAAAACATGCTTCTCGAAATTTTGCTGTCGACGATGCGGCATGCGTCATCATTCCTTATTGCATTTTGATGATTCAAGTAAATGCTCTCCTCTGGACTCTGAAACTGTCAATCAAATGAGCTCGGCGCCACACATAATCTCTCCTGTTTCCTCTATTGAAGAAGGGCGTAGCCTATCTCTCGCTACTATTTCTGCGGAGCGCAGAACATCGCTGTTGTGTACTTGCACTGTTTTTCTGGAGGACAGATTTGGGGAAAGATTTCCTGTGCGTTGCATTCTCGATACAGCGTCAACAATTTCAGTTTTAAGTGCCAGCTTAGCAGAAAGGTTGCAATTGCGAAAAGAAAGAGTTAATTCAGCAGTTACTGGATTAAACAATTGCTCTCAAACACTACGATTTAAAACCAGTACTTTCTTCTCTAACGCCGTTTCAAGGAGAACATTGAATTCTTTGTGGTGAATAATATCGTTGATTTCACGCCTTCTTCCGAGTTGCAAGTTTCGGATTTAAGGCTTCCAGACTTTGTCCAGTTGGCTGACAAGACATTTTATAAGCCAGGTCGTGTTGATGCCTTAATAGGGTGCGATTGGGCTTTGCAAGTATTTAAAAATGACACATTAAAAATAAATGACCTCTTCTTAAGGGACTCTGTTTTTGGATACAGTTTCCGGGTCAGTATCTAAACCTGATTTTTCTGCCAAAAAACATTGCTACTTAATTCATGACACTGAGCCAGTCGAGGAAAATTTGAATCGTTTCTTCGAGCTGGAATCTCTTGGAAACAGAGACGATCCCAAACTTTTCGAAGAAGACCAGGCCATGAACATTTTCAATGAAACTGTTAAATTCAGTAATGGTTGTTATGTTGTGAGTTTTCCATGGAAGCGTGACTACAATGAACTTGGCAACAATTTTTCTGTCGCTAAGCAACGTTTTCAGAGTACTGTGAAACGACTTCAACAAAATACCGAGATGAGGTTTAAGTATCAAGAAATCATTCAGGACTATCTCTCTCAGGGCATTATAGAGAAGGTTGAGAATCCTAGTTCGGTGTGCAATAATCCTGTTTATTACTTGCCTTATCATGCTGTTATGAAGGACAGTGTTACTACCTCTACGAGACTAGTCTTCGACGCCAGTTCACATGAAAGTGGACAACTATCCTTGAACGACTGTTTATGAACTGGTCAGAACCTAAACCCTTCCATTTTTGATATTTTGGTAAATTTCAGGTTAAATAAGATAGCAATTTGTTCTGATATTTCAAAGGCGTTCCTCCAACTGGTTCTGGCAGAGAACCAAAGAGATGCAGTGCGTTTCTTGTGGCCTAACAATATACCTCAAAACTCAATTTTTTAATTGGTAGCCAATGGCTACTAAAACCCCACAGAATGGTAGCCAAATTTCAAAACATGGTAGCCAAACTTTAAAAACAAAAAATCTGTGCGTAAACATTGTATATTTCAAAGAAAACTCCATATTCCTTTTGTAATTGTTAAACATTATGTTGACATGTAACATTATGTTGAACATATCACTTTGAAGCACTAAAAAAATTCATACGAGCTCAGGCTAGAGGGAAAATTTTGAATCTGCATGTTAAATGACTAATTATAAATATAATTAAGTGAGGAGACAAAATCAAAGGGTAAAAAGAAATTTAGTGAACAACATTATATAGAGCTGATGTGTCATAAATTTTTAAATAAAATCCTGTCTCCTAGTAGAACCAGAATCTAGGGAATGCTTCCACCACATATTGATGGCATTCGTTAAATTTTGACTAGCTATGTCTTGTCCATTCTTTTGGATTCTCAGTCTAGATTGCGAAGTTTCTTTGGTAATAGATAAACTTCGCTCTCCAAGTGTGTTTTTCATCCCGCTCCATACTCTTTCTACTTCAGCATTACTTGCAGGTATGCATAGTAGGATGTTGACCAATTTTTTCATTTCATTCAAATGAGTGAGCAAAGCATGAGTGACTGCATAGCATTTTAAATAAACGAAGGAAATTCGTTGAGCCTGCAAAGTTCGATTTAATTAATGGTTTCAGTTCTCTCCATTGTTGCAGGGAACTGCTTTTGTCCAACTCGAACATTTCAGCCACTTCTTCAATCGATTCATTCATTACCTTAACTATTAAACTCTCTTTCCTCACAATTTGGAATAAATAATACATCCATTGTTTGAAATATTCTCAACAATGGAGATGTAGTGGTGACCCTTTTGTTAAAAATATCTGAAAAACTAGTATAAAAATTAACTGTAGTTTCCCATGGCTCTACTTCTGCCTGATTATTATGTTTTTTAGCAGGCAACAGTAAAACCTGCCCGCAAAATCTATATTTCGCATGGTCAATAACGTCACACTCTTTAGTAAATTCAAGCAATCGTGCACATTCCTTCATATCCTTTTTCATCGCATTAATGTCATTGAGACCCTTTTTCATCTTAGAATTGGCTATATTCAGTAAAATGTCTTTGGACTCTAAGGCTTGGGACACTTTTGACATAACACCAATAAAATCAGCAACGGAGAAGACCATATACATCATGTTATAATCCTTCAATTTCTTTAAAATCCCTGATGCTGTGGCTTTTACCAGGGGTGGGAAGTGCTAAAGGTTTGGAGCAGCAAAATTTAACATTTGGAGCAGATTTGCAAAAAATTGGAGCAACAAAATTTAATTTTTGGAGCAGAATAAGAGAAAATGTAGCAGCAAAATTCAAAGATTAGTACCAGAAATATAATAAATTGTAGCTGATTTAACTACAATTACAATAATTAAAATTTTAACTTGTATAATTTTATTTTTCTACATAAAAAACATTTTATTAAATATAAAATTATAAGATGTACATAAAATTACAAGATAAAATATAATTTGCAAATTTAAAAGATATAATTTGTAAATTAAAAAAAAAAAAACACTTATTAGTTTTTGACATTTTGCGAATGGATTTGCTATGCAAAACCAAGCTCTTTTTGCTCGCTAAGAGTTTCATTGTAACACAAACACAGCTCGCTTAACTCTCTGAAAAGTTTAATTGCTACACAAGCACAAACTCGCTGAAAATTTATTGCTATGCAAGGACAGGCTCGCTTCACTCAGTAGAAGGTTCATTGCAGTGCAAACACAAGTTCGCTTGACTCGCAAAAAATTAATTGTAACGCAAACCCTTAATATTAGAACCCCCTCCCTAATGAGAACCAAAAAATGTGCACGTTAATACAATAACACAACCCCCCTCAACCTTCTGAATTATTTCAACATGTAATTATGAAAATCAAAATTAGAAGGCCTAAACTACTTATGTTGAAAATTTCAGAGCTCTAGATCTATTAGAAATCGCTTTGTAAAAATATTAAATAAAACACAAATTAAAATTTTTAAATTCTGTTTTTAAAAAGTTTAATAAAAAAAAGGCCAAAACTACTTATGTTGAAAATTTCAGAGCTGTACCTCTATTTGAAGTTGGTTTATACAATATAAAAAAAAAATTTAATTAAAAATAATTAAAATTTTAACATTCTGTTTGTCACAAATGTACAATTCGAAGGTCAAAACTACTTATGTTGAAATTTTTTGAGCTGCAGCCTTATTAAAAGTCGTTTTATAATGTTTTTTAATTAAAAAAATTTGTTAAAAAAACTAATTAAATTTTAACGTTCTGTTTGTCACAAATGTACAATTTGAAGGCTAAAACCACTTATGTTGAAAATTTCAGAGCTGTACATCTCTTTGAAGTCAGTTTGTTAAAAAAAATTAAATTAAAAATGAACTAATTAAAATTTTAACATTCCGTTTGCCAAAGGTACAATCAGAAGGCCAAAACTACTTATGTAAAAAATTGTATTATTATAAAACTCATTTGTGTAAAAATAGCAATTCTTATAGCAAAAATACCAATACAGTAAAATTAAAATAAGGCTGTTTCTAAATTTTTGTAAATGTTCTAAAATTTTGAGAATTTTTTTTATTTTCCAAATCGGGTCAAATTCTGAGTCAAAAAGGCAATTTTACCCTACATGCCGTTCTATAAACTTATAAAAAAGTATTACTTTTTTTTTTTTAAATCGGAAACATTTCGGGATTTTTATTACATTTTTGTGATACTTAATTTCAAATGTAAAACGGACGTTTAAAAGTTAATGACCAACAAGTAAATTGTAAAAAACATCCCTAAATTTATTAGAAGGCATCGTCACTACGCGTGTCCGAGCGGAAATATTCTTTTTAAATGCTTAGTAAAAACATTTGATGGTTATACACCTTTAACTTTTTAGCAATTCCTTTCCTCTTTATTTCGAACAAGAGGGCGTGGTAAAAATCCGGCGAAACACACTTAATCAAGGTACGTACGTACAAAACGGCCATCCGTGCTAACTAGAAATTGGAAATTTTGAGGCTGCCCCCTAAATTCTATCTCGCAATGTCGCACGTGATATTAGCTATCAGTACTCAGCAATTTTAATTTGTACCGATGCAAAGCGTGTTTGAACATGAATGCGCATGCGTGAATGTCGATTTCAGAGGGATAATCCACACATTGCATTCTGTTGGGGGGGGGGGGGGTCGAATGTTCTGCAAATTCGCGCGAAAACGGCCTTTGAGGTTGCCGTAATTTCGTCTCCGCATAGATTTGACGTGCGGGGGAGCTGGTTTAGTGCTTTAGCGTGCGCGTTTAAAAGAAGATTTAAAGAAAATTGGTGCAGAATTGCACTTAAATGTGGGTCTGTAGCAGGTTGGCGCAGGATACCATTTTTGGCGCGCGCTGGCGCAATTGGTGCAGAATTCCCACCCCTGCGACCAGTAGCCGGATTTCTATTGGAAAAGGGATTGGTTTGGGGAGAAGTTTCAGGTCAGGATGGCTGTTGAGCGTTTAGAAAATGGTAGCCACATTGGCGACTTTAGTGAAAAAAATGGTCGCCAAAACGTAAAAATTGGTCGCATTTGGCGACCGCGAATTTTGACCTTTACCTAACAACCAACTGTCAAAGGACAATTTTCAAGTCTTCAGATTTCAGAGAGTCTTTTTGGAGTCAACGCTTCGCCATTTCTCTTGTCTGCTACCATCAAACACCACATCCAGAAATACAGTGAGGAATTCCCTACTACAGTTAAGCTCTTGGATAAGTGTTTTTATGTTGATGATTTTATCTCGGGTGCAGACAATTTTCAAGAAGCTTTTCAAATTTCTCGCAACGCGAAAAACATTATGCAAGAGGCCAACATGACTCTGGATTACTAATGATGTCAATTTGATGGATCAATGGAAAAGAGAAGGCCTTGACTTGTATCCAGTGGACTCTTCGGTCAGCCTGGGATCAAACCTTACCAAGGTTCTAGGGCTGTCTTGGAGTACTAAAGAAGACTGCTTCACGATCCAGATCAAGGGTCTACTTCAGTTCCTTTCACTCAACAAAAACACCAAAAGGTTTCTCCTACAAGCTGTTGGAAAAATCTTCGATCCTCTTGGTCTACTCACTCCATTCACTATACGTGTGAAGTGTCTTCTGCAAAAGCTATGGCAAAGGAAAATTCCTTGGGATACTACTTTGCCCCAAGACATCCAGCAGGAATGGCATCAATGGTGTTCCGAGTTACCACTTCTAGACGTATTCAGGGCTCCAAGATTGGTTCTGAATTCAACTGCTGAAGAAAACGACATCGTGGAAATTCATTGTTTTTGTGTCGCTAGCAAGAAGGCATTCGGTGCTTCAGTGTATTTACGAGTTATAAAGAAAGAGTGTGTTACAGTGAATCTCGTCGCTTCCAAAAGTCGTGTTGCCCCTCTAAAAGCAATAACTTTACCACGTATGGAGCTGCTTGGAGCTCTAGTAGCTGCTCGACTTACCTGCAAGGTCCAGAAAATTATCGAATCCAAGAAACATATTTCACTAAAATTGTGGACTGATTCTCAAATTGTGCTATACTGGATAAAGGGATCCTCTAAAAGGTGGAAACAGTTTGTTGCCAACTGTGTAAACGAGATAAAATCCCTAACTGATCCCAATAACTGGTTCCATTGTCCAGGTAAGGAAAATCCGGCCGATCTGTTGTCCAGAGGAACGTCGGTCGAAACACTCATTCGACCAGATTCAATGTGGCTGAATGGCCCTGAATTTCTTCACACACTGGAATGCCTTCCACTTTCAGAATCTATTTGTGTGCCTGAAGAAGAATATGTTACTGAGCTTAAAAAATCCTACGTTTCTAATGATATTGCTTTATTAAGTGTTAATGATAATGCTTTAATTGATAAGTTTGAGTTTTAGTAACAATTTTGTAACTAACTTGAATGTATTGAGTTATGTTTTCAGATTTATTAATGCATGCAGAGGGGTTTTGATTCAAAAGGGTTATATTTCTGCCTTAGAAAGAACCATTGCAGAAACTTTTATAATTAAGGGGATTCAAAAACAACATTTTTCCTCTGATATTCAGCATCTTGAAAGAGATGGCTTGATCACCCTCAAGTAAAATTAAATCCTTATCACCATTTCTTGATTCTAAGGGTGTTTTAAGAGTGGGTGGTCGTCTAACTAAGGCAAATATTTCCTATGATCGGAAACATCCAATCGTATTACCCAACAAATCTAAAATTTCTGAAATGATTATTCAAAATTGTCATGTTAAATACTTTCATTTAGGCCCTCAAGCCTTGCTGTATCAAATCCGACAAAAGTATTGGATATTAAGTGGTAGAGACCTCTGTCGTTAGGTCACTCATAACTGTATAAAATGTTTCAGGGTCAATCCTAAAGAAGGCTTTCAAAAAATGGGTGATTTGCCCAAGGAAAGGGTTAATCCTGATTTTGTATTTAATAACGTTGGTATTGACCTATGTGGTCCATTTTTCATAAAGAACAAATTGCAGAGAAAGGGTCCGTTCTTAAAAATATATGTATGTATTTTTGTTTGCATGGCCACTAAGGCAATACATTTGGAAATTGTATCCGACTTGACGTCAGAATCATTTATTGCTACACTGAAACGTTTTATCGCTCGCAGGGGGAAATGTAGGTGACATGGTGATAATTAAAGAGGACAATTTACCTCCATGCAAATGGTTACTAGGTCGTATCATTGAAATGTACCCAGGGAAAGACGTACGTGTGTGCGATGTAAAAACAAAGTCGGGGATATTGAGGAGAGTTATCTCAAAATTGTGTGTATTGCCATTGGAACTGTAATTATTTTCTGTAATATTTTATTATTATTGCATTTTGTATTCATTTTAGTTCCTTCCTACATTTCATGTTTTAATTTCATGTAATGATTTGTTAATTTCAATGTAGTATTTTGTGTGCTTTTCTAAATTGTCACTTTTCTTAATTGTGTTATATAAAATGCTGTATATGTGTTGATTTAGCACTCTGTGCAAGGCCGGGCGGGATGTTAGCGCGCAAGCGCCAGTGTATCGCCAAATCCAATTGGCGACCGGCCAACTTCGCCAACAGAGGAGAGAGTTAACTAACTCGATCCTTCGAGACCATTCTTGGCTTGGATAGCGTACCTTGTGAGCGGGCTTACGGCCCCATCTTCTCATTCTCTAATACTACAATAGTCTTTACTCAAGTTAATGTTTATTCAAGTTTAATGAACTAGCAAAAAAAGACATCTACGGTCCGTCGTTATTTCAAAGACAAACATTCACACTCGTTCACTATTTCACAACGAACATTAACCTTCTTTGCCATAAGTTTAAACCAGTTATTTGTCATTAATCTAATAATTACAAAAATTTAAAACTCATTTCAATTTCTTTTAAAGTAATATTTTCAAAACATTTGCTTAGGGTTATATTGGAACTTGCTCGAGGTCCTGCACGAAGGAGCAGAGGAGATAGTGGCAGATTCGGGTTTCGAAGGAGAGGTAGCTGGATGGATAAGTAAGTAGAATAAATATTATTAGTTAGCAACAAAATTTGTTTTCTAATTTCTTATATAATTCTTTTAATTTCTATTCAAAGAAGCTAACTGGGTTTAGAGTTAGTGTGAAATTATTTTGGCATATACACAAGTTACACAAAGGCTATACTTTGTAAAAACATTTTTATAGCATGGTTCTGAATTTTTAGTGTTAAAACACCTATGAAATCTTTCTGCTTTGCAAGTTACAAATACAAGGTTATTTTTTCTTTAAAGAATCACGGAGTGCATTTCTTAATAACACTTTTATATTGGTGTAACAATATTCCACTTCGGTATAGCTCTCAAAGCTCGTGCATCAGAAAATCAATGTAGAAATTAAATCAAGGGATCGGAAAAACTGCTACTAGGTAGCTTCTCAATCAATGCTAGATTATCACAATGTCTACTGTGTGTGGCACTACAAGCATACATGTTTCTAGTGACACTTAGACCGATGTCTAACTTAGAAATAAATTTTCCATATCTTATAAAAGGTAAAGCTGCATTACACAGGGTTCCCACAGTCATTAAAAGTGCTTATTATTTTTACACTTGTTTTCAAGGCCTTGAAAATGCCTAAAGTTCCATGAAAGTCATTAAGTTTTACTGATGTTCTATGCCCAACTGCAATATTTATAAAAATTCAACTCTTATTTGCTTATTTCCTCGAGACCGCCACATATCCGCGCTGCTCCGGAATTGCCTAGTATATTTGTATTTCACATACGTCAGCTTATTCTTCATTTGGTTTTTTGAGCAGAAGTATTTTACTAATACTATGGTTGAATAGAGAACATTAAATGTGATATGGCTAAACTACAGAGTACATGAAAAATAAATTGCAACATCATCTAAGTCTGTTCATAAGACAAAATACAAACTGTGCATAAAAGATTTTGATATTAGTGCTAGTTGCGAAGAGCTGTCAAGTCATGCATTAAAAACAGTGTCTGAAAAAAAAAAACCGAAGGTCCTTAAAAGTCACCGATTTTTATTCTGTGATTTCAGTGGGAACTCTGATTACAGTAGTTAAAGAATTTAGAGAGCAGTAATTTCTATGCGACATTTTAAATTTTGGCAGTATCAGGTAAAAATCGTAAAATTTCATTGTACAATAATCATGAAACTTGTAGGTTTTCCATAGCTCATGTTTCAATCAGCATAGGTGAAGCTTTCTGCAGAATAATATGAAAAATAAGTGAATCATTAAATTGGGAAATATTTTCAAATAGTCAGTGAAATTTGTTTAGAAAACTTGCTTCTTGCTGCTAGTTCCCAATCTGTAGATTGGTTTCTTATTCATGCTTATTCATATTACTGAATGACAATTTCGTTTATTTTTCTTTAAAACCTGTGAAACTTGTTTTAAGTACTTTAAAAAAATTAAATTATGATAATAATTTCTAAGCCTTGTATGATTTTGGTGCATTAATGCAACTCTCATAATGATATGTATGACAAATTATGTGTTGCAAAGGTAACTACGTTTTTAGATAACAAATTTGTTTGCTTATATTTAATCTGTTTTGTTTACCCCTTAACAGATATGGACCTCCAACCAGGACTGAGTATCGTGTTATTGTGGAAAATTTGAGCAGCAGAGTTAGTTGGCAGGTAATTTAAGTCAACTGTGTTTATAAAATTTTATTTTCTTCATGTTTTAAAAGTGTGGTACTAAAAAAATTAATTCTCAAATTAAATATAAAATTCTTAAGTTTTTAATTCAAATTTCAGCTTTCTCAAACTATTATTGTAAATTTTCAATTGAGATTTAGCTTTAGTGAAGCTCGTTTATTTTCTCTTGTCATGTTTCTAAATGCAATCCTAGAAATTTCAATCTATGAAATAATAAGTATGGTTGATATCTTCTAAAAAATGATGTGCATGTCTAAATTTGCTGTAATTTGTGAAAGTTTAAATAGATATACATAGTAGCAAGTTGTTAACTATTGTTTTTATCCTTAAGTAGTATTTAAATTCCAAATATTGTAAGATGTTTGGAATTTTTTTTCATGTGCCTTAAAACAATCAAAAACTCAAAAGAAATAATCTTGAACCAATTCTATAGTTTTGTGAATTCAGTGTTCAATACTTAGTCCTATGCAATTTAGGAATTTAATTGATAATAGCTTTTTATTTTGCCTATCATATCTTTTGCAATTAAATATTCTTCCTAATTTTTAATGTGGTCAGTCGACAAACGTCTCTGCAAACACATTTCGTTTTTTTTTTTTTTTTTTTCTTTTTTTCATGGGACCTTTTGTTCTTGCACAATTTTTATGTAAAACTTATTTTCATGTCTTGGAAGTTTTACAGACTTATAAACCAAATTTAAGCTTGACCTGTTCTAAAGTTACTTAAGTTGTCATTTTCTAGAAACCTCTTTTTTTATTGTTATTATTTGAGATCAATCACCGAAAATATCAACTTTTTCTTTTGTCCAAATGCAATATTTTCATTCTCCTATTTATACATAAAAAAATAATAAATTATTTTCTGCAACAAAGTATTGGCACAGGAAGTCCACCAGAGCAGTGTTTCTCTGACTTTAACTCTACAACCCCCATCTCTTTGTTCCAACACACTTTCCATGGACCTTTAAGAAATGTTAATTAACTTTACTTTTCGTCTTTGTATTATTTAGTGATAACTTTTAGTTTTTTGAAGTTACAAATAACATTGCTATTCTTTCAAGTTTGAGTAAAATGTCAATCCATGAATTGAATTATCATTCTCTAATTAAAAAATTAAATTATTGTCAACTCTTGAACACTGAATTCACATTGAATATGTTTCCTGAGTGAATTACCACTTTTCTGGAAGATGTCAACCTTTTATACTTATAACTGTCACATAATGACCCAAAACATGCAACAGTTTTGTTATCTAAACATTTTACTTGTACCTACCCATTAAGGGATGGCCGTTATTCGCTGGTTGTATGATGGATGATGCCTGGATGTTGGGCGTGTCCTCTAATGATGTTGGGCCATCCTATTGATGAGAGCCAATCGCTTGATGTTTCTAATGAAAACTGGTGTGATGGTTTTCGGGGTACATAGAGCAAAGCACGCTCTGGGTCTGAGGGTGCTATCTCACTGAAGTAGTTGTATAGTCAAGTCTGGTTGTCCGATAATTTCCGATGATAGTGAGATGTCATTCTGATGTTAATCGTGATGCCGAAAGGTAAATAGTTATCGTTTTCCTTTCTTATTTTAGAGGCGTTACTTATATATTCCTCACTCTGGTTCAAAATAAAAATGACTTTAACTATTTCTAGTTTCTTTAAAGAATTTACTGTCGAAAAAATTGCTATTCAAAGCATTGTTGCTATGCTTTTATAGTTCTTTGAACTTAATAAATAGTAAGAAACTAAATCACTAAACCAAATTTAACATACTATAAATAAGTTAATCAAATATTGCACACAAAACAAATTTGATTTATAACTTTGATTTTTGAATGTTGAATTGCATTAACAAATTATATTGGCAGAATACCTCCAATTTGTATTTGAATTTGACTAGTTTAAGTAATGTAGAAGGTAAGAGCGTGTTTAACATCCATTTGTAAAATCAAAGTGGAAATTACAAGTATATCCTTTTTTTCCCCTCCGCAATTGTTCAAATTTCAAGGGTAATTTTTAGATACTTGACGAACTTCCTCTATAAGCATTAACAATTTGTTGTCTTTTCTTTAAATGATGTATTTCCAATCTTTTCTAGCAATTGAATTAAGTTTTTTGATACTGATTTTATTAATAACCAAGTATAAAAACAGTAACAAGTATGAACAGTAGCTACAACTATTAATATAAATCTCAATTCATTCACTAAATAACTATGTAAAATCTTTTATGACAATATTCAAACAGTTAATGATTATAGCTTCTAGAATATATAAAAAAAATTATACAAAAAAAAATTTCCTTTAGTAAAAGGCTAATTCTAATCCTAAATGTCAAAGGCTAATATAAATATTTAAAAATAAAATAAAATTTAAAGTAAACATTTTGAATTTGGTATATTCTGATAATGAAGTACATACTTGTAATTTAATACAAAATTGAATAATAAATTATATAAGATAAATATTTGCTTTTTATTAAAATATATTTATTAAGTTTATAAGAATGTTAGCAGGTTTATAAAATACTTTGGCCAAACATAAATACCATTTTTTGTTGTACTACTTCTTACATATTTAATCTTACTTTTATCTTAAAAATATAACACATATGCAACAAGGTGGAATTCCAGCCTTACTTGAGTAATCCTTTTTCCTACTGATACTATCTAGTTATTTATGTAACTATAATTTTCTTCTGTTTTCAATGCTCTTCCAGGATTTGAAAGATTTCATGCGTCAAGCAGGAGAAGTTACTTATGCTGATGCTCATAAACAAAGAAGAAATGAAGGGTAGGTATCTAATGAAGCAAATTGTTTCTTATTAAGCTTTTTCTTAAGGGGGTACTATACCAAAAATAAAATATCTGTAAATATTTTTATTCAAAAATTTATCTTGTGTCTAAGATACTATTTATATGTCTTTGTTATATATTTTTTTAATATAGTATTTATTTATTTTTTAAATTAAAAACAAAGAAAATCCATAATAATTTATGTTTGTGCGATTTTATATAACTCAAGAATTATTTCTCCTAAGTGAAAGCTTTCTGTTATACATAATAACATAAAGAAAATATTGTCTTCACAGAATTTTAATAGGTGAATTAAAGAAAATAAAAAAACTCAGACTTAAATTATTGAATTTTTTCTTTCATATTCTTTACGCTTACCTACTATATCTTAAAACAGATTTTAAAAAATAAAATTCTGTGAGCAAAAAATGCTTAGAAGTATATACCCTGTTAACGTCAAATAGCTTAACATGAAATTCCGGTTAATGCGAACAATTTCGGCGGCCCCATTAAATTTCGCTTTAACAGGATTTGACTGTAATTAAATGCTCCATAAATTTGAATTGCAAATTGTTCATGATTCTGGAGATACAATAGAGTATCTCAAATCCGGAATCGCGGATTTTGGAAAATTCGGGATTATAGAATAGTTCGTACACAAAATCACTGAAATAAAACATATAAATGGAATAAACTAAGAAAAATCTTTATATAACTTGAAGTGGTTTTGAAAAACATTTATTTTAAGGTTGTTTTTTAATAGTTTTGACTTTTGGCTAAACTTTTCCCCTTGAATCGCCCATTTTTTTACCGATTCTAAAATTGCGCCTTTGCTCTAATCCTCTAATTGCAGTGCCTAATATTTCCAACTAATTGCTCTTAAGTAAATTTTATCCATAAGCACTACGTTATCACTGTCATCACTTTCGGATACAGAAAAACCGTAAAAAAAAATTAAGATTGCTGTGCTGGAAAAGGTACGGATCTTAAATATTTCCAGATTTAGGATATTTTACTGTACATCGATTTAAGTTTGCTACATCTCTGACAAACACTAGTGCTCGAAAAACACACTTTAAGCAGACATTTAAATGCGCTACACTCATTAATACTGTGTAAATAACAGGCATTTCCCCCCTCTTTTGATGAAATTTTGATAGTACAAGGTTCCCACTGTCCTTGAAAAGTTTTGATAAAATTGGGTCCTTGAATTTTTAAGCGACCACAGATAATTTCCGCCTTCGTTTTTTCCTCCACCATTTTGTATTTTTATGTCCAAAGTATGTAATTTTATGAATATTAAAGTATGTAAATTTCAGAATTGGGAACCCTATATTAAATAAGAACTTAAGTTTTCCTTTTCTTTTATATATATTTATACATATATAACAACCACAAGTGACCAACATTGATATAAACAGGGTAGACTGCGCCGATGGGAGGATTAACCAATCATAATTCACTTTTATAGTTGGATAGAAATGCGAAAAACCTTGTAAAGTGCTATAGTAGATTTTTTTTTTACATTGTTACTAAATAAGGTCTACTATTGACATTTCTGCTGTGTACAACTCAAATTTTTATTTTCAATCCTTGGCAATCTGTATTTTTTATCCCACCAACGGCATCTGGCAATGGCTTCATTTTCCCGGGTTTAAGCAGTCTATCCAGTTGTTTATCTATATCGATGGTAACCAATGGACAATTCCCGCATTTTTTTAAAATGTGTGAAATTAATTTATATTTATGAAGAATTTCTTTCTTATTCCAAGTATTCAAAAGAAAGTTCTTTAAAAAAATTAGTTATTTAAATATTAAGAAAAGAAAAGCTCAAAAACTCCTCAAATCACGATCTCGCCCAAACGACCAGCTATTGGCTGTGATGTCACGTTACTTGAGGGGCACGTGACATCGTAGGACCAGTTATTCCCTATGCTGTACATCAAAATTTGATCATTAAGAGCTATAAATAAATAAAAACTACAATTTTAACTAAGTCAAAATATATTTCAGAATGTCTAAAATCCATTTAGAACATCTGTTTAAGGAATTAGTCGATTGAAACTTGATTATTTACAGTTCAATTGCAATACAGTCGCATATTCCCATTAAATCTTATGCTTTGCAAGCCATTTTTCTGCCAACCTGGACTAGGAACTGGTTTTTATCCCCCTGGAGTTACTTTGTTGGTAAACATGCCCGTCTAGTATCTTGAGGTTTCTACTTTGTAGTTGCCTACAGAGTTGTTTCGGATGAAGTGACGTCATCTGTTGTTTTCCCCTCCAAAATCTGAGATACGAACTTAAATTGCAAATTAAAAAAGCGCAGAGATTGATATTTTTTTATGGCCTTTTCGAAACATTTAGATTTGAATAAAAATGCAGGAATTGTCCATTATTATTTATTCAATTTGATATTTTTTCTGTGTAATTAAAAGTTAATATTATGAAAAAAATCTACTAGATCTTTAGACACAAACTTTAAAATTTAAAAAAAACCTATCAATTAAATGCTTTGCATCAGTTTAAAAAAAGTCAAGTTTTTATTGTATATAGAATTTATGTTGTTTACTAAAACTAAAGGATTTGTTTTGTTAGTGTTGTTGAATTTGCATCTTATTCTGACATGAAAGGCGCAATCAGTAAGCTGAATGACACCGAATTGAGTGGTCGAAGGATTCGCATTGTAGAAGACCGACCAAGTCGTGGTAGCAGGAGGTGATTATATATTTTGTATTTTATTATTTTTTATATAAAAAGAGCAAGGGGAAAACGATACTGAAACTTGAAGCAATTAAGAAAATATGGCAATTTTAATGTTCTTTTTAAAACATTTGAAATAATTATGCTTAATACACATAAATTTTGCAAAGTAAAAACAGGCAATTGTTTGAAGAAAAAATTCAGTTAAATATGTAAAATATACTCACAATTGCAGATCAAACTAAATTGCCTTCCTTTTGCTTTTAGATCTCATTCACGATCCAGTTCCAGATCTCGTTCCAGGAGTCGCTCTCGTTCCCGTGACCGCCACAGCAAAAGTCGTAGTCAAAGTCCCAGCAAAAGCCGATCCAGGTCGCGCTCTGCTTATCGATCTAGATCCAGGTCCCCTGCCAAGTCTGCCTCCCCACAGGCCAGAGCTCCTACCAGATCCCCGAGCCGGGAAGCAAGATCAAGAAGTGCAAGCAGGTCACCATCTCCTGCTGGCCCGTCAAGATCATATGCTGATGAAGATTAATGCTGAAATAACCTATTGTCTGTCCTACCACTAGAGAATTTATTTCTTCCTGCATGTAAAATTTAGTTTTTTATGAAGCAATCTACTGACATTGCTTAACTTTTACTATTTCTTTCAATGTTGTTCTATGCTGCAGTCCCCTCTGTATAATTTTGAGAATTCCCATTGTTATTGATTGGCAGAGTTCCTCTTGGTAGTAGGACAGTGTATATATAAACTGATTGAAGACTCACTGTGTCTTAGTATATAAGCCTAGTTATAAGGGAGGATAATCATTTTAAATTTCATTCATCTTTCATAATGCATAACAATTTCATGTTGCTCGTTATTTGTCTTTTATTGATTTTGATGTTTAGCTCCAAAATAAAAAAATCCATGTGATGGACTTGGAAACTATGTGTACTAGAAATTCTTTTACATGTACCACTTTGTTTTTTTGAGTATTAAATGTGCTAAGTGACAATGATGTTTGCTTACTGATTTTTTTCAATTTTAAACAAAATTATTTATAAAGATAAGCATAAGTATAAATGGTATAGCCATTAATTTTAAACCACATTCTAAACTTCTAATGTAGCCTTCAAGATTCAGGATGGCCACAAAATTCAGGAACAAAAGTTCCTTGATTTTTGTGACAGATTTTTAAAAATTCCCTGATTTTATGGCAAACTTTATTTCAAATTCCAAATTTTCATTGTTTTTCCAGATGTGTAGACACCCTGATCCAATAGAACATGTATACTAAAGAGATAACATGCCAATTTTTTAAAATTAGTTTGTTAGTGAAAAGTTAAAATTATTCCATAACATTAAACTTGTAAAGATTACTACCACAAATCTCTGAGTATATGACACCAAAATACATATGAACAGGAAAACGTGCTTGAAAATTTACCTGATTTTCATGAATTTTAAAAAAATCCCCAATTTTTCCAGAATCAGAAAGCTCCCTGACATTTTCCAGGTTCTGTGGCCACTCTGAGATTACTTTCGACCGAAAATTAAGCTAATTATAAAATTTGCTTTGACAAAAGCTAACTTAAACATATCAAAATGCAAATTCCTTATTATTTGATCGTCCATCAAACTTTTTAAAGGTACTTTGGATGTTTTATGAAAGAAAATAAATGGTCACTCAATTAAATATATAATGGAAGAAACTCGAGTTAGCCCAAACGGGTCTCGATTGTAGGACCTTCGGTTCTCGAGCCGCTTACTTTACCTCTGCGCAAAAGAGTACTCAAGTGTACAGAAGTTTTATCTGTTATTTAAACACGAGACCGCCACTTCCTAGTGAGTCACAAAGAGATTAAAGCCTCAGGAAAAGTCCGATAAAATGGACGTACGATGTACGCAGGAAATCGTCGGATCCCGCAGGAAATTGAAGTCAAATGCCGTTTTTTTTTTGTTTTTTTTAAATTGAAAAATTCCAGTTAGGCAGGGCGGGAAAGGGGGTGTTGTTGACTCCCGTAACGCCAGGGGGGGAGGGGGGGGGGTGCTATTCTCCATATAGTTCACCACCTGTCACTTCTATATAGGAAGGGAGAAGTGTTAACATAAGGGGAGAAGGGGTTTTTATTTCCTGATTTTGGAATCTGAACCTATTGAAACATGTAATTACACTGAGAGTTTATTTTCTTCATTCTTCTTTTTAATTTGAAAGAATTCTTGGATATTCCATTGTAATTTAAAAGAAACCACATTTTTCTTTAAAATGATAAGCTATCCAAGCAAGACAATCAGGGCCTGATTTACCATTAGGCCTGGGCCTAGGGGCCCCGAAATTTGGGGGCCCCCAAATTTTTAAAGTTTTCTGAAAATTTTAAATATAATGGTCTTTTTATGGGAAGTACTGAACAAAAATAATAAAAAATTTTTAGTTACACATCCGCAAATTCCATATTTTTTATAGTCACAGAGAGTAAAATTAGATAGATTAACCTAATAAAACCTAATTAAGAAAATCTTTCCGGTTCAGCCAATCATATACAACTTCTTCATATGTACACGGTGACAAGGGCTTTACGCCGCTGTTTTCCTTCTCTCGCCTCTTGTAAAGAGATGTTCACCAACCAACCATATACAACTTCTTATATTATGAAATTAAAGAGTCTTTGTAATTGGTTGGTTTGCAGGCTCTTCCGTGGACTTTTTTGACCCTCCTTTTTGGTGAGATCGTGGAAACAGTGGAAAGGTTACTTTGTATTATTTACAATTATTGTTACATAATTAAGTAATCTTTATTATTTTATAATTTGTGGACCCTCTGTGGTAAAATGTAAGTTTAAAATACAGGAAAGTGTGCTTTAAAATCAGTGTTCAGGGGGGGTCTTGATTAATTCAAAAGTTTTGAGCAAATCAAGATCATACTAATTATAACAAAAAAAATCTTGTGAAAGTAAACTATGAGTTTTAATTGGAAAAAGTTAGTCTTAACGAATATGTAGCTTGATCTGGTAATATTGTGACGTAAGGAAATAAATATTTGCTATTGGGGCCCCTCTCTGAATGTTGGGCCTACAGTAAAAAAAATTCTAAATCAGGCCCTGAGACAATGAAGATAAAATGTTGTATTTGCAACAAATGTTGGAGCAAAACTATTCACAGCATTTAAATCGAAAGCACAAAATTGAAAATAGTTATGAAAAGAGGTATGCTGGACAAGCATCAGTGTTTGCTATCGTTTCACAAGCTTAACCTGTAAACCAACCCAGTACCAATGACCTAACATTGTAACTGGAAATGTGCCACTGGAAACCGATGTTTATCCTGCAGAGTGGTGCTTCCAAAATCAATGCCAAGAAGATTTTGAATTAAACAACTTTCAATTTTCAATGGTACGTAATATTTAATTTTTTTCAACAGTATAATTTAAAGCCCGCCGACTCGCAGGAAATTTTTGGATATGGCATTTGTGTACGCAGGAAGAAAATATCTTTTCTGGAGCCCTGGCCTCAGGCATGATGCGAAGGGTGCGAGTTGTTCTGGCTACGATGAGAGCGAAGGTGGTTTTTTGAAATGTTATTTTATTATTTTTAAAAAAAAAATTTAAGTGATGGTTTGTGATAATCTCTCCACTATTGAAATATTTTCGTTTTAGATGCTTCATCTTGTAGGTGATAATCACTCAATATGAAGCGACTCAACTAGTTTGCTGAATGACGTCACGTTTAGAATTTATGGAAAATATCACATTCACTCTCCTTGTAACCAGAACAGCTCCTACCGTTCTATTACTCAATCGGTCTGAACGATTGAGTTACATGTGGGTCAGTGAGTCGCCATTGCCGTTTTGGCGGTGAGTATGCCAAGATAATCGTGTAGAAGTCGTAGTATTTCAGAATGTGCCGATAGATGGCAGCCTAATTCAATTGTCCGATGTCACCAATAAAACGTATGAATAGCTTTCACTGCTGGCGACGGGCCTTACACCACAGAATATTTTTTAATAAAAATTTAAATAGAGACATGATGCCTGAAAACAAATTTTCAAAGGTCCTTAAAAGTCCGATTTTCATTCTGCGATTTAAATGGGAACCCTGTTCACTCTCTATACCTAACAAAAGCCAAAATTCTTAATACTTAAACACGATTTCCATAAAGTTCTCTTAAGGTTATAAATTATATTCCAAATGTTTTCGAAAGCCGGCATTAGTGTCAAGAGTACAATATATAGAAACTAATCTGATACAATCGGAGGTGTAACATGGCTTTTAGGGTATTGGAATGACAAAAAAATTAAATTTTGGAGCATTTGAATTCAATTTACTGTCATAAAAACAGATGTATTAGTTTTTATGACAAATTGCAGCAATTTTTCTAAAAACATTGTCCCACGGATGTGCGAGAGCATCTTTCTCTGCAGTATTTCATCGACGCTATTCAAGATCTCGATGTGCAGCAGGCGGTAAGATTATCCCAAAACAAAAACCTGAAGTCTGCCCTCGTGTACGCCATGAGAGTGGAAGCCGCGCAACTAGCTTCTGGAAAAGACCGACGATATGTGTGTGGTGCATTAGCCGAGGATTCTCCTGACCTTCTCACCAGTAAGCTTCGAGAACTGGAAAGAAAAATTGATAGAATGATGAGAAGCTTTCCCGGAGCCTGGGATCGAAAGACAAGAGTCATTTGCTGGCACTGCAAACGGGAAGGGCATCTACGACGTAACTGCCTTGATTTGAAAAAGAGAAGGAATAACACTACCACGGAAACTCAACAATTGAATCTAAGAAGATGCCATCTCGCAGGTCAGAAGCTGCAAAGTAGAACAGGTGGAGCCACGACAGCCGTTTCCACGTTTCATCCCGTCAAGGAGGAAACCAGGCAGTGGCGGCTGGTGCAGGGGGCCAGGGGGGGGGGGGGCCGGGCCCACTCACTTTTTTGGTCGGTTACAACCACAATTTTTTTTTTACAAATGATTTTTTTTAATAAATTTTTTATTAGTTACTAGTTAATATACTGATTTATCTGAAGTTTTAATCTTGAAACTGACCATTTTCACTCAACTAATAAATTTCCGTATGGATGGATATTTAAGTTGCCTGATTGAGTTTCTTTTCCATTGCCCGTAGAAGAAACGTGCTGGAAAAAAGACGAAAGGGGGGGGGGGGGGAGAGACTGACTTTCGCCACCTGCAATATCCTGCAAGTCTATACCCCTTGTGTGGTTCTCAAATTACAAAATTCCTGAGTTTCGTGTTTTGGCAGTCTTCTAATCTATAGGATAAGGAGATCCCCGGACGAAATAAAAGTTAACCTCATTAGATCAAAGACCCAATATGAATATTACAATCGATATTTTTTATTTTATTACTAGGCTCATAAAGTTTAATGCTGTAAGTCATACTATAATTAGCTGCTGAAGGAATGAATTTGAAATGCCCAACTAAGATATTTTTATGCTCATCTGTGATCGTTTGAAAAAATAAGTTGAATGGAAGTAACTAACTTATTTCGCACAAAAACTAGGATGATCTCGCCTTGATTGTCGGTCTGTCTTGTGGAAAGAGAGAAGATCTCACTCAAAAGAAGAATCCTTGTTGTTTCTAAAAACTGAAAGTGTTCCTTTGAAAGTAATTTCCAATGTAGCTCTAACCGACTAGGCACATTTTCTACAATCCTGGTCGGTTGGTTGGTTGTTTTCAGAATATCTGGCACCGTCAGCTACACGGGGGCTATAATGCGCCGAAACATTCGTCATTAGACAAGCCAACATACATTTACAAACACCCATGCCTAACACGGGACTCGAACCCGCAACCTCGCGGTCTAGAGACTAGCACGCTATAACCACTATACCGTTCGGTCGGCACAATCCTGGTCGGACATATGACGAAAGAGTGAGCCAAATTTTTGAATCAGATATTATTGTTCAATCTTCCTCTTGATTAGATGCCAATTTGTTATACAGTATCAGTGTGCGGATACGCCTTAAAATTTATTTGCTATAAAAAAATCACGTACGTAAATAAATTACAAAAATAAAAGCTTAAACCATAACTAAAAAAAAAAAACTTTAAATAATCATACTATAGTACGATTGCAATTCTACAGAATATTGTAAGAACCCACAATTCTTATTAAAACTCTAACAGCCTAACGCTATTAGAATGACTATATGAGGATAATCTTCTTGCCCCCTTCAAAAGATGTTAGTTTACCCAGACTGTGCTTGGGGGAACAAAATGTCTCCTTTTACTTCGGTCGACCTTGAATTTGGATCTTAAAGAGCAAAGAGATAAGACAGAAAATTCTACTATGTTGCGAGGGCCATTCCTTCCCTTTCACGAGACATCCTGTTTTTTCGTCATACCATGGGTATGAGTATCATATTACTAATACTCCTCCTGGTCCTGGGGGATCTGCAAGGAAATGGTCAATTCTTACTTTAAAGTCAGGGATCAGGCGTTTATCTTTAGTGTATTCAACTTGTACGACTGCGAAAGAATTCACACCAATAAATAACCACGGTAAGTTTTTTTTTATTTTAAATTTTACTCTCTATTTAGTAAAATGTAAGAGTCAACAATTGGTTTTAGTTCAGATATTTACTTTTTGTTTTAAAAAATAACTGAGTATTTAAATTTCGTTCAAATGATCAGAAGTGTTGATTTGTCCTACCTCTCAAAATGATATTTGATATAGTGTACAATTATTAACGTAACTCTCCGGTATGATCAATAGATGAACGACAGCAAAATATTTCCGTATCAAATCAAAATAAGTGGTTTGGCTAGAATTGGGAAGAAACTACATTTATCCTTTTATAGGGTAGTACAAATAAAAGAGAAGAGGATCTAATTTTAGAAAAAATTCTGTAATAAATAAGTAGGTGTACAGCATTGAAAAAAATATCATACAGGATATTCGAAATTAAAAGTTTAAAGTTAGTTCCATACTTTTTAACTTCTTTTCAAAGTACACTGGTCAAAACCTTGTAGTTTTAACGACTGCTATATCCGAACTCATTGACACCCGAAGCAATACAATCGAGTCACGCCGTGTGCTCTGTAATCTGTTTTCAAAGTGAGTAGACACATCAATAATTGTGACTGATATCTTTGTTTCGATTGTTGTGTTCCTCTGCAGATTTTCAGGATTTCTTCAAATTTAATATATATATATATATATATATATATATATATATATATATATATACACTCATGTCCATAAATTAAGGATAATTCAGTTTTCCCTAATAACTTCTCTGTGGAGCAACATAGACACTTGAAATTCACTTCAAAGAGACATCTTTATGCAACATAATGATAATTTAAATAACTCAGTCGCAAATTGAAATGCAAAGTGTACAGCGGGGACATATGCAAAAGAATGGAGTACCATTAGTGTGCAGTTGTACAGATGCATTTACATTAAAAATCTCTCAACTCATGGAGTGGATTTCTACTGTGAGATATGATCTCCCCTGTCATCAGTGTTTACTTAGCACTGTATTCTCATACTTAACATGAGTTACTTGATGAATTGTAGTGCTAAATTGCTCGCCTCACCTTTTTAACTGTTTGTAAGTGATGGAAAGTTCCTAATACATCAAGTCTTAACACAATTCATATCGTAGAAGCGTCTCACACATGCTTGAAGAAATTTGGATTAGAGGAGTGACCTAGCTTACTTATAGGGGCGATATTCATATTTTTTAATCGCTTATCCAAGGTAAAAGTGGAATAAAATTTGCTATAAGTATCAATAAATACGATTCAGAAACCGATATACAGGCTCGGCCTGGCCCACCGGGATACCGGGACATATCCCGATGCGCCCTCTCCAGAACCTTGGCACTGCGCCCTCCGAGAACAATGGAAAAAATTTCAAATAAATATAGATTTTTAATTTAAATAACTAAGTTTTTGATTTTAAAGTGAGTTAATCTGTTTCTTTGAAGATGGAATAACTTATACGATTTATTTATTTTAAACTACACAAGCACGGTTATCATGAAACCACAACTATATGTGTGTGAGCTGGGAGAAGAGTTAGATAGGCCCCTAAGCAATACATCCCACCATGGAAACTCGCAAAATCAAAGTCTCCCCGTGCATTTTTTCTTGTAATCGACTAGACTGGCGACACTTGACCATTCTTTTTCTATTGTTGTTGTTGTTGGGGGGGGGGGGGGGCATGGAATAAACGCCAAACAGTCATCGTATGAGCTCTATTTAGAGAGAAGGCGGGAGCTACTTTTATTGGTTATGGAAACTGTTTAACCAAGACCGAATTTTCATGCAGATCCTATTATGAGCAAGTAAGTCAATTGTTGGTCAACTTATTATTTCTTATAGTCCCAAGAAGGACTCGCCCAGATAAAAATAATGTTTTTTTGACATGAAAACTTTAACTTTCTTTTACGATAGTTACATTTATCTCGTCTTTAAATTTTTGCACCTCAATCCCTGTAAAATCATGTAACATAATGCAGATTTCTTGAACAATAAATCATTAAAAGCATAAAAAAAAATATGATGGAAAGAATGGGAGGGTGACTGTTCCCTTTAGCTCCTTAATCACCATCCCTGGGTTTATCCGTTTAAAAAATTATTTTATTAGTTTGAATTATTTGCCCGTGAAAGGGGAACAATCTGTAATAATTTAATGTCAATGCACCGATTGAAATGCTGAGCATAAAGTGTAAACAATACGTTAATCGAAATTATTCTGTCGTTATCTTTAATGTAACATTCACTTTGTATAATTTAGTGTTTCACTAATTTTAACTGCAATTTTCTTTTACGATTTATTTTTACACTAAGTTAAACTTCAAATGAAATTTCATCAATTGAAAGTTGAATGACAATACAAAATAATTAAAACAACGTAAATATAAATATTCTAATTATGTTAAACATTAAAATCAGAGGTTTAAATATGAAAATAACAATGAAAGACGTAGAACAGCAAAATGACAAAGATAAAGTGTCAAAGTAAAATAACCTAGATAAGACATAATGTAATGACACGAAGCCTTTTTTGAAGACGGATTTTTTTCGTATTGAGTCATCACTTGGGAAATATTTTTTGGATTAAGAAGAAGTTGCGATAAAAAATAGTATCCAGAAGACCACATTAATTCTATCGGCAGTAAAACCATTTTTTTGACATGAACGTCACATTAGCAATTTTGTTAACAAAGTGTTTTAAATAATTTTTAAACTCAGCTCTTCTTTTATAAACTCTACTGCTCACTAAGCAAACTTAATAACATTTTAGTTAACATGAATATTATAAACTATTCATAAAACTATTAAAGGATTTTTTTACGTTACTATTGAAATTACTAAAAAATACATTTGTATACAGGGGAAAACATTTAAGGACATTTACATTTTTAACCGTTAACGTATTCCATATATTTTCTGTCCAATTCTTGAGACACAGTTAAGAAATTTTAATTTTCTCAGTTTCATAAGACAACGAAAAAAAAATTCCTCAATCAATTTCAGTTATTATAAAAAATAATGAGATTCATATTCAATCTCGTAGTTATTTCATTTCGGGGAGGTCAAAGTCACTGAAAATGACAACTGCTCACCTCGCTTTGTGAATTTTTTTTTACTAATAAAATAATTTCTTCATCAGTATCAAAATCAGTTATCATCTATTACTATATTTTTGTTTTTTGAGCTATTAGTTAAAGTCTGTGATAGACACTATTTTAAGACAATATCAACTGTTCATAAAGCTCTTTCATTTCGTAACGATAAACGTATTCTACGTAAAAAGTTAAATGATCATTAAAAATCTGCATCAATTGTAAATTATAAATATATCATGTTTTAACCCTTTGTTAGTTTGCGCTGTTGACAAATGTCCCCTACAGTCAATATATCAATCTATTGATAAATTGACTGTAGGACAGCCCGTGATCAAAGCACTCGTACAATTTTTTTTCAAGTTATTAATATTTTTTAATTCTTACTTTATTCTGTTCAATAATGTTGAGTGTTTAATTAAAGTACCAACTTACTTTGATATTTAGTCACGAATTTAATGGTATGCACGAATATTTCAATTTGGGGGAAATTTGTCCCCCACACGACTAACCGCAAGACAAAAGGTCGCGCGTCTAACCAAGGGTTAATTTGGAAAAAATATATATATTCATTGTAATATTCTGTCTCGCTCTCGATCGAGAGAGAGATCTTTTGTATCTTTCTTAGTTATCATTATGAGCAATTTGTGTTTTGTATTGTAACATGAAAATTTATACATAAAAACAAAGGCTTTCACTCAATTCTGTTCATTTCTATACGTCTGGGATTGTGCCACATTGCGGCATCACGGGTAGTCCTAATTAACCGTGATACCGCAGTGGCTCATGCAAAATGAGTGAGATTATTCATTGGTGTGGGACAGGGCCGTTGAAAGGGAGGGAACCCCCGGGACACCCCTCTACCCACCGAAATTCGAGCTACCCCCCCCCCCCCCCCAGCCCCCACCCGAAAAGAAAATCTGACTACGAGCTTGGTGTGAGAAGTGGTAAGGCGCCCTCTCGAATGTTGGTCCACCTCCCTCAGAGGTGACCCAGGCCGACCCTACCGATATATCACCATTAAAAACTTGTCTAGATCAAGTTAACATAATTACAGGGAAAAAGTGGAACTTAATTATCTTTTGTTCTTTTGGGGAGCTTATGTAACCAAGTTAACATACTGCCCCCAAAGACCAAATCTTTTTAACATCAGATACTATTTACTGAAAATAATTTTGTCGGTCTCATGAGTAATATTGGACATCAGAGGATCTGTAGAAAGGTGGGAACTTGATATTTCATGGTAAATGCCAGTTCAAGGTAATGATTTGGTGGGAAAAGAGTTTAGGTCTTTATATTCAATTTGTTGAATTTGTTTAATAAGCTCCCCAAGAGAGCAAAAAAAATTTAAATTCCACTTTTTTACTATAATTACGTTAACTTGATTTAGACACGTCTTTAATTGTGAAATATCAGTTTCAAAATCGCGTTTATTGATAGTTATGGTTTATTTTATTCCACTTTTGCTTTGGATAAAGGATTAAAAATATGAGTATCGCCCCTATAAGTAAGCCAGATCACTCCTCTACTCCAAATTTCATCAAACATGTGTGGGACGCTTCTACGAATTTCATTGTGTAAAGATTTAATGCATTGGGAACTTTCTCTCACTTGCAAACATTTCAAAAGGAGGGACGAGCAATTTAGGCGCTAGAATTCATCAAATAACTCAGGTTAAGTATAAGAATTATGTGCCAAATAAATATTAATGACAGGGAAGATCATATCTCACCCTAAAAGTCAACTCCATGTGTTGAGTGATTTTTAATGTAAATGCATCTGTACAACTGCACTCTAATGGTACTCCATTCTTTTGCATATGCCCCTCTGTACACTTTGCATTTCATTCTGCGACTGAGTTGTTTTAATTATCGTTTTGTTGTATAAAGATGTGTCTTTGAAGTAAATTTCAAGTGTCTATGCTACTCCACTGAGAAGTTATTAGGGAAAAACTGAATTATCCTTAATTTATGGACATGAGTGTATATATATATATATATATATATATATATATATATATATATATATATATATATATATATATATATATATATATATATATATATATATATATATATATATATATATATATATATATATATATATATATATATATATATATATATATAATTTTTGGTATCGGGCCCCCTCACTTTCACTGCTCACGAGCCGCCACTGAAACCAGGGTTTGTTCGTGAAGGGGGAGATTAACGGAACTCCATGTCGTCTAATCGTCGATTCGGGAGCAAACGTAACAATCGTAAGGACGGACGTGGCTCGTAGCCTGAACAGCCGACTCCTCTACACAGCGCCCTCTGTTTCGCTACAAAGTGTGTCTGGTGGCAATATCTCCGTGCACGGAAAATTGGGATTTCACATTGCCTTTGGATTTAACATCTATAAGCACACCGTTTATGTTGCCGATATTGTAGATCCGTGCATTCTCGGACTAGACTTTTTGAAGAAAAATGGAATTACGCTGAATTTTGAGAAAGGCAAGCTGCAAACATGAAGAGGCGAAGTTCCTTTACACGGTCTGGACACGAAAGATCTGTGCGTATATCGGATTACGGCTCACGAAGACAATGTCATAGAAAATGCTGAAGAATTCGAGAGGATCTCCAGATTTGGAGAGACAGAGTCCACATCCATGAAAAGTACCTCCTCAGCCCCGGGAAGAGAACCGAAGAAAGCAACGTTGATGAAACCCTCCCAGGAGGTGGTTCGTGTGGGAATGGACAACGTTAGTGAAGAGGGAATCGGCATCCGTGCTCCTGTTACAAGCATCGAACGGAGGTCCCGGGATCAATCAGCTGCACCCACGGATGATTCCGACGCAATCACAGAAAAGCTAACTGAAGATGATGTTCGGTTGAATGGGAATGCTCTTTCCGGAAGTTCATGTCCGGAGAGCAGACGACGTTCATCTAAAACGGAGTTCAAATCTGGAACACCCGCATTCTCTTATGAACAACCAATCTCAAAATCATGTAACCAGCAAGATGAGGATCAGAAACTTTCACCGCTTCTGTTGGCATACAGGAGTGCAACTCACGAGACCACCGGATTTTCTCCATCTCGAAAGATGTTTAGAAGAGACCTTAGGATCCCCTGCAACTTCCTCTTTGGACGATCACCGGACACTCCTTCCTCGCCTGTCCAGTATCTAGATGATCTCCAGGCACGTTTGGAAGCCGTACATCGGTTCTCCAGAGAGATAATCAACATCATGACGGCAATGGCGGATCCAGCCAGGGGGAGCGGGGGGGCGCGCGCCCCCCTCTCAGATGGAGTCTTTTTACAATTTACAGAAATAAATAGTAATAATAATAATAAAATAAAAAAAATTATTTTTCTTCAAGTTTTTTTCGATAAGTTCACGCAACAATTATATTTTAACCTTCATTTAATTCCCGAAAAAAGCAACCAAAAAAAAAAGCTTATTTTTGTACCAAGGTTCTATTTATAGTCTTCTCTCTTCCCATTCAAACGAATGTTGGAAGACAATACAAGTATTCAAACTTCCCTCCTCTTGAAGATATCTTGGACCCCTGATACCCGATCCTTTTCTGTCGAGTGGGAGGAAGAGATTTTGACTCACATGCGCAATGGCCAACGCCAACCAGGGGAAAAAAATAATGAGAGGTTGACTATTTGGGTTACCCTCGGAAATGGCCACCCCATTCAACTGGAAATGGTAATAGGCTAAGCTTAAAACTTTTGAAAGAAAGGAAGAGGAAGGTTATTTATTAACTGCATAAGAACTCGTCCAGCTCTAATTTCTGCTTCGGCTTGTAAATAAGCGTCATATTTGAATTTCGATTAACAATCCTCTCTTGCACCACACTGGAAAGGTATGCCAATTGTTGTTTTTTTACATAAAATAGACTTATAAACAATTTTGTAAGAAGTATTATCTGTGTAAAGTAGCAGAATTAATTATTTAAAAAAATATCGCTTTCAAACCCTATACGAAATTAAACGAATGAATTAACAAAATAAATGTGCATGTTTTTTACGATAATTTGAAAAGTTTTGTACAAATATTTAGCTGGACATGCTTTAAATTTTTTTTTTTCTTTCGTTATTGCAGAAGTAATGCAAGAAATATTGCACTTTATAAGTAATTATAACGCTTACGGCATAATATCTATGCATACTTTTATAGAAGGCTAAGATTACTCTAATTTTACTCTAAGCCTATTTTTCCAAAACATATTTTTTATGAAACTTATGATTCTTGTTCAAAAGTTTCGTGAAAGAAGTAAAATGATATTGCAACTCAAAATGTAGTTCTTAAATTTTTTTAAATACAGTGATCCTCCTACAATCTCTCTCTTCCAGTTAAAATTGAAGAATTGGAACAAAGTATTTCAGTATGCGATGTTTTTTTTTTTATTTGTCTCGGATTGATATAATTTACCTATTTTGTTTTGATTATTTAAAAAAAAATGCCCAGTTTGGCGATTATTCTAAAAAAACACCGTTGAAACGGTGAAAATTGTGATATATTTTTCAATAAACACTGCATTATCCTTTCTTTTAAGTGCAACAGAGCAGAAACAGTCGTTGATGGGCGTTCGCCATTATCTCATTTCTACGGAGGTGGGAATGATTAGAACACCTTTAAAGGCCTTTTTATTGCGATTTTAATCAAAATCGTTAAAACCATTTTTTGGTAATCGCTGAAAAACGTAATTTTTTCAATATCAGTTACTTAATGCACATGTGCAATTTTGACGAAAACCTTAATGCCAGGTCATCAATAACCTGTACATAAAAATTGAACATCGCAGATCAATCCGTTTTGGGAGTTATGCTGATAAATAATAGGCACAAACATTTTTTTGAACTCATCACGTTCCAAAACGTGTAGAAATGCAATAAAATCGATTTTTTTAACCGAATTCAATACTTTTACACCAACGGGTAATTGAAAGTAAAAAAAAAATTATGGATGTATAAAATCGCACCAAATATAAATATTAGAACAAAAAACAAAAAAATTGGTTGGTTGATCAAACTTGGCAAAAATGTTCTATATTTGTCATAAAAATGTTCAGATGAGTCCATAAAAATATCTAGCAAAGAATGGGGGTTTTTTTTGGGATGGGGGGGGGTCAGGGGGTTTTGTAGCTGAAAAATTAATTTTGGAGCAATCTAGGCATGTGACACATGTTTTTAGAGTACTTTTTTTTTTATGCTAAATCGAATGAAAAACAAGCAAAACGATATAACTAATCTAAAGAAAGTTACAGTTCTTTATTATAAACGAAAACACATGCAAAATCCAAGGAAAGGTAAAATACGAGATTAAAAAATAAAAAATTAGCCCGTTCATGAAACTTTGCAAAAACGTTTTATTTGTCACGAGTATAAAGAAACAAAGGAGTTCATAAAAATATCTAGCATAAAAGGTTTTTTTTTTGAGGAGTGGGAGGGGGAGAGGGGGGGGATTTTTTTTTTAAACTGAAAAGTAATTTTGGTATAACCTGGGCATTTCACCTTACGCTAAGGTAGCGAGTTAGAAATGTGACGAAAAGGGGGGGGGGGGGGGGTCAATCAATAAATACGGATTATCTTGAAGTATATTTTTAGAACACTGCATAGATTTGATTTTTTTTAAAAACTTTTCGATTTCATCCTGGCTAAGGCACAGGTGTTACGCCCCCCCCCCTCCCCCGCAGGAAAATCCTAGATCCGCCACTGCATGACGGAGCGCATGAAGATCCGGTACGATGCCAAGGCCACGGACCGTTCATTCCAGGAAGGTGACAAGGTGTGGTTATGGAACCCTAAATGTCGGAAAAGACTCTCCCCTAAGCTCCAGACGAACTGAGAAGGGCCGTATGGGGTCCTTAAGGCGCTTCTTTACCCTAGAGTTATTTTCTCTGCGAGAATACCAGATATTGTTGGCAACAGTTAAGGCGTGTCTTGCTCCACGAGGTAATGAATCTGATTCGAGGAGAACATGGGGATTGACAGTTTGACAGCAGGGGAAAAGGGGTCCAAAATTCAGAGGGGGTCATGGTTTTCTTTTGTTGATCGTTATAGTGAGTTGTCCCCCCGATAATTAACTTGGAAAAAGTTGGGTCTTCACTATTGCTCCCAGAAAAGAGAGGGGTGTTTTTAGTTACTTGCCGCAAGGACATGTTGTACGGGGGAAATGGTTTGGAAAAATTTACCGTTTATTATCTAATCAAATCAAACAAGAGCGAGGTAGCATTCCACGCAGCAAAATACTTTTGATAATACTTCTCTCACAATTATTTAAATAAGAACACTTCACATATTTTCGAATATTGAACGTGATGAATTTTCGAATAATGAATGTCTGAAAGAATATGAATCGAATAAAAACCTCGGCTCTATATATATAAAAAAAAAGAGAGTAGGTGGGGGGGGGGTACACACTGGTCATTCTAATAGAATATTATTATTATTTAAAAAAAAAAAAAAAAAAAAGGAAATAAATAGCATGTTTCACACTCATATCTTCTTATTAACTTTAATTTGATTCACCTCCATTATTTCACAACTGAAGAATAAACAATCTTAATGTTGTTTTTCCAAAAGTGAAGTCACTAGTCATTTTCTTATGTTTTACATTTGAAATGTTTGCAATTATTTATTCTACAACAAATAAATTTGAAAACTACGATGTATCTTTTCTTTTCTGGCACTAAAAATAGGGAAGTATAATTTTTTTAAATGAGAAACTTTTTCTTCAAATGTATTGCGACTTCTATACGTCAATTTGATCTGTATGTAAAGTGGCTCTAAAAGTCTTCGTAATTTACTAGAATATTGCAGCAAATACCAATATGTAAGAAAAAATTTAAGTTTACGAAAACTTTTGGGAGATATTTTATACGTTACTTATAGTTTAATGATTTTCTAAAAAAAAGTTTTGCTAATGCTTTAAAAATATTTTATGTAGTTTTATTAAGATGAAATTAGAGATATTATTAAACAAATCTTATTTTCAAATATTAATTTTTGATATAGATAATGCAGTATTTAATTGAAATTAGTAAGTTCACGAACAGTTTTGGGAACCACCTGTTGTAAATTGTTTGGAACAGTTTAGAAGATCCAAAAAATCCAATGAAAGTGTGATATTCAATTAATTTCTAGATGAAAAAATCCCAATGCACGCTACAACTGTTTTTTATGTCATATCTTTCAAGGGGCAAGTACTATCGAGAGTTCAAGTGTTTTTAGATTTATGCCGACCCAAATTTTCAATACAATCATCAATTAAATTAAAACCCCAATTGTTGTTAATAATAGTGTAGTAAGTGATAGTAAGTGATCAATTTAATAATTTAATTATTATATAGTTTTAATAATTATATAGTTTTAATAATTATATAGTTTTAATATTTAATGTGCTTTATTATTTAAATACTTATGTTTAATAATTAATTTCAATAATTGAATAGTTACTTTTACTAATTAATTTTATTAGATAAATTGTTTCAATAATTAATTTAATACATCAAAAATTATTTATCTATTTCTTATACCTCGTTTGAGTAAATTTGGTTTTCAAAACCAACCATAGATCGTTGCTAAACTAAAACAAAGAAATCTGAATTGTATATTAATTAATGTCCAAATATATAACTAGTATGTTTACCAGAAAATTGCATAAAAATTATAATATGCATTTCACTTTAAAAGTTGTAAGTTGTTTTAAAGTTGTAATAAAGTAAAAAGTCGTTGTACGATAATACATAAATCTTAGTGCATTTCTTTTATAAACACAGCGTAATCTATAAAAACAAATGTGATTTCCTTATGTAAAATGATTGAATTTGCTTATTTGTCAATTTCTTTTGACAATCCAATTATAGTAATGGATTTATGATCCATCAATGTTTGCATTAGACTTTAGGAAAAAAAATAGTAATAATAACTTCCGGACCGGTTTATTTTTACGGACACTGACCGGCTCATTAATTGCACCGGACAGCCCAATGGACAGTACGCCTCTGAACAGAATTAACGGTAGCCAAAAATATTTACAAAAAAGCTTAATTTTATCACTTACCAATTATCGTCAATATTGCTAAATCCTGATCATATCGCAGAGTAGGAATTAACTCAAATAAAAATTAAAAAAACAAAACAAAGTATCGCAGAACCACGTATAGCGTATTCAGTCCAGCTCCAATGCAGCCACTATCAAAAGTGTAGACTGGCTAGTTTGTTTTTGTCCTCTTATAACCAGACCACATCCATGTAACTTCCATCGGCGTTTCATCTATTTGTCGCCTTGTTCACAAAGTATCGCAGTTCCCAAGTGAAACACCCTGAAGCAAGGTTTGGAGTCTGGATGTAAAAAAGAAGAAAAGGCCTCTTATTCTTTTTGAAGCCGTTCTAGGAATGTGTAATCAGTAAACCCTTTGCTTTTAAAATTCCGACTTGTGACACAATGAGTGTATGGCTACCCGGGCTCTGACTAAAGATTTTGATGATGGGGGTAGTAGTAGGACATAGACATAGTAGCATTGTCCCCTGTTTCAACCCTGTGGCAAACGTTTCTTTTGGGGGGATTGTCCCACGCTGTTTGCTGTCCTTTTGAATTTACCGATACTGAACACGTTGTCAGAAGCTGAAAAGAAAAGTATGCTTAATGCCACTGAAATTTGGAGAAAATTTTTGATAGAAACCTAAAAGAATTTATGCAAAAGTCCATTGGTTTGTTTGCCAAAGAAAAAAGGAGAACTTAATTTTTGTTAAAAGAATGTGTAGTAAGTAGTTTGTGTTGTGTTCATTTAGTAAATATCCGTGGCACTGATTTTTTTGTCTACTTATTTCTTCATCCTATGGTGATTATTGGTATATATCCATAATCTTACTTTCATGCACGAACACGTTTTCTGGCTCTTAATTTTTTTAAATGTCATTCCCGCCTCAAAATATATAATAGCACTGCTCCCCCATCCCTCCACTAGCAAAATTGTTTAGCGGCGCCTTTGGGATCAATAAATACGATTTAGAAACCCATATTTCCCCATTACAGATTTGCCTAGATCAAGTTATCGTAATTACAGTAAAAAAAGTCGAATTTAATTATCTTTGCGTTCCTGTGAAGTTTACAAAGCAATCCGACATATTGCAGTCTGAAGACCAAAACTCTTTCCCCACCATATCGTCGTCTTGAATTGGCATTTACCAACAATATCGTTCCTACCTTCCTGCAGCTCCTCTGTGTGGGACGCTTCCACGATATGCGTTTTTGGAAAGTGATAATGTATTAAGAACTTTCCATAACTTTAAAACAGTTCTGAAGGTAGTACGAGCAATTAATCGATTGGAAATTATAAAAATTCTCATTTTAAGTATGAGAATACTGTTCGAAGTAAACAGACGCGGATTTTTTTTTTGGGAGGGGGGGGGATTCCCATGTAAAAGTTATTGCCAAAAATATCGCCAAATTCTCCATTTTCATTTAAATGAAAATATGGAAACAGAAAATAATACCATATTTGAATACAATGATCAATATTATAGTGTAGTCTCAAGTTCATATAACTTATATTTTAATGTACTAATGTGATGTCAAACCGAGTTGAAAAGCATTATTTAACTTTGGAAATTAGTAAAACCTTATAAATATAGAACTTTACGTACCTGCAGTGTTGTCTAAAGTTGTTAAAAGATCCGCCGCCTTTTTCTGCATTAAATGATTTGTGATGTTGAATATATTGGTAAATTAACTTGTATAAAAAAGTTGAATTTTCAGGGTTGTTAAACTTTTTACACTTCACCTGATCTGCATGGGATATTTTTTGTGCTCTTAAATATTTTTTATCTAATAATAAATACTAAAATTTATAATTTAATTGAATTAAAGTGTATTACATTTTCGGGGTAATTTCTTATATGGGCGTAAAAGAGGATAGTTAAACCCTCTAATTTTTATCTTTCATTGAACACTAGTAGTATCATACTAATTGATGATAACCCTCCCCCCTGTCCCCCAAGTTCGAAAACTATTACCACCACTGTAAACACTCAAGGTCATAATCGCACCCTCCTTGATTGACCTCTAAGTCCGCCCCTGGAAGTAAACACTGATGACAGGGGAGTTCATATCTCTTTGAGTTGCGTAACTTTTAATATGGATAAAACTGTATAACTGTACAATAATGGTACTCTATTGCATATGACCCATGTACATTTTGCATTTTATTTTACATCTGTGATACTTTACTTATCATTATGTTACATTAAACAGGGGTACAACCAGAAAATTTCTGTGGGAGGGGTTTTCAAGTAAACAATTAATTTGCTGCTGTATTTCTCTACAAATACGATTTTAAAACATCCCATATTTGTCCCATATCATAATATTTTTTCAGTTTTTTAATCTGCCACCTATATATGCAACTTGTCCAGTATTCGAGTTATATTAAGTACCTCAACATGAGACTACATATTACTTAGAAAACGTATAATAATATTATCTAGATTATATATAGTTTAATAAAAAAATGTTGTTTGTTTATATTCACTGAGAAGGAGCAGTATATTTAGGCAAACGGACATACACTAATATCATATCAGACTGATTTTATTACATATTTATGGTGATTGAAATACAAAGGCCATGTAGCACTGAAATGTTATAATTACATTTGGAAAACATCTATATATTTTAAACATTTCCTTTTTTTATATATATAAACGGTTATTCAGAATTCCCTCCTAGGTTTCGAAGCACTATAGTAAAAAAAAACTAAGACTAATACAGAAAATAAGAATATTTGAAAGAATACAGAAACAATTCAAGTTTTATTTACATAGCTTACAGGTGTTCTATGTGTGGACCCTTGGTCACACGGCATACATCAATGCGATAGTCCAGTTCCTGCCGATAAGTCCAGTCCTTGCTTCGAAACCCAGGAAGGAAGTCTGAATAACCCTGAATATGTAGTTTATATTAAATCTAAGTAGATAAAAAATAAAGTATGACGATTTTTTGATGTAATGAGAGTTACAAATGTTTTATTTGTTTAAATGCAATACGGTAAGCTAACCCTATCGGAATGATGGTAAATTAAAAAAGTATTTTTTTGAAATTATTTATGATTACTTTTAGTGTTTGTAATTCATTCGTCAGAAAACATCGGGATGTCGGGGGTTTTATGTGGATTATGACAGTGAAACTTCCTCCCCCCCTCCCCCCTGAGAACGCGCCTTGATGCAACTTCAAATACATCAGTAAAGCACGTTTTCTGGAATTAACGCTAAAGACCGCTTGGATAAGACCATCTTAACGACCGCTTATAAAGAACCGCTTTATACAGCAAAACAGGTTCAGCCAAGATAATAAATCACTTGACCCTCCTCGCTCTTGAGGGGGGAAAATATCTATGTCCCCCTTTGGAGGTGTGTCTTCTTACGAAGAGGTTTTTTTTCAAAATATAGCTTTAATGTTTCTCTAAATTTGACTGTTTAAGAAACACGAAAATAATTTTAAAATATGATCTGGATAGAAAAAAGTTTAATCTTTGTCATTGCAATGTTATATTTTCAATAACTCTTTTCAACTTTTTTTAATATGATGTTAAAGTAAACAATTGATATTTTAATAAACTTAACAACATTTTAGGCCAAAAACAACATAGCAAAACACGGATAGAAGTTACGTCGATCCAACAAAACAAACCGTATAAAAATATTCGTATAACTTCTTTCTATTTTACGAATAGGCATATAGAGATTTTCCCATAGACTTAACATTAGGGGGGAGAATCAAGATGGACGGTAGCGAAGAGCCTTAAGAAGATCAACGACGTCGTGGTGAGGATTCAACGGACACCTTCCTGTAAACCTAGTGTTGTACAGTACCCCAAAAAAACAACCAGAACGATGGCTATATCTTCGGTTCTAATTATTGTAGAATCTTACGGTTTGCACCAAAATGTTTTGCTTACGATTTTCTATATATCTGATGCAATTTTTTTTTCTTGAGGGACCGTTTACTAAGTAAAAGTAAAGCTATCTTCGAAAATTTCAATACGAGCCCTTATTTTTTATCATTCCATTCGATTCAGAATACATCATTTACCCTTTATACCAAATTTCAATGCATTATGTTGAAAAACACGTCACTTATGAGCGAAAATATTTCGACCATTTTTTGACCGATCTTCAGGGAGAATTTCCATAAAACAAAAGGTATTTTTAAGGTTCTTCTTCACAGCGGGAGAAATCGAACGGTCAATGTGGCGCGTTTCATGACGTTAAAAAATACAAGTATTAGTCTAAAATTGCATAGAAACTACTTGGATTTATAGTGTCATGTTTAAGATTAATACAAAAATAGCAAGTAAACGCAAAAGTAACATAATTTATTTACAACATTAAAGATGTGCATTCTTCACACGAAATAAATAAAATATCGAAAACTGTAAGCGCAGAAATATAACGAATACTACTGAGAATTAGAAAATTAATAAATATTAAATGTAGGCATTAGTAAACAGTATTTAGCAAAGCATGAATATTTTACAGAAATATTTCACTATAAACACAAATGTAACTAGATCGTTGAAATTATTTATAAAATGAAAAAAGTCACATGATTCAGTAAATTTTTTAAAGGATAACTTATTGAAATTGCTTAAAAAATGTTGTTTTAAATAAATGGAATTTAAGAAAGCAAATTAAATAAAAAAAAAATTGATAGTTTACAGAAAAAATAATTAATAATTTAAAAAACTAAAAAACACGCTTTAATAGAAAATCAAACTAAAAAGTAGAAAATAATCAATAGATTAAAAAACTAAGAAACACGCTTTAATAGAAAAGTGAACTAAAAAGTAGAAGATAATTTTAAATAAGTTCGAAATAAGAATAGAGTGATTAACAAGAAATATTTATTTTATCGTAAAAAAGCGTGGGGTGCTTTTTAAGATATTTTCATAATGGCTCTACTTTTACTAATATCTGTCATTAAATATTTACAAAAATTGACATCAAGCACCCCACGCTTTTTTACGATAAAATAAATATTTCTTGTTAATCACTCTATTCTTATTTCAAACTTATTTAAAATTATCTTCTACTTTTTAGTTCACTTTCCTATTAAAGCGTGTTTCTTAGTTTTTTAAACTATTGGTTATACGCTAATTGAACGTTATGCGATTTTCCACACCTCTAGTTTACCTTGAATTAATCTTTGATAGTTTTCAAAAGTCGTCTACTATACGGTCCCTTAAAGTGAGCGTTTTTTACATTTTCTCTAAAAAATCAAGAACTAATAGTCAAAATGGAAAGAAAAAATTTATGGTGGGGTTTTAGAACATGGTAAATCTAATAAAAGCAAAAAAATATATGTTTATATTCAAATTTTTTTAATTGCTTTATTAATTAATAATTATTAAAAAATAAATTGATTCAAAAGCTGATTGCTATTTATGTTTGGCCATTTACAAACTACCTTTTGAAAAAAAAAAAAAATACTGAAATATGTTAATTATTTAAGTATTTATGGCCAAAAAACCAACTTTATTATTTAACATTAATTTATCATTTTCTTTTTATCATTTAAATTACAAACTATTCATTAGAAAATTACGAATTTTTGTATTTCGCATTCTTTTTTAATTCTGAATCCAAATATGGAATAATATTATGAGGTTGCTATTGAACTTTTTAAAGTTTGGTTCTGTTTTAATATGTAGATGACCCCTCATGATAAAAAGATAAAAAAATAAAAAAATAAAAAAAATAAAAAAAAAAAAACTACATACAATGATTAAAAACCTTTCACGATTTACAACGGTACCTTTTGCTTGTTATTTCAACAATTAGAACAAAAGATATAGCCATCGTTCTGTTTTTTTTTTTTTGGGTACTGTACATTACAATAGGCTAGCCCCATATTATGGTAGAAGTGATTGAATGACCTTTACTGTTAAGGACTTCACTGCCCGGGACGTGCAGTCTTTAAAAAGGGGGAAATGTTGCACAAATTGTCTGTATATAGTGTAAATAGTGACGTATTATTTTAAAATTCTATTGTAATTTATTTTATCTTCTTATTTTATTTATTAACAGCGATTATACAGGTTAGAAAAAGGTGGCAACACCTAAAGCAATCGAGAAATTTCGAGATGTTTCTCTTTCGACGAATTGGCTGGAAATTTCGGGAATATGCTCTCGCGCCAAGTATAAATAAGACTGGAGAACGGGAAAGATTTCAGATTGACTTCGGACTTCCGATGTGAGCTGATCGCTTTGTTTACCTACTAGAGTAAACTTGTATAATCGCTGTATTCGAAGTTGTTCTTACTGAAGCTTGTATTGAAGCCTGAGGGTGATTAAACTGTTGTCTTTGAATAAATTTTGTGCCTTTGAAGAGTGAATAAATAGTAGTTTTTATCTTAAAAACTGTGCCGTCATTGCCTCAGCGGAAAAATTCATAACAATATTATCGTATGACGACTTTTTACCCATTTCATAGTTTTTAAGGTTAAATATATATTATAATTTCGGATGTAATTTTTTTATAAACATGCTAGTTACATACATGAACATTTTTAATTTTGAAATTTAGATTGCGTTGTTATAGGTTTTGCAACACATTCTCAATGGTTTATGGAAATCAAATTCACTCAATGGAGGTATAAATAGTATACAGATAAAATTGGATTTAATTAAACTAATTCTTAAAAAATTAAACTATTAAAATTAATTAATAACACTTTTTAATTATTGAATATAAATCTATTTCTATAAAAGTGAGTCGTCTGAACCTTATACAAATCCACAGTTTTGCACCTAGAGGTACGAAATTTGTTACATAGAAGCTTTAGTACATGGAGATTGTAAAGAACAGCTTTTAAATTCGATTAAAAGTTGTTTTCATTAAAATTTTGCGACATTAAAAAAAATTCATGGAAAATCCAGCAGCGCGGGTACTGCTAGTAATCATTAAATATAAATACTTAAGCAATAAAAGCTGTTATTAAAACTATTTAAATATTATAAGTAATTATTTAATTAATTAATTGAGTTATTTTATTATAAACAATAATTATTAAACTTTAATTAACGATTATATTGAAAATTTGGGCCGTCATCAAATCCAAAATCACCGGTCCGATTTTATCCCCCAAGCCAATTTTCAAAAAGTTGAGTAAAAACTCGGGAAAAAAGTTCTCTTCTGGCGAAATATCAGGGTTTTTTTTACGGATTTTGAAGGAAAATCTGGAATTTTTGAGGTTTTTAAATTTTTATAGGAATTATCGAAAAATTTAAGTGTAATTTTAGGAAAAAACAAAAATTTAAGTAACTTTAGGGCAAACCCCTGAATTTTCAATGAGGAAGTGAACTGATGAGTCTACTATTTTAGTCTCAAATGCTTGCTTCCTTAATAACCGATTTGTTGCATAGGTGGCTTAAATAAATACTTGGATCAGTTTTAATTGAAATAATTAGCAGACAAAAAAAAAGTTTATATTCAAAAAAATTTATAAGTTAAACAACTTTAAACAGGGTTGCCACACACCTGGAATTGTCAATGAAAATGCCTAAAAAAAGGTCAGGGAAAACTAAAAAATTTGATATTTACTGGAAAAGTCAGGGAATTTCTTTTGGTAAGAATAAGCACATCTGCATTCTGAAAATTTGATATTTCATATATTTTCTTATAACAATGTGTAAAAAGCACCCGCTGAAAGCAAATCAGAATAAGCACATCTGCATTCTGAAAATTTGATATTTCATATATTTTCTTATAACAATGTGTAAAAAGCACCCGCTGAAAGCAAATTAATTGAAAAACGGGTGAAAATCTTTCACTTTTACGCCGATTTCCGTTTTTTCTCCATAAAAATTTTAGTTTTATTATTTTTAATGGTCTTTGAACAGCTTTATCAGACTAAACTTGCCTAAAACACCCCTCATAAAAAAATCTCTAGTTGTGCCACTGTTCTGTACACACATTAGTACACAAATATATTCTTATTCAGCTATTTTTGTATTTCAAAATGACACTGCTAATATAGTTTCCTCTTTTTTTATATTTTGACTGTTTTCACCCCTGGTAAAAATAAAGGTAGCTGCACAAATTTCGATGTCTACCACCTAATCAATTTACCTTCGTGTGCAAGTACATCAGTGTGTTTCGACACTAATCGCAAACATTTTAGAGTTCCGCAAAAAAGTGGAATTCAGCTTTTTTTTTTTTTTTTTTTTTTACTAAAATTTTGATTAATTGATAAAAATGCACATTAAAATATCGTAAAAATATTTATGTATAATCCTTCTTTAAAATTACAATATTGACTGCAATTATATGCAAAAAACTTTTACTTCGTCTGGAAAGGAAACCCTGGAATTTAAAAAAAAAATTTGGAAAACCTAGAAAAGTTAGGGAATTTTGTTTTACATTTTGAGAGGTAACCTGTTTAAAGAATCATACTATATTGAAAAATATGTGAGTCTAATTAAATTCAGTTTAAAATTTTTCAAGTTACTGAAATTTTGGTAAAAAAAAGCTGAAATCAATGTGGCAAAGGAGTAATGCAATTTGTGTACCAGAGAAAAACGGATGTTCATTATTTAGCTGTTGGTTTAAAATTAACTCGTTCAAAGTTGATTTTTGAACAGTTTCAGCACTTTTACTCTGCTAAACCAGTATATTCTTAAACTATGCTACGCATTCAATAAAAAAGAATTTGATGTTCTATAAGTTCTTAATTTTTTTATTTGTTTTTTTTTCAAAACTCTAAATTCCTGTTAATATTTTTTCAATAAAATTAAAAAAATTTCTCAAGGACATATTTTCAAAGTTAACATTTTATTATACAAAAAATCTTATCTGCTTTAAACACTTGTATTTTGTATAAAAAAGCATACAAGAATGCAAACATTTCTTGGGTGTAAATATACCCATGCAACAGTGAAAATTTCATCAAATTGAATGCTAGCAAATAAAACAAGGTATTGTTTAATACAACAAAATCATTTTGCTCATATATAATAAAAAAAAAATGCTTTACAAATATGTAGGATTTAACCACAAGTGTTTCATACGAGTTCCAACCACAATATATTCGTAAAATAATAAAATGAGTTTAAATAAAGAGATAACAACATAAATTGTTAAAATTAAAAGAATTTATATCAATCCAAAGGCAAATCTAGAATCTTAATTCATTTTAGCAATTTTTCAAAAACATAAAAATGAGCATTTTAGAGTCCACAATTTATTAAACGAATTCATATACTTTTTTAAAAATGAATATTCACAGTACCACACTTTTATAACTTTAATAATTAAAGCAAATTCTTAAAAAATACACAATGGCGATTCCACAGATAAACATTCATATGTACATGAGTAAATATCCCAAAACATAAAAATATAATAGAGTAAATTGTAACTGAAAGTACAGCTTTCATGTAAAAATTTGTATAAAAGATTTTCAGAAAAATAAGTAATATTCTAAATATAGTCATTAAACCCTTTTTATACCAATGAATCAATTGAGTTAACTATAATATTTTGCAAAGACTCAAATTTAACCTCTAATAACATTGCATAAAGCCAAGGATCCACTATTTATTTTTTGAAGAAAAGGAAAAAACAGTATTTTTGTGGGAATCAAATGGTCGTAACTCTTCTTCTTTTTTAAACTTTCTAACCTTTTCATCGGTATTGATAAGATGCAAGTACTGCTTTCTGCATTCCTTCTTTTGATTGAAATTAACCTCCAATATCTTGGAATTATAAACACACTTATTCATTCGCTCACGAGCTATACCTGCATCTTTTGCATTGCTGAAGCACACAAATCCAAACCCTTTACTCTGCAATCGATCATCCCTAGCGATTTTCACACTTTCAACTTTGCCATAAGGTTTAAATAATTCCCTCAGTTCTTCATCTGTCATGTCTTTTGGTAAATTCTTTACATGCAGATTATTCAATTGAATAGATTTCTCCAATAATTCCTTTGCATCATCCAATGTTGGATTTGAAATACTTCTGAAATTTTTGTGTTGAAAAGGTTCAACTATGAGTTTCTTATCATTAATTAGTTGCCCATGCATAGCCTGCACTGCTGCATTAGCAGAGGACTGCTTTGCAAACTTTATAAAACCATATCCATTGGATTTCCCACTGATTACAGAAACATCTGCAGCTTTAACTTCGCCAAATTTTTCAAATACTCTCATTAGATCACATTCATCCCAATTAGTATCAAAATTTTTAACAAATATCTTCGTGTAGAACTGATGTTTTGCAGTAAAGTCATCTGTGTCAATTTTTACAGTAACTGATTTGCCAAGAACATTTTTCCCTTTCATATCTTTTACAGCAAATTCAGCACTTGATGGATTATCAAAAGAAATATATCCTCGATGTAGAGAATCTGGTAATTTGCCAAGCTCAACTCTTGCTGACAAAATATTTCCATATTTTTTAAAAGTATTGCAAAGTTCTGTTACAAAGATGTGAGGATCCAAGTTATCGATACAAATTGTATGCTGCATGATGAAATGCACAATATATCAATCAACCTAAAAATTTCAGAAATATTAGTGCAACTTATTAAGTTTCTTTGTTTGAAAAATGTATAGATAATTTGGCAGGTTTTAAATGAAGTTTGGTATATTCGAAGTTTACAGTATCCTAAGGTGGATTTCTGATAATTGACGCCAAAACCACACAACCATAAGAAAATTAATATTAGGATTAATAAATATGGCCAATGCTCACCACATTACCAGTTAGGGTTGTTAAAATATATACGATTGTCGTAGAATGTCAAGGGCACAAAATGTTAGGAAAGGCCTTAATTTTTGACAAAAACAATGAATAAGAAATCATTTAGAACTTTAACTAATAAACTTGCTCTGTTGTAAAACACTCAAGTTTCTCAAAAAAAGAAAGTTAAAAGCCTCTCAATTGTCATAACGTTACATTTAACAAATCTAATCCATTTTAAACGGTATCATTTTATTGGTCAGGTATCTATTGGAGCAATTGCAGCCAAGCCTAAATGTGTATATGTTTAAATCGGGGTTCATACTCAATTTCAGGAAAAAAAAATCCCCGAGTTTTCTAGAGCCATGTTTTTTATTGCAGGCTTAATTATTTTTAGCCACATAAATATAGTCGAATCTCGAGTACACAAATTTATCCGATAACTCGAAAAAAAATCTTTTTCCTTTAAGAATAACTTTCTTCAAGTCTATGTTATCAAATAATTCTGTATCTTGAATTCCTCGAGTTTAGGATTTAACAAATAGCACAGAAGAGTAGGATTTTTTTCCAGAGTAACAACGACTTTTTCCAGGTTTTTGCTTTTCACCCCGAGATTTTATGGCTGATTTATTTTCCCTGAGTTTTTCAGGTTGTCCCTGAGGTGTATGAACCCTGTAAATAACAACTAAATGTATCGTCAAGCCTAAATGTTTACGGTTTGTTATAGGATAGCTATAGCAACTCTACAAAGGTTTCTTATATTATTATAAATGCTTTGAAGGTTGTTATTTTGGATGAGTTATCGCTGCAATTTGGCAGCTTTTATCTGATCTAACGAATGAGTACCTTATATGCAAACCTAATTAGTTTGAGATGTGGATATTATACATTGCTTGAAAAAGATAAATGTAATTTGAAGATAAATGTTATGTTCATCATATCCAGTGGCGGAGATATGAGGGGAGGGCAATTTCTCTATTCAAGTTCATTTAAACTTCTAGTGCTCATGAGTAATGACTAAAATTTTGCAGTTTTCCCCTTCACTTGGAAATTACTTTACGTATTAACCCAACAGCCATCACAAATACTTACTTACAAATCAGAACAAAAAGTTTTCAAAATACAAATAAATAATATTGGATAACAAGGAGATATTAACCGATAACAAATTTAATTATTTCTGTTTCCCGTGTAATAGTTTTGAAATTATTGGTAGTGTGGTATTGTAAGTTGGAATTTTGTCTGTACTGCGTAATGGAACGTTATTCCATAATTTGGACAGTTACAAAAAGTAAATTAATGTAATACAACAAAAAATGTTCAAAAATGATTCTTGCAGTAAACAAAAAGAAAAATTCATTATTCAAAGAAATTTTAAATGTTAACCTGAGCTGTTTACTTACTTTCGGAACTGAAACTGAAACTTAGATTATAAGAACAGTTACAGTTATTTATTTTTTTCAACTAATATAAACCCTTTTAAATGACGACATGTGTTTAGCAGTAGAGCATAATGTAATGCATAAATACAATACTCGACTTATATAATTATATTCTATATGTTGTGTTGAAATAACTAATTTTAACCCTTTGATTAGTCGTGCGGTTGACAAATGTCCCCCACAAAAATTGTTTTGTCAATTTCTCGATAGATAGCAGTCAGCGCCGTCGCTAAGAATTTTGGTTGGGGGGCGTAGACATCCTTTTGCCGACTGAAATCAAGGCATGTCCAGTATATAGAAAATATAAAGTGTTAATAAATTGTTTACTAATTTTTATTAATGTAAAATTAACGTATAAATAATTTTTAATTAATATATGAATAATTAATAATTAATACATGTTATCCCCAGTGATGTAGAGGGCGCTGCTAATGTAATCCCCTAGCGGCGACTTCGTCGCCAGAGCAGCGCTGCCAGGTTTGGCGATTTTTCGCCAATTTGGCGATTTTTGAAGGCGTTTGGCGATAGGTTTTGAGGGTTTGGCGATTGGCGATTTTTTGGCGATTTAAAAAAATTATTCTGGCGAATTTCCACCTTTTTTTGGCGATTTTCGGATTTTCCAGTGATTTTCTGGATATTTGCTATTTTTTTATATATATATATATTTTTTGTTTTGCTTAAAGCAGACTTAGTCAACCTTCCTTGTAACTGTCTGGTGAATGCAGGCACCTGTTGTCTTGAATTATTGAGGATTGGTTAGAAGATACATTTATTGCACTATCATTAAAATACTTTGGCTTACTTTTTGTTCCTGTTTTGTTCTCAACCATTTACTTTTAAATACTTTGCTGTTTGTAGATTATTAGGCATTAAATATGGTACTTAATTGATATCTATTTTAAGAATTCGGTTGTTCATTTAGAATATGGCCTATTTTTTAATTTTATTTTCATTGGGGAAACAATTTTCTTTGAATTTTGTATGTTGTATTTCTAAATCCTAACTTCGATTTTGTTTGCTTTTGTGTGTGGCGTACGAATCTGAGAAAATGATAACGACAAATTAATCCACTTGCCTAGCTTTATCCATTCGAGCTGAAACTTAGCAGATAGATTTCGATATCGATAGCAATGCATTCTATCAAGTTTTAGGGCTGTCACTAAATGGCCTCTTTTACACACGTTTCTATTTGACTTGGAGGAACTAATTAACTCATTTACTGTAATCCAATTGAACTTAATCTAAGTGTTGTAGTGTAAAATAAAAAGAGGTGGAAGAATTCGAAGTGCGTTTCAACTAATCACAAATTGTTTTCTTATTTCGTGCAAAGGATTTTTACTTATTAAGAAACTTGATTCGTATCTAATAATCTAAAGGTGTTCCCAGAAATAAAAAACGAGAGGAAGAAGCAGTCTTCCCACGTAGGTGGCACATGGAACGCGACAAAAAGAAAAAAAAAATTGATTAATTATTGTAACTATTATAAGAAGTCAACCGATTCCCCGAAAATCCGTTGACTTCTTATAATAGTTATAATAATTAATTTTTTGCCCAGAAGTCAAAGTCAATGAAACAACTTTAAAAACTTTTTAGCATGTATTATGAAATGAGTATCTTATTTAAAATGATAAAAGTTTAATAAAAAAAAATTAAAAAAATTGAAAATGTCGACATCAAAAATAAAGACTAAAAATTAAAATGTTAGATCAAACACCAGTCATTCATTTTAAGTTACTTGTTTCGTTCACATACCAAACTAATCGGTAATTCTCAAATAATTTACAAAAATGTATCACATATTTTTCACAGCAAAATCTAATACATTAACAAAGAGATACAATAGATTTGAGAAGTTTTTGACTATTGAGAAGTTCTAATTTAAGCCGATCCAATTGAAAAAAAAATGTCATAGGAAATAGTTGTTTATGCAACTAGTGGGGAAAGTAATACTTTTACAAACAAGGTAAAATGCTTATTTGATGAGTGCGACCCAAAATAGAATATCGTAGATCAATCTGTTCGGGAGTTATGCTTACTAGGTCTACGGACGTACACCGACATTGTTCTAGACCACTTTTTTTAACTCAGAGCACATCCCAAAACATGAAGAAAAGCAAAAATCGATTTTTTTTTTTTTTTTTTTTACCGAATCCAATACTTTTATTCCCTGTTTTAACAAATGGATCATTGAAATTCATAAAAATAAATTTATCTAGTTCCATGTAAAAGCATAAAATTATTGAAATGCAAAACTGTTCGTGTAACTAAGAAAATAGGAAATATTGTTTCAAAATTTTCCATAGCGTGAAGGAGTTCTGTGGGGATCTCAATTTTCAAAATATAAGTAGACCCGACAGGGATTGTGACAGATGTCCGATTATTGATGTAGTAAGAATCTGAACTGTTAAAAAAACAAGTTTAAAATTTTTAACAAATTAAAATTTCCAAACTCATAAGATTATTAAGAAAACTAATCAAATAATTCTTATTCAAAAACATAAATTCTTATTTTTATATCCAATTAAAGCATTGTAATCAGTCATGTTAACTATGTCAATATTTTTTTTTCATTTCTCTCTAAAGTTAATTAACTCTTTTTAGAAATAATTGTGGTTAAAGCTGTACTATTTACATTTTTATCTACCATTTTCTTCATCATTTCCAGGTTCGTTGTATTTTCTTCTATTTATACTGTTTCTTCCCTTGAACAAAATCAAATTGAAAGTAAATAATAATTTGCAATCTTTTATTATTCTTATTGTTAAGTTTTAAATGACAAGCGTAAGCAAATAACCTATGAATATCCAAGAAAAATTTCCAATATTATTTCGAAAGCAACGAAATTTTTTGTTACGTAATGAATAATACGTGACAGCCTAAACTGGTGACACACAGGCCTCACTAAAAGGCCGGGCACGGCGCGGATACAAGCCTCCTTTTGATAAATGTCGAAAGGGGAGAAATGAAATCTTAAGGAGGGTGGAATTTGTTCCTGTGTGTCTTCAGCTTAACTTTCCTAAATCCCAGCCCAGTTAACAGTTAATAGATAGAAATGGAAAGGAAAAAAGCCAAACCAGAATCGGTTTCGGCTCAAGATTGGAACAAGGGAAAGGAAATGACACTGCACTTTTCATCCCCCCCCCCCCCACGCCGACAGTGCGACTAGTATTTTAACAAACACAACAGGGTACCCCTTGGTCCTTTGTTCTGTTCGCCGCGATTTGGTTCTGCATGCGAGACAAAAAAAAAAAAAAAAAGGAAAGAAGAAGGCTGGAGGCTAGAAGCTAAACTGCCCTAAAACGAGATTCTCCACAACCATTTGGTTACGTTAAGTTTGCCCGCCAAGTCGATCTAATTATTTGTCAAGTAGGCGCCGAGGTTTCTTTGTAAGAGAACTCCTGGGGGTCAATAGGGAGGGATAGGAAACCCTAAAAACGGCTGCAAACTAATTGAAATTTGAAACGAACACCACAGTGACGAACACTACCGGGTAGGGGATAAAATAAATTGATCTTGTGTTTTGTCGCCTACTCGTATAGTAATGACCCTTGTTTATTTAATCCATGCCTTGAACTTATCAGATTACTCGAAAAAATGACCTCTCCGTAGTAAAAAAAATACATTCTTTTTTGGGGGGAAAAAAAAAAACCCCGCAGATATCCTCATTTTCAAATTACCCTCCAACGTTGAAAAAACCAGGTATTTATCCGCTAATTGGCTTGGCTGGAAAGGCAATACTATTGATAAACACATCTTATTTCTAAGATAATTAGTTTTTTTGGCGAATTATTTTCTCATTTGGCGATTTTTGGCTATATTTTGGCGATTTTCTTGATTTTGAGATCTGGCGATTTTTGGCGATTTTTTAATAGGCTGTTGGCGATTCAGGCTATCTGAGAGTTGGCAGCCCTGCGCCAGAGAGAGAGAGTATGATTGAAGGAGTGGAGGTGAACGGACGTGGAAGTAGCCTCTCCTAGTTTAGGTTTAAGAACCTGCTGTCCATTTAATTGGCCTCTTTCACTTTTACCCCTTCATCATACAACATACATAATTAATTATTATACTTGTAAAACTAATTATTAATGCATTTTTTTTTATTTAATTGTGAATTATTTTATTTAATGTGCAATTAGTTTTAATTACTTTTAAATTACCGTCTAAGCAATTTTTAATATTTTATGGCATTTTATTAATACGTAATTAATGTCAAATTTTAAGTGAATTCCCATCACATTATAGTTAAAGTTCCTTCAAATTCATTTAATTTTTCATTTCATCCTTTCCTCTCCGAACATAGGAGATTATTTTTGGAAGCGTTTTTATTTGGGGGCTGGGGGGGGGGGGGGGGAGAGAGAGGAAACATTTATACCTTGCAGATAGATAGAATTTTTCTCCACAATCTTAAGCCAAATCAGTAACCTGAGTAGTACAAGAGCTTCATTTCAATACAACATTTTTTTAATTTTCAAATTGCAGTTTTGAAAAAAATTAATTAAACGTGTAGAAGTGCTTGGAAATAGCACTTTAACACGGAATTAAATAGATGAAAATTATTGATCAAATAGGTGACTTTTTTTATAAAGAATTGTATAAAGGTTGATCAAAAAATAAATTCTGGAAAAATTCTTCTTTTTAAAATTCTGGCGGACTATAGCTATTTCAGAAAATTCTCTACTCGAAGCACTGCAATTTTTATAATAGATATAATGTCAGGGACATAAGAAACATGCACTTACACTCCCTCCCCTCTGGCTTTCGAAAAATAAAGTAACGTGGAAAAAAAAAGTGGTAAAATTTACAAGAAAAAATATATAGATATTAATTTATCAATTTGAATAGAACATTCATGCTCAATTATTAACTAACATCCAATTAGGAAATCCAATTCCCACATTCGAAAAATCAAGGATTAAACAAAAACTTTTGTCGCCTTACATCTCTCTGCAAATAATCATGTAGGCGCTCATGGACACTATAATTGCATTGTAAAAGGCAATAATTATTAAAAACGTTTTGTTAATTATTTAATTTTTAAATACTTTTTAACACATTTTCCTAACTATAAAAGAAAAGATTGTGATTTTTCTTGAAAAGTGTGTTAATAGTAAAACTTAATTTTTTTGTAACAATTCAATCCAGGAACCTACTTCTTAAAAGTAGTTACTTTAATGATTTTTTTTGGGATTTTTCACTGATGTGGTGTGATTTTTAGCAATAATTTCGGCAAATATTACTCGTTTTTTGAACAATAATCATTTGTTCAAGAAGGAAAGTATACTTGAAAATGCTCGTTTTTTTTTTTTTTTTTTTTTTTTTTTCTTCCCTAAGCGGGATTAAAAATTAAATGGATTACTTTAGCATTAAACCAAACAATAATATTTATATGCAAAGAGGTAAATTATTCGCAACTAATTGAACTTCGAAGTTAGTGACAAAATATTCAGATCTATAAAAAAGCATGTCATAATTTTTAGCACAACAATCCAAACTATATAAGGAATAGTACCTGTGGTTTTTTTGTTGTTGTAAAAGGTGGGGAGGGGGGTGGTATTCAAATCTACAGTGTTATTCAGATCTTGAAGAAGAATAAGTTGCACGTTTGATCTTCAAAGAAGAGAAACGTCACTGTCAACAGAAAATTTCCAAAAACCCACCCACATTTCCTTTACCCACATGCAATGGTCATGATCCTAATTTGAGATTTATTGATCCAATTTGAAATATTTTTAAAGGTATATAGACTAAAAAATCATAGTTTATCTGAAAGACAGTTTTTTCCTGATGTTTAAAGTATAAAGTGGTGAAATCCAGGATAGGTTGGTTGGTTGTCAGATTTGTTAGGAGCAAGGGCAACACAAAGGCCAAACTGCGTCAGAAATCGAGGATAGGAGTGAAAGGATACCCACAATTTGCAAAAGACTGAACCTGATTGTACCGGACAATGTAGGGCCACAGCTATTTGAGCACGGGGGAAACATTAAGAATTTTAGACTGTATTATAATAAACCTTTCAATATTTTTCCATAGATTATTTTGTTGGAATAAAGCGATATCGCCTTCCAGTTTACATGTGGCATGCACTATTTTGGGAATGCATTTATTATCAGCATTTATCAATATATGAAGTACAAGGTGGTCATGAAGAAACATTGCCGATACATGGGCCTTTAGTTTCCATTCCGTTAAACAGATCGAGATGAGATTTCAGGTATAGTTATTCAGAGGTATTAGCTCGAGATTCTGTGAATTTCAACAAATGACGCTCACGGTTATGGTTATAGTTACATACACTAGAAATTTTCGAATAACAACGCCTACTTTTTCCTGTCGCAAAATACCCAGCGCATGAGAAAACCCTAAAGAGCGTTGGAACGGTACGTGTATCACAAAAAACCCAAAACCGGATGCATTATGAAAAAGCTCTGCAAACAGCCAACAAAAACGCGATCGAGGCCCACGATGGAAATTTGCATTTGACAGAAGCTAAAGTTCACATGAGTGCCATCACAGGCAATTTAATCGGTTTTCTAAGCTGAATATTTCACGAACGGCCTCCATTACTCCGATCGTGTTTTTCTTGACCGTTCACAGATCTGTATTTTGTGCATCCATTACGCGTCCGTTTTTTTGTGATACACGTACCGTTCCAACGCTCTTTAAGGTTTCGTTAATCATTTTTCGATTGGAAAAAGTAGTGATTCGTAACTATAACCGGCGTAATCGTGAGGGTCATTTTGCTGAAATTTACAGAATTCCGACCTTATATCTATGAATAACTATACCTGAAATCTCATCTCGATCTGTTGAACGAGACTGTTGCTAGAGGTCCATATAACGGCAAAGTTTCTTTATGACCATCCTGTATATAACATCATTTATGGAATTCTACTTATCATTAATTGAAATAACTTTGTAAAATGCGGGTCAATTTTCGTATACAAAAATTTTGGTGTTTTTAAATTTTCTATAAAACCTTTAACTTATATAACGTACATTACATACTTTATGTAAATGACGTTTAATGTGTATGTCATGGTTTTTGAGGCGTATTCTGACGTATTACAAATATAAGTATATCATCTACTGTGACACATTAAAGTTATCTAATGTCAGTGAAGATATTAATGATTAGATTATTTTAATGTTCCCTTCAAAAAGGATATACTTACTCCAATTTAAAATTGCCGACCGTCAACTTAGGCTACATTGTGGTCACAATTTTGTAATACTAATGATGATTTTAATTATTTGTACTTTTTCCATTCAATATGTTTTGAAACATCCGTCAGAAGGCATTTTTAAAAGAAGAGATGAAATTTCAGAAATTTGCCGACTACCAGCCTATCTAAAAACTTTGACGGGGTGTGATAATGAAGATATTTATATGGTAATATTTGCGTTCGCAGTCCATCATTGCAGGCGGCAAAAAAGACACCGACTCCCCTGTAATAGACTTCTTGTGTAAAAATATCGATTCGTCAAATTCGGGTCACGCTGCATTCCGATATTTTTAATATTTTTGTTCAATTTTTTTTTTTTTTTTTGTACTTTTTTCATTTAATTTTATTTTATTGTGGATCGATTTTAGAAAAAGAAAGATCTCGATAAAATTTAGAAAATTTGCCGACTGTCCAACTTTCTAAACCTTTGCCCCCCCCCCCCCCTCAAAGGTTTCAAGTCCCGTCCGTACCTTTCTACAAGGTGAGACCGAAAAGTAAGGTGACTGATGCTCGCTGTATTATATATTTGCAGATAAATTCATCACTGTCCTTCAAAGTAGTTCCCACCGTCTACAATACACATCTGACAACGTTCATACAAGTTATTGAAACTTCTGAAAAAATCCATCTATGAGACTGTCTTAAAAGTTCCTTGGTAACAGCTGCTCGAATGTCTGTGTTGCAAAACACAACTCAACTCAACTTTGTAAGAAAGTTTCGGTTCTTGTTTGATTCAGAGTTTTGGTTCTTGTATGTAAAATTTGTCTTTTGTGAAGTGAGTGCGTAGTAAATGGAATGTTCATTCTTTGAATCAGCGTGTCTGTTTAATTGCTTATCTTATCCATAATATGAATCTTCCTGTTTGCTTAAGTCTGAGATGCTTGCAAATCGGTTTCTATTCAGCGCCAATTTCAGTTGTGGAAATAAGGAGTGTGTAATACTAATATTACACCCTCCTTTTTCCCCATATCTAGCACCAGCAGATTTTTTCCTCTTTCCGCGACTGAAATTGGCACTGACGGAGAACCAATTTTCAAGCATCTCAGACATTCAAGTTGCTGTTACCAAGGAACTTAAGACAGTCTCAAAGGAGAATTTTTTCAGAAGTTTCAAGAACTTGTATGAACGTTGTCAGAAGTGTATTGTAGAGGGCGGGGAACTACTTTGAAGGACAGTGATGTATTTATCTGCAAATATATAATACAGTGATTATTATGACATCAGTCACCTTACTTTTCAGTCTCACCTTATATCTAACCTTGATTGTTTCTCTACGTGTATTCATTCAGTTCCATGCGAATACTCAGGAGACATAGAACCTATTTTATTGACATTTGTCCCTCACGCGACCAATCCTGTATTCTAACTTTGGTAGGGAAAAAAAAGCTTTTATTTTTATTATATTTTTGTTTTGTGAGGGGAGCATGTTATTTTTTATGATATGATTCGACTGACGTATAATTTTTCAGCAATAAAAAAAATATGCAATTTTTTTTATATTAATTCACATTTTTGTTTAATTTTTTTTTTTTTTTTTTTTTTTTTTTTTTTTTTTTTTTTTTTTTTTTAGATTTCAAGTAATACAGGTAATGAAATACTGTGACAAATGGATCTACCAGGACTATTAATTCAGTTAGAAATATGTGTAAATTGTGCAGATGTTTAAGAGAAAAATGAATGACTTTTTATGATAAAATCTATTTCTCTGCCTAATATTAATTGTTTTTATACTGTTTTAGATGTAAATTTATATTTTCACAATTTTATCAACAATGTTTAATGCGATTATGCTTGTTGTGTTTTAAAACAATTTTAAAAATAAATTTGAATCTTCACATAATTTACAAATACAAATTCCATGCATCGAACCATCGAACCAGCATTGTCACCATGGCGTCACACGTATAGTCCATACAATATTATCAATCTCAGTCGGAGAAGATCGAACAACGAACATCAACAAAAGCTCAATGCAACTGTATCTGTAACGCATGATTGGGCCCACTCCTCTTGTGTATTCTGATTGTTCTGTATTTCGACTAAAGATACCAGGGGATGCTGATTACTCATCTCTGGAGCAGTGGCGGCTCGTGAGCAGTGAAAGTGAGGGGGCCCGATACCAAAAATTATATATATATATATATATATATATATATATATATATATATATATATATATATATATATATATATATATATATATATATATATATATATATATATATATATATATATATATATATATATATATATATATATATATATATATATATATATATATATATATACACTCATGTCCATAAATTAAGGATAATTCAGTTTTTCCCTAATAACTTCTCAGTGGAGTAGCATAGACACTTGAAATTTACTTCAAAGACACATCTTTATACAACAAAACGATAATTAAAACAACTCAGTCGCAGAATGAAATGCAAAGTGTACAGAGGGGCATATGCAAAAGAATGGAGTACCATTAGAGTGCAGTTGTACAGATGCATTTACATTAAAAATCACTCAACACATGGAGTTGACTTTTAGGGTGAGATATGATCTTCCCTGTCATTAATATTTATTTGGCACATAATTCTTATACTTAACCTGAGTTATTTGATGAATTCTAGCGCCTAAATTGCTCGTCCCTCCTTTTGAAATGTTTGCAAGTGAGAGAAAGTTCCCAATGCATTAAATCTTTACACAATGAAATTCGTAGAAGCGTCCCACACATGTTTGATGAAATTTGGAGTAGAGGAGTGATCTGGCTTACTTATAGGGGCGATACTCATATTTTTAATCCTTTATCCAAAGCAAAAGTGGAATAAAATAAACCATAACTATCAATAAACGCGATTTTGAAACTGATATTTCACAATTAAAGACGTGTCTAAATCAAGTTAACGTAATTATAGTAAAAAAGTGGAATTTAAATTTTTTTTGCTCTCTTGGGGAGCTTATTAAACAAATTCAACAAATTGAATATAAAGACCTAAACTCTTTTCCCACCAAATCATTACCTTGAACTGGCATTTACCATGAAATATCAAGTTCCCACCTTTCTACAGATCCTCTGATGTCCAATATTACTCATGAGACCGACAAAATTATTTTCAGTAAATAGTATCTGATGTTAAAAAGATTTGGTCTTTGGGGGCAGTATGTTAACTTGGTTACATAAGCTCCCCAAAAGAACAAAAGATAATTAAGTTCCACTTTTTCCCTGTAATTATGTTAACTTGATCTAGACAAGTTTTTAATGGTGATATATCGGTAGGGTCGGCCTGGGTCACCTCTGAGGGAGGTGGACCAACATTCGAGAGGGCGCCTTACCACTTCTCACACCAAGCTCGTAGTCAGATTTTCTTTTCGGGTGGGGGCTGGGGGGGGGGGGGGGTAGCTCGAATTTCGGTGGGTAGAGGGGTGTCCCGGGGGTTCCCTCCCTTTCAACGGCCCTGTCCCACACCAATGAATAATCTCACTCATTTTGCATGAGCCACTGCGGTATCACGGTTAATTAGGACTACCCGTGATGCCGCAATGTGGCACAATCCCAGACGTATAGAAATGAACAGAATTGAGTGAAAGCCTTTGTTTTTATGTATAAATTTTCATGTTACAATACAAAACACAAATTGCTCATAATGATAACTAAGAAAGATACAAAAGATCTCTCTCTCGATCGAGAGCGAGACAGAATATTACAATGAATATATATATTTTTTCCAAATTAACCCTTGGTTAGACGCGCGACCTTTTGTCTTGCGGTTAGTCGTGTGGGGGACAAATTTCCCCCAAATTGAAATATTCGTGCATACCATTAAATTCGTGACTAAATATCAAAGTAAGTTGGTACTTTAATTAAACACTCAACATTATTGAACAGAATAAAGTAAGAATTAAAAAATATTAATAACTTGAAAAAAAATTGTACGAGTGCTTTGATCACGGGCTGTCCTACAGTCAATTTATCAATAGATTGATATATTGACTGTAGGGGACATTTGTCAACAGCGCAAACTAACAAAGGGTTAAAACATGATATATTTATAATTTACAATTGATGCAGATTTTTAATGATCATTTAACTTTTTACGTAGAATACGTTTATCGTTACGAAATGAAAGAGCTTTATGAACAGTTGATATTGTCTTAAAATAGTGTCTATCACAGACTTTAACTAATAGCTCAAAAAACAAAAATATAGTAATAGATGATAACTGATTTTGATACTGATGAAGAAATTATTTTATTAGTAAAAAAAATTCACAAAGCGAGGTGAGCAGTTGTCATTTTCAGTGACTTTGACCTCCCCGAAATGAAATAACTACGAGATTGAATATGAATCTCATTATTTTTTATAATAACTGAAATTGATTGAGGAATTTTTTTTTCGTTGTCTTATGAAACTGAGAAAATTAAAATTTCTTAACTGTGTCTCAAGAATTGGACAGAAAATATATGGAATACGTTAACGGTTAAAAATGTAAATGTCCTTAAATGTTTTCCCCTGTATACAAATGTATTTTTTAGTAATTTCAATAGTAACGTAAAAAAATCCTTTAATAGTTTTATGAATAGTTTATAATATTCATGTTAACTAAAATGTTATTAAGTTTGCTTAGTGAGCAGTAGAGTTTATAAAAGAAGAGCTGAGTTTAAAAATTATTTAAAACACTTTGTTAACAAAATTGCTAATGTGACGTTCATGTCAAAAAAATGGTTTTACTGCCGATAGAATTAATGTGGTCTTCTGGATACTATTTTTTATCGCAACTTCTTCTTAATCCAAAAAATATTTCCCAAGTGATGACTCAATACGAAAAAAATCCGTCTTCAAAAAAGGCTTCGTGTCATTACATTATGTCTTATCTAGGTTATTTTACTTTGACACTTTATCTTTGTCATTTTGCTGTTCTACGTCTTTCATTGTTATTTTCATATTTAAACCTCTGATTTTAATGTTTAACATAATTAGAATATTTATATTTACGTTGTTTTAATTATTTTGTATTGTCATTCAACTTTCAATTGATGAAATTTCATTTGAAGTTTAACTTAGTGTAAAAATAAATCGTAAAAGAAAATTGCAGTTAAAATTAGTGAAACACTAAATTATACAAAGTGAATGTTACATTAAAGATAACGACAGAATAATTTCGATTAACGTATTGTTTACACTTTATGCTCAGCATTTCAATCGGTGCATTGACATTAAATTATTACAGATTGTTCCCCTTTCACGGGCAAATAATTCAAACTAATAAAATAATTTTTTAAACGGATAAACCCAGGGATGGTGATTAAGGAGCTAAAGGGAACAGTCACCCTCCCATTCTTTCCATCATATTTTTTTTTATGCTTTTAATGATTTATTGTTCAAGAAATCTGCATTATGTTACATGATTTTACAGGGATTGAGGTGCAAAAATTTAAAGACGAGATAAATGTAACTATCGTAAAAGAAAGTTAAAGTTTTCATGTCAAAAAAACATTATTTTTATCTGGGCGAGTCCTTCTTGGGACTATAAGAAATAATAAGTTGACCAACAATTGACTTACTTGCTCATAATAGGATCTGCATGAAAATTCGGTCTTGGTTAAACAGTTTCCATAACCAATAAAAGTAGCTCCCGCCTTCTCTCTAAATAGAGCTCATACGATGACTGTTTGGCGTTTATTCCATGCCCCCCCCCCCCCCCAACAACAACAACAATAGAAAAAGAATGGTCAAGTGTCGCCAGTCTAGTCGATTACAAGAAAAAATGCACGGGGAGACTTTGATTTTGCGAGTTTCCATGGTGGGATGTATTGCTTAGGGGCCTATCTAACTCTTCTCCCAGCTCACACACATATAGTTGTGGTTTCATGATAACCGTGCTTGTGTAGTTTAAAATAAATAAATCGTATAAGTTATTCCATCTTCAAAGAAACAGATTAACTCACTTTAAAATCAAAAACTTAGTTATTTAAATTAAAAATCTATATTTATTTGAAATTTTTTCCATTGTTCTCGGAGGGCGCAGTGCCAAGGTTCTGGAGAGGGCGCATCGGGATATGTCCCGGTATCCCGGTGGGCCAGGCCGAGCCTGTATATCGGTTTCTGAATCGTATTTATTGATACTTATAGCAAATTTTATTCCACTTTTACCTTGGATAAGCGATTAAAAAATATGAATATCGCCCCTATAAGTAAGCTAGGTCACTCCTCTAATCCAAATTTCTTCAAGCATGTGTGAGACGCTTCTACGATATGAATTGTGTTAAGACTTGATGTATTAGGAACTTTCCATCACTTACAAACAGTTAAAAAGGTGAGGCGAGCAATTTAGCACTACAATTCATCAAGTAACTCATGTTAAGTATGAGAATACAGTGCTAAGTAAACACTGATGACAGGGGAGATCATATCTCACAGTAGAAATCCACTCCATGAGTTGAGAGATTTTTAATGTAAATGCATCTGTACAACTGCACACTAATGGTACTCCATTCTTTTGCATATGTCCCCGCTGTACACTTTGCATTTCAATTTGCGACTGAGTTATTTAAATTATCATTATGTTGCATAAAGATGTCTCTTTGAAGTGAATTTCAAGTGTCTATGTTGCTCCACAGAGAAGTTATTAGGGAAAACTGAATTATCCTTAATTTATGGACATGAGTGTATATATATATATATATATATATATATATATATATATATATATATATATATATATATATATATATATATATATATATATATATATATATATATATATATATATATATATATATATATATATATATATATATATATAACAACAAATAAGGTTTTAAAATAATTGGAGAAAAAAAATTAAGTCATGAGTAATGCTACTAATATTTCAGTCAACGATATTTTAATTATTAATTCATGCAAAATAATTTTGATTTTTGTATAATAGAGTTAATAAAATATTACAAAACATTTGAAAGTGCAATATTTACAAATTTGTAAACAAAGTTGAAGGCATTGTTATATTGACCAGTTCAATAGTTTTAAATTGAACTACTTGATACTCTTTGAATAGCAATATGTGTCGTTGTATATTTTTTTGGCACAAGAGTTTAGGGAGAATTATACTGCAACGGAATATCCTTCAATCAAAATTTGGTCTCTAATATATTAGTTCTTCTATCGAGGAAAGAACGTTTTCCAAGAAATCTTTTAAGAGAAAATGCACAGCATATATATTTTAAATTTGAAGAAATCCTGAAAATCTGCAGAGGAACCCAACAATCGAAACAAAGATATCAGTCACAATTATTGATGTGTCTACTCACTTTGAAAACAGATTACAGAGCACACGGCGTGACTCGATTGTATTGCTTCGGGTGTCAATGAGTTCGGATATAGCAGTCGTTAAAACTACAAGGTTTTGACCAGTGTACTTTGAAAAGAAGTTAAAAAGTATGGAACTAACTTTAAACTTTTAATTTCGAATATCCTGTATGATATTTTTTTCAATGCTGTACACCTACTTAATTATTACAGAATTTTTTCTAAAATTAGATCCTCTTCTCTTTTATTTGTACTACCCTGTAAAAGGATAAATGTAGTTTCTTCCCAATTCTAGCCAAACCACTTATTTTGATTTGATACGGAAATATTTTGCTGTCGTTCATCTATTGATCATACCGGAGAGTTACGTTAATAATTGTACACTATATCAAATATCATTTTGAGAGGTAGGACAAATCAACACTTCTGATCATTTGAACGAAATTTAAATACTCAGTTATTTTTTAAAACAAAAAGTAAATATCTGAACAAAAACCAATTGTTGACTCTTACATTTTACTAAATAAAGAGTAAAATTTAAAATAAAAAAAAACTTACCGTGGTTATTTATTGGTGTAAATTCTTTCGCAGTCGTACAAGTTGAATACACTAAAGATAAACGCCTGATCCCTGACTTTAAAGTAAGAATTGACCATTTCCTTGCAGATCCCCCAGGACCAGGAGGAGTATTAGTAATATGATACTCATACCCATGGTATGACGAAAAAACAGGATGTCTCGTGAAAGGGAAGGAATGGCCCTCGCAACATAGTAGAATTTTCTGTCTTATCTCTTTGCTCTTTAAGATCCAAATTCAAGGTCGACCGAAGTAAAAGGAGACATTTTGTTCCCCCAAGCACAGTCTGGGTAAACTAACATCTTTTGAAGGGGGCAAGAAGATTATCCTCATATAGTCATTCTAATAGCGTTAGGCTGTTAGAGTTTTAATAAGAATTGTGGGTTCTTACAATATTCTGTAGAATTGCAATCGTACTATAGTATGATTATTTAAAGTTTTTTTTTTTAGTTATGGTTTAAGCTTTTATTTTTTAATTTATTTACGTACGTGATTTTTTTATAGCAAATAAATTTTAAGGCGTATCCGCACACTGATACTGTATAACAAATTGGCATCTAATCAAGAGGAAGATTGAACAATAATATCTGATTCAAAAATTTGGCTCACTCTTTCGTCATATGTCCGACCAGGATTGTGCCGACCGAACGGTATAGTGGTTAGCGTGCTAGTCTCTAGACCGCGAGGTTGCGGGTTCGAGTCCCGTGTTAGGCATGGGTGTTTGTAAATGTATGTTGGCTTGTCTAATGACGAATGTTTCGGCGCATTATAGCCCTCGTGTAGCTGACGGTGCCAGATATTCTGAAAACAACCAACCAACCGACCAGGATTGTAGAAAATGTGCCTAGTCGGTTAGAGCTACATTGGAAATTACTTTCAAAGGAACACTTTCAGTTTTTAGAAACAACAAGGATTCTTCTTTTGAGTGAGATCTTCTCTCTTTCCACAAGACAGACCGACAATCAAGGCGAGATCATCCTAGTTTTTGTGCGAAATAAGTTAGTTACTTCCATTCAACTTATTTTTTCAAACGATCACAGATGAGCATAAAAATATCTTAGTTGGGCATTTCAAATTCATTCCTTCAGCAGCTAATTATAGTATGACTTACAGCATTAAACTTTATGAGCCTAGTAATAAAATAAAAAATATCGATTGTAATATTCATATTGGGTCTTTGATCTAATGAGGTTAACTTTTATTTCGTCCGGGGATCTCCTTATCCTATAGATTAGAAGACTGCCAAAACACGAAACTCAGGAATTTTGTAATTTGAGAACCACACAAGGGGTATAGACTTGCAGGATATTGCAGGTGGCGAAAGTCAGTCTCTCTCCCCCCCCCCCCCCCTTTCGTCTTTTTTCCAGCACGTTTCTTCTACGGGCAATGGAAAAGAAACTCAATCAGGCAACTTAAATATCCATCCATACGGAAATTTATTAGTTGAGTGAAAGTGGTCAGTTTCAAGATTAAAACTTCAGATAAATCAGTATATTAACTAGTAACTAATAAAAAATTTATTAAAAAAAATCATTTGTAAAAAAAAAATTGTGGTTGTAACCGACCAAAAAAGTGAGGGGGCCCGGGCCCCCCCTGGCCCCCTGCACCAGCCACCACTGCTCTGGAGTTTTTATCGCGTTTTCCTTATTTCTTGGGATTGAGATTACGCAATAAGTTCTAGTAAGTTATAATTGGTTTACACAAACAAAACACAAATTTATTGCCATTTAACACTTTATCAGTTAATTCTTATGAAAGTTGAGTTACTTAGAATCTGGAATGAGTAAATATGGTTTCAATTGTGATAGATACACTCTCGAGTCGCTTGCTGATCTGCCTGCTGAGGTTTCAAGGGGTTTCTCTCATTCGAGTTGCAAATGTGAGATAGTTTCTCCTTGAAAATATTTTCGGAAAATTTTCTTCCATTAAAAGTAGGACTACTCTAAGTAGTCCAGATCTCGAACTAATTATTTTCTGGCCCTTGTAGCCCACCATTGTCATGGCAACCCTCTTCAGTGTTTTCTCTGCTTATGGATCCATGCACACTCGAAAGCCTGATTTCGGCACAAGCCAACAAAACCGAGGCTTGGGAGCCCCAAACTTTTCAAAGTTATTGTAATTAAATTGAACCCTTAGTTGCTGTTTTTTTTAATAATTTTAATTACATTTCACACTTAAATAACCTATAATTTAAACTGATTTAAAGCAGCAATCGTTAAATAATTAAAGCTTGAAAAAACATGAGCTAAACATTAGTGAATTATATTTTGATTAGACCTTCGTTGTGACATTTTAGACTTTAGAAAATGGCTATCAATAAACTTGTAGTCTAAAGATGAAAATCCTTCCAGCAAACACTGTCAATAAATATTAGGGCGACTCAACCACAATTTTTTTTTATTTTTATGGGGCCCCGAAAATATAATGTACTTTGGATCCCAAGTGATGCAAGTCAGGCCTTGTGCACACGTCTGAATTAGCATTAAGACCAGACTATGAACACAATTTCCAAGTTTCGTCAATATTGTTGAGAAATTTCTCAGAGGAAATGACGACGCAGTTTTTACTAAATAGAAACTATGATTTATTCTTCTGCCGAGGGCTCACAAAACTTCTTCTAACAGTAAAATCTCTACTAAGATTCAACAAAAGCTTCGGCACATACAACTTCACATACGCAGTTATAATGCAGGCATAACCAAAGTAAACAAAGGCTCAGATCCTTTTAAAGCAGCGTCCAAAACTGAACTGATCTTCGATTTCACGCCTTGGTTGTATTTATAGGAGAGCGTGCGAACTTTCTAGAAAAATTCAGTCAACAGATCACGTGATGGAAATGCCTCGAAATTTCCCTATTGATTTAGATAGTGCCACCTCTTTTCAAACCTGTATTATCGCTGTTAACAAATAAAATAAAACTTTAAAAGAAATACGTCACTATTTACAATTATATTCAGAAAATGTGTGTAACCATATCGATTTTGAAAGTTTTAGTCTTATGGAAATTACAAAGTTCAGCGTGACGGAAGGACAGACATCATTGTAATTTTTTATTATTTGAAATTAGAGTAACACAGCAGGTCGATGTATGCCGAAAAATAAATTTCGAATTTTAAAGACTTTAAGAGTATTATAGTACTTTCATTAGAATACAGTCTCTGCCCGTTTTATCTTCTACCCGTTGCAGAGCCAGCGCTAGTGAAGTGGGAAGGGGGGGGGGGGGGCAAGCCGGGCCCCTGTCTGGGGCGGCAACCTTAGGAAGCGGCCAATGGGATAAGCTAACTAGTTTATGAAGAAAATGATTAAACCAAGATTCATTTGAATACTTATGAAAAATTAGTAGGTGGAAGTAGGTACTCACTCACTTCAAAAATCCTCAAGCATGAGAACGACATAAGAAGATTGAGGTATGTTGTTTTTAAATAAAAACACGTTTTGAAAGATGAGTAGAGTTTTCGTCTATTATAGACCAAGTCCAAAATCGAACCAAATATACTAAAATTTCAGTATAGTTTTAAGTCCAAATCTCGGTATTGTTTTAAGAATCTTGCTTACTCTCCCAATAAGTGTAGCAAGTGGGGAAAGAAGTTTTTCCAAATTAAAGTTAATTAAATAAAATGTTACGCTCTACAACTACCGAGGATTGGCTAAATGGCTTGTTAACATTAGGCATTGAATATGAGCTAGATGAAGAATTTGATATCAAAATAATTATCAGAATAAAAAGTGAGAAAAAAACAAATTTTAAGTTTAACTGTATTTTGAATAATTAGGTTTTTATTTTTTGTGGTTCTCTAATTAGTTTTTATAATTATATACTAGATTTGTGTCTTTTTTTTCTGCGCAACCTCAATTTCAATTTAATGCCGAAATCATAAATCAAGAAATTTGTATTTTTTTGGCTAATCAAAACTTCAACATTTTTAATGCCAATTTTCTTGCTCACATTTTATTTTACTTCTAAGCACGGGAAGGGTTTATGATATCTCTTTTAATTTTTATTATAAAGGGGCGGAATTTTACCTTTTTGCCCGGGGCGGCGAAACTACTCAGAACGACACATTCATGTTTTAGCGCCAGACACACCCGTTGCTACCAACTAAAATAGAACTAATAAAAGGAACTGCCAAAGAACAAGTTAAAAAATATGAAACAAATCGATCTGAATTCCTTATTGAAACAGTTGATACTTCTTAAAAGAAAATTTATGTGTGACTGTTTGTACATGATTATTTAATAAGTTCTTAGGTTAAAAACTTTTAATCCAAAAACTAACTTGTAAACTTTAAGGATATAGGATATGTTTTAGTTTTTTGTTTTAATTATTATTATTATTATTATTATTTTCTTTCTTGTCCTCTATGTGAAGAGGCTAAGATATCATTGACCATTAGTTTTAGGGAGAGAGGTATTACGCATTAGTGCCTGAACTTATTTTGTAAAAGTATGACAAGTTGAGAACTTTTTTTTTTTATCTTAAAGTATTCATGCTAAGCAAAAAGTTTCAAAATTTGGGGTTGTTGAAGAAATTTTCAAATCTATTCTTCTTTATAGCTGGTTGGAGTAGGAAGGGAGGGACAAGGGGCTTTACATTCTTATATTTTATGAACATTTAGCTATCTCCCCATTGACAATTTTCAAATAATCTTACTAAGAGTTTTGGAGGAAACGGTGACCTTTATTGATGTTTAAATTTGGTTAAAAAGAATGGCAAATTTTTTTAAGAATTGTTTTGAGAAAAGCGACCTACTATCAAAGAATAAGAAAATTTGTTTCTTTTTGTTACATTGCTTGGCACAGTAAAATGCGTTTCAAATTATAAAAAAAAACCACCACATAAGAATTGTAACTTTTTTTTTTTGTCACTAGAGTGCAAATTAATCAGATTTAGTGTAATGGGGGCATGTGCAGTGAAAACACTTACTCACATGTAGGGGTCTATGCAGAAGAAAATTTGGGTCCGTTTACTGACTCTTCACAAAATTACAAGTCTGAGAAACTGACCCTTCCCAAAATTCCGTATCTGAAAAACTGATTCTTCACAAAATTCCATGTCCAACAAACGGACCCTTCACAAAATTTCAAGTCCAATAAACGAACTTATCACAAAATTCTATGGCAAAAAATGTGCATCTATAATTAAGATATTTAATTTTTTTAGGAGTAGAAGGATATCATTGTAAATATTTGTAAGTACCTACTCCACATTAAAAATGCCAAATTGCTTTTGTTATTGCATGCAAGTTTCACAAAAATATATAACATTGAAAATTATTCACAAAATTAAACTCGTTTTCACAAAATTAAATTCTTTTTCACAAAAATAGAATCCCGTAAAAAAAAAAAAAAACCTGGGTTGACCTCCTAACATGTCATGCCCCTCTTTTCGATGCAAGTGTATTAAACTTTTGTCGAGGTATAGTCTGATAATTTCCATTTATTCTGTTTAAACAATTTGTTTTCAATAATTTAACTTTCTTTCTTTTTTTTTAATAATATGTTTTTCTCTGAAGACTTGCCATCAAATCTAATCAAGTTCTCTTTTACCTAGAAAATCTTCAAGTCTATTTCCAAGTTCTTCGCTTGGATATTGGGAAAAATAGTCATGATGAAAAGGACATGGATACTCTGTGTTTTTCCCTGACTACAATGTGTAATCAAATTCAATATTTGGTTAGTGTCTTTAGATAATTGTTAAATTAAAACCCTCCACCATTCTCTCTTTCGCAGTTTTATCGCTTGTTTTTCCCTCACATCTTCAAAAGGATTTGTGATTCGACAACTTTCAATCTATTATATTTGTTTGCGTATAATTCAATAAACATTGGTGAAACTTCTTGCGGAACCACACGCCCTCCTTATGAAAAAGCCCTAATACATTCTCTAATTATTTTTTATTGTGCACCAGTAGCACAGCAATGCTAGCCAATATCGTACGACATTGGCCATGTCGAACGTTGTACACCGGCCGCTATTGCTGATACTGATGGCGAATTTCGCCCAATGATGGATAAAATGTACTGACAGCTAAATGTTGATGGCCAGTTTTAAAATTAAATTTTTAAGAAAGAACGGTGGACAAAAAAAGTTCTGTGATATTTTTGACCTGCTCTATTTAAAAGAAATCGTGTATTTTGGAACGCTGCTTAAGTTTAGGCCAATCTTCCAGATCCCTTGTTTCCGATATTGGCCAACGATGCTATGCTACCTGGACAGGGCCGTAGACAGGAGGACCCCCACCCCTTCGAAATGGTGTGAAATCTTGTTTTGCCACTTCTCCGGTTTTTGTGTAACTTGTTATATGTGTTTAATCAAATCTTCGACCTTAGCCCCCCCCACCCCCGAAAAAAAATCCTGTCTACCTGCTTGGACCCTTATGATCCTATACAGTAAACATTCTCGATCCGACCGACCCCAAGCGACAAACCGCACAAGGTCTCTTCCCTCCTTACCTTCCCAATTAAATAAATTTAAAAAAAAAAAAATATCCTCATCATTTCTCTCCTCTCTCTCCGACAGATTTTCCTACCTACATTACATTCTTTTTTATTTTCCCAAGTGGAATGGAAAAACCAGTTACTTCCCAAGCCCGTCGCGTGTGACCTTAAAGGCAAGTCAGTCACTCCAAGTTCGTAAGCCAGTGAAGAGCTTACTTTTCCCTCTGGACATCTCTTGGAAAACATACTACGCAACATGGCTTGCTCGGCGGTCGCCTTGTCTGTAGCGACCGTGGCCGCTGTCATAGCTCTGACATGCACCGCCATCGCTTTTGGTACCGACAACTGGTATGAAGTAAGGGTCAATCCTGACGGCAACGAGAGGCTGGCGAGTCTGCAAGAGTTCGAATCGGATTTGAGATATTATAGCAGAGACGAAGGAATATTTAGGATATGTTTTCCGGACAAGCGGCCAAAAGGAGGTGAGGTTTTTATGGTTTCTTAATTTTCCGCGTATGGAATTGATTATTCAAGCGTTGTGTTGATGTTTTGAGGGTCAATTAACCGAAACGATGTTGATTTTAATTAAAATTGTGAAACGAACGAATAAAGAATGTTATTGTGCATAAAGGATTGCAATTGGCTTGGTTGCTAAACCGGCAATGAGAAAACAAAAAACAAAAAAATTATCAAAAAACTACTTAGAAACTATTTAAAAAAGATACCGATATTTTAACACTCCTCTATGTCGTACATCCAAGCTATTGCAGTAATTTTTCAAAATAAAAATAAAAAATTTAATTGAAAATCGTGTTAATTAAACTATAATATTTTTTTTCTTCTTTGTTTAATTTTGTGCACCAATTTTAAGTATAGCCGGTATTGAAACTAATCTAATAAAGATTTTTCAAATTAGTTTATTTTAGGTGTGGTTATTTTAAATAAATATAGAGTGAAATCAACATTTCAGAGAAAAATTATTAATGCTATGATTTTTAACACATTGAATAAATTTTAATTTTAACATTTTTAAACAATGTGATTTTTTTTCTGAAAGTTCACATAAGAAACAAGTCATTAACTTAGAAGGAAAAGTCTTTAATGTAAAACCACGTTATAACAGAAAGAAAGAATCTAAAACTTCCAATACTAATCTGCAACTAATTCTGTTAATTCTCATAATATTTTGACACCCAAAAAAAATAAGAATTTTTTCTACATTGTCAGTATTGAAACTTATCATCTCGGCTGAATCGACTCAACCAACGCCGGCTATTGTTTAAAAGAGACAATTAAAAGAATGACGTTGAAAGTACCATCGTTAACACAAAATATTTGCAAATAATCAGTTTAATAATTGGTGTACATCAAACATCATTATATTAGTTGGAAAAATAATGTATGAAAGTGTTGCAGTTTGCTACAAAAAATTTTGCAAGAAAAGGAGAAGTTTTTTTTTTTTTTTTAAATAACATTTAAAATTCTTGAAAAAAAATAAATTAATAATTACTTTTGACTGCTGAGTCAAATACGTCAATATCTGTAACTATAATTCGTGTAATCTTGTTATGCTCTTGCTTGTTAATCTCTTAAATTTTTTTATCAATATCATTCTAATATCATTATATTAATTATAAAAATAATGTATGAAAGTGTTGCAGTTTACTACAAAATGTTCTGCAAGAGAAGAAAGGGTTTTTTTTTAAAAAAAATAACATTTACAATTCTTAAAAAAAAATAAAAATTAATAATTACTTTTGACTGCTGAGTCAAATACGTCAATATCTATAACTATTCGTGTAAGCTTGTTATGCTCTTGCTTGTTAATCTCTTAAATTTTTTTATCGCTGTTTTTATGTTGCAGAAATGTTGTTGAATATTATTTAAAATGAAGAAGAGTTTTTAGTGTGCCCATTGCACAATGACAAGTGATAAGCATTTAATAATAAAGCGAGATTTAATACTAGAATTTGTTAATTTTATATTAATTTTTGAATGCACCACTGCACTTTAAATGATCCACTTCACGTTTGGTTACTCGATTGGTAGGAGTGCAATTGTTGATTTTAATATGGGATATCTATATTAAATATATTATGTTTTGTTTTTGAATGAATCGGTGTATCGAATTGATCGAATTCCTCAGATCATTAATCATCAGAGATTAGAGGCATAAATATGCTACAGTCACAGTATGAAATACTGAAATGCATATAATTCAGTTAAGACTGAGAGTTCATTTCAATTTAAATAATATGCACAGATTTTATTTTTCCAAAACTTTACGTAGATATACAAACAAGATTCAAATTGGACCATAAAAATAATATATATACATAACACTATGAAAAGTCATGTATTTTTAAAAATTTTAAGTCAAATCTTTTTAAAGAATCAAGAATTCAGCAATTTAACAGCGAATTAAAAGACTTTTTATAACAATGAGTAAAAAATAAACTTTTCTTAATCAAAAATAATGGCGAGAAATTATTTTTTCAAGCTTGTTAAATTACTTGCCTCATGCTAGCGCATTCGTCAAATAGGCGTTTGCCTCGTTTGAAAAAGTATTACTTTCGCATAAATAACTATTAATGATATGATTATTGGAATCGTAATTCCATAAATACAGCATTCACCTTTTAGTGTTTATTATGACTATTAGTGCAAAAATATATCGAAATCTGTAAATTTTTTTCAAACACGCTATCATGAAGAAATGGGTTATATAGAAATAAAAAAATAATTAAATTTACATTTTTAAAATTATTTTACTAAATTGATGACAATAAAAAACTTTTATCGTGCAATTATTACAGGCCATTCTTTTTCTTATGAATTGATTTCGAACCGTGAACTCTTCTATTTTCCCCTATTTTTAAACTTGACATAACGTGCTTGTGGTCAAGACCTACAATTAAGTATTGAACATGGAATGTTTTCCCACAGTGTCTTTCAGTAAATAAAAAAGAACGTTGGAAAAGTTTTAAAGTAGGGCGCCAAGTGTGTAATCCTGTCACCATAAAAAGGCTGAAATACTTTTGGGAAAAAATCAAATACTTAGGAACGCCGCAAAACATTTCTAACTAAAAAAAATATAATAATCGATTTGCTGTTCGAAAAAGTTTACATTCGTTTCAAATATTTAAGCATGCAAATGAGGACAATTTTCTTTTATATTTGGGCTATTTTTGGTCCATGAATATGGAATAAGAACTGAAAAGATTCCACCTTGAAACACACCATCAATCTGAATTATTTATTTTTATAGAAATCATAGATAGGCTTATTTTTCAACAAATATTTTACACAAAAATCATTGGTACGCATACCAAAATTATTGAAATATATATATAAAATATTTTTTATCCGTTGCACTTTAGTGCCATTTCTATCTCAATACACAACCAAATACTATAACCGTACAAGATCTAATTTTACCGAACTTCGTTTTATTGGTTAACTTGGTAACCCATAGGCGCCAATTACACGGGGGCAAAGGGGGCGATCGACCCGTGCTTCTAAAACAGCGGGAGAAAAGATTTCATTTCGCCCAAGCTCCAGAAATCTGTAAAAGTGTGTTTTTCCAATCTAAAATATTCCGTAATAAGGGAATTTTGTAATATTCTAAAGAAAAGAATCCCATAAAATAGTTTGTAAACACAATGACACTATCTCCCCCTCTCCCCCAAATGAGAATCAAGTAAAAATGTAGCAGCTCGTTTGTGAAATTTCATAAAAATATTTATTTTAATTATAAATATAATGATGGGATTATTGGTGTAGGATCTCTTATCATTAATTATTTTCCAGAATTATTCACATTTGCTTTCTCCTTTTTAGTGCAATATCATAAAAATATATCTTTTAAAATATCATATCGAAATAAATTATTTCATAATGATGAAGTAAACTGGTTGGTGCTCTTATTTTTTCCATAAAATGTTTCTTAACTAATTTTAGGCAAATAACTTTTCCACATAAATCAAAAAGTTTGAGAAAAGTTTATTGTGATGGATTTTTGTCGCATCGCAAGTGTGCACTTTATAAATCTTTTAAAAATATCCTATTAACTCTTTCGCAATAATTGATGCCAGGAAGCATCATATAAAGTTAAATTTTCCTAGTTAATTTTTCTAAAACTTACATCATATTTTGAAAACTGGATAAAAACAAATGAAGAGTGTGTTTTTCCTAGTAGCGACATTAAGTGATGATTTCTAAGTAAAATGACAAACTAAACCTGCTTGTGAATAACCTCGAGGCCGAAAAGGTCCATTGTAATAGTAAATTTATATTATGTTCAGCAACAGATTTTTAAAAAACAAATGAAGTGTTGAATATTCAATGATGTATTAGATGATATTTATTTTAAAAGCCATCTGAAAGTAGAACGAAGTCATCATTGCGAATCATCTGCTTTTATTTTTAACTAATTTTTTTTTACAAGAGCTAAAATAAAATGATTTACAAAGTTACTTAATACTGTACAAAACTGCTAAATGTAATAGTATTCAGAGAATAACCTATACTGATGTACATTGAATAATCAATATAAAATATATTCAAATATTCAAAATGTTATGTTATATGGTTAGAATGCTCTTTTTTTTAAGTTTTTAACTCCACAATAACCAGTTATTGATGTGTTATTAACCGCCTTATGACGTAATTTCGCTTAATCGTGTGGTTACTTTGACAGATAAAAGCTAAGAAACCATTCAGAAATTTTGATTACGATGATTTATTCGTCCTTGATAATCTGATTTAGCTGGTTTTATGATATTTTTTGGAATTTTATTGTGAAAATTTGTTTTTAAAACTATACACTTTCTTTATACAAATTTCTTTATATACATTCAAGGCTACTGAGTACCAATTATAGAATTATGGTGAAATGGAGATGCCTAATTTTATACGTTGAAGGACATTTAACAAATTCCTGCCAGTCATATTTGAAGAAGCTAAAATAATACTAACAATTGGTGTATGTGAGGCGTGTAGCAGCAAAACCAGCTCCATCGAAAAAAATTCCCAAATGATTTTTTTCATAAGTTCTTGATACACTTCATCAAACTGCCAAACGATTAGGTATTAAAAACTAACTCCTTCAATATGAAAATTACTTTGAATATAATGGGTTTGTTATTTTTAAAACGGTTGTGTATTTCTTGCAAAAGTTTGTTAATCACCCGTTTTGCATCAAAACGAGCTCCATCAAAAATTTAAATTCAAATTTCCAAAAACTTAAATGTACAAAAGTTATCAAATTAACCTTGGAACAATCAAGGATGTTGGTTCTTTCAATACATAATTAAAAAATAGCAAAAATAATATTAATAGGCATGAAAATGGAACGTTTTTCTGTTCTGAATTTTTTTAAAAAAATGGATGGAGATGGTTTTGAATCTACACGCTTCATGTATAAAACATTTTAAAAGTTAAGGTCATTGTTAAAATCAAAAGAGATTTTTGTTGGCGAATTGTAGAATTAATCTTAATACAAAATGCCTGCGATTTTTAGGCAACCACGTTACACGAAAAACACACATTTGAAGTAAGAGTTATTAGTAAATAATAATATAACCCATAAAGAAGATTTTAATATAAATCCTTTAAATGCATTACCAATTTTTATATTCATTAACAAAGTGCCGTTTGTGTTGTCAACGTGAGCTTGGTGTTGCCATCTAATTTTAAATATTAAAAAAATCTCTTATCAGCAAAATATGCGGTGAACTACTTTAAAAATTTATGCATTAAAAATGAATGTGAATAATGCACTCACATCCAAACAGCTTTTATTTATTCTGATTAAAAAAATATTATTTATTTATTAAGACAATTTTGGCAACAGGAAATAATTTCTTCAATGATCGGTTAAATACTATTTCAGTGCGATTGGATGACTGCAAGTTGGTTTATTAGTATTCCGTAAAAGCGAACTTTTAGTGACAGTGACAGCCGCCAAAATTTTATAGAATGCATTGTCATCGACATAAATCTGTCTGCCAAGTTTCAGCCCGATTGGATGAAGGCAAGAGGGTTAATTAGGCCTCCGCAGATTTGACTGCCATCGACAAACATACAAAACTGAAGTTAATATAAAGGATTTAAAAAGAATGATTTTCAGAAATGTTAAATTAATTATATTGTAATTTTGCCAACTTATTTTTAGCTTCTACGCAACACTAATGCGAAGTGGGTGAAACTTATACAAAGGCTCTGTTCGTTCCGTCAGATGTCAACATTCTCAAACTTACAAATGACACAAACAAGTGTGATTTGTAAAATGAAAGATTTAGTCAAGATGAGATCATAAACCAAAATGTAACCGAAAGGGGCCTTAAGTCGATTTTTAATTCAATAAGCATAAAAACTATAAATGATACAGACATGCATCTTGTATCATTTTAAGAAATCGATAAAATAAATAAGATTGCGTTTTAAGAGAAATCGAATATTACCAATCGAAGTGCTATAAAATTCGAATTGAAGTGTGTTTCTGAACTAACTCCATGTGAAGTTCAAATATCGTCTGAAATAGAGATATAGGATTAGAAGTTGGCTCTTGACAAGTTTTTTCTTCGCCCTTTTTTCGAAACTCGTCAAATTAGTGAAATTTTTGTTTATAATTATCTTAAGAGACTTGGTACTCCTTGTTTTCACAAAAAAATATATATATATATATATATATATATATATATATATATATATATATATATATATAAATTTTCTATTTTTTGCGTGTTTATAGTTTTTGAAACCTTCTCCTGGCAAGTATTTGAGCTGATCCGATAACTGCAATTGCAGAAAATTATACTTTTATGGAGAATTTAGCATTGCTTCAGTAGCTCCTTTGATGTTTTGAAAGCATTTTCTCAATTCGTGATTTTTGAAATGAATGAAATGACTTGCATTTTTTGTGTCATTCTTATTATGTATTTGACAAAAATAGGCATAGATTTTTGAATAAAATAAAAACTTTTTTGTTACATGTTGAAAAATACCCGTTTTTTACGCTTTTTTTAACCTATAAGTACATTAATTATCGTTTCCTCGAAAACTATTTTACTTATTCTAAATCCGATGTCTAAAAAGTTAGAGCATATTACTAGGAACAAAAAATCAGGAAAAAATATTGAAAAATGAAAAAGAAGATACAATTTGAAATTTGATGAATTTTTTTTAAATTTTGAAAATTTAACGCATTATGTGAACCTTTTTTAAATAAAATTTAGTTTTTACTTTGTAATATTTACAAATATGTAAAAATTCTAATTTTAAAGGTTTAAATAAAAAATAAAAAACTATCGGTGTGGAACATCGCCCAGCTTTCAATTACACTATTATACTGACATGGATTTGTGTCCTATTTTTGCCATTTTTCAGTCACCATTTTTATATTTTCATCATTCATTTTAAAAAAAAAATGGCCAGTTTTTCTGTTATCCTTATATTATCCTTTATTATAAGCAAAACTGAAGGAAGAAGAAAAAATGGTTTTGATTTTTTTGAAAAGTCAAATTCTCAAGGAAAGAGAACTCTGTGTTGAAGGCATTAATTTTTCAACTTGTTATGCCTTTAAAACATTTTTACAGAAATTCCGGAGGTGGGGATGTTTAGAACACCTTAAGAGGTAGCGATTTTGAACAAATTCGTTAAAGTCATTTTTTAGCAATTACTGAAAAACAGGATTTTTTCAATGGCAGCTACCTTACGCGCAAGCGCGATTTTGACGAAAACCTTAATGTTATAGGTCCCATGGCTATCACCAACCAGCGCACCAAATTTGAACAACGTAGGTCAATATGTTCGGGAGTTATGCTGACCACATACACAGACACACATACACTCACACTTACAGACAGACATTTTTTCTAGATCACTTTTTTGAAATCAGCATGTTCCGAAACATGGAGAAAGCAAAACGTAATCTTTTTTTTTTTTTTTTTACCTAATGCTATACTTTCATTACCCTATGTATACATATGGGTAATTGAAAGTAAAAAGTTTGAAGGGTACCAAGTATCCTTAAAACTAGCAGGGATCTGTTCTTATATGCTATAAATCTTGACAAAGGAAGGTTTAGTCGGTAATCGTCGCTGAGTTGCACATGCTTGGTATCTCGGCCTGATGTAAAATAATAGAACACTTATAGAAGTGGTCCTTCAAAGACATTTAATGCCAAAGCCCTGCTTATTTGAATTACAAGTTCTTTGTTGCAGCACTTGACATCGACATAAGTGAAACATGAAATTAAAAATCATTGAAATTTATGTTTCAATTGTAAAACTATTGGTAAAAGATATTTTTTTAAATGATTTATTACTTAAATTATAGCAAATTTAACCTTTCACGCATTATTTTTTTATATTGCATTTTTTATTTTGCAATATTTTAAATTTAGTCCAATATACTGGCAGAAAAAAGGAGATCTCAAACGACTTGAGTGTTAAGTTGGCAAAAAGTGTAAAAAATTTTGTTCGAAAAGGAAATAAGATGGAAAAAATATCTAATGAAAAAAATACCTAATTCTAAATTATTGTTTTCATATATTTAAATCTAACTAACTATGATCTGACTTTTATAACTTTTTCTAAACTTTATTTAATGCAATTTAGGGCAGGCAGATGTTTTTTAGAAATTTTTAAAGTTTTGTACACTTCTTTAAATTTTGATTATTTTGATTATTTCAAGCTCTAAAGAAAAAATATTTTAAAAAATCCCCCAAAAAATGTCCTTGAAATAAGTAAAACATCAATAGTACATTATATAAGCAATTCATTGGACAAAATAACTTCTAGTGTTTGTAAATCTACTAACTTGCTGCTTTAAATCCTTTCACAGTATTTCTTTTATCGGTCATTGATTTTACTAGATTTTTTAGTGGAAAAATATGCAAGTCAACACAGAGTTTTAGTTTTCTTTTTAGCGCGGTACTCTTGTCTGACACCATACAATGGAAATATACTTAACAAGTTTTCACTTTCATTCGTTTTTAAATAGTTTGGATCTAACAGATTTTTATACAGCATGATATTTCTGTTGTGATACTTATTAAAACTTCAAATGTAATACAAAGATTTCCCATTTTAAGATTTAAAAAAAAAAAAAAAAAAAAAAATCAAAAAATTTACTTTTATCAGTTTTGTTCTTTGAACTGACAATCAGATCAATCAACCGGAAATTAAAAAAAATAAAAAATAAAAAATATTCGCAGTTCCATTGTATTAAATAAATTTTCAAAGTTTATTTTTATCAACTCTTTCAGTCTCAAGACTACTTTTTCAATATCATGTACGCTAAAAAAAAATGTATGTTTAGCAGACATTCCCAAACTCGACGGACCGTGGATTTTGACCGTAGTAATCATTTCTGGAAGTCATCGTTAAAACGGCATCATCCCCTCCTTCACCACATTCTAGTTTTTCCTTCATTTTTCCCTCACTCTGTTCCGCATCTCGATAAAGTTGACGGTTTGTGAATTGTTAGAATTCGTTAATGTTGGCTGCACATGCATTTCCCTCTAAACACAAAATGGAATCTTCCAGCAACAGTATTTTTTTCCCGATCTAACGATTTTGGTTGAACTCTCCTCCTCCCCACCCCCCTCCCCTTCAGCATATTCTGGATCTTAAATAAAGTAATTTTAATAACTTATTGTAAATTTGCGAAAACATAGTTGTCTGTGACATATTTCTCACTAAGCATTTCAATTTGGTTATGTGAAATTCTAAAAAAGTATATATTTTGTTTTGAATTCTGAAAACTTTCCCTTTTCAATGGCTGCTACCTTATACGCGTCGCAGGTTAATCCGTTCGAGTGTTAAGCTGACCATAGAAATTTTTATTAGATCACATTTTTTTTTATCACAGCCTGTTTTAAGGTGTAGAAATGAAAAAGAAATCGATTCCCCCCCCCCCCTCCCACCCGATTTCAATACTTCCCTATGGGTAATTGAAAGTAAAAATAACTGGACTTGGCAAAAGAACCTGCCAAATAAAATGGTCAGTTAGAAAAAGTTATAAAATCTAATGTTTGACGCCAAACGGCAGCTTTTCATTTCGTTGTGGTACTTTGAATACAATGAACTAAATTGGAATTAACCTATAGGCAATCAATCAGTGTTTGGCAGGCAAGAGTTTTTGTAGAAATAATCTCATTTCAGTTCACGTCGTGCAAAATAGAACAAACATACGAATAGAGATTATTTCAAAGGAAAAAAAGAAATCTGCCGAGCAAAGTACTGATTGTATACAGGTCCTGCGGGTCCGTCAGTTAAGCCACATATGTAACATTCAATGCAACTCCATTTATGTATTTTTGCCTCCTTGCCATATTGTCGTTATGGTGAATTTTGAATTTGTATACTAATATATTTGCTTGTATCAGAATGGAATGAAATGGAAATGGCAGAGATCTAAGACCTTGTCCCAAGGCAAAAGTTTCTTTTCCATTGTCTTTTCCGATTTGGTTGGGAAAATATCGATTCGCTTGGTTGAAACACTTTGTGAATGCTTTTTATTTTTTTATGCAGCGAAACACAATGCGGGATCTAGTTGCTGACAGTTTCTTTATATGTGAATCTCTATTTCTACAACCTCAACTTTCACTCGTTTGCTATATTTATCAAAATAAAATGTTGAACATTTTGTCAACTCTTACACGAAAGTAGTAGTATGTAGAAACATGAAAGTTTTATGTAGTTACATGAAAGAGTAAATCATCATGTCATTATTTTCCTATACTGTCGCAATTTTAACCTTCTAAAATATGATATTTTTCTTTATGATGCAATTATCGGTCATGGTTGGTTGTATTCAGATTATCTGGCGCCGTCAGCAACACGAGGGCTATAATGCGCCGAAACATTCGTCATTAGACAAGCCAACATACATTTACAAACACCCATGCCTAATACGGGACTCGAACCCGCAACCTCGCGGTCCAGAAGCTAGCACGCTAACCACTATACCGTTTGGTCGGCGATTATCGGTCATGTAACTGGTGTTTATTGCAAAAAGAATACTAATAATAGTATAACCTATAAAAACAAGTTTTTAATAAAAATTCTTTATATGCATTGCAAATTTTTATATTCGTTAACACAGCGCCAATTCTGTAAACAGCGTGTTCTTGGTGTTTGCATCTAATTTTAAATATCAAAAACATTTCTATCACCGAAATGTGTGGCAAACTACGTTTCAAAATTTATTTATTAAAAATTAAAATGAATGAAAGTTTAAAAAAAAATTGGCAGCAGAAAAGAGTTTCTTCTGATCGGTTAAATGAGTTTGTGTTGCATAAAACACAATTGTTGAACAGTTTCCTACTAGCGATGGTAAGATAAATAATTTATAAAACACTCCACTTTTATCTTGCGTGCTAAATATGTTGAGAAATATTTGTCATCGCCATTTTGTTTCGTTAATTACCAATTAATAGATTATAGGTTTATAATGGGATATCGCCTCAGTGTTAAACAAAAACCTTTGAGATTTATTTTGCAAAATTGTAATTTTTGCGCAACAAGTGATTAATAGGAAATTTTTGTGGAATATTTTAGATTTTGATGCACAGAAAAAATACAGAATTAAACTTTATTGCTTTAAAAAATTGAGAAATTATTGTTTTAAAATATTTTATAAATTAAAGTAAAATCCGGTCCGAGTCAGGGAAGTTTTACTTTTTAAATTATTAGGAGAATTTGATCATAATAAATGTAATAAAAATGTAATACCGTGATGTCGTACATTTCCTCGCGTTTTAAATGTTAATAGAAATTCTCTTTCAGGAAATTGGTTTTTATTCCTTTTTCATTTTGAACTGTACAGATTCAATGACCCCGTAAAAGTTGGGTCATCTCTATCACCTGTATAATCTGCTTAAAGCATTTGCATGGTGTGTTTTTTTATGTCTGGTGTAAAACAAAGGCTTACATTATTTTCGTTCGAATAAAAAACTATTAGAATCATTTCTGTGATACGGATTTCAGGTTATTTAATTTGTCATTTGAATGCTCAATCGAAAACAATGTTAGAGACCTTGTTCATAAATTTATTCGGTTAAAATTATGCCTTCTAAGTGTTTATAGAATTTCGATTGTTTGAAATTAAATTGGAAATTTTATTTTCTTAACCAGGTGACACTATTGATCAAATGATGTGATAAGTTTGAAATCCTTAAATAGAAAGGTGCTTATGAAAAGGCATTTTGTTAACTAAAGTTGACAATGCAACGTCAAAAATTTATTTATACAAATTAATTGGTAAATCTTAGTTGTATTGTATATTGTTTTCACAACAGTTATATTAGGGTTGTACTGCCCCGTAAAATCATTGAAAAATGCTGCAACATTTCAATAGGAAATGTCTTCTGGGAGATCTTTCAAGGGAAAGATCCAAGTTTCGTTTTGAGGGGAATAAAACACAGGAAACAATAGAGACAGTTGACACGGGACGGTCTGTCACAATCGCCCAGGGCCGACGCGTGCGATCGTGCAAATGCAATTTTGAGAGGGGAGCCGAAATGGAAAAAAAATATGGTAAAAATTTTAATTTTATGTAATTTTGAGTGAAAATTAGCCTAACCTATTTAAGGTCAATTCCTTCACAAGGAAGATTCAACAGTCTTGCAATTTTGTACATTGAAAATTATATTTTATCGTCATTAGATTATGATGCACTGATAAAAACATGTTTGGCTGCTATAGCTAGAAAGGTCCTGCTAAGTGTGTAATACAGATTATTTTAATCAATTTCTTGTAATATTTTTCTATTAATATTTTCCCATGCATATTAGATCAAATGAAACTTCTGTTGTAGTTAAAAAAAATGTGTCTATTATTTTCTACCTGACAAAACTATAAACTGGGTAAAAGAATTTAGGAGTTTTCTCTTAACACAAGTACAGTACAGCATTCTTATTGGAGTTTGAAAAGTCAATTAAAAAAATTAGTAACAGCCCTACTAACCATCTTTGTCACAGTTACGTCACTGCAACGAAATTTTTCGTCGCAAAGATCACGGTCACAATGTGACTTGCATGGGATATCGCAGCGATGTCGCAAAAGTTCACGTCACTTTCGACTTCCATGTGATATCGCAGCGACATCACACTGTGACGAAGTCGTGATGTTACTTTGTGATATGGCAGCGACATCCAGTGATATCCCAAAATAATTTTATATAATGAAAATCACAAATAAGTCATTTTGTGACATGTATGTGATATAAGACGTAATTTTGCGATATCACAGGGATACACAGGGATATCACATTTTAACATTTATGCTATTTTTGTGGTATCAGTGTGATCTCTATGTGATTTTGGGGACATCTATGTGATTTTATCAACGAATCTCACGTCACTGCTATATCACATTGTGATCAGTATGCGATCTTAGTGACTTTGGCGACATCTATGTGATTTATGCGATTTTAGCAACGAAAGCTTTGTCGCTGCGATGTCACATTGTGATCTGCATGTGATCTTAGTGACTTTGGCGACATCCATGTGATTTATGCGATTTTCGTAACGAAAACTTTGTCACTGCGATATCACATTGTGATCTGTATGTGATCTTAGTGATTTTGGCGACATCCATGTGATTTATGCGATTTTCGCAACGAAAGCTTTGTCACTGCGATATCACATTGTGATCTGCATGTGATCTTAGTGATTTTGGCGACATCCATGTGATTTATGCGATTTTCGCAACGAAAACTTTGTCACTGCGATATCACATTGTGATCTGTATGTGATCTTAGTGACTTTGGCGACATCCATGTGATTTATGCGATTTTCGCAACGAAAACTTTGTCACTGCGATATCACATTGTGATCTGTATGTGATCTTAGTGACTTTGGCGACATCCATGTGATTTATGCGATTTTCGCAACGAAAACTTTGTCACTGCGATATCACATTGTGATCTGTATGTGATCTTAGTGATTTTGGCGACATCCATGTGATTTATGCGATTTTCGCAACGAAAGCTTTGTCACTGCGATATCACATTGTGATCTGTATGTGATCTTAGTGATTTTGGCGACATCCATGTGATTTATGCGATTTTCGCAACGAAAGCTTTGTCACTGCGATATCACATTGTGATCTGTATGTGATCTTAGTGATTTTGACGACATTTACATTACCCATTTACATTTCCACCAGCATTCAATTGAAATTGCCAAATTATGAAAATTGTGGAATTCAGCTTTAGTTTGTCGGGAAAACTGCAGATATTGAAAGAACATTTTCTATTGTTAGTAAAATTTGGAATTCTGAGAAGGCACAACTTTCTGCAATTACTCTGAAATCTTTGTTAATAACTAAAATTAACTTGTCATATTTCTGCAGAGTTTCTGGATTATAGCCTCAAAAAAATATATTAAGTATGGTTGAAAGCTAATAAAAAAGTTAAATAAACCTATGAATTACAATGTATATTGTATATCTTCCGAAAAAACCGCAAACATTGAAGATTTTAGAATTGTGTGTTCCGAACTCCATAAATAAATACGTAAAAAAAATTATCCCTTTCCCATAGCAGAGACATGTCCTGATTTTTTAATCAGAAAAATCTGATCGTATTAGATATGACTCGTGTCTTTTAAACTATATATATATATTGATGATATTTATTTCCCATCTCTTTATTACTTTAAAATTTTGCATTTTCCCCTATTTAGTCCCCCAGTTATAACTAGATGGCGCCACTAGAGGCATGATCTCCTGAATTACTTCAGAAGTTAATTAGTTTTCGTTTTTATTCGCAACTAGCTGAATAGTACCCGTGCTTCGCTGCGAAATTGTGCTATGTGCAATATTTTAGTTAGAGTTGCGTTGCCGACCGAGATCCGTAATTGGTGTATAGGTTCCAACTTTTGACGCTTTGTTCGCAGGATGATTCATTGATACCCAAAACCAAGCTGGCTTTGCTCTCTGAAAAGTTCATTGACACATAAGCACAGGCTTACTTCACACGTTGAAAGGTTCATTGCTATGCAAGCATAAGCTCGCTTCATTCCCTAAAAAGTTATTGCTACGTAAACCCTTAATATTAGAAGCCCCTACCCTGTCAAGAAGCAAAAAAAAAAAAAAAATCCCTGGTAATACAATAATATAACACCCATTTGAGAATATTTTAACACTTATTTGTAAAAAACAAAATTAGAAGGCCATAACTATGTTGAAATTTTCAAAGCTCTAGGCCTATTAGAAGAAATTCTATTTTTCAAAAGACCAATTAAAAGGCAAAAACTACTTATGTTACAAATTTCAGAACTATAGCCAATTAGAAATCGTTTAGTAAAATATTTGTTAATTACAAAAATTAATTAAAAAAAAGCTAATCAAAATTTTAAATTATGTTTGTCAAAAGTCTAATTAGAAGGCCAAAACTAATTATGTTGAAAATTTCAGAGCTGTAGTCCTATTAAAAATCGTTTTATGAAATATTTGTTAATTAATTAAAAAAATTAATTTAAAAAAAAAGAAATCAAAATTTTAAAATTCTGTTTAGCAAAAATCCAATTAGAAGGCCGAAACTATACTTATCTAGAAAATTTCAGAGATGTAGCTTTATTAGAAATCGTTTATTTATAATATTTGTTAATTAATAAAAAAAAAAATTAAAAAAAAAATTATCCCAGAAACCTTATATATATATATATATATATATATATATATATATATATATATATATATATTTGCATGCAACATTAGCTAGGGGCTCACCATAAGGTCGTTCTTGAAGGGGGGGAAAGAAATTTTCACTATTGGAGTCTACCCAGAGGGGTGGTCCTTGGCCATTGTAAGGTACTGGTAGTAGTACAATACAGTCGTCCATCCTTGAAGACAGTCATTCACGCCCCTCACAGGTGTGGAAGATTTGGAATTTCAAGATTGTGTGGTAGAAATAGAAAATGTACATATATTAGTAGCCTACTTTTTGTTGGAAATCTAATGACGCAATTAAAATTTAGGATGCTAATAAAAAATGAGATATAAAATAAAAATTTTGCACACTTTCAATATAAATGTTAAAATTTAATCTGTTTTTCATTTCTATTCAGATTTCCAAAATATAAAAATACACCTTAAAAATGTTTCTCAATGCGGTATGAAATATTTGAAATCAGAATGACATTTTTAGTGTGCTTTTAACTATTTTCTTTTTGCTTGTATGCAATTAGTTTTAACTATTTGTATAAATCTTAGTTTGTTTCAATAGTGAACGATCGTATAAAACATTTTATCATTATTGGATAATTGATTGGATTGCTGTGTAATTATTAAGTTCTCTTAAATATTCTAAATAGTACTTAACCATTATGTCACAATAGTTGAAAATTATTGCATTTTTTATATAAACATAAACTATTTTCTAAAGTAAGAAACTGCAATATTTTACTATAAATTCAAAATGCTCCAATACAGAACAACGTACAAGAATAAGGTATAACGATTCAATACTTTGGACAAGAGAGGTAAAAGGTGAAACGTTTATTTCCTTTTTTTATTCAAAAATATGTTATAGAAACTGTACCTATTGCTTGTAATGAATTTCAAATACATATATGCGAAGAACTGTAAAAGCCTGCCATTTATATATATAAAAAAAGTAAAGCAATTGTACAAAAGCGTGAAAGGATATATATTGATTTATTTTAAAAACTGCTTATTAATGTTATATTTATTACTTTTGTTTTTATAGTGAATATACCAATTATTGTTTATTACTTTAAAAAAAAATTTCAACATCCTCACCACTAAAATTCGCGTAAAAATTTACAGAAGACGTAATCAACCAAATTGTAAAATAAAACAGTTATTTTGCAACAGTTACTGACTGTTTTTATTCACAATATGTTTATGACATGTGAACTGAAATAAAAAAAGATTCGCGTACACTTCTCATCTTCCTTACCTTCTTTTTTAAAACTACGTCATTTTAGCCCCTGTATTACACTGTGGAGATAACTTTCTTCAAGGGCCTATGTCTTTCAATTTCTTCAGATCATGTTTCAGAAATTTACACCTCCTCTTATCGGGAATTTCACCAACTAAACAATATTTGTGTTGCTACATATCGTCAAAATTGAAGACATTTTTTTATTTTTATATATTTTTTTAATAAAAGGATGAAAACTCATACGATAAATTATATTATTGTACTTTTTGTCTGTATTATTTTAATTTTACACCTTTCATACTATAATTCTTCAGATTATAGAAAATTTATCTATCTGTCTTTAGTAAATAAAAGTAATAATACAACATAAGTGTAAAATATAATATACCAAATTTACATCCCACATTTCTATTTCATAACCTGTAAATTGATAACAATTGGTCATATGACTATCGACACGCAATAAAGGGAATTTTGATTTTAAAAATTTTGTTTAAAATAAACACTTTTAAAATAATTTGATTCTACAAAAATTTAAATTAAAAGTTGAAAAATATTAAAAAGAGTTTTACGACAAATTTTAACAGATTTATGGAATCAGAATATTAAATGCTCTTAAAATTCACTAAAGTTAACTTAAAGTTAAGTTTTTATTTATGGTTTGGATACTTTAAACATTTGCAAAATAATTTAGTAAAAAAATATCAAGACTTCATAGAGCCAAAAGAATAAACATTCAGCAAAGGAAATCGTAGAAATGCAGTTAGCGAAAACCCGCCTAGCAGGTAAAAGTCACTTATCATTTACTAAATTGCCCCCCTGTCAAGCAGCTTCAAAATACCCCTTTGTGTCCCAACTGAATGGGCTGGCCATGTGTGCTGTCGAAATTTCTTCCTCTCACCCCAATTCCGAAATTGTCACATGCCCCCTTCCTCTCACAGGAGCCCATGTGAAAAGGTTAAATTAACAACTTACACAAGCAGCCGGTAATCGGGTAATTACCTGCAAAAATTACCGTATTTTAAAGTTTGGCTGGTATTTTGGAAGATAATTTGAAAATGAGGGTATTTGCGGATTTTTTTTAAAAAAATGGTGTATTTTTTATTTATTTATTTTATTTTATTACGGAAGAAGTATTTCTTTGGATAATCTGATAATGTGAAGCTTGTGTTGAAGAGACAAGAGTCTTTACAAAACCAGCAGGCGATGAAATACGAGATCAATTCAAGAGACGCGAACAAATAATAAGATCGATTGGCGGGATAACTAATTGAAATGGTTATAGAGGGTCGCTTTAGGTCAGTTTGGCCTCTGGCCTCCAGTTCCTCCTTTTTTTTTTGTCTCGCAAGCAAAATTCAATGAACCAAAGAACCAAGATTGCACATCTGTTCCGTTTGTTAAAAGACTGGTCGCGTTGTCGGGTGAAGGAGAGGGGGGGGGGGGGGATGAAAAGTTTAGTATCTTTCCCTTGATCCAATCTTGACAGAAACCGATTCTATTTTCTCACATGATTTGTTAGGTTCGGCTTTTTTCTTTTCCATTTTTATCTATTAATTGGGTTAACGTTCCAAATAATATTGAAAAATATTCTTAGATATTCTTTGGTTATTTACTAATGCTTTTCATTTAAAACTTAACAAAATGAATAATAAATAACTGCAAATAATGATTTATTTTCAATTTGATTTTGTTCAATAAAGGAAGCAGTACAAATGGAAGAAATACTACCAATCTGTTTGGTTGGTTTATACGCTCAATGACCTATTTTTATGCACAATGACGGCTAATTACGACGGGACCTACAGCTTAACGTGGATTCCGAACCACAACGAACATCCCTGCTTAATCCGGGATTCGGATCCAGCACCTTTTGGCATGTGTGACCAGAGAACTAACCACACAGCCATCAGATGGGCACCAACCAATCTGGAAATGATGTTGAAAATGGTAGATAAATATAAAAATAATACAACTTTAACCGCAAGATTATTATTTCTAAAAATAGTTAATTAACTTGAGAGAGCCATGAAAAACACATATTGACAATTAAAATACTTTATTTTGATTTGGAAGCAAACATTATTTCCTTTTATTATTTCAGTAACGATTAAGAAGCATGATGCAATCGAATAATTTATTTACTATATTTGTAATTTTTTTCTAATTCCTATCATGCTCACATATCACATATATTCACCGAATTCTGTTTCACATTAAATAGTTTAAAAAAAAAAAAAAAAAAAAAACGAAAACTATGTAAGTCTGTTATTGTATAAACTTACAGAGCCAGCAGAAGACAAATTAAAAGTAACAAATATTTTAATAAAATAACATAACGATACGTATGTTATATTTTAACCTTCCAGTCAATAAAAATGTGTAATATATATATATATATATAAAAAAAAATTTAAAAAAAAAAAATTAAATCATTTTCACTACTTAAATTCATTCAGAAAACAGAGCATTGTAAAAAAAAGTATGATAAACCGTTTCAAACGAAAGCGTCTAAAAGCCCTGGTTTCCTAGGAAAGCGTCCCGTGATCCAGCGTTCACTTGAAAACGGGGAGTGACGTCACGAACCGGTCAGATTTTCGACAGAACGTGTCGTTGATCATTTGCTGCCACTCTTTCTGTGGGTCCTTTCAAGGTCAGATTCTGAAAACTCTGATGGGGATTTCATTGTTCATTCTTGTCCCTTGTTCCTTCATTCTCCGCCCCTCGTCAAGAAAAGTATGTTTGAGAACACATGACCGGCAACGTACGAAATGCCGATCTACCTTATATAATGACCGGCATTTTTAGCAAAGTATGAAAAAGAGCCATGATAAAACTTTGAAGAAAAAAAAAAAAATGTTCTTCCTCAACAATACATTTGTAATTTTGAAAAAATAATGAAAAACAGCCCTTGAAAAAGCTTTTATTTAAAATACTTAAAAAGAATTTAAGTAATAAAAAAAAAAAAAAATTATGAATTTTATTAATGAAACAAAATAAAATATGAACCTTTTTGTTGTACCAAGAAAGTTGATAATTTACTTAATTTCAATTTCACTTAACTTTATTTCTTATAAAAAGTAAAATCGTTATTTATATGAACTATACAAAAAATTGGTGATGTATTTTATACTTGGTCGGTTTGTCATTTGGCATTCTTTAGAATGCCTGAGCAATGCGTGAAATGTTTAATCGTTTTATACTTTGCCGGCTAATTTTTGGAATAATTTAAAATGCCTAGGTGCAGGTATTCTATAGAATGCCGGATTTAATACATTATTGCCAGTAACAATTTATAAAACATAGAAAATAATGTAGGAATTGAAATGCAAATCGTCAAAGAATTCCCTTTGAATTTGATCGTTCGGTTATTGGTCAATCTAAACAACACAATTATAAAACTGAAACAAAATTATTGATGCGACAAATTTATTTTGGTATTGCGGATTTAATACTTGATTGATTGTTAAAGAGTTTTTAATAATAATAGAATGCAAACTACTTTATAGTATTCAGCAAAATTTAATTCTTACTTTTTGCAAGGACAAAATAAAGGATACCATATTTATTTTAAATTTTCTTAATTCAGTTAATGTTTGTATGCTTTTCGAGAGCAGATTATAATAATTTTTTTTATATATATATATATTTTGGTTTTAATAATTTCAATTGCAACAATTCATAGTGATCGTTTAATTGTGCCAGTATTAAATTCCGGGTAAAAGTTGAACGGTCAGAATCTCATTGACTTGAGCGTTCACCATTTTGTGCATAAAATGGTAGATTGCGAATGTGCCATGATTATAGAGGAAAATACATTCCATGCACAGATGTAAACAGAGGCGATATTAGATGTTATTCTGGTTCATGAGAAATTAGAATTTTGCTATAAAAGAATCAAATGTCATAGTTGTTCGTTTTATACGATTTTACAATTGGTAAAATTCACGAAGTTATTTTAATTTGGCCTATAAACCAAATTCCAGGTTACTTTTATCCGAATTGTCAAACCATTACAAAAATTTAAAATCAAATTTCCGATTTTGAATAATATAATCAATATTGGCCGGATGCCTTTCAGTAAGTTATTTCAAGAAAAAACTCACCATTCTTTACTATAATTACAGTAAAAGTTAACTATTAATTTATTTGGATTCCGGATATCCAAACTGCATGTATTCCGGAAATGAATTTCTTTTCAAAGCAATTGAATATTGGAATGAATTGAATGTTGAATATTGGAATGAATGATAAAAATTATCATCTTATCGGAATTTCGAACAAATCATTATAAAATTTTAGTCAGATTTTCGATTTTGAATTAATCAGTTTTTCAATGTGGAAGATGTAATTTCGATTGTAAAGTTACGTTTCTTTAATATAGACTATAATTATAATAAAAACTAGGCGTGTTGAACATCGCACAACTTTCAATTACCCTATAATACTGATGTGGATTTGTGTCATTTACGGTTTTTATATTTTCATCATTCATTTAGCAAAAATGGCCAGTTAGGTGATATTTTTTGCGATAATTCTTGCATGGGTCTTTAAAAAAAAAAAATTCGCCAAAATGATGATTTAGGCAATTTACTTTTCTATAATTCGTATATTATCGTTTCCCATAAGTGAAACTGAGGAGAGAAGAAAAAACAATCGTTGATGAGGTATGCTCAAGGAAAGAGAACTCTGTGTTAAAGGCATTCATTCTTCAACTTTTTAAGCCATTCAAACATTTTTACGGGAATTTCGGAGGTGGGGATGATTAGAACACCTCAAGAGGAATTATCACAGCAATTTTGAACAAAATCGTTTGAGACGTTTTTTAGCAATTACTGAAAAATACTATTTTTTCAATGGCAACTACCTTATTTGCATGCGCGGTTTTGACGAAAACCCTAATGGTAGATCCCTGTGCCATCATCAACTTCCACACCAAATTTGAATATCGTAAGTCAAATTGTTCGGGAGTTATACTGACCACAGACACACAGACACATTTTTTCTAGATAACAGTTTTGAATTCAGGATAATCCAAATCATAGAGAAATGCAAAAAAAAAAAAAAAAAAAAAAAAAAAAAAAAAAAAAAAAAAAAAAAAACGTTCACATTTTTTTTACTGAATACTATACTTTCATTACCCTATGTATACACATGGGTAATTGAAAGTAATAAGTAATAGATTTACAAGGATTCCAGACAAATAAATTGCATTGTATACCGAAAACGAATATATTTTTAATGCAATAAACGATGCATATATGACATATCTTTTGGATATCAGAATTCTGTATAAACCTGACTTTTGAAAAATATATCCTGGATGTTATGGATAGATAATAAAATATCTATTACCCCCCCCCCCCATATTTATACAATTAAGCAAACAAAATTTATTAAAATAACATGTTTAGATTTGAGTGTTTTCTGGACATATGATGCTGATGTAAACTGATCACACAATTTATATGAATATGAAAAACACTACTTGCAAAAATGTATATCATTCGGATAAAGAGTCCTTGCTACTTGCCAAATTACAAATACACTAAAATCCATCATAAATCAGCTTAAACTTTAACAAATACGTCCATGATTAGTTTAAGCAAATGAATAACATGATCAGTAAGATTGATGATATCGAATAAATCAGCAGAATATATGGAAATTATGATTTAAATACCTTTATTGAATATTATGTCAAGTCAGAAGTCACAAAAAAACACAATAGACAGGTTTTAATTAAAGATTCGCTTATTTTTTTAGACTTGATAATCTAATGCTTGATAATCTAAAACTTGAATAGTTTATAATAGTTTTTTCTTAATAATCTAAAACTTGATAATCTTAGCTAAAATAATCTAATGAGAATATTTTTTTTAACTCCTAAAAATGAAAAAAAAATAAAAAAAAAATAAATATATAGGAATCATTTTGGCATATTCTGTAAAAATCTGCGGCCCACAAAAAACTGGAACATAACTTATACCGCTCATCTCTAAAAGTTAATGGCAAACGCTGCTCTAGAATATTTATAAGCATATAGTGTTGTAATCAGAAAATAAATTCATTGTGTGTGCTTATATGTAACTTAGGAAATTTGTAAGCTGAGCATATTTATATTTAATAATGCACGTGAATGCATTTGATTGAAACGAGTTTTTCAATTCGTTATATAACTCAGCATGTCAATAAAAAAATAACACATAATTAAAAAGAAAAGGAAAGTACGTGAAATCAAAAATTTGGAAACTAATTAAGAAGTAAAATTTTTCATTTCATGACAAAAGAAATTTTTGAAGCACATGGTATCAAAACCCAACTAATGAAAAGTACAGATTTAAAAACATATTCAAATTTTAAACCAATCAAAAATATCCATTTTATTTATATGTTGTATAAGCAATTGACTATGACGTACCCATACATAAATTGTATTAGTTTTAGATATATGCAGTGGCAATACTCTAGTTGACAATACGTTGTTGCTCCAAAATACAGCTCAAAAAGCATGGTGATCGGTCTCCCGGGAAGCATAATCAAGCAAAACCACCACCAAATCAAATCAAAGCATGGTAATCAGTGTTTTTTTATTTTTTATTATTATTATTTAACTTAAAATTATTTTTAGTCAATTAAACTTTTCTTTATCAGAAATGTGTTCTCAAACTGAGTTAATTACAGTGGGTAAAAAAAGTCTCCGTACGATAGCCAAAGTTGCAAATAAATTAGCATTATTTCTAATCTTTAGCTTCATATCTTTAGTAACTATTGAAATATGTTTAATTTGACTCTTTAAAATAAGTTAATAATAAATGTCTGTTTTTACAAAACGCAGCAAGTATTTAAATTGAAATATTTAGGAGATATTGCTAAGTGCCATGCAAAAAAAGTTTCCGTATGCAATATGAAAATGAATTCTGATGTCTTCCATAACAGATTTGCAATAAATTTTCCAAGCTGAAGTGTACGCAAGTGTTATGAAGACATGATAGCAGCAATTGTTTAATTTTAGCTTGTAGCTGATTGTCTTAAAATAGAGTTCCTAAATCCATTTGTGAGTTGGTAATTCAGTTATGGGTCTATTCCTAGTTGACGTTAAAATATCGCCAAGCCGATTTGGCGCTGTTTTGTAGGCGATACAGTTCTAAATTTGGCAACCTCATTTTTTTTATTGACGTGCTTTGGCTTCAACCTTTCTATACCACAAATCATAGAGCTGGTTCGTTTCTCAATTTTTCATATTGGAATTCCGAATTGGCGACATTCTGGCTTTGTCGCCAACTTTTCAAAAGTGCGCCAACCCATAAATGTGAACTAGGAATTTACCCAGTTATGAAATGATGGATTATCTATGAAAAAAATTGGCGAAATCTTTAATATATATTATTGAAAGGCACTGTGAGCTTCAAACTTTTGAGGATAGAGTTTGATCCAGAAGATCTTCAAAGCTAAAACGCTTTCATAAAAGAAATATCCTATTGCAAGGTTCAATTTAATCCGCGAATAAGTGCACCTCAAGTCGCACTTGGCTTAAGAATTAACAAAAGCATGGAAGACAATTTCCCAAGTGACAATTTCTGTGCACTGGTTAAGACATTTTGTGTTAGAATTTCAAGATACACATATTTATGCTTGTTTCCTTCTACATAACGTAAATTGCGACACACCAACAGCTCTCATACACCCTCATACTATAACACCTCCTCCACTGTGTTTGACAGTTCCACATAAATTCTAAATTAACATTTGTTGGTTTGGTTTTATCCAGACCATAACTCGATTATCTGACCCTTGGATATTAAATTTTAATTCATCATTAAAAAGAACTGATTCACAGAAAGATAACTGATAACTTACATGCTTTTTTGCAAACTCAAGGCATTTTTTTCTGTTACAGGTACTTGTTTAAGGATTCTTACGGGCTGCAAGTTCATTCAGACCCGCTATTTTAATAATATTTCTCACCGTTTGAGATGTCCCTTCAATATTTTTATAAATTTTTAAGCCATGTGCGACTTAAGCAATATCTCCCAAGTATTTCAATTTAAATACTTGCTGCGTTTTGTAAAAACAGACATTTATTTTAAACTTATTTTAAAGAACCAAATTAAACATAATTTCAGTAGTTACTGAAGATATGAAGCAAAAGAGTAGAAATTTTGCTAATTTATTTGTAACTTTGGCTTCCGTACTGAGACTTTTTTTACCCACAGTATATGTCTACAATCAAATAAATCTGGTGACTAAGCACAGAACATAAACTTAAGCATTTAAATATTTATGAAAAGTAAACTAAAAATAAGATAATAAACAAAATACTATATGCAGTTACAAATTTCAAACTTTTGATTCAATGTGTTAAAAATCATGCGGTAATACACAGTTGAGGGGTGTGGCTGGATAATAAAGGTTTAAGCCTCTTAAAACTGATTTTTAGATGGCTTAGTTTGGTAGATGTATGAGAATTTGTCTTCATTAAGACTAACGTTAAGTGCCCGGCCAATAAACTAGTGATTATTCTTTCCAATATGCAGCATACCACTTTCCTGAGGTAATATTCATCATGTGACAATAACTTTATTTTTTACTTGTTGTACAATATCACTCTCCATTTTCTTTGATGTATAGACAACTTTACCTTGAGGGTAATTAAAAGTCACTAAGCAGTTTATGGTTTATGAAGAAACTGATACGACACAATGCACTCTCCGTATTAGTGGAATTGGTTGCGCATCACAGATCTTATCCAAAACTCCGCTAAATTCCAGATCTTATCCAATTCCTCAAGGCATTTTCTACTTTTTCTTTGTAAAAAAAATTACATTAGTTTTTGTATTTTTGGCAAATTCCGCCGATATAATATATTTAACAAAGGTATTTGCATCCGTAAAAACATCATAATTCATAAACTATCTATCATCTACTACTCCCTTCCCTCAAGAGGCCACAAAACAATGCCAGTTTATAGGTTGCCCTGCTCCATCAGGAAATTTGTTGATGAAAAATTTTGTATGCTTTCTTGGTATGTCTCCTCAATTAATAGGAAGTTACAAAAATGCTCTGCTATTTATCATGATGGATAGAATAAAGCACAATAGCATAGCAAAGTACCTTTTCTAAGTAGCATATACAAGCTGTATATAATATAACCTGGTTTTGTTACAAGTGGGTACTTTAAACCTCATCTTGTTGAATTATAGAAAACTTATTGCTAAAATCAATTTTTGATTAGTATCTTTTTGCAACATATTGAAATAGCTTGATTGTTTTTTTTTTACATTGTGATGCCATAAAAAATATGGTAATTGTTTTTTGAGGTTGTACATTATTATGTCTTACGTGTCTTCTTATTAAACAAGGCATAATTTTACCTCTTCTTCTGTTATCCGATAAGCATACTGCAGCTTAGTCAAGACATCATCTCTAGTTTAATTCAAACATATATCTTATTTCCTTTTTGAATGTATCTTAGCAATCATCGTATTTTGGTAAAAGTGCCTTGCTGATATCCGAGCTACATGTGAAGCTGTGATGACCGATGATGAAAATTCACTATTCAAAATGTTTCATCTCGTGTTAATGATCATCAATTCAAAATGTATAACTTTTTCTAAACTTTAGGTTCAGACCTACTTTAGTGTAATATTACTCTTAAGTAAGGTTATTTGTAAAACCTGTGATATAAAATATCTATAGTTTTGTGTTTAATAGCATTCTTTCCTGGTTTCATATGGCTGTTATGATGCTGGTACCACATTTTATCATATAAATGATCTGTTATCCAAAAAATCAGTCACCTAATTTTTACTATTTTGTAGTCAATAGGTCCTTGCCATATTTGAGAGAAAGTTTCTCAAAAGCACCTTTGGGGAGAATTTAGTTGATGGTTCATGGAGAAGTATCTGACATGGGACAAGAACCTGCTAAACCAGATGGATAAAGCAAGAACAATGAAAAGACAACATGGAGCTGAAGACGATTATAATAGTCAACAGGTAAATTACTCTTTTGATAGCAAAACTAGTTTTCTGGCTAAAATTTTTTAAATGAAAAATGCCATTATTGTTCATGTAGTTTTACTCATTTTATAATTTTTGTGCAGGAAAAGTGTGCATAAAAAACATTCTTTTCATAATAGTCGAATAGAATTTATAGAATAGAGACTACCTGGTCTCTATTCTATAAATTCACATGTCTATAAAATCTATATATCTAAAAGTCTATAAAATCACTAAACTCTCGACTAAAACTCTAGACAATTTCAATTTGCTTATGATTCTTAAATATATTTGAATCATTAACTTCAATTCCATTGACTATCCATGCACAATATTAATTTTTAACTAAAAATATTTCAATTTAAATTCTTTATTGTTTTGAAATTACTATATGTATTTATGTATGTATATATATCCCAAGCAACGCAACCATGTTGTTTCAATGTGGTGTCAACGTTCAATACCAACATGCACAATGTTGTTTCAACGTGGAACTGCAACGTTGTTTTCAAGCGGAAGTGTTCACTTAAAGGAGCGTGGATACAATGTTGAGTGCCAACGTTGTTTCTACGTAGATATATCACACTGCTTCCACATGCTAGCTATTGCCCACGTGGTTTCAATGTTGAATGTCAATATTGGTTCAACGTGGATTTGTCACATTGTTTCCACATGAGTGTTCATTTTTGCCCATGTGGTTTCCACGTTGAATGTCAATGTTGTTTCAACATGGATCACATCAGTAAAAATAGATTTGAAATGAGAAAAATTATTACGATGATCATAAAAGATACTTTTAAAAACAGTATCAGGGGTTTCAGACTTTTTAAAATTTGAGAAAGGGTTAAAAATTGTAGTTTCATGATGATGCCAAGGTGAAATGGGGAAAGTTGGAGGAATAACTCTAAGGTTATCCACCTGATGGAATGAGAGAATGTTTTTAACTCTCAATGAAAAAGATGGTCGTGCATGTTTTTAAGTAGCTCTCTTCTTAGTTCGAATGAATAAGCACTTTTTGGTGTTAAATATAGGTTTTCTGCAGATCGTAAGAATTCTAGTGTTCAATCATGTGTTGAAATAATCCGATGCAAAGGTGAAATTTGCACTCCAAAATTGTTATTTGCGTTCTGTCTGTTTACAATTTTAAAAATGTGGTAATCATAATTTTCAGTGTTTTTTTTAGTAATATACAGTCAATAATTAATTCTTTTCTTTTTAATAGGCATTCCAGATGAATGTTTGGAGTGCAAAGTTTACACTTGGACAAATAATTTTTAATTCCACCCCTTAAATTGTAAGTACTGAATACTAGGCATTTTTTTCTATGCTATAAAAACAAATTTTGTGTAAAAGTCCCTTTTTTTTTTACAAGTACCTTTTTTTCAAACTTTTGGTCCCTTAGTCCCTTTTTTTTTTACAAGTACCTTTTTTTCAAACTTTTGGTCCCTTAGTCCCTTTTTTTGAAGTTCCAAGTTGCTAAACACCCTGAAAGTTGCCCCCTGATGAAATTCCAAATTTCTGCCGTTTTTCATTTTATTTTGTTTGTATATCTAAATATATATATACCTAAAAATATTTATGTAATCCATGAAGCAAGAACAGTGTTACATAGATGGTTAAGTATGGCTGCTGTCAACATTTTGCAATACTAATTGAACATAACAGCATTAATTTCTTTCAAATTTCAAGAAATTGTAGTCTTCAGATAAATCTTCAATAAAATGTAATTGATTTAGAAGAAATACAATAATGCCACTAAGGAAAAAGTTAAGTCTGAGGATGTTTTTTTTTTTTAGCTTTTGAATTCTCTAATTGGACCATATATGTTATGCGTGTGTTATTGTCAATGTATGAAAGTGAAATTAGTTTTTCTATATAAGGACTGAAGTACTTTAAGCAAAGTTTGAAACAACATATCGTAGAGGTTAAATTGTGAAATAATTAGTTATAACAGTTGTCTAGTTATTCTGTGATATAACTAGTTTTTGTATAAAATTTCTAATGATAGACAATTAGATAGTAAAATAAAAGCACTCTATAATTTTTTATTTTATCTTTTGTTGCAAAACTCTAAAAGTAACAAAAAGTATAGCAGGCATCTTCTTCGAACAGTCGTTTGAAGCCCCTCAAATTGCCTTATTTTTTTAAAATCACTTACTGTTGCCAAATTTATTGCTTTTAATAATAGTGTTCTTAAATATCAATTTTGGGGAATTAGAGGTCCCAAATGGTTGTTGGACGTAACAACTTTCAGTAACAAGTCAATTTTTTAGCAATAATTAAAAATTGAATTTTTTTTTTTTTCACTAATTAGGAAGTATTAGTCTGATAAAACCTCTGTTATCAGAGTGAGTCATAGATAAACATAAATATCAGCGTTAGGTATTGTATTCTTTTACTAAGATATGTATTGAACCTTGATTTGAAAGACAGAACTTGGCATGGCTCGGATATCTGGTCGTCTAGTGATAAATTGTATCTTATGAATCCATTATTCAATTCAATGGAACTTTTTTAATATATAAGTTATATTTTTTAAGAAATAATGGAGGGAAATGTTTAAAATTAAAAACTGTTTTAAAACAATTTTTTTTTTTTTTTTGTAGTTTTAAGTCTCACAATTGAAAAGAGGATCATTTCCAGATCGAGTTAACATATTTCCTACTGCATATTCATTGAAAGCCAAAAACAATAAATTATTTGTCAAACAGATAGCAATATGTGCAATTGTAAATAAACTATTTGTCAGAAGCAGAGGTGTTTTAGCTTTTTAATTGGTATACCATTTATCAGTTTTAGTTTTACAAAGGTAAGGGGGAAAATATTAAAAAAAAAAAATCAGAAAATAGTAAGTCATAATATTCCAAATTAATTTTTTAGCAATTAATGGATTACAGTGATGGAAGCTGTAAATAATCACTTGTAACAATATCAAAATTGAGTGTAATTATCAATTATTTATGTTGGCATTACACATTTTAATTACTATTATAACCTTGTTATGAATACTTAAAGTTGGCACAGAATTTCTGTTTTTATTTTTATTAACTAGCATCTTGTGCTATAATTGCATTAGATTTTTAAAATTGTATTGTGAGTGGCAATTTTAAAAATGGTGTATTTTAAACTAAAATTTAAGAATAACCTATTTTTTATTTTCTAGGTCCAAAGCCTACACCTAATGCTCTGAAACACGAAGAAAGAATAGGCTACATTGAAGGAAGTGGCTTAATTCCTGGCAGTCAGATGGACAGATACCTTGCTGAAAAGAAAAGCATTCTGCAATATTTAGTGTAACAAAGAATATGTTTGCTTTGTGTTCAATAAAATAAACTTATTACCTTTTTATGTTTTTACTCTTATTTTAATTGCATATTTCCATTTTTGCTTGATTTGTTCAACCTGTTTTTAGTTTTGTATTTTTCTTTTATGCTAAACTTATAAAGGAGAAGATTTGCACAAAATGGCAAAACAACATTGTAATCTGTTTAAAAGAAAAATTGAGATGTATGAGATACATTACATTGTGCTTTAATAGATTTTGTCATGTTTTGTCTTATTTTTAAGGTATATATTTAGCTGAGAAATCTATTGGAATGGATAAATTCTCTTGGTTAAAGGCTAATTAGGTAGTTAACTGTTTCATTGGTTTTTAATATAGGAGACTAGTTTTTACTTCCCAAAGTCTTGTTGAAGACGAAGAAATATTTTCTAATGCTATGATTCTTTAATTTATTATACCATTAAGTTCATGTATATTAAGTTTAGAAAAGTTCATACTTTTAGAAAATATTCAAATATTTTCTAATACTATGATTATACCATTAAGGCCAGTCATTAAAGTAATGACTGGCCTTGATAGTATAAATTATATTACCATAGTATTAGAAAATATTTGACGTAAAGAAAAGATACTGAGCCTCTTCATAGTGAGAGTAGGTACTTGAAGCAGATATAGGTAGTTGATAAAAAAAATTAATTGTGAATTTTTTGTATAATTATGTTGCAGGAACAAGGCTTTTGTTGTGAAAATCACATAGATGTCGCCAAAATCACTAAGATCACAATGTGACATCGCAGCGACAAAGCTTTCTTTGCGAAAGTCGCATAAATCACACGGATGTCGCCAAAATCACTAAGATCACAATGTGACATCGCAGCAACAAAGCTTTCGTTGCGAAGATCGCATAAATCACACGGATGTCGCCAAAATCACTGAGATCACATTTAGGTCACAAAGCGATATCGCAGTGACAAAGCTTTCGTTGCGAAGATCGCATAAATCACACGGATGTCGCCAAAATCACTAAGATCACATTTAGGTCACAAAGCGATATCGCAGTGACAAAGCTTTCGTTGCGAAGATCGCATAAATCACACGGATGTCGCCAAAATCACTAAGATCACATTTAGGTCACAAAGCGATATCGCAGTGACAAAGCTTTCGTTGCGAAAATCGCATAAATCACATGGATGTCGCCAAAATCACTAAGATCACATACAGATCACAATGTGACATCGCAGTGACAAAGCTTTTGTTGCGAAAATCGCATAAATCACACGGATGTCGCCAAAATCACTAAGATCACATTTAGGTCACAAAGCGATATCGCAGTGACAAAGCTTTCGTTGCGAAGATCGCATAAATCACACGGATGTCGCCAAAATCACTGAGATCACAATGTGACATCGCGGTGACAAAGCTTTCGTTGCGAAAATCGCATAAATCACACGGATGTCGCCAAAATCACTAAGATCACATTTAGGTCACAATGTGACATCGCAGCGATAAAGCTTTCGTTACGAAAATCGCATAAATCACACGGATGTCGCAAAAATCACTAAGATCACATTTAGGTCACAAAGCGATATCGCAGTGACAAAGCTTTCGTTGCGAAGATCGCATAAATCACACGGATGTCGCCAAAATCACTAAGATCACATTTAGGTCACAATGTGACATCGCAGCGACAAAGCTTTCGTTGCGAAAATCGCATAAATCACACGGATGTCGCCAAAATCACCAAGATCACATTTAGGTCACAAAGCGATATCGCAGTGACAAAGCTTTCGTTGCAAAGATCGCATAAATCACACGGATGTCGCCAAAATCACTAAGATCACATTTAGGTCACAAAGCGATATCGCAGTGACAAAGCTTTCGTTGCGAAGATCGCATAAATCACACGGATGTCGCCAAAATCACTAAGATCACATTTAGGTCACAATGTGACATCGCAGCGACAAAGCTTTCGTTGCGAAAATCGCATAAATCACACGGATGTCGCCAAAATCACTAAGATCACATTTAGGTCACAAAGCGATATCGCAGTGACAAAGCTTTCGTTGCAAAGATCGCATAAATCACACGGATGTCGCCAAAATCACTAAGATCACATTTAGGTCACAAAGCGATATCGCAGTGACAAAGCTTTCGTTGCGAAGATCACATAAATCACATAGATGTCGCCAAAATCACTAAGATCACATACAGATCACAATGCGATATCGCAAAAATCGCAAATTCGTCCCCAATGTCACAATGTGACGAAAAGCGATATCGCAGCGATATCACAAAGTTACGTCGCAAACCCCCCTCTAAAACGGACATTGGACGACTATGTGACCCCTGTGTGATATCGCCGTGACATCGCGTGATCTCTATGCGATATCGCTTTTCGTCACATACTCGTCACATGGTTATTAGGGAGAAGAAGTCATTTTAAAAAATAAAAATAATGAAAAGATACTAATTACTTTTACTTTAATATTTACTAATTATTACTACTTATTAGTTTTTGGTTTTTAATCTCTTTGCAATGTCAACTTCAGATATTAAATTCCAGCAGATTTCAGTAATAGAGCACCTATACCATTTTTGAAGGTTTTTTTTCCTATCCATTTTCATTGTCGGGGCACCAAAACTCATTCTTGCACACAGCATTTTGCTCTTAGGCCATTCCCGTGTCTAATTTGAAAACAGAGATTTCATAACGCCAAGCGTGGCTGAAGCCCGAGAGCTCTCTCACTTGAGGCAAATATCATTGTGCTTCTTAGCCATGAAAGTCAGCCATATTGGTAAAGGAAAACGCCAAATGTTTTACAATGATGTTTAATAAAATTATCCATCATTAAGAAACTGTCTTTCTTTCAGTGATATTTTTAATTTTCTCCTTACAAATTATATAAAAATGGCAACTACCTACAGATCGCCAGAAAAATTATTTTTTAGTGCAGTTTCGAAAATACTGAGTCTCAAAAAAAATATCTTTTGGTGAACTGACAAAATTCCAAGAAAAAGAAGTCAAAATCTATATAGTAAACTATTGCTACAAGTTTTTAAATATTTGCATAAGCAGAGTGAAATATTAAAATTAAAAAAATTCTCAGAGGAGATGATCCTTTGAGACTTTGTTTTTCCACACGAAACATAATTTATTTTGTTCGATTCTTTTGACTCGTACCACAAAGTAAAACGTCTTACAGATCCGGTGAAAAACTTTGTCAGTGAAACTTTTCTATCAAATAATTATGGGTCAGGACCTCAATCAGCTCCCCAAGAGGAATTTTACTTTATATTTTTAAAATTGCACTAAATATTTTTTTATATAATAACATAATATTATTGAAGTAACAATGTTTGCAGCATGGTGATTCTAAAAACAATGTTTACTGAATCACCATGCTGCACAACCACATATGTTTACCTTGTGGTGGTCTCGTTTACAAATGACAAATACAGCATCTAGACATCAGAGACCTCTTTTGTCCAGTGGTTAACACGCCTGTCTTCTGATCTAAGAGTCCCTGAATCGACTCTCAGTTAGCGCACATCGCTACATTGGTGACCGGATAATTGAACGCATCAGTGTTGCCATCTGCTTCACGACTTCTAAACTACCATATCAGAATCTCTGGTGACTCACTGCCATACAGCCAATAACCTCTGGCAACTCACTGCCTCAAACAAGCAACTCAATCTTTCGTCCTTTCGTTGACTCACTGGGAAGGGGGGCATTTGGTGGTCTCGTGTACAAATAACAGATACAACTCCTAGACACCAGCGATCTCTTTTGTCTAGTAGTTAACACGCCTGTCTACTGATCTAGAAGTCCCTGGTTCGACTCATCGTTAGCTCGATCAGAAATACAGCAATTACACGGAATTCTATCAACTGTACACCCTTATTTAATTTTAAACCAAAAATTCACCATAATAAAAAACAATTAAAAATAACTTGTACTCTTTGTGTAACTCAGATTATTTTAAATGGTTTAGAACATAAAAAATCCTCGGTACACTTTCTTATGAAAATCGTCTGTTGTTAGGAGCTCAATCAGCCTAAATTAAGTTTCCATTCATCAGTTCTATATGGGTTCAAGAATATAAAAAAAAAAGTTAAAAAATTATAGTATCTAAAAACGTTTCAGCAATTTTTAACAAATGATTGTTTTCTGATGTTCGTGTTTGGAAAAATGCGTATTGATATTATTTTCAAAATTAGAATATTCAGAAAACAAAGAATCTTTGATTTTTAGGAATTTTAATCATTAAATTAACAAAATATTTAACAAAAATTTATCGATAAGACAAGAATGTTTGACTAAATTACAAATGTCCGATAAATTTATTAAAATGATCGGAAATTTCAATTTTAGTTTTATATTTACCTATACACTTTCACTAAGTTTATCCATTTACAGTAGATTTGATTATTAGATTAATTATCTATTATCTCCGAGAACTATTTTATGCCTCTTCTTGCTCTTCAAAAGAAAAGAAAGAAAAAAACTCTCGGAATTGCATTACTTTTGCATAACTTTTCATTAGTTTGTTATGATTTTGACGTATATTCAGACTATATAGAAGTAGTAGAATTAATTTCAAAAGTTTCTTGTTTTAATCAAAATATACTTTCAAAAATCAAATTTTTTATTCCATACAGTGCCGAAGGGAATATAATTCAAAGCGATAACGAAACAAGTCTCTTGAGGTTTCACCATTTTAGAATTTTCTCCGATTGTTTATATTTCTATGAGATATCTCGCAATGTAACTGAAGTGTGTGGTTATTATGCCTCAGCGCATTTCTATATCAAGCATCCTGTCCTAAATACCTCAATTTTGCTTAATAATAAACATCTTCATTAAGACATTTGATCCACCAGAACGAAAGTAATATAAGTTTAATATCGTCCCTGAAGAAAGAAGAAATTTCTCAAACTAAAATGTCTGATTATATGTATAAAAATACTTCAAATTATGAGAGAACTGAAAAATAGAATTCTAGGTATTTTAATTAGTAACTAGTTATTATCTTATTATTATTAAAATTGTTTACTTCTAACAAAGGCTGTGATACTTTCAATTGACAACATGCTTAAAAACATGTCTGGCATAAATATTTTTCTATTACAACAAATCTAGAAGTTTATAGTTTCAAAATAAATACCAGAAAACATTAATCTGAACTTATTTATGTCTAATAATATTAAAAAACGGAATATAAAGCACGTCACATATGATAATATAATAATATATATTGTTTGATAATATGAATACTTTTAAATATGTATTGTTTTATATTTTTAGGTCTATTTGTCGATTATAACATTTTAAAATGCCACATTTTCTTTTTATTAAACTACGAAGCTCCGCACCCTGCTCTCTAACGCTTGCCAATCCCCGGTGATTGCTTCGCTTGCGAATTGCTACTAAAAGTAAATAACTGGAAATCGTAAGTCGGTGAAAGCTTTGTGACGTAATTCTGAAAATAGATAAATTATGAATTACTTTCCTTAAAATCTTGAGTACATCATCTTTGCAAACAATAGGATTCAAATCTACATGGAATTTAACTCAACTCTCAAAAAATGGTTACCTCTTTTAAATATGGGAGGAGAAAAAAAGCAAAAAAAAAAAAAAAATCCCTCCTCACCATTTTAGCTTAATTAAGTTAGTCACTTTTGCGTCGTAATTTTAACAATGTAAGTTCTGATTTTTTTTAATCGAATCCTGATAATTTGGTCTATGTCGAGGTATAAATGAAAAGAAATCAATCTTTTTACTTTCAATTACTTTAATGTTGACATGGTGAAAAGAAAGTATTGCATTCGGTATAAAAAACAACGATTTTTTCTTTTTTGCAATTCTACACGTTTTTGAACACAGTTCTTTTGAGTTCAAAAGAGTGGTAAAACAAAATGTCTGCGTGTCTGTCTGTGATCATCATAACTTTCGAACGAATTAGTATAAGATGTTAAAATTTTGCATATGGGTTAGAATTGGGTGGTGGCCATTTATTTGACTTGTCATTAAAGTTTTCGTCAAAATTTCACTTCCGTCCACAAGAACTTTAATACACAAATACTAATATTTTCACATCAGTCTTTTGAACAACAGCTTGACTATGTTAACTACGAAGTTATTAACAAAGAAATTTGAATCTGTTTATTGTATGAATTCTGAATAAACAAAGTCACTGTTTAATAGTTTGAAAATATGCCCGTATGATTCCAGTCTTAACAACTACTTTTAAACATAGCATAACACTTTCTGAGTAAAATAAAAAGAAACAGAAATTCTTAAATTGAAAGTAACCTTGGATTAAAATTAAACATCATTCAATGCAACATACATACAATTTTTCAAATGGAAAGGGAAAAGAACACTTATTTTGATTTTTGCCTTTGCCGATAATCATTCTAGAATGGGTAATTTCCAAATAACGTCATTTTCGTCAACCTCGATCTCATCCATGTTATTATACACAAATTTTGAAATGTTATCTATTCAATGCAACGGACATTGAATGTAGCTGTGCCAACTTATCTGTAATTATTGCCACTTAATTTTTATTGATTTTTTTCCAGCTACCTTTGTAAGTATAAAATCTCTAGTATTTAGCTTCTTACAGTTCTTTTTTACTTCCACTGATTGAAGCAGCGCTTCCTCTTTTCCCTCGTTAAATTATCGCAGGCACAAAATATAAAACTCACTATATTAACATAGAGTAATGAAAGTATTGCATTCGGTGAAAAAAAAGCGATTTTTTATTTTCAGCATTTCTACTCGTTTTGGAACGTTCTGAGTTCAAAATAGTGGTATAAAAAAAATGTCTGTTTGTCTGTCTGTGGTCAGCATATCTCATGTAAGGATTGATACATGATGTTCTACTTTTGTAAACGGGTTAGTGATGGCCATGGGACCTGTTGTTAAGATTTTTATAAAAACTAAGCATGAGCTAAAGCTACCTGCCAATGAAAAATTTATGCTTTTCTATATATATATATATTTATATTATATATATATATATATATATATATATATATATATATATATATATATATATATATATATATATATATATATATATATATATATATATATATATATATATATAATCATCAATGGACAGTTCCCACATTTTTTTTATTTTTATTTAATTCTAAATGTTTCGAAAGGGTCATAAACATAAAAATCTCTGTTCAATGCGCTTTTTTTTTTTTTTTTTTAAATTTGCTATCAGAATTACCTTGTTAGAGGTTGGCGAAAAAACGACTCATTTCGTTGGCATTGAACATGACGTAAAGAGATCCCAACATCTTGGCTTGAAATGCAGCAGCGGAAACCAGATTTGCAAGTTTCTCACAAATCACGCCAACCTGTACGGAATGTGGCACTGGTCTGCCAACGTCAACTTTTTTAACGCTAACTATTTGGTAGAAACCTCATGATAACCATAGAAACGCTAGGATCTCTTTACGTCATGAATTTTGATGACTGTTTTGATCGGACTGGTTTTGGCTCGGTTTTGGGGCATTTTCTTTTCTTAATATTTAAATAACTAATTTTTTTAAAGAACTTTTGTTTAAATATTTGGAATCAGAAAGAAATTCTTCATAAATATGTACTAATTTCACTCGTTTTTAAAAAATGCGGGAATTGTTCATTGCGCAAACTTAAAATTTAATTTTTCAAAATTTAGATATTTAATAACTACAAAAATTTTAAAAAAGGGAGGCGTCATTGTTTTTGTTATAAATATACTTTTATGCCTGCAAAATATTATAATTTTTTCCTGAAGAGAACGACTCATGCAAAACAATCTTTGACTTTGATTTATAATAACTCCAACACTAAAGTTTGCATCTCTTAAGTTTTTCTGATAACAGATTTCTTAAACACTTTTCTTCAAATGTACGAAATTTTAATACTTTTAAATCTAACGGTTTTTGCGCTGTGAGATAGAAAAGTGCACATGACGGAAAAATGCTAAAACAACGGCGATTCGTTTTAAATCTTACTTTTTTTTTTAATACAGAGAGATCCTTTATATTAACTTCAATTTTGATTATTTGTATGTATTTGTGGAGGACAAATCTTTTATTGCCTAATTAACCCATTTGCCGTGCCCAATCGATTTGAAACTTGACAGATAGTCTTATCGTCAATATAAATGCATTCTATCGTTGTGGGTGAAAAAAAAGAGCTAGTCCATGGCATGGAATCGATAATTTTCCTCATAGTGGTCGCACACTACGAAAAGTTGATCTGAGCTCAAATTCACTTAAAAAAGTTGCAATTGCTCATAAAATTCGCAATGCATTCAAAGAATACAGATTAAAAACTTTGTTTTTATGGGTTAATATTTCTCTTTAAATATCGGCATTTTATCTTCTACACTTTACTAATGTGGTGAGATGCTTATATAAAATTCTGTCCGTCCGTTTGTCTGAGGTTAAGATTCCCAGACAAAACCACAAATCCCACACACATGTGCTTCATGAAAAGTCTCGTCGAGATGAGTTCCCATACGAAAATTCAACCAGAAGTTACAAACAGTGTTGTAGTGCTAAAAAAAAAATTTCCCGGGACGAAAGCTTCCCGATCGTGACGATAACCCCAACTGAAACTTGGGATTTTTTAATTAGTAATCGAAATTAACAATATTTTACACAACTTATGATATAAAAAGTCTAAATGCTCTTAATTTGCGTAATTATTTTCTCATTAATTTATATTGCAATACATAAAAATTTTTGAGTTATTATTAATCGGTAATTAATAAAAAAAAAATCTCAAAAATTAGCGGTACACCGTACCGGCTCCACTCCACTACTGGTTACAAAAGAAAGTGACGGAAATGACAATCAGAAGTCAAGTTGCAATTCATTAAGTCGAAACTTTAAAAGGTACAGACATGCGTCTTATATCAGTTTAAAGGTTTTCCATAAGATTTGTGGGATTACATAAAACTCAATCGGAAATCACAATCGGATGTGCTTCAAAATTCTTCTAGAAGAGTGCTTTCAAAGAAGTTCAAATTCTGTTGCAAAAAGAAATATCCGATTAGAAGTTTGTTTTCGATGACATGTTTTCTCCCAAAGTTTGTCGCCAAACTGACCAAATTAGAGAGATTTTTCTTTATAAAAAGATTGCTTGCCATCAACTTTATCAGAGGATCTCAGTTGCTAAATCATCAGTTGCTAAATCTCAGTTGCGTAGTGTACCTTAATGAAATGTGTGTAAAATCGGTCATTTAACGACAGTTACTGTCATAAACTGACTTGCTTTATTATAGGCACTTTTTCATGTGTGCAATATATCATTTAGGGAAAGTCAATTGTGCTGATGATTTATAAATAAAAATTTTAATATTTCAATCACAAATTTCTGAAAAAATGAAGCAGGATAAAGCCATTAAAAATACATTTCAATATAATTCGAATTTTACTAAAATGCGTGGTACATGATACATTATATAGTTATTGTTATCAAGTAGAAATTAAAAAAGATAATGGAGGACAGTTGGAATAAAAAATGGCGATGTTGTTCTATTTTTCAAAATAAAATTATCCATATTTAACTAATTTTTTTACCAAAATAACATTTCTTTACGTTTTCAAAATGTTTTCGCAAGTATGCATTTTATTGTCTGAGTGGCTCAAATATCTAATGTTCTTCCGTATATCCATCAATGTCTCATCTTCAATGAGGAAGAAAATTGTTTGACTTCATCCGCAATGCGAACCTTCCGTGAAAGTTTAAACCTTTTTATCGAAAGCCATAATCCATAAAACATTCTCATTAACGGATTATAGAAGCAATGATAGAGGAAAAAATTTATTCCCATCGGCTTCTAATTTCGTGGGTTTTTTTTTTTTTTTTTTTTTTAGAGAAATTTCTTCGGTAAATCTACCAGATTATAACATTCCATGGATACTTTTAAAGTGACAGCTATAGAACGCTTTTCGACAGGTTAAAAAAGGAAAGTTTTGTTTTGTTTCTTTCTGTTTTTTGAGTTTTGTAGATTGTGATTTGAACTTTCTCCAATTACTCTCGTCAGGTGTATTAGCAACCAAGTGAGTCTGGCTCTGGTTTAAATTTAGATTAAGTAACCCTTCAAGTGCTGTTCTTGGGCGTTATGTTTAGGAAGAGCAGGAGGAACATTTAAAGTAGACCTGTACTCTCAATTTCATGAGTTGAATTTTTTTTTAATTGCATAAAAACATAACAATATATAATTAAGAAGCATAGTTCAAATTTCAAAAACTCTAAGAGTTTTAAAAATGATTAAATTTTGCAGTTCAAAAACTTTGATATATCGTGAATTTTTATAATCTTAAAAATTATATATAGGTAAAAAATGCTGCAAAATATTTTGTAATTTAATTCCTAACAATTAAAAAGTAGGGCATTTTGCATATATCAAGTGTTTAATTTCGATGCTTAGTATTTTTCATTTAGTATTTGTAGTACTATAAAACTTAAACGTTCATATCACAAAATAGTTCGTTTTCATTTCATCCCAAAGGCTTTATTATATACTTTACTCTATATAGAGTTACTTATAGGTTACTTTATTCTACATAGAGTTAAAAAAATGATATATATTTAATAGTCTTTTAAGCAAAATAATAAAGAGGGTTTTTTTTTTTTTTTTTTACTTATAATTACCCATATGTTTACATAGGGTAATGAAAGTATAGTATTCGGTCGGGGGAAAAAAATCGATTTTTTTTTTCTTTTTTAAATTTTTTTTTGTGCAATTCTCCAAGTTTTGGAACATCTTGATTTCAAAAAGTGGTCTAGAAAAAATGTCTGTCTGTGGTCAGCATAACTCCTGAGCAAATTGACCAACGATGTTCAAATTTGGTGTGCGAATAAGTGGTGGTCATGGAACCTACCATTAATGTTTTCGTCAAAATCGCGCATGCGCGTAATGTAGCTGCCATTGAAATAATCATGTTTTTCAATGATTGCTAAAAAATAACGATTTTGATCGAAATCGCTGTGGTAGTGCCTCTTACGGTGTTCTAAACATCCCCACTTTCGAAATTTCCATAAAAATGCTTTAATGGCGTAAAAAGTTGAAAAACGAATGTTTTCAACATAGAATTCCCTTTGCTTGAACATAGCTCATCAAAATCGTTTTTTCTCCTCTCCTCAGTTTCACTTACAAGAAAAGAATAATGTAAGAATTATCGAAAGGTACATCGCCAAAATCACCTTTTTTTTTTTTTTTTTTTCTTTTTTTTTTTTTTTATGAAGACCTATATAAGAATTATCGTAATTGTTTTGGCCATTTTTTCTAAACAAATGATGTAAATATAAAAAAAAAACGGTAAATGACACAAATCCACATCAGTAATATAGTGTAATTGAAAGTTGTGTGATGTTCCACATTCCTAGTTAATAATAGGTTTTGTTTCTTTAGAAAAATTGTTGAAAAACAAAAAAAATTTGCTAAGTTTTACTAATTAAAAAGTAAATAACGGAACACAATTAATTAAAAAAAAAAACACCTCTTCATTGTTTTTTTTATTAATAGTATCATCATCATTGGCACTACAGCCCCTGAAGGGCCCTGGCCTCCTTTAAGACTTTTTTTCATTCCACTCGACTAGTAGCCTTTTGTTTCCAGTTAGTAATTCCCACACACTTCAAATCCTCCTCGACCTAATCAATCCATCTAATTCTTGGTCTTCCTGTGGGTTTAGATCCGCTAGGGTTTTCTTTTAGAAGTCTTCTAGTTGTTTAACTAGGCTCCATTCGCTCTACCTGGCCTAGCCACTGGATTCTCCTTATCTCCGTGACTATATCCAATTCTTTGTAACAATCATAGATTAAAAAGTTTCATAGTTGTTACTTAAAATGTAAAAATGTTGTAAACTTTTTTTAAAAACTTAACTTTAAAAAAAGTGTATTAAAATAAAATTATCAGTTACATCCCCCCCCCCCCCCATTATTGATATAAAATGGGTACTTTAACAGTATAAGTAGGTTTTTATTTGAAACCTAAAATATAAATTGTGCGTATATCCTAATAATTCTAATAGTCTACCTTAAAATACATGGAAGTGAAAAAGACTATCGAAACTTTCCAAAGATGTAAGGTATATGAAGGAATTGCTTAGCAGTATAGCCACTTGACGGTTACAGGTCTACTTTCAACTTGTATCAACAAATAGTTCTACTACATTGAAAAGAGGGCTTGAAAAAAAGCTATAGCCACTTACTGATTGATATTTGTTGATTTACCTTTTCTAAGGATGAGGTTAATTGTGTTTATCTAGCATCCAACGTCATGATTCGTGGCGATTGTTGTTATTTTGACCTGGTAAACTGTTTTTTTCGTGTAGGAAAAATTGTAGTTCCCTGTAGATCTTTTAATTCCATTAATGCTTTTTAATGACGTGTGATTATTTTAATTCTGTGTTTAAACATGAACCGTAAGAGTTTTTTGAAGAGAGATTTCTGCAGAGAAATATGGGCAATTGCCATGTGTGGATCTTACGATGCAAGTCAAAACTATTTTTATAAGCCTAGATTAAGAATTTCGAACAACCATGACACTTTTATTTGGAATTCAGTTGCAAGTTTGAAACTTTTTGACTGTATGATGCTTTGATAAAATTTTATAATAATTTGATTTTTTTTTTTAGAATTTTTTTCTTTTTTATTTAAAATGAATTTTATTTTAAACAAAAATACAGTTATCTTCCTAAAAAATTTTCAGTTCTGTGTTTTTGCTTTGTGTTTTTTGATTAAGTGATATAAAACGGTATAAATAGCTTTATTAAAAAGTTTTTAAAGTGACCAAATTGTCTTCAGTGGATAAATTACTTTCAAAAATACCTGTTTTATGAAAAAATAAATGTCCAAGGGAAAATCTAAAATGGGGGGGGGGGGGGAAACAACTTAAAAGATAAATCGAACTAATAGCTCTGTGTTTTCCACATTTTCAACTTTACTACAACCATCTCCAATTTAGTTTAAAATAAGAGGTGTTGCATTACACAAGCTCCTATTATTTTACCCAGGTATCTTATTTCAAAAATAATCATCTGCAAAAAACTTCAATTTAAATATTTATCTTTATTTTTTTCATGGAGGTACATTGTGAACATTTAGATAGTAGGGAGTCGTCTCCAACGCAACTGAAAAAAACATACGTGCTAAGTGTGATCATAATTGAAATGGACGCTGTTAACCTTCTAGAACTTATTTTAATAAGCGTAGCTTCTTAAAAATTAGTTCACTTGCTATTGACACAATGAGTCATAAGAAAAATACATTTTCTTTTATTTTTGACGCTCTATAGAAAGGTGGCACCTTTTAGACTTATATGGAAGTTAACATTAGAGGCAGAATGGTTACGAAAAAAGTTTTAGACCAAAAAGAATACAATCTGATGAAGTTTTGTTGAATATGTGTCATATAATTGTAATCTTTAAAGTGTCATTTGCAAAACTAGGAATAACTTCTTATTTTTTAAAGATTATTTTTTCATGATCTCAGTAGTGCAAGTGTACAAAATTTTATTCACATCTGTTGATTCCTTCACACTATCCGGAGCACTAAGACCAGCCTTAGTTTAGTTATGGCCAAGCAGTACGACTTCATTCCAGTAAAAAGAATTAAGCACTCAGTTTTAGCCAAGCGCTAACTTTTTTTTGTATTTATTTATAATGACTTATAAACACATCCCACAAAGAATGATGCCACCCAAATCTAGAACAGAAGCCAAATCAAGATTATCATTATACTATATGACCATCTGATTGATAAATAAGGATCTGTACCTTTCTTTAACGCCACCCTAGCATTCGCCAATTTCCGTGGTCATTTGCTAACATGCCTCATCGACGGCGAAATCATTCGAATCGAATAACTATATCCAACTGTAGGTTAATCTAACAAAATCCCTTGATTATACAAAGGTGTATTAGATTTTATTCTATTTTTAAGCATGTGGTTTTTCACACATCGCAACGCTTCTGTGAAGTGGAGCGTATATGCGGCGTTACGATTATGTATTAAAATGGAAGTGTTTATAAGTTACTAGTTCTGTAATAAGATCCTAATTCTATTGACTTCATGAAGTACTCTGCATATTTTGTTGATCTTGGAGTCTAAACCATAGTACATTCAATACAGGGAGAGGAGAGCAATGCCAAAAGGGAGTAATGAAGCCATCCTTTGTTTCGTTGGTCTTGGATCTCAACCAGTATTTCCAACACAAGGAGAAGAGAGCAATACCAATTTAACCAGAAGGGTGCAATGGAGGTGATGATAAAAATTGTAATGCAATTATGGGGGGTGGGGGGCAGAGAGTCATACTTCAATTTTATATTCTATCAAATATTTTGGTATCCTTTCATTTTTAAATTTAAAACTAAATAACAAAAAAAAAAATCACTGGTTGAAGTTTTCTTTTTTCTTTTAAATATGTATTTCTGATTAACAACACTGAACTTGTCTTCGAATATTTAATAACGTGAAAATTTCAAGTGTGTAGGAAAGAACAAATATTTCTAAGTAAATGAGTATAATCTGTTGGTAGGTAGGAATGAAAAGTTTTGACCAACACATTTTCCGGAATCCTGATTGAAATGGGATGGCGGGGGAATAGTTTAGCAGAAAAATTTATATGAGAAACCCACATGGCCGTGAATTTTACGGAATACGAATTTGGGCATCTTTTCTCATGACACGGTCTATTTTCCCCATCTCACACATCACACCAGATCTTGGTTAAAGTGTGCGAGCCCACGGAACACTCTCCATCAGAGATCGCAGCAAACATTCCATTTTAACATCGACCTACATCGTCCGGGGCAGAAAATTGGAACAAGCAGATTCAATGATTCGATGGAGTTGAACAGCTCGGTTTCCCAAGCTGCAATTTCCTTTCTTCGTTCCTTCGGGCCCAGTTTTTTTTTTTTTTTTTAAAGGTTGGAAAGGAAAAAACAAATAAAAAGTGTTGTGGACGCTAATGGAACGCTGAGTGGTGAATATGGACCATTGACCGCGATTCGATTCTGCCACTGATTTTTCGGAAAGTAAAGAAACGATCCCTTTCACGGGCTATGATAATGAACTTTTTTTTTTTTGTCTTAGTTTCTATTCTACTGGTGGAATATTGCTGTTGTTGGGGTTGATTCAGTTTGACTTGCCCATTACTTCATTAGCCTAAATGCTTTACCTCTTAAATTCAATAGATGGAGTGCAATGAAGTCTGAGGAGTATTTAATACTACTTACTATTCAGCTCATGAATTTAAGTGGACACTTTTTGCGTTTGAAGTTCGATGGCATGGCAATTAGCGTTAATGTGGGTATTGAACTTTTGTTAATGTTGAATACAAACAAGTTAAAAGAATTGTCTGCACTTATAACAATATTAGAACCAAAACACAAGTTGTCCTGCTCATTTTAAATGCGGAATCCGAAATGAACGCGGAATCCAAACGAAACCCATCAATTACTTAAACATCTTGAGCCATGCCTGCAAAACTTTATGCACATGTTTCCATAGCTGTACGTTAAAAGTTAGATATTTTTGATGAAAAACACACTTGAACGGTCGGTTAATGGGAAAAGGTTCTAAATGAGGAATATTTCAATTTTCCACAATCCCTGGGCATTGGTAACAAATGCACATTCTTCCGCCAATTAAAATTCGATTGACCACTCTTATGACTTTATAAGTGTTCGAAAAGTGGTAAAAAGTTTCAAATTTAGAATATTCCAAGGCAATTTATATCTTGTAACTTTACTTAGTAAATCTGAGTTATGGCGATTGCGGTTAAAGGATGGTGGCAAGTGATAAAACGTTCCCTATTTAGAATTTTACCTTCTTAGAATATCCCCAATTTGTATTATATCCCGAATTTTACCCTATTTAGAATATCCTTCTTTTCAAATTGACAGGATACCGTAAAGTAAAATTTCGCCGATATTCAACTAGTCTTGTTAAAGTTTACAATGCAAAACTTTCTCTCAGAAAGTTATTAACCATTGAACGGATGCTTTTTTTTTATGTTAAAATTTTTATTTATAAATAGTTTAATTGGGTATTACATATTTCTTTGTGGGCCAGGGTGTTCCACAGGGAACAGTCCTCAGCCCAACTCTCTTCACTTTATATATAGCCGGAATTGAGAAAATAGTTTCCCCAGGAACTCATATCGGAATGTTTGCAGATGATATTGCAGTAGGTATTGGAGCTCCGGTAATGCCATAGATGTAATTGAATCGAAGCTCAATAGCTCTTTAGAAGCCATTTGCATGTTTGCAGATGAACATAAATTGAGTTTTAACCCTGTCAAATTTATTACCACTTTCTTTACTACAAATAAGCACCTCTATAACTACCAGCCATCCTTGTTCCTCAAAAACCAGAAACTCACCTACGAGAAACATCCAAAATACTTGGGTTTCATTCTTGATCCCGAATTTACTTGCAATAAACACATTGAATATATAGCCTTGAAAGCCAGGAAAAGATTAAATATTGTTAAGCACATTGCAGGTAGAGACTGGGGAGCGGACGCAACTACGCTCAGAACCTCCTATCAGGCACTTATTAGACCTATTCTAGAATATGGCTGCCCTATCTACTGCTGTGTTTCTGATACGAACTTGAACAAATTGGAAAGGATTCACTTGAGTGCTGCCCGCATAATCACAGGACTGAAACGTAGCTGTCCTTCAGAAATTGTCCTTTACGAAGCGGATCTGCAACCACTCTCTCTCAGAAGGCAGGCAGGCTTGGTCAAATATTTCAATAAACTTTCCAGCTTAAACCAAGAAAATAAAACGGCCTATTACTTAAATAACTGGACAAGCAATCAAAGACTTAAGAAACACAGTCCTTTCAGCCAAGTTAAATCACAGAAGTTAATGGCAGATAATGTAGAGCCCCACTGTCTTAATACTAATTTGAACACTTACGATGGACTCTCCAATGTTGATTTTATTGATTGCCTTCCCACCACACTTAATAAGAATGAATGTTGTCCGGAATTTCTTAGGCAATTGGCATTGGAAATTATTAATCAAATTCCTTCAATTGACATCAAAATCTATACAGATGGCAGCAAAATAGATATACAGGCAGGCAGTGGAATTTATATAGAAACGCCCGTAGAGAAACATTCTATTAAACAACGTAATCCAGATTTCTGCTCTGTCTTTCGAAGTGAATTAATAGCAATTGACCTGGGTTTAGAGAATATCTTTGGCGAGGTCAACTACGGAGACTTATGGATTCTATCCGATAGCCGAAGTTCCATTCAACACCTCAAAAACTGGGCTCTCGTGGGAGACAAAACCAGTCTATCCATAATACGCAAAGTCAAGAGCATATCCCGACTGCACAAAGTGCACTTTCAGTGGATCCCGTCACATGTAGACATCCACGGAAATGAATTGGCTGACACTCTTGCTAAGGAGGGACTAGAACACCCTGTCCTCTCTACTCAAGAACTCACATATCAAGAGTTATACTCAAAGAAAATAGCTCAAAATAAAGCGAAATGGCATATACCTCCGTCTCACGAATGGTATAAAGCCAAAAAGCCAGGACACTCCCTATCTCTTCCTTGTGATAGGCACACCAATACCCGTCTGTCCCGACTTGCTAGTGTCACCTTAAAGGCCTCACATATTCTGGGGGAAGCAAAAATTTTCCTCTTTGCCCTAAATGCCAAAAAGAACAGGCATCACCTCAGCACATTTTGGACTGCCTTGGACTGGACTGGGAGGACATTTATAACTGTCCACAACTAGTGTCAGACTTCATTAATGTCAATGGCTTCACTGATATTGTCTGACTTCGTCAGACAAAAGGGAGATTAGAAACAACAACAACAACATATTTCTTTGTAATTTTTTACTAAATAAAAGTGAAACAAATATTCTATTCAAACAATTTTGTGATGTTTGTAAACGGACTTGGATTTTATTTCAAATATAATTTTTTAGGGTTTTTGAATAATTTTGTAGCTTTTAAATAATTGAAGTATTCTAACTAAACTTAAACTTAATAACTCGGATGATTAAGAATTTTTAATGGTTTCTTTTTGAATTTCTTCTAGATTCTTCTAGATTATACATAAAATTTGTAAAAATTAAATAATTTGAGCTTCAGATCAATTTGAAACAATTTTGAACAGCGATCAGTGTACTTCATTTATTTAAATTTACAATTAATTATATTATTTCTGCAGTATAGCATTACATACATTTTTACTGAAAATATTAAAAGAAAAACATTTAAGTGTGAATATTTACCTGCCGAGTGTTCTGTAACTGATAGTTGTACATGTAAGCAGTGATGGAGATTGGGAGGAGGGAAATTGCATCCCTCTCATTTTTGATGATTTCTCCCTCACTTGTGGCACTCAATATCCGCCACTGCGTGTAAGCACTCGCATACGATCACTTTTTGGAACTTAGTATCAGATTTTCAGGCAGTTTATGAGCAAGTTATTTTAATTGTTAGTTCTTTCATCCAGCTAGGTCATTTAAATGTTAATTAAGCGAGTAATTATTTTATATAAAAATTCTCAAATAAAATTCTAATAGTTATTGGAACTATTACTTTATTTATCTTTCAACATTGTTTTCAAAATTCATTTTAAGGTTTACGCAATGGAATTCGAAAGTATCTTTTTACTATTAGTTCTAATATTGATTAAAGTTTAAATTTATTTTGAGGAATCTAAGATATTTTTGTTGAACTAAAATAAATTTCCTTGACTCTATTCATAGTCATCCACTTTCATTACATTGTTTTCCCTTCAAATTTTTCTGACTCTAAGTTTGGTAATTAAGAGGGAGAAAGGCAGGGTGTGGCTACATTAGGTATTTTCCGTTAGTTATTTTGATTTTTTTCAGCATAAAAAAGTATTAAAAGCCATTTTTCTTTTTTTTTTCTTTCTTAAATCCTTTTAATAAAGCTTCCACTAGGTACAGTACCCCCCCCCCCCCCAAAAAAAAAAAACCAGAACGAACGCTATATCTTTTGTTCTAATTGCTGAAATAACAAACAAAAGGTACCGTTGTAAATCGTGAAAGGTTTTTAATAATTGTATGTAGTTTTTTTTATCATGAGGTGTCATCTACATATTAAAACAGAACCAAACTTTAAAAAGTTCAATATCAACCTCATAATATTATTCCATATTTGAATTCAGCATTAAAAAAGAATGCGAAATACAAAAATTCGTAATTTTCTAATGAATGGTTTGTAATTTAAATGATATAAACGAAAATGACAAATTAATGTTAAATAAAAAAGTTGGTTTTTTGGCCATAAATACTTAAATAATTGATATATTTCAGTAATTTTTTTTTCAAAAGATAGTTTGTAAATGGCCAAACATAAATAACAATCAACTTTTGCATCAATTTCTTTTTTAATAATTAATTATTAATTAATAAAACAATTAAAAAAAAATTTTGAGTAGAAACATATATATTTTTTGCTTTCATTAGATTCACCATGGTCTGAAACCCCCCCACAATTTTTTTCTTTTCATTTTGACTTTTAATTCTCGATTTTCTAGCGAAAATTTAAAAAACGCTCACTTTAAGGGACCGTATAGTAGATGACTTTTGAAAGCTATCAAAGATTAATTCAAGGTAAACTAGAGGTGTGGAAAATCGCACAACGTTCAATTATCGTAAAATAGGGTGAATAGGAACAGCGGTGTGAATCGGAACATAATTTCTTGAAATTACAAAAAAAAAAAATTATTTTATACAAACAAAGCAGTTTTATTTTTTGTATGTATATTTTTAATCTGTCTAACGTGTTTGGAATCGTGGAACATATCTTTTGTGTGGTTTTCAACAGTGTCCTATTTTAAAAAAAAATTTACTTCCTTAAATTACATTTATTTAAAACCACATTTTTTAAGCAATTTCAATAAGTTATACTTTAAAAATTTTACTGAATCATGTGACTTTTTCATTTTATAAACAATTTCAACGATCTAGTTACATTTGTGTTTATAGTGAAATATTTCTGTAAAATATTCATGCTTTGCTAAATACTGTTTACTAATGCCTACATTTAATATTTATTAATTTTCTAATTATCAGTAGTATTCGTTATATTTCTGCAATTACAGTTTTCGATATTTTATTTATTTCGTGTGAAGAATGCACATCTTTAATGTTGTAAATAAATTATCTTACTTTTGCGTTTACTTGCTATTTTTGTATTAATCTTAAACATGACACTATAAATCCAAGTAGTTTCTATGCAATTTTAGACTAATACTTGTATTTTTTTAACGTCGTGAAACGCACCACATTGACCGTTCGATTTCTCCCGCTGTGAAGAAGAACCTTAAAAATACCTTTCGTTTTATGGAAATTCTCCCTGAAGATTGGTCAAAAAATGGTCGAAATATTTTCGCTCATAAGTGACGTGTTATTCAACATAATGCATTGAAATTTGGTATATGGGGTAAATGATGTATTCTGAATCGAATGAAATGATAAAAAATAAGGGTTCGTATTGAAATTTTCGAAGATAGCGTTACTTTTACTTAGTAAACGGTCCCTCAAGAAAAAAAAAATTGCATCAGATATATAGAAAATCGTAAGCAAAACATTTTGGTGCAAACCGTAAGATTCTACGATAATTAGAACCGAAGATATAGCCATCGTTCTGGTGTTTTTTGGGGGGGGGGGGGGTACTGTACCATAAATAGCATTATTAAAGAAAAAAAATTTAATTACAAACACACATTTTAAGATTCTCTACTTCTATATTTGGAGTATGTGAGCACAAAATTTCATTTTAATTATCCAACAAGTTTCCGCTTCATTCAAATATAAGTGTTTCGGATGGATATATATTATATATCGAAGTGATGGTTTTCAGTGACCCGTATTAAAAACGATTTTTATGCATAACATTGCTTAAGTCTTTCTATTTATTGACCGCAATCGGATTTATGTTGATGGGTTTTTTTAATATAATGACAAACGACCTACTATTCACGATTTGGTATTAGAGCAAATCTTGGATCATAGATAACACAGAGCAAATTCTTGCAACTTTTAAAAATTAACTATATTATTGTTATACTTTTTGTGATTTTTTTACTTCCTATATTTATTTAAACAACTAAAAACTGAAATATAGATATGGTTTTTTTTAATGGAAATTCATACTTCTTAAAAAATTCAATACAATCAAACAAAGAAGGTCTGACAGTTTCAATAAATACTATAAACACTTTAATTAAAATCCTTTAAGAAAAAGGTGATGCAAAAAATTTTGGGTATAGTGAGTCGTGTTTTAATAAAACGACCTGTTCACTTTTAACTATGAGTCATCGAAAGCAGTAACGCAACTGTACAAAAAATGTTAATTACTGACATTCATACAAACAAAATATCCGCTTAGTGAGCGGAAAGTTCCATGATCGAATATCGATTAAGTTGGTCTCTCTGCAAGCTGTATTTTTTAAAATGAATAGACATGTAGGTGAGTGTGAGAAAAAATCTTGTGCTATTCTAGGGATGCGGGGTAGACATTTTTCGTTTTTTCGCCCTTGCGAGTAATTTCCTTTGAAAGACCTCACGAAAGATGTTTCGTTATGATATCCAGTATTTTCAACGATCCCGTACGGTATAGCGTCAGTTAATGTCTAAATCAACCAAAATCAACAAATCAGTAGACATGCCGGCGATTCTCACATCCGTGACGCAAATGCAGTTCCCCTTTACAGACCTCTTAGAAGTCGCTTCTTCCTAATTTTCTAAATTGTTACGAATTTCTGTATATTTGTAAATATTTCGTAGTATTGATTATGTCAAAAGATAAATTTATGTACATTTCGCATAAGGCAGTGCAAGGGTTTGCTTTCCTGCAATGTGTCTCTTAATGCTTGATAACGAGTTTTACAGAGATATTGGGAAGCGAGTTTTACAAGGAGCAGTTCATTTAACATTATGGTAATGGTAATCTCGCCAAATTGGTGAGATAGAGCCAAGTTGGCGACGGTTTTGGAGACTAATTATGGTCGCCAAATGTAGCCAAACTTGGCGACCATTTGGCGACATTTTCGGTCCCCATGTACCTGTATAGGACTTTTCGACTACGATCTGGAAAGTTCTCCAAATATCTATCGCTAGAAATTTCACGAAGGTTTGACTTTCCTATATAAGGCCGCCCAAGAGAGCAGGTGATGGAGTTAGTTGACTGAGTTGAGTTAGTTGACTGGAGTTACTGAGTTAGCTGTCTATCAGCGAGTATTCAGAGAGTTCCGAAAGTGAACTGTATTGCATTGTCTTTTGCGTCGATTTGTAGCAGTTGTGTTGTCAAGTTTTTAACTGCTGTTTTGTGCCCTATTATTGTGTAAAAAGCTGTATTGAGTCTACTAGAACAAGAAGTTCTGGAGTTCTAAGAGAATCTGCGAAGAGTTATATCGGAATAAATTTCTCCAAGTTTTGATCTGCTTTGGCTTCAAATCTTTCGAACCCATCCACTCAACAAAATTTTAACGATGTTTTGGCGCCCTATATAACCTTTAGCTCTTGCGCCAGAGAATGTCCAAATCGGCCAAAATCATCAGAAGCAAAATATCGAAAAAGTTGGAATTTTATAAATTCATAACTATAAGTTAATTGTTATTATTTATTATAAAATTTTCTCTTTGTAAAAAGTAATTAAATGATAAGATCTGTAATAACATAAGGCCAATTTCATGAAAAGGAAGAATGCAGAAATCAGTCATGCCGGAAAGAGCCGAAGAATAGCAGTGTACCTTAGAATAAAAGTTAAGATACGCCTCACTTCCTCCGGGGTCATCTTAAAAGAAGGAACAAAACAATGGGAAAAGGAAGGTGTACATTCATTTGCACTGTTCGTAAAATTGAGGATTATTATTATTATTCGAAGAAGAAAAATTGTGTTGTGGTGAATGAACTGTATAATTGCATAAAGAGAGGAATGCCTCTTTGTTAATTTTGGATCGTGAAGAGACTCGTAAAATGATTATTTCAAACTTTGTATTATAATTATAATTTCAAATATTTTTTAAAAAAATCTTTCAAATATGTTCAAATCAACTTGTTGAACAGGTAAAAAAAAACTAAAAAAATTCTAACTAGATCATACGTAAAGAACAGTGTATCAGGACAGAATATCGTTACAACTGATAACAAGCAATGTTACATCCAAAAAATAGTTACTATTAGAAATTAGCAGTATTATTAAATCACGTGACAATCAACGTCATTAGTACCATAGAAAAAAAAGTTATACTAAAATAAATTTTGGCCAATGAGAAAAGTAATCTGGTGTGGATCGATTGTAAGTGGTTAGGTTTATGTACCTATTTTCACATGGGCTCCGCCAGTTTGATGCAAGGGGGGTCTACTTGCACCCACCTGGATTTTGAAAATTGAAAGAAAATCATTAAAAGTCAATAAATAAACATGTGGCGTTTTATGTAGATTTCAAATTATTCCTTTTAAAAGAAAATTTATTAACTTTTTAATAACACCTATGAACATTTCCTAAACTTAAGGTTTAAACAAAATTTTTAGACCCTTTGCACATCCCTGCAAATTGTCCTGTCGGGGCCCATGCGTCTTGGGTTAGATGAAGAGGATTTGCATATTATGCGCAGGTGATGTATCAATAGCCCGTCTTCTTCTGACGGGGGATGAATGATATTAGTTCTTCTCTCAAACGATACGAAAGTGATAGGTAGTCAATCCTCACGTTTGACTCAACAAATCGTTTTTTTTTTTTTTTTTTTTTTTTTTTTTTTTTGAATCCTGGAAAGGAATGCAATATTTAGCTGCCTCACATCCATACAAAATAATACATTGAAGGGTTGATAAACATTCTTTCGTTCCTTTAAATGGGATTTACTACTTAAATAAAATTAACGCTTTATTCAATAAAAATTACAGCAATTTAATAACGTATTTTTTTCACTTTAGAAGATGCTTAAAAGATTATCCGTTCGTAAAATGATAAACGAACAGCTTCTCTGCACACAGAAAATTTGAACTGTTAAGCGGAACAAATCATAAAGATTATAAACTCAAAGAATTACATTTCTTGGATTTACTACAAGCAAACCAATTGCGAAGTGCTTAAGCAATTATCGTTGATTATGAAAAAATAATCGGTTCAGTCTTAATATTTGATGAAAATATTTTCGTTCCTGTATTTGTATTATGAATTATAATACTGTGTGATTATAATTCGTTCAACTCATTTTTTTCATTCATTTCTGTTGTATTCGTGAAGCAGGATCACTACCATTCTACTTTATCTTGTTCCGTGTCTCTTCTAATTCGTGATAAAATCTTGCGCGTGCTCCTTCACCCCTTTTTAATATTTCTTAAAGCATTTCCAAACCCACTTATTGTGTCCGGTTCTCGTTTCTAACAAGCATCGAAACCAGTGAAGTATTCCTTTATATTCCACGAAATATTTCTAGCCACGAGCACCAAAATGGTTTATTTTTTCAGCAAAAACTGGCGTAATCAAGGTTCCAAAAAGGAAAGGGAAAGAAAGGAAAAGAAAAAAAAAAAAAAACTAAACCAGAACGATAAAATAATTCGTATGATAATGTGTTCCACAGTGGGCGCCCAGAGCACGCAGTAAGGCATGTCGGATTTTCGTCTGTGCCCTTGACCTTTTTAGAAAGGTTCATCTTTTACGGTGTTTTCGACATTGATTCGTGGAGGGGTTATCACTCACTTCGAACGTCTGTGATGGAAGGAATAAAATAAAAAAATGACCGAAAGTTGTTTAGCACTCCGACTCGTATGATGATTGTGTTTCAAATAATGTACAGAAAAATTTATTCCTAAGTCAAAGTAGTTTTTAAAAGCCAGATGGATCTCAAAATGCAGTCACTTCAGAATCATATCCTGTTCACTTGGAAAGTTTATAAAAAAAAAAAAAAAAAAAAAAACATGCGGCAGGCGGTTTGTCTGTGTATAGTGTACATGGGCTTTAAGAAAAAGAAAAACCCTCTTTAGAGAATTCAATTTCTGATTCTTACAGAAAAAAAATTGGAAAATGAAATAGTGGATTTCTAGTTTTTTTTATTCATATTGTTGCGTTGGACGGGTTCGAAAGATTTGAAGCCAAAGCAGATCAAAACTTGCAGAAATTTATTCCAATACAACTCTTCACAGATTCCTTTACAACTCCAAAACTTCTCATTCTAGTAGATTCAATACAGCACTATACACAACAATAGAGCACAAAACAGCAGTTAAAAACTTGACAACACAACTGCTAAATCGCCGCAAAAGACAATGCAATACAGTTCGCTTTAGAACTACTCTGAATGCTCACTGAGACTCAGTATATCAACTCAGTAATTCCAGTTCACTCACCAGTCAACTAATTCAGTGACTCAAAATCAACAACTAACTCTCCCGCTCTCTTGGCCGACTTATATAGGGGAGACGAACATTCTTGAAATTTCTAGAGGTAGATATTTGGAGAACTTTCCAGATCGTAGTCGAAAAGTCCTATACATGTACATGGGGACCGAAAATGTCGCCCAAGGATCGCCAAGTTTGGCGGCATTTGGCGATTTCTCTAAAAATTTGGCGACAAAAATTAGTCGCCAAAACCGTCGCCAACTTGGCTCTATCTCGCCTATTTGGCGAGATTGCCATTACCATAATGTTAAATGCCCTGCTCCTTTTAAAACTCTCTTCCCAGCATTATCTCTGTAAAACAAGTTATCAAGCGTTAAAATCCATATTGCCTTGAAGCCAACTTAAGACGAACTATTGCACTGCCTTATGCAAAATGTACATAAATTTTCCTATTTACAAAATTAACACTACGAAATATTTACAAATATACAAAAATTCGTAACAATATCTATATATAAAGCGGGGCATTTATTTGTACTGGCCTGCTGATTATACTTTGCTTTTCAGAATCTGTTAATTATAATTTTTATGTCTACTAATTATGAACCTACTCAAAAATATCAACACAAAACTGACAATTTATTTTCTCTTTACAGTTCAGACGTACATGTCACCTGTCCAAACGCAGTGTTTAAACATTGATTACTACATCAATGACAACGGCATTTCGGACTCGTTCACCGATCAGCGTTGGATGCGCCTTCGTAAGTATCCATTGTTATTAAGCTCGCCTTTGTAAATATACAAGGTCGCATATTTGCAATTTGTAGCCTGATCAGTGTAGGAGATTGACAGTAGATTAGACATTGTATATTTCTCCTTAATTAAGACTTTAGAATTTCAAACTATGGTCTTAGGTACACTTGCCAGACGTCCCGGTTTGACAGGAACAGTCCCGATTTTCAGACAAAATCGCGGCCGGTTTACTTCACGTCCCGGTAAAAATTAAATTTGATTTTATAGATGATCAAAAAAGTCTAAAAATAATTAAATGTGGAGGATTATTTAGGATAATTATTTTGTTATTTATTTCTGTACTGTATGAAAAGTGAAAATTATAGAAGAGTGATGGTCTGTAAATAAATAATATTGTCATCTTATCGTTTTGTCTCGCCAATCGTGACCAACTGAGAGAGTATTTTCTTTGATGAACAACGCATGGACTGATGATAGGGGTTTGATGAAGGAATCTACGTTTAAAGGCTTGATGACATGTAAAATTAATATCGGATTAGCTTGAGAAGATTTTTATAACAAGATTAAAACCAAAAAAGACTTTCTAAAAAAACTCCTAGCCAATGAAAAGTACATGTAAATATTGTTCAAATGTTTATTCCTCATTCAAAGTGTTTCTTGTTACTCAAGTAACTTATAAATATTAACCTGTAAGAAATAAAATGTTTAAATTTGTATGCTGGTTTAGGTTCCTAATCAGTTACCATTTATTAATAGCAATGAGAATAAACTACCCTCTAAAACACTAAAAACCCGCAAAAGGTGTGTACCCTTGAATACCCGCGACGCTGGGGGCATTCCGATGTCCCGGTTGAACATTTCAGAAATCTGACAAGCCTAGTCTTAGGTGTCCCTTGCAATGTGAGATTGTTCCATTTAAAAACAACTCTATTATAAAAGAAATGTTTTCTATTATCTAAGTTAAAATGCGATTTATATAACTTACATGCATCTTAGTCCCGTTCCGTGTATAATACTTTAAACCCTTGAAATCCCCCTATTTGGTAAATTGAAGTAACTGAATAAAATTCCCTCTAAATCAACTTTCCTTCAATGTATAGATATTTATGTTCAACACCATGATTCAACTCGAATTTCCCTGTGAAATTTTTTTAACCTTTTCTAAAAAATCAATATCCTGAGGTGTGTCTCCGTGAGATGACCAGAATTGAACTTCATACTCTAGATGTGGCCTAACCAGTCCCTCTAAAGTATCAAAATAATATCTGTAGATTTAATGAGATGGTCTTCCTGATGAATCCTAACACTCTATTAAGTTTCACTTATTACCACTCAAAGAAGACCATACTTAAAACTTCTTCACAGGTTTCATTTAAAAAAAAATTAATTCTGATTACGACTTCGACAACTAGGCCCCACTCTTATACTTTATCTTCATATTGTTAATTATGAATGTGAATCGATACTCTTAATTGTTAATGAGCTCTGTTTTGTAATATTTAAAGGTATTCTATGGTAGATTATAAACAATTAAATGAGCCTTTATGGTTGATAGATAAACAAATTGAAATTTTTCTAACATTATCCCATCATTTATATCCCATCATATATATATATATATATATATATATATATATATATATATATATATATATATATATATATATATATATATATATATATATATATATATATATATATATATATAAAGCAAAGGAATCGTTATAAAGCTACAAACTCAAGTGGCAGAAGTTTTGAGAGTGATCGCCATTTCATGTATCTTTTTTTAGATAGGTCATGCACCTAGTGTGGAGGTCGTAATCACCTGTACGTGTACATGAACAACACAAAAAAAGGGGCGGATAATGCTTACATTTGTGTATCCCACGTGTTACTTACGTGGGATTTTACCATGGAATTTTACTCACTGGATTGAATTTCAACTAAGAAAATTGGTGACTGATTGCAAAGTGGTTAAAACATTAAAGGATTTTTTTAAGAACATCATTTTAAAACACCTCTCTTATTTATTAATACTCTATAAATTGCGCTTCCCAACAAATCTTCCTCCACAAAAAAATAATAAAAATAAAAGGCATTCCGTATCAAATGTATATAAAAAGTAGTATTTTCAAAGCGACATCGTCAGATTTTTTAATTTTTTTTTTTTAAATGAGTTTACGTATAAAATTCGATGGAAATAAAAAGTTTCTCAAAATAATCTCTGAATCTCATTTGTTTTCTGAAATACATTTTTGGAAACATTTAACTAAAGTATGATTTTCAGTTTTTTTTTTTTTTTTAATCATTCTAAATCAACCCACAATTCATTTGAAATAGTAGTAATTAGTAAATAGTAAATAATTAGTGTATAGTAAAGCTTAGAAACCTTAGTTAAATATCCACGTAGTAAAATATGCTTAATAGCCTTTTACAGTATTGATTAAAATCGTTTAATATTGATTTTAATAGACATTTAAATGTAACATCTCTCAACATCGACTGGTGTTCGCTCAATAGCTGGATTTTTCCACTTGCTGGCATTGCGCAACTGGAAAGCCACCATTTAGATCTCCGCATGACAGTGATATTCTAATCAAATTATTTTCTGGCATTCCTGTCATCCTGCATTAGGAAATTCGAAAAATTAGCATCCTTTTTTATATTCTCAGACATGGCGAGATCCGTGGTGGCACTGTTCATCGTGTCTTTCCTGTTCTCCACTCTGTCAGCATTCCCCGGTCTTGTAGGTTGCTGGAGAAGATCCCATAGCAACATCATAGCGACGGGACTACTTCAGTTACTAGCAGGTAAGAGGGATCTTTGGTCTTTCTCTGCTTTCCACTGGCAATTGCTACATTTTTTCCCAACTTCTTCTGAAAATTGTTTAGAAACACGTAAATTCTGTACCACATATCTAGACCTCGAAACAAAAGCAAAATTGCAAAATTTCCTTACAAGATATGGACATCGTTGAATAGTTTTATTTATAGAATATAGTAATTTTTTTTTTTTTTTTAAAGAATCAAGCAAATTACTTTTAATTTATTTATCACCTCCTCTTGTTTTTGTGGCACTACCTGTCAACTTTTTATCGAAACTTTATTTATCGTATTACAAAAAAGCATTTAAAAATATGTTATTTATAACGCTTAATCATCTTGATCAAGCTAGCATCTCTCAATAATCCACTTCATTTAACAAAATTATTCACATTTCTAACTTTTTTTTTACAAAGAACAAGTATAAAATAATGTTTTCTATGAGAATCATGAACGATGTCTTTATCGATTTGTATCAATATGTCTACTAATATCATCCATAAATGTACATACCTCAAACTTTCATATCCACTGCGATACATTTTTGTCGACTTTTGCGTCCCATCGATAAAGCATAAGAAAAAATTTCATTCTCTTGTTTAATGTTTTAATACTAGATATGACACATTACAACTTCTCAAGATAAAATATCATGAAACTATGTTTATAATGGACACCATAAATTAAAAATAACATGAATTAATCCGAATCGATTTGATTTCACAAGATCTAAAAACTCTGTAGAACTCTCTTTCCAACAAGGTACGTTACTCGGCGCAAAAACTCCATAATAGCCATGTGTGGTAATTTATTTTTCTTGCTGTAGAAATTTTTCAAACAAATGAACAGAATCGTGTTCTCTAATACGTTTTTCAGATATCCATTATTCGCTTTTAATTTTTCAGTTACGTAAAAACATTGTTTTTTTCTCAATTTCTATCTCTTTTCAACAATAAAAGCACTTTATTGCATAAATGAAAAAAGATGAATAAAATATAATAACAAAGGTAATGCCGTTGTAGATTGTAGATGAGGATGAGCAACAACAACAACAGCAACGATAATAATGGCGATTACAATATTAATGTTAACAGTTGTTACAATAATAACAACATCAGCGATGACGATGACAGTAACAATAGTGGTAATGATGAAGACGATGACAATAATAATAGAAATAAAAGATAGTACGAAGAAATATGTATAGCATTATATTTATTGCGTTTCCTTTACAGGTCTGGTTGTTGCGTCTGCTATTGGATTGTGGCATGCTATACCACACTACGAATATGAGAAGCTGAATTTCCCCGAAATGGGATTTAGCAGATGGCCAGAGGTATGATTATCATAGCATTTTGTGAAAAAAAAGTTTTCAACTATTGAAATTCATAAAAATTTATATAAATATAAAACTGAAGTCCTTGTTTTTAATATCTGCGTAGGAAGTTGTCTATAATATACCAATTTTTATGTTTTACTTTTTGGCTATCTAATGTTGGAAGGTCACGTGAACTTTGACTGACGACTCAACTATTTTTATTGGAAATCGAGATCGTACAATATAGGTGAAAGTATAATACATGGCAACTTTCTCACACAACTGACTTTTAACAAAACAAGACAATAACAAAATTTTATTTACATGATATTGATAGTGTTTGAAAAAGTTACAAAGAATGGTGATAACTAAATTTATTAAGTTTCTTTAAAAGGGAAACTGTACGTAGAAATATACGTAAAATTATGCACAGCTTACAGGGCGAATTATCTGTAGTTATCTCCAATCCCTATGATGTAGTTAAATCTCTATGATTAATTTGGATCATTTGTTATCTATAATTTTTTAAAAATGTCATATATTTCTACTTGCATGCTCTTCAACTTCTGAAGACATATATCAAATTTCTCACTTTGATTAACAGCAGATTTTCTAACAAGATACCGACACAAATGTTACATTTATTATAACATGGCACTGTGTTTAAACATTGATTTTCTTTCTTTCCAAACAATAAAGTCAATTGGAGCGCACATTTTTTTACTAAACAAAACATTCAAACGCTAAATGAAAATAATGGTACTTGGGTGTCTACCACGAGTCATACCAAAATATCAAAAGCTTCATTTTAAAAGAGTGGAATACCCAAGTACTACATTTCTGGTGCCCATTTATGCTAAATCTTACCACTTCCTTAAGTCTTACTAATTAATTAACTTTTCCTGCACAAAAATTTAAGTTTTTAAATTTAATTTTTGGTGTTTCCGTTTTTTCACCACAAATTAAATCGGAATTGAACAAAATAGTCACTCATTAGAAGACATATCAAGTTTCTTATTGAAAAAAGCGCAATCGCAGGCTAATAAAGGAAAATTTCGTGACCAAGTATGGAATAGGGAATCGTCATCATTACTATTTATATTTCGTTCCAAAATTTCAGTTGTCTTATTTCAAGCTCTCCGAACTAAAATTTATATTTGTATTCTTCGTATGTGGCTTCACTGTCCCTGATTTACATTCAGTTAATTAAGCATAAAAAAATCCATATTTCCATATGTAAGTATTACATTTCCTTTACGTTTTTTCAAAAAAAAAAAAAAAAAAACTCCCTCTAATGTGTTGTTTTAATTTTGCGGAACGCGTGACTTGATAGGTCTCCATACTTACCACTTATTCCCTTCTCCTGGTAAGATGCAAGTAATTTGTCTAGTCTTTGAAAATTAGCAACTTGTGTGTTTGATAATAAAGATACTTCATCAATTTAAGTGTTTTTGAATTCTGTGACCAAAAACAAATAAAAAATATGTTTCCTGTGTAAAAGGCATGAAAGACTTCTCAGGTCGATTGCTCGTTCCAAAGTGATTTTTTGTTTGAGCGTATCCTAGGGTTGAATAAAACGTGTAGACACTTGCGTTATCTAGGTGAGAAAGAAACCAATTCTCATTAATTTAATTTTTTACAGGTTCTCCAAATATACAGCAGAAGTTACTACGGGTGGTCTTATGTTCTGGCATGGTTGGGAGTGGCTCTGACGCTGTCTTCTTCCTTCATGTTCCTCTGCGGAGCCCAATGTCTGAAAAAAGAGAAACAGAAGGAAAAGACGCAAGGCACTGCATACCTGGTGCCCATCTATGCTGGGCCTTATCACTGCCCTTACTCTTACTAACTATTCTGAAATCAACAATTATGAGCTTGGCGAGTGTATCAAATCGAAAGTTGCAACGTTTTGGGGGATGGAGATTTGAGAAAGAGTTATGTTGACTTACTGGAGACTGGTGACTCAGAAAGACTGGTGTTGGTGCGGTGCAATAAAAACTATTTTCAAAAGGATGATAGTGAACATTGATAATTGTATTTGAACTCTTTTTTCAATGGTTTCCTCTATAAATTAAGAGGAAATTTTGTGACTGCTGATGGTGTCAACAAACTTTGAAAAATTATCAAATTAAAACAGGCCAATTTTTTTTTTTTTACGTATTACTAGCTTTATAATTATTGAGAGTTAACTTTGCGAATGATGCGAGAAATTCGGTAGAACCCAATTATCAAAAATAGAAAAATATATGTTAAAGTATTACGTTTCAGTGTAAAGTCATTTCTACAAAAGTTTAAAATATAAACTAAAATATACGTTGTATGTTGTACTTCTATATATTTTGAATTTAAAATTCGTCAATACAAATAAAAAAAAAAAAAAAAACTTAAAAAAAAAAACTTTAAAAAAAAAACGATGCTAGCTTATTTCCATTTATGATGTAGGCCGTTTGGAGTTATAAATTGCCTTCCAAGCGTTGTTTCAAGTTAGAAATCGAGAATTTTCTTAATACTTCAAAGAAATTATTAAAATACATTGGGAGTAAAATTAAGATTGGGCAGTGCTATATATAATTTGTATTTAGTCACTTAACTTGTTTTTATCTTTGTGCATTGAGTATTTGAAGTATTTTACAAATGTTGTTTATGTTTTCATGTAATTGTCGCGTACATGTTGGTGTTTTGTAATGTATATTGATTATTAAAATTATAAAAGATTATTTGGAAGTTTTCAATGCATTGATCTTGACAATATTGTTCTAATACGCAGCAACGGTTTTAATTGACTCCCTTTCCCCAACCCCTTACACATGGCACAAAAAAAGAACATTTAAGTTACTAACTTTAAAATATCTTTCTTTAGAAATTCTCCTCCATTCCCTGTAATCCACCGAAATATTTCTCCTACTGCATATCTAGTATTGACTTTTTAAAACGATAAATAAAAATATTGAAATAACACCCCTCCTCCTCGAATTTGTTATAAAGAGTAACACTTTGTAAATCATCTTTGTATACCAATAAACATTGAAAGGACTTGGTGAACCATTTAATTTCCTAGACCAGAGATGCCAAACTTGTTTTGTCTAGTTAAATAGATTGGACTAGACATGTAGGAAAGGGACCTGTTTGAATCTGAAGATGTTTTGTCTCCATGTAAAAGTAATTTCTATATTCAATGGTGCTAAACTTAAAATAGAAAAATTACAAATAACTCGTGGTGACTCGCGACCGGTATTGGACAATCGAAGATTGCTGAAGGCCTTAGCAAATATTTTCCACAAATAACATTGCTTGATGTGGTGAGTTTGGAGAAATTCTTATCATGAGTTTTCTGAAACCAAGAGGCCGACCGAACGGTATAGTGGTTAGCGTGCTGGCTTCTAGACCGCGAGGTTGCGGGTTCGAGTTCCGTGTTTGGCATGGGTGTTTGTAAATGTATGTTGGTTTGTTAAATGACGAAATGTTTCGGCGCATTATAGCCCTCGTGTTGCTGACGGAGCCAGATAATTTGAATACAACCAAATCTGAAACCAAGAGAAAATGTTACTGAATTGCTTGAAAAAGAGTTCAAACTTTATTTAATTCATGTATTGTTTTGATTAGTCAATTAGTTCTACGAAATTGCCTAGCAGTGAACACTATAACGGTTAGAGAAAATGAGTAGCTGTCTTTATTTTAAAAATTGCTCATAATAAGTACAGTTTATTTTATTCATTCCTTTAAATATACAATGGTACATTTTATTTAGCTATATGAATGACTAGATAAAAATATCTTGTTCTTTCTGTATATAAACTTAGTCACACTGGATGATTTATCACTGGTGGGTGGTCCTGGTCCGTTATCAAAAAATTAAGTACTACTTGCTTTACTTAAAAATGGGAAATCATAGATTTCTCAAGTAATGATGTTATATCAATGCAAATGGTAAAACTTGAATTTTCAATTCAAAAATATCGTAGGCTGATATTTGGTAAAAAGAAATTAATCCGTTCGAATTTATTGCACTTCTTATTTCGGAGATGGAGACTGAACGGACGTCGGTGGTAAGAAGACAAGCTATTGAGCAGAAGCTACGTTTTTCAAAAGGCTGTTAAGGTGCATTAAAGTGTTTTAAATTTTATTTTAAAATATGGGTGTGCAACTCATATTTTGAACTATATCATTTCGGAGCTAAGATAATTCGCTATTTATTTACAAAAGCGACATTTTATTAGTTTCTAACAAACATTGTTTAACTGTGCAGTTTAGAGGAGAAAACCTTTTCTTTATATCAATCTAAAAAAAGGGGAAAAAATTATTCCAAATCCTTCGCCTCATTTTCGTTATTAGAATTTTAAATAAATTAAATTTTACTTACGTCAACAACAAAAGTTATCTTATGAAAGTGTTTCCATAGACTTCCAACTTGCACAGTTATAAATTGTAAGGAAACAAAACAAAAGTGTTTTACTCTTGATTTTATTACTTTATCTTTTATTCTCCTATTGGCTTCTCAAAGCTCATACGAGAAGTCTTAGAAAATCCAATCAGGGTGTTTGGGTTTCTGACACCATAATTTTATCTGACCAGTTTTATTTTTACTCCAAGAGTGAGAGGGGAAGGGGGGAGGGTAGTTTAAAAGGGAACATCAATCTATCCCGGCCCCATAGACCTAAATGCTTTACTTTTTAAGCCACAATTTCTGCCGAGGTATTGCTTTAAAACATATGGAATTTTGTAACATGCATACCAACAGTAACAAAAGTCCATTAAAAAACTGACGGAAATTATCTAGTGTTTTTTATTATAAATTTTTAAGTATTTATAAAAATTATAAGCTAGATTATAAAAACTTTTTAAGTATAATAATTTTTTATTCTTCTTGAGTGGATTGTAAGTTTTATGGTTATTTGGTGTGCGTTGGAAGAATACAAGACTAATTGTCTTTCGGTTCAGGTTTATTGCACTCGGAACGTCTTGTTCCTATCGTGGCTAAACATCCTTCTCTCAGTTTTTACAAGTGTTTTACAAGTCGCCCACAGAGGGCGTTGGTTTTGCATTATTCTTTACGAACATGTTCGGCCGGCTGGAACATACTCCCGGCGTTGAAATTAATAAATTTCAAAATTAATAATTATACAATTGTAACGTAAAGTATATAGAATTAGAATGAGAAACAGTAAACAGAATATTACTTAAAATAACATTGAATTAATAAAATGTTAGGCAAATTAAACAATTACAATATCAATTGTTATACATATTAAAAAAATTAGACATTTAAGTCAGTTGGGACTGATAGAACAGCTCATAGATTAAAGACACTTATAGATATGACACTCTGATTGGATTACCATTAAGGATTTTCTATATTGAAAGCGCCATAGAAACCAGCGCCCCCAATAGTTTCGGTTGGAACTACATTTGACGGCAACGCAACGCATGGTCGCTGATTGGCTGATTCGTTGCCATGGCAATGCGCATTGCTTGGATTGATGTTAAAGCTTCTTGTTTTTAGACTCCGAATGGAGACTTAACACACCCTCTTATGTTTCGTAAATTTAAATTTTATTCAACCAGCAGATTGGAGGTTTTTTTTATTAATTATAAAGTTAAAGTTGCAGTCGAATTTATTTGCTAAATTAATTTTATTTAATGCGCAAATAAAATTAGTTTTTTTTTTTTAATTCTTATAAGGTTGTGTTAAAGCTTTGTAATAAGAAATTAGCAGCAGAAAATATCACCAAATACCTTTTTATTAATTTTGAACGAACTTTTTCAATGAATGAATTACTGAAACATTGCATTTTGAAAATATATCAATATATTTTTATAAAACTGTATTGACTTAAGAAATTTTTTTATACATTATTATTATTTTTTATTTTTTTTACAAATAAGTTCTTGCTTGCTTTTAATTACAGGTAAAGTTTATATTTTAAATACAATTTTACAAATAAAGTTTAAATGCTTGATTAAATACTAAAAATAATGATGATAAAATTAAAAATATAATATTACCAACAATATCAATAAAATATCGACAACTTTAATATAAAAACAACAACAAGAAGAATATAAAACACAATAATAATAATAATAATAAAGGAAGACACACACAGCAATCTCAATAAATTATTACCAAGAAATAATTCGTTGTTATTTTTTCATAAATGAAATGAAATCTCAATTAGATATGCAAATAACGTAAGTGCATGAGAATTTTAACTCGTAATTAGCTTTTAATATAAATTGAATCAAAATATTAAATCTTCCAATTAAAATCAAACGATAATCTAACAAATAAAATTAAATCTTCGCTATGTCGTTAGAATAACAAAAATAGAATTTTTTACAATTCTATTTTTTGTTAACATTTATTTCGCCATGAAAGCATTTTTAAATATTTTTAAAAATCATAAATTTTATTTTTTATTGTTTAAAAAACAAAAAATTGTGATACAAAATGTAAAAGCATCCAAGATTCCAATCAACCAATCAATCTTTGAAGATATATTAGTTCGTTTAGAAACTACTGGGGTCAGAATGAGTTGCCAGTCTAGGGAATACTTAGTCTATGGAACAGCTAGCTTTGAAATGGGGAGTTTTAAAATACCACGCTTTGTTTTTATTAGACAAACTCGAACACATTTATCCTTTCCTTCAAACACTTTTATAATTCTTCCCATAAGCCATGAATTTATGGGCATGTTGTCTTCCTTGACTATTACCACTGTTCCAACTGAAACATTGCCTTTTACAAAATACCACTTTGATCTTTGCTGTAGATGGCACAGGTAATCTTTCGACCACTTTTTCCATATTGAGTTATTTTTGTGGTTCGCTGCCATCTCTTTAACCTATTGTCGGAAATATCAATTACTTCAGGTTCTACTATACTTGACATTGTTCTTCCAATAAGGAAGTGTGCTGGTGTTAAGACATCTAACTCATCGGCATCACTGGGTAATGGCGTCAATGGCCTAGAATTTAATATACCCTCAATTTGATTTGTAATTGTTACAAACTCTTCGTAAGTCAAAATCAATTCACCAATTGCTCGTTTTAAATGAAATTTAAAGGATTTAATTCCACTTTCCCAAATCCCCCGAAGACTTAGGTGGTATAAATTTCCAGTGAATTCTTTCAGAAGTAAGAAATGTAGCTAAAGTTTCATCTGGTCGACTCACTAGATTATGTAGACATTTTAACTCATTGTGAGCGCCTATGTAAGTTTTAGCATTGTCACTAAAGAGAGTTGAACATTTTCCTCTACGAGACATAAATCTTTTCAATGATGCAATGAATGAGTCGGATGTCATATCTGATACAATTTCAAAATGAACAGCACGTGTTACTAGACATACAAATATTACAATAAAGACCTTTTGAAATAGCCCTTTACGTTGATTTTTGTTTTTTATGTAAAATGGACCTGCTAAGTCTGTACCAGAATTAAGGAAGGGAATGTTTGCTGACAACGTTCAGCTGGCAGATCGCCCATTTTTTTAACTAAGAATCGTGGTTTATATTTTGTACAAACCACACATTCATGCACAATACTTCTAGCAAGGTCTCTTCCATGAATAATCCAATATCTTTGTCTAGACAAATGTAACAGTGCTTGAGCACCGAGATGGCAACTACTTTTATGTAGATCTAGCAAGATGAGTTTTGACAATCTATGATTTTTTGACAGAGCAATAGGATGCTTTGCATCAAAAGATAATTCTGAATTGGAAAGGCGACCTCCAACTCTGATGACATTTGAGCATTTATCGAGAAAAGGTAATAAAAACTTTAATTTACTAGTAGCTGTTACCTGGTTTCCTGAACTTAACTGATGGAAGTCTTCACCAAGACTTTCTTGTTGTACCAGCGATAGCAACAGCAACTCGCTGTCATTGACTTCATCTGCAGAAAGAAATCCAGCCTTTTTTGGCTTACACTTACAATTATTAATGAACCTAAGAACATAACTAAACACATTAATTAATTTTCTGTAGTTATTACTGACACTTAGGAAATTTAACAAAAAATCATCTTTTGTTGCAATTAACGCAGTTTCAGAGGTCCTTTTCAGTTCACTGAAGTATAAGTTATCATTAAGATTAGTTATATCAAATGAGGAATCATCTAGGTGGTCTTGTTTCAAATACTCTGGCCCTTCCCACCAGAGATTATTGGCGATTAGAGCCCTTGCGTCTAGTCCCCTGGAGATGATGTCGGCTGGGTTTTCCTTTGAAGATACATGTCTCCATTCGTATTTGTTGTCCAGGGATTGAATTACCTTCACTCGGTTTGAAACGCATGGCTTCAACTTCTCGGGAGGTGTTTTGATCCAGGCAAGAGTGATTGTTGAATCTGTCCACAAAAAAATGTGATCTATCGGTAGCTGTAGGATAGCTACAACTCTTGATGTTAAGCGAGTCAACAAAAGATCTGCTGACAACTCCAAACGAGGAATCGTCAGAGATCTGATGGGTGCTACCTTGGATTTGCTGCACAGATGTCTGGTCTGTACTTGCCCTTGTTGATTTGTAGATTTTAAGTAGATCGCTGCACCAAAGGCTTGTTGTGACGCATCGGCAAATCCATGGAGTTGAATGGTAGTGGCACTGGGAAGAAGAACACACCTAGGAATTTGCACTTGATTTACGAGAGGTAAGTGAGTCGGAAAACTTAACCACTCCTTGAGCTCTTTTGGTGGAAGAAGATCTGACCAGTTGAGTGAAAGCACCCAAAGTCTTTGAAGAAAAATCTTGGCCTTGGAAATAATTGGTTGTATCAGGCCCAAAGGATCGAAAAGCCGAGCGATTGTCGATAACACTTCTCGTTTCGTGTAACTTTTTTCAAGATTCACAGTCACTTTGAAGGTAAAGTAGTCTAAACTTGAGCACCAAAGCATGCCCAAGGTTTTGACAGCAGGATCCGGCGATGAAAATGAATACTCGGAGTTTGCGTCACCCTGTATCAATTCTGGATGGGTTGACACCCACTTGTGGAGCTCCATGCCTCCCTTGAGTAAGAGTTGAATGAGGTCAGCTTGTTTGCTCTTAGCTTATTCCAAGGTTTGTGAACCGGATAAAACTTCATCTACGTAGAAATCATTGCGGGCTACTTCAGCGGCCACAGGATTATTGCCTTGTTCATCATCAGCAAGAGCCCTTAAAGTTCGGGTAGCAAGAAAGGGCGCACATGCAGTGCCGGATCTAGGGGGGGGGGGCAGGCGGGGCAGCTGCCTAACCAGAGGGGGTGCCGAAAAGTCAACAAAGCACTATTTGTTGTATAAATTTTAATATTTGGACGAAAGGATAATTTTTCATAAATAAATTTTCATTTTTTCTTAAAAATTCTGGATGATCTTTAAGGTATCCAACAAAAGAAAAAATCCACTAGAAAAAAAAAATAATACATTTCCGTAAAAAGAAAGTAATAATCTATCCTTTTACAAAAGAATGACATCGAATTCTCCCTACCCCCTGATGAAGAATAGGTTTGTGCTACATGGCAGGCTGCCAGAAATGCTAATTTAAAATCGCATTGGTAATATAGTCGCAATGTAGTTAGATAAAATTTAGCATTACAACAATTTAATGCTGTTGAAATTTTCGTAAATTGAAATATGTCGAAGAAATTATCTGGGGCGCAGAATCGCAGAAAAGCAAAAGAAACTGCAAGAATATCCCAACCTTTTATCATCTTGGCTAGTTCACGAGACTGAAACCAATGAAGGTAAGAATTTTTTTAAATTTGTAACCTAATAAACTTCGGAAGATGTGTATTAAGGACAAGGGTTACGTTTGGGATATATCTCTTGCCAAATATATTTATTGTTCTCTAGGAGTCCGCAGGAATTTTTACAGGGGGCTGCAAGATGTTGAATTTAGAAATCGTTTACTTTTGTTTTTGAGGTTGATTATCATTAACTTTAAAGGTTCATTGCGATTCCTAATGAAAATTAATTAGCAAAAAGTTAATTAAAAATTGAAATAATTAACGATTGAAACGTTTTCTTTAAGAGAATAATTTAGTATTTCTTCAGCTAAAAACAGATTTTTTTTTTCATTTTTACACATTTTGAATCGTGCTGAGTTTAAAAAAACTGGGGGTGTTGAACTTTGAACAACTTTCAATTCCCACTGTTTCCTTCATTTAATTTAGCAATTATTTTGGCTGTAAAAATGACAGCGCAAGCACGATTTTGACAAAAACCGTAACGCCAGGTGTAATGGTCAAAGTAGGTCAATCCGTTTGAAAGTAATGCTGACCACAGACAACACACGGACCCACAAACTTTTTTTCTAGAACACTTTTTTGATTCAGAATGTTCTGAAACGTGAAGAAATGCAAAAAAATTATGCGATAAAAAGTTGACACAAGAATTCCTATTGACCACAAGAATTCCTATTTATCGCAAAACATATCGATTTTTTAAAAATAAAAACGAAAACAGTAAATTACATCCTATCCAAATCTCAATTTAAATGCACTGACTAAATATGTGACTATATATTTTTAACAATATATTTTACTATATATTTTTAAATCCCTTATATTAACTTCACTTTTGTTTGAGTGTGCGTTTGAGCCTGGCGTACAAATCTGCGGATGCTTAATTAACCCCCTTCCCATCATCCTATCGTCCTGAAACTTGGCCAATTAGCTTAAAGCCCATGACAATACATTGTATTAAATTTTTAGGGATGTAACTGTCACCAAAAGGTCGATTTTACCATCTAATGTCATCACTACCCTAGCGGTCTATTCCTAGTTGACGTTAAAATATCGCCAAGCCGATTTGGCGCTGTTTTGTAGGCGATACAGTTCTAAATTTGGCAATCCCATTTTTTTTATTGACGGGCTTTGACTTCAACCTTCCTATACTACAAATCAAGGAGCTGGTTCGTTTCTCAATTTTTCATATTGGAATTCCGAATTGGCGACACTCTGGCTTTGTCGCCAACTTTTCAAAAGTGCGCCAAACCATAAACGTGAACTAGGAATTTACCACTGGATGAAGTCTTGTTGCCAGTATTTTTTCAATTAAGATAAATAATTGTTCGGGCATAAATCCCATATTAAGTTTTTTTTTTTTTTTTTTTTTTTTTTTTTTTTAATCGACGCGGCGTTTTGAAAGCATTTTAATAAATCATTTAAAAAAAAATACTTTTATTGTTAATAAATTGATAATTCTTATAAGGGATTTGATTAAAAAGTTTGTTTTTTACAGGTTAAATTATTAACACTCCTACTTTTCTTTTTTGATCATACACAAGCATTCAAACATGTTTCGTAAAAAGAGAAAACGGAAGCATAAAAATGCCTAAGTGTAACATTTTATCTATTCCTAAATAATGAAAAAATAATAAAACATCAAGCATGAATTCTAAAAATAGATCTCAAGGCCTTATTTTTCATAAAAAATAACGAAAAAGAAAGTATTTTCCATTAAGTGATAAATAAAATAAAAAGAATCCAGTCTCCATGCTACGAGAAAAAGGCGCCAATTTTCAGCGTGTTTGCCGATTAACTTTTGAAATGTCAAAGAACTTATAGTCCAGGGAATAGAGACATTTTGCCTTGAAAAAGGTTATGTAGTTCTGATTTTTTAATATGTTATAAAGGTCGGTCCCGTGCTTTATAAACCAAGTTTTCGACCTTGTAACCCTTGTGCGTTCTCCGTGGTGCACCAAAAACTGAGCCGTTTTTCAGTTTATACGTCATAACTCTTTGCCAATGCATCTTGGAAACAAACATTATATTCAAAAGTTGTAGAATATTAAGTTATCTACAACTTTTATATCCTAAGTTTTTTTGTAGACCTATTATGTAAATAGTTATGTTGCATCAAAGTCAAAACTTTTTCGTAAAAATGCTATTTTTTTAAGATTTGTGTCAACTTTTTTGATTATATCTTCATAATGGTACGTTTTAGAGAAAAAGTTAATGAATAAAAGTTGTAGAACAATAAATTTCCTACAAGTTTCCAATATAAACTTATTTTCTAAGACTAATAACAAAGGAGTTACTCTGCTTTGTGTATTTTCCGTGGTGCACCACAAAAAAATACGTTTTTCTGTTTATAGATCATAACTCTTTCGCAATGCATTTTAAAAACAAGCATTTGATTTAAAAGTTGTAGAGTATTAAATTTTCTACAACTTTTGTGAACAATTTGCTTTTGTAAAGCTATTATGTAAAGAGTTACGTAGCATCAAAGTAAACACTTTTTCGTAAAATTGCTGCTTTTTTAAGTTTTTTGCCGAGTTTTTCAATTATATCTTCATAACAATAAGTCGTAGGGGAAAATATATTATACAAAAGTTGTAGATCTATAAATTTGCTATAAGTTTTATTCAAAAAGTTACTATCTAGGACTAATAACTACTCTTAGGATCTACTCTTCTTAGGAGGATCTCTTAGGAGGAACTCTTAGGAGGATCTACTCTTCTTTGAAGGTTTAAGAGATGATAACCTATAATATATTATATATAGGTAAGGGGTTTAAAAATAGCTTCTTACTGCATAATCTGTCAATTTTAATAAAAAAATAAAACTATATATACATAATACTAATGATAATGTAAAATAAAAAGTGGAAATATATTAAATAATGTATATATCTATTTACAATAACGGTAATATCAATTTACCATTTTCACCATGGTGCATCAAAAACCTTCTGAATTCTGAAATTTTGCATTTTTTTCAGTATGTCGATCATATCCTTTTCCCACTGCATTTTATAGTGGGAAAAAAATTATATTTTAGGTTGTAGAGTATTAAATTTTCCACCACTAATGTATGTGCAAATTTTTTTTTGTAGAACTATTGAATGAAAAACAAATTGTATGAAAAGCATCAAAGCAAAAACTCTTTCGTGAAAAATACCATTTTAAGATTCTTGTCGAGTTTTTAGATGATATCCATAAAAGTATATCATAAAAATTGTAGAACCCTAAATTTGCTACGTTTTATATACAAAGTTATTTTATAGGACTAATAACAAAAGAACTACTTGGTAAGATCTAATATTAAAAACAGTTTCTTACTGCAAAGCCTGACAAGTTTAATAAAAAATAAAACAATATAGGTATTAAAATAATAGCATTAAAAATCAAAAAATATAAATATTATAAAAATGTATATAAATATTTATAATAATAGTAATATCAATAAAACTTACAATTTAGAAAACTTATAAATGCTTAAATTTAGTTTCGTTTAGCCACGAAGGCTCGGCTGGTTCCTCCGCTACTTCTTGAATTAAGAGTTCTGTTGGGTCGTCTTCATCGTTGTCATCAATTATGATGTTCGCTATATTGTCACAGGTTTGTCCATGAAAGTTTTTACATATTATGGAGCACTTGAGACCGGCCTTTCTACAACCGCAGGCCTTGGTGCATCCTATGTTGGGCTGGTAGAAAATGTAGGTCAGAATTGATTGAGGAGCTGAATCCCTGATGGTTGTAATAGGAAGAAGTCCTTTACTGTCCTTCTTCCACCCATAGACCAGAGGATTTTTCAATTGGCCCATCCACGTCTTTACTTGATGGTATGTGCGAAAGACATGGTGCGTAGCAGCTTCTTGGGTCGAAGGTAGCTTTGACAGATTTAACTTGCTCCCAGTTGTTGATTTGGAAAATTGCTTATAACGCAAAGCATTTCAAGTTGTTGCCCTGTGACCACCAAAGAGAGCAACAAGAATGCTTGATACTGCTTCGGTGATGCTTGAAACACTGGCATTAGGATCTAAGAAGATCTTTGCAAATTCCTGTAATATTGGATATGATGAAGCAGTATGCATGTATTCCAATCATTACAACGCATGTATGCAATCATTACAACGCATGTATGCAATCATTACAACGTATGTATTCCAATAATAAGTAACTACACTGAGTGGTTGATATTCTGTCGGGATGGTTAGTGGTCTGGAGGGTTAAGAATGGTTTTTCAGTTCTTCTAATCTTCTACCCTGAATTCGACAGTGGCAAATCTCAATCAACTGTATATGGTGTTTTCGCGGAAACTGAGTTTTTAAAAGAATTCCTTTACATTTCACTAATGCCACCCGACTTGTGATTTTTCTATTCTATCTCAAAAGATCTGTACCCCACGTAGTTTAGAATCAGCCACTTGAATGCAGTCTATTTCTCATTTTTATTCCCGAATGCAGAAATTTTTGGTGCATCACGGCAAAATGGTAAATTTTATATTACTATTATTATCTATAGATTTATACATTATTTAATATATTGCCACTTTTTATTTTACATTATCATTAGTATTATGTATATATTGTTTTATTTTTTTATTAAAATTGTCAGACTATGCAGTAAGAAGCTATTTTTAAACCCCTACCTATACATAAAATATTATAGGTTATCATCTCGTAAACCTTCAAAGAAGAGTAGCTCCTTAGTTATTAGTCCTAGATAGTAACTTTTTGTATAAAACTTATAGCAAATTTATAGATCTACAACTTTTGTATAATATATTTTTCGATACGACTTATTGTTATGAAGATATAATTAAAAAACTCGGCAAAAAACTTAAAAAAGCAGCATTTTTACGAAAAAGTGTTTACTTTGATGCTACGTAACTCTTTACATAAAAGCTTTACAAAAGCAAATTGTTCACAAAAGTTGTAGAAAATTTAATATTCTACAACTTTTAAATTTAATGTTTGTTTTTAAAATGCATTGTTAAAGAGTTATGATCTATAAACTGAAAACCGTATTTTTTTGTGGTGCTCCACGGAAAATACACAAAGCAAAGTAACTCCTTTGTTATTAGTCCTAGAAAATAAGTTTATATAGAAAACTTGTAGGAAATTTATTGCTCTACAACTTTTATTCACAAATTTTTTCTCTAAAACGTACCATTATGAAGATATAATCCAAAAACTTGACACAAATCTTAAAAAAGTAGCATTTTTACGAAAAACTTTTTTTTGAATTTGATGCGACATAACTATTTACATAATAGGTCTACAAAAAAACTTAGTATGCAAAAGTAGTAGATAATTTAATATTTTACAACTTTTGAATATAATGTTTGTTTCTAAGATGCATTGGCAAAGAGTTATGACGTATAAACTGAAAAACGGCTCAGTTTTTGGTGCACCACGGAGAACGCACAAGGGTTAGGAGGTCGAAAACTTGGTTTATAAAGCACGGGACCGACCTTTATAACATATTAAAAAATCAGAACTACATAACCTTTTGCAAGGTAAGACATCTTTTTCAGTCTCTATTCCCCGGACTATTATGGCCATAAGAAGGCAAGCTTCGCCAAAGCGTAAGTAAAGATATCACGCGGATTTTCCCAGTTGAGACCACAAAACCCGCCAAATTGTAAGGATTTCTAGGCGTGTGCCATTGCATTTGCACAGAGTTATAGTGTCATTTTGACGACATTATTTTTCACCAAACAGATGTCATGTTCGTCAAATTTTGTCCATTGCATTGGTGAGAATTTTAAATTCTCCAAGAAAATGGAGAACTCACACATAGCACAGTAAGTAATATATTATTCATTCTATTATTAAAATGAGTTTCAATAAGTTTAAATTAATTGTTCTAAAATAAACATTTATGTGTTTACCAACTATTCAATGATTTTTGAAGACAAGTCATTAAATTAATTTGCTTTTGTGTTCAATGAGTTCTGGTAATATTCGGAAGCTTTTTAAATTTTTGTATTAGTATTTTACAGAAGAAAATATTTTTTGAAATGTAAAACAGCTTAATTGTTTATGATCTAAGACGTTTTGAAACCAGGTTAACCAGATTTTGTGTTAAAAAGTGTTACGTATCATTCAACTATGTTCTTTTATTTCATTGTAACTGACATTATTTGTATTGATTCATTAGTTGTTTTTTTTGTCTTTATGCAGATCTTTATGCAAGCAGAATGAACCCTGGTCATTAATAAGGGCTTGTCAAATATATTTATTTAAAATTTCAATTAATTAATTCTTTTATTGTTTGTTTCAAAACAGAATTTTACAAATGAAAAACCTTTGTTAATTTTCAATGTATATATAGTTAGCTTCAAATCTAAAAAATTATTGTGTGGGGGCGCCAAAATGAATTCTTGCCCCGGGTAAAAAGTGACCTAGTTCCGTCCCTGCGCACACGATGTCCCGTAGGTTACTGTTTTCAACTGGAATACTTCAATGGGTGCAGATGGACTCGACTTCCACAGGATTCGTTGTAAACTTCTGTCTTCTGGCGCTACTAATATCTGACGATACATTTTTCTTACATCAGCACTGAAGGCAAACTGATGTTTTCTAAATCTTGTTGCAATGGAAAACAAATCTTGTTGAATAGTACCACCATTGAGTAAGATGGAGTTGAGAGAGATACCCTGGTTGGTCTTTGATGATGCGTCGAATACGACACGAAGAGGCGTTGATAAACTGTCCGGACGTAACACAGCGTGGTGTGGAATATAGTAAGTGTCCAATTCGTGCTGACCGTCTATAATGTTCTCCATATGGCTAAGAGAAAGATATTCATCAACAAAGTTCTTGTACTGAGATGCCATGTCTGTATTTTCGTTTAGTCTTCTCCACAATTGATTTAAACGTTTTTCTGCAACATCTCTGGAGTTCCCTAAATCGCTCCTGCAATTTTCCTTAATCGGAAGCCTTACGATATATCTACCAGTTATATCACGCTTAGTGGTTTCAATGAAATGTTTTTCGCAATATAATTCCTCGACGGAAATGTTTTGTTTATCCTGATTGTCACCGGGAAAAGACTCTGTTTCAAAAAACTCTGAAGCGACTGATTTAAATTTTCCCGTTCCGAAATTAGACCAGAAAAGGAATTTGATTGCACATTATTCATAGATCCAGAAACTAAATATCCGAACACAGTGTTTTGCAAGACTAACGAATTATCGTTTGATTTAAATTTTCCAGGCATAAGTAATTCAAAAAATAATTCGCACCCAATTAAAATATCAATTTTGTTAGGTATAAACAATTCAGGATCTGCTAATTGTATTCCGCTGGGAAAAGTTATATTCGAAATATCCAGTTGAGTTACCGGTGTTAATTCTGTGATTTTAGGTAAAATCAAAAATGTTGTGGTTCTAGAAAAACTTCCATTTTCATTTGAAATGGTAGCCGTTAAAGTATTTTTAACAAAGTGCTCCTTTCCATTTATTCCAGAAATAGAAAGATTAGATCTTTCTCTTTTTTACCCCAGAAATTCTGATGCTTCATTTGTAATGCAATGGACAGCCGATCCGCTATCAAGAATTGCTCTCATTTTTATTTTTTCTCCGCACGAATTTGTTATATGAATCAGAACAGTACATAGAATGCCCGATTTATGACTGCGAAGAATATTTGTAAGAGAAGCTTGCGTGGGAGGATTTATTTCCTGGACGAACGAAGTACTCGTATTATTTACATCTGGTGATGAATTATTGCTTTGATCGGAATTTTCTTTTTCAATATGAAGCAAAGTGTTGTGTCTTTGCAGGCATCTAGAACAGCTAAAAAATGATTTGCATACATTTTTATGCAAATCATATTATACATTGCAAGCAATTTCGACATAATTTGAGCGCTTTAACGGTTTCTATTCGTTTGGAAACATCCATATCATTGAATTGAGAACATATAAATAATGTTTTTCATTACATAACACAAACAGGGTTTAACATCTTTATTAGAATTAACTAGCAAATTTTTGGGTTTTAAATTTGGATTATGGAACCCCTTAACAAATTTGTTCGTTTCGAATTCATTTTTAGTTAGTTGTTCTAATACCATCGACCTATTATCAATGAATTGTAATACATCTTCTAAAGGCGGGATTTCTTTAGTAGTCACAGATAATTCGTAAGCTTTTCTTGTATCTTTATCTAATTTTTGAAGAACTATGTTTGAAATTATAGCATTTGAAAGATCATTAGATTCTAATTTAAGAACTTTTAAGCCTCTTATATTTTTCCTAACAACATCGGATAAATTTCGCAATGATTTTGCATTTTCGAAATTAATTTTTTCTACTTTCAAAATTTCCTGAATGTGTAGGTCTACAATAGCACGTTTATTTTCGTATCTAGTCTCTAAAGCATTAAATAATGATTGATAAGTATCTTCACTAGTTTCTATCATTTTTGCCTCACCTTGTAATGCGGCTTTAAGATAGAACAACTTTTGATTTTCAGAAATGTGTTCATTGATACAAATCATGGATTCAAACTGCGTTTTAAAATTAGCAAATTCTTCCATTTTACCGCTAAATTTAGGCAACGGAATATCAGGCAATTTAGAAGCTAAATCAAAGTTAACAGATTTAATAGCGGAATTATTTTCATTTTTGTACACATTAGTATTAGTATTAAATTTTGAAAGAAAATATCTGATGTTTACCTCCAGAGTGTCGCATAACGTTTCTAATTCTTGGATAGCTGTATCGCATTCATTGGAAGTATTTTCTTCTAACTCCAGTTCTCCATAGCATTCAAAGAGTCTGCTCAGCTCGTTTTTAAGTTCAGTGATGTCGCATAATTTTTTCTCACCTTCAATCTTGGGTTTTTCGTCGGCTTGTTTTTCTTGTTCGTCAAACTTGACAATGGCGTAGAGCTTTGCTTTTACTCGCCCACGCATTCTGTTCAATTCTTTTAGACTGTAGACTTTTGCATTGGTTTTTCTCCGGCTCGACGGACCACAAATGTTTATTCTTCTTGAGTGGACTGTAAGTTTTATGGTTATTTTGTGTGCGTTGGAAGAATGCAAGACTAAGTGTCTTTCGGTTCAGGTTTATTGCACTCGGAACGTCTTGTTCCTATCGTGGCTAAACATCCTTCTGTCAGTTTTTACAAGTGTTTTACAAGTCGCCCACAGAGAGCGTTGGTTTTGCATTATTCTTTACGAACATGTTCGGCCGGCTGGAACAATAATAAAAATTAATATAATAATAATAATAATAATAATAATAATAATAATAATAATAATAATAATAATAATAATAATAATAATAATAATAATAATAATAATAATAATAATAATAATAATAATAACAATAATAATAATAATAACAACAAATAAAATTTTTAAAAAAATCACTATTTTTTTTTTACCTCCAATTTATTTAATGAACGTTTGTTACTTATGATATGCCTGTTATAAAATTTCATATATTTCAAAACAACACTCTGGCAGAAATTGTGGCCGAAAAATTAAAGCATTATATTTATTGGGGCAAGTGTTGAATTAAACCAAGTAGATCAGGTTCGAAACTTCGTAGTTATGGATAACTATTAATAAAGAACTCCACAGTATTACGACGAACACATTTAATTTTGACAAAAATCAACCGTAGCCCAAATCTTTCGAATACGAACATCAGATATTATTATTTTTAGAATTACAGATATTCTTTTTAGAAATACACCAGCGTCTCCATGTCAACTCTCGCTTTACAATTCGTAGTCGTTGTCACTCACTTACCATTCCGCAACATCAGGGACGACGCGAACGGGGGGAGTAGGGGGCGACTCGCCCCCCCCCCCCCAAAGTTTTAGAAAGTTGGACAGTCGGCAAATTTTCTAAATTTTAGCGAGGTCTTTTTTTTTTCTAAAGTCGATCCACAATAAAATCGAATCAAATGAAAAAAGGTACAAAAAAAGTAAAAAATATTGGAATGCAGAGTGATCCGAGTGTGAGGAATCGGCATTTTTACATTAGAAGTCTATTATAGCGAAGTCGGTGTCTTTTTTGCTGCCTACAATGATGGACTGCGAACGCAAATATTACCATATAAATATCTTCATTATCTCACCCCGTCCAAATTTTTAGAAAGGCTTATAGTCGGCAAATTTCTGAAATTTCATCTGTTCTTTTAAAAATGCCTATTGATGGATGTTTCAAAACATATTGAATGGAAAAAAGAGCAAATAATTAAAATCATCATTAGTAATACAAAATTGTGATCACAATGCAGCCTAAGTTGACAGTCGGCAATTTTGAATTGGAGTAAGTATATTCTTTTTGAAGGGAACATTAAAATAATCTAATCATTGATATCTTCACTGACATTAGATAACTTTGATGTGTTACAGTAGATGATATACTTGTATTTGTGGTACGTCAGATAACGCCTCAAAAACCATGATATACCCATTAAACGTCAATTACATAAAGTGTGTAATGTACGTCATATGAGTTAAGGGTTCTATTCCAAATTTCAAAAAAACTAAATTTTTGTGTACGAAAATTGACCCGCATTATGCAAGTTATTGCAATTAATGTCAAGTAGAACTCCATTCTCCATAAATGATGTTATATATAGGATGGTCATAAAGAAACTTTGCCGATACATGGACCTCTAGCGGCAGTCTCGTTCAACAGATCGAGATGAGATTTCAGGTATATTCAGTCAATCAGTTTCAGGATTTCAATTATTCAGAGGTATAAGGTCGGAATTCTGTGAATTTCAGAAAAATGGCACTGACGATTACGCTGGTTATAGTTTGAATGGCAACGCCCACTTTTTCCTACCGAAAAATGATCATCGCAATCGAAAACCCTGAAGAACGTTTAAACGGTACGTGTATCATAAAAAACGGACGCGTTATGAACTTACAAAAAGCAGATCTGCGAACGGCCAGCAAAAATACGATCGGAGCAATGGAGGCCGCTCGCCAAATATTCAGCTTAGAAAATCGATTTAATTGCTTGTGATGGCACTCATGTGAACTTTGGCCTCTGTCAAATGCAAATTTCCATCGTGCGCCTCGATCGCGTTTTAGTTGGCCTTTCGCGCAGCTTTTTTTTTGTGCGTCCATAATACGTCCGGTTTTTTTTTGTGATATACGTACCCAAGGCCTATTCTAAGGAATTTTTACGACTACCCAAACTTCCGTCCCCCCCCCCCCGACATTACAAACATTATTACGCTAAACAGAGAATAAAAAAATTAAAAAAATAGGCCTATTAAGCAGTCTCATAATGATATTTTCGCCTCCTATGTATGAAATTTAAAATTATGATTCGTCATGTTGTCGATCCATAAGTCCCCATTTATACGTTTATAATTTCAGGTCTTCCTAGTTTTTAAATTTAACACAAAGTTGTTAAAATTTAAACCTAATTATTTAACTTAAAACACTACTAAATTCGAGGCGTTAAGGGAACGAATAACCGCCAGAATAGCTTCGATTATGTCAAATATGCCAATTATTGGGTTGCCTGGTAAGAGTTTTTCTTGAAGCTGAAACTTCAAAGAAGTAAGGGTTGCATAAACAAATAAAAAAGTCGTTTGAAATTTTATTATACTCAAATTCAAAAAGATGAATAATAATTGCACTCCTTTAATAAAATCATATTTTTAATTTCCTTGTTTTTCTATTTTTTACGACTGCCCAATATCTGATTTACGACTGCCCAAATACAATTTACGACTGCCCAAATAGGCCACGACTGCCCGTTAGAATAGGCCCTGAGCACTAGAATAATTAAAATCGTAAGTCGGATCAAACAATTTAGATAATCAAATAAAGGGGTCCGTGAAGCTCATCAATATTTTACTTTATGTCTGAAAAAACATCTGCCACCACTGGAAACTCTACTGTTACCACAATGATAGTAAAAATTAAATTTCTGAAATGTTAATACTATTTCTGTAGTTACGCGATTATTCCCTCAATTTTAAGACCCTCTTTCTCTTTTACAATAATCTTCTTCACAATTTTAATTTTATTTATATACAGTAAAAAAAAGTTCACTTAATATTCTCGTCACTTTACTAATTCTGCAGTGATTTCCCATGGTCAAAAATATTAGTGCAGCCGGAACAAGAACTTTCCCCCACCCTTCCACCACTTCTGACAATCGCATTCATAAATAGAAATTCTTCAAACTTAATTACTCAAACGCAAAGTTTCCTATGAATATTTACAAAATGATTTGAGAAAAAAAACAGGAGGGGAAAAAAACTGATTTCAACTTACTTAAAACGGGGCTCCATGTTTCAAAATGATTCAATTATAAGTTTAAGTATTAACTTAAAAGAAGAATCAGGAAAACACATGTAGACTTATCACGGAAACTATTTCCGTTTGGTAGAGAAAATTGTAAGAAAAGCTAATTTTTCTCCCACCCACAGATCCCAACTACAAGTACAGCCGAAGTCGCGAAATTTGTAAGGGATGTATTTGACATTACGCCTTTTACTTTGAGCGGGGAGGGAGATTCTATACTATTAGGTAGTAGTTTCTATGGCAACGGTGTAGCTATTTGAAACTTTAAACGCTCCTGGCTTTACTCGCTCAACCATCGTCAGATTTAGATGATTTCAGCATTGTTGTTGTTTTTCCCCTTAATTGCGCATTTGCGCAACAGGTCTCCTATTTATCGAAGATTTTTTTTACTTACCGGAGAAATTCCCTCTTAATTCTCGATTCTAATCTACAATTAAGAAAATTATCGTAAAATAAATAATCAAAGTTGACTAATAGTTAGTAAAAAATTTAATTTTATACTAATTATTTAGATGTAGCTCATCTGAACTTGCCCCCAGAACCGCCACTACAATTCTGGTACATTTTGACGCACAGTTGTAGCCACAGTTCATATGTGTTGTTGTCCCCTTCAAAATCTCCGGCCAAACGAAAAAAAAACCAGTGCTATACAATAATGAAATTCCGAATAGATCTGATGCTGTCCCTATCTAGTCGCGTCAAACGGATAAATAACTTCCGTACAGAATTGGATTGGATTTTACTAATCCCAGCTACCTCTTTTGTTGAAGCGATCCCCTTGCACCCTCCTGGATTTTGATTATAAAATTCTTTTAAAAGCTATAAATTCACAGGAAATAATCAAAATGTTATTTTTTTAAATATTTTTCATTGTTATTATGGGCATTAGTAATTGCTTCTATTTAAGTTTTCTTGTTTGTTTATTTTTTTATTGTTGAATATTGCACCTTTGTTGGCGACAATATGGCGCTTGGTGGATTATTGAGGAGGAAAATATTTTGAATTCAATAGCACATAAGTTATACTTTTATCTTTAGTTGCGCGCTCTGTATTAATCTCTCATCAGTTCCCTGAAAGTGTTTAGCTTTTAGATTATTACCCATCAGATGCCATAAGACCTATTTTCAGAATTCGGTAAAGCAGTTTGCATGTTTTATCGCTCTGTTTCTGTGTAAAGGGGAAAACAAAACTTCCTCTTTTTTATCACTCAATTTCAAAGTATGCGCATATGTTGCGCCAGTAGAGTGCAACTCAGTTTTGAAAATTGCAAATAAAAGTAAAGTGGCAATATTAAGAGGGAAAAACAACGTGGTGTGTAATAAAGATTTACATTTGAAAAGAAAAGTTATACATGAATATTGAGGAACATTTCTATAGATATTACAATTGACAAATTCCAAAAATTACGAAATGATCATATGGATTATGTCCTTTTTAAAATTTTACACTTCATCAGGAGTCGAAGTCTCTCTTAATACTTTTAGACGAAGTTCATCATTAACATGATATTTTAAATCTAAATACAATCCAATATCAAAAAGATTAGTACTTAAATCGAATTGTATAGGAAATTCTTCAACTATAGTTTTTTTTTTTTTTTTTTTAGAGATAATTTTTTCTTCTTTTTTTTTCGATGATTTGTAATGGTATCTGAATTGGTAAAAGAATCATCAGTTTTGCGTTTTTTACAAAAAAAAAACTTCTTATATCGTTCATTTTTACACTCGCTGTCTCGATTACTTTCTATATTTCACTTAATAAATGACACACTAAGACAATAAGTTAAGAAACGCATCTTTAACGCAATGCTCTAAAGCAGCGCTCGCCACTAACTTTTAGAGACGGGCCGCATGACTAATGTTGGAACTTTCCGCGGGCCGTAGATTTATACCGAATACGCCAATAAATATATTGCTTTACTACATATGCTCAATGTTAGAAATGCGATAATTACAAAAGATTCAACAATATAAAACAATTTTGAAAACTGAAACAATAATTTAACTTTTTTATATTTATAAAATAACAATTGATATTTGATTTTTGTTTCAAATAATTAAAAAAATAATTTTCTCGACATCGCAAGTCATAAAAGAAGTTAATCTTTTGTGACAATATTACAATGTGACTCGACATAAACTCATAATCAATAAAGATATTTAAACCATGCCTCCTATATCTTCAATTGCGAGACGAAGACAGCCGGTCCGCTTTTCACTATCTGCTTTGCGTTTAAAACTAGTCTTCGACGACATTATTGCACTGGAGTCATAGAGATCGCGATACTTTTTGTTAGGTCAAAACAAAAGAGGTATGCATTGAAACACCCAACTCCTGCACATTACATTAAAAAAAAACAGAAATCGAATTGTGCCATTCATAAATCGAGGGGGTTGAGTATCATAAGTACAAAAACTAAGCAATGCAAAGGAATGCGTCCTTGATAATTATTCAAACTATTGCTTTTTTTATTCTTTCTGGCAGTCACAGAAAAAAAAAAAAAGGATTTTTCAGACTTACTAACTCTGGCCACTTAATGGAAAACGCGGTTTTTGGTAGTAAACACATACTATTGTAGATATATTAAAATTATTTCCGCAAAATTTTATTTTTGCTCTTCTGTACTGCCGGCGGGCCGGAGAAAAAGCTGTCGCGGGCCGGATCCGGCCCGCGGGCCGCCTAGTGGCTGACGCTGCTCTAAAGTAACAATTTATTAGAAAGCAGCCACAAAACAAAACGAATAATATCAATTTGCTTTTTTTATGATTTAAATTTTTTTTGTAGAGTAAGGTCTCATACATCATTTCTTTTAGAAAAACTAAAATTTTCTACTTTCTTTTTTAATAAAGAAATCAAATCTATCAACTGTAAAAGTTCAATCTAGTTTTGTAGTATTATTATTATTATTATTATTTTTCCCTTTTTTTTTCTTTTTTTTCTTTCTTTTCTTCTTCTTTGTTAGGAGAAGGAATCGGTTTTTCTGTTTCGGCAACAGGGATTTATTAGAAAAATATCAGTTAGCACAATTTTAAAACATCGGTTGAGAGGTAAAGGGAAGGAGATCTGAATTATTTCTGGTGTTAAATTCTTAGAAATGTATTGCTTTTGGAAATGATTGAGATACTGAACTGTATTTTAGATTTCGGTTGAGTATTTCGTAGAATGACTAAGGTTTTCTTCTTCTTCTTTTTTTTTTTTTTTTGAAAAAAACTACTAATATTTTGAGCCTTTTTGCATATTTTACAAGAGTACAGATGCAACGTAAATGGTTGAGAACTAGTTGTTGTGCCTCGTGTTTAATGATATGACTTAACATGAATAGATTTCATTATTTTACAAAATAGAGCAACAGTGAACACTAAAAATTAATTTGTACAGCGGATTTCCCCGATTCGGACAATCACACACCAGGATTCCGATTCACAACCCAGGCTTATTTCTCTTTAGTTCAACTTCAACTTATATTCTGCATAAAATTTCAAAAGACCAAGAAAGAAAGAAACTATTTAGGTTGGTTGTTTTTGTGTGGGTTTTAATGACACAAGAGCCAAAATTGGCTAAGCTGTGCCAAGAAACAATTTAGGAAAACAAAGGTAAGCTTTAATTTTGACACTTCCGAAATAAAAGCACTATTTTACAATTTTCAATGCTTATATATGCAAATATGTTCTGCAAATCGCAAACAATATAATTTTAGAGCTAAAATTTTAGAATTTTGTGCTACAATGACATCCAGGATACTCTTTTAATGTAATAATTTTGGTTCAGCATTTGAATTAATTGCAAGAAATTTAATCTGGTACTTTTAGTTTTAAAATTTTTAATTTATATTCATTATAATTTTTACAAAATTAGTTTTTAAGCAATTAAAATGTAAATGATTAAAATTAAGAAAAAAAAAGAAGTAATTTATGTTGTCATATATGAACGATGAAAAGTTGTCTGACACCCAATGAAATGGGTCTGCACCCTCCCCCCCCCCTTGCAAATAATCCTGGGGGCGTTCATGGGCGTACTGGCCATAGTTGTCCTGTGCAATCACCCATAGGCTAACGAGGGAGGGGTTTTGGGGGTCCGAACCCCCCCTCCCCCATTGGATTGGGAAAAATTAAGCAAATTTACTACGTTTTTTCCTCAACCAACCCTTTGTTGGTTATTACTCAAAGTATCCATTAAATTTCCTTACTAGTAATTATTCAGTGTTTTGCTAAGGTAATCAAAAGCTATACCAAAGTGAAAGACATTCATACAACTAATGTATCATATTGAACTTACGAACTGTATGCTGTTCGCAGACAACTATACGCGCTACACAGTTTGGAGAAATGGAGTCTTTAACTCGGGAACATAAGTGCCACAGACTTGACTTTAGTCATCGACCGTTGATGGACCATAGGCGTAACGAGGGAGGTTTTGGGGGTTCAACCCCCAACCCATTAAGTTGAGAAAGAATTAAACAAATATACTGCATTTTATCCCCAATCAACTCTTTGTTGATTATTAATCAAATTATCCATTAAATTTTATTATTGCGATTATTCAGTGACCAGTGTTTTATTAAGGTAATCAAAAGCTATACCAAACTGCAAGACTGACTATACATGGAATTTTCACCCGAAGAGCGAATTTACCATTTGATTTTAACTAACGCTACACCGAGGCTGAAGAAATGGACTCTCCATTGCGGGAAACATAAGTTCTGAGTGGACATGGCACTGTATAGAAAACCCAAACATTGTAACAATAACTGAATGTAAACTAGGGGAGTGGAACATCGCACAACTTTCAGTTACACTATAAGCATATATAAATTTGACGTGGAATAATAATATTACTATTTTCATTTATTTGAAATAATGTCCCCTAGTGATATTTTTACAGAATAACTCTTAGAAGGTGTAGCGTTCTGCGTTAAATAGGGAGAGGGCTGACAAGACGTCTTTCTTGTATGAAGATCGTTTATTCAACTGCTTATGTATTACGGTTACAGGTAAGTATATCAAATGACGGTTACAGTGAAGGGGTAACGCTACATCTCCCCTAAAATTTTAATTTTAGAAATTACCAATTTATAAAATTAATGTAAACATTTAAGTAATTAGTTTTTAAACATTTTAAAGAAACATAAAACTTAATTAATTAAGCACTATAAGTAGGAAATATAAATAAAGTTTATAAGTTCAGTCTCTTCACTGGTTTGATGACTCGTCCTGATTTGGTACGTATTGGACTTGATGGCACATGTACATCTGGAGAATTGGGCAATGTAGGAGGTGGAGGTGAATGTACAACCTCTCTTAAATTTTCTTGAGTTGGTGCTGCAACTGGACAGGATGAATTAGACTGAAAATTCAGAGAGCTCTTGAAAGGTGAAGCTAGCTCTGCAGATGTTGGTTGAATGTGGATTGTGTTGCGTCGAATGCTCTTGTCTCCAACCTTGACAATGGCAGATCTTGGATTGACAATTTTTTCTATTTTTCCTCCTACCCATAATCTTAGTCCAGCCTGAACTCTAACAATATCTCCAGGATTGTGTGTTGGTGGCTTTTGGTGAATGATGTGCCGATTAGCAGCTTGAGTTTTCTTCTCTCTGATGAGTCTCAGTGTTTCAGCGCCATCTTCAACAGCTCTTGGTTTGAGAGAATTTATCGTAGATGGCAGCAATGATCTTGTTGTTCTGCTCAGCAGGCGTTGATTGATGGACATGAGGCCTGCTTCCCGTGGAGTATTACGAAGATTCAGCAGAGCCAGGGAAATATCAGAGTTGTCTTTACGGCACCTTTTGAGTATTATTTTGAATGCTTCAACTGCCCTTTCTGCAAGTCCATTTGACTATGGATGGTACGGACTTGACCTCTGTTTTTGTATTCCCCAGCTATCCAGGAACTCATGGAAAATCTTCGATGCATACTGTGTACCGTTATCTGATTCAAAAATCTCTGGAATACCATGTACTGAGAACCATCTCTTTAAAGCTTCGATGCATTCTCTCGAAGTCGAGTGATTAAATTTCTTAAAATCATAAAATCCAGAGTAGCTGTCGGCAATGACAATATACTGCCTTTTGTTGAATTCAAAAAGGTCTGATGCTACTCGTTGAAATGGATATTCAGGGATTGGCTTTATCAGCACTGTTTCTTTCGGCTTGTTTGGCTGTGTTTCTTGACAGACTTTGCACTTTTTTACCATGTCCTCAATAGCAGCGGTCATTCCATGCCAGTAAAATGAATCACGAGCTCTTCTCAAAGAACTTTGAATTCCTAAGTGTCCTTGATGCAACAGATCGAGGAATCTCTTTTTAAAGGCATCTGGTACAACCACTCGTTCTCCTTTAAACAGCAGATCATCATGTATTGATAGTTCATCTCTAAAGTTCCAGTACTTTTGTGCGTCTCATGGCACATCTGCACATTTATCCGGCCATCCTACTTGAATGACATTTTTCAGAGTTACCAGTTCTTGATCACTTTTTGTTTCTTGCTTAAAGTCTTTTAATGCGTTTTCAGACATCGGCACTACTACATGAACAATGCAAGTGTCTTCTTCAGTGTCCTGTTCAGTATTGTCACAATCACGACTCAACGCATCAGCAATAGGAATTGAGGTTCCTTTCTTATAGACAATTTTAGGATTGTATTGCAATATGTCATAAAAAATGCGTTGCAGTCGAGGTGGAGCCTGAACAATTGACTTTTTACCAATGGACTCTAATGGTTTAGGATCAGTTTCTATCATTAATTCTTTACCATAAATATACTGGTGGAACTTATTACACCCGAATCGCATAGCCAATGCCTCTTTTTCAATTTGGGGGGAATTTTTCTCAGATTTGGACAAAGATCTGGTAGCATATGCAATGGGCTTAGAATTCTGACTGAGAACTGCACCTAACGCTGTTGAACTTGCATCTACAGTAACTGTTACAGGTTTATTTACATCGTAATAACCTAACACTGGTGCGGATGACACAAGTTGTTTGATCTCTTTAAAGGAATTTTCCTGAGATTCTCACCATTTCCACTCAATTTCTATTTCTAGCAATTTTCTTAAAGGCTCACTAATATGCGAAAAATTTGGAATAAATTTACCTAAATAGTTTGCTAAACCCAAAAACCTACGAAGCTCAGTTATATTAGACGGTGTTTTCAATTTATCAATTGCACTAGCCTTTTCAGGATCTGGGGACACTCCATTTTCATCTAAGATATGACCTAGAAATTTAACTTTCTTAGCAGACAACACACATTTTTCTTTATTAAGCTTTAATCCTGCCAAGAACAACCTCTTCATCACTTTATCAACCTGCTCATTTAATTTTGCTTCAGAATTTGCAAAAATCAAAATGTCATCCATAGAGCATTCTACTTTATCAAAATCCTTTAAAAGCTCTGACATTTGCTGTTGATAGATTTCTGGAGCCGATACCAATCCGAAAGGGATTCTTTTATAAGAATAACGTCCCCAAGGTGTATTCACAGTTAAATATTTTGACGTTCTTTCAGTTACTTTTAATTGCCAAAATCCCCGTTTGCAATCTAAAAGAGCAAAATGTTTAGCACCTTTAATTTTACTCGCTATCTCTTCCACAGTTTTTAATGGGAAGTGTCGTCTCTTAACAAACTTGTTTAGTTTAGATGGGTCTACGCAAACTCGAATTTTATCATTTTTCTTAACAATTACTAATGGGCTAACCGCATAACTTGGTTCATTTACTGGCTCTAAAACACCTAGTTTAACCATATTATCTATTTCCTTTTTAACATCATCTTGCAACGAAAAGGGTATCTTTCGAGGTGGGGAAAAATCAAGTTCAGCATTTTTATCAATGTCAATATCATACGTAAAGTCTTTTAAACACCCCAACCCATTAAAAATGTGAGTTTTCCAATCATCAGGAAGGGTCTCAGTTTCAGTTAACATGACACGCTGAACTAATCCTAGCTCAACACATGATTCACCACCCAGAATAGGTTTAACATGACTGTCTACAACAATAAACTTTAACTTGCCAGTTTTGTTTTTAATCTGAACCACAGTATTTATTTCACCCACTACTTTCATTTCATGATTACTAAAAGAAACTAATTTCTTAACTTTAGTTTGTTCAAGGGGCACATTAATTATTTTAGCTAAATCCAGACTAAGTACATTACACTGTGCACCTGTATCTAATTTAAGTAGCACTGGTTTACCTGAAATTTTAACATTTTCAAACCAATCACTATTTGTAACAGAATTAACATGCAAAGCAACAGTATCTAAATAAACTGCTTCATCACTTTGAATATTAAGATCATTTTCAGCTTTGTTTACAACATATACATTTTTAAATTTACAAACTTTAGCAAAATGATTTACCTTACCACACTTTCTGCAACGCCTTTTATATGCTGGGCAAGATAAAGGTGGATGTTTAGAACCACATCGCTTACAAACAAAACTAACATTTTTGTTTTGTGTTCCCGCATTTTCGTTTCGCGAAAAGGAGCCACCATTCCTGCTAACGGTTGAGTCATGCGACAATTTCTTTTTGAACACACGGTCGATTTTTAAATCAGTTCCTTTTAATTCTTTCAGCTGTTTTGAAGCTTGCTCTGAAACACGGCAGATTTGTATGGCTTTGACCAACGTCAAATTTTCTTCGGCCAACAGTTTCTCACGTACCTGATCGCTATGTACACCGAAAACGATTTTGTCACGGAGCAATCCATCAGCAAGTGTATCAAAGTTACAACCTGTAATCTTTGTTTTGGCCTCGGTAAGAAACTCGTCAAATGTTTCATTTTCATTTTGCTTCAGTCTGAAAAAGTTCCACCGCACAAAAGATTCGTTTTCTTTTGGCGCGAAATAATCTTCGAACTTCTGTTTCAGCACGACTATATTCTTTCTGTCTGCTTCGCTGAGTTGAAATGAGTTGAAAACAGGTATCGCCTCTTCTCCCATAGTTGTCATCAATACTGCAGCTTGCACCTCTGCCCTATGCAGACTTTGAATTCAAATTCGTGGCAGTAGCATACCATTCAAATCTTTGCTTTAAATCTTTCCACGCAGAAGCCATGTTATCACCACTCAGTTTCAACGACGAGGGCGGTTTCACATTTAATCCAGAAGTGTTTTCGGTTACTGGGTCCGGCATTTTAAACTTTTATGAACCACTTCTGACACCATGTAGCGTTCTGCGTTAAATAGGGAGAGGGCTGACAAGACGTCTTTCTAGTATGAAGATCGTTTATTCAACTGCTTATGTATTACGGTTACAGGTAAGTATATCAAATGACGGTTACAGTGAAGCAAGGCCTATTCTAAGCAAAATTTACGACTGCCCAATACAAAATTCCATCCTCTCCCCCCCCCCCCATCTCCCCTCTTCCTTAAAAATAAATAGTCTAATAAAGTCACCAGTGATATAAATAGGTTATGTTTTGAATTTAGTAATAGCTAACCATTGAAGTATTCACCAAGTGACTAAACCCCTGTCTTGTCAGAAAAGGTTTCTCTCGTGTTAAGAATGTAATAATCCGTCGAAAGTGTAAAAGATTTTTTCTTATCCGGCAATTGACAAAACACTTGTTTAAAAAATATCATAAATGTATATTAAATGGTTTACAATTGACGAATAAGTACATTGAGTCATCCTCTCTAAAACATTTTATCGGGTAGAAAATAGAAGTGCTATTGGTTGAAGGAAAAAAGGCATTTACGTTTTTTTTTCCCTTATTTTTTTTTTTTTTCTTCTTCTTCTTTCTAATTTTTAACATACCTCCTTAATCAGTCAAAATACCAGTCGGTAAGTATTTTATAGAGCCAGAGTAAGTGTCTGTGAAATTAACTAAATGCATACTACATTCAGGTATTGTGAATCAAATCACCTTCATTAATCTAGACTTTGATTTTTTGAAGTCCAATTGGATTGCTTAGGATTAGAGGTCCCTATGTGTGATTTATTAAAAATTGACCAAAAAGTTTATTATTGATGCATTTTCTTACTTATAAGCTTTTCCCAATACTTGATTCCCAAGTTTAAAGAGTTATATTCCACAATTAATTAATGTTAAAGATTTACTCATCAAGATGTCAAGTATATGCTTTATATTTCAAAAAAGCTATTACAAATTTAAAACTATTTTTTTAAGTATTTGTAAATGCGATTATTTTTCTTAAAAAGAACTCAAAATATCCATGTTGTGGACTTGTATCTCCACTAAAATGGATGTGTTAAAATGCTAAAAATTACGCTTCATTTCTATTAATAAATCTCTAGTTTCACAGTTGGTTAATTTGTACGCTCAATGAACTATTTTTTGCATAATAACGGCTAATCCTGATGTGACCTAGTTTCCGATCCACAACGTTCATCCATTCATAATCCAGGATTCGAACCCGGTACCTTTGGCATGCGATATCAGAGTACTAACCTCACAGCCATTAGGTGGTCCTCTAGTACGTAGAATTAGATTTGTTAATTCAGCTGTGGCTTAAATAACAAACTTTCAGCTTAATAACTAAATACCATATCTACTGATAATTTATCTTTGAATATAACAATAAATTGATTTTTAATACGTTAATCTTGTATCCTGCTATATATTTCATATTTATTTAAAAATGTTACACACCTTTTCATTGTGACGTTTCAAGAGTCAATCGTACGCAGTTGTGTAATTAGATTATTTTATTATGAAAAAAAAAAAAACATTATAAAAGATTACCAGTCGCCATTGCTGCTGAAAGCACACAATTAAACTGTTTCGTTCCTTAGAATAAACTGTTGTCAAGTCACTGGCCCTCTAAAAATATAGCGTAAAGATAAGAAAAAAAGTCCCCTTCAAACCACATTCCTGGGGGTGGAGTGTTGACCGGAAATATGGGGAGCAGGATCGAGAGACACTAGATTTATTGAGGAAGTTGGAAGATAATGTTCTGTAAAAGACCTCCACCTTGTCCTTGTCCTGTAGTAATGCAAACAATTTTGTCACACTCTTTTCTTGTCGCAAGATTTTCTTAAAATTAATTCTTTTTGTGTGCCAAAACTATCTTATCTTGAAGTTTGTGTGTTAAATTGGTCTGAACTATGAATCTTTGAACTCTTTACTATACACATATGCATGCTATGATGGCCTTACTAAGCTACAAGGCTAAAAAAGATCCCAATGAAATAAAACGTCGTTAAATGAACAAACAAAGGAAATATAAAATCGAATGAAAAAGTCCTCATGCATATTAGCAAGAAAAGAATATTATTTTAAAATAATAATAAAAAGCATTTGTCATCAAATTGGAAAAAGAATTACTTGCAGATTAATAATAATTTTCTGAATTAAAATAAAATGCGCACACGCAAAAGGAATTTTTCTTCATTTTTTAAGAAAAAGAACTTACAGAAAACACATTCAAAGTAAAAGTTTGAAAAAAATATTTGAACGTTGGGCTTAATAATGTAATGTCACCAAATCTATATTTATAAGTAAGAGTGTATTTGCCTAATTTAATGTATCCTTTGAGTTCGAAGAATAGGAATGAAAGTTGGTAGGACCATAATTTGAGATATTTCGAACCAATTTCAACTGTGTCATATTTTTAATGCGTTTCTTGAGTAACTCCCATTATTGGAAAAACAATTTCCTCCCAATGTTTTTCTTCTGATAATAAGGAATTAAGGAGATAATGCTCATAGCTCGCAATCGGCTGTACATTTTGAACTGGCATCTCTGAAGCTTTAATAATTTGATAAAAGAAAACAAAGAATACGGAAAATTTAGGGAGGGGAAGAAAGGAAAAATTTATTGGCTTGCAGTGTTTTTTCCTTTACTTTTTACTACTGCCCAATTTTAGATTTACGACTGCCCATTTTCAATTTATGACTGCCCAAATGAGCCACGACTGCCCGTTAGAATAGGCCCTGTACGTACCGTTCCAACGCTCTTTAGGGTTTTCTCAGGCGCTGAGCATTTTGCGACAAGAAAAAGTAGGCGTTGTCATTCGAAAATTTCGAGTGTCTGTAACCATAACAAAAATCGCGTGAGCGCCATTTGTTGAAATTCACAGAATCCCGAGCTCATACTTCTGAATAACTATACCTGAAATCTCATCTCAATCTGTTGAATGGAACCGAAGCTAGAGGTCCATATATCGGAAAAGCTTCTTTATGACCACCTTGTACTTCAAATATTGAAAATGCATTCCCAAAATAGTGCATGCCACATGTAAACTGGAAGGCGATATCATATTTATTTCAACAAAATAATCTTTGGAAAAGTATTGAAAGGTTTATTATAATACTATCTAAAATTCTTAATGTTTACCATGATCAAATAGCTGTGACTCGGCATTATGCGGTACGCATATTAGCTACCTTTACTTGCATTCGGACAACGGAAAATAATGCCGCGCGCTGATTGGCTGGCCGTGGCTACTTACGTTTTCATTTTCACTACGGTGCCTTGTTTGAGTGCCAGCAATTGCAGATTTGTTTATCTGCAACATAAAAGAGAAGGGAGGGAAAAAAACGGATGTCTTGTTTTTCGAAAGATAAGCTTCCATCTTCCTTTGTAAATGTGACAGAAAGCGTTTCCTCAAATACTGTAGTTATTCGAAGCAATATTCGAAATGATGAAGAATTGTGAAGTGGATTTCAGAATTTGGTAATCTTACAAACACCAAATGGAATTCAAGACACTCCAACACTTGAGGAAAAAGATTTTCGTTCTTGTAAGCATCAGATGTATTTTATATTTCTTGCTTTCTCTTTAAATATTCATCTTATTATCAATCTTTTTTTCACCTTGGGATTTATTCCAAAACAAAACGATTAAAAAAATTATTCGTGGCGCCATCTACTAGGGTGTATATTACATTTAGTCAATTTGTATTCTTTGCTTTGCATGTTTCAAACTTAGTTTATTTAAATAATTGCATTTATGAAACTTCTAGTCCATTGAAATATCTGCATTATAGTGAAAATTAAAGGTTCATAAAAAATCAAACTCAATTATAATTCTATCTGTATCTGATATACATATATTTTTAAATAGTCCATAAAATCCTATTGGAAGATTTGATTTAATAATTAGTCTGATGCAGGGTTTTATTCTCTTGAAAATATATAGTACTTTTTTTTTAATTCCTGATAAAATTTATGTTTAATATAATTCAGTATTTTCTTATGAGTTTAAAAGTATTCCAATTTTAATGACTTGAAAAGTAGTTGACTGCATAAAATACTACAAATTATGTACATCTCATGCTTTAGTGAATAATTCAGTGAATTCATACGAATCTATTAAATCTTAATTTCCATGAAATTTTATTAGTAAAATTAATTTAATTCTTAAAAAAAAAAAAATTCATGTTTATATAAATTTTCTTAAAACAAAAATTTTCTTTTAAAAAGGGCTTATGTATAGTAATGAAAAGATTCAGTTGCTGAAATAAGTTCTCTTGCATACTATTATTAGGATTATTTCCGTAAATTTTTTTTTCCAAAAGCATCCAATTCTCAATTTGTAGATGGCAGCACGAGAGAAAAAAATGGCAACCAATCAGCGTGATGTATTATTTTCCCTTGTCCGAATGCAAGTAAAGGTAGCTAATATGCGTCCGGCATAACCAGTTTCAGTCTATTTGCAAATTGTGAGTATACTTTCACTCCTTTCCTCGATTTCTGGTGCAGTTTGGCCTTTATGTTGCCCTTATGCTAAATAAATCTGAAAAACAACCAACCAACATATCCTGGATTTCACCACTTTATGCTCTCAACATTGGGAAAAATTGTCTTTCAGAAAAACTAAGATTTTTTAGTCTAAATACATTTAAAAATATTTCAAATTGCATCAATAAATCTCAAGTTAGGATCATAACCATTACATGTGGATAAGAGATTTGGGGGTGAGTTTTTGGAAATTTCATGTTGACAGTAACGTTTCTCTTGCTTTGAAGATCAAATGTGCAACTTGCTCTTCCTCAAGATCGGAATAACACTGTAGATTTGAATACCCCCCCCCCCCCCACTTTTCCCAAAAAACCCCACAAGTACTATTTCTTATATAGTTTGGATTGTTGTGCTAAAATTATGATATGCTTATTTATAGATCTGAATATTTTATCACTAGATTTGAAGTTCAATTAGTTGCGAAAAAATTACCTTTCTGCATATAAATATTATAGTTTAGTTTAATGCTAAAGTAATCCATTTCATTTTTAATCCCACTTAGGAAAAAAACTCGCATTTTCAAGTATACTTTCCTTCTTGAACAAATGATTATTGTTCAAAAAACGAGAAATATTTGCAAAAATTATTGCTGAAAAACCACACCATATCAGTCAGAAACCAAAACAAAAATCATGCAATTAAATCCAGCAATTTTGGTAAAAATATATACTCGAAGTAACTACTTTTAAGAAGTAAGTTCCTGGATTGTACTGTTACAAAACAAATTTAAGTTTTACTATTATTACACTTTTCAAGAAAAATCAAAAATTGTTCTTTTCTAGTTAAGAAAATGTGCTAAAAAGTATTTAAAAATTAAATAATTAACAAAACGTTTTCAATAATTATTGTCTTTTGCAATGTAATTATAGTGTCCATGATTGCCTACAGGATTATTTGCAGGGAGGTGTAAGGCGACAAAAGTTTTTGTTTAATCCTTGATTTTTCGAAGATGGGAATTGGACTTCCTAATTGGATGTTAGTTAATAATTGTGACATTAATGTTCTGTTCAAATTGATAAATAAATATCTATATATTTTTTTCTTTTAAATTTTTTTTTTTTTCGTGTTACTTTATTTTTCAAAAGCCAGAGGCGAGAGAGTGCAAGTGAATGTTTCTTATGTCCCTGACATTGTATCTATTATAAAAATTGCAGTGCTTCGCGTAGGGAATTTTTTGTAATAGCAGTAGTACGCCAGAATTTTAAAAAGAAGAATTTTCCAAAATTTGTTTTTTGATCAACCTTTATACAATTCTTTATAAAAAAGTCACCTATTTGATCAATAATTTTCATCAATTTAATTATGTGTTAAAGTGCTATTTCCAACCACATTTACACGTTTAATTAATTTTTTTCGTAACTGTAATTTGAAAATTTAAAAAAAAGTTGTATCGAAAGAAGCACTTGTACTACTCAGGTTACTGAATTGGTTTAAGATAGTGGGGGAAAATATATATGCAAAGTATAAATGTCTCTTCCCCCCGCCCCCCAAATAAAAACGCTTCCAAAAATAATCTCCTCTGTTCGGAGAGGAAGAGGTAATTTAGTAAAAAGAAATGAAAAATTAAATGAATTTGAAGGAACTTTTTTCAAGTCCTCTTCCTTGTGATGAGAATTTACTTGAAATTTAACATTGATTACGTATTAATAAAATGCCATAAAACATTAAAAATTGTTTAGACGGTAATTTAAAAGTAACTAAAATTAATTACACATTAAATAAAATAATTCATAATTAAATAAAGAAACGCATTAATAATTAGTTTTACATTAATTAATAATTAATTATGTATTAATTATTCATATATTAATTAAAATTATTTATACTTTAATTTTGCATTAATAAAAACTAGTTAACAATTTATTATCACCTTAATTTATATTTTCTACATTTACACCGGACATGCCTTGATTTCAGTCGGCAAAAGGATGTCTACGCCCCCCCAACCAAAATTCTTAGGGACGGCCCTGCGCAACATCCTCCCACCTTGCAATTTTTAAAAGTTTACAGAAAATTGCAACAGTTCCATCAAAAGTTCAAACGCTCTGGAACCTTAACAGTTCTACCTAATCTGGTCACCACTTTACTTCCAATGGTTTTGTCCGATACAGTCTCTTTTATTTTCTCCTGTACGTCCCTTGATAGTTCTTGGATGGCATTGTCCGCATCGTCCTTCGATGGAGTAGTCTCTTTCGGCTCTCTAGAGATTTCTGCGGTAGTTCAACCATCTCCATCAGATACAAGCTCTGGAATGGCCTAATCCTCTCTCCTTTTGAAGCTTTCACTCTGGCGATTCTAGCATGCCCATCAGCACCAGGATATATATCCATGACCAGCCCAAGAGACCAGTTAATACGTTTTGCATTGGAGCCTACCAGGACAACATCTCCGACACGTAAAGTCTTAGCCTTTCGTTTTCCTTGGTGAACCAACAAGTCTACGTATTCACTTTGAAACCGAGTTCTCAAGTCCATGCGAAGCTACTGAATATAACGAAGTCTTTTGTTACAGCTATTGATGTCTATGTTATCCAAGTCTGGAACTTCGTTGTGAGGTAAACTTTGCATGAAACTTGCTGGGGACAAAGGCCTTCCCTGATGTAAGTAAGTGGTCGCAAATTAATAGTCGCTTCGCAGTCATATAAAATTGTCTCTAGTTCTACGTAGTTTCCCTAATAGCACACATCCTCCCAGGGAGGTCCCTGGGAAGTCATTCGTAGTCCCGGGGATGACTGGGGACTTCCTAGGGACCTCCCTGGGAGGATGTGTGCTATTAGGGTTACTGTTGACTTTCCTAGAACTCTTCTTAACAGTTCTTTAACAATTCTTACTATCCTCTCCACCACGGGGAGGCAGGCGGATTGAAGTTCCACTGGATTTTCTGCACCGTCGAAAATGTCATAACTTCATTCCAATAAACGAGTTTCATACTTAGACTTATTATTTCTTTCTCATCTTTGAACGTCTGCATCTTCTCTAGCATCTTAGCTCCTTCAATTTGAAAACATTCCTTTTGGATGCACTGCAGCAGTTTCCCTTCTGCTTCTTGGACATCTTCAAAAGTCAACTCTCCCTTCTTCTTTCTGCAGTATATGCTGTTGAAAACGAACCTCTGTATCCAATTAATCGTTCTCACATTTTTCGTATACTGAGAAAAGTAGAGTAATTTTCCTGTAAAATTCTGTTCTTCGTAGTTCAATTGCATAACAGCAGTCTTCCTTTTTTCTTTATTAACATCCTCTTCGGGAACGAGAATGTTAGATTTTGGCCAGTCTTTTTCTTCTAGTTTCACCCAGGTGGGTCCTTCCACCAAAGAAATTTTAAGTAGTCTCTATCTGTTTTATCCAAACTGATCTGAAGAAATGTTCTCTTTACGTCTGCTTTCACTGCAATAGCATGTTCTCGAAATTGAATCAACTTCTCTGGAATCTTGTCGATTAGGTTAGGTCCCTTTTCTAAGCAGTTGTTAAGAGAATTTCCCTTTTCATCTTTCACGGATGCATCGAAAACAGGTCTGATTTTGGTAGTCAAGCTAGATTCTTTGATGACTGCTCTGTGAGGTAGATAATAGCCTTTGTTTTCATGATCATCCGGTATATTTTCTATAACACCATCTGTCAACCATTCTTCAAAAACTTGATAATAGTCTTCATATTTTCCTGTATTTTTCAGTTTTCTGGTTGAATTGAACAATCTTCTGGTTACCACTTCTTTATTGTTTTGCAGTTCAGGGCAACTTGTTTTGAATGGTAACCTTACTTCATATCTTCCTTCTTTGTTGACGCAATTTGTTTTCTCAAAAAAATCTACAAGTTCTTTATCTGAATCTTCTTTTGAAGCAGGATCTTTAATTCCTATCGTTTCTAATCTCCATAGGTCCGGAATAGAAATTCCATTCAAACAACAAAGAGTGCTCGCCACATCATGTCCATTGCGTGACTCCGTTTTGCCCATAATTGTCCATCCCAATTTAGTTTCCATGGCGAATAGGTCTTCTTCCAATTTTTCGATATTTCCAGTTAACAATTTACCCATTACATCCGCTCCTAGTAAAATTTTTACTTCTGAAATATACGTATTCTGCGTCAAAAAGCCGTAAATTTGCCTAACTCAAGTGAAGATAAATGTTCTTTGCACAATCTTGGTACAAAATTGCAGATTCTTTCTTGATCGAGCATCGTAACTTTTATTTCAAATTGCTCATCACAACTAAGAAGTGTAACATCATACACGCCGTGTTTCTGCAATTTAGTTTTGTTGTTGTTGTTGTTTCTCATCCCAACTGGTCTAGCGGAGCTAGACCAGGTCCATGAGTCCACCCACCCTCAGGAAGTCGAAAAACAAGACTGGGTCGCGCAGGAAATCTTCTTTTTCAAAATGCATGCAGCTAAGGAGGTGAGCCGGGCTTGCTGCACCGGTGAAACACTTATTGCAAGTTGGATAGACTTTTCTTTTATGTTCATTCCTCATACACCTTAGGTGACCACTGATAAATCTTGTGTACGCAGTCTGATCACCTCTATCTCCTCTGAAGTTCAAAGCGCGTCCCGGCTTTTCCCCAGAGTATCAGGTGTGCACCGGGGGAACAATCCAGTCCAGCTGTACACGTTTCTTTCTAATGGAGTGAATTTCCGAGGATGTAAGTGCCTAGTTATCTGGCAGGGGTTCATGTGTGCCAAGTTTTGCCAGCGAGTCAGCAATTTAGTTTTAGCACCACCAAATAGGCTATGTGAAAGAGTCTCTTGGCACGTTTTTTCTAAATCTAATTTAGCTACGCCGTCTTTTGTTATATACGATCGCTGGGATCCTGAATCTAAAAGCAATCTTGCTAACTTTTATGAGTTATTTTTACTTTTAACCTTCACTATAAGTGTCTGTAATAAAGTTCCATTCATTTCTTGGGAAGACAATGCTTCGGTTTCTTTAGCTTCACTTTCAACTTTAGTCACCAAATCATCTAGTTTAGGACCTTTAATGTCTTTATTTGTATCATTTAATCTTGGGCACATTACTACATAGTGCGAATAATTGCATAATAAGCATTTAATCCCTGATTTACAATTTTTAGACGAATGTCCCTTCTTCAAGCAGGTGAAACAGGCGCCTTTACGTTTAAGAATATTAATTTTCTTTTCCCTATCAAAGTTTTTAATCTGGTTACAATCTTGAGAATTATGATTTTTCCTCTCACACCAGATACAGCACTTATTTAACCTTTTTTCCTCGCCAGAGTATATGCAGGCTGCGGTGCTTAGTTTTCCTCTTTCTAAATTATTAAAACTTTGACTAACCGATTCATTGCCAAAACAGGAACGTGCGATATTCAAACTTTCTTCCCCTTCAACTTCCAACTTCATAAAACTGGGAAGATGAGTCAAATTATTTGCTTCTGCCGCTAATTCTCCCTTTGTATGTCTGACTCTTTCCCAAACTTCCAAAATTTCATCGGAAAGTACCGATTCTACCAAAGGGTAAAGCATGGCTGCATATTTATCACTGGTTACCACTAACGTTTCAAGTGCACGCAGATGCGTTTTAATTTTATCATAAGGCTCTTAAAGTAATATATTGATTATCAGTTCTAGATAATACCAAATTCAAAAGCTCTCTTACATAAACTTCAATTAACAATTCATCTCTAGCAAAACGAGCTTTAAGTTGTTCTATAGCTTTTTCGTAATTTTCTCCACATGGAGGAAAACTCTCAATTAGCTCTCTGGCAGAAGATCTAGGAACAGTAGATTGATATAAGTATTGAAACTTATCATCATCGTCTATATTACTATCATCATTTATTTTTCTAAACTGACCCCAAAAAGACAGCCAATTTCTTATATTTCCATCGAATTGCTTAAGTTCTATTTTGGGTAATCTAAAATGACGTTTCATAGAAAATGAATTATTAGAAACACTTACTTGATCAATATCGTTCGGTGATGACGTGAATTTATTTAATATATCCTCACAGTCATTTTTAATAGAAATCCAGCTATTTCTATATGTTTCCGCAGAAACAAATTCTCTTTCAAAGGCTTCTTCGTCGTAATTACTTCCACTTAAATACACTTCTTTAATTTCTTCATCTATCTTGAACATGCGACTAGCTTTATCTTCAAGAATGTCCAATATTTTCCGAACTTCAATGTTCTGTTTGTCGTCTTTTTCAAGTATACTTTTTGCTTCATTCACCGCCTTGGTAAACGATCTTCTCAACTGAGTTCTTTCCCTGTTTAATTTATCCATGTTCAAACAATTATTAAATACCACACGGACGTCATAAAATGTTGAATTAAACCAAGTAGATCAGGTTCGAAACTTCGTAGTTATGGATAACTATTAATAAAGAACTCCACAGTATTACGACGAACACATTTAATTTTGACAAACATCAACCGTAGCCCAAATCTTTCGAATACGAACATCAGATATTATTATTTTTAGAATTACAGATATTCTTTTTAAAAATACACCAGCGTCTCCATGGCAACTCTCGCTTTACAATTCGTAATCGTTGCCACTCACTTACCATTCCGCAACAGCAAGGGCAAGACTGACGTTCCCTCTTAAGAAAACGTGTAAAATGGGTATTTTTTCTTTTTACTTGAAACGCAAACGTTAAATTTAAATCTAAGGAAAAACATTAACTTCTTCAAAAGTGTCGCCCTTTCTTAAATTATTTAAAAAAATCCTTGGGCAGCCGCCACTGGTGCTGTGATGTTTTAGCTCGGTCAACGAAGTATTTGGCCGGCTCAGGTCGCTTTCACATTGGGACTTGGTTGCGGAACTTCAGATTTCTTATACATCACATTACATTGTACTCTTATATACGCTCACTTCGAAAAGTTAAGCACGTAAAGGAAAATGTCAAATTCCGTAAGCCAATCTTTATTAAAGAAGCTGAAATTTGCTGCAACGGTAGAAGGAAGCATGCAAATATATTAGGTAATAACTAATCAAGGTTTTGCTTCGAGAAATATGCAAAACAGGTAGTCGTAAGCCGGCATTGTGAAGAGTTACAGGAGTTGCATGTAAGTGCTGGTGAAAGTTGTTTAGAGCTTTCGTGCGATTTGTTTTCATGCTATATGTGTTTTTATAGCTTTCCAGAAGACGAATTGAAGATTCTGAGCGCTGGCGGGCTATTGAAGCAGGACAGTCTGTCTTTTTAAACCAGCCAAACAGCTTTCCGAAGACCTGTAGCCGGTCGTCCAAGGGTTACGACTCCCGCGGAAGATCGATATATGGCTGTGGTAGCCAAGTGGAATCGAAGATCGCCCTCCACACGTGTGCTGATATCTATGGTTGCAGCGGCCATTGGTAAGACGATATCTACCACTACTGTTCGTTGAAGGCTACACATGAATGGTCTGTACCACAAGCTTGTGTTCCATTTATCCGTCCAATCCAAAGGGGCACGATTAATGTGGTTGCCGCCAGCATGTGAATTGGACTGTGTCTAATTAGGGCAACGTTATGATCACAGATGAGTCCAGATTTGCCCTACAACCTGATGATAAGCGTATAAGGGTCTGGAGGGAACAAAAGGCACACGCAATTGTCCCCAGAACATCACCGAACATCACTCATTCCACGGTGGAAGCATCATATGGTTTGGCAGGGATTTCATTGGGTTATCGCACCGACCTGCTCATCTTCAGGCGAGGTTCGGCCGACCAAACAGTATAGTGGTTAGCGTGCTGGCTTCTAGACCGCGAGGTTGCGGGTTCGAGTCCCGTGTTGGCATGGGTGTTTGTAAATGTATGTTGGTTTGTTAAATGACGAAATGTTTCGGCGCATTATAGCCCTCGTGTTGCTGACGGCGCCTGATAATCTGAGTACAACCAACCAACCAACCAATCAGGCGAGGTTCGGTGACAGCTATACTGTATCGAGATTAAGTCTTAGAACCCTTTGTGAAACTATACGCTGCAACTGTTGGTCCTTCTTTCGTTTTAATGGACGATAATGCGCGTCCCCATAGAGCTGACATTGTTGACGACTTTCTGGAGAGTGAAGTGTTTACGCGTATGGAGACCTTAATTCAATTGAAAATCTTTGGGATGCCCTGGGCAGTGCCGTAAGTAGACTTTTCCCAACTCCAGTCACTCTCAAAGATTTAAAAACTGCCCTACAGGAGGAATAGCGATTATTGGACTTTGCGGTGGTTGATCTCACCTCGTAACAAGCATGATTACACGCTGTACACTTAGTATGCAAGTGAGGGGTGCTCACCTACCATATTAATGTCGTTGTTTGCTGTTTGTTTTGAATTTAAACATCATTTTGTTAATGACGCAAATATGACGTCCTCTTATGATTTATGAAAATTCAATATTTTTTTTTATCTCTCTAATTCTTTGTTTTGTTTCAGGAATAAACATAGAGCTACTTACTTGCAGCATTTCGTGTCAATCAAAGCAGCACTCGTCCATTTTTATGTTTTTTACCGCTCCGTGATTAACTGTTGAAAGAAAGGATATATTTCGACTGGAAGAAAGACTTACGCATCAATAGTTTGATTGTTTAGGTAAACATTAGAGCTGGAAGTTAGTCATTTTTCAATATTAATAAAAGTACAGCTATTTAATTTCTCGTTTTATCAGGCCCTCTTGGTAACCTTGGGGTCCTTCCACATTGCATGCTGACATGTCATTTACATCACTGATGATGAAGCACGATAAAAACTTCTTTTCTGAGATTTGAAAGTTTTGACTCTTCAAATAGAAAAAGTATTTTTTTTTCTTCAAAAGAGAAAATCCGTTTCTGGTAATTTTTTATTTCCTAGAATTTTGTTATTGAACATACCATTTTGGTTATTAATTTAACGGTTGGTAATTTCAATACTGTTTGTTAAAAACCCGCCAATGAACGGAAATCTCTGAGGGCAAAAGTGTCATTGTCTCTATATAAGTATATTTTTAAGTATAGGTTGAACAGAATCGAGCTGATGGTTTTACTTTTTGCTTAGATATTGATAAATAAATATCACAGTGAAAAATAACAATTGATCCAAAGGGTTTTTCAGACATCCTAATTCTAATGAAGAATAAAATATATGTTACTATATTGGAATTCTTTCTTTCAATTACCCATAAGTTAACATAGGGTAACGAAAGTATTGTATTCAGTAAAAAAAATATGCATTTCTTTACGTTTTGGAATGTGATAAGTTAAAAAAAATGGTTCTAGAAAAAATGTGTGTTTGTGGTTAGATAACTTCTGAACAAATTGACCTATGATGTATATATAGGATTTCGTCAAAATTGTGCGTGAGTATAAAAGTTGTGGAAAGCTACAAGGAAAGTGAAGAATGGTCCTCGCATAAGGTTGAGACCACTGAAAAAATAATTTTTTCCCGCAATTGAAAAAAAAAAAAAAACCCAGCTTTGACGATTTTGATCAAAATTGCTGTGTCAATGCCTTTTTTTAAGGTACTCTAAATACATACACTCACACTTCAGAAATTCTCATAGAAATGCGATAAAGACAAAATGTTGAAAAATGAAAGCACAGAGTTCTCAACCCTTGAGCCCTTCCTCGTCAATGACAGTCAACTGTTTCTCCTCTATTTCATTTACAAGAAAGGATTATATGTAATAATTATAGGCACTTTTTTTTTTCTTTTTTTTTGCCAATGTAAGAATTATTGTCAAACTGGAATTTTTTTTAATTAATGAAAACATTAATTTACATCAGTCTATGTTAAATTTAAATGCAGCGATTAGTAGCAAATGAAATTGAAAGTTAAGCGATGTTCTATACTCCTAGTTTTAAATAGTTTTATTGTTCCCTTTAAGAATTACAGTGGAAACTATCCAAACATTTCTACATATTCATACTCCTGACGTCAGATATTTGTCAAGAGTAGTGATCCTTTTATTGGAAACTAACGGCATTCTCTCCGGATATGCGATTTTACGTGAGATACCATTCAATAGAAACATTTATAACATGTTTATGACCAATCACAATTCATCTTTAAAAACAAATTAAAAATTTTCATTCTATTAGCCAATTACATTAGACGTATCAGTTTTATAAGACGTACACATACAGTCATCATATATATATTTTTCATCGGTAAACGTCAACTCAACTCCATTTACATGTGCACCAGTAAGTTGTTTTCTTTTTGTATCTACTATGTTTAGATTCTGAGTTAAAAAAAAAAAAAAATTCAATGTGAACACTTGACATTACATAACATATATTTGTTCTACTTTACTTTCGGTAAGAATACTGTTCGTGTTGATCATAATATATTTTTATATTACCTGTTATCAAGCTGCTTTTTGTTTCACTTGTATATTTCTGGTCGAGAGACGATTTCATGAAAAGATGTTTATAAACTATAGAAAACATCGTCTAAAACGTTATTAATGGTGCCCGAATGGTTTAAAAAGTAAAGTGTCAAACATAATAAATGAAATTGCCTTAAATTTGTTTTGTTTTTAAATATTATTTTGTTTGTTGTAGGCATAGCATTTAAGACAAATCTTAATGGTTTTTAAAAGAGGGTCTATGGAGTTTTTAAAAGACTCGAACTATTTTTTTTTCTTGAGATTAACAGTCAGCAGTAAAATATTCTCAGTATGTTTAGCTGTACACTTTTTAACTTTCAAATTACAGAGTTGGAAGGTTTTTCAAATGACTTTTATTTATCTGTCTGCATTCTACATTCATAAATAAATTGATTACATGACACGTGCTCAGTGGCGGCTGCTGCATGGGGCCAGGGGGGGGGCCGGGCCCCCTCACTTTTTTGGTCGGTTCCCCCAGCATTTTTTTTTTTTTTTTTTTTTTTTTTTTTTTACAAATGATTTTTTTTAATAAATTTTTTATTAGTTAATAGTTAATATACTGATTTATCTGAAGTTTTAATCTTGAAACTGACCACTTTCAATCAACTAATAAATTTCCTTATGGATGGATATTTAAGTCGCCTGATTGAGCTTCTTTTCCTTCGGGCTGGAAAAAAGACGAAGGGGAGGGGGGAGAGACTGATTTTCCTGCAAGTCTATACCCCTTGTGTGGTTCTCAAATTACAAAATTCCTGAGTTTCGTGTTTTGGCACTGTCTTCTGATCTATAGGATAAGGAGATCTCATTAGATCAGAGACCCAATATGAATGTTACACATCGATATTTTTTTATTTTATTACTAGGCTCATAAAGTTTAATGCTGTAAGTCGTACTATAATTCGCTACTGAAGAAATGAATTTGCATTGCCCAACTAAGATATTTGTTCTGCTCACCTGTGACAGAAAATAAGTTGAATGAAAGTAAGTAACCGCACAAAAACTAGGATGGTCTCCTTGATTGTGGAAAGAGAGAAGATCTCACTCTAAAGAAGAATCCTTGTTGTTTCTAAAAACTGAAAGTGTTCCTCTGAAAGTAATTTCCAATGTAGCTCTAACCGACTAGGCAAATTTTTCTACAATCCTGGTCGGGCGTATGACGAAAGGGTGAGCCAAATTTTTGCATCAGATATTATTGTTCAATCTTCCTCTTGATTAGATGCCAATTTGTTATACAGTATTAGTGTGCGGATACCCCTTAAAATTTATTTGCTATAAAAAAAATCAAGTACGTAAATAAATTACAAAAATAAAAGCCTAAACCATAACTAAAAAAAAAAAAAAAAAAAACTTTAAATAATCGTACTATAGTACGATTGCAATTCTACAGAATATTGTTTGCTATTCCTATTAAAACTCTTAACAGCCTAACGCTATTAGAATGACTATATGAGGATAATCTTCTTGCCCTCTTCAAAAGATGTTAGTTTACCCAGACTGTGCTTGGGGGAACAAAATATCTCCTTACTTCGATTGACCTTGAATTTGCATCTTAAAGAGCAAAGAGATAAGACAGAAAATTCTATAATGTGGCGAGGGGCCATTCCTTCTCTTTCACGTGACATCCTGTTTTTTCGTCATACCATGGGTATGAGTATCATATTACTAATACTCCTCCTGGTCCTGGGGGATCTGCAAGGAAATGGTCAATTCTTACTTTTCTTACTTTAAAGTCAGGGATCAGGCGTTTATCTTTAGTGTCTTCAACTTGTACGACTGTGAAAGAATTTACACCAATAAATAACCACGGTCAGTTTTTTTTTTATTTTAAATTTTACTCTTTATTTAGTAAAATGTAAGAGTCAACAATTGGTTTTTGCTCAGATATTTACTTTTTGTTTTAAAAAATAACTGAGTATTTAAATTTCGTTCAAATGATCAGAAGTGTTGATTTGTCTTACCTCTCAAAATGATATTTCATATAATATACAATTATTAACGTAACTCTCCGGTACGATCAATAGATTAATTTCTATAACGACAGCAAAATATTTCCTTATCAAATCAAAATAAGTGGTTTGGCTAGAATTGGGCAGAAACTACATTTATCCTTTTACAGGGCAGTACAAATAAAAGAGAAGAGGATCTAATTTTCGAAAAAAATTCTGTAATAAATAAGTATGTGTGCAGCATTGAAAAAAATATCATACAGGATATTCGAAATTAGAAGTTTAAAGTTAGTTCCACACTTTTTAACTTCTTTTCAAAGTATTAAGAATCATGGTCAAAACCTTGTATTTTTAACGACTGCTATATCCGAACTGATTGACACCCGAAGCAATACAATCGAGTCACGCCGTGTGCTCTGTAATCTGTTTTCAAAGTGAATAGACACATCAATAATTGTGACTGATATCTTGGTTCAATTGTTGGGTTCCTCTGCAGATTTTCAGGATTTCTTCAAATTTAAAATACATATGCTGTGCATTTTCTCTTAAAAGATTTCTTGGAAAACGTTCTTTCCTCGATCAGGCCCGTGCTGGGTCGCCGGGACACCGGGAGGTATCCCGGTGCGCCCTCCAGCCTGGAAATTTTGGCGCCCTCCTGTTCCGAAACTGGCAAGTTTTACGACGAGGCTTATCGTCGATATTGCCGAGCGGCCGGGTTGAGTGTAGCGACTGTAGGCTACTACTGAATGGACAGGTGCGTTTCGTTGGCCCCGTCCATAAACACACTAATTTTTTAATATGTACCGAAATTTAGTGCTCAATTAGTGCTTTCAGAATCCAGCATTAAAAAATTAGTGCATCAATATTTACCGAGAAATATAAAGAAATGCGTGGACGGGGCCAACGAAACGCTAGCCCCGCCCACAAATGCACTAATTTTTTAATATATGTACCACATTTTAGTGCTCAATTAGTGCTTTCAGAATCCATCATCCAAAAAATTAGTGCGTCCTTACTTTTCATAAAATTCAAGGTTAATTGAGAGTAGGCAGGCAAACTGCTGGCCTCGCCCACAAAAGCAATCATCATTCATTATATGTTAAAATGTTGGGCATAATTAGTGCTTTCAGAATCCCCGACTGCCAGAATTAGTGCGTCAATGTTTTTGCCAAAATTCACCATTTTGTAATAATTATTCACTTGCCATTTCCATTTCGTTGGCCCCGCCCCCAAAAGTAATCCTCATTAATTATATGTTAAAATGATGGGCATAATTAGTGCTTTCAGAATGCCCAACTGCCAAATTAGTGCGTCAATATTTTGGCCAAAATCACCAATTTTAGCTTATTGCCGAATGTACCGATGTTAATTATCTCGCACTAATTGTATGACCGGTGCCCAATTTTATTGCTCAATTAGTGCTTTCAGAATCCCCAACTGCCAGAATTAGTGCATCAATATTTTGGCCATAATTGACCTTTTTGTAATAATTATTCACAAATCGCTTCCGTTTTGTTGACCTCGCCCACAGACGCACTAAAAGTATATAAATTTCTTCTAATCATTCCATTGACTCTAGTTTCTTGCGAACGAGCATTTTCTAAATTTAAACTTATTGAAACCAGATTGAGATCGTCTTTGGCAAACGAAAATTTAGAATCTTTACTGTTAATGCACTCTGAAGCTGATATTTTAAGTCCATAGATCCAGACACCATTATTGATTATCTTTGACACTCCAGCTCCGAATTCAAAAGACTTCTTCAGGTTTAGTTTGTAAATTCAATCAAAGAACATTACATTTGTGAACATATTTGTTTTTGTTACTTTCCTTAAGAAATTAAGTAGTAAATGCTGGTAACTTTTTTGGAAATGTATGTAATGTTAAATTATCTCATCTTAATTTTCTATGTGTATTAGTTTACCAAAATTACACTAATTATGTTTCAACTACTACTTTGTCTTTTATTTCACCCTAAGACATTACAAATATTTGTAATGGATCAAATGAACATTAGAATTTAGTAAACAATATATGTTCATTTTGTTTGACAAATACCGGTACGATATGTGTAAGTGTGATGGTCCGTTCTTTTCCGTGACCTGTTACCAGAAAAGCATATTGAACCCAGCGTCATGTGCGATTAACGCTTTAGTTATTATATTCCATACCCCCCCCCCTCCCGGTAGTCCTCCCCCTGCATAGTGCTGGCGCCCTCTGATCAAGGCCGTATACCGCCCTAACAAGGGATCCAGCACGGGCCTGTCCTCGATAGATGAACTAATATATTAGAGTCCAAATTTTGATTGAAGGATATTCCATTGCAGTATAACTCTCCCTTAGCTCTTGTGCCAAAAAAATATACAACGACATATATTGCTATTCAAAGAATATCAAGTAGTTCAATTTAAAACTATTGAACTGGTCAATATAACAATGCCTTCAACTTTGTTTGCAAATTTGAAAATATTGCACTTTCAAAGGTTTTGTAATATTTTATTAACTCTATTATACAAAAATCAAAAATATTTTGCATGAATTAATAATTAAAATATCATTGACTGAAATATTAGTAGCATTACTCATGACTTAATTTTTTTGTTCAATTATTTTAAAACCTTATTTGTTGTTGTAAGCAAGCATATATATGTGTATATATATATATATATATATATATATATATATATGTGTGTGTGTATATATATATATATATATAATTTTTGGCATCGGGGCCCCCTCACTTTCACTGCTCACGAGCCGCCACTGCACGTGCTATGATGTATCAAATGAAATATTTGATCAAATTTAAAATATCTACAAATATCGAATAGTTTGAATCATAAGCATGCTCTCATATTTAGGTAGTTAGGAATTTTTTTATCTTTTCTCCAAATTAGAAAAAACTTGAAACCAAATTAGAAAAACTTCATCAGAGCTGTAGGAAAATATTTCCTTCCTGCATACACAAATGTCTTTGCAAAAAATTTGCTGCAAGTCTGTGCAACTTACATTACACTGAAAAGCTAAAGATACTATTTGAGAATGTACAGTGTTTAATTTTAAATCTTTTTGATATCATTTCGTTTTTTTAATAATTTGCTGTATTACAAGTTATTGATTAAACATATAATTTCTAGGTTACTAAAGGTATTTCATGAAAACTATTATACAGTTAATAGTTTAAATAATTGAGGTTGTAAACAAAAGCATGTCTCCTTTAATTTTTACTTAATTTTGATTTGATTTTCTATTTACATCTCTATGCTTTTGATTTAACCCGCGAGAGCACATGCTGGTGTGATGCTATGAGAACATATATTACGACCGGGTCTATTGGACCCAGCACGCGTTCTCGCAGGTTGAATGAGCAGGATGATTTTACTTCAACATTTCTTCTTTGCATATTACAGCCTTTTACTTTTTTGGACTTGCTTTAAAACCTCCTTTTCATTTCAACAATTTTATTTTTTTCTAAATTACAAAGAAAAGTCCAAAAAATTCTTTCAAATCAAAAGAAAGAAGGGAAAAAAAATCTGCTACTGTTGAAAAGTTTTCAAGAATAGAAAGGAACAAGATTGAGTAAAAGAAAACATGAAACTGTATGTTTCTTTAGGTTCAGAATCCAAATCCAATTGGCAATTAAGTCACACTCCAACCTAGGGAGATAAACAAGACACTTTTGTTAAGATTCAGATTGTTCTTACTGTTTGAAGCGTTTCCTATATTTCTAAAGGAAGGAAAAGTACCGATTTGATTTTAATTTCCTGTATTGGCCATATGTGTGTGTATCTGTATATCTATTTTATCTGACTGTGTATTACATCAAAACTATTTACTACAAATTTGTAATGATACTAAAGGGACATAAAAATATGTTACATATATAGGTTACCATTGTATGTAAAAAGTGCTCTACCCTCCCACTACTATTTTTCGGTCTGCAAATTGTGATATTTTTTTTTAATGAGTTGTCAAATTATGTAAAATATGGCCAGCTGTAAATTAAAGAATATATATATCAAAAAATTTTGTGCGAAAACACTACAGGATGACGATCATTTTTCACCTAACAGATAGATTTGTGTAAGTTGATCTTTAACCCTACCTCCGATTCCGTTGATTTCTTTTGGAGATAAGCTTGGGGGTCCCACCACTCCACACAGCTGTGAAAATACCTTAGCAAGTCAAAATTGGGTCCTTTTACAGTGCCATCAGTATCACAGTACGAAGTGTATCTTTAGGTCCAAAGTCCTTCTATTCTAAATAATTTTCTGCATTCGGCAAAACCAGTGTTTCAAAGGACCAGTCTTTCTCCTTCTTATATATGTGGAGTGGACTATACAAAAAATGCAGTGGACTTTTGTCTAAACTGTAAACAGATTTGTACACATTTATGTAGTGGCTGTGGGTTCGGTTCCTTTTCATGACTTCTGACTTGGAAAGAAAAAGTTGCAAAGGGTATGTAAAAAGTGCTCTACCCTCACCCCCTATTTTTCGGTCTGCAAATTGTGATTTTTTTTTTTTAATGAGTTGTCAAATTATGTAAAATATGGCCAGCTGTAAATTAAAAAATATATTTATCAAAAATTTTTGTGCGAAAACACTACAGGATGACGATCATTTTCACCTAACAGATAGATTTGTGTAGGTTGATCTTTAACCCTACCTCCGATTCCGTTGATTTCTTTTGGAGATAAGCTTGGAGGTCCCACCACTCCACACAGCTGTGAAAATACCTTAGCAAGTCAAAATTGTGTCCTTTTACAGTGCCATCAGTATCACAGTACGAAGTGTATCTTTAGGTCCAAAGTCCTTCTATTCTAAATAATTTTCTGCATTCGGCAAAACCAGTGTTTCAAAGGACCAGTCTTTCTCCTTCTTATATATGTGGAGTGGACTATACAAAAAATGGAGTGGACTTTTGTCTAAACTGTAAACAGATTTGTACACATTTATGTAGTGGCTGTGGGTTCGGTTCCTTTTCATGACTTCTGACTTGGAAAGAAAAAGTTGCAAAGGGTATGTAAAAAGTGCTCTACCCTCATCCTCTATTTTTCGGTCTGCAAATTGTGATTTTTTTTTTTTAATGAGTTGTCAAATTATGTAAAATATGGCCAGCTGTAAATTAAAAAATATATTTATCAAAAAATTTCGTGCGAAAACACTACAGGATGACGATCATTTTTCACCTAACAGATAGAGTTGTGTAGGTTGATCTTTAACCCTACCTCTGATTCCGTTGATTTCTTTTGGAGATAAGCTTGGGGGTCCCACCACTCCACACAGCTGTGAAAATACCTTAGCAAGTCAAAATTGGGTCCTTTTACAGTGCCATCAGTATCACAGTACGAAGTGTATCTTTAGGTCCAAAGTCCTTCTATTCTAAATAAATTTCTGCATTCGGCAAAACCAGTGTTTCAAAGGACCAGTCTTTCTCCTTCTTATATATGTGGAGTGGACTATACAAAAAATGGAGTGGACTTTTGTCTAAACTGTAAACAGATTTGTACACATTTATGTAGTGGCTGTGGGTTCGGTTCCTTTTCATGACTTCTGACTTGGAAAGAAAAAGCTGCAAAGGGTATGTAAAAAGTGCTCTACCCTCACCCCCTATTTTTCGGTCTGCAAATTGTGATTTTTTTTTTTTAATGAGTTGTCAAATTATGTAAAATATGGCCAGCTGTAAATTAAAAAATATATTTATCAAAAAAATTTGTGCGAAAACACTACAGGATGACGATCATTTTCACCTAACAGATAGAGTCGATTAGGTTGATCTTTAACCCTACTTTTCCCTTTCCTCCGATTCCGTTGATTTCTTTTGGAGATAAGCTTGGGGGTCCCACCACTCCACACAGCTGTTAAAATACCTTAGCAAGTCAAAATTGGGTCCTTTTACAGTGTCATCAGTATCACAGTACAAAGTGTATCTTTAGGTCCAAAGTCCTTCTATTTTAAATAATTTTCTGCATTCGGCAAAACCAGTGTTTCAAAGGACCAGTCTTTCTCCTTCTTATATATGTGGAGTGGACTATACAAAAAATGGAGTGGACTTTTGTCTAAACTGTAAACAGATTTGTACACATTTATGTAGTGGCTGTGGGTTCGGTTCCTTTTCATGACTTCTCACTTGGGAAAGAAAAATAGTAGATCCGCAATGAATACCTACTTCCAAAGAAAGAAAAGGGTGCCTGGTGCCAATAGGGCCCACCAGTGTCTGTAAAAAATTATAGGTCCTGTACTTAATTTTTTTTTTTTTTAATGTTTCAATTGTTATTTCAATGTAAGTAGCGCTTAGCGCTTTTTTTATAAGTCTAATGCATTCAAATCTCAATCACTCCCACCAGAATTATAATAATTCAATTATTAAAATTAATTTATAAATAAAACTATTTAATAAAACTATTAACGAAATTATTACGTATAAATATTTAAGTAATAAAGTATAGTAATTAATAAAACCATTTAATTATCAAAGTTAATTATTCAATTAATTATTGGAAATATTATAAAAATTTGATTCATGATTTTATTTAAAAAATTTGCCGCCATAAATCTAAAATTACCGGGACAATTTTATGTTCCAACATGCGTCTGGCCAAGATCTGTAAAAACACCAGTAGTCCAGGCAATTTGTGATTGAACATGAACAAAATTGCAACAGAAGTTTTTTAATTGATTTTTAATCAGTCATCATTGCTGAACAACATATCCAAAATCGGACAAAATTGATCCATGGGAACACCCCGAAAAACGGATTTCATGTCATAGGATGGGGATGCCTAAGCTCAGTTTTTCCCACTCAGCACCTCCTCAACCATGATATTTTAATCACGGATGTTAGCTTTAACACAACAAAATGGTAGGTTATTGTGCTTAGAATTAATTGTATGGAGTTTTTTTTAAAAAGGAGGGCAATACATTTCACAGGTAAGAAGTTATACAGGTACAGGTATACATGAAGTATTTTAAACAATAAACATATCTTAAACAGTACATATTTTACATTGTTGTAATTGGGTAAATTCAATATACGACATTGCAATGTTTTCGTAAGTGTCATTGTTACATCACGAAATTCGATGTAAGAGAGATTCTCCGTCCATTCCGTACTTTCCACGTTGTCAGATTCTTCACAATTAAAATGTTTGGTGTATTTGACAATTGCTTCTGCTAACTGTGATTTGTTTGCTTTTCTCATTAGGCTTTGGAATTCAAATAATGCTGCAGGGTAAGCACAAAGTTCATAACGCATGATATCAACAAGATTCATATAATCACAAGTTGGAACAGTCTTCATTCTTTGGAAAAGTATTGCTGGATCCGCTTGTACATCTAAATAATCTTTACTACAGACAGCACCAGCAGACCCTAGAGTTTTCGCTTTATCTGACCTTTTAGCAGAATACCTTATACATCCTTCTCTATCATTTGTGAGACGATTTTCTCATCAAATAAGTGAAACTCGTCAACATTAACTTCTTCTTCGGTTGCTATTCCTATATTCAATATTATGTAGAGAACAGTCAGAATTAAATCTGGATATGGATTCTAGTACATTGATCAGTTTTTTTTTATGTCATTGCTGTCCCTCTTTTGTCTGCTGTCTCTCTGGGTTTTGCACTAGTTTGCATGGAAACCCCTGCATACTCTTCCACAGTTAACTTTTAAATTGAACTAAAGGGCTTGCAAAACAGCCATGTAGCCCTCTGATTTTCGGTAAGTCCACTTCCTCTCGTTCGTTTTTCTCTGCTTTTCAGGGAACGCATAAGCACTTGCTCTATTATAAGATCTGATCCAAGTTCACCTCATAATTTTTCACTTCTTCTTATCACAAATTTACCTTCCACAATTATTTTATGAACCTTTGTATTTTCAGATAGTAGTTGAAACATTTTCTGCAAGTATAGGTAGAGTGACTTTAGATAATTTACATGACCCGCAGCTGTTATTTTGGGGAGAATCTCAAGCATAGCATATAAGTGCAATTCCCAAGAACCTATCCTGTCAGCTGTTATCAAGGTTCGTACAGCACTGATCATTCGCTGGTATTTCAACGAGAGTTTACTTGTTCTCGAGGAAGAGAGCAGTGATTCTTATTTTTCTCCTATGCAATCTCAATATGAGCCAAAGCGTCACACAGTTCTACGTCTTTCTTTTTTTTTTCTTTCTTTTTTTTTTTTTGCTTTTTGCCAGTCGTAATATCATAGAACAGATCACAAGTTTCCTTAACATGACCATGAAAAGATATATGTTCATCATGAGGAAAAAACTTTTAAATCAGAAGGGTACTAAGCGCTGAATCTACAATCATGTGTCCTCGTATCGCCCTGTAAACTGTTTTCCCAGTCACCATATGTAACACAGCATTTGATCCATAGATTTCTTGATTTCTTCAAATAACATTGAGCCATTCAGGAGAGTAACTTCAAGAAAATAACTAAAAACTGTGACTTAATACTATTTGTGGTCCTTTATTGAGTTAGCATGTATGTTTAGCTCATTTTCAAGTGCAATCGATGCTTCACTAATGTTACTTTGTCTTTAAACACCGACACTCTAAAAACGAAAACAGACAGAAAACACAAACCTGTACACATACCTGCACACCTTCTTACCTATTAAATGCTATGTCCTCCTTTCTTAAAAAAACCTCCATACCATTCTAAGGACAATAACCTACCATTTTGTTGTGTTAAAGCTAACATCTGTGATTAAAATATCATGGATGAGGAGGTGCCGAGAGAGAAAACCTACACTTAGGTATCCCCATCCTGTGGCATGGAATCCGTCATTTTGAAATTCGTTTTTCAGGGTGTTCCCATGGATGAATTTTGTCCGATTTTGGATATGTTGTTCAGCAATGATGACTGATTAAAAATCAATCAAAAAAGCTTCTGTTGCAATTTTTTTCATGTTCACTGTATTTTTAATTTAGTTTGACTGGACTACAGTTTACAACAATCCATATCAGGATTGACCAACGTAGAATGATATTGGCCAGTGTTGTTGAGCTACTGGGGTCTGAGTGATTGCATCTGCATCACACGTTCATAAACAGCCCTTGTCTCCAAACCAATACTTTTTTTCTCAGCACCCACTTTTTAAATGTTTTTGATACTTCACTTATCACAGATTGATTTCTCTCTCTAACAGTTTCTAAGCAAGCATAGAATCGCTTCACTAATTAAAAGGATCATTGCTACGTAAATCCTTATTATTAGACCCCCCCCCCCCCCCCTTGTCGAGAAACAAACAAATCAATGTTGGTACAATATATACAATCTCCTCATCCCTTCGCCTATTTTTTTTTAATCCCCTTACCACCCCCATCCTATGAAAAACAAAATACAAATGAAGTTTATATGTATTTTCGTTGTACAACCGAGAAGATACTGGCCCTTATTATTATTTTGATTGACTGGAAAGGGTACTGGCAAAAAACTATTTTTTTGCTTGACTGCATTAAAAAAAAAAACGTTTAAGAAATTAATTATAAAAGTAATTATAATTTTAACATTCTGTTTGTGAAAATCAAAATTAGAAGGCAAAACTACTTACGTTTAAAATTTTAAAGTGCTATGCATGTTGGAAGTTGCTTTGTAAAAAAAAAAGTAATTAAAATTTTAGCTTTCTGCCACTCAAAGTTACAATTAGAAGGCCAATATACTTATGTTGAAAATTTCATTATAGAAAATAAAATGAGTCGCCAAACTTTCATTTATAGTTGGCATTTTCAGGTGTACCCCCCTCCTTTCCACATACACACAAAAGTTGTATCAGATCGCCACCGAGTATATTTATATACTTATGCAATAACTAATACAAATACTAATTGGTTAACAATAATTAAAAATTTAAACACTTGGTGATGTTAGATTTTTCCTAATTATAAAGATAAAATATATTTTCCACCCTGGGAAACACTTTGGTTATTACTAGGCATACCTTGTATACTGAATTTATTTGGAGAAAACATAACTGATCAATTTATTTTGTAGGGAAGGTACAATTTGTATACCCCCATTATCTTTTTATAATTTGTTGTTGCTAAAATATTTTTTTTTGTGATTCAATAAAATGTGAATATTAGTTATTTTTATTATACATAAAAAGAAGATGTAGCATAATTTGGTATTCTTAGCCAGGCAACAGAGTTGTCGCCAAGCCTAAATGTTTAAATGACACCTGTGCTTATGTATCAATGAAGTTTTCAGCTAGCTGTGTTTGCATTACAGCGAACCTTTCAGCTTGCGATGCGAGATTTTTCGTCTAAAGCTGGGACCTATACTCCAAAGATTTCCCTCCGCAATGTGGGGCCACGCAACCTTTTCCCCCCTCCCCAATATTTTGAAGAATTCTTGAAACTTTTTTTAATAATTTAAGAAAAAAGGCTTACTTTTGGAAAACAAATTTCAAGTTTTTTCAATTGAATTAACATGCTTTTTAAGTAATGGGGTAAAAATACCCATTTTGAACTTGCCCTTTAAACTGAGACACTCGGAGATCAACAAACAAGTTAGATAAAATTTGGCGCCTAACCAAACACTATGACCTGATGAAATTACGAGACGTCAGACAGGTTTTTCGCGAAGCCAATAGAAATTAAGGGTACAGGAATATGAGATTATATATTTCATTTTTGTAAAAAGGGTGATATGTTAAGAATTACACAAATGAGTTAACTTTAATTAACCATAGTGCTGGCACTTAATCAAATATTTTTTTACTTGTACAATAAAATTGATTTGCATTCTTTGAAAAGAATCCTTTTTTCATTCCTTCTTGGTAAAAATAAAGAGTTTTTAAGGTAATTGCTTATACTGCATATAGTTATGACTTGCATTAAATCACACAAATCTTAATTTCATTCTATTTATGGCATGTCCTAGATAATTTTTTGTTAAATTTAGTTTCTTCTCTTTATGATACCAAGGAACCTTATTGGGAAGTAGGGACAAGGAGAAATCTATTGGTATACGCAAGTGGCCCCAATTTATATCCTTGTTCAAAGATAGGTTTTTTTTTCCTATGCAAATGTATCCAGTTTGTGCATGCATGCGTCTTTGATCTTCTTGATCTGTCCTTCACTGCCCACTCCATTTTACCCTGGTCCAGAACCCTCCTCTCCCCCAATATTTTCGAAAACTACGCATATGGAAGAAAGCATTAAAGTCCCATTCTCGTATAATTTTCTAGGGACAGGGTTTCTTTAAAATTAGAATAAGTCCTAATTACTAAAATTATTTTTGTTTCCAGGTTCTTATCTTAAATAATGTGTCAATTGAGGATTTCTTCTGAAATTAGAATTTGTCAGGACAGTAGAGAATGATGAAAAAGATTTTCAGTCAGAGTAATCTTTACAAAAATAAATATTGACGCCAAGTAATTTATTAATTTTGCTAATAAGCCATCACCATTCATTGAAAATAAGAATTTTTATTTTAGGACTGTTGTTCAAAAAAATTTTTTAAAAAAATTGTACATTATTCGTATGTTAAAATCCTCATTCACCAGTAAAGACGCTCAGAACCCTCCAAACTCCATATGATTGAGTGGTATAGAACTAAACCTCTTCCCCATTTTTTAAAGTATGTTATATGGATTTTATTTGGTCCCTGTAGACCTTTTAGGGGTCCTTCAATTGATACATTGCAAATTCTTCTGCTGCTCTAATACTTATAATTTGGTTGATATCAATATTTTCTTTTACAGCTATGGATTCTAACTTAGTTGAAAATCTACCTCCTAAACCAAGTCAAGAAGAAGAAATACTAGAATTAGCTAAAAAAGAGCTCCTACGAGAAATAAAATGTGCTTCGATTCGTGCTGAACAATTTGGTGCCCACAGCTGGGCTAAGCCACAGAAATATGTCCCCAGCAAACGATTCCTGAAATACATGATTGTTAACGATTCTAAATTTAACGATCGCAAGGAACAGAGATCCTTAGAAAGAAGAGAAGTGAGCAGAAGTAGGCACTCTTCTTCATACGTTAGACACATTGAAGATCCAAGTGAAAAACCATCTAGAAGTTATTTCTTACATTCCAGATACAGTAAAAAAAGAGAAGTGTCATCAGACGATGAAGGTAATAGAAAGAGAGCAAAATTATATCCTGAAAATGTGAAATATCATTCTGAAAGAAAAACATTTAAAAAAAATACTGTATTTGAGACAAACAAAAGAAGCAAAATATCACCAAATGAGATCGATAGAGGTATTAAAATCCAAAAAGAAAAATCCTCTTCTGGGAAAGAAAAACATTGTAGAAGAAAAATACATAAAAATTCTACATTAGAGATTGACAAGAAAAGGGGAGTGTCATCAGACAAAGAAGATAAACAAATTAAAAATGTACACTGTATGTCACCTGAAAAAAAAAAACATCCTAAAAGAAAAAAGTCCAGAAAAAAATTTCCATCCGAGATAGACAATGAGCCTTCAACCTCACATTCTAAACATGAAGAAAACATAAAAGAAATGTCATCTGAAGATGATTGGGAGATTTCCTCGTTATCTAGGCATGGAAAAAAACACAGTAAAAAACATTCAAAAAAGAAAACATAAGCGGCATAAGTGAGATTTGAGTTCAAAAGCCAGTGAAAAGCATCAACTCCAAATATTAGGCGTCCAAAAAGCATGTGTGATAAAAGCATATCATAATTATTTAAACATATCTGTAGATATATTGTTAGTAATAAAACCATTCAAGTAATAGATTTGTTTACTAAGAGTTTGAATAGATAAGTTTTATTTTTAATTTATAATAAAAAAGTAAAACTAATTTATGAATTGTTCACACATTTTAGATTAATTTAATTGAATATTTTAAAGTTGGTTGTTTTTAAATAAAATATCCGACTTCTAAGGAAATTATATTAATCTATATTCAAGTTTTTTTTGTAAAAGACAAAAGAGTACAATATATTTAACGTTAAATATTAACATTCCTAAGTCAACCGTGTGTTATAACGAAGACAACTTTATTGACACAAAAATGTGAGGTTCAAAGATTTTATACATTTCTTTTGACTATTTAAAAATGAAGTACAATGAAATTTATTAAAATAAGAATAGTTTTCTAAATTATTATAATAGGTAATTCTTTTTTTTTTTTTTTTTTTTTTTTTAGGCTTACTGAAGGTTAAATTCACCAATATGATTCCAAAACTTTACATTTATCAAGTTCAATCTTCAAAAGTAATTTAATATCGCTCATGAGAAAAAAGTAATTCAGCATGTAAATGAATATCCCAATTTTGCAATACATAAAAAGAAAACGAAGTGCAACTTCATTGCTCATCGGAAATAAGTTGGAAGTAGTATATTTTTTCAGATACATGCCAAACAAAAAATTTGATCAGAAACTTTTTTTACCAATGAATTCATGGAATGAGGTTACAATATTTTTATTCAATTTTGATTTTTTTTTAAATATTATTCAAGAAAATATATTATTTTTGATATTTCTTTTAATTTAATATTTTATATTGTCGATTTGGACAATAAATAATGAAAACTGTAGATTAGGACACCATTGTCTGGTTTGTAATGCAACTCTGTATAAAGCTGGAGTACAAAATTTCTTTAACAGAGGTTAAATCAATTTTTTTTAAAAAAAGCTTAAAATGGTCTAAGGTTGCATTACTCTTGATTGCTTATTTTAAAAAATATTTAAGACACTTTATATTAAAATTATCATAAAATTAAAACAAAAAGCTATTTTATTTGAATATTAAAAAAGACAAGTATTCCTACATCTTCTTTCAACTTTCTTTCCCCTTAAGACTGATTTTAAAATTGCAAAAATGATTTTCCGAATTTTCAGGGAGTGGGGTAAATTTTTGGGCTAAATGTTTTTTTTTAATTTTTGCATTTCGTAAAGACGTCTTGTTAAAATAGCACCTACAGCTGAATCTCTGACAATACAAGCCACTGTGCTTTTATACCAATTTAATTTAATTATGAATTAATCTTAAAATTTTTAGACATAAATTAACTTTTATAATATTTCTTTAATTTAATAGTTAATCCTTTTTTTCTATTCTGTGTAAAAGTATTGTTGGGAAAGGAATAATTTTTTTCCCCTTTCTGAACATTCTACAGATGCAGTAACGATAGATATATTTCCAGGTATTCAAAATTTAAGTTCGAGCACTAGTATTATATCGTTTTAGTTCACATGCCTAAGAAAGAATGTTTTTAGAGATTTGTTTGGCCCAGTAAGAAATAAAATTGAAACAAGGTATTTTAGTTTAATATTTATTTGGTAATAAAATGATTGTCACCTTCACAGAAAGAATGCATGTACAATGTGGGCCTTAAATAAAAACTGCATGAAAGCTCAATGAATCACAGGTTGATGAAAGCGCACCAGATATAAAAGTAATTTTTATACATTTATCAAATTCATTTCAATGTAAATGTTGAATTTTGAAAACCTATAACGTGAAACAACAAAATTTTAAATGCATTACTTAAGTATAATAAGTAATGATGTAAAAAACATTTATGAAAAGAAAAAACTCCTTATTGATATTAAGATTAATTAAACAAATTTAGATTACATACATGAAATATATATAAAGCCACAAGTCATTATCAACACGCATGCTAGCATTTATAAATATACATATGAATATTTTAAAAAAGAAATCTAGTAAAAATATACAAATAAGCAGTATAGATGTTTTATGATTGAAACATTTTTAAATTCTTGAACATACTATCAATTAGGAAGCAAAAAATCATGGCTTATTCCCAGTTCAAGTACCTAGTGTGAACTAGATCATTAATACTACAAACCAAAAACATTTTTTTCGAACAAACTGAAAGTGAATAAATATAGCAAGATAATTAAAGTGACAAGGTATCAATTTAACTAAGAATGGTAGATAAGTTTTCTTTGGAAGAGATAATAATACTAGAGATAAAAATATTAGAAATAATAAAAAAGAAATTCCTTTATGTGTTATTATTAGTTGCATTTGTTGTTTCTAAAATGAAGTATATAGTATTGAAATCAAGGTTACAGCATCAGTATTAATTTGAAGTGGCTTATTAATGTAAGTTTAGGATTCATCTCTCACTTTTAAATATCTATAAAAAATTATTACTAATCAAATTTAAAAAAAACAGAAAAAAAAATTAATGCTATTAAAATATGTACAAATAATAGTATTGCAAAGCAAAATGTATGCATGCTAAAATACAAACATTAAATTTGTTTGTATTGAATGATGAACGTTAAAATTTATTTACATATAGTACAATAAGATTTTTCATGATAATTAAATTCATTATATAAAAATAATTTTTGATGTATGAAATGTAATAAGCTATAATGAAATCAATAAAAGAATACAATTTGACCTAACTTTAAATATCCAACTGTAAAATTTCTTACTTTTTACAATGTAGTACTTTTTTTACTCAAATAACAACAACAAGCAATATTTTATACTGATCAGGCTGAACTTGTATAAGAGTTACAATAAATTAAATTCATTTAATAGACTACAACATTAATTTAGTTTAAGTTGAATAAAATACAAACATTTGTATTCCTTCAAATAAATGAGTAATATACCTATTTTTTAACAATTATAATTGTATATTTTATCTGAATTTGGCACAGAATTTAATAAAAACATTTAACTTATTAAAAATCCAATTAGAACATTCAATATAATCCAAAACATATTTTTATAGTATTGTATCCAATCTAATTCTCAGATTTCAAAATCATTAAAAATTTTCATTTTAGTATTGTAAAGCGTTAAAAATATGTTTGCAAAATAATTAAATTCTATCAAGTACTTTTTATTCAATATTTGTGAGTAAAATAACTAATATAAAGTTTCTTAATTTTTCTCCAAAATCAAGAAAACACTCTAGCTTAAGAGAAACATTTTCAATATCAAGTAATGTTGGTCCCTTGTATAGTGAAGTTAATAATGCTTAAAATAAAATTAATATAAATAAGTAAAATAAATATCAATACGATTTATGTACAATAGACTCTTGACTATCCGGACTGATGGAAGACTGGAGTTTGATAAATAGCTTTCTTCCTGTCTCTCCCCTAACAGTAAAAGTACACTTTTTATACAAAAAAAACGGCACCTATCCATATGTTTTGAACCTCTTGGTGCAGGCCTGTAATTTATGGAACATGCTATGCTATGCATTTTGAAATATTATTGCACAAAAAGTTCAAAATAAAAAAATAAAAATTATGCATTTTAAAATTAATTTTATGTATATTTTAATTGAAGGAAACATAAAATCATGTGTCTTGCACATAGTAAACAAATTAAAAAAACATTAATGTAAAACATGGATTTGGGATTAACAGAGATTCTGAATATCTGGAAAGTACAAAGAGTCTACTGTATCAAGCCAAAATTTATTAAATGGAAGATTGTGAGAGAAATAAATTAAGATAATGGTATGAAACCAAAATTTATTTATATAATTGAACAATATTTTATTATATATAAAAGTATTAACAGTAAATCTTTGAATTAAAATAATAATAACATGATTATATAAACTAAAAAAAAAAAAAAAAAAAAAAAGTAAAGTTTAGAAAAATATTGTAAATTGAATCTACTTTTAAAGATTATTAAATACATTTTTATTTTTGTTTATTCAAAATGAAATAAACAAGTTTTATGTTACGTATAATTATTTTAGTTAATACTTGACTTGACTTTGATTTAAATCTCTTTACGCTCAAGTAGCGCATGAGGCCACATTTAGTTAATACTATGTACTAACAAATAAAAAACATGCTTTATTCAAATAAGTATAATTTGAATATGAAATATATATAAAAAAAACTTATTTAAATTCTATGATTAATCAATAATATGAGTACTCTTATACATAGATATTCGAAGTGCATATAAAAATTAAATTTAAATCTGCAGTACAAAAAAAAAAAAAAAAAAAAAAAAAAACACGAGACAAATAAATGGCAGAATATACTTTACAGAGATAGCAATGAAAATTGTGTAATAATACATTAACAATTAAGCATTTAGAAAAACAAATACATAAAAGGTTACATTTTACTTACTTGCAGTATTTTGTGCCAGTACATTTTTAATAACTGCTTGTTAACTTTGTCAACAACAGTTTTTCATTTATCCTTCATCACAAACAAAAAAACTTACATTTTTTATGCAACCAAAATATATTTCATTGCGACCATTTCAGTTTTATATTGACACTGATTCATTAACTATTAAAAGTTCATGTTAATAAAATTTGAAAATGGTAATGCTTGCAGCTATTCAATATTTTTCTTGCTATAAATCCAATTTTACATTTAATCTGCTCACTTCCTTTGTAAAGAGAGAGAAATATTTAACTTTTTAAGTTAAATAGCAAGTCACTAAAATGTATTATTAAAACCTTTTTCTATTAAATTTCTCATTACTTTTGTTTGCAGTCTGTAATAAATATGTGTAAAGCACGACTCCTACAAACTAAGCAAAGGTGTTAATTGTGAAAAACTTTTATAAAAAACACAGTAAACTCGTTCAAAATTTAACAAATGCCAACTTCAAAATTAGAACAGCATTTGAACCTATTTAAATAATTAGTAGTTAAATTGTCCAAGTGAATACCATTGTGTGGTTTCCCTGCTCAGATCATGAGTTAAAGGTATAAGAACTGCTCCCAAAAACTCATTCTCTTGAACTCTGTCATAATCCCAAACCGACACATGAAGCGCTTTATGGCGCACAACATCAAGGGGCAAGTTGTACACAATCATCTCCATGAAAGTAGGATGACTATTCTTAGACACAATCTTGGTTTTTCTTTTGGTGGTCTTGTTCGAGTCGGGGAGTAGATATGTCTTGATGTAGGGGTCTGGTGCTGTTCCCTTTGGCGAACTTAAGTTCTTTGCATGCATCACCATAATGAACAGGGAGTCATTTTTATAAACTGTGGACAACTTAATCTGCCCATGAATCTCTGTAAGTGAACTACTTCTTCTTGATGAAGTGGCAAGACATTTGGCTTCTTTCTCTTGATCCATCCCTTCCTGGTCTCGCAGCAAAGGATGAAAGAACGAGTAAACTAGGTCACAATGGGCAATCTCTTCTGCCATCCCAATTAAAGATCGCAGAAATAAACCTAGTTCTGATTTGCGCTTGTCAGCTACTTCACGTACATTGGTTCTGCCCATGAGTGGATTACCGGGAAGAGTGTGAAATTTTGCAAGAGGGAAGAGCATGCAAAGTTTTTGGTGGAATTCGATAAATTCGCGATACGTTCTAAAGACATACAAAGGATCGGGAAAGTTTTCTCGCTTGATCTCAATTACATAGATATAATATTTCTCAGGATCGTACATTTTCCGATATCCAATGACGTCAGCTACAATGATCTTACCGTCAGATTCTTTGGTATATGTTTTGGAAGTAAAGGATAGCATGAATCCATCATTATGGTCCCCAGTGAACCTCAATTGTGCTAAATTATGGATAAAAAAGTTAAATTGTGTAAACCAGGATTTCAAACTTTCCTGTATCATGTGAGTAAAGTGGACTGTTGCTTCAGCTTCAGACATATTGGGAAGTAGGGCCTTTTCAATATAAGAAACAGCACTACTGGACATTCCAGGAATTCCAGAAGATATTAGAAGTGAGAACAGATTGAAAAATACATTCTTATGGCTTCTAACTATATTAAAAGCTTGGCAACAGAGATCAATAAAATACTGGAACTTCTTCGATGGCTTATCACCACCATTTATGACATAGGCCATATCAGAAGTTAGGACAAAAGGTGTGCGGTCACGTTTAATGTTTCCAAACATCTGAGAATCTCCTAAAAATTTGCCAAAATCAATGTGAAAAATGTGCCCAGAAGGCTTTAACATTATATTATCATTATGTCGATCACAAATACCCAAGATATAAGTGGCAACACAGTACCCAGCACATGAAAGGGTAAAGTTTTCTACTGCCTGTTGGTACTCCAACTCTGAAGTATTGTACTTTTGCAACCACTCAGCTATCGGTCGATCTTTAAAAGAACCGGTAAGTCCCAGTTCTGTTTGTATCTTGCGTAAAGTTTCTGCACCGGGAACAAGTTCCACCATTCCCTTTCTGACCTCGGTAGCCACACAGGTAAAAGTAACAATCTTCAGATCCAAACCCCCTTTGAGCCACAGCTTGTCCATAATACGAATCATCTGGATTGTGATCATATCTTGCCTGAGATCGTCACCCACCTTGAAGATAGCCTCATTGTGCTTACCCATCATTTCTGGAGTGTGAAAAACCAGTCTCAATGGCAGTGTGTTGGATGTAAAGTATGAGCAAGACTTCACATCTACACCACAAACTTCAAGACTGGGACTGAGTGGAAGGCACGTGGGGCTTTCCAGCAAATTGTGGTGAGTCTGCTCAAGCTTATGAAACAATATACTCAACCTCAGGGATTCTTTGGTACTTTTGATCGTGTCCGCTATGTTAGAGAGATCTTCCAAAAGAGATTCTTGCGTCCTTATCCTGTCTCTCATAGCCTCACCTGCAATAGTGAGCAAGCTGTTGAGCATCAACCTCATCCTTCCACCAGCAATGGGATCATTAATATTCTGCTTTAGAAGCCAGTACAGATGATGGGCTACTCTAACACTGGTCAGCGATCTTTCAAGCAGAAACCAGGCAGTCGGTGAATCGTCCCAGGCTTCATATCTCAAAATCTGAACTATCTGAGGCAAATAATCACAAAGCTCATCACTGACAATGTCTTTCATCCAGCTAATAGCAGTTTTTCTAACTTCCAAATTTGGGAAACAAGGCATTAAAAGATATAATGACTCAACAGGTGATAAGGGAGTCCAAGCTTTCAACAAGGAATATATATCAGACAGGCAAGCCCAGTCCCAGCCATGAGCAGAAAGTAAAACTTTGGGCAATGCATTCGGAAACTGGTGCAAGTAATACTTTTTTTCCCATAACCATTCCTTTTCATCAGTTAACAATGTTTTCAGAGTGTCCTTTTTAATTATTTCCTTTAAAATTGATTGCAGGTGAGATTCTAGAGAATCAAAAGGTCTCATTTGAGATGATACAAATTGATTATCAATAACAGGAGGGAATTTAACAGTGCATCCGAAATCGGGTAGTCGAACATGGAGCAAGGGACATGTGGAATCAGGATTAGATAACAATGGACCACTGTTTTTCAGAATCTCTGGTGGCCAAAATCCCAGCAAGAAACTACCCTGAGCCAATTCTCCTTCGTAAGAAAATAGCCTGATTCCACACCATCCAATACAGGCTTTGTTACCAGTGTTATTGTTGGATTGTTTAGTATCACTTTGATTTGTGTTATTCCCCCATATCGTAAAATACAGAACTGACTCTTTGGGGAGGGTACACATGGAGATATTTTGGAATTGCAACCATTCTTCAAACACAATTCTGGGGAAGAAACTTTTGGCGACAGTCGACATTTTTGAAGTGACAGAAGTTAAAAGTGAACCTCCATGATGGATTTCACAAACCAAGAAATAGGCTTCATATGTAGAAGTGACACTCGGATCTAGTCTATGCACAATGCCAACTTCAAAAAGTGGGGTGTCCAAAAAATCTGTCACTCTTTTGTCCTCTTGGAGTATATCAAAAGATTCAACTTCAAAATTGACACTAAAAGCTTTGGCATACATAGCAAGCAACTCGTGTACAGCGTGTTGCAAGTGTGACAAACTCAATTCAAGCAACTGAAAAAGATTAAGAAGGTCACTTTCAGACTTTTTATCCGATACTTTACCCAGATTTCCTAGCTCTGGTAGAGTATCGAATCCATTCTCATCTAATTTGTCATAAAGAAGACACACTCGGATAAAAGCAGCAACTGTATCAGTAATTTCAGATGTTTCCACATGAGAAAGAAGAGTGCAAATAGCTTTAACAGCTTGTACAACTCCTTGAGGCTTTAAAGAATCTAAGGTTTCAAATTTTAAGGCACTTGATTTTAATTTCTCTACTTCCTTCTCTAAAGTTTCCAGAATAATTTTTAATGATTCATATGAAATCACTCCTTTTCTTGAAGAGGGTGCAATATCCGTGTACTTGAAATTGGAATCGTTAATGTCATCGTTTTTTGTTCGAGCAAGTGGCCGCCTCAAATCTTTGATATCCGTCAAAGTTAAACAAACTGGTTTATCAAACTTATGACATTGATGCACATAATCGTAATCAGCCAGTGTTGAATGGGAAGTAAAATACTCGGATAAACCATGAACTTTTAGTATAAAATTATCCATGCATAAAGTGGAAGCATTATCAAATATAGAACAAACAGTATGGCTAATAATATGTTCCACACTTGTGTTCACATCACATGTAAATGAAACTGGTCTTTCAGTGTTAATTGAATTAATTATTAACTTTATGCTTAAAGAGTTTTCTTGATAACTATCCAATGTAGGACTAATAACTAAACCTGTGTTGGTGACATGGTCATCATATGAAAATTCAAGTCTTAATTTCTTTAACTTGGTACAGAAAGAATCAAACTCTTTACTACCATTTTCTTTTTTATGAATTATTTTTAAAATAGATTCCAATTTTCCATTTGGTTGATTGATTGAACTCTCTCGATTGGCACAAATTTCTTTAGGAATTGTTTCCAAGGTAGCTTCTCTAGAAACAATTAGTGATTTGCTTTGGCTCGCCAAATCAGTAGAACCACTTGTTTCCTCTTCAATAGTTAAGGTTTTGTTTAAAGAGCCATTGTTTACTTGGTTAGTTATAGATTTAGGAAAATTTAACTTGCTTTCAGATTCAATTGTGGGTATTTTGTTTTCAATATCATTTGTTATAGCAGAAGTTGCGAGAGGATCAAAAAGCCTTAAAATGTCATCATTACACTTATTTGTTTGTGTACCATTTAATTTTAAATCATTATCACTGCAATACAAATCAATTAAATTGCTATCACTCCTTTTTTTCATAAACTTATATATATCCTCCAAGTTAGTATGGCTGTTATTATTCGAAAATGCACCATGATTGATGACTGCATATGAAGTCCTAGTGATGGTAAAATTTTCATTTGGCATAGACAGTCCTGGAACAGGCACTGCACAATTAGCAACATTCTGGGTAAAATTTTGTGGAGGCACAAAGCAATTGCCAAAATTTCGAGTAGGAACGGTGCAATTTGAAATATTTGGTGCAGATTTACTGTGCTGGACTTCAGAGTGGGTAAATTCTCTGTATTGACTTTGATACATGTTATTAGTAAAGGCAAGAGGGTATCCAGAAGCAGATGAAAAAGAAGACCTGCTATGTTGGATGCTTGAGCCAAAGTGTCCAATGAATGCTGTGGATGAGTTGCTAGACATCATACTATTTCTCAATAAAGAATTTTGGCCAACACTATTGGTAACAATACTGCTGCTGATTGAAGATGAGGTATTGGATGATGGATTTTTATATAATTGGCCACTTCCTGGAGGGGGTGGAACTAAGTTAAGTTCATTCGATACAAAAGTTGACCTTGAGGTTCTTTGAAAAGCCTCAGGTGAAGGACGTGGTGGTAAGGGTGGAGCTTGTACTAAAAACAGAAAAAGAAAAAAAAATTATTCGGTGAAAAGAAAAATTTAAATGAAATTTTCTTAAAATAATAAAAATGCAAGTGTTGTTTTCTTAACACATCATCCAATTACTTAGATAATTTTCTTGGCTATCTATACAATTCAATGAAAAATGAGCATTGTAAAATTATAAGCATTATTTTGAGATAATAGTTGAAACACTTATAAAGATGAAAATATGTAAGAGTTTTTTTCATTACTGTAAGAACAAAATGGATATTAATAATTTGTGTACAGTAAATAAAGCTATATTTTTTAGTTACAATTCAACGCCAAAACTTTGACTGAGATAATTAGAAAACAAGCAAGAGGATTTTTTCCTAAACCCTCTTAATACCAATACTTTCTATATCCATGATCCATGTTTTTATTAAGTTGATAAAAAATCATCTACCCGATAAGTTGTATGGCTCATTCAATCCCAAAATACAACAGCCATATGGTGGAATTTTTTTCTTGAACGTCAATGGTCTTTTTTGGGGATCTCACTACACATCTTCAAAAAAAATGTAGGGCAAAAAAACCATTATACTACTTGTAACATGCCTCAATAAAAAATATATATATATAGTTAAGAATTGTACTTTTCATTGAGTGTAAAAATTTTTAGTTCACAATTATTTTCCTCATGGTAGCAGAGATTAAAAAACATATACTCAATGCAGTTTGGAGTGAACTTTGCATTCAATAACAGGATTAGATTAAAGAAAAAACAATAGTTTGCTCTTTTGAAGCACTAAGTAAAGTGATTAAAAAAGTTCCTCGAATTTTGTTTTATTTGGTAAGTTGATTTGTGAATTTAATGGTAACCATGGGATGGCTATAGGACTGCTTGGTATGACATGGGGCCAGGGCCGTCCCTAAGAATTTTGGTTGGGGGGGCGTAGACATCCTTTTGCCGACTGAAATCAAGGCATGTCCGGTGTAAATGTAGAAAATATAAATTAAGGTGATAATAAATTGTTAACTACTTTTTATTAATGCAAAATTAAAGTATAAATAATTTTAATTAATATATGGATAATTAATACATAATTAATTATTAATTAATGTAAAACTAATTATTAATGCATTTCTTTATTTAATTATGAATTATTTGATTTAATGTGTAATTAATTTTAGTTACTTTTAAATTACCGTCTAAACAATTTTTAATGTTTTATGGCATTTTATTAATACGTAATCAATGTTAAATTTCAAGTAAATTCTCATCACAAGGAAGAGGACTTGAAAAAAGTTCCTTCAAATTCATTTAATTTTTCATTTCTTTTTAGTAAATCACCCCTTCCTCTCCGAACAGAGGAGATTATTTTTGGAAGCGTTTTTATTTGGGGGGCGGGGGGAAGAGAGAGACATTTATACTTTGCATATATATTTTCCCCCACTATCTTAAACCAATTCAGTAACCTGAGTAGTACAAGTGCTTCTTTCGATACAACTTTTTTTTAAATTTTCAAATTACAGTTACGAAAAAAATTAATTAAACGTGTAAAAGTGGTTGGAAATAGCACTTTAACACATAATTAAATTGATGAAAATTATTGATCAAATAGGTGACTTTTTTATAAAGAATTGTATAAAGGTTGATCAAAAAACAAATTTTGGAAAATTCTTCTTTTTAAAATTCTGGCGTACTACTGCTATTACAAAAAATTCCCTACGCGAAGCACTGCAATTTTTATAATAGATACAATGTCAGGGACATAAGAAACATTCACTTGCACTCTCTCGCCTCTGGCTTTTAAAAAATAAAGTAACACGAAAAAAAAAAAAATTTAAAAGAAAAAAATATATAGATATTTATTTATCAATTTGAACAGAACATTAATGTCACAATTATTAACTAACATCCAATTAGGAAGTCCAATTCCCATCTTCGAAAAATCAAGGATTAAACAAAAACTTTTGTCGCCTTACACCTCCCTGCAAATAATCCTGTAGGCAATCATGGACACTATAATTACATTGCAAAAGACAATAATTATTGAAAACGTTTTGTTAATTATTTAATTTTTAAATACTTTTTAGCACATTTTCTTAACTAGAAAAGAACAATTTTTGATTTTTCTTGAAAAGTGTAATAATAGTAAAACTTAAATTTTTTTTGTAACAATACAATCCAGGAACTTACTTCTTAAAAGTAGTTACTTCGAGTATATATTTTTACCAAAATTGCTGGATTTAATTGCATGATTTTTGTTTTGGTTTCTGACTGATATGGTGTGGTTTTTCAGCAATAATTTTTGCAAATATTTCTCGTTTTTTGAACAATAATCATTTGTTCAAGAAGGAAAGTATTGTTATGAATTTTTCCGCTGAGGCAATGACGGCACAGTTTTTCAGATAAAAACTAGTATTTATTCTCTTCAGAAAACTCACAAAATTTATTCACAGATAACAGTGCAATCACTATTAATCTTCAATACAAGCTTCAACAAGAATAGTTTCGAATATAGCGATTATACAAGCTCACTCCAATAGGTCAACAAAGCGATCGCGATCAGCTTTCAACGAAATCCGAAGTCAATCTGAAAACTTTCCCGTTCTCCAGTCTTTTATATACAAGCGCGTGAGACATTCTCGAAATTTCCAGCCAATTCATAGAAAAGAAATATCTCGAAACTTCTCGATGGCTTTAGGTGTTGCCACCTTTTTCTAACTTGTATAATCGCTATTAATTAATAAATAAAATAAGATAAAAATAAATTACAATAGAATTTTGAAATAATACGTCACTATTTACAATATATACAGACAATTTGTGCAACAGTATACTTGAAAATGCGAGTTTTTTTCCTAAGTGGGATTAAAAATGAAATGGATTACTTTAGCATTAAACTAAACTATAATATTTATATGCAGAAAGGTAATTTTTTCGCAACTAATTGAACTTCAAATCTAGTGATAAAATATTCAGATCTATAAATAAGCATGTCATAATTTTAGCACAACAATCCAAACTATATAAGAAATAGTACTTGTGGGGTTTTTTGGGAAAAGTGTGTGTGGGGGGGGGGGGGTATTCAAATCTACAGTGTTATTCCGATCTTGAGGAAGAGCAAGTTGCACATTTGATCTTCAAAGCAAGAGAAACGTTACTGTCAACATGAAATTTCCAAAAACTCACCCCCATATCTCTTATCCACATGTAATGGTTATGATCCTAACTTGAGATTTATTGATCCAATTTGAAATATTTTTAAATGTATTTAGACTAAAAAATCTTAGTTTTTCTGAAAGACAATTTTTCCCAATGTTGAGAGCATAAAGTGGTGAAATCCAGGATAGGTTGGTTGGTTGGTTGTTTTTCAGATTTATTTAGCATAAGGGCAACATAAAGGCCAAACTGCACCAGAAATCGAGGAAAGGAGTGAAAGTATACTCACAATTTGCAATAGACTGAAACTGGTTGTACCGGACAATGTCGAGTCACAGCTATTTGAGCATGGTAAACATTAAGAATTTTAGATAGTATTATAATAAACCTTTCAATACTTTTCCAAAGATTATTTTGTTGAAATAAATATGATATCGCCTTCCAGTTTACATGTGGCATGCACTATTTTGGGAATGCATTTTCAATATATGAAGTACAAGGTGGTCATAAAGTAGCTTTTCCGATATATGGACCTCTAGCTTCGGTTCCATTCAACAGATTGAGATGAGATTTCAGGTATAGTTATTCAGAAGTATGAGCTCGGGATTCTGTGAATTTCAACAAATGGCGCTCACGCGATTTTTGTTATGGTTACAGACACTCGAAATTTTCGAATGACAATGCCTACTTTTTCTTGTCGCAAAATGCTCAGCGCCTGAGAAAACCCTAAAGAGCGTTGGAACGGTACGTATATCACAAAAAAAAACCGGACGTATTATGGACGCACAAAAAAAAAGCTGCGCGAAAGGCCAACTAAAACGCGATCGAGGCGCACGATGGAAATTTGCATTTGACAGAGGCCAAAGTTCACATGAGTGCCATCACAAGCAATTAAATCGATTTTCTAAGCTGAATATTTGGCGAGCGGCCTCCATTGCTCCGATCGTATTTTTGCTGGCCGTTCGCAGATCTGCTTTTTGTACGTTCATAACGCGTCCGTTTTTTATGATACACGTACCGTTTAAACGCTCTTCAGGGTTTTCGATTGCGATGATCATTTTTCGATAGGAAAAAGTGGGCGTTGTCATTCATAACTATAACCAGCGTAATCGTCAGCGCCATTTTTCTGAAATTCACAGAATTCCGACCTTATACCTCTGAATAACTGAAATCCTGAAACTGATTGACTGAATATACCTGAAATCACACCTCGATCTGTTGAACGTGACTGCCGCAAGAGGTCCATGTATCGGCAAAGTTTCTTTATGACCATCCTATATATAACATCATTTATGGAGAATGGAGTTCTACTTGACATTAATTGCAATAACTTGCATAATGCGGGTCAATTTTCGTACACAAAAATTTAGTTTTTTTGAAATTTGGAATAGAACCCTTAACTCATATGACGTACATTACACACTTTATGTAATTGACGTTTAATGGGTATATCATGGTTTTTGAGGCGTTATCTGACGTACCACAAATACAAGTATATCATCTACTGTAACACATCAAAGTTATCTAATGTCAGTGAAGATATCAATGATTAGATTATTTTAATGTTCCCTTCAAAAAGAATATACTTACTCCAATTCAAAATTGCCGAATGTCAACTTAGGCTGCATTGTGATCACAATTTTGTATTACTAATGATGATTTTAATTATTTGCTCTTTTTTCCATTCAATATGTTTTGAAACATCCATCAATAGGCATTTTTAAAAGAACAGATGAAATTTCAGAAATTTGCCGACTATAAGCCTTTCTAAAAATTTTGACGGGGTGAGATAATGAAGATATTTATATGGTAATATTTGCGTTCGCAGTCCATCATTGTAGGCAGCAAAAAAGACACCGACTTCGCTATAATAGACTTCTAATGTAAAAATGCTGATTCCTCACACTCGGATCACTCTGCATTCCAATATTTTTTACTTTTTTTATACCTTTTTTCATTTGATTCGATTTTATTGTGGATCGACTTTAGAAAAAAAAAAGACCTCGCTAAAATTTAGAACTGTCCAACTTTTTAAAACTTTGGGGGGGCGAGTCGCCCCCTACGCCCCCCGTTCGCGTCGTCCCTGCATGGGGCATATATATAGTAATTGGTTACAAGAGGTAAAATGGGCCGACCGGGCAAAGGTGCCTATGGTAATGCCAATCTCAATCTAATAGTAACCATAACGAGAAAGAGTGGTTTATTAGGCAGGCACACATGGTACAACTTTTGTGAAGTTATTTTAAGTCAGAGCAGCACAGTGGGTTGCCAAAGTAGAACTAATGTACTAAATTTGAGTAACATGCAATTATTGGACAGTGGACAATTCCCTCATTTTTTATTCAATTCTAAATGTTCCGAAAAGGCCATAAACAGAAGCATTTCTGCTCAATGTGCTTTTTCTTTTTTTTAATTTGCAATCAAAGTTCCGCTATTAGACGTTGGTGAGAAAACGATTCATTTGGCTCAAATTGAATGTGATATCAAGGTTTCCCAAACATCTTGGCTTGAAATGCGGCAGTGGAAACAAATTTTGCAAGTTTCTCGCAAATCACGCCAACCTGTACGTGGTATGGCAATGGTCTACCAGCGCCAACTATTTGGCAGAAACCTCACGATAACCATAGAAACAGTAGGAACCCTTGATGTTACAGATTTTGTTGTGTGTTTTAATAGGACTGGTTTTGAGGCATTTTCTTTTCTTAATATTTAAATAACTAATTTTTTAAAAGAACTTTTTTTTAAATATTTGGAATCAGAAAGAAATTCTTCATAAATATAAACTAATTTCACTCGTTTTTAAAAAAATGCGGGAATTATCCATTGTCTTGGTGATGCACATTTTGGGCTCTTTTTTTCTACTCGTAAGCAAATTGAATTTGCGAAACTATACAACTAGTTTCATCAGAATCTTGTAATTCTAATCTGTTTACAAGAAGAAAACATGTCCTGAGCGTCATCCAGAGAATTGCCCCATCAAATTTTTTTGCAAGTTGGAAAATTTACAGCCATAACTCTATAAAGTACCTGTGTTGTTATGATGAATCCTTAAAAAGAGAAAGAAAGAAATTTCTTTCTAGAAATTTAAAAATGAATGGAAAATATTGAGCAACAACGGACTGCTGACATAAATTCTGGAAATGGGAAAACAAATTGAAACAATGGTCTGATTTCAGAGGTTCCAAGCTTGAACCTAATCTTAATGTTTGCAAATTGCTCAAACTTTGGTAATGCAACCACATACAGCGTTAGTCTCAAGTTGACTACCCACTGTGCAGCTCTCACTGAACCAAACTTCACTACATATATATTCCACAAGTATATAACAAACCATTCTTTCCCTGCAATGGTTACTGTTAATGCACAAATCATCTAATCAAATAAAAACATAATTAAAGAATTCTTTTTATGCTTTCATGTATCACATTAACAATACTATCAAATTTAATGTAATCTTCAGTATAAATAGATTCATTTTAGTACTTATGTTGAAATAAATAATTTTAATGGTTTGAGCATTGGCCTATATTAATTATTACTAAAAACTTCTCATAAGAAAATGTAAAAGCTTAATGGAATTGTACAAAACATTAATTTCCAAATCTTGCAAAACCTTAGAGTTACATGTAAATCAATTCGACTATTAAAGCTCACCATTTAACTAACAAAATAACTCCAAACATACTAACAAGACATTTTTATATAATTACATAAATAACTGACCATTTTGTCTGAAGTTTTCATACAACGGCGGCGGCGGAGAAAAATTATCATTGAAGCAAGTCCTTGGTTGAGGGGCATCAGAAAATGGACTCTGACTATCTGCTCTCCATGAATGTGGGTCAACTTTAACACTGCCTCTGACCCATGAATCAGAACTGCCTTTAGGAGGGATAGGGGGCGCTGCCATATTCATGAGAGGTGAAGCATGTCAATCACTTGCACCAGTTAACTGGAATAATTTTATGAATGGGAATAGCAGATGACCATGCAAGCACTCTTTGTGTGAAGTTCATCCTTTAAAAAAGAGAGGGAAAACATAAATCACAAACCAAAGAATGTGTAAAAAGAATTGAATTACTTTGCCATAGAAATTTGATACATACTTGAATTATCATAAATTCTGAAAACTGTTTACATAATTTATATTCTTCTACCCTGATCTCAAGTACATTTCTATACTTTACATTTTGCAGTAAAGAAAGAGAAAAAATTGGCCCAAGATTTCTGGGCAGCACATTTTTCATGATCTATCTATTAAATATATTAAACTTACTGCACAATAAATTATTTTCACACTATTTCATTTATGTAGCAAAGTTATTTGTGCAAAATTAGTTCAGAAACATTTTGTGGAAAAAGTAAGAGCACTAACCAGTTAATTCACCATTATAAAATAATTAACTTCAATATCAAACATTATTTTAAAAGATATACTTTTATGCTACTGCACGAAAATGAAGAAAGCAAATTTTAGTAATTCTAGAAAATAATTATTAATGTAAAAAGAGCCTATTACAAATAATTTCATCATTACAAAATTACTTATTCCAATATCATACACTACTTAATATTTTACAAGATAACACAGTGATAACTCTAAATATAGATTCAATGTTTTTAATTGTTTGAAAAAATATACATTAAAAGAAAATTTTAAATTTCAGAAAATATATTTAAATTAAAATTAAGTTATGGTCTTTTTGTAAGCTGCCACCAAGGCTATTTGATTATATTTGAAGGATGTTAAATAAAAACCATTTTCACAAAAGAAAAAATATTTTCAGAGATTTTACAACATTAATAATGTGAGAGTATAAAATTTTAGAAAATCTAAATTAAGAAATAGAACCTAAAATTTTCTGAATTCACTTTTAGTAGGTATATTAAAACATTTCAAGGGCTGTTATGAACAAAAAGTTTTATTAGTGATAAATTCACTTAACATGATATTAAGCCAAAAATAATAGTTTAAATGGATCATCAAGATTCACAAGATGGTAAATCTGCTATACATTCAAAAATTATCTGCACAATAAACTGATACTTTTTATAATAGTAGAGAAAATATACTCTATAAAATAGGAACCTCGAAGCCTTTGCCATCCGAGTTGTTTTACATATTCCTTAAATTTAAGGTTGCATTAGAAATTCTGTTCAAACAAAAGCTACACAAGGACAATGCTGAGCTCATTATTGATGATCATCAAGATTTTTTTAAATGGTAATGGAGGAATGCCTTCCAGGAAGTATTCAATGGAAACTATCCCACATATGCATCTTCAAGGACAAAAAATCTGTAAAACTCCCAACAGATAATCTGATGCAAGACGGTCACAATTGCAGCTCTTTTCACTCACTTTGAAATGAGAAAATGACTTGTTCTCAATATTTCTTTCTTCCCTGCTTGTATGCAAACATTCTGTCTCATGACCATGAGTCTGTTAAACTATGAAGAACCTTGTCACTTACCTAGGATTTGCTTAGCAAAAGTTTTTATTTATATAGTCTGTAGTTAACTGTGCAAGAATAATTCGGTCCGTTAATAAAAGCATTATGGATGATTTTCTATGTTGTTGTGACTGAAATTATCTTGAGCTAATTTTTAAAATTAAAAAAATAATAAGCTAATTCCCCATAAAAATCCAACATTCGTTAAAAATTAAATAATTTTCATTTGTTTTTCCTTGTTATTCAAGCAACAGGTATCGTGCACACGCATTCGAAGTCTTAATAGCTGGAGATGACAAATTTCAATTTCAGCTTGAAAATTGTACACGATATAGTTTGAAATTATAACCATCTTAAGAAAAATATCTAAAATATATTATCATCATCGAGTTAAAAAAAATATATCAAACGAAGCATTTCGAGGTCTCCATTAGAGAATCACCCCCAACAACTCAAAATTCATTGAAACGCTTCACAAGATTCTGAAAACAAAGCAAATAGTATACAAGTATAAACAAAGTAATACATTTGGCACATCTGTTCCACAACAACAAAACAATTTAATAAAAATGTAAGAAAATATCCCAAATTTTCCAACACGTTATTTTATCAGACTTTAATGAGCAGTTTTAAAATCATATTTAGTAGATGTAATAAACTTATTGACTGACGCAACTGAAGCGGGAAGCTTAACACCTTTCCACCCTCTTAACAAAAAAAAGGCCACTTATGATCTGAAAGAGTGGAGATGCGCGGAAATCTAACGATGAATGAAAGTATGTTTAAAATTTTATAAAATAAAGAAATGTAAAAAAAAAATTACCCTAAAAGATGCATCATATCACCAATAGCTGCTTTATTGACAAACAACGTAAATTCATCAGCCGTTCATGCAACTACCAATCAGCTGGGCTAGTCCATAGATTAAAGACACTTATAGATATGACACTCTGATTGGATTACCATTAAGGATTTTCTATATTGAAAGCGCCATAGAAACCTGCGCCCCCAGTAGTTTCGGTTGGAACTACATTTGACGGCAACGCAACGCATGGTCGCTGATTGGCTGATTCGTTGCCATGGCAATGCGCATTGCTTGGATTGATGTTAAAGCTTCTTGTTTTTAGACTCCGAATGGAGACTTAACACACCCTCTTATGTTTCGTAACTTTAAATTTTATTCAACCAGCAGATTGGAGGTTTTTTTTATTAATTATAAAGTTAAAGTTGCAGTCGAATTTATTTGCTAAATTAATTTTATTTAATGCGCAAATAAAATTAGTTTTTTTTTTTTAAATTCTTATTAGGTTGTGTTAAAGCTTTGTAATAAGAAATTAGCAGCAGAAAATATCACCAAATACCTTTTTATTAATTTTGAACGAACTTTTTCAATGGATGAATTACTGAAACATTGCATTTTGAAAATATATCAATATATTTTTACAAAACTGTATTGACGTAAGAAATTTTTTTATACATTATTATTATTATTATTTTTTTTTTTTACAAATAAGTTCTTGCTTGCTTTTAACTACAGGTAAAGTTTATATTTCAAATACAATTTTACAAATAAAGTTTAAATGCTTCATTAAATACTAAAAATAATGATAATAAAATTAAAAATATAATATTACCAACAATATTAATAAAATATCGACAACTTTAATATAAAAACAACAACAAGAAGAATATAAAACACAATAATAATAATAATAAAGGAAGACACACACAGCAATCTCAATAAATTATTACCAAGAAATAATTCGTTGTTATTTTTTCATAAAATGAAATGAAATCTCAATTAGATATGAAAATAACGTAAGTGCATGAGAATTTTAACTCGTAATTAGCTTTTAATATAAATTGAATCAAAATATTAAATCTTCCAATTAAAATCAAACGATAATCTAACAAATAAAATTAAATCTTCGCTATGTCGTTAGAATAACAAAAATAGAATTTTTTACAATTCTATTTTTTGTTAACATTTATTTCGCCATGAAAGCATTTTTAAATATTTTAAATATTTTTAAAAATCATAAATTTTATTTTTTATTATTTAAAAAACAAAAAAATGTGATACAAAATGTAAAAGCATCCAAGATTCCAATCAACCAATCAATCTTTGAAGATATATTAGTTCGTTTAGTAACTACTGGGGGCAGAATCGGTCAGAATGAGTTGACAGTCTAGAGAATACTTAGTCTATGGGCTAGTCAATCCCAATCCAAATCCTTTCACTTAAAATGCGCATGCGCAATAATTTTGTTTATTTACTTTTGTAGATTTCCATGTGATTGTGACCTTTGAGCCTACAATTTTGGCTTTACTTTTATTTTTTCAGAGTTCTTTTGTTTTCATCAACACCATAAATGTTTGACCAAAGAAGAAAAAAAAATGTTACATAGTATACTAAATACGCCAAATATATTACTATTGTAATTTATTGTGGCTTGAAGGAGGGTTTCTAGGAAAGACAAACAAAAATATGATATTCTAGTCACTCTAAAAGTTTCAGAATCCAAAAATTTCAATAGATGTAATCTGTAAATTTGTTTTTTACAGGAGTGGCTAAGAATAAGTTAATTACTTGGTCTAACATATAGAGAGTAGGCGTTTCCGTGTAAGTGGCCTCTTTTCTGTTATTCTTTTTATTTTATTTTTTGAAATAATATTCCTCTTCCCATTTGTCACGTTTTATTTTTTACTTTTGAAATAGTTTGTTAAATTCTAAGAATTGCACTGATTCCCTAAATAAAGAAAATCTTTAAAATGAAACGAATATTTAATTTTTAGAAAAAATAAAATTGTTGACATTTTAGGGGCCTTATTCACAATTTGTTTGAAATTTCATCGTCGCAAAAAATATTAAGCTTTTTTTGAACAAAATAGTTTGCAGTACTCTGCGACCACAAAAGTTCTTTTTTTTCCCTTCTTCTATGACGTTATTATTATATATTAATCCTATAAAACTACAGCACAATAAAAAAAATTTCATTGAAAAAAAAAACACAGGTATTTTCCGTCAGGTTTTGAACTCATGAACAATTAAAGAATAATTATAAAATATAGAACGGCCAAAATTTATACTTGAATAATCAAATATTTGAGCCGTAAATGTTGTCTTGATAAAACTTGTAAGATCTGAATTGTCAAAGATACGATAGATGAAATAATGCAAGAAAAAAAATATCAAAAGTTTACTTTTTTTAAATTAGATACATTTTATCATTATCTAAATGATATGGAAGTTCAATATATGAAAGAACACTCTTCAGAAACAGTATCATACATCATTATTTGTGATATCTACACATAGTAAAATGTGGTAATATTTGTTGAATCTATTTTTCAATTTTTTTTAAATTTTATTTATCTAAATTTATTTCATACGATTTTACAAGTCACATAATTTTCATCTTCCTAAAAGGATGATTTGCAACAATCGTGATCTTCCTGCTCTCTGTTTACAAGAAAGCTTCTAAGTTTTTCTTTCATGAAATATAGTTCCAGAGATCCAAGTTAGAGAGCAGAAAGAAATCTTTTGATTGAAATGAATGGATTCAAAATACCTTTAAACTAGTATGATATAACATCTAACTTACTCTATATCTTATAAATACCTGTTTTAACAGTAGATACTGTGGTTAGAAAAGTAAAAAAATTTGACATTTGCATTTTATTTTATGTACTGAAATTTTAACCTAACAGGTATACCGAAATAAGTACAACAAAAAATTAAGTGTGGGATAGTAGTTAGAAAGTGGGGCTCCTGGGCCATGGATCGACCGAGCGACGGTATGGTATGGGGGCGTGACCGAAAGGGGGCGTGACCGGATATGACGTCACAGGAAGTGACGTCACCGGAAGTCACGTGACCGGGAGTTGAGTTGTTCCCCTCCTGCTGTTGTTTTAGTTTCATTATAAGCTGTTTGTGTATGACGTCACAGTAGGTATGACGTCTTAATGTGTTTTATATTAAAGTTTAGAGCGATGGCAACACTTTTTAGTTTCGATTAACCTTTAAGACAGGGTTGAGTTGTTCTAGGACTGCTTGTAAATGAATAAGTTAGAATGATAGGTTTTTATTGCGTGAAGTCACAGTAAGTATGACGTCATAATGTGTTGTATATCAAAGTTTAGAGCGATGGCAACACTTTTTAGTGTCGATTTACCTTTAAGATGGAGCTGAATTGTTCTAGGGCTGCTTCTAAACGAATAAGTTAGAGTGATAGGCTTTTATTGCGTGACGTCACAGTGGGTATGACGTCATTCTATGTTAAGATTTACGTTTTAAGTGGTGATAACATTGGATATATACCAAATTTAGTTTTCAGGTGTTGGCAACGAGTTCTGTTCGGTCAGCTAAATGCTCGCTTGTGACTGATAAGTTTTAAACATGTGACCAAAAGTTAACTCCTGATTGACTGTTTGGTTTTCTAGCGAGTTACTTACATATCCTTTAGCCAAGTTAAAATACCTGCAACAAAGTTATACAAAAAAAAATGTTAAATTTGAAAAGTTAATAAAAGGAAGGCCATTTGCTAAGGGTCTAAAGAACCCTAACCCCGAACTACACGTGACATTTCAATATTTTACCAAACAATTGTTAAAATATCGACTATCGGACGTTGCCTTCATGGTAACTCATCTACCCACCTCCCTTCCCTAACTAATTTTGAATAAGTTAAGACTTTAGAATTACAATTAATAAATTTTGAAAAATTATTTATTAAAGGTGAGGACCCACCTCCAGCCCGATACCTCTTTTAGGAAGAATTGGTACCGCCTCACTCCACCCTAACAAAAAAAAAAAAACTTATTTCAAAGAACGTATATTTCCTTGAAATATGAGGTCACTAATCAACCATCCAATAATATCTTTTAAGAAGATATCTTCACCTCTTAACAATTTAAAATTTTAAAAAAATCTGAAAAGAAGACTTGTGAGAACGTATATTTCTCTCATGAATTAAATTTAATGATCACATACAAAATCCTGAAAAAAAAAATTAACGTTAAATAAGTTTTTAAAAATTTAGTTAAAGTAATATTTTAGTTAAATTAAGGCTTAAAGAGATAAAAAAATAATAAAAATTTAAGGATTAAATGAATGATTTAAGGAATTTTGAAGTGACCATAGGCATAGCTGGTTATGCCATCTTCCAGCAGATACCGCTTGTCGCCATAGGCCGACAAGGCTCTCTTGGTTTGTTGGAGTGAGAAGATGTTTAAAAATTCACTTACCGAATAATCGAAACGAAATCTGCGAAGCTAAAATAACTGTGAATAACTACACAAGTACGAACAAAATCACGATGAGAAAAAAAAAAACACGAAGTATTAAACATGTCTTTCACACTCAGGTATCTAAGTAGAAATGGCGAGACGGCAACTGGTAGCGTCTATATATGAGGGGTGATCACGTGACTTCACCGACCAATCAGGTTTCACGGTAGAGGGTGCTACTGACTATCGACCCGTCAGAAGGGAGGGGAGCGAGACTAGGGATGTTTCAACACGCTTCAACGCGTTTGCGAGTTGAGTTGTTGTGTAACGATCTTGCTTGAAACAGTTAAAGTGATAGATAATTTGTTCGTGACGTCATAGTGTAGCGAATGGGTTTTTAGCGTAGACAGTTGTTGCAATTGGAGTAATTATGAAATTTATTAAATATAAAGATAATATTTAGTAATAATTATCAGATTATATTATTATTATTATAAAAAATAAACTTATAAAAAAAGTGAACGTGAAAATTTACTTTACGAATAAAAATCATGTCTTTAAAATGTGTACGAATATCACTAAATAAAAAAAAAAAGTAACATACTTAAACTCTTTAAAATAAATAACTTTAACATTAACGTAAAAAATTTACTTTTCACATAAAAAATCACTTTAAAATGAGTAAAAATATCGCTAAATAAGAGAAAAAAGTAACTTACTTAAAATTTCTAAGATAAATATTTAACCTTTACTCGAAAATTCCCTTCATATATAAAAATCACGACTTTAAAATATGACACGCAAGAGAAAAGTAACGTACTTAAACTTTCTACGACAAATAACTTTAACATTAACGTAAAAATTTACTTCACATATAAAAATCACGACATTAAAATGTGACATGTAAGAAGAATTAGCATACTTAAAATTTCTACGATAAATAATTTTAACATTTGAGTGAAAATTTACTACATATATAAAAATCATGTATTTAAAATATCGCTGAATAAAAGAAAAAAGTAACATACTTAAACTTTCTACGACAAATAACTTTAACATTAACGTAAAAATTTACTATATACATAAAAATCACGACTTTAAATTTGACATGCAGGAGGAAAGTATAACATACATATAATTTCTACGACAAAGAATTCAAACATTGCCATTCATATCGTTAAAATGTATAATGACAACTCTAACTTTTAGAAAAAAGAAACACTAAAAATTTACAAGGCAAAGAATTTAAAATTGAACGTTAAAATTAACTTCACATGTACAATCATACTCTTATATCAACGATAAATAAGATAAAAAAGAAGCTCTAAAAATTTATAAGGCAAATAATTTAAATAATACGCGAAAATTTACCACACATATAAAAATTATGTCTTTCAAATGTGTAAGAATAACGCTAAATTAGAGAAAAAGAAATACTAAAAATTTATAAGGTAAGGAATTGAAACAATATGCGAAAATTTATTTCACGCATAAAATTTTTATCTTTAAAATGTGTAAGAATAATGCTAAATTAGAGAAAAAAAAATAACATACTTAAACTTTCTTCGACAACAATTTAAACAATACGCGACATTTTCATACACAATTATTTTCTTAGGTTAATGTTAAATAATGGGAAATTTAAAAGAATAAAAATTTCAAAGATAAAGAATTTTAACCTTTACACGAAAATTTACCTCACAAAAATATCATATCCTTAAGCTTTAACGCGACAATTTACTCTTCATATACAATTAAACTCTTAGGTTAATGTTAAATAAAAGAAAAAGTAACATACTCAAAAATTTCTAAGATAAGCATAACGTAAAAATTTCATATCATGTGTTTAAAATATAACATATAAGAGAAAAAAAAAATAACATACTTGAACTTTCTATAGCAAAGAATTTAAGCGTTAGCGTAAAAATTTACTTTACATATAAAATTCACGTCTTTAAACGGGGTGATAAGCATGTGACGGTAATTAGCCAATCAGGTTAGCGGTAGGTGATACGCCACTTGCCGGCATTTTTAGACCGGAGGATGAGTCACGCTAATACTTGTTCAAACAGGTCGGGAGACTTGTACAGCAAGAACAACAGCATCGACGCACAAGGAGCGGGTGATGCTGCGGTGTGTCAGCAGGTCTTCGAGATTATCATTTTCCTACTTTTCCTTTTTCATAATGAAATGTTTGTGAAAACTTGGAATGAATGAAGTGGATTTTAAAGACACATTAGTAAGTGAAGGTAGAATTCGCATGGACTTTCTTCCAAAAAGTATGATTCACTTGGAGAATTTAAGATCATTTCTACTTGAAAACTTTTCTATTGTCTAAAACATTGAATATTGTTCAAACTCAGTGAGATTATATGCTACAATACGGGTAAAACTTAACAAAATTGTTACATAGAAGAAAAATAGTAAGAGATTTAAAATAAATACTAGTTATAGATACTCCAAGGAAAAAAATTCACCTCTACTTTTCAATCGGAAAATCAATGCAAGTTGGAAATTTATGTTACTTCAAGAAAGACTTAGACAATTTACTTTGTAATAATATACGTTAAGGTGTCGTATTAACTCGTGCAATACATGCTGACTAAGGTTTATTTTACTTATCTAAGAAAGGTGAATTGGGGGAAAATATTAAATAAATTGTAGATATTAAATATATTGTAGATATGCATTTAAGTTTTGAAAATCACCTGCAAGACTTTTAAAACATCTTAAGAAAAATTGAATGAAACTTGCGAATTATATGTAAACTATATAACTTTTTATACTCTGAAAGGAAATCACAAGTAATTTAGTTAACTTTTTTCATGGTAACACTCATATTCAATGACATGTTTTTAAAATTTAACCTTCTTTACATGATAATAGTTATAAATTTTTTCAATCTCAGATGCGATATACTATTATTTCTAACATATATGTTACGAATTGTGTAAAGTTTTTAAAACTGTATATGCAAATCACCAATCAGAAACATAAAAATCTAACATCAATCAAACAAACTAAAATAATAAGATATTTTCCTTAGTGGAAATAGTTAACTACTCATGTGATGGAATATACTTAGAAAATTTAAATACTGAAAAAAGTTTGCTAGGCAAACTTAAAGAATATTTTTTTTTTCTTGTGAAAAACTAGCATAAATTTGGAAAATGTAGAGTTTGCTACTACGTAAAATTGAACATCATCTGGACAAACTAAATTATACATGAATTTTTTTTTTATTTGAGAGGTGCTGACAATATATCATTAATATAGAGATTTTTAACTTCCACCCATAATTTCTAAATAACTTATACATAAATTTCAGAAAAACTGAAACGGAATGTGTTTTACAAGAGGCTTATTTTGTAAGATGAATATTCAATATTAATATAACTGAGCAAAGTTCATTCCGGAAAAAACTTGTAAAAGATACTTATATTTTGAAAATAGTTTGAAATATCCTTTTAAATTTATGAATGCTCGCTTTCGAAAGACACAAATAAAACTGATATTACTCATGATAATTAACACATACATAACATTAGTCAAACAAAGTGAAATTTTTATTGCTTGTGACCGATAACTTTTCATTGAAGCAGAACTTACATAGGAAATTTGTGCAAACTTTTTCAACTTTTAAACCAAGTATCATGTAAAATTATAAATTACGATAGGAAATAGCACACTTCAGAATCGGAACAAGTCTTCTAGTTAAGCTAAATTTATTTCTCAAGGAATTGAAAGCATACCAGACAAGTCCTTATCATTTCGCATCTTTTCTCATGTTGCAAGAAGACATACTTTGTAAAAGATCGTCGTTGCACTTAACAAAAATCAGTAAAAATAAATATATTTTCTATGGCAAAGATAAAACTTCACAACTTAATTACTTAAATTTAGCTAAGTTGCATATGGTTTATTCACATAACTCGCATGTGCTTTGAATGGTAAGTATGATTATAACTTTTCACTAAATCTTGTAATATGTCAATGTATCTATGAGTATTTTTAGCAGTAAAGTACTTCCACATTTTAGTTTTAATACTTCTATTCCAACGCTCGAATATGTTTGCTTTCGACAAATTATATGTCGTGAAAAATCTAATCCCCTTCTTTTTTAACAAGGTCTGAAATAGATTATTCTTAAATTCCGTTCCCTGATCAGTCTGAAGTGATTTCGGAGTTCGCTGATCGAATATTATTTGAAAAGCTTCAACAATATCTATACCTCTCTTTCGTTTCAGAGGAATTAGCCATCCAAACTTTGATAGCACATCAATACAACTCAAAATAAAGCGATAACCATCATTAAACTTTTGAAGACTTGACATATCCACCAAATTCGCTTGCCATTGCTGATCAATGTTATAAACAATCACCCGATTCGTAGGAAATTTATGACGAATGGACTTGTGTAGAGTGTACGCATCCACCCCCTTTAGCCATTTCTGTATCGTTTTCTTGGGAATCTTTCTTCCTGAGGCACGGTATAATGCATCGATACCACCGAAACTTGCTACATGACCCGGGTCTTGATACGTCGCATTCATTACAGCAAGAAATTTTATTAACTCTTATCTGTATCCTAAGTCTTAACATTTTCACATTGAAATAGATAAGTTTCCAGTTTCATTGAGACGAAGCGTAAAATCGATAGCGAATCGATCACTACTACTTAAAAAATAAATAAATAATAATGCAACACATAAACAAATACACAAGTATGCAGTATTCACAACCTCACTCGATAGAACCATACTTGCAACTAACACATTCAACTATAAACTTTACCTTATAAAGAACAAAACTTGATAAAATTAATGTCCTTAAGATCATATCAATACCTTAAAATTCCTTGAAACTCCGTTTAAATGCAAAATTCCCACTATATCCCCTCTGTGACGTAACATAAATATTTTTCAAGCAAGAACGCTATCTTCAATTCCCCCCACGTGGTAATTTTTCTGCAAGTTTTAAAATTAGTTTAAATTATATTTTATAATCATTCATCAACTATTACTTAAATCTTTCCATTTCAACAAGTATCAACGTTAAAAACCCACGTGATAATTTTTCTATAAATAAATATTCATTTAATAAATAAGCGTCAATACCTTATCTGTTTAAATGCTAGATTCCAGCCATATCATCATTATGACGTCATGTGTTAAAAGCCAATGAGTTTATATTTTGCAATCGTTATCATCAGCTCAACTCGCAAACGCGTTGAAGCGTGTTGAAACATGCCTAGTCTCGCTCCCCACCCGCTCTGATCGGTTAGAACCAAGCAGCGCCCTCTACCATGAAATCTGATTGATCGGTGAAGTTACGTGATCGCCCCTCATATATAAACGCTACCGGTTGCCGTCTCGTCATTTCTACTTAGATTCCCGAGGGTGAAAGACGTTCATCGTGTTTGCTTAGTATTTGCTTATTGTGCATGTTTATCATATTTTGCTGCTACTTTAGTTTTTTTTTTCTGATTTCATCTGAATTATTCGGTAAGTAAATTTTTTATTATTTGTGAAATGTTAGTATCTTTTAAGTAATATATATATTAAAATGTGTTAAGTATGTTAAAGTAGTCGATTCAAGTATTACATAAAAATTATTTCCAACTTGTATTGAAAATGTATGTTTTTCTTTCGATATTTATATATATTTTTTAAATTTCAGTTATTTATAATGTCATCATCACGTTCTCCTTCTCCCATGGATATCGTTATGGAAGTTAATGACCAAGTAAGTGTTCTTTTAGTAATATATTTTTAAATTATGTTTGAATGCTTATAGATTGTATTTATTTCAAAATTACTTACTATGTATCTAAAAGAATATTCTTTAAATATGGTTAAACTTGTTGCTTTTAAGTAGATGAATGTTTAATGTCTAAGATAAATTTTAAACTGTGCTATTTAACGTCGCATAATTGATTTGTTCACTTAAAACTTTCTCAATTATATTTAAAATTCATGTCAATAATATATTCCTTAAAACTTTTTCTAAATGTTGTTCATTAGTATAAGATTCACGCCAAAATTTGTACTTGGTATTTTTTCTAAATGTCAATCACTTGAATATTAGTATAAGATTCACGCCAAAATTTTCAATGCTTAGTAGTTTTCAATGTTGTAACTATTCAAAGTCGCCCCAAATTCACGCTGAAATTTTCATTACTTTTTGTACTTAGTAATTGTCAGTGCTGTAACTATTCAAAGTTGCCCCAAATTCACGCCAAAATTTTCATTACTTTTATACTTAGCAATTTTCATTGTTGTAACTATTCAAAGTCGCCCCAAATTCACGCCCGATTTTTCTCTGACGTAAAAAACTTAGAATAATTTCTCAATATCTTACTTTAGGAGGTTGTTGTTGAATCTACTGCTGCTGGACCTTCTAATGCTGCATCCACCTCACGCGGTTTACATGTAAGTATTATTTCAATCATTTAGGTGAAATAATATTAACTTTTAAAACATGTTACTCAAAATTTCTATTTTCAACAGGTCTGTATCATCTGTCAGAAGGGTTTTACACAGAAATTTACTCTTAATCGTCATCTGAAAATCCATCAGAAAACTGTAAGTATTACATTCTAAAGATAAACTATTGTTTAGAATATGTTAAAATAGCTTATTTAAATGTTAAATAATTTTTTCAGGTACTTGCTGCTGGACCCTCACAACATGCTGCATCCTCAACTGCTGGACCTTCCAATGCTGGGAATTCCAATGTTGAACCTCATGTAAGTAGTAGTTTTTAAATTATAGTTTGCAGAGAGAGTTTTTTAGATACTTTGATTTAAAATAAAGTATGTTTCACAGATGTAGATAGTTTATAGAAATAAAGTATTTTTAATAAAAAATATTTTCAGATATTTTACAAATTAAGTAATTTTTAGAGAAGACATATTTTGTAAAATGTTTTAGATTAATATATTTGAAGATTTTTAATCCATTTTTTTTTTTTTTTTTAATAAAGTTTTTAGATATTTCTGCAAATAATGTGTTTTCATGAGAGCTTTCCAGAAGAAGATATTTTTAAATAAAGTTTTGGAAAAAATGTGTGGCCTTCAATAATTTTTTTTTTTTAATACTTAATAAAGATATAACTGTCATGTAACTATTTCTATCTTGCATACTTCGAATAATTTCTTGAAACTCATCCTAATTTTTTTTTTTTTTCAACAGGTCTGCGTTATTTGTGAGAAGTCCTTCATTCACAAAGGTCACTTCAACGTACATCTGAAGACACATTCAAGTGCTAAGGATTTCACTTGTAGAGTTTGCAACAAATCCTTCACCATCAACTCAAACCTCATCAGACATATGAAGACTCATCAATCTGCCACCCCTCATGCCTGTCCTGATTGTGGAAAAAGTTTTGGACGTAAAGATGTCATGATGCAACATCTGCTCACCCACCTTCGAGTTGCCCAAGTAGGAGGAATTCAACCTGCATCCCCTGCACCCAGAAGGAGGAGAGTAGAGGTGAAGACGTCTGATGTCTTTGCCACCCGTCATTTATTCCCGAGTGAAGAGGCAGTTGGAGACCTGCTTCTCTTCATTAGGGAAAGCACTCCCCAAGTTCAGGATGTGCTACAGGAAGAGTTGGGAGAGAAGAGGGCCATCAAGTGGTATGTTGTATCTAAAATCCGGTTCGTTCGCAAGAGTGATGAGGGAGACGAGGAATATGCCACACCCTATTTCCGGAGTAAGGTGCATATGGAGCTGGATGACAGCGACCTCCCTGAACACATCGACCAAGCCTTCGCCAAAATCAAGTCCTCCTTCGATGAATTCATCGAGCGGGGATCTGGATGGGTTCTCGATGAAATCATCCATTTGGAGGTGAAGACTGCTACATACCAACCTCTAGCCCCTGCCAGCCACTTCAAGTTGCCCAACAAGTTGGCAGCAAAGAAGGCCGTCCTCAACATCCAGAACGAAGACAGTAAATGTTTCATCTGGTCTGTCCTGGCTGCCCTCCATCCTGTTGCCTATGGTAACCATCCGTATAGGGTCGACCACTATGCAGAATACGAGCAGGAGCTCAAAATGGGAAATGTAAGCTGTCCCGTCCAACCCTGCAAGGTTCGTTTTGTGGAGGCACTGAACAACCTCCGCATTAACGTCTACGGCTATGAAGATGATGAGATATTACCTCTATACATCTCTAAGAGGGAGGATCCTGAGGTTATCAACCTACTTTACATCATAGAAGGAGAGAGGCAGCATTATTGTCTAATTAAGAGTATGTCCAGGCTTCTCACCAACCTCACTAAACACAAGGCTACTAGCTTCTATTGTTATAGCTGTCTGCATCGTTTTGCCAAGGAGGAGACTCTCAAAGCACATGTCCCGTACTGTAATGAGCACTCACCCCAGCACATCAAGATGCCGACTCCAAAGGACTGTGTACTGAAATTTAGTCAGTACAAGTTTACCCAGAAAGTCCCGTATATCATATACGCGGACTTTGAGGCCTTGGTGGAGAAGTTGGATGACACCACCCCCTCCAGCACTATGAAGATAGCTACCCACGTCCCCTGCGGATACGCCTATGTCATTATAGGTCCAGATAGTAAGCCGACCAAACCCATCTCTGTCTACAGGGGAGAAGATGCAGTGGACCACTTCATCAGTAGTATCATTGCAGAGAAGGACGAGCTGGCGGTGAAGCTGACCACCATTGTCCCGATGAAACTCACTCCCCAAGACCAGCATGCTATTAATGCTGCAACGCACTGTGGTCTCTGCAAAGGCCGACTAGGAACTGATCGGGTGAACGACCACGATCACTTGACCGGTCAGTTCCGTCAAGTGCTCCACAATGAATGCAACCTTGCCTTCAGGTTGCGGAAAATGATTCCCTGCGTCTTCCACAACCTGAAGAATTATGATTCGCATTTGATCATGCAGGGGCTAGGGAAAGTGGCTGATCATGACATTGGAGTCATCCCTACAACGATGGAGAAATACATCTCCTTCTCCATCACCAAGAAACTTGACAAGATCCCGGTAACTCTCCAGTTTATTGACAGTCTCCAGTTTCTGAATGCCTCACTTCAGAAACTTGTCGATAATCTGGAGAGAGACAAGTTTCACATTTTGAAGAGTTCTATCGCATCTAACCATGGTACGTAATATAGTCAATGTTAATATTATATAAATGTTCTCTTAACAATATCATTTAATTTTTATTTTTTCCTTAGATCTCTTGCTGAAGAAGGGAGTGTACCCTTATGAGTACATGGACTCGTTCACTAAATTTCAAGAAACATCTCTGCCACCTCAGCAAGCCTTCTATAGCACCCTTACAAACTCCTCCATCACCGATGCAGATTATTACCACGCTCAAGCTGTTTGGGAAGCTTTCGGCATCAAAGACCTTGGCGAATATCATGACCTGTACGTGAAGACGGATGTGCTCCTCCTCGCAGACGTATTCGAGAATTTCCGCCGCCTAACTCTAGACTTTTACCAGCTAGACGCCGCTCACATGATGACGTCTCCGGGGTTAGCGTGGCAAGCCGCTCTCAAGATGTCAGATGTCGGTTTGGATTTATTCACCGACATCGACATGCACCTCTTCATAGAGAAGGGTATTCGGGGAGGTGTCTCCGTCATCACCCATCGTCATAGCCAGGCAAACCATCCAGGCTGTCCTGAATATAATGCTGCTGAGGAGAAGAAACATATATTGTACCTGGATGCCAATAACCTCTATGGTAAGCATTAATTTACTTTAAAACTGTCATTTTTTATTTAGCTTCTATGTTAATATTGAATGATTTAATTGGATTTTTCTTTCAGGTTGGGCCATGTCTCAATACTTACCTGTTGGTGATTTTCAGTGGGTGGACCCTGAAAACATCTCTACTCAAACCATCTTGGACCAAGCAGATGATGCAGATGAGGGTTTCATTCTAGAAGTGGATCTCGACTATCCTGCTGAACTCCACGATCTCCATAATGATTATCCTCTGGCTCCCGAACGCTTCACCATAAAGCCAAATATGCTGTCTCCTACCGCCCTCGAGATTTTGGAAGAAATGCAGATGAAGCCAGCTTCTTCCAGCGATAAACTCGTTCCGAATCTTCAGTCAAAGAAGAATTATGTTATACACTATCGTAATCTGAAGCTATATCTTTCCTTGGGACTGAAACTAACTAAAGTCCATAGAATTCTAAAATTCTACCAACAACCTTGGCTGAAGGACTACATAGCATTTAATACGGAGCAGAGAAAACTGGCCAAAACATCGTTTGAAAAAGATTTCTTCAAACTTCTCAACAATGCGGTGTTCGGGAAAACTATGGAAAATCTGAGGAATAGAGTGGATGTTCAGTTGGTGAACAACCCGCATAAAGCCAAGAAACTGGTCGCGTCTCCTGCCTTCCATGCCTTCACTGAGTTTGATAACAGCTTGGCAGCAGTACAAAGAAAAGTGAAGAGTCTCACACTTAATAGACCCATTTATGCAGGTTTCGCCATCTTAGAACTGAGCAAGGTTTTAATGTATGATTTCCACTATAATGTCATCATGAAGAGGTATGGAAGTAATGCCCGCCTACTATTCACCGACACAGATTCACTCACCTATGGACTCACTACCCCAGATCTGACTGCTGACTTACAGCAGTTAAAGGGATTTTTTGACTTTTCTGACTACCCATCAGATCATCCTCTACACGATGTGTCTAACAAGAAGAAGATCGGTTACTTTAAGGATGAACTTAACGGAAAATCTGCTTTGGAGTTCATAGGGCTTCGTTCCAAAATGTATTCCATTTTAAGCGAGTGTGGTGAGAAACAAACGGCCAAGGGGATCGCAAGAGCAGCTCAAAGACAGCTAAAACATCAGACCTATAGAGACTGTCTTCTCAATCGACAACCTTCGTCTGTGGTTCAGCATCGGATCGGTAGTGAAAAACATCACATTTTCTCCATCCAGCAAAGAAAGCGAGCGCTATCGGCATTTGATGACAAGCGATACCTGTTGGAGGATGGTGTAACTAGTTATGCCTATGGTCACTACAAAATTCCTTAAATTTAATTCTTCTAACTTAATTTTTCGCAATTCATTAACTATAGTCATTATTTTTACTAAAATATTACATTAACTTAATTTTTATAAAAACTAAAATTAGTATATTTTCAGGATTTTGTTAGTGACCATTAAATTTAATTTTGGGAAATATACGTTCCCCCAAGTCTTCTTCAAAAAACTGGACACTCTTAAATTTAATTTTTAATGTAACTCTATTCTAGAAATAGTTTGTGTCCTACATTAATCTTTTAGACTAAAACTTTAAAATTGTTAAGAGGTGAAGATATCTTCTTAAAGGATATCATCGGATGGTTGATTAGGGACCTCAAGTTTCAAAGAAATATACGTTCTTTGGAACATTTTTTTTTTGTTAGGGTGGAGTGAGGCGGTACCAATTCTTCCTAAAAGAGGTATCGGGCTGGAGGTGGGTCCTCACCTTTAATAAATAATTTTTCAAAATTTATTAATTGTAATTCTAAAGTCTTAACTTATTCAAAATTAGTTAGGGAAGGGGGGTGGGTAGATGAGTTACCATGAAGGCAACGTCCGATAGTCGATATTTTAACAATTGTTTGGTAAAATATTGAAATGTCACGTGTAGCTCGGGGTTAGGGTTCTTTAGACCCTTAGCAAATGGCCTTCCTTTTATTAACTTTTCAAATTTAACATTTTTTTTTTTTGTATAACTTTGTTGCAGGTATTTTAACTTGGCTAAAGGATATGTAAGTAACTCGCTAGAAAACCAAACAGTCAATCAGGAGTTAACTTTTGGTCACATGTTTAAAACTTATCAGTCACAAGCGAGCATTTAGCTGACCGATCAGAACTCGTTGCCAACACCTGAAAACTAAATTTGGTATATATCCAATGTTATCACCACTTAAAACGTAAATCTTAACATAGAATGACGTCATACCCACTGTGACGTCATTAGTAAAAATACCTATCACTCTAACTTATTCGTTTAGAAGCAGCCCTAGAACAATTCAGCTCCATCTTAAAGGTAAATCGACACTAAAAAGTGTTGCCATCGCTCTAAACTTTGATATACAACACATTATGACGTCATACTTACTGTGACTTCACGCAATAAAAACCTATCATTCTAACTTATTCATTTACAAGCAGTCCTAGAACAACTCAACCCTGTCTTAAAGGTTAATCGAAACTAAAAAGTGTTGCCATCGCTCTAAACTTTAATATAAAACACATTAAGACGTCATACCTACTGTGACGTCATACACAAACAGCTTATAATGAAACTAAAACAACAGCAGGAGGGGAACAACTCAACTCCCGGTCACGTGACTTCCGGTGACGTCACTTCCTGTGACGTCATATCCGGTCACGCCCCCTTTCGGTCACGCCCCCATACCATACCGTCGCTCGGTCGATCCATGGCCCAGGAGCCCCACTTTCTAACTACTTGGGATGCATTGATTGGGATAAGTTCACAATAATAATTGATTGTAAAGGATAGATGCATAATTCAGAAAATAGAGCATTTCATATATATATATACACAAAAGTAAACTTTTGATATTTTTTTTCTTTCTTGCATGATTTCATCTATCGTATCTTAGACAATTCGGATCTTACAAGTTTTATTGAGACAAAGTTTACGGTTAAAATACTCCATTCAAGTAAGATTTATATGTAAGTATGTAAATGTATATAAATTACAAATATTTTAAAACATATTTCATTCACTGAGATATCAAAAATACAATCAATGACAAAAGAGCAGATGTAAAGTTTCAGTTTAAAAAGAAAAAATAAATTTCGGGAAAGAAAGTTCTGGCATTTTATTTCATAACTAGCTAAATACCCGTGCTTCGCTACGAAATTTAAACATGTGCAATATTTTAGCTAGCTGTGAGGCCTCGCGTTGCGGAAATCTGTCATTCGTGTATAAGACCCAGTTTTTGGCGCTTCGCTCGCAGGAAGGTTCATTGCTACGCAAAATCGAGCTCGCTTCGTTCGCTGACATGGACACGTAAACACAGGCTTATTTCACTCGTTCATTGCTATGCAAGCCAGGGCCTATTCTAACGGGCAGTCGTGGCTCATTTGGGCAGTCATAAATTGAAAATGGGCAGTCGTAAATCTAAAATTGGGCAGTAGTAAAAAGTAAAGGAAAAAACACTGCAAGCCAATAATTTTTTCCTTTCTTCCCCTCCCTAAATTTTCCGTATTCTTTGTTTTCTTTTATCAACTTATTAAAGCTTCAGAGATGCCAGTTCAAAATGTACAGCCGATTGCGAGCTATGAGCATTATCTCCTTAATTCCTTATTATCAGAAGAAAAACATTGGGATGAAATTTTTTTTCCAATAATGGGAGTTACTCAAGAAACGCATTAAAAATATGACACAGTTGAAATTGGTTCAAAATATCTCAAATTATGGTCCTACCAACTTTCATTCCTATTCTTCGAACTCGAAGGATACATTAAATTAGGCAAATACACTCTTACTTATAAATATAGATTTGGTGACATTACATTATTAAGCCCAACATTCAAATATTTTTTTCAAACTTTTACTTTGAATGTGTTTTCTTTAAGTTCTTTTTCTTAAAAAGTGAAGAAAAATTCCTTTTGCGTGTGCGCATTTTATTTTAATTCAGAAAATTATTATTAATCTGCAAGTAATTTCTTTTTCCAATTTGATGACCTCCCGGCCGACTCAAAATACTTTTGCCGACCAAACGGTATAGTGGTTAGCGTGCTAGCTTCTAGACCGCGAGGTTGCGGGTTCGAGTCCCGTGTGTTGGCATGGGTGTTTGTAAATGTATGTTGGCTTGTCTAATGACGAAATGTTTCGGCGCATTATAGCCCTCGTGTTGCTGACGGCGCCAGATAATCTGAATACAACCAACCAATTACAATTTGATGACAAATGCTTTTTATTATTATTTTAAAATAATATTCTTTTCTTGCTAATATGCATGAGGACTTTTTCATTCGATTTTATATTTCCTTTGTTTGTTCATTTAACGACGTTTTATTTCATTGGGATCTTTTTTAGCCTTGTAGCTTAGTAAGGCCATCATAGCATGCATATGTGTATAGTAAAGAGTTCAAAGATTCATAGTTCAGACCAATTTAACACACAAACTTCAAGATAAGATAGTTTTGGCACACAAAAAGAATTAATTTTAAGAAAATCTTGCGACAAGAAAAGAGTGTGACAAAATTGTTTGCATTACTACAGGACAAGGACAAGGTGGAGGTCTTTTACAGAACATTATCTTCCAACTTCCTCAATAAATCTAGTGTCCCTCGATCCTGCTCCCCATATTTCCGGTCAACACTCCACCCCCAGGAATGTGGTTTGAAGGGGACTTTTTTTTCTTATCTTTACGCTATATTTTTAGAGGGCCAGTGATTTGACAACAGTTTATTCTAAGGAACGAAACAGTTTAATTGTGTGCTTTCAGCAGCAATGGCGACTGGTAATCTTTTATAATGTTTTTTTTTTTTTTTCATAATAAAATAATCTAATTACACAACTGCGTACGATTGACTCTTGAAACGTCACAATGAAAAGGTGTATAACATTTTAAAATAAATATGAAATATATAGCAGGATACGAGATTAACGTATTAAAAATCAATTTATTGTTATATTCAAAGATAAATTATCAGTAGATATGGTATTTAGTTATTAAGCTGAAAGTTTGTTATTTAAGCCACAGCTGAATTAACAAATCTAATTCTACGAACTAGACCCACCTAATGGCTGTGAGGTTAGTACTCTGATATCGCATGCCAAAGGTACCGGGTTCGAATCCTGGATTATGAATGGATGAACGTTGTGGATCGGAAACTAGGTCACATCAGGATTAGCCGTTATTGTGCAAAAAATAGTTCATTGAGCGTACAAATTAACCAACTGTGAAACTAGAGATTTATTAATAGAAATGAAGCGTAATTTTTAGCATTTTAACACATCCATTTTAGTGGAGATACAAGTCCACAACATGGATATTTTGAGTTCTTTTTAAGAAAAATAATTGCATTTACAATTACTTAAAAAAATAGTTTTAAATTTGTAATAGCTTTTTTGAAATATAAAGCATATACTTGACATCTTGATGAGTAAATCTTTAACATTAATTAATTGTGGAATATAACTCTTTAAACTTGGGAATCAAGTATTGGGAAAAGCTTATAAGTAAGAAAATGCGTCAAGAATAAACTTTTTGGTCAATTTTTAATAAATCACACATAGGGACCTCTAATCCTAAGCAATCCAATTGGACTTCAAAAAATCAAAGTCTAGATTAATGAAGGTGATTTGATTCACAATACCTGAATGTAGTATGCATTTAGTTAATTTCACAGACACTTACTCTGGCTCTATAAAATACTTACCGACTGGTATTTTGACTGATTAAGGAGGTATGTTAAAAATTAGAAAGAAGAAGAAGAAAGAAAAAAAAAGGGAAAAAAAACAACGTAAATGCCTTTTTTCCTTCAACCAATAGCCCTTCTATTTTCTACCCGATAAAATGTTTTAGAGAGGATGACTCAATGTACTTATTCGTTAATTGTAAACATTTAATATACATTTATGATATTTTTTAAACAAGTGTTTTGTCAATTGCCGGATAAGAAAAAATCTTTTACACTTTCGACGGATTATTACATTCTTAACACGAGAGAAACCTTTTCTGACAAGACAGGGGTTTAGTCACTTGGTGAATACTTCAATGGTTAGCTATTACTAAATTCAAAACATAACCTATTTATATCACTGGTGACTTTATTAGACTATTTATTTTTAAGGAAGAGGGGAGATGGGGGGGGGGGGGGAAGAGGATGGAATTTTGTAATGGGCAGTCGTAAATTTTGCTTAGAATAGGCCTTGATGCAAGCAAAGGCTAGCTTCGCTCTCTGAAAGGTTCATTGCATGCGTAAGCATAAGCTCGATTCGCTCTCTGAAAGGTTCATTGCTGCGAAAGCATTAAGCTCGCTTCACTCACTAAAATCTAATACTTACGTACTTAATATTGGAAGCCTCTCTTTTGTCAAGAAAAACAAAATTCCCCGTTAATACAATAATACAACACCCCTTTAAGGTTATTTTAACACGTGTTTGTGGAAAGCAAAATTAGAGGCTAAAACTACTTATGTTGAAACTTTAAGAGATCTAGGCCTATTCGAAGTCGCTTTTTGTAAAAAAAATAATTGAAAAACAAATTAAAATTTTAACATTCTTTTTATCAGTCCAATTAGAAGGCCAAAACTACTTGTGTTGAAAATTTCAGAAATGTAACCCAATCACAAATCGCTTTGTAAAATATTTGTTATTTAATTAATAAAAAAAATAATTAAATTCCGTTTTTTAAAAATCCAATTAGAAGGCCACAACTATATATGTTGAAAATTTCAAAGCTGTAGCCGTATTTGAAATCGTTTTGTAATATATATATTAATTAAAAAAATTAATTAAAAAGAAACTAAATAAAAATTTAAAATTCTGTTTTTCAAAAGTCCAATTAAAAGGCTAAAACTACTTATGTTGAAAATTTCAGAGCTGTAACCCAATTAGTAGTCGTTTTGTAAAATGTTTATTAATTAATTAAAAAAATTAATTAAAAAAGAACAAAATAAAAATTTAAAATTCTGTTTTTAAAAGTCCGATTAAAAGGCCAAAACTGCTTATGTTGAAAATTTCAGAGCTGTAGCCCTATTAGATATCGTTTTGTAACATATTTATTAACTAAAAAAATTAATTAAAAAAGAACTAATTAAAATTTTAAAATTCTGTTTGTGATGCATAAAATTAGAAGGTCAAAACTACGTATGCTGAAAATTTCAGAGCTCTACTCCAATTTTAAGTAGGTTTCTATAGACATACAGCTTGTTTTATTATTATAGATGAATTGCAAGACTGCAAACTTGAATTTATTGAACAAGAAATTTAAATAATTTATAGAATATTTAACTAAAATTTCAGGAATTAATAATGGAATGCCATAAGAAATTTATGTACGAGACTTCTTTATTTTAAATGAAGATAACCTTACCTCACTGTCCTATTAATACAAAAGACTTCTGTTTAATAGCAAATGCCTTTATGTAATTGAAATTTATCAAAAATTTATCACTATTTCTCAGTAATTATTTGAATGTAAATGAAATATATAACAAAAAAATTTAAATACTTATTTATTTTGATCTAAAAAAAAAAAACTATTGAAATATTACACTTGGTCTATAAGATGAATTTTAGGACAAAAGGGATTTAATATTTTGATGATGGAAAAAGTATTCCGATTTTTTTTTAAATAATTAAAAAAATCAAACATGTGCATAGTTTTTTTCCCCTCATCAATTTTGAATTTGTACATCATTTATAAGAACTAAAATTATTCGAAGCTTTTTAGATAAATTTGAAATTGTTTTCAAAATAGATGAGCTTATAAATTCTTCCAACTTCTCATAATTTTTTAATATAATTGTCATTAAGTAAAAATATTTTGTGACCAGCATTAAAAAATACTTCGACCTGCATCAAAACATTCTTTTATAAAATATTTTAGAAAAAGATACAAGCTAAAAATGTTTGATAAGCTTTTAAATATAAGATAACACACACTTTTAATAAAACACTAAACACTTTCCATTAGTTATAAGAAAATGTTTTATTAACTCAACATACATTTAATTTATTCAAAGACTAGAAAATGGAACAGTATTTTATATATTCTCCCATTGTTAATCAGTTTAAGAATATTGAGCATGTATTTAAAAATAATTTTAAAAATTCATTATTGCAGGATCAGTGAGAAGTTTTCTCTTTCCTCGTGAATTTCTGATTGTGAAGCAGTGTCAGGTTCTGAACGGCAGTGAGTGTTGACTGCTCGTTTTGGCCGGTCACTAAATGACGGTCCACAACAACATGAACTTCATCTGGTTCAGAGCCTAGAAAATTTATTCGACAAGTTAGCAAATGTTAACCTAAAAATTCCAAGCACACTTTCTCAAAATAATGTACAATATAAATTGAGACATAAGTAATTGAAGTGGTTTAAATATATGAAAGCTAAATTTCCCTTAATTTTAAGTTTCTTATTCTGGTTTCTTAAGGGTCTCCTTTAATCCATTTTAGACATATGACTTGTAAGTGCAGTGAGTGTTCCAAAGTCGACCATATCAAACTTTCCATTAGAAATCCTTTCGTATAACCTCAAACCAGATCTTTGTTACAAAAAACTGTAATATCTTTATTATTTTAAAGTTTCATCATAGTTCTTGATAGGTAAGTATATTAATCGTGGCTATAAGGGCCTACAGTTATTATCTCATAACACCATTTCATTAAACATTATAGTACAGGAGGCAGCGACACTCTTGGATCAGTTATTTTACACCGACTCAATTGTGTAACAATAGTGGCTAACTTATAGGCAATGTCAAAAATCCAATTCAGCTGGCACCTCCGCGGTGGGTGTAGGCAGAGAATCAGTCAGAACATGTAAAAAAATAAAAAAAATAAAGCTATTTTAAGTATATTATTATGACCCTTAAAATATTTTAAGTAAAAAGTTATTTTGAGTATCGTAAGAACAAAAAAGAATGTTCATTATTTTGCAAGTTATGACATATTTGGCAATCGCATTTAATTCAACTAATTAAAAGTTGATTTTTTTTAATAATTTTGGCAATTTTTTTGCCCAGTTGACCAGTATATTCATAATCTACTAACATTTTTCTGCCTTCTATAAAAAATTCAGACCGATGTTCGATGAAGTACTACCTAAATTTGCAGTCGCTTTTCAGAAGATTTGTATTCGCCATAGGCTATGAAGTGGTTGAGCGCTCTGGCTGACCACCACTTCCATGCCGACTGAACATTATTTATTTGGTTAATATTTAAATAATTATATGGTGTACAATTTTCAGCCAATGTAAAATAATTTTAAAAAATGTGTTTTTTAACATAAACAAACGAGAAGCTGAAGAATAACCCACCCTCAGAATATCAACAGAATGCCTAAAAACCTCATAAAATAGTCCAAATAACATGTTAAAACAAATTTCAGCAGGAGTAAAATAACTATTTTTTTAATGACTGCTTCTCCACCTACACCCACCGTGGGAGTGCCAGCTGAATTGAATTTTTGACATTACCTATAAGTTAGCTAACTATTGTTACACAATTCAGTCGGTGTAAAATAACTGACCCAAAAATCACTGCTTTCCGTTCTACTAGCAGAAAGCTCCTTATTAACACTGCCTTTGCACTGCATTGATATATATTTCTGTGTTTGCTCTGTATAAGGTGTGGGGTTCAAAGTCCAAAATTGCACTTTTCAGAAAAAAAAACACAATGTCTTCTTTGGCCTACAGAAAATCTCTAAGATTGGAAGGTCTAAAATATTTCCTTGAGCCATTTCTTTAATCATGAAAGGATATTTCTTACCAGTGTATTATTGTCGAAAGCTCCTTATTAAAACTGCTTTGCACTGTATCTCTCAATATATAAAGCAAAACCCTCACTCACTCGTCACTCTGAAAATTGATACAAATGCCAACATGGACAAACATGGAAAAAGTAAGCTATTTTAAAAAATGTGTTTTTTAACATAAACAAACGAGAAGCTGAAGAATAACCCACCCTCAGAATATCAACAGAATGCCTAAAAACCTCATAAAATATAATATAATATTCAAAAGTTCCATTTCAAATACAGGCACAACTCTAATATATGGTACTAATATCAACAAGGATTGTATAAGATGTGGGGTCTAAAATTGCACTTTTCAGAAAAAAAACACTATGTCTTCTTTCAGCTACTGAAGATCGCCAATGTTGCAAGGTCTAAAATATCTTCTTTAGCTATTTCTTTAACCTTGAAGTGGATGATGAATGTTTCTATTGAAGCGTTTTTATTTTTTTCAATCAAAACACATGAGATTTTTACACTCCATATGCATCCATTAGTTGACTTTAGGTTAATTTATCTTTATATTAATTGAAGGACTGAAAAGCAGAGTGGTCAAGTGACTTTTCTTAATTTTCGAGAAAATACACTTTACAACTTCTTATTTATATCTAATTATATGAAAACTAGTGATATCTTCATTCCAGATGTTAGTATTTGAACAACAAATAATTTCCGTAGAAATTTCATATAAATAAAAAACTTTAAAGTGTATTTTCTCAAAAGTTAAGAAAAGTCACTAGGATCCCTTTGCTTCTCAGGTCCTCAATTGTAAGATGAAAGGTTTTGACTCCCTCTCTAGTTTTATTATATTCGTCATAAATAGCTGTTATTAAGTGTGGAGAAACAAACTGGAAATAAGTGGCAGAAACAAGTTACTTAACACTCTATACAAATTTTCCCAATTTATTATCGTTGTGTAAAGAGTGTTTTTTATTGGATTATAATTCCTTTTATACAAACACATTTGCAAAAAAAACACAAAAAAAAAAACACAAATATTCATTGATAAACAACTAGGTTTGGCAATGGAATTTGACTTAGCTCTTTATAGCCTGCAGTAGTTCTTTATTTTTCAAACATTCCTATGATAATAGCTTATTTTAGTCCATTTTTGACACCCTTTACACAGCAAACACAGTAGTGTAATACAGAGAAAACACCATAACAAAACTTATCTAAAAAATATTTTTTATACTATCCTAAAGTAAAATGGCTTGTTTTCACACTTGTTCTTCTCATTAAAGAGACCCTCCAAACAAAATCAGTAGTTTCTCATACCTCAATTGAGTTTTAATATCTCTTATCAAACTACATATAATCACATTCTATTGCCATAAAAATATCACCAAATAAGGTAACCAATTCGTACAAGTTTGTTTTTGACCAATAGCTTGTTACCTTTTCTAGTAACCATCAAATTTTCATAATATTGAACTTGATCATTAATTTCGTTAAAAATAAAATGGCAAACTAAATAAATGGATAGCTGAAAAAATTTTGGAAGAAAGAAAAGTTCAGGTTAATTATTTTACGGCTTAACTCTATACAACTAAACTTAAATCAGTGTTACTGTGTAACTAATTATTCGACTCAAAGACTATGAATGGACAGTTCCCGCATTTAATATTTTTTTATTCAATTGTAAATGTTTCAAAAAAGCCATAAACACCAAAATTACTGCTAACTGAACTTTTTAATTTTTTTTAATTTGCAACCTAAGTTTGCTTGTTAGATTTTGGCAGGAAAAAGACACATTTGGCTCGAACTGAATACAATACCATTTCATCTGAAACAACTTGACTTGAAACGCAGCAGCGGAAACCAGTTTTGCAAGTTTCTCACAAATCGTGCCAACCGATACGGGAAAAGGCCTATCCTCTACCAGAGTTCATCCTAGAAATGAAAAAGGGCAGGGTGCTATTTTCCAAAAAAAGGGCAATTCCTGTTTACAAGGGCACTTTTATGGCAAATTGCAGAAATTTGCAAATGCGTTTTCTGCCACAATTTCAATATTGTTACACTTTTCTACCATGATAAATAATTTTCAATATTCTACAGAAAAAAAATAATAATGAAAAAATCAGTGAATCAAAAACTCGCTCAGAAACTTAAAATATATCAAAATACTGATAAAATGCTTCAGTCCTAATTCTGCTGGAATGAGACAGAAAATTATTAAAATTAAAGTGCAATATACACAGTAAAATTGTCATCAAATAGTAATTTTTATAAAAATATCAATTTATAATACAGTAAAATTAAGATAAGAATGTTTTAGTATAATAAAAATGTTTTAAGATAAGAACTTTTCACTCTTCCAAAATTTTCTAAAGTTTGAATGAATCAACCTTAAACTTCATCTCTTAGGTTTGCCATTGTTAGATAGAGAATAGAGTTTCTTCAAATTTAACATTATTCATTGTGGGATATCACAAGGGGTATATCGACTAAAGAACTTGGACTATGTAATGAAATTTGTGCATTTTTTTATTTTCCAAATCGGATCAAATTTAGCGTCAAAACGGCGATTTTTTGCTGTGCGTGCCGCTAATATGTAAGCTGTAATAGAAGTTTTATTTTTTAAAAAATCGAAAATAATCTGGGATTTTGATTGCATTCCTGTTATGTTTAATTTTAAATATGAAACGGATGTTTTGAAATTAATGGGTAACAGGTAAACTATCAAAAACAGCCCCTAAATTTAACAGGAGGACATCGCGATTACACGTGTCCAAACGGAAATATTCTTTTTAAATTCTTAGTGTAAACATTTGATGGTTATGCACCTTTAACTAAGTTAATCAAGTCTTTCAAATTCCTTTCTTCTCTATTTTGAAAGAGGCATGGTAAAAATCCAGCGAAATACACTTAATCAAAACATGTACGAAATGGCCATCAGAGTTTACTAATGTGCACTTGGAAATTGTAAGACGGCTCCCTACAATCCACCTACTAATGAAGTACGTTATATGGACATCTACTCAATGGTTTCAGTCCCTGATATATACGTTGCGCGTTTGAACATGAATGCGTACGCGCGACAGACGATTTCAGTAGGGGTGATCCCAGTGGTGGCGCTAGGAATTGCCCGATGAGGGGGCTATCCATCCCCGACAGGGGGGGGGGGGGGGCTAAGGAATTTTTTTTTAAACTTAAATATTTTAAAGCAAACTAAAACTAGAAAATCATAGATCAAAGTCAATTTTGCAGCATAATTATAATATATTACGACTTTAGTAACACAACAGTCTATAATAATAAAACAATCTGTGTGTTTGTCTATCTGTCTGTGGGTCTATAGAAACCTACTTAAAATTGGAGTAAAGCTCTGAAATTTTCAACATAAAAATTTTTGGCTTTCTAATTACATGTATGTCAAACAGAATGTTAAAATTTTAATGAGTTCTTTTTTAATTAATTTATTTTTTACAAAGTGACTTCAAATAGAGATACAGCTCTCAAATTTTCAATACAGGTAGTTTTAGCCTTCTAATTGAACTTTTGAAAAACAGAATGTTAAAATTTCAATTAGTTATTTTATAATTAATTTTCTTAATTAATTAACAAATTTTTTTACAAAACGACTTCTAATGGGGCTACAGTTCTGAAATTTTCAACATAAGTAGTTTTGGCATTCTAATTGGACTTTTGAAAAACAGAATTTTAAATTTTTAGTTTGTTCTTTTTTAATTAATTTTTATTAATTAATAAATATTTTACAAAATGATTTCTAATAGGGTTACAGCTCGGAAAATTTCAACAAAAGTAGTTTTAGCCTTTTAATTGGACTTTTCAAAATCAGAATATTAAATTTTTATTTAGATCTTTTTTTAATTAATTTTTTTAATTAATTAATAAACATAGTACAAAACGACTACTAATAGGGTTACAGCTCCGAAAATTTCAACAAAAGTAGTTTTAGCCTTTTAATTGGACTTAAAAACAGAATATTAAATTTTTATTTAGTTAATTTTTAATTAATTTTTTTAATTAATTAATAAACATAGCACAAAACCACTACTAATAGGGCTACAGCTCTGAAATTTTCAACATAAGTAGTTTTCAGTGAGCGAAGCGTGCTCGATTTGGCGTTGCGATGAACCTTCTTGCGAGCGAATTGCCAAAAGTTGGGGCCTATACACCAATGACGGATTTCTGCAACGCGGGGCCTCACAGCTGGCTAAAATATTGCACATGGTAAAATTTCGTGGCGAAGAACGGGTATGCAGCTAGTGTAATATGAAACAAATTTATGCTGACAAATAAAGATGTATTATTGTTATCAAAAATGTGTAGATGTTTACTTTTAGGGAACAGTTTGTAAAAATTTTGTAAAATTTTTTGTAAAAATTGTAAAAATTTTGCCTACTAAAATAAATAAACACAGTAATCTTACAAAGATAGAAAAATAATTTTTTTCTACAAAAAAATAAATAAAAGAAGGCTGTAGTTCTCATTTTACCCTTGGTTAGTCAAGCAACCTTTTTTCACGTGGTTAGTCGCGTGAGGGACAAATGTCCACCAAATTCACATTTTCGTGCATACTATTAAGTCTGTGACCAAATATCAAAGAAAATGGGTATTTTAATTAAATACGCAATATTATTGAACAGAAAACAGAATAAAATAAAAATTAAAAAATATTTTTAAATAACTTTAAAAAAAATAATAACTGTAAGAAGGCGTTGGTTAATAACTCTGTTATGTAAAACTGTTTGAATATTTGTATAATGTTATATGTAATTGATTATAACACAAAATCCGCTAGGAAATATCAATCGGGTACAAAATTAAATCTAAAATCAAAAAATGTACAATTTATGTACTTATACAACTTATAATTATCTTATATATTATTTCTAGATGGTGGTTTTTTTTTTGTTTTTTTTTCCACAATTCCTTTTCTTCCCTATATATCAGGCGCGTAGCCAGGGGAGGGATATCGGGATATATCCCTTCCTGAAATTTGTCAGTTTGTAATTAGAACGCAAAAACCAAAGGCTTTTTTTTTTTTTTTTTTTTTTTTTAACATGGTAAATTTATTTAAAATGTTTTTAATTTTCTATACATACATAGAAAAAATACCTGTAATTAAATATATTTGGCATTAATAACACAAATTATTGCTATGTCTTGATTAGTTATAAAATTCCATATCCCCAAACGAAAAAAAAGTTTGGCTACGCCCCAGCTTTATACAACACAAAAATTGATGATAAATGATAGACCGATTTAAAGGCTATGACCTCTGCTTCTGACTAATAGTTCATTTGCCATTGCGCATGGTTTGAAAATCGAATTTAAAAAAATCACAAGAAGTCCAGACATTTTGGGCTGCTGAGATACTTATATTATCTTATCAATAGAATAAAATATCTTAATCTGATAAACTACTAAAAAATTAATTCTATGCAATGATTTTGATTATTGGTTTCGGACAGTTCCAAAAACAGTAAAACAATTGAAAGTTCTAAGCAAAGTGTTTTTTTTTCAAAAATAACATTGAAATCATTGCATCTATATTCATAATAAGTATGAAATAAAAATATCTAAGATTTGAAATTTTTAACTAATTATTAAGAATAAGTAATAGTACAAGTTGAAAGCAACTTTTTTTTAAAATGAGAAATACATCCTCAGTTGTAAGGAGATATGATTAGTTCTTCAATCATCAAACATATTTTTATGTTTTATATTACAAGTAATAACAATAGGCAATATAATGACCCTTGAAAATAGCACCGGTTTATTTTTGTTCCGAAAGAGCTTATTGATCATTTATGATTGCAATGAAAATATCGAGTTAAGACAGAAACTTTATTTTCAGCTATTTCGTTTTATACCCAATACTACGTAATTAAAAAATCTCAATTTAATTCTAAATAAAAAAATAAAAAAAAAAATATATCGAATACGGACACTTTATGTTTTGGGACTACATAATTTTTCACTGAAGATTTTGATATTAAAAGAATTTATTGCTAGGCAAAAACCTTGCGAATCATTCCAGATAAAAAAAAATCATCACATACCCTTGCTGCAGGATGGTTCTGGAGATATTCTTTAACGTAATCAAAGATCTTCAAATCTGTTTTTTGGTTTTTTAACTTAATCGTTGTCAAAAAGTTCGAAATAAAAACAACTATCAACTTTGTAACTTAAGCATTTTGTCCGCTTTAAGGACATCGTTTATTATAAATGCAAAGTAGCAAAAAAAAGTAAAACTTAGAATAAGTAAACGTTTCAACTACAAAAACTGTGTTACTGGTTCAATTCAAAGAGACGCACGTGCTTAGTATCGATGAGAAAACAAAATAATGCTGTCGATAATTCCCGAAAAAAAACTAAACAAAACGACTGTCCCATCCCCTGCGTCTCCGTGTCTCATTTGTTCCTTCAAGCTCTTTCCTTTAAATGCTGGAATCGCTTGCATCTCAGTTGTAGCCAGACCCCTTGCCATTTGTCTCCGGCCGGACAAACACACAAAGTAGAAAAGAGAAAAAAACCCTTATCAGTATACAGCATCAATTCTCATCGGCATCTCTATGTCCTTACTATTTTTAAATGGTCAGCTTCTCGCTAAACAGCCAAAGGGCACATTTCCTATTCTGTGTCCCTCACCCTCACTTTCAAAGAAATGGAAGTGAACCCGCAGCGATTGCTTGGAGCAAAATGTCTGGAGTGTCATTTCATGGCGGTCTGAAAAAGTCAGCGGATACTCGCCGCTTTTCACAAACACTCACACTATCATTGAATACAACATTTAGCTTCCTAAAGTTGTGAATTTTTAAAATTGATTATAAACTACTGAAACAATTAGGAAATGCACAACTCAAATACAGGACATGAATACTAAATGATTGGGGAGTCATAAAACCATATAGAATAAGCATTTGCAGTATGTTTATTTCTGAGGATCGTGTTGCGACTTTTACAAACCTTGTTTTATCGTGTTAGTTATTAATTCTTGTTTTTTTATATATATAATTTCTAACTTACTTTATATTTGTAACTACTTATGTCCAAAAAATTATTAAGTTCATAAAATTCTGACGGCCGTTCTTTACATAAAGCGCAGCGTTTTTAGTAAACATATTTTTTTAAATACTTTATCATTTTCCGACGAAATTTTTTATTTCCCCAAAGAGATGACAGTTATAAGAGAGTAGACTCTGTAAGGTTAATATATCACGCATTGAAACAATTTATCTTGTCAGGGAAATTAAAAATTCCATCGAGACACAAGTTGTGTTTTCTATTTGAAAGTAATTTTTGTGAAATTTTATCGAATATTTTCCTGACACACAATGATGAGTTATTTAGTTTTCCGACATAGTTCTTAATTTTTCCTACGGAATAAACTGTTTTAACAGAATAACTATAGAAGATAACATATATATCACGTGTTGAAACCTATCGGGGTGAAACAAATTTCATCGGGATACAAGTTGTGTTTTCAATTTCAAAGTAATTTTGTGAAATTTTATCGAATTGTTTTCAGACACACAATGAGGAGTTATTTAGTTTTTCGACATAGTTCTCAATTTTTCCGACGGAATAAACTGTTTTAAGAGAGTAATTATGGAAGATAACATACTACGTGTTGAAACACGTGAAACCCAGTCGGGGGAAATTACAAATTTCGTCAAGAAATGAATTACGGTTTCAAGTGCGTAATTTTTGTGAAATTGTATCGAAATGTTTACTTAAAAAAAATATTTATTCAGTTTTCCTACGAAATTCTTAATTTCCCCGACAACTGTGTGAAAAATAGTTTATCCCGTCGGGGAAAATTACGATTTTCTGCTCTTGAAATGAGTGGTAGGTTCCAAGTCGCAGCTAATGTTTCTGATTTTGCAGAATTCTGAGATTAAGATATTTTTATTATTGAATCACCTTTTTATATTTTATTTAAAATAAGTACTAATATTTATTCTATGAGTAATGCCACGATATAGCTCGATTACATAGAGGTCTTGATTTGAGATCTGACTGATCAATGGTCAGCAATCGAAATTAAGAAAATATAAAATTTTACTGCATACAAAAAAATCCTTTCTAAATTCCAATTATATCCTTACTTACTCAAACATTTTATACTTCATCTTTATTCCATTCATCTTTAAAGGAAGCTACTTTTAAGTTGGGAGACAAGTGCCATTTTATTTATGATTTGTAAACGATTAGTCCTTTATCGACAGGAGTTAAAACTTACGAGGCCTGTTAAATTTTGTATGTGATTCCTGAGTTCAGCCTTGTGATCCGAGCAGTTAAAAAGCATCCAAATTTAAGCAAATACCAAACTAGTAAGAAAATGAGAGAGACGGTTTTAGTGTAAATTTCGACAAAAGAGCAAAAAAAAAAAAAATGTTGTCGTCGTCCCCCGACGAACAACACGATTATGCCCGATGGGGGGGGGCTAGCTCTCCCTGACGGGGGTGCTGGAGCCCCCCCGCTGGCGCCACCTCTGGGTGATCCACATATTACGTACTGTTGGGAGGGGGAAAAAAGAAAGTTTTTCGAATTCTTTCGGGATGATATTTTTTCTGAAAAAGGGCAGGAAGGGCGCTATTTTTATAGAAAAGGGGCAGGCAGGGTGCACCGCCCCTCGAAAAATGCCTAGGATGAACTCTGCTACCAAATGCACATCAACTATTTGGCAGAAACCTCACGATAACCATAGAGAATGGAAGGATGTTGTGATTTCACAGCTATAGCGGAGTATTTTGATCGGACTGCGATCAGACAATGTTCTGGGGCATTTTCTTTACTTAATATTTAAATAAATAATTGATTTAAAGAATTTTTGTTTGAATATTTGGAATCAGAAAAAATTCTTCCTAAATATAAACTAATTTCAGTCGTTTTTAAAAAATGTGGGAATCGTCCATTGAAAACAAATATACTTTTATATTTCCTTTATTCATTTCAAATAAATTAACGTATCTTAAGAGAGGTATTATAGTATTTCAATTAAAAAATAAATATTTGTGTTAAAAAATAAAACCTTAAAAAATTGGTGCAAATTGGTTCAAGGTATGCTTTAAAAAAATGTAATATACTTACAACTATAAGTAGCTAATCTGTCCTTTATCATATCTTCAGGAATGATAGGAATACTTTCAAAGTCTGTATTTTTTGCTAATTCAAAAATAGAAGGCTAAAAAAGAAAATTAGTAAGAATTATATTGCATTTGATGCTTTGTGTATATTCTGATACTTTTGAATTATATTTACATAAACTTATCTTTAATTTAGAACTAAATAAAGCTTCTAAAGTAAGATGTTAACCAGCATTTTTAGAAGACGTATTTTATATTGAAAAGAAGAAAAACTTGAAAAAAGTTATCAATCATTTGAGAAATAAAGCATTGACACAAAATGCTCAATACAGTGAAACATTTGCTCAGAATTTTAATAGAGTACTTTTGTTCTTAAAATATTCATCAACTCAAACATTTTATATAATTGAAATACAAGTTTTAAGTTAGACCTGAAAATTAAAATTTTCAAGTAGTAGATAGTGACCGGCAGACACTTTTAGTTTAGTAGCCACTTCATTGCGGTCTTTTCTTTTAGTAATTTAGATTTATTATTATTTTTTTTTTTAAGAGGATATTTTAATTCTTTGATTTGTAATAAATATATAAATCAAAAACACACGTCTAAGTTAGTTGTGTTTAATAAAATGTCAATGAAAGTACAAAATAAAAAAGAAAGAAAAAAAAGTACAGGATCTAAGCTTTTTCACATATGGATGCCTATAGATTTGTGGCACATTTGTAACATAGCGCTATAAAGGGTTAATAAAAACAAAAAAATCTGTCGGAATCAATTTTTAAAGATTAAGGAATTTAGAGGTCTAATATAGTCTGTTGACAAAAAACTCAAGACAAGAAGAAAAATAATCATGCCTGTAAAGGATGCAGTCAGATTGAAGTTGTTGATTTTTTTTTAACAGTAAGGGTACCAGTGGCCGCGCATTTAAGATGTAGAATAACTAAATATATAACAGAAATAATACGCAAATAATTAAGGTTCTAATATATTTTGTTGACAAAAACGCCAGGCAAGAAGAAAAATAATCATGCCAGTAAAGGATGCATTAGATTGAATATTTTTTTTAACAATAAGGCGGCGGCCACCGCACCCGCACAGGGAATGCAAGAAGGGAAACTCAAAAATTTCAAAATTCCATGATGCTTTTCTGATTTTCGTGAATTCCTAGATCTGTCACCATCTTGTCAACTCATGAATCCATATCATGGATGAATGGATTCTAATGGTGTATATGCACAGGATTACAAGAAAAAAAGGGAAGATTTTCATTGATTTGGAAATTTCCGTACATTCGGTAACAATTAAAAAAAAAAAAATCTTAGGTGAGGGGAGGAATGAAAGATGGTCGGTTGATTAGTTTATTTAATCGCCTCATCACGCCGTTTAATCAGCCTGTGGTGAATGGCAACTAGATATTTTCAGGTCTATTTTATGTGTATTTTTTTAAGTCAAGTCAGAAAGATTTCAAAGATAAGATTTGACTTCTTAGAATATATTTACAACAACTATATAATTTTGCAATATTCTTTTACAACTTATTTTTTAAGTATATACTTTTTTTTTTAGTATAGAGAGATTTGTTTCATCAAAAAAGTTTCTTTGAATCTTTAACCAATTCTTTTTATCAAGGTACACAGATATTAAAATTTAATAATACATAATCAAGTTAAATTCATAAGATTTTTATCATACTAGTATGCATTTTAAATTCCAAGTTTAAATTTAAAATAAAATTTTGAAGATGTACATGCAAAAAAACAATTAATTGAATACTTACAGAAGTAAGGCTATATTTTGAGAAGTACCAACACTCCTCTTCAATTGCAGAAAACAATGCAGCAACTCCCATTCCAATGGCACATATTGGTTCTGAAAATTTGCATTGCATTATTTAAATTTTTTAAAGATACTTTAATTTAAAAATTGAGCCTTGTTTTATACTTGATTACCCACTTTGAAACCCTTTGTAAAAATATACATAGAACAAATACAGTCAAACCCCACTAACGCGAAGTCGCTTAACATGAAATCCAGTTCAACACAAAGTAAAAGCAGTTTCCCTTACTTAAAACGAAACATTAATTTATCCGCTTAGCATGAAATTCGGTTAATGCGAAATTTTTTTATGGCCCCATGGCTTTGCATTAACAGGGTTTGACTGTAATACTTTCTTTGAATTGATTATAATGTAGACAGATTATATATAATCTGTTTACATTATAATCAATTCAAAGAAAGATTATGTATGATCTGTCTGTACTTATGAAACTTAATAAAGTCTAAAAGATGTAGACAGATTATTATCAAAGGATGCGTCTTCTTTTGATTTGAAATTTGCATTGCATCTTTTCAAATGTAATTCATTTGTAGACAATTTTATAATTTAATATACATAATTTCTAATATATTGCAATCTGAACTTTATTTGCCATGAAAAAAAAAATTATCTTCCATTCAATTGTAACCCCAAGGGGATGCCATTTATGCCACTAATTTTTAAAGTATGCTTCATTTTACAGAAAAATATCTTGTATAAATCAAATCAAAAGAAGAACACATAAGGACAGGCTAGGTGTGCAGAAAATGTTCTTATAAGATGTTCTTCAGGTTATGTTAGTAACTAGTTACCTGTTGTATCAAATTACAAGATGAATAGAATATTTACAAGATTTGATATATATATGTATAATCAAGATACATCATTATTTTTATTGGGTGTTACAGTAAAAGCACATTTAAACATTTCCTACTCATACAAAATACCACAACAGCCTCCATATGAAATATAAAGCATTCAGAAATAAGTGCTATTAATAGCCATGTAGAAATTGCATAACTTTTTATTTTTGCTTGGCATTTAAAAATAGTTTAAATACATTTAGCTTCTAAAAGTCTTTTTTTTAAACTTTAGGCAAAATACTTACTTTTCTCTTGAATAAAATTTTTCAATATTTGGCCCAGATCTTTATCATTGTGCAAATCAAAAGCTGCTCCAGGAGAGTGTGGAATTAGTAGACATGAATATCTATGAGCTGAAGGAAAGATATAAAACATAATGAATGGGTTTGTTATGGCTGCAATAAAAAATGCTATACAAATAATAAGCAACTTATAAAGGTTTAATTCTTTACTATTTTTTATGTTTGTGTGGACATATAAATTAATTTTTTTAAAAGAACAAGAACACAATATAAATAAAAGCCTAATTTATATGTATGTTTAAAGAATTAAAAATAAATAACAGAATTTTAAAGAACAATATCATTCAGAATTTTTTTTTTTTCCATACTGCAAGTGATACTGGTACTTTTTTAAAAGACACCTGCTATGCTCTTTGGCGCCTTTCAAAGAGAATCCAAACACACACCGAAAGACAAATGAGCAATTTTGGACATGTTTTAATTTTGTAATAAGACTTATCCAATCAGGGTAATGAAATGATAAAGTCATCTTGAAACCAGACCACTCAGGGTAGTTATAGAATTTGAGAAATAAAATTCCCTGACATTTCCCAGATTTCCAGAAGTTTTCTTCAAAAACTCCCTGATGTGCGCTATAATTCAAACAACCAAATAATGGAGAATTAAAAAAAAAAAAAAAAATTAATAAGTAAATTTAATTCTAAATAGTGAGAGTATAATTGCACCATAGTAAATTTACGGTAAAAATCAAAACAAACATCTTTAACGCTAGAGCATGAAAAAAAAATGGAAAACATTAATTAAAAAATACAAAATTCACCAACTATAGCCATACTTGCTAACTTCAAGGTAAAGTAAAACCAGTACAATACTTTTCTTTTTAATTTCAAAAATAACACAAATAAACCATGTTATTTTCTTCAATATATGTCTTATGCTATTTCCTGTTCATAGCATTATAGCCACGCTGCTAAGTTATAGGATCATCAGAAATCTAACAAAAATAATTGTTCCACGCATAATAATGATCCCAGATAATAAAAAAATAAAAAAGTGGAGCATCAACAGGTGGTTGTGGGCGGGATATTGATGGTTTCGCTTAGTTGCTGAGAGTAGAAAAAGTTCAGAATTGTCATTCTCCCAAATCGGCCAAGTAGCCAGATATTGAAGGCTTTTTAGACAGACTTAAAAAGTACATATAAAAACAAAAAACTGTATTCAACGTGATGACATCACAGCAACCACTTTACGTGACGCGAGCCGAGGTAGATATCCGCACGGGGCATGCAAGAAGAGAAACTCAAAATTTTTTAAATTCTCTGATTAAAGGGTAGTTTTACAAAATTCCCTGACATTTCCCTAATTTTTCCAGAAGAGGGAAATTCCCTGATATTTCCCTGAATTTCAGGTTCTGTAGCCACACTGCCACTAAATGAAATAAATAAATAATTGACAAGTTCTATGGCTATAATGTAAAAGTACTGCTAATATCAGTTTATAAGTATTTTTAGTATAAAACAACAAAAACGAAAAGAAAAAACTTTTTCCAAAGATAAAAGAACAGTTGTATACATTTTTTAAATGATAAAATAAAGTAAATGTAAACAATTTTTTATTAATAAAGAAGATTTTTATTATTAAAAATTTGAAATTTTTTTTATTAATAAAGACATACTACTTTTGATATAGATACATGTCTATTAACATGCTATCCAATTTTCAAAAAAGGTTTTGTTGTTAGGCAAAAAAATTTATCTCTATATATATAAGGCAAAGCCCTCACTCACTCACTCACTCACTCACTCACTGACTCACTGACTCACTCATCACTAATTCTCCCACTTCCCACATAGTCACAACTCTGAAAATCGGCACAAATATCAACAATGGTAAAAATAGAAAAAGTAAACTATTCCGATCTCGATTAACACACTTTAAGGGGTCGAAAAGGGGTCAAACGTTCCAAACGGGGGACATTCGAAAATCCTACTTCCCGCATAGTCACAACTCTGAAAATCGGCACAAATATCAACAATGGTAAAAATAGAAAAAGTAAACTATTCCGATCTCGATTAACACACTTTAAGGGGTCGAAAAGGGGTCAAACGTTCCAAACGGGGGACATTCGAAAATCCTACTTCCCACATAGTCACAACTCTGAAAATCGGCACAAATATCAACAATGGTAAAAATAGAAAAAGTAAACTATTCCGATCTCGATTAACACACTTTAAGGGGTCGAAAAGGGGTCAAACGTTCCAAACGGGGGACATTCGAAAATCCTACTTCCCACATAGTCACAACTCTGAAAATCGGCACAAATATCAACAATGGTAAAAATAGAAAAAGTAAACTATTCCGATCTCGATTAACACACTTTAAGGGGTCGAAAAGGGGTCAAACGTTCCAAACGGGGGACATTCGAAAATCCTACTTCCCACATAGTCACAACTCTGAAAGTCGGCACAAATATCAACAATGGTAAAAATAGAAAAAGTAAACTATTCCGATCTCGATTAACACACTTTAAGGGGTCGAAAAGGGGTCAAACGTTCCAAACGGGGGACATTCGAAAATCCTACTTCCCACATAGTCACAACTCTGAAAATCGGCACAAATATCAACAATGGTAAAAATAGAAAAAGTAAACTATTCCGATCTCGATTAACACACTTTAAGGGGTCGAAAAGGGGTCAAACGTTCCAAACGGGGGACATTCGAAAATCCTACTTCCCACATAGTCACAACTCTGAAAATCGGCACAAATATCAACAATGGTAAAAATAGAAAAAGTAAACTATTCCGATCTCGATTAACACACTTTAAGGGGTCGAAAAGGGGTCAAACGTTCCAAACGGGGGACATTCGAAAATCCTACTTCCCACATAGTCACAACTCTGAAAATCGGCACAAATATCAACAATGGTAAAAATAGAAAAAGTAAACTATTCCGATCTCGATTAACACACTTTAAGGGGTCGAAAAGGGGTCAAACGTTCCAAACGGGGGACATTCGAAAATCCTACTTCCCGCATAGTCACAACTCTGAAAATCGGCACAAATATCAACAATGGTAAAAATAGAAAAAGTAAACTATTCCGATCTCGATTAACACACTTTAAGGGGTCGAAAAGGGGTCAAACGTTCCAAACGGGGGACATTCGAAAATCCTACTTCAAACATAGTCACAACTCTGAAAATCGGCACAAATATCAACAATGGTAAAAATAGAAAAAGTAAACTATTCCGATCTCGATTAACACACTTTAAGGGGTCGAAAAGGGGTCAAACGTTCCAAACGGGGGACATTCGAAAATCCCACTTCCCGCATAGTCACAACTCTGAAAATCGGCACAAATATCAACAATGGTAAAAATAGAAAAAGTAAACTATTCCGATCTCGATTAACACACTTTAAGGGGTCGAAAAGGGGTCAAACGTTCCAAACGGGGGACATTCGAAAATCCTACTTCCCACATAGTCACAACTCTGAAAATCGGCACAAATATCAACAATGGTAAAAATAGAAAAAGTAAACTATTCCGATCTCGATTAACACACTTTAAGGGGTCGAAAAGGGGTTAAATGTTCCAAACGAGGGATATCCGAATGTTCCTCTTCCAATGTAGTCATTTTTCTGATATTTTTTTGCAAATGTTAAAAAAATAAGTCATTCCAATATCGATTAACGAATTTTTAAGGGATGAAAAGACGACGCAACATTGAAACTATACGATGATTAACTTAATGTCTAATTAACTTAATTCCAATACAGCTACTACTTTGAAATTTAGAACTAAGAGCAAACATAAACACAATAAACTATTCCAGTTTACTATTCACAATTATAAATTTCGTTTAAAATGTCAACAAAGGAAAGTTCCTATTTTGATAAATCAATTTGTCGGGATCGAAAAGGGAGCAAACGTCTGAAGTGTAGAATACATGAATGTCTTTTGATCGCTAAAATGCTAATGGTAAAATTTCGTAGCGCAGCACGGGTATTCAGCTAGTGTACATATGTATTAAAAGTTTTAGAGAACAATAGAGTACTATTGCATCAAAAATAACAATCGGAAAAATAATATATCAGAATATATCTATCAGAAAAATGTATAAAAATAAAAAAAAATGTATAAGGTCAAATAAATTATATCATATAATATAAAATAATTAAATATTCATAAATAAAGTAATGGTAAAAATGAAAAATTCATACTTGAATCAAATATGAAAAGTTTATTTTACAAATAAATATTTAAGCCAAAAAAATTTATTTATAACTTACGGTCAATAGTCTGCAAACTGATAGGTATAGCTAGGGATTTCATACGAAATTCATTTAACCAGCGTCTGCTTTGGTCATCTTGTTTAACAAACTCTAATGGTTTCCCCTGTATGACAAAAATGCATTATTAACATTTGATAATTAGATTCAATATGCTGAATTCAATGGATAATGATTCGATGCAATATGAATTATAAATAATCAGGAGCAATAAATTAATTCAAAGAGTTTTTGTTTTAAATACTTTTCTACAAAAAGCACATTTTTAAAAGTGAACTATCGATGGGTAGAAAAACTATACATTTATAAATATGGAAATGTTAAGCAAATGCATTTATGACGTTAATGAAATTTTACTTCTTTCTATAAATAAATAACAAAAATACAAGTGTTATGAATTTATTGCTCGGTTAAAAAGATTTTTTGCAGCATAAAATACATGGAAAAGGTTATACTGCATTTAATCCCCAATAATATAAGCTATGAAGAAAAGTATGCATAGTAAGAGGGGAAAAACTTTTTGAGGTATTTTAAAAGGAATAGGACTGAAGTTGCATATTGAATAAATTGAAAATTCCAGAAGATTTACATAAAACCATTACAAAAAAAAAAAAAAAAAAAAAAAAAAAAAAAAAAAACACAAGTTACTATCACTTGAGATTGAGGTTTAGAATAAAACCTGAGCTCCTTTGAATCTTAAATATGTGTTCTACTCAAAACAATTATAATAATTTTGCATATTTAAAATAAGACAGAACTTGCACCTTCCTTGTGGATTCGGTAACAGGGCAATTAATGAAAACAAATGATGCAGCCACTATTTTTAACTAGCAATGAAATGCCTATGGTTGCTGGTTGTAATTTGGTGCTGGTTTAATGTAAACTATTGGTGCATAGTCTGCACCATAGATGGAAGCTTTGCCGAAAATAAACAGAATATTTACATAACTGAAAGAGATAAAAACTTACTCCAGGAGTTGATATCTGGACTGTAAAATTAGTATGTAGCAATGTAAAAGACTGGATAAATGACTGAGCAGAATTACCTGCAAAGAAATATGATTGTAAAATTTTACTGCTGAGGGCTTGCAATTTAAAGCCTCAATGATTAAAAAAATTAAATGGAACAGATGTAGTAGAGGACATTAGGCAATTTTGTTTATTTGGGAATCAGATAATTTGACAATGTTATAAAAATGATAACAAAATAAAATTAAAACAAAAATTAATTTAAAATATAGCTCAAAATGCAACCCATTGCCAGAAACAGCATTTATCCGAAACAAAATGCCAAGTAAAATCGCGCAAAAGAAATTTCCTACACTACATCTGTACCAATTAAAGCTGCTGATCTTAAAAATTAAATGAGTTAAAATAAAAGCAAACAGTTACGGAAAATTTGTGCAAGATAAAATGTCGAATCATAAAAAAAAACCCAAAAAACTCACCTTCTTTAAAGCCGCTCAACACAATTAAACAGTTATGACGAGTATTAGCCATAAAGTTGGAGATGTTGAGAGTAACTAGGTATCATAACTAAAACACATAAGCACACAATTAATATTTTAAATTGTATATGGAATCAAAAACTTTTAAGAAACGCCCCTTGATAAAAATTAGTTTTGAATTCCTGAAAGTACCTAAATGTCTTGTTTTTATTCATTCAGAAGCTCCCTTTGGAAGGACAGAATTTATATATAATTATTTTAACCCTTAAAAAAATATACAGACTTAAATTTCAGTTGTCTTACAGCAACCTGCCCCTCCAATCCACAACACAAACACCATAACAACAACAAAAACCGAAAATCTCCCTTAGAAACCGGAGTTGCCAAATTAAAAGCACAAAATATTTCAAAATTTATCAACTCTGTTTTTTAATCCTTGCCTTTCAATTTATATTTTTTCTAAATTTCAAAGATTTTGAGGAGTTAAAATAACAATGAGGATTATATTCTGTTTCACCACTTAGTATTTGAAAACAAAGCACATTTTTATCTATTTTAGGCATAAATCATTTTTTTTTCATTCCTTTTAAAAAAGCTATGACGTTGGCTTTTAAATTTTTTTAGCGCGGAAAATTTATTGTATATACGTGGCTCTTAACTGTTGATGTATGACAGACGATACTTTCGTGACAGTTCTGTTTTAAACATTGGTAGTGCCTCGTGCATTTCTGAGATCAATGTAAGTATTCCTTCTCTTCAGTTTTCTCTTCAAAATATATTAAAAGGCCTAAAGTTTGAATGCTCAAAAGTTACTCAATCGTACGTCAATAAAAACAAACCTTTGAATGTATCTCAAAGATATAGACAAAAGGTTTTTCTTAAGTGCGATTCCTTTTTAATTTTAAATTTGATTACTTAAAAATGTAACATAATCGTTGAGATACAAAACATTTTTTGTTGATAGAAGTTAATTTTTATACGATTATTTATATGTATCACGATTGAGTTTATATGGTGAAGGTTCAACGATGTTTTCACTTAATATTTTCATTATTTTTTGTTTTTCTTTGTAATTAGTTTTTGAACTTTTCAGATAATGGCAGTTTCAAGAGGTGCAATCATTCTATTGAGCTTTTTGCTGTTTGTTTTATGCAGAGCTGTACCTAATCCAGAGAGTAGTAAAAGAATTTTGGATAAGGTACATTTTCTTTTATTAAATTCATATTCGACTTTATTAATGAATTTAATTTTTACCCATTAGAGCATTTTGATTTCAGTAAGTGGCACATGAATGTATGGATACTTAGGTAGACCAATTTTGAGAAAATTAAAACTATTGTAAAAGGCAGTAAAACTATGAAAACCTTAATGACTGAAGCTCTCCTTTTTTGCTTTAATAAATATGTGCTGAAGGGTCTTTTGGTGGTAGTTTCTATTGCGGAAAATGGTTTATGGGATATAGTACGCAAGTAAAATTTTTTTAACAACTACTGCTAGTTTCCTTATGAAAGTGACATCTACCCCTAAAATTAGTATCTTCTATTGATGTAATATATTTTGCAAGACATAATTTTATACTTTATACTAATTTGTGCACAAAAGGCATTTGTTTCAATTGAACGTTTGTGTTCGTAAAAATAGTTGCAAATTATTAAAATAAGTTGTTAATTTTTATTTGAAATGTAACATAAGAAGTCTAATAACAACATAAGATGTGCAAAGTAGTCTTTTTCTTTTTGGATGAGCTTTTGTTTCAGAATCCTGTTGTTAAATATATATGAGCAATTCTCTGGCTGATGATCAGGACATTTTGGTTCTTTTTCTACTTGTAAACAGATAAGAATTAGAATGAATCTTATAGTTATATTTTTATTTTATATAATATTACTAAGTGACAAAGTTATATGGAAAAATAATTACTTAAATTTGGTCAAATATGCATTTATATCTGCCGACTCGCAGGACACAGACGTACCCTGTGCATTGTGGGCTTATAAATGTTTATTTGACTTAGTTAAAATAATTATTTTGTATTGTCGGGAATATTTTCAATATAAAATTTCTTAATATAATTTTTCCGTATAAAACAAAAATATAACTACTAAATTAATCATATATTTAGAATTCTAATTTTTTTATGAGTAAAATTAAAGAGCCAAAATGTCTTGCGCGTGCAGCAGAGAATTATGCATATTACTAAGCATGTTTTACTTCCTTTTAATTTATTGGTTTTCTTAACAATTATTAAAATATTTTTTTAATGCAAATTGAAAAGGATCAAGTAATCTTTCAGATATTGACTCATTCACTGCATTTTAGTATTTTTACAACCAATCGCGATTTCTTCAATACTGCTATCAAAAGCGTGAAAATTGTGCAGAAGATGGATTTTTTTTTAATATTTTGAAATTAATTTCATATACACAGTAATTTGAAATTTATAAAGAGAAATTTATTTCTTTTAAAAGTAGAGTTACACTCTTATTTTATTATCCTGTTGCACATAATGACAGTATTTGCTATGTGATTGTTCACCACCGCTCTTTTTAAACATCTATTTTACAAGCCTTTGAGTTATCGCTCATCTCAATCATTAATTATTCTAAATTCTTTTGATAAGGGCTGCAAGAAAAAGCTCGTAAAAGACTGTGTGTTGCGACCACTGTCCTAAGGATTTTCTATGAATGGAACCCATTACATTATCTAACACAATCATTAAAATAAAATATTGTGGTACCTTTAAATTTTATTAAAAAAGCATATGCTTTTATTGATAAAATATTAACTCTATTATTTATAGATATTTTTTTGTTTACTAGCCTCTGAGTGATGAAAAACATTATGAGAATGAGGCCCATAATCCTGAGTATGACCATGAAGCTTTCCTCGGAGAGGAAGATGCTAAGAAATTTGAGCAGTTATCTCCCGAAGAAAGTAAAGAACGGCTAGCCATAATTGTCGATAAAATAGACAAAGATAAGGTATAAAATTTTCTTTTAACTGGGTTGGACAATGTTGTTGCTGCTTATATTTCAGCAGTTGTTGCTATTTCAGTTATTTTTATTAATAGGGATTTTGTATACTTTTTACATTAAATTTGATATTGATTACACTCATTCACTCAATTCTTAACTTGGATATTTTTATTTTGATGCAGGCGAAAGGAGAAGCGATTAGTCTAATATATTTTTCACCAATGTGTTAAATAGGTATTTTATGTCTAAAAGAGTTTAAGTATTGAGCTATTATATATTGACTTATTTTTACTAAAGTGATAACAAAACTTTTAATCCTTGATCCTAGACTGAAGCAGAGTCAATTCAAGCAGTTCTAAAAATAACTTAAACTTAATAGCTATTTTTACAGTTTATTCTACAAGTTCATTAGGTGCCAAAAGTGCTGCTAAAGTACTCTATGTACAAATAACTCATTTCTCTAGAGTATATCTAATACTGTGTAAAAAGAACTATTTGAAATAGCTTTGTAAATTTTTATTTTCTAACAATTTATGAAATGCAGGATGGCTTTGTGACAAAAGACGAATTGAAAGATTGGATCACTTATGCTCAGAAGAAATATATTCTGGATGATGTGGATAGACAGTGGGAGAGTCATAATGAAGAAAAGAAAGAAACCCTGGATTGGGAAGCTTATAAAAAATTCACATATAATTTCATAGAAGGTAAATCCTTATATATGTTTTGGTATATCTCAAATAATAGATATTTTATTGAAGTTTCCTATTGTTCATCCAGAATAACTATTGGTCATTAGATTGACAGCTGGCTAACAAAAAATTTCATTTTTATGTTTTGACTTGCTTTACAATCAATATTTGGAAACAGTGTTATGCTTTTGTGTTACTGCATGATCATAAAAATGTAATAATTATAAACACAAACCTTATTTAAATACTATACACATATATTAACAGGGTTACCAAGTTATTAAAATGCTTAGTATTTTTTAACTTGTTTGCCTTAAAAATACTTGAAAATGCTTAGAAACCCTTAAAAGTCCTTAATTTGGCTGATGTTGTGTGTCCAATTACAATATTTATAAAAACTCAACTCTGAGTTGCTTATCCCTGTGGGATCTCCACTTATCCGTGCCACAATGAAATTTTCTAGTATATTTGTAGTACGCGTGCATCAACTTGTACGTCATTTGGGTCATATTTGCTGATTGGTGAAATAGAATTCAAACAGAGTTTTAGCTATGTACCGTACTCTGTGCGACAAACACATGAAAGCATAATTTGTTTTATGAGCAAAAGGGGTTTGCAATCAACAAGTGCTGTATTTTTTTTTAGCAGAAGTAATTTACTAATTCCATCCTTGGAAAGGGCACATTTAATTTGTGATGGTTAAAGCACAGTGCATGTGAAAAATGGACTGCCAAATAATCCTATTCATAAGGCAAAATAAAAATTCTGCATAAAAGGTATTGTTATTACCGCTATGGACGAAGCAGCTGCATAATCACACATTAAAGACATGCCTGAAAACAAATTTTCAAAGGCCCTTAAAAAATATTATTTAGGTCCTTAAAAGTCATTGGTTTTCATTCTGTGATTTCAGTGGGAATCCTGATTGCAAAGCTTTGTGCCAAAAATAGGTTATCATTTTAATTAATTTAATGATTTATAATCTCCCTTGTTTATGGATTGAAATGTAAATAATGCCCAACAGCATGGGTGCCAACTTTATTTGCAAGGGAACTGCTACAAGAAATTTTCTTCAAAATTTCAATTTGATTTTCTTTGAAATATTATGCACTAATTTTATATTCACAAATGAATAATTTTTAATCTATTCTACACAGAGCACACAAATCCCCCCCCCCCCCATTTTTTTAACTACTCTTTTTATCTACTTTTTGTAATTTTGATAGCCAGGAAGTTGCAAGCGAAGCTATTTACACCTTCCTGGTGGTACCTATGCCCATGAAGATGCTGTCATGGGTCGACACTGATTGAGGGCAAACTTGGTCACACTTGGTTGAAACCACAGGAGACTCACACCATACATATTCATTAGACAATGACAGGCAAAAAATAATTATGGTATTGGGCTGGTCACCAAATAAAGAGAAAATAAGACATTATAAAAAAAATATCATAGGGATTCTCATGGGAAATCTTATTATTCATAAGGCTTTTACATAAATAAGTGTAGCTTGCAAACACAAACTAACTGTTAGACAAGTTTTAATGTATAGTATTCATCTTTTGTATAGAGTGGCAGATGACCAAATAGTACTTGAAAAACTTTGATGTTTTTGGAAACTGTGGTTTTGGGATATGCAATACTTGAAAAGATTCAGAGTAACATGAATTTTTTTTTTTAATTCCATATTGTATTGAAGTGGACTTGGTTTAGTGGAAATATAAATTCAGATTTGAAGTGTGGAAACTGCAAGATCAGCAAATTGTCAATATAATGAGTATTCCAAATAGACTAGTTTAACAATTTTATACTGCATCTTATTTTGATTAAATTGTGTTGGGACCATATTATTTGTGCTGTAATTCTTTTAGATTTGTTTTACATAATAAACCATCACACACAGCAACATAGCTTTTTGGTATTATCTTGTTGAACTTATTCAATCTATAGAAATTCAACATTTTTATTCTCGAAAATGTTTTAACCAATTTTTGTTTTATTTGAAAATAAATAACTATATTTTATTTTAATATTCTTCTTCTTCAATAATTCATTCTGAAATATATTCATTCCCATAATATTGAGTTAAATATTCTATTATACTTATTAATCTGCACAAGGCTTTTTCTAGATAGAATTATTATAAATTATATGCATTTTTTAATTGAATGAAACATTACACCACAGAAGGGCAGTATGAAAATGATGATTCAGACATAAAAATGTACAAAGAAATGATGCAGCGTGATAAACGTCGATGGGCAACTGCTGATAAAAATAATGATGGTCAACTTTCAAAAGAAGAATTCCAGAATTTCCTGCACCCAGAACATGCAGACCATATGAAGGATATAGTCATTACTGAAACCATTGAAGATATTGATAAAGATGGTGATGGAAAAATTTCTCTACAGGAATATATAGGTATGCAATTTTTTGAAAATATTAATTCAAGATACATGTTTTTTTACTGTCAATACTCAGTGTCATATATCGTATCTTTCATTGTCTCTTCTTTCCTGTATATTTAGAGCCTATAAATTGCACTAATATTTTTAATTGTCTAATATTAATAGGCTGTTTGAAAAAATCGGTACTGTTATTGAATATTCATTACAAATAAATGTAGCTAACATACACAAATTAACTATTAGCAAAGTTTGGTATTTGGGTGTAGGGTATTTATTTTTTGTATAGAGTGACAGATGACCTTTAAAAACCTTGTATTTATCTGAAACCTATGGTGTTGTAGTTTTGGGTGATGCAATACTTGGAAAGGTTCAGAGTAAACATGAAGTAATTTTTTAAGTTATTATTGTGTTGAATTATTTGAAAAGCCTTTAGAATAAACATAAAGTAATTTTTTTAGTCGATTTTGTATTGAAGTTGACTTGGTTTAGTGGAAATATATTTTTACAGAATTGTAGTTAACCAAGTAGATTGTTCAAATTTTATCCACTAGATGACAGAAGTTCTTAATTCCTCTGTAAAACAGTGATACTTTTATTGTGGAGTAAAGTGCTTAACCTTGGAATTTATTAAAACTGTAAACATTTTAAAAGATATAAAATAATTTGTTGTTGTAATACTAACATTTTTCAAAATTGGCACTTTTTTTTATAAAAATGTTATTTTTATTTTTATTACTAATTTTAATTGTCTAGGCTATATTACACATTTTACGTGACACTTATATTTTCTATGATTGTAAGAAAATTAGTTTTTTCTTTCCCAATGAGTAGACGTAAATTAATATAGTATAATTAATTTTCACCTAGATTTTTCTGCTTTTTAAATCCTTTATATTAACTTTGATTATGTTTGTCAATGTAAGGCAAATCTTTTGATGTCTAATTAACCCCCTTGCCGTCGTACAATCGGTCTGAAACTTGGCAGATAGGTTTGATGTCAATGACAATACATTCTATCTAATTTGGGGGCTGTTACTGTCACTAAAACGTTGCTTTTACGGAATACTAATAAACCAACTTGCCGTCATCCAGTCGCGTTAAAATAGCAAGATTGAACTGACCATTGTTGAAACTCATTCCTGTTGCCAATTTTTTTTAATAAATAAATAATAAAACTCTTTTAATTAGTATAAATTAAAGATACGGGGATGTGAGTGTGTTTTTAATAAATAAATTTTTAAACGTAGTTTGCTGCACATTTTGCTGATAGAAAGGGTTTTTATATTTAAAATTAGATGCAAACACCAAGTACTTGCTGTTTGCAGAATCTGCACTGTGTTAATGAATATAAAAATTGGCAATGTATATAAAAGATTTATATTGAAAACTTTTTTTTTTATGGGTTATATTATTTCATATATGTAATATTAAAGACTTTTAAAACATCATTTAGTATAAAAATTACATTTAAGGTTAATATAAACATATATATAACTAAAGCCGCATCTTTCTATGCACATACTTATTAAATTTCCAATAAGCACACTTATTTTAACAAACTTCAAGATGTCGCAATTCTCACACTTCTAAAATGTTTGTACAAAATTTAAAAAAAAAAATCTTTATTTTGCTTTTAAAATATTTACTAAAGCATGTAAAGCATCAAAAATAAGTATATATTTTTTAATCTGGTGCCTACTATAGTTTGGAGAAAGAAGTGCTAGCTAGGGTGTTAGCGCCTCATAACCTAAATGAGTTTAAATTTATATGACATTATCTATGTTGTTATATTGATACAGCACAGCATAGCCTTCGTATAATTCTTGCACAAGAAAACTACAACCAATAAACATTGTATACTTTTATTTCATGTTACATCAATAAATAAATAATAAAAGTAATGGCACCTTTAGATCCAATTCATTAATTAAAATAAAAAATGAAATTTAAAAGTCTCTGTAGAAAAATATATTCTAAGATGTGGCAATTTTTATTTGGGTAAATATATATTGTTATTAGTAATTATGCAAAAATTTATAAATACCTGTTCGGCTTGAGAGGGTTCCAAGATCAAAGCTAATGCCCATTTTGGCACCACAGATTAGGACAGACCAAGACAGTCGCAATAACCGTTTGTGATTTGGGTCTAATGAACATCTCTTCAGTTAGCAATGCCGATTGTCTAAAGGTTCATCTCAGTGCTGTCCTACCAGCTAGCGGAAGTGAGAATTATCTTTTTAATCCCCTTTCCTCCACTGTTGAAATAACTTCAAAAGCTGCTTTTAAAATTGCCTTTTGTGTACTTGTACCTCTGAACTGTTTAATATGACATTTTGAATTGCAGAAAATTGGTCAGTTTTGCTACTGTCTATTGTAAACAGCAATTTTGTATGTATTGAATGCATTCGTTTATAAATTTTCTGTCGTTAGTGTTCATCACAAATTCATTAGAAGTACTTGAACTATCCCCCTTACACTCTGGAAACAAATCTTGAAATTTATGAAAAGATTTTGCTTCTCTATAGGCGATATGTACAGTGGAAGTGAGGAAGATGAACCAGAATGGGTAAAAACAGAGCGTGAGTCCTTTGAAGCCTATCGAGACAAAAATAATGATGGATTCATGGATAAGGAAGAAGTAAAAGAGTGGATAATTCCAGAAGATTTCAACCACAGTGAATCTGAAGCACTGCATCTTATTCATGAAGCAGATGAAAATGAGGTGAGATATGAATTTGAAGTTTATTTTAATTGATTCTTATTCTAATAAAGTTTTAAAGTTGCATATTTAGTTTTATGAATTTTATTTAAAAATATAAATTTAAAGTATGAAGAATTTTAATTTCTTTTTGTGCTACATATTACATCTATCTATACAAAATTATATACATCCTCGACAGATTTATAAAGCATCGAAGTTTGAAAACCAATTCTACATTATAGTCATTATAATTTGAGTACAACATTAATACAATTTTATGGTTTTTGTATCAATCAAGCTTAAGAATGTTTTAGTTCACCTTTTCAAATTGCAATACAAATTAACAATACCAGAAAAAAAAGATATAAATGGTGTGCCCAAATGAAAAGGAGACCTTAACTGTATCTGCATTATATCAAATCTCAGTTAGTTAACAAGCTGATAGATGCTGTCGTGGTATCCCTAGTTGCATATGCATAGCTAACGGCTTCGCATCACTATCTTCATTTCTAGAGAGTTGTTTCTGCAGTTCCTTCCATGATAGATTCCTCCAGATCAGCACAAAGAGCAGTTATCTAATTTCTTCGTATAGTAGGGGAGCATGCTTCAAAAATTTATCGCAAGACAAAAAAGGTGTACGAGGAGCAGTGCCTTGCATGGTGCCTCATATTCCGGGGATTCTTTTAAAAAATCTCTCAAAGTTAAAAGGTTTACTTGTGACAAGGAAGTGCAGGACACCATGGAAAATTAGATCCATCGGCAACCCAGGAGTTTCTACATTGAAACCATCCTCTCTCATCCTGCTCACTGGGATCAGTGTTTTTTCGTCAATAGCAACTGTTTATAGGTGTACTGTTCCACGTGAACTGTAATATTGTTATAAAGATTTCTTTACATATACTAGGGAAATTTGCAGTTGTCCGAGTCAACCAGATTTTTAAAAGGGCAACTTAAACAAAAACAACAGTTGTCCTTTGGGAAATCAGAAATTTAATTTCTATTTAATTTGAAGATGAATCCTTTATTGATTATATTAACTTTTTTGTATTTAAAAGTTTGACTCAAAGAATTTGAAAAAACCTTTCATGATGAAGAAATTTCTAAATGTATTGCTATATTTAAAGACTTTTTGCGAGAAAACATTTCTGTTGAAAGTATCATATGTGAATGGACTAATTTAAAAAAAATGTTATACAAAAAAAATACAAGATTATCTTCAAATCTAATTGGAATTCATTTAATGGAATGGATACTATAAGGAATTTTTCATTGTGTTAATGGGACATTCTCCAGAAACAGAAAAAATACATGTCACAGCCTTACACCACTTTAAAAACAATTACAAAAGTAATAAAATTGCCTTTTAGTAACTTTTTCATGTTCTAGGGAAACTTTCTCATCAATAATGTATTGAATTCTTTTTAAATGTATTTAAACGTCCAAAAGTCATTATCCTGGCTTGTCACTAGAGCGATCTATGCTGTTATAAGTGTTAAATAAATTAATAATAAAACTAATTTTCCAATAACCATTAATTTAATGCATTTATAATAAAGTGTTTTATACAATGGAAAATAATTTAAAGTAATTTAATTATTTTTTCTTATTTAAAAAAATTACTAAAATGCATGTCACTGAACAAAGTGTCATTCTCCTGCATAATTTTGTTACACTCAATATTTTAACTACAGAAGGCAGCTGCATTCTATTTTTTGTGCCAATTCCAAGAACTTTTATTTCTTTAGTAAACTGTGAGAATAATTATTCTCAGTTGGAACAACTTTTTTACAGGTTCTATTCCATCCGAGTTATGTTTAATTTGCGTTATTTTCCTGGCCATATACAAAAAATTAACAATTTTTCGCTCTGTTGGTATTTTTTTCTTGTATAAAGCCTAAATAATAACAAAAAATATAAAACAAACGTTTATGGCATCCTTTTTTAAAAAATGTTTTCTTATCGAAAAGTTGCCTGTTTTGGAAGAATGACCCTAATAGACTTACTTTTAAGTCTCCCAACTCGGAGTACAGGTTGTGACCAGGGTTTCCTCCCATGAAACCGGTTAAAAGTGATTGGCGAAGCAAACTGCATGTTTTTGTTACAACAGACTTTCCCTGTCATTGGCAAGTATTGAAGATTTTGAACCAGAAGAAGCCTTAAACGTGGTTAAATGCGAAACGCGAAAAACCATTCTACAACCTATATAAAAGTCGAGCACGTGTCTTATTTATCCGAAAAATTGGATGCTTCAGAGATTGAAAATGATACAACCGATGGTGATAATTGAAAGTTCTGAATTTTAGGTGTGTAGCATATTTACAGAAATAAAGGTCTAGATCCACATTCTGAAGTTTTCTTTTCTTACTTGCGATTATGCAAGTAAATATTACAATTATTTCATGATGGAACATTTATGAAATTATTCGTACAGTAAAAGGAATTTCTAGTTTTCATATTCTCTAACATTGAAAAATCCAAGGACAACAAACTTCACTTGAAGACAACTAAGATCACTTCAGTTGTTTCTCTTAGAGCAACCACATAAAAAAAAAATCGCAAGATTTGATCCTTGCATATAATTTCAGTTTCTTTTCATTTGAGCACACCTTATATTTATAACATTTGAGTGTGAAGTATTAGATGAAGTTTCTTCATATCATTTCAAGATATCCAGTGGTAGTGATTAGGAGAGAAAGGCATTTTGTGAAAGTTTTTGACAGTGAAATAATTAATATTTTGCAGGCTCCACATCTAAGGCATCTAATTGCAACCACTGAAAATAACTCAAATCTTTCATCATAAAATAGTATTTTGCATTCAATGTTATAATAAAGCATAAATAAAACTGAATGAAAGGAATTAAATTTACATATTCACATTTCATTGTGCATGTGTAATATGCTTTTATCATTAGTCTTTTTTTATTATTATTATGTAAAGATTTATTTAAATTTTTTAAATCTTGAAAGCTTTAATAAATGCACTTTTAATTTAATTTATATACATTGTATGCAATCTTACTATCTTTGCATGAAATGTATTGATGTGACATTTTAACAAGTTTTAACGACAGTCTTACCCTGTGTGTAATTTACTTCTTTTTTCGTTTAATTTTCTCGGGCAATTCTCTGAATGACTCGTAGGACATTTTGCATTATTTTTTTCTACTAGTAAACAAATTATTATTGCAAAACTTTGATAAGTGTAGTTGTTATATTTTTATTTTATAAAATATTAGTTGATGGTAAAGTTCTCTGTGAAAAATAATTATTTTAGATTAAATATATATACACATTTTAAGTCACTGATGCACAGGACAGACTTGTCCCAGATATCAGACTTTATAAATGTATATTTGACTTAGTTAAGATAGTTATTTTTCCATATAACTTTGCCACCAAGTAATATTATATAAAACACGAACATAACTTTATCGTAATAATTTTGCAATTCTAATCTATTTATGATTAGAAAAAAAGAGCTAAAATGTCCCATGCATCATCCAGAGAATTGCCCTATTAATTATATGTTTACTGTTTTCACTCAGGATAAGAAACTTACAAAAGAAGAAATTCTAAATAATTATGACCTTTTTGTGGGAAGTCAAGCTACCGATTTTGGAGAAGCATTAACAAGGCACGATGAATTTTAAATTAAATATCTTTGTAATTTATATGTTGATTGAGAATGAAGTAGTACCTAGTATTGATCTGTATTGAGTATTTATATTTGAGTATGTAAATGTAAACTGTTCATGAAAAGCCTGTGCCTTTTGCAGACATTTTCTTTTCTTTAGTTGTACTTGTTATTTTCAACACTTAGAACTTATTTTCCATTCAACTTTTATAACTGAACCTTATCTTTTTAAATGTACTACTGAGCAAACTATGAGCTTAATATTATACCAAACTGCTTTTGGATAAAAAGCTATGTTATGTATCCATTGTAATTTCAATGAATATTTTATAGATATAGACTGTTTAATTTGAAATTATCAATTGAATATTTCATACACAATGTTTATTTTGCATTTGCTTCATACATTTCTCCATATTCATTATTTTATTTTTCCTGTGCAAGACTAAATTTTCTACTATGCTATTTTGTTTGAAATTTATTACATGAGCCTACCAATTTATTTTTGCATTTTGTACTAATATTATACGATAAAAATGGACTGTACAGTACTAAAAGTATTTTGGAAAAATGTTAGAACTTGTTAAGTTATTTTTATATCAACTCAAAATGTTTTAGTGTGCATGTATTGTGACTTTTTATATGAAAATATTATAACTACTTACTCTAAATTTAATGACAAATAAAAAGTTGCTAAAATGCCATATTTTAACTCTATTCTTACTTAATCAAGACTTTAAATACTTGTCATAGAACTTGATTATTCCTGTCATAATATGTCTTATATACACCAAAGAAATACTTCACTATAAACTTATAATTTTTAATATTTCTTGCTTACCCTATTGTTTTAACTTAGTTTTCTGCATCACTATTGACGTCTTCTATTATTTGGAATAATGCACCATGGATTTTGCAAAGTTGAAATCATTAAGGTTTTAAACTATTTACTGACCACTTAGTATCTCAGCACTTCATGGTTTTAGAGTTGATTGTGAAACATATTTTTTAGCACATACCAATGCTTTGTTGAACCAGAAAAAAAATGTGTAAAATTCTTATAAAGTAGGAAAAAAAGTTTATGTAGAAAAAGACAATGTATCATTCACAATTAGGTTTAAAAAATTACATGCATTGGCAGGGTTCCCCCTCAAATTACAGAATGAAAATCAATGACTTTTAAGGACCTAACTAATGTAACTTTGAAAATTTGTTTTCAGGCATCACGTCTATATATAAATTTTTAATAAAGTATATTTTACCAAAAAAGTCCAAGTTGGTGGATGCGTAATACAAATATGTCAGAAAATTCCAATACAATGCAGATAAGTGGTGGTCATGCGGGGATAGCAAGTCCGAGTTGTATTTTTATAACTTTTGCAGTTAGGCACACAACATTCTCAAAAATTAAGGACTTCAAAGTATTTTCAATGACTTTTAAGCACTTTCAAGGCCTTGAAAACAAGTTAAAAAATATTAAGTACTTTTAATGACCGTGGGAACCCTGGCTGGGTACATAAGAAGCTTTTCGATATTTTTCAAGTTCTATTCTGACACTCTTTCTTACTCCTTTCATAGAAGTTCCATTGTCATACTTTTCCAAATGTGTCAAAATAAGTTCTGTCAAACCCTCTCCAGTTGAATAGTAAAAAAATCTTCAATTTCATATTTGTTTTTAATGTAGTTGAAAACTTTAACTCTTATTGTTAATTAGAGCTTTGTACAAAATATAACTTGCATCTGGTGTGCTTACTTAGAGGCATGCGATAGATCATAAATCATATACATCAACATCTGAAAAATACAAGACCGATATAGAAAAGCTTTGCATAAATATTGATTGGTTCAGATTATATTTTTGATTTCTCTGCTTATGCCACTTTCCTTATGGTGCCACCTCTCTGCATCATAGCACTGTCCTGCTCTGTATATTGATGCTGTGAGATGGGATTTATTTTTAGATTTGAATAAAGCATATTGATATATTTTTTTTTTAAAGACCTAACTTTTCTTATCAACCACATTTATTGGAAATGAACTTTACAAAAGCATCTTTGACAGGGTAGCAATTCCCAACAGATGTAACTCAGGGTTCCCACGGTCATTGAAAGTCATTAAAGGTGGTTAATAATTTTAAACTTGTTTTCAAGGCCTTGAAAGTGCTTGAAAATGCTTAGAGGTCCTTTAAAGTCCTTAGTTTTTGCAGATGTTGTGTGCCCAACTGCAAAAGTTATAGAAAGACAACACAGACTTAATAGCCCCGCGTGACCGTCGCTTATCTGCACTGTATCGGAATTCTCTTGTCATATTTGTACTATGCATCCACCAACTCGTAACTTTTTTGGTAGGGTATACTTTATTAAAAATTTATATATAGACTTGATGCCTGAAAACAAATTTTCAAAGGTCCTTAAAAACATTATTTAGGTCCTTAAAAGTCATTGATTTTCATTCTGTGATTTGAGTGGGAACCTTGTAAGTGCTAAGGGGAATTATCATAAGATTCTTAACATCTTGGGCAATTGCACGTTACCCTACAAAACATCTAAATAAGCTTATTTCCCTTCAGATTAGATTACTTCCATGCCAACCGTTAAACGATAAAACAAACACACCATGGTTTGGCATTCTCAGTTTAACTCCTTGTCTCTCCAAAGCAAAAGAAGTTTGTTCTTCTTATCTTAAATTTAAAAATAGCGAACGAGCTATTTTAAAAATTTTGATAAATAGGCACACTTGTGGTGCAAGCAATATTTACTGCAGTATATAGCATTTTGATTATAGTAATACTTTTATCTATACTCCCTGCAGTCATAGCAAGTATGAAGCATTTCCAATTTTTGTCATTTTCAAATTGGCTTCTTACATTATTTATGAATACCAATCAAGCTACAAATTTTCAAGAGCTAACATTTAACACTGGTATCCTATATTTATGACTCAATGGTTCCATTTTCAATGTATAGCCTAGATTATTTTAAAAGTAATAAGAATGGAGATACTGTATTTTTTGTTTGGATGGAGTATACAGCTTGACAACAAAATTGTTAGATCTAAAATTATTTATTACTAACTGGTCTACTTGGCAAGTTTCTTACACCAAAGAGGAATAATTTTGCCCATGGTGGTAAAACAATCCAAAGGAAAATATGTACTAATAATATACAGTTGTTATTCAGGAAATGAAAATATTGATTTATAGAAAAGTAATAGCAAACAAATACTTTAGAGAATATTTAAGATTGAACAGCTTAGTGGATGCAAATATCGAATGCCATTACATTATGCAGGATGGCCACAAAATTTAGGAAAAAAGTTTCCTGATTTTACAGTAAACTTTTTTTTTATTTTTTATTTTTTCAACTGTAATCACATGTCTACTTAAAAAGAACTGAAGTGAAATGTTGATTGCTCATTGTTAAGGCAATGTAAACTGGTTGCTTACCGACATTTTGGTTGTTATTTCAATTATTATTATGGTAATTGTATTTCTTGTTGTTGATGTTTTAACTTGCAGTAATAAAAAAATAATATGAATAATCTTGGCATATGCCGAGTTATTAAATTGAATAACGCGTAGAAGTTACGCCTTTACATAAGCGATCCATCGAAATATTACCATGTCCTGTGTTTGAAGAATACAGTCCAAAAGGAGAAGAACGATGTTATGAAGAATTGTCTACTGCATCCTATTGGACCTTGAAATAATTAGGAAAATGGAAACAATTACATTTATTAGCTTATTTTATTTTTGAGAATATATAGCATTTTTACAGAACAAAAGGTGCTTATATATAGTATGTTTAGTGTACATAATAATTTTTTGAATATGTAATTGATACAGTAATCTATTACAAATTATTGAAATTAAATATATTTCACTTTATAATATTATCACTAACACAACAAAATAGGTTACACATCACACAAAAGATTTACAAAACCTTTAAAACATAACCAAACCAGTTCTACCTTAATGGAATATTCCAAAATACATGTACATGGAATTGTAATTCAAGCAAAAATTTATCTTAATGATTAACTAAGATTTAAATGCACCTCAAAGAAAAGATGCCAAAAGTTATTAAACCATCTCACTTTAAAAAATTCTTTTGGGAAAATTTCAAGTGAAAAGGAAGTTTTGAACACCGGACTTGAATGTAAGAGTGCAATTTAAAGCCTTGAAAAAACAATCGCTCATTTGGCACACAGAAGCGACCAAAAAAAACTAATAAATCATAAACAAGAAAAGTAGTTAATGAAATATTAATATTGAGCTGAACCACGAGAAATCATTTTTCAAAAATATCCCACTGTAAAATAGTACAGATTGAGGCTTTGCATGGAGCCTTAGTGTCAACACTTGAGCAATTCTTTTATTTCTGGTTTTTCTGCGGCTGTAATGTAATCCACACCATCAGGGGTTTGACCAGATTTGGAAGCACCCTTAAAGAAAATTTAAATTAGTTAGAAAAGGTTCTTTGAGGCAATGCAACTTTGACAAGACTATATTTAAACATTTTGATTGTACATCTACCATCAATAAGTTAGATATTTGTATTATACTTTATAATTTTAAATTATTATTTTTAATTATAATAATTTTCTTGACACTAAAATTCTATAGCAACTATACATCTAATTTCATCATAAAGAACCACAAGTAAAAACAACATATGAAAAGTCTGTCAAAAAAAAGACTTTTTCATTAAACATTTATAATATAGATCCTTGTGCAGTTAACAAAATATTCTACCTAAACAGAAGGTTACCTTTCAGGATTTTAAACAACAACAAATCTTAATAATTTCACTTGCTTTTAAAGTATTATATTAAAAGGTGTTTTATAGACGCATATCCAGTTGTTCAATTTAAAAGCCTAGTAGTTGCCAAACACTTGCATAACAAATACCAGGTTTTTTAAATTTAACAGCTATTAGGTAAATAAATTTTTGGTATGGCATTGGATGTAAATTTAGTTTGGTCAAAGAGTTTTGTTAAACAAAGTTTAGTAAATTACATGGAAAAAAAACTATTAAAAATGTAATGCAAAATTTGGAAAGTTATTTAATACAAGAACCCAAATTTTAAACATTAGATCAAATTAGCTAACAATACATAAATACAGCTATAAAATAATACATATGTAAAACTACAACATTATAAAAATGACCCATCACTGTATTTACTTTTTCCAACATTAACTTCACACAGCTGGTATGTCCTTCCCATATAGCAGCCAAAAGAGCACTAATTCCATGTTTATCTTTTGCCTGGAAAAAAAATTATGTGAAATCAATCCGCATTTATATTTTTTGTAGTCCACAATCTCAAGTATAGAAGAATTATGGGCATTAGTGGGCACATGATGATTTAAGATTGAACATTAAATTACTTTTTCAAAAGTTAACCAGAATCAGGTTATTGTATTTTATTGCTGAGAAATATAAAATTACTTTTGCTGTTAGATTTCCACAACATGCTTAAATCGCAGTTTTTAATTTTTAAAGTGCTGCCATCTACAGTATACTATAACGAGTTCCTAAATTTGTTGAACTATTTCCGACTTTTTTTTTTTTCATTTTGATTTTCAAACAAATAACAATTTGCAATTGTAAATAACCTATTCACCAGAAGTGTAGGTCTTAGCCTTTAAATTGATATACTATTTATCAATTAGGGTTTTGCTTAAAGGAGGGGAAAATAATTCAGACGTAATATACAAGATTTTCATTACAAAAAACAGTAGATATAGTCAAGAAGTTTGGAGTTGACAAATGCTTGGAAGTTGAGTCTTTCTCCTGCAACCTTCATATGTAAAAAATTTTATACTTTCTAATAACAAAGACTTCACCCTTATTTGGCTTGTAGCTTTAGTAAATTAGTTAAGAGAATAATTTTTCATGTATGTAAGTGACCTAATGTTAAATAATTCTTTGATTTAATGAAATATGATAGATTTGTTGATTTATTATTAAAACTATCCAACAATTTGCCATTATAATTTCTTAGTGACCTTTTCGTGTCCATTATAGATAAACACCTTCAGTACAATACAAATACATCATAAAAACTTCTGTTTCTGTGGAGCCTGTTTGTAATATATAATTTCTTTCTCTTCTAAGTCAGGGTTCATACAGCTCTTGAAAAGTAAAAAAGTAGTTTTTAATGACCTTTTAAATTTTTTAAGGACCTTGAAAATTTGTAGCAACTTCAAAGTTATTCTTTTCTTACACATAAATTCAAAACATTATGATAATCAAAATTAACGATTTAAATAGAATTTTGATTTATAATTTGAGTGGCTTTTTTTTTTATGTCTAATGAAAGTCCCTCCACACTTAAAAATAAAAAAAAGTGAAGTGTACCAGGAAATTAATGATTCGAAGCAACTTGAAAGATAAAGCTGCTCCACCACTTTGATGGATCAAACTAGTAGAAGGGGGCAATAGGAAAATCAAATTTGGGATAGCTAAAACAATTTGAAGAAAAAAATTTGCAACTAGAAATTGGGGACACAGATGGAAAATAAGAATGCCTGTTAAAAACCTACCAAAAATAAGTAGTTCTTAGGACTTTTAAGGTCCAAGCGAACAAACCCTTAAGTGCTCACATCTATTATATGTGAAGCAAGATATTAGAAGAAGTCAGTCATTCATTTTATGACACTCGAAAAAATATTTTAAAAACCATAATCTTACACTTTTTTACGTATTGTAAAAAAAATGTGCTTAAAAAAATACTTCCAATAAAATTGTCTCAGTTGGTTTTTGGGCAGTCAAGAGTTCACTAATTCTTGGAAAATACTATTCCTTTTTAAATCCTTTATATTAACTTCGATTTTGTGTGTATGTGTATGGTTGGCCGTATATCTCGATGGCGGGCAGATCAGCAGAGGCCTAATTAACACCCCTGCCGTTATTCAATTGGGCTGAAACTTGGTGTGATTCGATGTCGAATCAAATTTTGGGGCAGTAACTGTCACAAAAAGGTCACTTTTATGGAATAAAAGAGTATTTAACCGAAAGAAACTCTTTCCTGTTGCCAAATTTTTTTTTAATAAATAATAACATTGTTTTAATCAGAATAAATAAAAGATATTTTAATGTGAGTGCATAAATTCACATTTATAATTAATAAGTAAATTTTTTATTGTAGTTTGCCACACATTTTGCTGATAGAGATGTTTTTGATATTTAAAATTTGATGCAAACACCAAACATGCGCTGTTTACAAAATCGGAACTGTATTATTGAATATAAAAATTAGAAATGCATACAAAGGATTTAAATTAAAAACTTTGTTTTTATGGCATGGGTGCCAGTAGGATTATTTGCAGGGGGGTGCAGGACTACTAGAATTATGTTTAAATCATTAATTTGTCGGAAATGTTGATAGCAATTCCTAATTAAATATCAATTGACAATTATTCATTAATTTTCATGTTGATAAGAAAATATATTCCCAGTACATATTTTTGAAATCCTCTCTTCCATAGATTTTAATTGATACCAAACTGAACCATGTAGAAGAAACTTTTTCTTGTACAAGAAAAAAGGGTAAAAATAAAATAAAAATTTATTTTGTAAACGATTTTCGTATTTTCTATGTTTTTTTATCTGTGAAATGGTTCTTTCAGTATTCAAATAACAGTGTTTCGAACGAAAGAACCAGGCGAGACAATAAATAACACATAAAACAAAGTTTTTAATATAAATCCTTTATATGCATAGCCAATTTATACGTGCAATTGTAACTTTTTTAGTTCAGTTCTAATTCTCATAGTGATTGACCACTACTAAGAAAATATCCATTTCAACCTATTTACTAACTTTTTTTTGTCCCCAAAACTTACTTGAATACATTGTCATCCACAACGGGTTTATCTGACAAGTTTAAAATCGTTTGAATGACAGAAAGAAGGTTAATTACCTTTCTGAAAATTTTGCCTCGCCGACCTTAACAGGGAAAAGTTTCAGTCACTGAATATCGCCAAATTGTACATATTTAAATTAAGCTTGGTGTTTGGATAACAGAACGTGAATATAAGCAGATAAGTCGGATCTAAGGCTATAGTAAAGTGCGTAAAAGCTGTCTTTTAGTGACAGCCCTAAAACTTGATTATAAACATTGTCATTGACAGTGAATGTATCTATCAACTTTTAAGTTTCAGCTCGATTGGATGACAGGAAGTGGGTTTATTAGTAATGTGAAGCGACACCATAAGTGTTTGTAAAAGCGGCCTTTAAGAATGCATTAATATTGAATCTATCTGTCAAGTTTCAGCTCGATTGGATAAAGGCAAGTGTTTTAATTAGTTGTTCGAAGCGACAATAGTAGGGTGGTTAAAAGTGGTCTTTTAGTTATAGTGACAGAAAAAGAATGCATTGTCATGGACATCAAATCGATCTGCCAAGTTTGAGCTCTATTGGATGACGGCAAATGGGATAATTAACCCTCCATAGATTTGAACGCCACACAAACAATACAAGGGAGTAATATTTTATTTCTTCCAAGTTAGAAAAATAATAAAAAAAATCAAAAATGAAACACAAAGGCAGTATAGGAAATACTGAATTGAATTATAAAATAGATATCTTATGTCCAATTACCAATAAATAAAAATCAAAACATTTTCTAGGAATTGAAAGAATCACTTATAAATTAATATTTAATAAAAGGAAAAACTAACTCTTTTACTCAATCTCTGAAAATATTAGTCAAGTGACGCCTGAAAAAAGTCTTTCAATTGCAATAATTTACTCAACCATAACGAAATAGGAAATAAATAGGAAACAAAATAATAATAATAAAAAAGATACGGATTGCAAAATTGAACTGAAGTTTCAAAATGCGTATATGTGCTTTTTTACTTTCAATTACCCATTTGTAATTCATAGGGTAATGAAAGTACAGTATTCGGTCAAAAAAATTATTTTGATTTTTTTTTTAATTTCTCCACGTTTTGGAACATCCTGATCTCAAAAAAGTAATCTAGAAAAAATGTCTGTCTGTGTATATGCATGTGGTCAGCATAACTCCCAAACAAATTGACCTATAACGTTCAAATTTGGTTTGAGGGTTGGTGATGGCACAATGACCTATTAAGAATTTCATCAAAATCGCATATAAGGTAGCTGCCATCGAAAAAATCATGTTTTTCAATGATTACTAAGAAAATGCTCTAACGATTTTGTTAAAAATCGCTGTGGTAAATGGTGTTCTAAACATCTCCACCTCCGAAATTCCCGTAAAAATGCTTTAATGGCGTAAAAAGTTGAAAAATGAATGCCTTCAACACAGAGTTCTCTTTCCTTGAGCATAGCTCATCGACGATTGTTTTTTCTCCTCTCCACAGTTTCACTTATAAGAAAGGATTATATAAGAATTATCGAAATAAATATCGCCAAAAACCCCATTTTGGAAACTTCTTTTTATAAGACACATCTTAGAATTTGCACGTTTATTTAAATTTTTTTAATTTTCAAAGGCCACACCCTCTTGGTGGCGCTTATGTTTTATGGGTTATATTATTTGCATTCAATCTTCATTCTGTTTTGTTGCCCTTTTATCATAAGGGAATAGAAAGAGGAGGAGGGGAGGTAAAAACGAGTTGAGAAAATTTGAATGTTGTCAGGGCAGGAAGGTTTTAGGTTTTGGTGGTGCCTCAAAGATTATGTCTAGATTTGCACAAATAATCACAATAATTATTGAAAAATGTAAACAGTGCTTGTGATATTTAAAAAAAATATACATAGTTAAAACTCATTCCCCAACAAAAATCTAACTTTCCCCGATGGAGAGGGGGAAGCTAGCCTTGTACGGCAGAGGGGATACAGCCCTAGACTTCCGGCTAGCACAACCTCCGAGAAGAACTAGAGGAGTTTTAATTCATTAATTCCCATTTAAAACAGATTGAGATTTAGGGTTTACAATTTATTCAGATAATAGAGTGAGGGTTTATGGTTTTAAATTACAGCTTAATACAGAAAGGAGAAGAAATTCTTTCAACAATTGGGTGATTGATGAATAGAATTCTTTGCCTGTGGATATAGTTAATTCAATTGGAATGGGAGGTTTTAAAGAAAATTCAATATTCATTAGGGGATACAGATTACTCTTAGCTGGATAAACCCAGCTGGATATAGCGCCTGTACTTGGTCGACATTTTTTGTATTTGCTTAAGCATATCTTGCTTGTAAATTTTTACATATAAATTTTTTAAGGATCTTGACAAAATTTTGCTATAAAAAGGTTTATGAAATACAATACCAAATTTTAATAAGTAATGAATATATACATACTTATTATATTAAAGAACTTTAAATCAAAACCAAGTATTATAAAGTTGATAAAATTTAACAGATACATTTATTACTTAGGTCTATTCCTAGTTGACGTTAAAATATTGCCAAGCCGATTTGACGCGGTTTTGTAGGCGATACAGTTCTAAATTTGGCAACCCCATTTTTTTTATTGACGCGCTTTGGCTTCAACCTTCCTAAACCACAAATCATGGAGCTGGTTCGTTTCTCAATTTTTCATATTGGAATTCCGAATTGGCGACATTCTGGCTTTGTCGCCAACTTTTCAAAAGTGCGCCAACCCATAAACGTGAACTAGGAATTTACCATTACTTACATCAATGTTAGCTCCTTTTTCAATAAGATAACTTAACACTTCCTTTTGTCCATAATCAGCAGCATAATGAATTGGAAGCCTTCCATCAATATTTGCATTTATGTCAATACCCTGAAAAGTTAAGAAAGTTAAAACTGTTTAACCAAGAATGATTTCTAATTCGAGTATGGTAGTTCTTTTGTAATTTTTTTCAAAATAACAATAAAACAAAAGATTTATCACTAAATGCAGAATATCTAGTATTTGCAATAAAAACAACTACAAAACTAATTAATCGAACATTTGCTAAAATTTTAGATTGAGTTATTCAAAGAAATTAAATCAAAGATTGAACTGGAAAAATTATTTTACATCAATATTGATTACACTTAACAGGATTCTATCACTAATTAGTGCCAAACATTTACTTTTTTATTTGCAAAAAATTGGATAAGCATATTCGCATATTTTGTCGGTAATTTGGCGAAAAGCAGATATCGTGTTCTTACGATAGTTTTACTTTCTTAGTTCGGAGACACTTAGAATTACTCAAAACAGTAACTTACTACATATTTTAGAACTCTCAAAACACAGTATATTTATTTTAAATAAAAAAATACCGCTAGAAATTATAACTGTAAAACCATTTGTTCTTAGTACAAAGAATAGATGATAAAACATAAAAATTCAGGGGTTTAAAGAAGATCATAAAATTTGATGCCGCTTTTCAATAGTTACTAAAATACAATGAAGGCGTACCAGAAACAATGATTACCTGATTTTCCACAAAATCTCTTACTTGTTCCATGTCGCCATTCTTTAAACTCCATAAAAAGTCACTCATTTTAAATATATTTTTAGTTTCACGCCTAAATAGCGAAATCTGTCACAAAAAAAGGAGGAAGAAAAACAAACTTTTCTGTTTTAAACTCAGTGACGGTTAACGTGAAATCTAGAATTCAAATGCTGCAAATATATATAAATATATTTTGTAAAATAATAGTGTCATGAAAAACTCCTCTTTGTATATTATACAGATAATTAAAATCATACATTAATTGGCTAAAAAATTCCATATAGCCGAAGAGCATGTGTACCAACAAAGCATTGGAAGAGAGACGCAAACCGGTTCCAAAAGATTGGTTCAGGTTGGTAAAAGGCTGGCTTGCAAAGTATAGGTTCAAATGGGAATCTGCGAGTGTCTTGCAATGGACAATTCCAGCATTTTATTTTTATTTTTTTATTCAATTCTAAATGTTTCGAAAAGGTCATAAACACAAAAATTTCTGCTTTTTCCCCTTTTTTTAAAAAAATTTGCGATCAAATTACCTTGTTCGACGTTGGCGAGAAAATGACTCATTTCGCTAGCATTGAATGTGGCGTCACGGTCCACGGCTTCGTAAACATCTTCGCTTGAAATGCAGCAGCAGAAACCAGATTTGAAAGTTTCTCACAAATCACGCCAACCTGTACGGAATGTGGCAATGGTCTACCAACGCCAACTGCTTCAACGCCAGCCATTTGGCAGAAACCTCACGATAACTATAGAAACGATCGGGACTCTTTACGTCACGAATTTTGTTGACTGTTTTGATCGGACTGGTTTTGGATCGGGTTTGTGGCATTTTCTTTTCTTAATATTTAAATAACTAATTTTTTTTAAGAACTTTTTTTTAAATATTTGGAATCAGAAAGAAATTCTTTTTAAATATATAAATTTCACTCGTTTTTGAAAAATGAGGGAATTGTCCATTAAACGGTAAGTAATCAAGTTTCAAATGCCTATTATTCTTTAAACAAATCTTCTAAATGGATTTTAAGCTTTCGGAAATATATTTTGATTAAGTTAAAATTGTAATTTGGAAGTATCGCGTACAAGAAAATGACAGTGAATTAAATTAGGAGAGCCAGAGAAAATAGACTGAAAACTACAATTATACGTGGTGAAAAGGAAATTAATTAAAAAAAAAAAAAAAACTCGGTAAGATCATTTAATTTTACCCCTTATATTTCAAATACAAGCGTAAGCTTTTCTTTAAAAAATAAATTTTTAAACAGAATCGTTATTTTTTTAAAAATATTTAAAGACGCATTTTGTCCGAGTAATCCCAGGTCCCTTTGCATGAATGAGCTCAATTGATTATGTATTTCATTATCTTAGTTATCCTAAAAATATCATATTTTTAATTCATTCGATTTTAGAGGTGATTAGGTAAATGAGTTATACAGCAAGTAAAATTAGGCTGTCCTTATCTCCCTCCTACCATCCTATTTCCTTACCTAATTGCTGCTATAATAGACAACAGTGGTCATCATAGCAACCTCACTGACTTGACTGATGCCTGAATCCGTTTCGGAGTATGCAGACATAAGACCCACTATACCTTCAGCATCTTTTTGCTTTGGTATAGCGATAAAACTTCCTTTTATGGGTAGCAAAAAAAAAATAATTTGCAACTGAAACATTATTTTAATCCATATAAATGTGTTTTACATTCTCAACTCAGATTAGTAGCTGTCCTTAACTCATTCAGTTGCCTGAAATATCCATTTATAAGGAAAACAATAAACGAATTTTTTGTATTACATTGTACTAGTGACAAAAGAGCTCTGACTGAACAATAAATAACCAAATTTTTTAAAAAGTAAAGATATAAGATTGAAAATATTTTTCTTTTGAGTAATGAAATTTTGAACTGAAATATTAATGAATCAATATGCATTAATTTTATGTTTAAATTAATAATTTAAAATACATACTTTCTCTGAAAATCTCATCACTTTTCTTCTCTTCATTTTTAAATTTTCGAAAGCCATGAGCCATAAAGTTTAAAAGCCATAGGACATGGAGTTAATTTTCATAAGCCATTGGCTCAAACGAAATGCTGCAGTGTTGAATTTGTGTTGTAATCATTTATTTTATTAAAACATTTATTTTATTAAAATTTATTTGCATAATTTGCTTATGAGGACTTGGTACCCTTCAAACTTTTTTTATTTAGGTATTTAAAATTATAATTTTTACATATTTGGAAGTATTACTAAATAAATGTAAAAACTAAATTTTATTAAAAAAAAAGTTCACAGAGTGCTCTAAATTTTCAAATTTTTAAAAAAAATTCATCAAATTTAAAATTGTACTTCATTCATTTTTCATTTTTCAATACTCTTTCCTCATTTTTAAAAAAAAAAATGTTTCTAGTAATATAGTCTAACTTTTTAGGCATCGGATCTAGAATAAGTAAAATAGTTTTCAAGAAAAACGATAATTACTGTACCTATATGTAAAAAAGGGTATTTTTCAACATTTAAATTTGTAAGGAAAAAAAAAGTTTTTATTTTATTCAATAATCCATGCCTATTTTTGTCAAATAAATATTAAGAATGACACACACAAAAAAAAAATGTCAAGTGATTTCATTCATATTTGCTGAAGTTTTAGCATTTTGAGTAAGATTTGAATTTCAAAAATCACGAATTGAGAAAAAAAAATGCTTTCGAAACATCAAAGGAGCTATTGCAGCACTGCTAAATTATCCATAAAAATATAGTTTTTCTGCAATTGCAGCTATCGGATCAGCTCAAAAACTTGCTAGAATAGGAAGGTTTCAAAGATTATAAAAACGCAAAAATTAGAAAATTTATATTTTATTATTTTTTTGCTAAAACAAGGGGTACCAAGTCTCCTTAACTGCTCTTATAGCTTTGTTTTATGTGCATTTGAATAACATTTAATTGCATGAAACTCGTGTAATTTGAAATTTGCACTCACCCCCCCCCCTTCCCCCGCTGAAAAAAAAACACACGTTATTGTTAATTTGGGCCCCCTCACTATTACTACTCACGAGCCGCCACTGCACATAATAGTCGAATATTAAGCCTCGTGTACGATACGAGCGGTAGTAGTTAGAAATTGGGCATCCTGGGCCATGGTGGAGCAGCGGAGCAGGGACGGGGGACGATGACGTCACCGGAAGGGGGCGTGGCCGGATATGACGGCACAGGAAGTGACATCACCGGATATGACGTCACCGGAAGTCACGTGATCGGAAGTGGAATTGAGTTGTTCCCCTCCTGCTGCTGTTTTAGTTTTGATTTCGTTATAAGCTGTTTGTGTATGACGTCACAGTGGGAATGACGTCATAATGTGTTTTATATCAAAGTTTTGAGTGGTGGCAACACTTTTTTAGTTTCGGTTTATCTAGCAGACGGAGTTGAGTTGTTCTAGGACTGCTTCTTAGTGAATAAGTTAGAGTGATAGGCTTTTATTGCGTGACGTCACAGCGGGTATGACGTCATAATTTGTTTTATATCAAAGTTTTTGAGTGATGGCAACACATTTTAGTTTTTGCTTCCAGTTAAATGGGGTTGAGTTGTTCTAGGGCTGCTTCTAAGTGAATAAGTTAGAGTTATAGGTATTTTTTACTAGTGACGTCACAGTGGGTATGACGTCATTCATGATTTTACAAAACTTACCTTTAAGACGATGGCAGCAATAGAAATATGCTAAGTTTTAGGCGGGATGGAGTTGAGTTGTTTTAGGGCTACTTTTAAGTGAATAACTTAGAGTGATAGGCTGTTTTACCAGTGACGTCACAGTGTTAATGTAGTGGGGATGACGTCACGATTTGCTTTATATCAAAGTTTAAGGAATGGCAACATCTTGTATCCTGATATATAGGTAAGTCTCCTTTGATTGGTTGTTATAAAAGCTCACTTCTGATTGGTTAGAATATGTCACGTGATTTCAAATGCTCTTCTCATTGACTATACATAGTTTAGTAAGACAGTTTTCTACTAAGTTTAATGTAATTGCGGCGCCATCTAGTGGTAGGAAGGAATATAAATTACATAGTTTATAACTTTTCATGCTTAACCATTAAAAACTTCAAATACATGCAAAGATAATATACTAACACAAATGCGTAAAGTTTCGGATTGAGTAGATTTTTTTTTCTATAAGTGCTTAACACATTTAAACTAATGTTGAGAGATATAATCGCAAGACACTTTTAAGGAATCAGGTTTAATCAATGTTAGACACATAAAGTCTCATTATTTTCTCAATAACAGTATGAAATGTAAATATAAATTAAAATTTATGAGAAAAAAAAATTTAAACTTTGATATCTTAACGTGAAAATTTCTTTTACAGAGCTTAACATGTCATTAAAAAGTTTTTTTCTTTTATTGTCATAGTTTTTGAGGGATTGAATACACAACAAAAGAACTTAGACTAGAATTAATTTTCAATATTCAGCAACTGAAACCCATTATGGAAGTTAAAGCAATGATTTTACAATTATTTTTAGGTTGAGTTAGTCTGACCCTGTTGAAGGAATTAGTAGTTGTAGTGTGTTCACACGTGAGTTTGCAATACAATATTAGTAATATACATTTCCAAAAAACGAAATATTTATCACTTTGAATAGAAAAATGACGATTTTTTTTTTTATTTATGTAAGTATTATTCTCAATTTTGTAAATTTTAAATGTATTATCCATATTTTATTGAAGAATTTATATTTTTTTTCTTCTTCTTTCAGAATGGTTTAGGAAAAACATTTCATTTTAGTCAGAACAATGTTTTCAAAGAGATGGAAATACGCAACTTTTCGATATATCAACCTTCAAATACTTTGAAATTGATTCTATTTGTTACAACCGGTTGTAATTTAAAGCTATACTGGACTATGCGAGCGATATTATATATCTTAGCTACTTACTGTCTATGTTAAAATTTATATTACCATTAAACTTGTTAGAAATTAATATGTCTATGTTAGTTATATTAATCAAGATAGTTTTTATTGTACAATGATACTTACTTAAGTTGATGAATGGCAACACAGAACTAGCTGCTAATGCTGAATAGTAATGTGATAACTGATTTTGGATACTCTAATGTTTAAATAAGAGAGAAAAAGTAACATACTTGAACATCTTACAACTAAGAATTCAAAAGTGAACATGAAAATTTACTTTACGAATAAATATCATGTCTTTAAAATGTGTACGAATATCACTAAATAAGAGAAAAAAGTAACATACTTAAACTCTTTACGACAAATAACTTTAAAATTAACGAAAAAAAACTTACTTTACACATAAAAATCACTTTAAAATGTGTAAAAATATCGCTAAATAAGAGAAAAAAAGTAACTTACTTAAAATTTCTAAGATAAATATTTAACCTTTACGCGAAAATTCCCTTCATGTATAAAAATCACGACTTTAAAATATAACATGCAAGAGAAAAGTAACGTACTTAAACTTTCTACGACAAATAACTTTAACATTAACGTAAAATTTTACTTTACACATAAAAATCCCGATATTAAAATATGTAGAAATATCGCTAAATAAAAGAAAAAAAGTAACACACTTAAACTTTGTACGACAAATAACTTTGACATTAACGTAAAAAATGTTCTTCACATATAAAAATCACGACTTTAAATTTGAAATGTAGGATGAAAGTATAACATACCTATAATTTCTACGACAAAGAATTCAAACATTGCCGTTCATGTCTTTAAAATGTATAATGACAACTCTAACTTTTAGAAAAAAGAAACACTAAAAATTTACAAGGCAAAGAATTTAAAATTGAACGTTAAAATTAACTTTACATGTACTATCATACTCTTATATCAACGATAAATAAGATAAAAAAAAAGAAACTCTAAAAATTTATAAGGCAAAGAATTCAAATAATACGCGAAAATTTACCTCACATATAAAAATTATGTCTTTCAAATGTGTAAGAATAACGCTAAATTAGAGAAAAAGAAATATTAAAAATTTCTAAGGTAAGGAATTGAAACAATACGCGAAAATTTATTTCACACATAACATTTTTATCTTTAAAATGTGTAAGAATAATGCTAAATTAGAGAAGAAAAAAAATAACATACTTAAACTTTCTTCGACAACAATTTAAACAATACGCGAAAATTTCATACACAATTATTTTCTTAGGTTAATGTTAAATAATGGGAAATTTAACAGAATAAAAATTTCAAAGATAAAGAATTTTAACCTTTACACGAAAATTTACTTCACATATAAATATCATGTCTTTAAACTTTAACGTGACAATTTACTTCTCATATACAATTAAACTCTTAGGTTAATGTTAAATAAAAGAAAAAGTAACATACTCAAAAATTTCTAAGATAAGCATAACGTAAAAATTTCATATCATGTGTTTAAAATGTAACATATAAGAGAAAAAAAATAACATACTTGAACTTTCTATAGCAAAGAATTTAAGCGTTAGCGTAAAAATTTACTTTACATATAAAATTCACGTCTTTAAACGGGATGATAAGCATGTGACGGTAATTAGCCAATCAGGTTAACGGTAGGTGATACGCCACTTGCCGGCATTTTTAGACCGGAGGATGAGTCACGCTAAAACTTGTTCAAACAGGTCTGGAGACTTGTACAGCAAGAACAACAGCATCGACGCGCAAGCAGCGGGTGATGCTGCGGTGTGTCAGCAGGTTTTCGAGATTATCGTTTTCCTACTTTTCCTTTTTCATAATGAAATGTTTGTGAAAACTTGGAATGAATGAAGTGGATTTCAAAGACACATTAGTAAGTGAAGGTAGAATTCGCATTGACTTTCTTCCAAAAAGTATGATTCACTTGGAGAATTTAAGATCATTTCTACTTGAAAACTTTTCTATTGTCTAAAACATTGAATATTGTTCAAACTCAGTGAGATTATATGCTACAATACGGGTAAAACTTAACAAAATTGTTACATAGAAGAAAAATAGTAAGAGATTTAAAATAAATACTAGTTATAGATACTCCAAGGAAAAAAATTCACCTCTACTTTTCAATCGGAAAATCAATGCAAGTTGGAAATTTATGTTACTTCAAGAAAAACTTAGACAATTTACTTTGTAATAATATACGTTAAGGTGTCGTATTAACTCGTGCAATACATGCTGACTAAGGTTTATTTTACTTATCTAAGAAAGGTGAATTGGGGGAAAATATTAAATAAATTGTAGATATTAAATACATTGTAGATATGCATTTAAGTTTTGAAAATCACCTGCAAGACTTTTAAAACATCTTAAGAAAAATTGAAAGAAACTTGCGAATTATATGTAAACTATATAACTTTTTATACTCTGAAAGGAAATCACAAGTAATTTAGTTAACTTTTTTCATGGTAACACTCATATTCAACGACATGTTTTTAAAATTTAACCTTCTTTACATGATAATAGTTATAAATTTTTTCAATCTCAGATGCGATATACTATTATTTCTAACATATATGTTACGAATTGTGTAAAGTTTTTAAAACTGTATATACAAATCACCAATCAGGAACATAAAAATCTAACATCATTCAAACAAACTAAAATAATAAGATATTTTCCTTAGTGGAAATAGTTAACTACTCATGTGATGGAATATACTTAGAAAATTTAAATACTGAAAAAAGTTTGCTAGGCAAACTTAAAGAATATTTTTTTTTCTTGTGAAAAACTAGCATAAATTTGGAAAATGTAGAGTTTGTTACTACGTAAAATTGAACATCATCTGGACAAACTAAATTATACATGAATTTTTTTTTTTATTTGAGAGGTGCTGACAATATATCATTAATATAGAGATTTTTAACTTCCACCCATAATTTCTAAATAACTTATACATAAATTTCAGAAAAACAGAAACGGAATGTGTTTTACAAGAGGCTTATTTTGTAAGATGAATATTCAATATTAATATAACTGAGCAAAGTTCATTCCGGAAAAAATTTGTAAAAGATACTTATATTTTGAAAATAGTTTGAAATATCCTTTTAAATTTATGAATGCTCGCTTTCGAAAGACACAAATAAAACTGATATTACTCATGATAATTAACACATACATAACATTAGTCAAACAAAGTGAAATTTTTATTGCTTGTGACCGATAACTTTTCAGTGAAGCAGAACTTACATAGGAAATTTGTGCAAACTTTTTCAACTTTTAAACCAAGTATCATGTAAAATTATAAATTACGATAGGAAATAGCATACTTCAGAATCGGAACAAGTCTTGTAGTTAAGCTAAATGTATTTCTCAAGGAATTGAAAGCATACCAGAGAAGTCCTTATCATTTCGCATCTTTTCTCATGTTGCAAGAAGACATACTTTGTAAAAGATCGTCTTAGCACTTAACAAAAATCAGTAAAAATAAATATATTTTCTATGGCAAAGATAAAACTTCACAACTTAATTACTTAAATTTAGCTAAGTTGCATATGGTTTATTCACATAACTCGCATGTGCTTTGAATGTTGAAATATATTTGTTAGTTGAAATCAAACTCATCGAAAATAAATGCTATCTACATTTTCAAGTCGGAAATTACTATTAAATAAACTTTACATGTAAGATATTATCATGTTAAAAAGAAAAATCTACAAAAATGTAAATGATAATTTTACTGTTGGTACATAAATGATGAATAATTTATGATTTTATTCTAGGCAAACGTTTTATTGTCTAACAGAGAACTTAAACTTTAGCAGAAAAACGAAAAAATACAATGTTTATATCCTATCATGCTTGTCGAAAATTGAATTTATTAGCTGTTGTAATAGATTTTTATTGTCCAAATTTCTATAGTTCTTCCCAGTGCAATAATATTAAGTTCATGTGTAATGAGTAGGTTTTTTTTTGTTGAATTTTATAAATTTAATGAAATTATTATGACCTAAGAGATTGAGTGAACTGAATAAATCAATGACGTGAATTTAAACAGTGACTTGAACTGATACATACTATAACTGTAAAGAAGTATGACAAAGTGATAGATGAAGTGAAAATAGAAGTTGAGTGAAATGTGTTGAAAAAAGTTGAAGACGACAAGAAATTCATAAATGAGAATTATCATTGACTTATATTAACTTCGTTTTTCTTGCTTATGACAAGAAAATACACTCTTGTTTATTAAGAACCAACTTGATATTTTATCATAGAATGACAATGATGAAATATCTATACATTAAAAAAAAAATACCAAACTTAGACATAGCAAATTTCTTGAAATTCATGTATAATGTGAGAAGTTTTACTGGAAATATAGAAGATACAACATTGAAAGATGTGAATGTTTCGAAGTACTTTATCAGAAATAAAAAAATAAAAAATGCGCTGAGGTCCGCTATAAAATTTTTTAGGAGAAAGTTTAAACAAAATTTAAAATCAAACATGCTTTTAAGTGGGAACACATATATTAAAACTATAGCACATTTAGCAATTTATATTATGTCATCTCAGTTGGTATCAAACTGAATAATATGAAAAACAACCACAAACTGAATAAACATGAAAATTATCAATATATGTGGAAAAGTTTCCTTTTTTCACATATAAAAAAAAAATAACACATTGACATACGTTAAGATCACGAAACATGCGTAATCATATACCGATAAGAGCAACCAATGTTGCGCGGAGATATTCACGTGATGGACAATATCCCATGAATAAATTGAGTGATTTAATTTCTAATGCTAATTCCAATAGTATTCCACGTAACTTCAACTTTATATGTTACACTATAGATATATTTATTTTTCAAATATATTCACTTTCGAAAAATCATCCTTCAATATAAGAATGATCATAGTAAGAATAAAAGAAAAGATACTAAGCATTGATTTAAAGTGTATTTATTTCAACTTAGCAACAAATCATATGCGTGAAACGAAAATTGCCTCGAACCAAAGTATAACTATCCAATTTCATTGATTCCTACAAGGAAATTTTTCTCATCTAGTAATTGAATTTTTTTTTCTCGTACACATTATAAGTGTTGTCCAATCAGGTGTAGAATAGCTGAAGATATCCGACCTCTTTCTAAATATTAATAAGTCACTGTTGAAAAACTTATAAAAATTTCAATTTACACTTAAAGTTTTTTTATATATATATATTTCAAAGAATTTTTTCAAATCAATATGTATATTTAAATACTGAAACTTATTCACTTCAATAAATGTATGTTTAAGTTATAAAACTTGTCGTATGTATTGAAAAATTGTAACTTTTCGTCTTCGTATAAATCGATAACTTATACACTAGTTCTTCATCAATTAATCTTCTAAGTAAATCTTTCAAAGGTAAAAACATACCTATAGCTTTGCATTTGTAAGAAGTTAAATTGTACATGTTTCTCGTGAAATTAAAATTTTATATGTTTTTCATGAAAATATATAAAATTTTGTAACTTTCACATGAAACATGTACAATTTAACTTGTTACAAATGCAAAGCTATAGGTATGTTTTTACCTTTGAAAGATTTACTTAGAAGATTAATTGATGAAGAACTAGTGTATAAGTTATCGATTTATACGAAGACGAAAAGTTACAATTTTTCAATACATACGACAAGTTTTATAACTTAAACATACATTTATTGAAGTGAATAAGTTTCAGTATTTAAATATACATATTGATTTGAAAAAATTCTTTGAAATATATATATATAAAAAAACTTTAAGTGTAAATTGAAATTTTTATAAGTTTTTCAACAGTGACTTATTAATATTTAGAAAGAGGTCGGATATCTTCAGCTATTCTACACCTGATTGGACAACACTTATAATGTGTACGAGAAAAAAAAATTCAATTACTAGATGAGAAAAATTTCCTTGTAGGAATCAATGAAATTGGAGAGTTATACTTTGGTTCGAGGCAATTTTCGTTTCACGCATATGATTTGTTGCTAAGTTGAAATAAATACACTTTAAATCAATGCTTAGTATCTTTTCTTTTATTCTTACTATGATCATTCTTATATTGAAGGATGATTTTTCGAAAGTGAATATATTTGAAAAATAAATATATCTATAGTGTAACATATAAAGTTGAAGTTACGTGGAATACTATTGGAATTAGCATTTGAAATTAAATCACTCAATTTATTCATGGGATATTGTCCATCACGTGAATATCTCCGCGCAACATTGGTTGCTCTTATCGGTATATGATTACGCATGTTTCGTGATCTTAACGTATGTCAATGTGTTATTTTTTTTTATATGTGAAAAAAGGAAACTTTTCCACATATATTGATAATTTTCATGTTTATTCAGTTTGTGGTTGTTTTTCATATTATTCAGTTTGATACCAACTGAGATGACATAATATAAATTGTTAAATGTGCTATAGTTTTAATAAATGTGTTCCCACTTAAAAGCATGTTTGATTTTAAATTTTGTTTAAACTTTCTCCTAAAAAATTTTATAGCGGACCTCAGCTTTTTTTTATTTTTATTTCTGATAAAGTACTTCGAAACATTCACATCTTTCAATGTTGTATCTTCTATATTTCCAGTAAAACTTCTCACATTATACATGAATTTCAAGAAATTTGCTATGTCTAAGTTTGGTATTTTTTTTTAATGTATAGATATTTCATTATTGTCATTCTATGATAAGATATCAAGTTGGTTCTTAATAAACAAGAGTGTATTTTCTTGTCATAAGCAAGAAAAACGAAGTTAATATAAGTCAATGATAATTCTCATTTATGAATTTCTTGTCGTCTTCAACTTTTTTCAACACATTTCACTCAACTTCTATTTTCACTTCATCTATCACTTTGTCATACTTCTTTACAGTTATAGTATGTATCAGTTCAAGTCACTGTTTAAATTTACGTCATTGATTTATTCAGTTCACTCAATCTCTTAGGTCATAATAATTTCATTAAATTTATAAGATTCAACAAAAAAAAACCTACTCATTACACATGAACTTAATATTATTGCACTTGGAAGAACTATAGAAATTTGGACAATAAAAATCTATTACAACAGCTAATAAATTCAATTTTCGACAAGCATGATAGGATATAAACATTGTATTTTTTCGTTTTTCTGCTAAAGTTTAAGTTCTCTGTTAGACAATAAAACGTTTGCCTAGAATAAAATCATAAATTATTCATCATTTATGTACCAACAATAAAATTATCATTTACATTTTTGCAGATTTTTCTTTTTAACATGATAATATCTTACATGTAAAGTTTATTTAATAGTAATTTCCGACTTGAAAATGTAGATAGCATTTATTTTCGATGAGTTTGATTTCAACTAACAAATATATTTCAACATTCAAAGCACATGCGAGTTATGTGAATAAACCATATGCAACTTAGCTAAATTTAAGTAATTAAGTTGTGAAGTTTTATCTTTGCCATAGAAAATATATTTATTTTTACTGATTTTTGTTAAGTGCTAAGACGATCTTTTACAAAGTATGTCTTCTTGCAACATTAGAAAAGATGCGAAATGATAAAGACTTCTCTGGTATGCTTTCAATTCCTTGAGAAATACATTTAGCTTAACTACAAGACTTGTTCCGATTCTGAAGTATGCTATTTCCTATCGTAATTTATAATTTTACATGATACTTGGTTCAAAAGTTGAAAAAGTTTGCACAAATTTCCTATGTAAGTTCTGCTTCACTGAAAAGTTATCGGTCACAAGCAATAAAAATTTCACTTTGTTTGACTAATGTTATGTATGTGTTAATTATCATGAGTAATATCAGTTTTATTTGTGTCTTTCGAAAGCGAGCATTCATAAATTTAAAAGGATATTTCAAACTATTTTCAAAATATAAGTATCTTTTACAAGTTTTTTCCGGAATGAACTTTGCTCAGTTATATTAATATTGAATATTCATCTTACAAAATAAGCCTCTTGTAAAACACATTCCGTTTCTGTTTTTCTGAAATTTATGTATAAGTTATTTAGAAATTATGGGTGGAAGTTAAAAATCTCTATATTAATGATATATTGTCAGCACCTCTCAAATAAAAAAAAAAAATTCATGTATAATTTAGTTTGTCCAGATGATGTTCAATTTTACGTAGTAACAAACTCTACATTTTCCAAATTTATGCTAGTTTTTCACAAGAAAAAAAAAATATTCTTTAAGTTTGCCTAGCAAACTTTTTTCAGTATTTAAATTTTCTAAGTATATTCCATCACATGAGTAGTTAACTATTTCCACTAAGGAAAATATCTTATTATTTTAGTTTGTTTGATTGATGTTAGATTTTTATGTTATTGATTGGTGATTTGCATATACAGTTTTAAAAACTTTACAAAATTCGTAACATATATGTTAGAAATAATAGTATATCGCATCTGAGATTGAAAAAATTTATAACTATTATCATGTAAAGAAGGTTAAATTTTAAAAACATGTCGTTGAATATGAGTGTTACCATGAAAAAAGTTAACTAAATTACTTGTGATTTCCTTTCAGAGTATAAAAAGTTATATAGTTTACATATAATTCGCAAGTTTCTTTCAATTTTTCTTAAGATGTTTTAAAAGTCTTGCAGGTGATTTTCAAAACTTAAATGCATATCTACAATGTATTTAATATCTACAATTTATTTAATATTTCCCCCCAATTCACCTTTCTTAGATAAGTAAAATAAACCTTAGTCAGCATGTATTGCACGAGTTAATACGACACCTTAACGTATATTATTACAAAGTAAATGTCTAAGTCTTTCTTGAAGTAACATAAATTTCCAACTTGCATTGATTTTCCGATTGAAAAGTAGAGGTGAATTTTTTTCCTTGGAGTATCTATAACTAGTATTTATTTTAAATCTCTTACTATTTTTCTTCTATGTAACAATTTTGTTAAGTTTTACCCGTATTGTAGCATATAATCTCACTGAGTTTGAACAATATTCAATGTTTTAGACAATAGAAAAGTTTTCAAGTAGAAATGATCTTAAATTCTCCAAGTGAATCATACTTTTTGAAAGAAAGTCCATGCGAATTCTACCTTCACTTACTAATGTGTCTTTGAAATCCACTTCATTCATTCCAAGTTTTCACAAACATTTCATTATGAAAAAGGAAAAGTAGGAAAACGATAATCTCGAAGACCTGCTGACACACCGCAGCATCACCCGCTGCTTGCGCGTCGATGCTGTTGTTCTTGCTGTACAAGTCTCCCGACCTGTTTGAACAAGTTTTAACGTGACTCATCCTCCGGTCTAAAAATGCCGGCAAGTGGCGTATCACCTACCGCTAACCTGATTGGCTAATTACCGTCACATGCTTATCATCCCGTTTAAAGACGTGAATTTTATATGTAAAGTAAATTTTTACGCTAACGCTTAAATTCTTTGCTATAGAAAGTTCAAGTATGTTATTTTTTTTTCTCTTATATGTTACATTTTAAACACATGATATGAAATTTTTACGTTATGCTTATCTTAGAAATTTTTGAGTATGTTACTTTTTCTTTTATTTAACATTAACCTAAGAGTTTAATTGTATATGAGAAGTAAATTGTCACGTTAAAGTTTAAAGACATGATATTTATATGTGAAGTAAATTTTCGTGTAAAGGTTAAAATTCTTTATCTTTGAAATTTTTATTCTGTTAAATTTCCCATTATTTAACATTAACCTAAGAAAATAATTGTGTATGAAATTTTCGCGTATTGTTTAAATTGTTGTCGAAGAAAGTTTAAGTATGTTATTTTTTTTTCTTCTCTAATTTAGCATTATTCTTACACATTTTAAAGATAAAAATGTTATGTGTGAAATAAATTTTCGCGTATTGTTTCAATTCCTTACCTTATAAATTTTTAATATTTCTTTTTCTCTAATTTAGCGTTATTCTTACACATTTGAAAGACATAATTTTTATATGTGAGGTAAATTTTCGCGTATTATTTGAATTCTTTGCCTTATAAATTTTTAGAGTTTCTTTTTTTTTATCTTATTTATCGTTGATATAAGAGTATGATAGTACATGTAAAGTTAATTTTAACGTTCAATTTTAAATTCTTTGCCTTGTAAATTTTTAGTGTTTCTTTTTTCTAAAAGTTAGAGTTGTCATTATACATTTTAAAGACATGAACGGCAATGTTTGAATTCTTTGTCGTAGAAATTATAGGTATGTTATACTTTCATCCTACATTTCAAATTTAAAGTCGTGATTTTTATATGTGAAGAACATTTTTTACGTTAATGTCAAAGTTATTTGTCGTACAAAGTTTAAGTGTGTTACTTTTTTTCTTTTATTTAGCGATATTTCTACATATTTTAATATCGGGATTTTTATGTGTAAAGTAAAATTTTACGTTAATGTTAAAGTTATTTGTCGTAGAAAGTTTAAGTACGTTACTTTTCTCTTGCATGTTATATTTTAAAGTCGTGATTTTTATACATGAAGGGAATTTTCGCGTAAAGGTTAAATATTTATCTTAGAAATTTTAAGTAAGTTACTTTTTTTCTCTTATTTAGCGATATTCGTACACATTTTAAAGACATGATATTTATTCGTAAAGTAAATTTTCATGTTCACTTTTGAATTCTTAGTTGTAAGATGTTCAAGTATGTTACTTTTTCTCTCTTATTTAAACATTAGAGTATCCAAAATCAGTTATCACATTACTATTCAGCATTAGCAGCTAGTTCTGTGTTGCCATTCATCAACTTAAGTAAGTATCATTGTACAATAAAAACTATCTTGATTAATATAACTAACATAGACATATTAATTTCTAACAAGTTTAATGGTAATATAAATTTTAACATAGACAGTAAGTAGCTAAGATATATAATATCGCTCGCATAGTACAGTATAGCTTTAAATTACAACCGGTTGTAACAAATAGAATCAATTTCAAAGTATTTGAAGGTTGATATATCGAAAAGTTGCGTATTTCCATCTCTTTGAAAACATTGTTCTGACTAAAATGAAATGTTTTTCCTAAACCATTCTGAAAGAAGAAGAAAAAAAATATAAATTCTTCAATAAAATATGGATAATACATTTAAAATTTACAAAATTGAGAATAATACTTACATAAATAAAAAAAAAATCGTCATTTTTCTATTCAAAGTGATAAATATTTCGTTTTTTTGGAAATGTATATTACTAATATTGTATTGCAAACTCACGTGTGAACACACTACAATTACTAATTCCTTCAACAGGGTCAGACTAACTCAACCTAAAAATAATTGTAAAATCATTGCTTTAACTTCCATAATGGGTTTCAGTTGCTGAATATTGAAAATTAATTCTAGTCTAAGTTCTTTTGTTGTGTATTCAATCCCTCAAAAACTATAACAATAAAAGAAAAAAACTTTTTAATGACATGTTAAGCTCTGTAAAAGAAATTTTCACGTTAAGATATCAAAGTTTAAATTTTTTTTTTCTCATAAATTTTAATTTATATTTACATTTCATACTGTTATTGAGAAAATAATGAGACTTTATGTGTCTAACATTGATTAAACCTGATTCCTTAAAAGTGTCTTGCGATTATATCTCTCAACATTAGTTTAAATGTGTTAAGCACTTATAGAAAAAAAAATCTACTCAATCCGAAACTTTACGCATTTGTGTTAGTATATTATCTTTGCATGTATTTGAAGTTTTTAAAGTTAAGCATGAAAAGTTATAAACTATGTAATTTATATTCCTTCCTACCACTAGATGGCGCCGCAATTACATTAAACTTAGTAGAAAACTGTCTTACTAAACTTTGTATAGTCAATGAGAAGAGCATTTGAAATCACGTGACATATTCTAACCAATCAGAAGTGAGCTTTTATAACAACCAATCAAAGGAGACTTAGCTATATATCAGGATACAAGATGTTGCCATTCCTTAAACTTTGATATAAAGCAAATCGTGACGTCATCCCCACTACATTAACACTGTGACGTCACTGGTAAAACAGCCTATCACTCTAAGTTATTCACTTAAAAGTAGCCCTAAAACAACTCAACTCCATCCCGCCTAAAACTTAGCATATTTCTATTGCTGCCATCGTCTTAAAGGTAAGTTTTGTAAAATCATGAATGACGTCATACCCACTGTGACGTCACTAGTAAAAAATACCTATAACTCTAACTTATTCACTTAGAAGCAGCCCTAGAACAACTCAACCCCATTTAACTGGAAGCAAAAACTAAAATGTGTTGCCATCACTCAAAAACTTTGATATAAAACAAATTATGACGTCATACCCGCTGTGACGTCACGCAATAAAAGCCTATCACTCTAACTTATTCACTAAGAAGCAGTCCTAGAACAACTCAACTCCGTCTGCTAGATAAATCGAAACTAAAAAAGTGTTGCCACCACTCAAAACTTTGATATAAAACACATTATGACGTCATTCCCACTGTGACGTCATACACAAACAGCTTATAACGAAACCGAAACTAAAACAGCAGCAGGAGGGGAACAACTCAATTCCACTTCCGATCACGTGACTTCCGGTGACGGCATATCCGGTGATGGCACTTCCTGTGACGTCATATCCGGTCACGCCCTCTTCCGGTGACGTCATCGTCCCCCGTCCCTGCTCCGCCATGGCCCAGGATGCTCAATTTCTAACTACTAGCGGTATAAGACTAACGGCAGACTGAGAGAACGTTCGAATGGTGGATGTTGTTCGGTATTTTGCATTTATATCCTAATCGGGATGCCATATGCCTGGAAGATGTGGGATCATGCTAAAGTTCTGCGTTAGTACTGGAGTGTAGAAATAATGGAGGCTTGCATGCTATATTCGTCAAAGCCACATTGTCTACTAGTTGATGTGGAGTGGATGTAAAGAGATAGATGCTAACTCAGATATAGTTGCCTCATATCATTTGATCAATTTCAAAATTGCGAGATGTAAGCATAGATGTTATTGCTATAACAATTTTATGACGCAACATGACAGATCTTGCACCAGAAAACCCAAACCCAATAGAAATGTAAATACAAGGTAGTTTTCTTGTGAAATACCTCCCGAAAGGCTTTCCTATCATAACAATTGGACTACATTATTTTTTCTATATTTTGCTGTAATGACATCTTGGCGCAGTATAATCTTTATCTATAGCCATAAAACATGTAGTCAAATCTAATAAAATATTAATATATTCTATTAACGCTCTGGCCTCACATATTAAAGGTTCTGTGTACGAATCAGTGGCGGATCTAGGATTTTCCTGAGGGAGGGGTGCAACAGTGCCGTGCCTTAGTCAGGGCAAAATTGAATATTTGAAAAAAAGTAAAAAAATAAAAAAAAATCTATGCAGTGTTCAAGAAATATACTTCAAGATAATCCATATCCACTGATTGGCCCCCCCCCCCCTCCTTCCTTCATCTCCCGTTTCGTCACATCTCAGACTTGCTAGCTTAGCGTAAGGTGGTTAAAACTGTCTTTTTGTTTCTTCATTACCTTTTTTTTTTTTAATAAATTGTATTTTAAAATGTACCGTACATTTTAAACATTTTAGCAAGCTACATCCCCGGAGGTTTCGATTATACCGAAGAAATTCTTATGAAAGTGGGAACTTGCTACTTTTATTTGCGATACTAACTATAGTATAAATCTTACACTATACTTACATCAAACTGGGAAACCAGTAATTGTACATCAAAATTTAACATATTCGTAAAATATTTATGGAAAAAGCTTAGTAAGTAAAAATACGTATAGTTTTATTGGATAATCCATTGCTACTCGAGAATGTTTTACTAATAATTATAAGTAATATTTTTAATAAGTTAATAGAAACAAATACAATTTAATTATCGAACAGTTATTACAAAACAAATTCCAGTTTCGAAGTCTCTATTGCCAATAGTTTTACTTAAACATGAAAAAGTCTAATGATAAAATTAAAAAATGAAATGAAAAAGTTCAGTGATAAAATTTGACATCATATAATATCGTAAAACAAGACCCTCTCCCGAAATAATCACTAAAAAGAGTAGATCTTCCCAGGGCCTGATCATCGCCTAGGACCACAAGGCCCGGGCCTTGGGCCCATGATTTTAGGGGGCCCCGAAATTGGCTGTAAACCATTTTTGTTTCACAAAAGCTATGTGAATATCTTTTATAACATGTACAAAATAATTTTTACATAGAATTCATTTCGTATTGATCTTAAACCGTCTTTAGTATCCCAGAGTGTATTTATTAAAAAAAAAAAAAAAACCGTTTAAAAGCGTTAAACTCAAGCTTTTTTGAAAGATAGAGAAAAAAAAATTGAAAGGAGGTCTTGACGAATTTATAGTGAGATTAGAAAATGTCGGCTCTGAAGTTGTAAATAATTATACATAAAAAGTTTTTCCTTTTTTGATTTATAAATTTGATTGTTTGAAATTTTGTTTCTTTATTTGTGATAAAAAAAAACTTTTAGCAAACAATAATTTATCAACTTTTTCTGTATTTCATGTTAATTAATTTGACTTTGCATCGAGTCCATTTCCAATAAATCACTCGTTTGAAAAAAGGGCCCCCGAATGTGTCCCGGCCTTGGGCCCCAACTTGTCATGATCAGGCCCTGGATCTTCCTGCTTCCCGTGAGCACCCACCGAGTACTTCTACTTTACACAGATAATACTTTTTACAAAACTGTTTATTATCAATAAATATTCTTCCTGTCCTCCAGGACCAAAGATAACTTCGGCATACTTTTCCACTGTGGTGTTGCATAGGAGGATTATTAATCTAAATTCAAACATGACGCTTATTTACAAGCCAAAACACAAGCACGAGCTAGAGCTGGACAAGTTCTTATGCAGTTCATAAACAACTTTCCTCTTCCTTTCTATCAAACATTTTTAAGTTTAGTCAATTATCATGTCCAGCTGAATGAAGGTGGCAATTTTCGGGTGATTACCCAAATAGTCAACCTCTCATTATTCCCTCCCCCCCTACCCCGGTTGACGTTGAACATTACGCAAGTGAGAGCCAAAATCTCTTCCTCTCACCCGACAGAAAAAGGTTGATCCTGGATGACGGGATTGGTTGTATTCAGATTATCTGGCACCGTCAGCAACACGTGGGCTATAATGCACCGAAACATTCGTCATTAGACAAGCCAACATACATTTACAAACACCCATGCCTAATACGGGACTCGAACCCGCAACCTCGCGGTCTAGAAGCCAGCACGCTAACCACTATACCGTTTGGTCGGCCCTGGATGACGGGAAGAATATTTATTGATATTTCGATCCCAGGATACTTTTAACAGAAAGGGATGTGTTTTGAAGATGTTTTCAAGGTTAAGGGGGTGGAGGTTTGAATGCTTGTACAATCGTCCAACGTCCGATTGAAAAGGAAGGGAGAAGGCTATTTAAAAAGAACCGCGATCCAAAAAAAAGTTGTTTTTTTTGTTGCTTTTTTCGGAAATTAGACGAAGGTCGAAATATGTTTGTTGCGTAAACTTATTGAAAAAAAAAAAAAATGATTTTCCTTTTTTTTCCCTTGTACATTGCAAAAAAAAAAAAAAAAAAAAAAAAAAAAAAATGGACTCAATTTGAGTTGAGGGAGGGAAGCGCGCCCCCTGGCTGGATCCGCCATTGATTCGAATAGGCAATAGGGCATATCGAAAAAAACTTTTTTTGGAAATTCAAAATTTCAAGTTGATAAAAAGTTGCCACTATGTTTACCAAAATTTTTTTTAGTCCAATCGAAAAATATTTAGGTCTCCCGGAATGGACCTGAAGTTTGATGTTTTTTGACAAAAGCAAAGATTTTTAATTTTTTTTTTAAACATAAATATAAAGCAAATTTTTATTTTCAAGAATAAAAATGTCGAGTTTATATTACCAATTAACAGTAATAAAAAAAATTATATCTGCTATTTAATAATTAGGTCTCCCTGAATCTACATGAAAAACTTAACTTTTTTACAAAATACGGATATTTTTCAATTTTCAACCCATTCTTTTGGTTAGTTTCAATTATTTTATTCATAGTCTAGGTATAGTAGTACAGAATTTTGAAATATCGGGAATATAATTTTATGAAATGGCATTTACTAAACTCAAGTATTAATTCATATCATTTCTGCACGACTCCACGTTGGTTGGAGTCTCCAACCAACAGACTCTAGGTTTGAGACATGAAGGTAACGTTATCGAAAATGATTCAATGTCACAGGGTTCGAATGATGAAAGTGTACATGATAGTAAAATGCTTCTACCACGGGAATTATCATAAAATTGAATTATTTCAGTGAAGTAAGAACTGCCAGAAAATCTATTATCTTTTTCTAGAGATTGTGACCTTAGAGCCAATCTCAATTAGAGTAGAAGTTCAATCAGAAAGTGCTCTTTTGTAGAATTTAAATATTGTAATACAAGAAAACCAGGTAGTGGTAATAGATAAATCGAATATTTTTCGTGAAATGGTGAAATGTCATCAAGGTATTAGTTTAACTATTTTTCACTCTATTTAATCGAAAGGATAAAGCAATAAGTATAAAAATTGTAAGTTGTAAATGTGGTCGCATAAATAAACGATAAGAACATGTATCTTTGGTATAGGAACTATATTCAACATATTTTGGATACGCAACTCCAGACAGTGGCTCTGTACGAAACGTAATATCATCATTACATGACGTTGTATTGTAACCCATAAGGGAATATAAATTTTCATTACAAACTCAGCTATTTTTTTCAACTTCGAGGTTGGATCAAGTGATACAATACATATACGTAAAATTCGATTTGCCATTTTTAATCATCTTGAATGGGAGATGTTTCCAGGGTTTCTGCTTGCTAAACCTTGGGGGCATTTGCTTACTAGTACAGCCTGACATATTTTCCAATATTTCTGTTCGGTGTTCAACTTTATAAAATCAAATTTTGGAAAAACCCTATCAATGCTATTTTATTCAACAACTGGTAAATCTCGACAACTTGTTAGACGTTTTCTTAATGGACAGTAAAAGAAGTACGTTAATAAATTGGAACATAGAGAATAATCATAACTTTCCTAAGAGGCAATTCGCTTAAATGAAATAAACAAACAACTGCTTGTACTGGTTATTTTAAAGTATTTACGAAGAATGAAATTGATCAATTAGAGACTTCAGTATTTCATTCATCACCATCATAACCAAGACCTTGAATAGTTTTCTTATCAATGCAGCTTTATTTCATAAGTTGTAATGATGACACTAAGTTTCACCCAGCGCCACTGTTTGCAGTTGAGTATCCAAAATATATTGAATATAGTTCTTATACCAAACATACATGTTCTTCTCGTTTATTTATGCGACCACATTTACAACTTACAATTCTTATACTTATTGCTTCATCCTTTCGATTATATAAATAGTGAAAAATGAAAATAAGAGTGAAAAATAGTTGAACTAATACCTTAATGATATTTTACCCATTCGCGAAACATTTTCGATTTATCTATTACAGGGGCGTACTGGGACATAAAATCGGCCTGGTGATTTTAGATTTGTGCCGGCCCAAATTTTCAAAACCATCACTAATAAAATTATTCCAATAATTAAATAATTAATTTTTAATAATTAAATAATTTTTATAATTAGCATACTTTATTATTTAAATATTCGTATGTAATCACTGATTTCAATAATAAGTTATTTTTATTTATAAATTTTAAAAATTGAATTGTTATAATACTAGTTTAATTAAATAAAATCTTCTCTGTCGCTGGTATATATATCTCCTTTGAGTGAACTTAATCTTCATAAGTCATTGATAGTTTGTTGCAAAAACAAAGAAATATAAATAGCAAAATAAAGAATTTCGAGGAATATAACTAGTATGTTTATTAGAAAATGACATTCGAACTGATAGTAAATATTAACCATAAAGGCTGTAAAATAACTAAAAAGTAATATGATAATATATAAATCTTAGTACGTCTACTTTTCTTATAACCTCTTACTACCCCTACCAAACGAAAAACGGCTTCACCTGGAGGCTGGAGAGAGAAGAGATGCATTTGAATGCATTGGATTTTTTAAGAAAACGTTAAGGAAAGCAACGATTTATATCTAAAAATAATTATAAAAAAAATTCGTATCCGACCGGCCCAATTTTTACAGACACTGACCGGCCCGGTGATTGCACTGGTTACCCCTATGGCCAGTACGCCCCTGATCTATTACCATTGCCTGGTTTTCTAGTATTACAACATTTAAATCCCACGAAAAAGCACTTGCTAATAGAGTTTCTACTCTAATAGAGATTGGCTCGGTCACAATCTCAAGAAAAAGAGAGTAGATTTTCTGGCAGTTCTTACTTCACTGAAATAATTCAACTTTATAATAATTCTCATGGTAGAAGCATTTTACTATCATGTACACTTTCACCATTCGAACCCTGCGGCATTGAATCATTTTCGATAACGTTACCTTCATGTCTCAAACCTAGAATCTTTGTTGGTTGGAGACTCCAACCAACGTGGAGTCGTGCAGAAATGATAAGAATTAATACTTGAGTTTAGTAAACGCCATTTAATAAAATGATATTCCCGATATTTCAAAATGCTGTACTACTATACCTAGACTATGAATAAAATAAGTGAAACTAACCAAAAGAATGGGTTGAAAATTGAAAAATATCCGTATTTTGTAAAAAAGTTAAGTTTTTCATATAGATTCAGGGAACCTAATTATTAAATGGCATATATATATTTTTTATTACTGTTAATTAGTATTATAAACTCGAAATTTTTATTCTTGAAAATAAAAATTTGCTTTATATTTATGTTTAAAAAAAAGAAAATTAAAAATCTTGGTTTTTGTCAAAAAAACATCAAATATCAGGTTCATTCCGGGAGACCTAAATATTTTTCGATTGAACTAAAATTTCTTTTGGTAAACATGTGAGCATAGTGAACACTTTTTATCAACTTGAAATTTTGAATATCCAAAAAAAGTTTTTTTCGATACGCCCTAATAGGCAACGATGTTTGTCGCAATTCGGAATCCAAGCTAAACTATGTGTCCCCGCTTAATTAACCGTATTATTGGGCAAGGCAGTTTCCCTATAAAAAAACTTACCCGGAAGGTTTTCCTTCATTGACACTTGGACTACGTTGATTTATCTTGCTGTAACGACATCCTGACGCAATAAAACCTTTATCCTATAGTCATAAAATAACTAATCAAAATCTAATAAAATATTAATACAATACAATTTTTTAACGTTCTGATCTCTCAAGTAAAATGTGCTGGGTTCGAATCCTGGGCGAGGCATCGATGTTTGTTGTGGTTTGGAATCCACGCTAAGCTAAAAGTCCCCGCCTAATTAATCGTGTTATAGTGCAAAAGTAGTTAGAAAATAGGGGTCCGAAGTCAGGGGCGGTGCCGGTGCAGGGACGAGGGACGATGACGTCACCGGAAGTAGGCGTGACCGGACGATGACGCCACCGGAAGTGGAGTTGAGTTGTTCCCTTCCTCCTGCTGTTTTAGTTACGGTTTCGTTATAAGCTGTTTGTGTATGACGTCACAGTGGGAATGACGTCATAATGTGTTTTATATCAAAGTTTTGATCGGTGGCAACACTTTTTAGTTTCGGTTTATCTAGCAGACGGAGTTGAGTTGTTCTAGGGCTGCTTCTTAATAAATAAGTTAGAGTGATAGGCTTTTATTGCGTGACGTCACAGTGGGTATGACGTCATAATTTGTTTTATATCAAAGTTTTGAGTGATGGCAACACTTTTTAGTTTCGATTTACCTTTAAGATGGAGTTGAGTTGTTCTAAGGCTGCTCGTAAACGAATAAGTTAGAGTGTTAGGCTTTTATTGCGTAACGTCATAGTGGATATGACGTCATAATGTGTTTTATATCAAAGTTTTGAGCGGTGGCAACAGTTTTTAGTTTTTGTTTATCTTTCAGACGGAGTTGAGTTGTTCTAGGACTGCTTCTAAGTGAATAACTTAGAGTGATAGGCTTTTATTGCGTGACGTCACAGTGGGTATGACGTCATAATTTGTTTTATATCAAAGTTTTGAGCGATGGCAACACTTTTTAGTTTCGGTTTATCTTTCAGACGGAGTTGAGTTGTTCTAGGGATGCTTCTAAGTGAATAACTTAGAGTGATAGGTATTTTTTGACTAGTGGCGTCACAGTGGGTATGACGTCATTCATGATTTTACAAAATTTACCTTTAAGACGATGGCAGCAGTAGGAATATGCTAAGTTTTAGGCGGGGTGGAGTTGAGTTGTTCTAGGGCTACTTTTAAGTGAATAACTTAGAGTGATAGGCTGGTTTACCAGTGACGTCACAGTGTTAATGTAATGGGGATGACGTCACGATTTGCTTTATATCAAAGTTTAAGGAATGGCAACATCTTGTATCCTGATATAGCTAAGTCTCCTTTGATTGGTTGAAATAAAAGCTCGCTTATGATTGGTTAGAATATGTCACGTGACTACTAAGTTTAATGTAATTGCGGCGCCATCTAGTGGTAGGAAGGAATATAAATTACACAGTTTATAACTTTTCATGCTTCACCATTAAAAACTTCAAATACATGCAAAGATAATATATTAACACAAATGCGTAGAGTTTCGGATTGAGTTGATTTTTTTTCTATAAGTGCTTAACACATTTAAGCTAATGTTGAGAGATATAATCGCAAGACACTTTAAAGAATCACGTTTAATCAATGTTAGACACATAAAGTCTCATTATTTTCTCAATAACAGTATGAAATGTAAATATAAATTAAAATTTATGAGATAAAAAAATTTAAACTTTGCAACCTTAACGTGAAGATTTCTTTTACAGAGCTTAACATGTCATTAAAAAGTTTTTTTTCTTTTATTGTCATAGTTTTTGAGGGATTGAATACACAACAAAAGAACTTAGACTAGAATTAATTTTTAATATTCAGCAACTGAAACCCATTATGGAAGTTAAAGCAGTGATTTTACAATTATTTTTAGGTTGAGTTAGTCTGACCCTGTTGAAGGAATTAGTAGTTGTAGTGTGTTCACACGTGAGTTTGCAATACAATATTAGTAATATACATTTCCAAAAAACGAAATATTTATCACTTTGAATAGAAAAATGATGATTTTTTATTTATGTAAGTATTATTCTAAATTTTGTAAATTTTAAATGTACTATCCATATTTTATCGAGGAATCTATAATTTTTTTCTTCTTCTTTCAGAATGATTTAGGAAAAACATTTCATTTTAGTCAGAACAATGTTTTCAAAGAGATGGAAATACATAACTTTTCGATATATCAACCTTCAAATACTTTGAAATTGATTCTATTTGTTACAACCGGTTGTAATTTAAAGATATACTGTACTATGCGAGCGATATTATATATCTTAGGTACTTACTGTCTATGTTAAAATTTATATTACCAATAAACTTGTTAGAAATTAATATATCTAAGTTAGTTATATTAATCAAGATAGTTTTTATTGTACAATGATACTTAAGTTGATGAATGGCAACACAGAACTAGCTGCTAATGCTGAATAGATATGTGATAACTGATTTTGGATACTCTAATGTTTAAATAAGAGAGAAAAAGTAACATACTTGAACATCTTACAACTAAGAATTCAAAAGTGAACATGAAAGTTTACTTTACGAATAAAAATCATGTCTTTAAAATGTGTACGAATATCACTAAATAAGAGAAAAAAGTAACATACTTAAACTCTTTACGACAAATAACTTTAAAATTAAAGAAAAAAAACTTACTTTACAGATAAAAATCACTTTAAAATGTGTAAAAATATTGCTAAATAAGAGAAAAAAAAATAACTTACTTAAAATTTCTAAGATAAATATTTAACCTTTACGCGAAAATTCCCTTCATGTATAAAAATCACGACTTTAAAATATAACATGCAAGAGAAAAGTAACGTATTTAAACTTTCTACGACAAATAACTTTAACATTAACATAAAATTTTACTTTACACATAAAAATCCCGATATTAAAATATGTAGAAATATCGCTAAATAAAAGAAAAAAAAGTAACACACTTAAACTTTGTACGACAAATAACTTTGACATTAACGTAAAAATTTTTCTTCACATATAAAAATCACGACTTTAAAATGTGACTTGTAAGTAGAATTAGCATCCTTAAAATTTCTACGACAAATAATTTGAACCTTTACGCGAAAATTTACTACATACATAAAAATCGCGTCTTTAAAATATGTAAAAATATTGCTAAATAAAAGAGAAAAGTTACATACTTAAACTTTGTACGACAAATAACTTTAACATTAACGTAAAAATTTACTTTACACATAAAAATCACGACTTTAAATTTGACATGTTGGAGAAAAGTATTACATACCTATAATTTCTACGACAAAGAATTCAAACATTGCCATTCATGTCTTTAAAATGTATAATGACAACTCTAACTTTTAGAAAAAAGAAACACTAAAAATTTACAAGGCAAAGAATTTAAAATTGAACGTGAAAATTAACTTTACATGTACAATCATACTCTTATATCAACGATAAATAAGATAAAAAAAAAGAAGCTCTAAAAATGTATAAGACAAAGAATTTAAATAATACGCGAAAATTTACCTCACATATAAAAATTATGTCTTTCAAATATGTAAGAATAACGCTATATTAGAGAAAAAGAAATATTAAAAATTTATAAGGTAAGGAATTGAAACAATACACGAAAATTTATTTCACACATAACATTTTTATCTTTAAAATGTGTAAGAATAATGCTAACTTAAAAAAATAAAAAATAAAAGAAAAAAAAATAAAATAACATACTTAAACTTTCTTCGACAAAAATTTAAACAGTACGCGAAATGTTCATACACAATTATTTTCTTAGGTTAATGTTAAATAATGGGAAATTTAACAGAATAAAAATTTCAAAGAAAAAGAATTTTAACCTTTACACGAAAATTTACTTCACATATAAATATCATGTCTTTAAACTTTAACGTGACAATTTACTTCTCATATACAATTAAACTCTTAGGTTAACCTTCTGAGGGTTACGGGCGTATATATCCGTCATTTGATCTTCAGTTTTTCCAGCAATACACAACCTTTTTAAATTTATAAATAAAATGTAAAATAAAATCTTTTTTAAATCTTTTTATTAGGATGATAGTTTAAAACCTACTTAAAACAAAATAAATAAAAAATAATTAAAAAAATTTATATATTTGGATCAGAAATAAAATTTAAAAATTATTGCAGGGAAAACAACTGTATAATTTCACCCATTCCCTTGACGCTCAGAGGGTTAATGTTAAATAAAAGAAAAAGTAACATACTTAAAAATTTCTAAGATAAGCATAACGTAAAAATTTCGCATCATGTGTTTAAAATGTAACATATAAGAGAAAAAAAAACTAACATACTTGAACTTTCTATAGCAAAGAATTTAAGCGTTAGCGTAAAAATTTACTTTACATATAAAATTCACGTCTTTAAACGGGATGATAAGCATGTGACGGTAATTAGCCAATCAGGTTAGCGGTAGGTGATACGCCACTTGCCGGAATTTTTAGACCGGAGGATGAGTCACGCTAAAACTTGTTCAAACAGGTCGGGAGACTTGTACAGCAAGAACAGCAGCATCGACGAGCAAGCAGAGGGTGATGCTGTGGTGTGTCAGCAGGTCTTTGAGATTATCGTTTTCCTACTTAGCCTTTTTCATAATGAAATGTTTGTGAAAACTTGGAATGAATGAAGTGGATTTCAAAGACACCTTAGTAAGTGAAGGTAGAATTCGCATGGACTTTCTTCCAAAAAGTATGATTCACTTGGAGAATTTAAGATCATTTCTACTTGAAAACTTTTCTATTATCTAAAACATTGAATATTGTTCCAACTCAGTGGGATTATATGCTACAATACTTGTAAAACTTAACAAAATTGTTACATAGAAGAAAAATAGTAAGAGATTTAAAATAAATACTAGTTATAGATACTCCAAAGAAAAAATTTCACCTTTACTTTTCAATCGGAAAATCAATACAAGTTGGAAATTTATGTTACTTCAAGAAAGACTTAGACAATTTACTTTGTAATAATATACGTTAAGGTGTCGTATTAACTCGTGCAATACATGCTGACTAAGGTTTATTTTACTTATCAATCTAAGAAAGGTGAATTGGGGGAAAATATTAAATAAATTGTAGATATTAAATACATTGTAGATATGCATTCAAGTTTTGAAAATCGCCTGCAAGACTTTTAAAACATCTTAAGATAATTTGAAAGAAACTTGCAAATTATATGTAAACTACATAACTTTTTATACTCTGAAAGGAAATCACAAGTAAATTAGTTAACTTTTTTCATGGTAACACTCATATTCAATGACATGCTTTTAAAATTTAACCTTCTTTACATGATAATAGTTATACATTTTTTCAATCTCAGATGCGATATACTATTATTTCTAACATATATGTTACGAATTGTGTAAAGTTTTTAAAAGAGTATATGCAAATCACCAATCAGAAACATAAAAATCTAACATCATTCAAACAAACTAAAATAATAAGATATTTTCCTTAGTGGAAATAGTTAACTACTCCTGTGATGGAATATACTTAGAAAATTTAAATACTGAAAAAAGTTTGCTGGGCAAACTTAAAGAATATATATATATATTTTTCTTGTGGAAAAACTAGCATAAATTTGAAAAATGTAGAGTTTGTTACTACGTAAAATTGAACATCATCTGGACAAACTAAATTAAACGTGGAATTTTTTTTTTTATTTGATAGGTGCTGACAATATATCATTAATATAGAGATTTTTAACTTCCATCCATAATTTCTAAATAACTTGCACATAAATTTCAGAAAACTGAAATGGAATGTTTTTTACAAGACGCTTATTTTGTAAGATGAATATTCAATATAACTGAGCAAAGTTCATTCCGGAAAAAACTTGTAAAAGATACTTATATTTTGAAAATATTTTGAAATATCCTTTTAAATTTATGAATGCTCGCTTTCGAAAGACACAAATAAAACTGATATTACTCATGGTAATTAACACATGCATAACATTAGTCAAACAAAGTGAAATTTTTATTGCTTGTGACCGATAACTTGTCAGTGAAGCAGAACTTACATAGGAAATTTGTGCATACTTTTTCAACTTTTAAACCAAGTATCATGTAAAATTATAAATTACGATAGGAAATAGCATACTTCAGAATCGGAACAAGTCTTGTAGTTAAGCTAAATGTATTTCTCAAGGAATTGAAAGCATACCAGAGAAGTCCTTATCATTTCGCATCTTTTCTCATGTTGCAAGAAGACATACTTTGTAAAAGATCGTCTTAGCACTTAACAAAAATCAGTAAAATTAAATATATTTTCTATGGCAAAGATAAAACTTCACAACTTAATTACTTAAATTTAGCTAAGTTGCATATGGTTTATTCACATAACTCGCATATGCTTCGAATGTTGAAATATATTTGTCAGTTGAAATCAAACTCATCGAAAATAAATGCTATCTACATTTTCAAGTTGGAAATTACTATTAAATAAACTTTACATGTAAAACATTGTCATGTTAAAAAGAAAAATCTACAAAAATGTAAATGACAATTTTACTGTTGGTACATAAATGATGAATAATTTATGATTTTATTCTAGGCAAACGTTTTATTGTCTAACAGAGAACTTAAACTTTAGCAGAAAAAAGAAAAAATACAATTTTTATATCCTATCATGCTTGTCGAAAATTGAATTTATTAGCTGTTGTAATAGATTTTTATTGTCCAAATTTCTATAGTTTTTCTTCCCAGTGCAATAAAATTAAGTTCATGTGTAATGAGTAGTTTTTTTTTTAGTTTTTTTTTATGAATCTTATAAATTTAATGAAATTATTATGACCTAAGAGATTGAGTGAACTGAATAAATCAATGATGTAAATTTAAACAGTGACTTGAACTGATACATACTATAACTGTAAAGAAGTATGACAAAGTGATAGATGAAGTGAAAATAGAAGTTGAGTGAAATGTGTTGAAAAAAGTTGAAGACGACAAGAAATTCGTAAATGAGAATTATCATTGACTTATATTAACTTCGTTTTTCTTGCTTATGACAAGAAAATACACACTTTCTTATTAAGAACCAACTTGAAATCTTATTATAGAATGACAATGATGAAATCTCTATACATTAAAAAAAAAAAAAAAAAAAATGAAAAAAAAAAAAAAATACCAAACTTAGACATAGCAAATTTCTTGAAATTCATGTATAATGTGAGAAGTTTTACTGGAAATATAGAAGATACAACATTGAAAGATGTGAACGTTTCGAAGTACTTTATCAGAAATAAAAAAAATAAAAAATGCGCTGAGGTCTGCTATAAAAAATGTTAGGAGAAAGTTTAAACAAAATTTAAAATCAAACATGCTTTTAATTGGGAACACATATATTAAAACTATAGCACATTAAATAATTTATATTATGTCATCTCAGTTGTATCAAACTGAATAACATGAAAAACAACCACAAACTGAATAAACGTGAAAATTATCAATATATGTGGAAAAGTTTCCTTTTATCACATATAAAAAAAAAAATAACACATTGACATACGTTAAGATCACAAAACATGCGTAATCATATACTGATAAGAGCAACCAATGTTGCGGGGAGATATTCACGTGATGGTCAATATCCCATGAATAAATTGATTGATTGAATTTCTCATGCTAATTCCAATAGTATTCCACGTAACTTCAACTATATATGTTACACTATAGATATATTTATTTTTCAAATATATTGACTTTCAAAAAATCATCCTTCAATATAAGAATGATCATAGTAAGAATAAAAGAAAAGATACTAAGCATTAATTTAAAGTGTATTTATTTCGACTTAGCAACAAATCATATGCTTGAAACGAAAATTGCTTCGAACCAAAGTATAACTATCCAATTTTATTGATTCCTACAAAGAAATTTTTCTCATCTAGTAATTGAATTTTTTTTTCTCATACACATTATAAGTGTTGTCCAATCAGGTGTGGAATAGTTGAAGATATCCGACCTCTTTCTAAATATTAATAAGTCACTGTTGAAAAACTTATAAAAATTTCAATTTACACTTAAATTGACGTTTCATGTGAAAGTTACAAAATTTTATATGTTTTCATGGAAAACATATAACATTTTAATTTCACGAGAAACATATAAAATTTAACATGTTACAAATGCAAAGCTATAAGTGTGTTTTTACCTTTGAAAGATTTACTTAGAAGATTAATTGATGAAGAACTAGTGGGTATAAGTTATCGATTTATACGCATAAGACGAAAAGTTACAATTTTTCAATACATACGACAAGTTTTATAACTTAAACATACATTTATTGAAGTGAATAAATTTCCGTATTTAAATATATATATATTGACTTGAAAACATTCTTTGAAATATATATATATAAAAAAAAAAAAAACTTTAAGTGTAAATTGAAATTTTTATAAGTTTTTCAACAGTGACTTATTAATATTTAGAATGAGGTCGGATGTCTTCAACTATTCTACACCTGATTGGACAACACTTATAATGTGTATGAGAAAAAAAATTCAATTACTAGATGAGAAAAATTTCCTTGTAGGAATCAATAAAATTGGATAGTTATACTTTGGTTCGAAGCAATTTTCGTTTCAAGCATATGATTTGTTGCTAAGTCGAAATAAATACACTTTAAATTAATGCTTAGTATCTTTTCTTTTATTCTTACTATGATCATTCTTATATTGAAGGATGATTTTTTGAAAGTCAATATATTTGAAAAATAAATATATCTATAGTGTAACATATAAAGTTGAAGTTACGTGGAATACTATTGGAATTAGCATTAGAAATTCAATCAATCAATTTATTCATGGGATATTGACCATCACGTGAATATCTCCCCGCAACATTGGTTGCTCTTATCAGTATATGATTACGCATGTTTTGTGATCTTAACGTATGTCAATGTGTTATTTTTTTTTTATATGTGATAAAAGGAAACTTTTCCACATATATTGATAATTTTCACGTTTATTCAGTTTGTGGTTGTTTTTCATGTTATTCAGTTTGATACAACTGAGATGACATAATATAAATTATTTAATGTGCTATAGTTTTAATATATGTGTTCCCAATTAAAAGCATGTTTGATTTTAAATTTTGTTTAAACTTTCTCCTAACATTTTTTATAGCAGACCTCAGCGCATTTTTTATTTTTTTTATTTCTGATAAAGTACTTCGAAACGTTCACATCTTTCAATGTTGTATCTTCTATATTTCCAGTAAAACTTCTCACATTATACATGAATTTCAAGAAATTTGCTATGTCTAAGTTTGGTATTTTTTTTTTTTTTTCATTTTTTTTTTTAATGTATAGAGATTTCATCATTGTCATTCTATAATAAGATTTCAAGTTGGTTCTTAATAAGAAAGAGTGTATTTTCTTGTCATAAGCAAGAAAAACGAAGTTAATATAAGTCAATGATAATTCTCATTTACGAATTTCTTGTCGTCTTCAACTTTTTTCAACACATTTCACTCAACTTCTATTTTCACTTCATCTATCACTTTGTCATACTTCTTTACAGTTATATTATGTATCAGTTCAAGTCACTGTTTAAATTTACATCATTGATTTATTCAGTTCACTCAATCTCTTAGGTCATAATAATTTCATTAAATTTATAAGATTCATAAAAAAAAAAAAAAACTACTCATTACACATGAACTTAATTTTATTGCACTGGGAAGAAAAACTATAGAAATTTGGACAATAAAAATCTATTACAACAGCTAATAAATTCAATTTTCGAAAAGCATGATAGGATATAAAAATTGTATTTTTTCGTTTTTCTGCTAAAGTTTAAGTTCTCTGTTAGACAATAAAACGTTTACCTAGAATAAAATCATAAATTATTCATCATTTATGTACCAACAGTAAAATTGTCATTTACATTTTTGTAGATTTTTCTTTTTAACATGACAATGTTTTACATGTAAAGTTTATTTAATAGTAATTTCCAACTTGAAAATGTAGATAGCATTAATTTCGATGAGTTTGATTTCAACTGACAAATATATTTCAACATTCGAAGCATATGCGAGTTATGTGAATAAACCATTTGCAACTTAGCTAAATTTCAGTAATTAAGTTGTAAAGTTTTATCTTTGCCATAGAAAATATATTTATTTTTACTGATTTTTGTTAAGTGCTACGACGATCTTTTACAAAGTATGTCTTCTTGCAACATGAGAAAAGATGCGAAATGATAAGGACTTCTCTGGTATGCTTTCAATTCCTTGAGAAATAAATTTAGCTTAACTACAAGACTTGTTCCGATTCTGAAGTATGCTATTTCCTATCGTAATTTATAATTTTACATGATACTTGGTTTAAAAGTTGAAAAAGTATGCACAAATTTCCTATGTAAGTTCTGCTTCACTGACAAGTTATCGGTCACAAGCAATAAAAATTTCACTTTGTTTGACTAATGTTATGCATGTGTTAATTACCATGAGTAATATCAGTTTTATTTGTGTCTTTCGAAAGCGAGCATTCATAAATTTAAAAGGATATTTCAAACTATTTTCAAAATATAAGTATCTTTTACAAGTTTTTTCCGGAATGAACTTTGCTCAGTTATATTGAATATTCATCTTACAAAATAAGCGTCTTGTAAAACACATTCCGTTTCAGTTTTCTGAAATTTATGTGTAAGTTATTTAGAAATTATGGATGGAAGTTAAAAATCTCTATATTAATGATATATTGTCAGCACCTATCAAATAAAAAAAAAAAATTCCACGTTTAATTTAGTTTGTCCAGATGATGTTCAATTTTACGTAGTAACAAACTCTACATTTTTTAAATTTATGCTAGTTTTTCCACAAGAAAAAAATATATATATATTCTTTAAGTTTGCCTAGCAAACTTTTTTCAGTATTTAAATTTTCTAAGTATATTCCATCACAGGAGTAGTTAACTATTTCCACTAAGGAAAATATCTTATTATTTTAGTTTGTTTGAATGATGTTAGATTTTTATGTTTCTGATTGGTGATTTGCATATACTCTTTTAAAAACTTTACACAATTCGTAACATATATGTTAGAAATAATAGTATATCGTATCTGAGATTGAAAAAATGTATAACTATTATCATGTAAAGAAGGTTACATTTTAAAAGCATGTCATTGAATATGAGTGTTACCATGAAAAAAGTTAATTAAATTACTTGTGATTTCCTTTCAGAGTATAAAAAGTTATGTAGTTTACATATAATTTGCAAGTTTCAATCAAATTATCTTAAGATGTTTTAAAAGTCTTGCAGGCTATTTTCAAAACTTGAATGCAAATCTACAATGTATTTAATATCTACAATTTATTTAATATTTTCCCCCAATTCACCTTTCTTAGATTGATAAGTAAAATAAACCTTAGTCAGCATGTATTGCACGAGTTAATACGACACCTTAACGTATTTTATTACAAAGTAAATTGTCTAAGTCTTTTTTGAAGTAACATAAATTTCCAACTTGTATTGATTTTCCGATTGAAAAGTAGAGGTGAAATTTTTTCTTTGGAGTATCTATAACTAGTATTTATTTTAAATCTCTTACTATTTTTCTTCTATGTAACAATTTTGTTAAGTTTTACAAGTATTGTAGCATATAATCCCACTGAGTTGGAACAATATTCAATGTTTTAGATAATAGAAAAGTTTTCAAGTAGAAATGATCTTAAATTCTCCAAGTGAATCATACTTTTTGGAAGAAAGTCCATGCGAATTCTACCTTCACTTACTAAGGTGTCTTTGAAATCCACTTCATTCATTCCAAGTTTTCACAAACATTTCATTATGAAAAAGGCTAAGTAGGAAAACGATAATCTCAAAGACCTGCTGACACACCACAGCATCACCCGCTGCTTGCGCGTCGATGCTGCTGTTCTTGCTGTACAAGTCTCCCGACCTGTTTGAACAAGTTTTAGCGTGACTCATCCTCCGGTCTAAAAATTCCGGCAGGTGGCTTATCACTACCGCTAACCTGATTGGCTAATTACCGTCACATGCTTATCATCCCGTTTAAAGACGTGAATTTTATATGTAAAGTAAATTTTTACGCTAACGCTTAAATTCTTTGATATAGAAAGTTCAAGTATGTTAGTTTTTTTTTTCTCTTATATGTTACATTTTAAACACATGATGCGAAATTTTTACGTTATGCTTATCTTAGAAATTTTTAAGTATGTTACTTTTTCTTTTATTTAACATTAACCTAAGAGTTTAATTGTATATGAGAAGTAAATTGTCAAGTTAAAGTTTAAAGACATGATATTTATATGTGAAGTAAATTTTCGTGTAAAGGTTAAAATTCTTTATCTTTGAAATTTTTATTCTGTTAAATTTCCCATTATTTAACATTAACCTAAGAAAATAATTGTGTATGAAAATTTCGCGTACTGTTTAAATTTTTGTCGAAGAAAGTTTAATTATGTTATTTTTTTTTCTTTTCTTTTTTCTTTTTTTAAGTTAGCATTATTCTTACACATTTTAAAGATAAAAATGTTATGTGTGAAATAAATTTTCGTGTATTGTTTCAATTCCTTACCTTATAAATTTTTAATATTTTTTTTTTCTCTAATATAGCGTTATTCTTACACATTTGAAAGACATAATTTTTATATGTGAGGTAAATTTTCGCGTATTATTTAAATTCTTTGTCTTATACATTTTTAGAGCTTCTTTTTTTATCTTATTTATCGTTGATATAAGAGTATGATTGTACATGTAAAGTTAATTTTCACGTTCAATTTTAAATTCTTTGCCTTGTAAATTTTTAGTGTTTCTTTTTTCTAAAAGTTAGAGTTGTCATTATACATTTTAAAGACATGAATGGCAATGTTTGAATTCTTTGTCGTAGAAATTATAGGTATGTAATACTTTTCTCCAACATGTCAAATTTAAAGTTGTGATTTTTATGTGTAAAGTAAATTTTTACGTTAATGTTAAAGTTATTTGTCGTACAGTACCCCCAAAAAAACCAGAACGATGACTATATCTTTTGTTCTAATTGTTGAAATAACAAACAAAAGGTACCGTTGTAAATCGTAAAAGGTTTTTAATAATTGTATGTAGTTTTTTTTATCATGAGGGGTCATCTACATATTAAAACAGAACCAAACTTTAAAAAGTTCAATAGCAACCTCATAATATTATTCCATATTTGGATTCAACATTAAAAAAGAATGCGAAATACAAAAATTCGTAATTTTCTAATGAATGGTTTGTAATTTAAATGATAAAAAGAAAATGATAAATTAATGTTAAAAAAAAAAGTTGGTTTTTTGGCCATAAATACTTAAATAAATAATTAATATATTTCAGTAATTTTTTTTTTCAAAAGGTAGTTTGTAAATGGCCAAACATAAATAGCAATCAGCTTTTGAATCAATTTCTTTTTTAATAATTAATTATTAATTAATAAAGCAATTAAAATTTTTTTTTGAATAGAAACATATATATTTTTTGCTTTCATTAGATTTACCATGCTCTAAAACCCCCCCATAATTTTTTTCTTTCCATTTTGACTGTTAGTTCTCGATTTTTTAGAGAAAATGTAAAAAACGCTCACTTTAAGGGACCGTATAGTAGACGACTTTTGAAAACTATCAAAGATTAATTCAAGGTAAACTAGAGGTGTGGAAAATCGCATAACGTTCAATTATCGTATAACCAATAGTTTAAAAACTAAGAAACACGCTTTAATAGGAAAGTGAACTAAAAAGTAGAAGATAATTTTAAATATGTTTGAAATTAGAATAGAGTGATTAACAAGAAATATTTATTTTATGGTAAAAAAGAGTGGGGTGCTTGATGTCAATTTTTGTAAATATTTAATGACAGATATTGGTAAAAGTAGAGCCATTATGAAAATATCTTAAAAAGCATCCCACGCTTTTTTACGATAAAATAAATATTTCTTGTTAATCACTCTATTCTTATTTCAAACTTATTTAAAATTATCTTCTACTTTTTAGTTCACTTTTCTATTAAAGCGTGTTTCTTAGTTTTTTAATCTATTGATTATTTTCTACTTTTTAGTTTGATTTTCTATTAAAGCGTGTTTTTTAGTTTTTTAAATTATTAATTATTTTTTCTGTAAACTATCAATTTTTTTTTTTTTTTTTTTTTTTTTTTTTTTTTCAATTTGCTTTCCACTTATTTAAAACAACATTTTTTAAGCAATTTCAATAAGTTATCCTTTAAAAATTTTACTGAATCATGTGACTTTTTCATTTTATAAATAATTTCAACGATCTAGTTACATTTGTGTATATAGTGAAATATTTCTGTAAAATATTCATGCTTTGCTAAATACTGTTTACTAATGCCTACATTTAATATTTATTAATTTTCTAATTATCAGTAATATTCGTTATATTTCTGCAATTACAGTTTTCGATATTTTATTTATTTCGTGTGAAGAATGCACATCTTTAATGTTGTAAATAAATTATGTTACTTTTGTGTTTACTTGCTATTTTTGTATTAATCTTAAACATGACACTATAAATCCAAGTAGTTTCTATGCAATTTTAGACTAATACTTGTATTTTTTAATCTTCGTGAAACGCGCCACATTAACCGTTCTATTTCTCCCGCTGTGAAGAACCTTAAAAATACCTTTCGTTTTATGGAAATTCTCCCTGAAGATCGGTCAAAAAAATGGTCGAAATATTTTCGCTCATAAGTGACGTGTTTTTCAACATAATGCATTGAAATTTGGTATTTACGGTAAATGATGCATTCTGAATCGAATGAAATGATAAAAAATAGGGGTTCGTATTGAAATTTTCGAAGATAGCGTTACTTTTACTTAGTATACGGTCCCTCAAGAAAAAAAAATCGCATCAGATATATAGAAAATCGTAAGCAAAACATTTTGGTGCAAACCGTAAGATTCTACGATAATTAGAACCGAAGATATAGCCATCGCTCTGTTTTTTTTGGGGGGGGGTACTGTACAAAGTTTAAGTATGTAACTTTTTTCTTTTATTTAGCAATATTTTTACATATTTTAAAGACACGATTTTTATGTATGTAGTAAATTTTCGCGTAAAGGTTCAAATTATTTGTTGTAGAAATTTTAAGTATGCTAATTCTTGTTACACGTCACATTTTAAAGTCGTGATTTTTATATGTGAAGAAAATTTTTTACGTTAATGTCAAAGTTATTTGTCGTACAAAGTTTAAGTGTGTTACTTTTTTTTTCTTTTATTTAGCGATATTTCTACATATTTTAATATCGGGATTTTTATGTGTAAAGTAAAATTTTACGTTAATGTTAAAGTTATTTGTCGTAGAAAGTTTAAGTACGTTACTTTTCTCTTGCATGTTATATTTTAAAGTCGTGATTTTTATACATGAAGGGAATTTTTGCGTAAAGGTTAAATATTTATCTTAGAAATTTTAAGTAAGAATTTTTTTTCCTCTTATTTAGCAATATTTTTACACATTTTAAAGTGATTTTTATCTGTAAAGTAAGTTTTTTTCTTTAATTTTAAAGTTATTTGTCGTAAAGAGTTTAAGTATGTTACTTTTTTCTCTTATTTAGTGATATTCGTACACATTTTAAAGACATGATTTTTATTCGTAAAGTAAACTTTCATGTTCACTTTTGAATTCTTAGTTGTAAGATGTTCAAGTATGTTACTTTTTCTCTCTTATTTAAACATTAGAGTATCCAAAATCAGTTATCACATATCTATTCAGCATTAGCAGCTAGTTCTGTGTTGCCATTCATCAACTTAAGTATCATTGTACAATAAAAACTATCTTGATTAATATAACTAACTTAGATATATTAATTTCTAACAAGTTTATTGGTAATAAAAATTTTAACATAGACAGTAAGTACCTAAGATATATAATATCGCTCGCATAGTACAGTATAGCTTTAAATTACAACCGGTTTTAACAAATAGAATCAATTTCAAAGTATTTGAAGGTTGATATATCGAAAAGTTATGTATTTCCATCTCTTTGAAAACATTGTTCTTGAAAAGATATGACTCGGAATGAGAGGGAATGTATATTTGAGTGAATGGTTTATTTAAACATGAATAGCAAAAGGACGTTTGAATGGTATAAGATTACAACAATATTGGCAGGAGTAAACAACAAATCAGTCTCCGTCGTATGCTGCCAGATGTACATTACAAGAATTATATTTATAATACATAGATAGTACTATGATGACGTCATATCAATAGAAGAACAATTATATTTCAACACGCCTCCTTAATTGTTAATAGTGCATATGATACAAGATACAGTGATAGTCATTAGTTCAAAACAGTCAATCCGTATTTTAAATTTCGTAGCATGGCAATTTTGGATTTCTTTGTCAACAAGTCTGCAAGGTTTTCTTCTGATGAGACGTGATGAAATTCTAGAGTCTTATTTGAGACTAATTCTCGTAGAAAGAAGTGTTTAACATCAATGTGCTTACTTCTCTCTGAAGTAACATGATTTTTAGCAATAAAGATGGCTCCCTGATTGTCGGCATACACTATCTGTGGGGATCTATCATAGATTTCTTTTAAGAAGCTGTTAAACCACAAAACCTCTTTAGCGACATGACACATGGAGTAATATTCTGCTTCTGTTGATGATAATGCAGTTGTCGATTGTTTCTTACTCGACCATGAGACAGGTCCACCTGCAAGTAAGAATATGTGTCCACTGTAAGATTTTCTGTCTGTTTTATCACCTCCCCAATCAGCATCAGCAAACACTTGTAGTTCTCTTCCATTTTTTTCGAATTTTAGTTTTCGGTCTCTTGTCCCCTTGAGGTATCGCAACACATGTTTTACCCCTTTCCAATGCTCCTCGCTTGGCCTTGTGTTGAACTGACTCGTGTGCTGAAGCGTAGGCTATGTCAGGACGAGTACCACAAGCCAGGTACAAGAGACTACCAACGGCTTGTCTGTATGGGATTTTACTACTTTTTTCTTTGATGTTCTCCCATTCTTCATCGTCTACCTTTAAATATGGGATGCTTGGGTCTAATGGAGTAGAGGCAGGTTTGGATTTAGTCATTTTAAAAATCTCTAGGATTTCTGATATGTATGTAGACTGGTCGATTGTTATGGAAGCATCTTCATCTTGAGTTATATTCATTGAGAGTAATTGACTAACAGGACCAAGATCCTTTGCAATGAATCTATTCTTGATTTCTTTCTTAAATGTGATGATGTCGTTGATACTTCCAATAATGAGTAAGTCGTCAACATAGACGCCTACCAAAAAGGTGGTGTTACAGCTGAAATAGACACATGGATCAGCGTTGGATCTTTTCATCCCAAGTTGAATAAAGAACTCGTCAAGACAGGAATTCCATACCCTGCCCGACTGTCTAAGACCATAAAGACTTCGCTTTAGGTGGCACACTAAGTGTTCTTTACCATCAACTTCACATCCTTCTGGTTGCGTCATAAAGATGTCTTCCTCGAGGGTTCCATTAAGATAAGCGGCAGTGATGTCCATCTGGTGGGCTGGAAGTTTCATCTCTGCTGCTATGAAGAGAAGTATTCTGATGGATTTTAGCTTGATAACTGGTGCAAATGTTTCTTGAAAGTCTCCATGCGATTGCAAATATCCCTTGGCCACAAGTCTGGCCTTATACTTCACGCAGTTTCCTGCTTCATCTTCCTTCTGCCTGAATATCCATCTCGAAGAAATGGTCTTTCTACCATAAGGCTTCACCACTAGTTCCCAGGTTTGAAAACTGTGGAGGTTCTCCAACTCTTCTTTCATTGCCAGTTTCCACCTTTCAGCATCTGGTGATGACAATGCCTCATGAACAGTTGAAGGGTTGTTCTTCAGGGATCTAGATTCTTTAGCTTTGTAGAGGACATAGTCATCTAAATGTGAAGGAGCCTTAACTGTCCTGCCACCTCTTCTAATTTGCTGATTGTTCTCAGGAGCAAAGTGTTCACTAGTGCCTTCCTGTTCTGAATGTACTAATGTTGGTCGATCATCCTCTGAGAAGACTGCCAGACTGTCTTCAATCACTTCTTCTTCATCAGGTGTAGTGATTGTGTTGAGCTCTGATGGGCTAGTATGTATTTATGTGTGCTTTGCAATATCTTCTGAAAAATCTCCATTGTTACTGGTATTGTAATTGGTTTCTTGTACATAAGTGTTTGTTGTGGGTGTCACAGGTTCATCAAGGTCTTCATTTTCAATGTGTAGCAAGACGTTTTGTTTTTCAGGAGCTTGAGTGGATTTTAACTTGGAAGGGAATGCATTTTCTTCAAAAATAACATCACGGCCAACGATAAACTTCTTCTTCTTTATGTCATAAAGCTGGTATCCCTACTCCATCCGGGTATCCAACTAACATGCATTCAATTGATTTGGGATCTAGATTGTTTTTCCTTGCAAAAGAACGCTCGAGGCACCATACTCTACATCCATACACTCGTAGGTGATCCAATTTAATTTTCCTGGACAGCCATCGTTCCTCAGGAATGTCACCGTTAATTGAGGTGGAAGAGCACTTATTCAGGAGGTAAGCTGCTGTATGTACAGCCTCTGCCCAGAACTTCTTGTCAAGACCAGCTTCAATGAGCAGGCATCTGGTGGTGTTTAGGAGGGTCTGGTTTATTCTTTCACTGAGTCCATTTTGTTGGGGAGATTCTGGCACTGTAAGCTGTCTTTGGATACCATGTTTAATGAGATACTGGTCAATTTTTTTACTTTTGTACTCGCCTCCATTGTCACTTCTCAGGATCTTGATTCTTTTATTGTGAAGGTTCTCAGCCATGTTTTTGAATACATCAAATTTGGCTAAAACTTCAGCCTTCGACTTAATTGGATAGACAGTGGTGTAATGCAGGGCCTATTCTAACGGGCAGTCGTGGCCTATTTGGGCAGTCGTAAATCAGAAATTGGGCAGTCGTAAAAAATAGTAAAACAAGGAAATTAAAAATATTGCATTTCAATTTTTAATCATCTACTTGAATTTGCTTATAGTAACATCTAAAATGACTTTTTTATTTGTTTATACAATCCTTCCTTCTCTGAAGTTTCAGCTTTGAATATACCTATGTACCATTCTTGAAACTTGGCTTTAGGAGTATCTTTTACTAGCCATTTTGTATTCAGCCATACCAAGATTGCATCTTTTGCCTCCATACAATGAGGCCTCATTGTAGATTGAGGGGAGGGGGGGGGGTCAAAAATGAAATTTCATCCGATTTTAACAATTACCCCCTCATTTATTCCCTTTTGACCTATCTTGACAGTGTGCCAAATTTCATTCCGATAAATTAATATTAACCCGTGCCGCAACGAGCCTGAAAATGTTAAAAAAGCTAACAAAAATTTAAATTTTTTTGAAAAACACAATTTCTTTGGATTTGATTACACACACCCGAAACTTTTTCCTTTTGACTAATTTTGACAATGTATTAAATTTTATTATATAATAAGTTAATATTAACCTCTGCTACATTGATATTGAAAATGCTAAAAGCGGACAGAATTAGCAAAAATGAAAGAAAATAGTCCAAAATGTTTATTTCCTTAAGGGGACTGTTAAGGCAAAAATTTCAAAAATTTCTATTTTTATATTTTAGTGGAAATATATAGCCTGAAATTCTAGCTTTCAGTACATACCTTACTTTTGCTGATCCGAGAAGAACTAAGAATATTATTTGAGTTTTTGTAAGCGCGCATATCAGAAATCGTATGTATTTCAGTTTCTTAAATTGCATTTTTCTCTTCATGTGTATTTTAAGATTTTTAGGTATTCGATTTGTTCCTTGCGATTCAAAAGTTGATGTATTTTTCTTAAATTTGGAGATATTGTTTAGTATACTATTTTGAACACAATTGTGCATGGATTTTGGAATCTGGTATTTTTTTATTGTTTTACAGTAATTTTCGTAATGCTTCTATTTAAAAAGTTTACATTTTTTGCCATAGTACCAAAGTTTTACTTTTAAATAATTAACAAATGAGTCAAATTCAAAATCCATGCACAATTTTGTCAATATATATTCAATTAGCTTGTACAAAAAAATTTAGATAGATTGCAAAAAATTTGAATCGCAAGGAGCGTTTTTAAAATTACGGAAAAAACGCTAAATTTTTCAATAAAAATTTAATTTCTTAAAAAAAAAAAATCAATATAAATTTTTGAAATTTTAGGTTGTGTTTAATCTAATTGCTATTGAACTGCACAAAAAATTTCATGAATTTCAGACAAAAATTGAAGAATTTTTATTTTTGACTTAACAGTCCCCTTCCTTAAATAAGAAAGAAAGATGCAAAATATTGATACAATTTAACAAATAATGTTCATACAGCATAAATTTGGTGTTTTTAGAGATATTTTTGTGTACATTTGCATACTGTTTGCATCGACCATCCAAACACCGCCTCTTTTTTTTTTTTTTTTTTTTTTTTTTTTAATATAAGAGTCCTTTCAATATTTTTTTTTTATTAACTTTAGCCTTCTTTCTAGTGTAATTGACTACACGTTTTTTTTTTTTTTTTTTTTTTTTTTTTTTTTTTTTTTTTTTAAATTTATGTTTGACATGTTTGTAAGAAATATTAGCTTTCTAGAAAAGTGGGCACGATACATTTAAAAATCCCATTACAGTTACAGTTCCTTAAACAGATTCAAACTTTTGACTGATACAAACGACAATTTTCTAATCTAAAATAATAAATATATGAAAGATTAATCCTGTGAATTCAATTTTTATTATTTATAAAAATCTATTTCAGTATTATATTTATAACAATATTAAAACTTACAAATTTGTGTTACAATTTCAAATCATTTCCTTTATTACAGTTAAATGTCTTATTTTCAAAGCAATCGTAATGTGCATCACAAATAATGTATTAAAATATTACAGATATAAAATAACGACTATCTCTCAGCACAATTGAGTTGGCTATGGTTTAGAAGAAAAAAAATATCTACTAAATACCCTTATAGAATAAGGTGATTCTAATCAGAGTTAACTCTTGGAAACAATTGATGCATTTGAAAACTCACATGTGACTATTTCTTTCATTTACCTTTAATCTATCTGAACTTTGAAAGTGAACTGAATTATTTTTTGATAGTGAGGGAAAATACCAAATAGCATGTTTTCATTGTGGTTTTATTTTTGAGTTAACATTTTCCCTGAAAAATATTATGCAGAATCCAATGCGTTCCCAAAAATCCTTTTTAAAGTTATTTTGCTTTACTCTTGTTCTTTTTAAAAAAAATAAGCGTTTCTTCAAATTCTTTGTTGTTGGAAGCCTCATGTAAAAATGTTTTCTCATGATGAAAATTCTTCTTATGGATATAGTTTTATTTTATAGTACATGTTTTAAAGCTTGATGTCTGCACTGCTTGTGGCTTGAGATAGTTCATTTTTAAGTACTCACAACTTATGTAATCGAATAAGACTTTCACCGATCTTTAGCTTTATCTCTATTTCGATGTACAGCAAGACTGACAAAAGTTGTTGACTTATAATAATTTGTTACCTGTTATCTAGTAATAAACTTTACTAATTAAAACTGTGTTACCGGTATTGCTTCTAAAACTACTCACCATATTTGAAACAAAGAATAACAACAACTTCAAATTGAAATCTACACTGAATTAAGTGTGGAATAGTCGAGGGATACTAGATTTTTGCCACTCTCCTTCAATTCACAGAAGTGTAGTGATTCCCTTAATACTCCATTCTGAGTGCAGTTATGCCATTCTGTAATAATTTGTTAGTATTTGACAGTTGACCGTGTTTATGTAACGTACAAGCAAAATGGTCAGCGATACAGCGCAATACAGTAAAATGTGGCTTCAGGATGCGAACTTCAAGTTTGTTGCTGACTGGGTAAACCACTTGGATTTTTTTTTAAAAATGGACTTAATAATCTCTGTATAGTCAAAGTAAAAAAAAAAAATCGGGTGGTGAGAAAAAAGGAAATTGAAAAATAAAGGACTACCCTATTATAGATGAATTCGTTATTCGACAGTTTCTTGTAAGCATCCCCTGTGACCATCACCATTCAGGCCCTTCCAATTCTTATCTGCCAAGATAGTCATAGTAGTGAGGGGAAAAAAATTGACTTGTAAGTGTAGAAAGAGGAGGAGAGAGTAGCGTAGTGAAGATGACCCCCGGAAATAGCCCTCCCCCTTTCCTTCAGCTGGACTTGGTTAATTGGTCCCCTTCCACCACAGTTTGAAAAGAAATAGCCAAGGTAGCCCCCCCCCCCCCTATCGTTTTTAGGGTCTTGGGTAACATTCCCAGTCTTTAAAAGGGGTTGTTAGGTCAACAATGTTATCTTGCAGACCTTGCAGTTCTATTTTGGCCATGTGGTCACTTATATAGAATTACTGGATTCCCACAACTGAGTGGAAACGATGTGGTTCTTTTTTTTTTTTTTTTTTTTTTTTTTTGCTCTTCCCTAGAGATCATAAAAAGAAATGTTAACAGGGGTGTCCTTGAATATCAAACACAGCCCACCTCATGGTAACAAGTGGTTGGAGACAGTAGGCTTGTTCAAAGATTGTTTTTACAATGCTAGTAGTGTATCTTCTGTATTGACGAGATTGAAAAGGTATGCCCAACTTTTTTTATGTAAAAATTATAGAATAAACCTAATGGTTTATGCATATTATAGAAAAAAAAATTAACTCTCATAGGGGTATAACGATGTATCAGAAATCTTGTCTCTAATTTTACCATAATTAGATGAGAAGAAAAATTATCAAGTGATAGTTTAGTCCTTCAGAGTACTAGTTTTTTTATATAAAATCTATCGAATTTTGTATTTAGTGAAACTATTGTTTCACGTCGAATTTAAATACAATTTTAAATATCATCATTGATTCACTCATCTTTAAAAGGTATTCGACATTTACTGGTAAGGATAGCACGAAGTTTGGATAGATTAAAAACAATTCTTATTCATAATTTTTCAAAGATTGAGAGTTTTAGAAAAATTATTTTGCAAATATATAATATTATCGAGATATATTTGTATTCCGAGAATCAATAGAAATACATAAATCAGCGTTTTCCACTACGCGGCCCGCGACAGATTTTTCTGCGGCCCGCCGGCAACACAGAAGATTAAAAAAAAAAAAATTATGGTACGTAGTTTTTTCGCATAATTGTAATTTATCCGAAATAGTATGTGTTAACTATGTAGAACAGAGTTCTCCACTACGTGCCCAAAGAAACTATATGAAGAAGCTTTCAGTAAGGTGGTTTTCATCAGGAATAAACAACAGGAATAACTTAACTGAATCTCGTTTCGACAATTTATTAAAATTTACTGTAATAAATACTCCGAAAGAACATCAATCATAAAATAAACTGAACGATTTCGACCAATATCGTCGTACAATTTTATATCAACTGAAACTTCATAGTCTGGAAGTACAGTTTAAATACTTTTATTAAAAGTTAGGCCAAGTCGCATTGCCATGTTGAAACAAAAGATTCACTTAATTTTTATACTTGATTTTACTAATAATGAAAATTATCATTTTTTAATTATTTGGAAAAAAAAAATAGCAAATATTAATTGTAGTTTAAAAAAAATATATATATATACATATATATATTTTTTCAGTTTTATAATAATAAACGATACATATATTGATGTATACGGCCCGCGAAAAGCTCCATTATAAGTCATATTGCCCGCCTCTAAAAGTTAGTGGCGAACGCTGACATAAATAATGGGGATGAAAATCTTATAGGAATACTCATAAACCTCCATCACAAATGTTGCAGAACTGTGCTAGATACCAAATTAAAGGTTTCGGCAAGGTAATTAAATAAAAAAAAATTCTCTGAATGAACATGCTTAAAAATCTGTACCGAAGAAGTGTACAATATCTCTTTCAAGTTATATTTTAGGCATAAAATAATGCTGCTTTTTTTTTTACAAATAGCGAAATTAGATTTGGTCGGTAGGTTTTAGATTTAATTTTCTTTGGAGCAAGTAATATACGGGGGCTATACTGCAGTCATTAGCAAAGATCCCAAAAATTCAATTGCATATTTTGAAGTCAATTGCATACTTTTGTGTTCGTCCTTTGAAATTACATTTTTTTTAAAATTGTTGTATTGGTTTGTATGACCTAAAAACTTGAGCCATTCAATAAAATAAAAATATTATTTTCTATGGATTAATCGGAAAGTGTCAAAATATTGCAATTAAATTATTTTGGATTCACGGCTTTTTAACTTATGACGGCAGGGCATACTTCTCCGAATGTATGTTCCAAATACGTTTCAAAGGGAAATGCCTTTTCGAAAGGAAGCTAATCCACATTTGTGTCTCGAACTGAGGAAAACAAGAAAAACTTTCACCAGGCAACCCAATAATTGGCAGTGACTATCTGACGTAATCGAAACAATTTCAACTCCTTTTTGTAAACGAAGAACCGTTCCGGCGGTGAGTCGCTCACTTAACGCTTCGATTTTGGTAGAACTTATGTTAAATAATTAGGTTTAAATTGTAAAAACTTATAGAGTTAAATGTAAAATCAGGATGACCTGAAATTATAAACGTATAAATGACTTATTGATAGACAGCCAGGAGGGGGCGATTCCACTCAGGAGGTGAAAATATCCTCATAAGGCTCTTTGATAAATCTATTTTTTTTTCATTCTGCGTTTGAAGTAATAATGTGGAGGAGGGGGGGGGGGGAGGGCGGACGTTTGGGCAGTCGTAAAATTTTCTTAGAATAGGCCTTGGTGTAATGAGAATACTCATCGGTGAATACCACAAAGTAGTTAGAGCAGCCAAGGGAAGGTGGGCCGATTTTCCCTACAACATCAGAATGGATAACGTCCAGTATTTGTTCTGCTTTAGTATGGGTTGATTTTGGAAATTTTTTTCTCTTTATTTTTCCTTGAATGCAAACAGAACAAGGATTGCTTTCAGGAGACAGTTCAGTAGAAGGTTGGTTTTCTGGTGACAGGGTAGTGTCGATTGCTTTCATCCGACTATTATGAGGATGGCCGAGACGACGATGCCACAGTTCTTCGTCTGCATTCTTTGTGATGAATGCCTTTTGTTGTTCTTCTTCAATTATGTAGAGTCTGCCTTTCCTCACAGCTGTTAGGATGACAGTTCCAGTTTTATCTGTGATTTGGGCTTTCCCGTAGGTAAACTGCACTCTGAATCCCCTTTCTTCGATTCTGCCAATGGATAGTAGGTTTCCACCAAGGTCAGGAACGAAGAGCACGTCAGATAGAGTCACTTGATATTTTTCTGGACAGTCCAATAGAGTGAAGGAAATCTCACCTTTCCCTGTTACGTCAATTTGGTCGGCTTTGGCAACTTCCACTGTTGAACTGTAATCAACCAGTTTGGTGAATTTCTCTGGGTCAGACGTCATATGTTCCGTTGCTCCAGAGTCCAGGATCCACTGGCTTGACTTGCTTCCATGGTTGCCAGTTGACAGTGCCCAACTTTTTATGTCGATTGCAGTCTTGGCATGCCTCTTCTGAGCTTCCTCACAATCTCTTGAAATATGCCCCCATTCACCACATGCAAAACATCTGGTGTTTCTTCGCTGGGTACCTTCGTCTTCTTTGTTGTTCTTAAACGTCTTCCTTGTTGTGAACTTTGTTGTCTGCTTCTTCTGCTGATGAAGATAATTTCTACTGTGGAGAGCTTTTTCTTCATAGTTGTCTGGATCTGGAACATATCTGTGGATTCGCTTTTCTTCCACAAGCAATCTGGACTTCACCAATGATGTTGATAGTCGTTACTCGTCTTTCTCCAGATTCAGAATAAGGGATTCATAAGCTTTGGGCAGTCCAATAAGCATGACCAGTGCAATTTCTCGGTCTGTAAATGAATATCCCCCGCTTTCCAGGGTTCTATGAATGTTCATGAGTCGGTCAAGGTAAGACTGCATGGATTCACTGGGCTTCATGGTGTATGTGCATCAACTGAAGTATGTGCAACAGCCCGAACTTAGTGTTCATTTCTTTTATTGATGTCCAAGCTTCTCTCGCTCTCATAAGGTGGCCAATGTCATCAAGGTAGTTGTCCTCGACAATCAGAAACATAAGTGACAGCGCTTCGTCATTTCGCCTTCGTTGATCGTCGGACATCTCGGCTCCGTATCCCGGTTCCACAGCATCCCAACATCTCTTCTGCGTCATTGCAGCACGGGCGCGTATTGCCCAGCTGTGATAGTTTTCTCCATTCAACTTCGGCAGTCGTTGATAATCCTCTCCCATTGCGAGCACGTAGTTGCGGCGTCGGCAGTTTTAATCAACTTCAAAAGTAAAGCCACGTTGCGGGCTTCGGCGTCGGCTAAGTTTCAATCCACTTCAATCTTCGATTTGCGATGAAATAAATTTTGAGCTTCGTGCTGATAACCTGAAAAGATATGACACGCAATGAGAGGGAATGTATATTTGAGTGAATGGTTTATTTAAACATGAATAGAAAAAGGACGTTTGAATGGTATAAGATTACAACAATATTGGCAGGAGTAAACAACAAATTAGTCTCCGTTGTATGCTGCCAGATGTACATTACAATAATTATATTTATAATACATAGATAGTACTATGATGACGTCATATTAATAGAAGAACAATTATATTTCAACAGTTCTGACTAAAATGAAATGTTTTTCCTAAACCATTCTGAAAGAAGAAGAAAAAAATTATAGATTCCTCGATAAAATATGGATAGTACATTTAAAATTTACAAAATTGAGAATAATACTTACATAAATAAAAAATCGTCATTTTTCTATTCAAAGTGATAAATATTTCGTTTTTTGGAAATGTATATTACTAATATTGTATTGCGAACTCACGTGTGAACACACTACAACTACTAATTCCTTCAACAGGGTCAGACTAACTCAACCTAAAAATAATTGTAAAATCACTGCTTTAACTTCCATAATGGGTTTCAGTTGCTGAATATTAAAAATTAATTCTAGTCTAAGTTCTTTTGTTGTGTATTCAATCCCTCAAAAACTGTGACAATAAAAGAAAAAAAACTTTTTAATGACATGTTAAGCTCTGTAAAAAAAAAACTTCACGTTAAGGTTGCAAAGTTTAAATTTTTTTTATCTCATAAATTTTAATTTATATTTACATTTCATACTGTTATTGAGAAAATAATGAGACTTTATGTGTCTAACATTGATTAAACCTGATTCTTTAAAAGTGTCTTGCGATTATATCTCTCAACATTAGTTTAAATGTGTTAAGCACTTATAGAAAAAAAATCAACTCAATCCGAAACTTTACTCATTTGTGTTAATATATTATCTTTGCATGTATTTGAAGTTTTTAATGGTGAAGCATGAAAAGTTATAAACTGTGTAATTTATATTCCTTCCTACCACTAGATGGAGCCGCAATTACATTAAACTTAGTAGAAAACTGTCTTACTAAACTGTATAGTCTAGAGCATTTGAAATCACGTGACATATTCTAACCAATCAGAAGCGAGCTTTTATTTCCACCAATCAAAGGAGACTTAGCTATATCAGGATACAAGATGTTGCCATTCCTTAAACTTTGATATAAAGCAAATCGTGACGTCATCCCCACTACATTAACACTGTGACGTCACTGGTAAAACAGCCTATCACTTTAAATTATTTACTTAAAAGTAGCCCTAGAACAACTCAACTCCACCCCGCCTAAAACTTAGCATATTCCTACTGCTGCCATCGTCTTAAAGGTAAATTTTGTAAAATCATGAATGACGTCATACCCACTGTGACGCCACTAGTCAAAAAATACCTATCACTCTAAGTTATTCACTTAGAAGCATCCCTAGAACAACTCAACTCCGTCTGAAAGATAAACCGAAACTAAAAAGTGTTGCCACCGCTCAAAACTTTGATATAAAACAAATTATGACGTCATACCCACTGTGACGTCACGCAATAAAAGCCTATCACTCTAAGTTATTCACTTAGAAGCAGTCCTAGAACAACTCAACTCCGTCTGAAAGATAAATAAAAACTAAAAACTGTTGCCACCGCTCAAAACTTTGATATAAAACACATTATGACGTCATATCCACTTTTGACGTTACGCAATAAAAGCCTAACACTCTAACTTATTCGTTTACGAGCAGCCTTAGAACAACTCAACTCCATCTTAAAGGTAAATCGAAACTAAAAAGTGTTGCCACCGTTCAAAACTTTGATATAAAACAAATTATGACGTCATACACACTGTGACGTCACGCAATAAAAGCCTATCACTCTAACTTATTTACTAAGAAGCAGCCCTAGAACAACTCAACTCCGTCTGCTAGATAAACCGAAACTAAAAAAGTGTTGCCACCGATCAAAACTTTGATATAAAATACATTATGACGTCATTCCCACTGTGACGTCATACACAAACAGCTTATAACGGAACAGAAACTAAAACAGCAGCAGGAGGGGAACAACTCAACTCCCGGTCATGGGACTTCCGGTGACGGCATATCCGGTCACGCCTACTTCCGGTGACGTCATCGTCCCTGCACTGGCACCGCCCCTGGCTTCGGAACCCTATTTTCTAACTACTTGCAAAATATTAGGTCGTTGAACTTAAAAACCAATCAACTTATAATAGTTTTAACAAATGTGCATTCCCTGCTATATACCTCTAAGATGTGTTTTTATTTTGCATTAAGACACTTCATTTGTGTACTTTTTATTTTTAAAAGTTGAAATTATTTTTCTTCAGTTACCAAAGGTATAAATACGCACAAGGAATTTTAATAAGAAGAATTCCTATTCTTGGATTTATTTCGACCGAAATGTTCCAAAATCAAATTTCCTTTAATTCCTGAGTTCACAAGAAAAAGAACTTTACTTATCTTTATACATCATCCGATAATTCAAACATCGTAAATCGGCCCCACGTTGGGCCCCAACTTATAGCAGTAATGTCGATGACATATCAAACTTGTAAATGGTTAAGAGCGTTGCGATTTTGATAATACGAACCAAAAGTTTAAAGAAATAACTTTATTAGTAATACGCCATTTCCCAAACTCAAACTGCTATCTTCAAATCTATAAAACATAACTCCCAAAGTAAAGCACGGTGATATATTCATCCGGCTATAGATGCACGAGGATATATTAATTCCGCTAATAACACCCGATTAATTTAAAATTTATCCATAATTTTAGAGATGAGAAAGGTGCCAAGGCAATATCAGTCAAAAGCTTGAATTTTTGTAAAAAACTTAAAATTATTTTGAATTTTTAAATGCCGCCCACCTTTAAGTTAGCAAACATTTCATATAAAAATGCTAAATATTAAAAATCTTCTTCTTGTAAATTACATTATAAAGCTGATTAAAAATTTTTCAAATGACTCTTAACATTTAACAAAAAACGTTTCAAATGACGAACAACCACCGCAAGCAGTACCCAATGTTAAAAAAAAAAAAAAAAAAAAAAAAAAAAAACTAAATTTTTATTGTACGAACATTAGATATCATTTTTTTTTTTGTAAAATTGTATCAATATTTTGTAATGTGCTTTGATATTTAAAAGAATAAAGATTTATAATCATTTTTTTCAATTGTGTGTCTATTTTTAACATCTTCAACATCAAAGTGGCATGGGTAATATTAGTTTAATAGAACAACATTTGGTCAATAATTTTCGTTTAATAGGTCAGAAAAAAAAAATTTAATGGTGAAAAATCAAATCTAAAGAAATTCCATTTAAAAAAAAAATTATATTCGTGTTACCTTTTTAACAGCTTCAGGCTGATTGTGGCATGGATTAATATTAATTTGTTGGAATGAAAATTGTCATACTATTAAAATAGGACAAAAGGAAAGAAATGAGAGGGTGAGAGTTAAAATCGGATGAAATTTAATTTTTTATTACTTGCAAGGGATGCTCTACAATGTATGGGTTATTCCATGTCAAATCAACACGGCTCCCAACTCAACCCCTTCAAAATTTTGATCACTTGTTGGGTTTATAGAAAAAAGAAAAAATGGCTAATATTAGGTTTGAATATCGTTTGGTTTTTGAAATATGGAGCTTCAAAAAGGGACCAAAAGTTCAAATTCTTGTTTTACAGATTTGCACATTATTTTGCCCCTAATTATCATAGGACATTGCTTTTGGTATATATAAGTAAAAAAAAAAAAAAAAAAAAAAAAAAAAACTGAATATTTGGGCTTTCTTATGATGTATCACTTGCACCTATTTTTAAAAAATTTAATTTTAAGATCAAACAGTTTGACCTTCTATGTCTAAAAAAGGAGTACTTTTATTTAAAAAATATATATATATTTTCTTTATACATTAATTCTCAACAAAAATCAGTTGGTTTCATTTTGGGACCGCAATGAGATGACAAGTTATAAATTTCAATGCAAACCCTTATCCTTAACTTTGCACGGTAATCGCCTTTGGGTGCGAAGTAAGGATTCCCGTATTCGCAATGAGTATTGCAAAAGAATGTACAAGGAACTGAATGTAAATCTTCTATTTTTTTTTTTTTTTTTTTTTTTTTTTTTTTGAATATTGAAAATTTAATTCCCGGATCTTTTGCTAAATGTGTGGGAAAGTTGCCATATTTTATAGTTGGGATTTCCAAGTTTGCTGATGTACGACCAAATAAGTGCCGATACAGGTGGAAGTGGAACACTTAACCTCTTGTTTGTATTCATAAAAATGTGATATTAGTACTGATAGGATGTCATTCGAACGAATTGAGTAAAGAAATCGGAATTCCATTAGATTAGTAGTTAGAAAAGGACAGTCCTGAGCCATGGCGGGATGCGGGATGGGACGAGGGACGATGACGTCACCGGAAGTGGGCGTGACCGGATATGACGTCACAGGAAGTCACGTGACCGGAAGTGAGTTGAGTTGTTCCCCTCCTGTTGTTGTTTTACTTTCGGTTTCGTTATAAGCAGTTTGTTTATGACGTCACAGTGGGAATGACGTCATAATGTGTTTTATATCAAAGTTTTGAGTGGTGGCAACACTTTTTTAGTTTCGGTTTATCTAGCAGACATAGTTGAGTTGTTCTAGGGCTGCTTCTAAGTGAATAACTTAGAGTGATAGGCTTTTATTGCGTGAGGTCACAGCGGGTATGACGTCATAACTTGTTTTATTTTACAGTTTAGTTAGATGGCAACACCTTACATCTTGAGACATAATTTTAAGGAGGAGTTGAGTTGTATTTATGCTGCCTCTAAACGAAAACGTAATAGTGATAGGCTCTAATTGTATGACATCACTGTGGGAATGCAGTGGGAATGACGTCATAGAGAGAATATGTTAAAGTTTAACTTTTTAAGTGTGGCAACACCCTGATATAGTTTTAAGGAGGGATGCCGGATGGGTCGAGGGGACGATGACGTCACTGGAAGTTGAGTTGTTCTAGGGCTGCTTCTAAACGAATAACTTAGAGTTATAGATATTTTTAGTAGTGACGTCACAGTGAATATGACGTCATTCTATGTTAAGATTTAGCATTTAAGGTATGGCAACATCTTGTGAGAGGTTTAAACAAGATACGAGCAGGTGTTAATCGGATGACTCATTCTGTCTGAACAGGTTTGAACAGCTGGGGACAGGATATTGCATGGCGATAAAGATGGATAGGTGTTAGGGGAAGACTAACCAATCAGGTTTCACGCTAGAGGGCGTTGTTTTGACTGCCAGCCAATCAGAAGGGATGAGCTGCGTCACTCACGGACTTGTATTCAGCGAGGACCCCATTTCTCTCCTGATTTTGTCAAGTGAAGGTGCGTTTGCTGTTTCTTCGAAGTTGTGCTTATTAGTTTGAAGTGAAAATGTCGTCTGATTTACATATTGAGCTCGTTGAAAGTTTTTACGATGCAGCTAAATCACAGCAGTTGTTGCATGAATTGTTGAACTATGAGTTTGAGAATCTGCAATTAAACTTTAATAGAAAAAGTTACACGCCTCAAAGGAAAGTGCTCGGTTTTGGTGATACTGGCGTGAACTATGCCTTTTCCGGAACTTGCGTCTTTGCCAAGCCGTGGACCTCTTTACTGCTTGATATTAAGAAGGATGTTGAAAACAAGACTGGACAAGAATACAACTATGCCCTTCTCAACTACTATACAGATGGAAATGCCAAGATTGGAGCTCATAAAGACAGCGAAAAAGACTTGGATCCAGACTTCACTATTCCAACCCTAAGTCTCGGAGCTATCAGAACCATGCAGTTTGCCCGTCCTGATTTCCAGCCCAACAAAGTTCCGTTGCCAAGTGGATCTCTCCTTCTCATGAAGCCACCCACCAATAAGTTCTGGACCCATGAAATTTCAGCCGAGCCTGCTGTGACGGAGCCGAGAATCAGTATCACCTTCCGGAACATCGTAGAGAGACCGCAAGATATTGTAGAGTATCCCCACAAGTCCTTTTCTCGGAAGAGACTATCGGATGAAATGATCGTCGAAGAAGAAACAATTCCCGATGACGACTGGATGACTCGCCTTTATGCCTCTGTAAAGGAAACCAGTGGATGCCTCAAGGAATGGAACCTTGGATTTGGTTTCATAGTGTCCCTTCATCAATATGACACTCGTCTTTTCATCCACATGTCTCAACATAATAGTCAAGGAAGTACTCAGAAAATTATGATGATCATGGATACCTTTCAGGACTTTTATAACAAACTCTTACACGTGAACACGAAATACGCAGCTAGTAGCGTTGTGTGTAACAATCAACTTCTGGTTCTATCACATAAGGGTGAGTTAGTTTTAAAACAACTCTTTTATCTTAAACTTAAGGAAAGTTCCTTAAAAGTAAATGAAAATAATCTTGCTAAAATTAGAGATCTCATGCATGAAATATGTGAAACCATCAAGGAGTCTCTTATAAATTTACTACGAGTTGAAATTCTTAATCATTGTGTTCAAAATGTAAATATACCTCCCAATATAGACTTATTTCATGAATATGTTTCTGCTTTTCGATGTGAAATAGAAAGTAATGTTTTAAAATTGTTTCGCTGTGATGCTTGTGCTATTGGTGACCCCTCACAAGGAAATCATGTCTGTATAACTACTTCATTGCAAGATAAGTCTTGGTGTGTTGGAGACGATGCTATTCTTGTACTTAATGTTAAAAATGTGATTGAAACCTTACAATGTAAAAATGTCATACAATTCTTTAATGAAGATTTCTTTAAATGTATATCATATGGTGCTTTGAAAGATTATTTGAAATTGTAAATAAAAATTATTCAATGGAAATTTGTGTGTGATTTTCTTATGTGAAATAATAGAACAAAAAATGTTAAAGCAATATCACTTTATTGAATCATAAATTTTCCCACTTTTTAGGTGGTTTTACATTTCGTCTCAACTTTGTTTGAACAATTTTTCTGATTTTTGGATACTCTAGTGCATAAATAAGAGAGAAAAAGTAACATACTTGAACATCTTACAACTAAGAATTCAAAAGTGAACGTGAAAATTTACTTTACGAATAAACATCATGTCTTTAAAATGTGTAAGAATATCACTAAATAAGAGAAAAAAGTAACATACTTAAACTTTGTACGACAAATAACTTTGACATTAACGTAAAATTTTTTCTTCACATATAAAAATCACGACTTTAAAATGTGACGTGTAAGAAGAATTAGCATACTCTTATATCAACGATAAATAAGAAAAAAAGAAGCTCTAAAAATTTATAAGGTAAATAATTTAAATAATACGCGAAAATTTACCACACATATAAAAATTATGTCTTTCAAATGTGTAAGAATAACGCTAAATTAGAGAAAAAGAAATACTAAAAATTTATAAGGTAAGGAATTGAAACAATATGCGAAAATTTATTTCACGCATAAAATTTTTATCTTTAAAATGTGTAAGAATAATGCTAAATTAGAGAAGAAAAAAAAATAACATACTTAAACTTTCTTCGACAACAATTTAAACAATACGCGACATTTTCATACACAATTATTTTCTTAGGTTAATGTTAAATAATGGGAAATTTAACAGAATAAAAATTTCAAAGATAAAGAATTTTAACCTTTACACGAAAATTTATATCACAAAAATATCATATCCTTAAACTTTAACATGACAATTTACTCTTCATATACAATTAAACTCTTAGGCTAATGTTAAATAAGAAAAAAAAAATAATATACTTAAAATTTCTAAGATAAACATAACGTAAAAATTTCGTATCATGTGTTTAAAATGTAACATATAAGAGAAAAAACTAACATACTTGAACTTTCTATAGCAAAGAATTTAAGCATTAGCGTAAAAATTCACTTTACATATAAAATTCACATCTTTAAATGGGAAGATAAGCAGGTGACGGTAATTAGCCAATCAGGGTAGCGGTAGGTGATATGCCATTCGCCGGCATTTTTAGATCGGAGGATGAGTCACGCTAAAACTTGTTGGAACAGGTCGGGAGATTTGTACAGCAAGAACAACAGCATCGACGCGCAAGCAGCGGGTGATGCTGTGATGTGTCAGCAGGTCTTTGAGATTATCGTTTTCCTACTTTGCCGTTTTCATAATGAAATGTTTGTGAAAACTTGGAATGAATGAAGTGGATTTCAAAGACACATTAGTAAGTGAAGGTAGAATTCGCATGGACTTTCTTCCAAAAAGTATGATTCACTTGGAGAATTTAAGAACATTTCTACTTGAAAACTTTTCTATTATTTAAAACATTGAATATTGTTCAAACTCAGTGGGATTATATGCTACAATACGGGTAAAACTTAACAAAATTGTTACATAGAAGAAAAATAGTAAGAGATTTAAAATAAATATTAGTTATAGATACTCCAAAGAAAAAATTTCACCTCTACTTTTTAATCGGAAAATCAATACAAGTTGGAAATTTATGTTACTTCAAGAAAGACTTAGACAATTTACTTTGTAATAATATACGTTAAGGTGTCATATTAACTCGTGCAATAAATGCTGACTAAGGTTTATTTTACTTATCAATCTAAGAAAGGTGAATTGGGGGAAAATATTAAATACATTGTAGATATTAAATACATTGTAGATATGCATTCAAGTTTTGAAAATCGCCTGCAAGACTTTTAAAACATCTTAAGATAATTTGAAAGAAACTTGCGAATTATATGTAAACTACATAACTTTTTATACTCTGAAAGGAAATCACAAGTAACTTAGTTAACTTTTTTTATGGTAACACTCATATTCAATGACATGTTTTTAAAATTTAACCTTCTTTACATGATATTAGTTATAAATTTGTTCAATCTCAGATGCGATGTACTATTATTTCTAACATATATGTTACGAATTGTGTAAAGTTTTTAAAAGATTATATGCAAATCACCAATCAGAAACATAAAAATCTAACATCATTCAAACAAACTAAAATAATAAGATATTTTCCTTAGTGGAAATAGTTAACTACTCATGTGATGGAATATACTAGAAAATTTAAATACTGAAAAAAGTTTGCTAGGCAAACTTAAAGAATATTTTTTTTTTCTTGTGAAAAACTAGCATAAATTTGAAAAATGTAGAGTTTGTTACTACGTAAAATTGAACATCATCTGGACAAACTAAATTATACGTGAATTTTTTTTATTATTATTATTTGAGAGGTGCTGACAATATATCACTAATATAGAGATTTTTAACTTCCATCCATAATTTCTAAATAACTTATACATAAATTTCAGAAAAACTGAAACTGAATGTGTTTTACAAGAGGCTTATTTTGTAAGATGAATATTCAATATTAATATAACTGAGCAAAGTTCATTCCGGAAAAAACTTGTAAAAGATACTTATATTTTGAAAATAGTTTGAAATATCCTTTTAAATTTATGAATGCTCGCTTTCGAAAGACACAAATAAAACTGATATTACTCATGATAATTAACACATACATAACATTAGTCAAACAAAGTGAAATTTTTATTGCTTGTGACCGATAACTTTTCAGTGAAGCAGAACTTACATAGGAAATTTGTGCAAACTTTTTCAACTTTTAAACCAAGTATCATGTAAAATTATAAATTACGATAGGAAATAGCATACTTCAGAATAGGAACAAGTCTTGTAGTTAAGCTAAATGTATTTCTCAAGGAATTGAAAGCATACCAGAGAAGTCCTTATCATTTCGCATCTTTTCTCATGTTGCAAGAAGACATACTTTGTAAAAGATCGTCTTAGCACTTAACAAAAATCAGTAAAATTAAATATATTTTCTATGGCAAAGATAAAACTTCACAACTTAATTACTTAAATTTAGCTAAGTTGCATATGGTTTATTCACATAACTCGCATATGCTTCGAATGTTGAAATATATTTGTCAGTTGAAATCAAACTCATCGAAAATAAATGCTATCTACATTTTCAAGTCGGAAATTACTATTAAATAAACTTTACATGTAAGACATTATCATGTTAAAAAGAAAAATCTACAAAAATGTAAATGATAATTTTACTGTTGGTACATAAATGATGAATAATTTATGATTTTATTCTAGGCAAACGTTTTATTGTCTAACAGAGAACTTAAACTTTAGCAGAAAAACAAAAAAATACAATTTTTATATCCTATCATGCTTGTCGAAAATTGAATTTATTAGCTGTTGTAATAGATTTTTATTGTCCAAATTTCTATAGTTCTTCCCAGTGCAATAATATTAAGTTCATGTGTAATGAGTAGTTTTTTTTTTTTTGTTGAATCTTATAAATTTAATGAAATTATTATGACCTAAGAGATTGAGTGAAGTGAATAAATCAATCACGTAAATTTAAACAGTGACTTGAACTGATACATACTATAACTGTAAAGAAGTATGACAAAGTGATAGATGAAGTGAAAATAGAAGTTGAGTGAAATGTGTTGAAAAAAGTTGAAGACGACAAGAAATTCATAAATGAGAATTATCATTGACTTATATTAACTTCGTTTTTCTTGCTTATGACAAGAAAATACACTCTTGTTTATTAAGAACCAACTTGATATCTTATCATAGAATGACAATGATGAAATATCTATACATTAAAAAAAAAAATACCAAACTTAGACATAGCAAATTTCTTGAAATTTAAGTATAATGTGAGAAGTTTTACTGGAAATATAGAAGATACAACATTGAAAGATGTGAATGTTTCGAAGTACTTTATCAGAAATAAAAAAAAAATAAAAAAATGCGCTGAGGTCCGCTATAAAATTTTTTAGGAGAAAGTTTAAACAAAATTTAAAATCAAACATGCTTTTAAGTGGGAACACATATATTAAAACTATAGCACATTTAACAATTTATATTATGTCATCTCAGTTGGTATCAAACTGAATAATATGAAAAACAACCACAAACTGAATAAACATGAAAATTATCAATATATGTGGAAAAGTTTCCTTTTTTCACATATAAAAAAAATAACACATTGACATACGTTAAGATCACGAAACATGCGTAATCATATACCGATAAGAGTAACCAATGTTGCGGGGAGATATTCACGTGATGGACAATATCCCATGAATAAATTGAGTGATTTAATTTCTAATGCTAATTCCAATAGTATTCCACGTAACTTCAACTTTATATGTTACACTATAGATATATTTATTTTTCAAATATATTGACTTTCGAAAAATCATCCTTCAATATAAGTAGTTAGAAAATGACAGTCCTGAGCCATGGCGCAATGCGCAAGGGACGGGGGACGATGACGTCACCGGAAGGGGGCGTGACCGGATATGGCGTGACCGGATATGACGTCACAGGAAGTGACATCACCGGATATGAGGTCACCGGAAATCCCGTGACCGGAAGTGGAGTTGAGTTGTTCCCCTCCTGCTGCCGTTTTAGTTTCGGTTTCATTATAAGCTGTTTGTGTATGACGTCACAGTGGGAATAACGTCATAATGTGTTTTATATCAAAGTTTTGAGTGGTGGCAACACTTTTTAGTTTCGGTTTATCTAACAGACGGAGTTGAGTTGTTCTAGGACTGCTTCTTAATAAGAACGTTATGGTGATAGGCTTTTATTGCGTGACGTCACAGTAGATATGACGTCATAATGTGTTTTATATCAAAGTTTTGAGTGGTGGCAACACTTTTTAGTTTCGGTTTATCTAACAGACGGAGTTGAGTTGTTCTAGGGCTGCTTCTTAGCGAATAAGTTAAGAGTGATAGATATTTTTACTAGTGACGTCACAGTAGATATGTCGTCATGAATTGCTTTATGTTAGAGATCGGAAAAATACTTGCTTGCGATTGGTCGGTTTTTAGACACATCACCAAATACTCTCTTCTCATTGGTTGAAATGTGTCACGTGATTTCATTGGCTATACAGTTTATGGTGCTTTGAAAGATTATTTGAAATTGTAAATAAAAATTATTCAATGGAAATATGTGTGTGTGATTTTCTTATGTGAAATAATAATAATAAAAAAAAATGTTAAAGCAATATCACTTTATTGAATCATAAATTTTCCCACTTTTTAGGTGGTTTTACATTTCATCTCAACTTTGTTTGGACAATTTTTACAGGTGACTTTAGCAACTTCTTATTTCCGATAAACTGCTTCGGAACATTTAAATCTTTCAAAACAGTATTAAATAAACTTTTCCGTGATACATTACTTTTGGTACTGTACATATAATTGAAAAAGTCGATAATGTTAGAGTTTGGTATTTTTTCTCCGTGTATGGAGATTTGACCCTTGGAATTCCACGATAAGATATCAGGTTGATTCTTGATGAGAGCAAGTGTATTTTCAGCTTTTCTTCGCATGGGTTTAGAAAGTGATGCTAATATAAGTTCTTGATAATTATCATCTTTTTGAAGTTTCTTTATTTCTTCTACTTTCACAGATTCTTCAACTTTCCTCTTATCTTCTATTTTCTCCACTTCTTCTTTCTTCTTCTCTTCAGCTGTCTTACTACTTTGTTCATTCGGACGTGAAGTATTAAATTCTTGCAGATTTAAACTTTTCTTCAACAGTTCATGATAGAGGACCAATTTTTCATGATCAAGTAAGTCACTATGTAAAATTTGTATCATTGCCTTATCAATCTCACTAAGCCTTTTATTGGAAACAGTATGTTTTGTCACCAATTCTTCGGGTATAAGAGCAAACTTCTTAATTTGAGCCATGAAATAATGTAGTTAAAACACTCAAGGCTGCAGGAATAAGTATGTTGAGGAAACCTCCTTTCTGTAAAATGACTTGACGTTTTTTCGGTAAAGACACTTTACGATTACTTAAATGACGCAATATCTTCTTATGTTTAGAGAGCGTTTTCTTCTGTCGTGCAGTCAATGGGATATTTCCATTCAATGTGTTAATGCAACATTCGCATATGGCTTTTATACAGTTCTTATTGAGTTTACTTAATAAAGTTTTTCGTAACCTTAAAGGACAAATTTGCAACAGTCGTAATTGATTGAGTTGCTCCTTCTTAAGCGTCATCTTGCTAAATGATACTTATCTTCAAAGTCATTCACTTTTATATCATTTAAATTGATACACGATCTGTCTTTCAGTAGGTAAAATTTTGGTACGTAATCGTAACTCTTCTGGTGTTTCGGCACGTAAATCTATAAATAAATAGGAATAGGGGTTTTTCGTTGCATCTTCAAAGACTTCTTGAAATAACTTGACATGTCGAGGAAATAATTGTCTTCCTAGATGTGAAATTTGACTCACGTCTCGTCTATTTTTACACAGTACTAAATAGTGTGCATTCAATGTAATGTCACGCATTTCTTTCCCTTTGTAGAAAAAATTTTGTGTTATGAAGATAACACTCAGGTTTAAATGATGACTACCTTTTGTAAAAATATCAGTTAAATGACTGTTAGCATTTGACATTAAATCATCAATTACGAAGAGTGTATTCTCGCCCAAAAATTCTTTAAATGTCGTAGGTAGACCTTCTACAAATGTCACATTATCAATTTCATCATATAAGGGTTGATGTATTCCATAAAACCAAACAATCTTATCGGGAACAATTGAAAACATCCCCTGTTTTTCACTTATCAAATCCCGCACAAAATAACTTTTACCGCATCCTGTTGGACCGGCGATTACCATAGTAAAAGGATGTTGCAACTTTGGAAATTCCATGTTGAATGAGAGACGAGACATAGTGCTACTGTTTAAATACTTTCTTTATTGATAAAATGGTGCTACAATTCTAAAGTGCTTGATTACAAAATGATGCACTTTGATATCATTACATATTTGATTGGGTACAAAAGACAAGAGAATATCGTTCATAGAACGTCCATTACATTTAGAATATAAATAAAAAATACAATATTGTCCACACACGGAACTCGCATTCGATTGAAGTATCATAGGATTAAACTCTACATGTCGATAACGCTTTACATAACTTGATATTCCTCCGGGAAAATAAGACGGTGGGTTTCCGAACGAATCAAAGAAGCATATTTCTTTAGGTGATTCTATATAAAAAGCCACCCAATGAGTACCTTCCTGATTGGACTTGTCAGTGTTGGCAATAAAACAGGCTGGAAAGTTTCGAACATATGTTGGTAATCGATCACTTGAGAAAACACCCAAGAATATATTCTTGGTTTTTGCATTTCCAGAAAGAATTCTGGTTATTTGTAGGGTATCCATTAATTCGGAAAGTCGCACACCACGTGACGTGATTTGGATATTTCAATCACGTTTTGAAACTCTGCATAAATGAACACTGATAAAGTTTCCGTAATAGCCTCGGAAAATTTAATTTCCACACGTAAATTTCCTTGGTGTTGCAGATTAAAATGTTCTCCGTCGCAAAGATCAGGACTTAGATCAAATGCGTAAAGTACATGACCTCTGGCATATTCTTCTTGAGATAAGTAAATTCCCTTATCACGATTAAATCCGGAAAATAAGCTATGATAAGCCCGAACGTAGTTGTTGGAATCAAAATTAAGCTCTAAAGGCTTGCAGGGAACCGGTTGTCCATCTACATAAATAGATACAAAGTTTGCACTATGGTGAGAAAAGAGAAATGGGTTCTTTGAATATTGCCCATTCATTGCAGCATTTCCTAAACAGGTGAGAATGACACGTTTTGGCATGAGTCCAAGAAACACATTATCTTGTAAAAAGGACCAACTCCCTTTGGCAATGCTATAAGTTTTGCAAATCACACGATCAATTGGATATTTGCACGATGTCTTCTCCAAAGCCTTAGCATGCCCAATAGCAACGGCAGGGCTAACCTTCACTTTTCTTATAAATATAGAAGCATGCTCTAGAACTATCTTATAATCCCCATCCACTTTGGTTGAAATTAAGCAAAATGAGGATTTGCTGCGTATCATTTTAATTTTGATATCTTCCAAGTTAATCATGAGACGATTTTGTTGAAAAATGTCACAGTGGAGTTGACCAATCATTTCTACGGTCTGGCTGTCTTTGATAAGATTGTAACGCGTCTTCAATCCAGCATCAGCTTTCTCATCTATGGGGTCTATGATATCGGGTTGCGTATCTTTGTAGAATCCTTCACAGGTCAGCAAACTTTTCTTGGCATCTTCCCCATAATTTAACAATGTCTCTATATAGGCTCTAAAAGGATAAGTGTTGCTTGCAGAAGAAATATTTCTCTCGTTTAAACTAACGTCTACTTGACTGAAAAGCGAATGTAGGAAAAGGTTGACGGGAGCAACTGGTTCCTTTTCTGCTAGTTTAGTTCCATCTGCTTTCATCACTTTCACTTTTACGTGTAGATAGGAAGCAGCTAAGTCCACATATTCTTCACTACTTCCTGATATTGAAAATTCAATCGGTCCACCATCTCGTACACTTGAAAGGGGATGAAATTCGACAAATTGTCCTTTTTCGATAACGGTCTGGATTGGGGGAATTGAAAATAAATCTAATTCCGACTTGACGCAAGGAGCAGAGTCTTTGTAGATGAAGGAAGCCATTAGGAGAAAATATCATGCGATGTGCACTTCTTCTTGGCTGAACGTGGAATGATGGTTTTTTTCTTCTGCATACGCTTTTTATGTCTTTTTCCACTACCAATCATAGTCTTGACTTTGGTGGCGGCTTTATCTGTTAACACATTTCCAGTTTCTTTGAATCTTCGTTTGGCGGCCATTTTAAAATCTTGACCTTGAGAAACATCATTCATCAGGTTGACACCGCTGTGAAACATTTGTTTCCCAATAGCTTTAGCACCTGATTTCAGTAGCGGAGCTGCGGCACGAAAAAATGATCTGAATAGAGCTCCTAATCCATATCCTCTCTGATAAGAACTTCCTTGATAATAATTCAAGCCTTTCCCCGTCTGCTGCACATAATAATCTTCGAAAGATTTTTGACAACACTGGTAAGGGACATACATTATGAGAGAGACTTCTGACGAAAGTGTAACTTCACGTATGAGCGCCCACGTTCAAATGGCGTTAAACATCCCGAGTGCGTCCTTATAACGATTTCCAAAGTCTCAATAATTTTCCGGTTTACAGGTAAGTAGTGCGGTCTATCATACTGTTCGCTAATCATCTCACCATCTTGTCCTCTCACTCTAACCACTCGAAGGAGAGGTGCTAAGACATCTCCCACAATTTGTGGTTCCACTATATCCGTATAAATCATCAATACGCGATAATGTGCAGAGGGGTCGGCTACGAATGGACCCACAACAGTTGCTTCTATACTTGCGTCAAACGAAGTTATTTCCATAGGTTCAAATCCAAGCATTTCAGCAAGTCCTTGATATAATATGAGTTTCGCATTATTTTTCACAGTTATCTGAACACGCTTAGTTACCGCATTATAACTTGTGACAATTTTATCATCATGTTCTTTCACATAAATAGCCTTTAAAATATCAGGAACTGTCTCATAACAACCCGGAGGTAATCTTCTTCCTACCTCTAACTTTCCACTCGTCTCGAATCCAATTAAATTATTTTGATGATTCACATTATACCAAGTATGCGGATATAAAAACTCTACCGTTCCAACTTCCCATTCTCCTTTCAGTTCAATTGGTATGGGTAAGCGAGTAATAAAATGGGAAATTTTATTTTCAGGAAAATAGGACATGGAACTATCCGAGATGAGTGTTATGTAGAAACTCATGATAGCAAATGAGTCTTGCAACATGTGCTAGTAGTATTTATAGGGCTAGTAAGTTTGAAGTGGGGATCCATTGATTAAACTTGTCGGGGTATCCTCGATATTTCACAAAATATTCCATTTTCTTTTTACGCATGCGCTTTCTTAAAACTTCTTCAACAGGAAATTCGTCTTTCATTGTTACTTTTTGTAACTCTTGTGCGTAAAACGTTCCTTGTATAGGCTCTCCTAATAAATCATTCACTCTATACACTGCAGGTTGTCTCTTGACACACTCTGTTATGACAAACAATTCTTCCGTCCAATTCGTTTCATACCCCTTTTCAAAGGTTAATTTCTTCTTTGAAATGCGAACTACCTCATCTACATTAAATACGCATTTGGGTTTAGGTAAATTCTCCATATCTCCATAGAGAGTGAACCAAACATCTTGTTCATTTTCGGCATTCACCTCCACGGGAGCTCTTTTTATACTTGAATGGTAAGTATGATTATAACTTTTCACTAAATCTTGTAATACGTCAATGTATCTATGCGTATTTTTAGCAGTAAAGTACTTCCACATTTTAGTTTTAATACTTCTATTCCAACGCTCGACTATGTTTGCTTTCGACAAATTATATGTCGTGAAAAATCTAATCCCCTTCTTTTTTAACAAGGTCTGAAATAGATTATTCTTAAATTCCGTTCCCTGATCAGTCTGAAGTGATTTCGGAGTTCGCTGATCGAATATTATTTGAAAAGCTTCAACAATATCTATACCTCTCTTTCGTTTCAGAGGAATTAGCCATCCAAACTTTGATAGCACATCAATACAACTCAAAATAAAGCGATAACCATCATTAAACTTTTGAAGACTTGACATATCCACCAAATCCGCTTGCCATTGCTGATCAATGTTATAAACAATCACCCGATTCGTAGGAAATTTATGACGAATGGACTTGTGTAGAGTGTACGCATCCACCCCCTTTAGCCATTTCTGTATCGTTTACTTGGGAATCTTTCTTCCTGAGGCACGGTATAATGCATCGATACCACCGAAACTTGCTACATGACCCGGGTCTTGATACGTCGCATTCATTACAGCAAGAAATTTTATTAACTCTTATCTGTATCCTAAGTCTTAACATTTTCACATTGAAATAGATAAGTTTCCAGTTTCATTGAGACGAAGCGTAAAATCGATAGCGAATCGATCACTACTACTTAAAAAATAAATAAATAATAATGCAACACATAAACAAATACACAAGTATGCAGTATTCACAACCTCACTCGATAGAACCATACTTGCAACTAACACATTCAACTATAAACTTTACCTTATAAAGAACAAAACTTGATAAAATTAATATCCTTAAGATCATATCAATACCTTAAAATTCCTTGAAACTCCGTTTAAATGCAAAATTCCCACTATATCCCCTCTGTGACGTAACATAAATATTTTTCAAGCAAGAACGCTATCTTCAATTCCCACCACGTGGTAATTTTTCTGCAAGTTTTAAAATTAGTTTAAATTATATTTTATAATCATTCATCAACTATTACTTAAATCTTTCCATTTCAACAAGTATCAACGTTAAAAACCCACGTGATAATTTTTCTATAAATAAATATTCATTTAATAAATAAGCGTCAATACCTTATCTGTTTAAATGCTAGATTCCAGCCATATCATCATTATGACGTCATGTGTTAAAAGCCAATGAGTTTATATTTTGCAATCGTTATCAACAGCTCAACTCGCAAACGCGTTGAAGCGTGTTGAAACATGCCTAGTCTCGCTCCCCACCCGCTCTGATCGGTTAGAACCAAGCAGCGCCCTCTACCTTGAAATCTGATTGGTCGGTGAAGTCACGTGATCACCCCCCATATATATATATACGCTACCGGTTGCCGTCTCTCCATTTCTACTTAGATTCCTGAGTGCGAAAGACGTTTATCGTGTTTGCATAGTATTTGCTGATCGTGCTTGCTTATTGTATTTGCTGCTATTATAGCTTTTTGCTGATTTCATCTGAATTATTCGGTAAGTGAATTTTTATTATTTGTGAAATGTTAGTATCTTTTAAGTATTATGTGTATTCAAATGTTTTAAGTAACATGTATATTTAAATGTTAAATTATTTTACTATATGTATTAGGGTAAAGAATCGCGTTCATTCAAATATTTTTCTGTATTACATGTTAAAGGTTTAAGTTATCCGTTCAGTAAATTTAAGATGTATGTATATTATTTAATATTAGCAGACAAATTATTTTAACTGAAGTTATTTATCGTGTGTTAAATTTATATATTGAAATGGACTATCGAATGCATTTGCTAGATTAAGTAACGCGTGCATTGTTAGGCTTAAGTACCGCGTGCATTTGTTAGGCTTAACAATCGCATCATGTTAAAGTAGTCGATTCAACTATTACATAAAAATTATTTCCAACTTGTATTGAAAATGTATGTTTTTTTTTTTTCTTTCGATATTTATATATATTTTTTCAATTTCAGTTATTTATAATGTCATCATCACGTTCTCCTTCTCCCATGGTTGTCGTTGTCTCTAGTCTTAATGACCAAGTAAGTGCTCTTTTAGTAATATATTTTTAAATTATGTTTGAATGCTTATAGATTGTATTTATCTTAAACTTTTAAAATTACTTACTATGTATCTTAAAGAATATTCTTTAAATAAGATTAAACTTGTTGCTTTTAAGTAGATGAATGTTTAATGTCTAAGATAAATTTTAAACTGTGTTATTTAACGTTGCATAATTGATTTGTTCACTTAAAACTTTCTCAATTATATTTGAAATTCGTCAATAATGGGTTCTTTAAAACTTTTTCTAAATGTTATTCATTAGTATAAGATTCACGCCAAAATTTTCATTACTTTTATACTTAGCAATTTTCATTGTTGTAACTATTCAAAGTCGCCCCAAATTCACGTCAAAATTTTTCTCTGACGTAACAAAAAAAAAACTTAGAATAATTTCTCAATAACTTACTTTAGGAGGTTGTTATTGAACCTACTGCTGCTGAACCTTCTAATGCTGCATCCACCTCACGCGGTTTACATGTAAGTATTATTTCAATCATTTAGGTGAAAGAATATTAACTTTTAAAACATATTACTCAAAGTTTTATTTTCAACAGGTCTGTACCATCTGTCAGAAGGGCTTTACACAGAAATGTCATTTGACAAGACATTTGAAAATCCATCAGAAAACTGTAAGTATTACATTCAAAGGGTATATTGTTAAGAATATGTTAAAATAGCTTATTTAAATGTTAAATAATTTTTTCCTTTCTTTTAGACTCCTGTTGCTGGACCCTCTCGTGCCATCCATCTTGCACAAGCTTCGAATCTTGGTCATGTAAGTATTTTTTTTTTTTTTTTTTAATAATATGTCTACTATTAAAGTGAAATAATTTCTCGAAACTTATCAAAGTTTTATTTTCAACAGGTATGCGCCATCTGCAACAAGACCTTCACGGAGAAGTTTAATTTGATTCAACATCTGAAAGCCCATACTGGAAAGAAAGACTTTGTGTGCGGAACGTGTCGGAAGTCCTTCAATCGAAATTCCGATCTGACTAGACACATGAAGACTCATCAATCCGCCACCTCTCATGCCTGTCCTGACTGCGGAAAGAGTTTTGGACGTAAAGATGTCATGATGCAACATCTTCTCACCCACCTTCGAGTTGCTCAAGTAGGAGGAATTCAACCTGCATCCTCTGCACCCAGAAGGAGGAGAGTAGAGGTGAAGACGTCTGATGTCTTTGCCACCCGTCATTTATTCCCGAGTGAAGAGGCAGTTGGAGACCTGCTTCTCTTCATTAGGGAAAGCACTCCCCAAGTTCAGGATGTGCTGCAGGAGGAGTTGGGAGAGAAGAGGGCCATCAAGTGGTATGTTGTATCTAAAATCCGATTCGTTCGTAAGAGTGATGAGGGAGATGAAGAATTTGCCACACCCTATTTCCGGAGTAAGGTGCAGATGGAGCTGGATGACAGCGTCCTCCCTGAACACATCGACCAAGCCTTCGCCAAACTCAAGTCCTCCTTCGATGAATTCATCGAGCGGGGATCTGGATGGGTTCTCGATGAAATCATCCATTTGGAGGTGAAGACTGCTACGTACCAACCTCTAGCCCCTGCCAGCCACTTCAAGTTGCCCAACAAGTTGGCAGCAAAGCAGGCCGTCCTCAACATCCAGAATGAAGACACTAAATGTTTCATCTGGTCTGTCCTGGCTGCCCTCCATCCAGTTGCTCATGGTAACCATCCGTATAGGGTCGACCACTATGCAGAATACGAGCAGGAGCTCAAAATGGGAAGTGTAAGCTGTCCCGTCCAACCGTGCAAGGTTCGTTTTGTGGAGGCACTGAACAACCTCCGCATTAACGTCTACGGCTATGAAGATGATGAGATATTACCTCTATACATCTCTAAGAGGGAGGATCCTGAGGTAATCAACCTCCTCTACATTATAGAAGGAGAGAGGCAGCATTACTGTTTAATTAAGAGTATGTCCAGGCTTCTCACCAACCTCACTAAGCACGATGGAAAACGATTCTACTGTTATAGCTGTCTGCATCGTTTTGCCAAGGAGGAGACTCTCAAAGCACATGTCCCGTACTGTAACGAGCACTCACCCCAACGCATCAAGATGCCGACTCCAAAGGACTGTGTGCTGAAATTTAGTCAGTACAAGTTCACCCAGAAAGTCCCGTATATCATATACGCGGACTTTGAGGCCCTTGTGGAGAAGTTGGATGACACCACTCCCTCCAGCACTATGAAGATAGCTACCCACGTCCCTTGTGGATATGCGTACGTTATAGTAGGTCCAGATAGTAAGCCGACCAAACCCATCTCTGTCTACAGGGGAGAAGATGCAGTGGACCACTTCATCAGTAGTATCATTGCAGAGAAGGACGAGCTGGCGGTGAAGCTGACCACCATCATCCCCATGAAGATCACTCCCCAAGACCAGCATGCTATTAATGCTGCAACGCACTGTGGCCTCTGCAAAGGCCGACTAGGAACTGATCGGGTGAACGACCACGATCACTTGACCGGTCAGTTCCGTCAAGTGCTCCGCAATGAATGCAACCTTGCCTTCAGGTTGCGGAAAATGATTCCCTGCGTCTTCCACAAACTGAAGAATTATGATTCGCATTTGATCATGCAGGGGCTAGGGAAAGTGGCTGACCATGACATTGGAGTCATCCCTACAACGATGGAGAAATACATCTCCTTCTCCATCACTAAGAAACTTGACAAGATCCCGGTGACTCTCCAGTTTATTGACAGTCTCCAGTTTCTGAACGCATCGCTTCAGAAACTTGTCGATAATCTGGAGAGAGACACGTTTCACATTTTGAAGAGATCTATCGCATCTAACCATGGTACGTAATATAGTCAATGTTAATATTATATAAATGTTCTCTTAACAATATCATTTAATTTTTATTTTTTTCCTTAGATCTCTTGCTGAAGAAGGGAGTGTACCCTTATGAGTATATGGACTCGTTCACTAAATTTCAACAAACATCTCTGCCACCTCAGCAAGCCTTCTATAGCACCCTTACAAACTCCTCCATCACCGATGCAGATTATGGTCATGCTCAAGTTGTTTGGGAAGCTTTCGGCATCAAAGACCTTGGCGAATATCACGACCTGTACGTGAAGACGGATGTGCTCCTCCTCGCAGACGTATTCGAGAATTTCCGCCGCCTAACTCTGGACTTTTACCAGCTTGACGCCGCCCACATGATGACGTCTCCGGGGTTAGCGTGGCTAGCCGCTCTCAAGATGTCAGATGTCGGTTTGGATTTATTCACCGACATCGACATGCACCTCTTCATAGAGAAGGGTATTCGGGGAGGAGTCTCCGTCATCACCCATCGTCATAGCCAGGCAAACCATCCAGGCTGTCCTGAATATAATGCTGCTGAGGAGAAGAAACATATATTGTACCTGGATGCCAATAACCTCTATGGTAAGCATGAATTTACTTTAAAACTGTCATTTTTTATTTAGCTTCTATGTTAATATTGAATGATTTAATTGGATTTTTCTTTCAGGTTGGGCCATGTCTCAATACTTACCTGTTGGTGATTTTCAGTGGGTGGACCCTGAAAACATCTCTACTAAAACCATCTTGGACCAAGCAGATGATGCAGATGAGGGCTTCATCCTAGAAGTGGATCTCGACTATCCTGCTGAACTCCACGATCTCCATAACGATTATCCTCTGGCTCCCGAACGCTTCACCATAAAGCCAAATATGCTGTCTCCTACCGCCCTCGAGATTTTGGAAGAAATGCAGATGAAGCCAGCTTCTTCCAGCGAGAAACTCGTTCCGAATCTTCAGTCAAAGAAGAATTATGTTATACACTATCGTAATCTGAAGCTATATCTTTCCTTGGGACTGAAACTAACTAAAGTTCATAGAATTCTAAAATTTTACCAACAACCTTGGCTGAAGGACTACATAGCATTTTATACGGAGCAGAGAAAACTGGCCAAAACATCGTTTGAAAAAGATTTCTTCAAACTTCTCAACAATGCGGTGTTCGGGAAAACAATGGAAAATCTGAGGAATAGAGTGGATGTTCAGTTGGTGAACAACCCACATAAAGCCAAGAAACTGGTCGCGTCTCCTGCCTTCCATGCCTTCACTGAGTTTGATAACAGCTTGGCAGCAGTACAAAGAAAAGTGAAGAGTCTCACACTTAATAGACCCATTTATGCTGGTTTCGCCATCTTAGAACTGAGCAAGGTTTTAATGTATGATTTCCACTATAATGTCATCATGAAGAAGTATGGAAGTAATGCCCGCCTACTATTCACCGACACAGATTCACTCACTTATGGACTCACCACCCCAGATCTGACTGCTGACTTACATCAGTTAAAGGGATTTTTTGACTTTTCTGACTATCCACCAGATCATCTCCTACACGATGTGTCTAACAAGAAGAAGATCGGCTACTTTAAGGATGAACTTAACGGAAAATCTGCTTTGGAGTTTATAGGGCTTCGTTCCAAAATGTATTCCATTTTAAGCGAGTGTGGTGAGAAACAAACGGCCAAGGGAATCGCAAGAGCAGCTCAAAGACAGCTAAAACATCAGACCTATAGAGACTGTCTTCTCAATCGACAACCTTCGTCTGTGGTTCAGCATCGGATCGGTAGTGAAAAACATCACATTTTCTCCATCCAGCAAAGAAAGCGAGCGCTCTCGGCATTTGATGACAAGCGATACCTGTTGGAGGATGGTATAACTAGTTATGCGTATGGTCACTACAAAATTCCTTAAATTTAATTCTTCTAACTTAATTTTTCGCAATTCATTAACTATAGTAATTATTTTTACTAAAATATTACATTAACTTAATTTTTATAAAAACTAAAATTAGTATATTTTCAGGATTTTATTAGTGACCATTAAATTTAATTTTGGGAAATATACGTTCCCCCAAGTCTTCTTCAAAAAACTGGACACTCTTAAATTTAATTTTTAATGTAACTCTATTCTAGAAATAGTTTGTGTCCAACATTAATCTTTTAGACTAAAACTTTAAAATTGTTAAGAGGTGAAGATATCTTCTTAAAGGATATCATCGGATGGTTGATTAGTGACCTCAAGTTTCAAAGAAATATACGTTCTTTGGAAAAAGATTTTTTTTTTTTTTTTTTTTTTTTTGTTAGGGTGGAGTGAGGCGGTACCAATTCTTCCTAAAAGAGGTATCGGGCTGGAGGTGGGTCCTCACCTTTAATAAATAATTTTTCAAAATTTATTAATTGTAATTCTAAAGTCTTAACTTATTCAAAATTAGTTAGGGAAGGGGGGTGGGTAGATGAGTTACCATGAAGGCAACGTCCGATAGTCGATATTTTAACAATTGTTTGGTAAAATATTGAAATGTCACGTGTAGCTCGGGGTTAGGGTTCTTTTTGACCCTTAGCAAATGGCCTTCACTTTTATTAACTTTTCAAATTTAACATTTTTTTTTTTTTTTTTTTTTTTTTATTTTTTTATTTTTTTTTTTATTTGTGTAACTTTGTTGCAGGTATTTTAACTTGATTAAAGGATATGTAAGTAACTCGCTAGAAAACCAAACAGTCAATCAGAAGTTAACTTTTGGTCACATGTTTAAAACTTATCAGTCACAAGCGAGCATTTAGCTGACCGATCAGAACTCGTTGCCAACACCTGAAAACTAAATTTGGTATATATCTAGTGTTATCATTACTTAAAACGTAAATTTTAACATATAATGACATCATACCCACTGTGACGTCACTAGTAAAAATATCTATCACTCTTAACTTATTCGTTTAGAAGCAGCCCTAGAACAATTCAGCTCCATCTTAAAGGTAAATCGAAACTAAAAAGTGTTGCCATCGCTCTAAACTTTGATATAAAACACATTATGACGTCATACCTACTGTGACATCACGCAATAAAAATATATATCACTCTTAACTTATTCGTTTACAAGCAGTCCTAGAACAACTCAACTCCATCTTAAAGGTAAATCGAAATTAAAAAGTGTTGTCACCGCTCAAAACTTTGATATAAAACAAATTATGACGTCATACCTACTGTGACGTCACACAATAAAAACCTATCACCATAACTTATTCATTTACAAGCAGTCCTAGAACAACTCAACTCCATCTTAAAGGTAAATCGAAACTAAAAAGTGTTGCCATCGCTCTAAACTTTAATATAAAACACATTATGACGTCATACCTACTGTGACGTGATACACAAACAGCTTATAATGAAACTAAAACAGCAGCAGGAGGGGAACAACTCCACTCCACTTCCGGTCACGTGATTTCCGGTGACGGCATATCCGGTGATGTCACTTCCTGTGACGTCATATCCGGTCACGCCCACTTCCGGTGACGTCATCATCCATCATCCCTTGCGCATTGCGCCATGGCCCCGGACTGTCCTTTTCTAACTACTAATATAAGAATGATCAAAGTAAGAATAAAAGAAAAGATACTAAGCATTGATTTAAAGTGTATTTATTTCAACTTAGCAACAAATCATATGCGTGAAACGAAAATTGTTTCGAACCAAAGTATAACTATCCAATTTCATTGATTCCTACAAGGAAATTTTTCTCATCTAGTAATTGAATTTTTTTTTTTTCTCGTACACGTTATAAGTGTTGTCCAATCAGGTGTAGAATAGCTGAAGATATCCGACCTCTTTCTAAATATTAATAAGTCACTGTTGAAAAACTTATAAAAATTTCAATTTACACTTAAAGTTTTTTTTTAGATATATAGATATATATATTTCAAAGAATTTTTTCCAATCAATATGTATATTTAAATACTGAAACTTATTCACTTCAATAAATGTATGTTTAAGTTATAAAACTTGTCGTATGTATTGAAAAATTGTAACTTTTCGTCTTCGTATAAATCGATAACTTATACACTAGTTCTTCATCAATTAATCTTCTAAGTAAATCTTTCAAAGGTAAAAACATACCTATAGCTTTGCATTTGTAACAAGTTAAATTGTACATGTTTCATGTGAAAGTTACAAAATTTTATATATTTTCATGAAAAACATATAAAATTTTAATTTCACGAGAAACATGTACAATTTAACTTCTTACAAATGCAAAGCTATAGGTATGTTTTTACCTTTGAAAGATTTACTTAGAAGATTAATTGATGAAGAACTAGTGTATAAGTTATCGATTTATACGAAGACGAAAAGTTACAATTTTTCAATACATACGACAAGTTTTATAACTTAAACATACATTTATTGAAGTGAATAAGTTTCAGTATTTAAATATACATATTGATTGGAAAAAATTCTTTGAAATATATATATATATATATATATATATATATATATATATATATATATATATATATATATATATATATATATATATATATATATATATATATATATATATATATATATATATATATATATATATATATATATATATATATATATATATATATATATATATATATATATATATATATATATATATATATATATATATATATATATATATATATATATATATATATATATATATATATATATATATATATATATATATATATATATATATATATATAATATATATATATATTGTTGCACAAATTGTCTGTATATATTGTAAATAGTGACGTATTATTTCAAAATTCTATTGTAATTTATTTTTATCCTATTTTATTTAGTAATTAATAGCGATTATACAAGTTAGAAAAAAGGTGGCAACACCTAAAGTAATCGAGAAGTTTCGAGATATTAGTAGTATTAGAGGGTAGGAGTCTGCCTCAAAAAAAGGAAGCTGACATGGTAGTATGAAAGTAAATCAGTTCGTTTCGCCCAAAATGTTACATTTCGAATGACAATAACATCATGAGAGAGATGGCTGACGAGTTTCATTGCTTCGATACGAAGGGCGTTCCTGAATTGCGATATTATTATAGTAAAAATGTGCATAATAGGAGAAGGAAAGTGTTTGTAAAAAGAAGGAAGCTTGCCGCTATTTTCGAAAAAACTAAGACGTCAAATGCGATGGCGTGATGAAGAAAAAAAGTTCAGTGAGCTAATGCGATCGAATGACAAGGAAAAAAGGTCTAATGAGCTGGCGCGGTGAGGAAAAAAGTCTATGTTTCACTGATTTGATTGATATGTTTAATCGTATATAGAGTCTGGAAATGGAAGGGTTATGTACTTGTGCATTCGTACTGTGCTGTTAGGTTGTGTGTGTGTTCGTGTTTTTGTTTCTGTGTGCGTTCGTGTTTTCGTTTGTGGCTGTTTGTGTATTCTCGCTGTTGCGGCGTTCTTTCCCACCGATTGTGCCGTGTGTCGGAATAAAGAAGAATGGAAAGTGGTGAGTCTTTAAACATATTCTCTTTTAATAATAATGATTATTTAAAAAAAAAAATTAAAAGCACGCTTTTTGCTGTTTAGATAGAAACAGTCCATTTGAAGAGGCGGATTATGAAGTCTCATCTAAAGCCACAACTAAAAAACGCAAATTCGACCTTAATTTGAGCAATGAATTAGAAACTTCGTCAAAAACCATCCCACCATACAGCGTTTATTTGGGCAAAGGCACCTCGTTAGAAGTTAAAGAATATAGGAAAGTAAATTACCTGACATTTATAAAATCAAACGAAAAAAATGAAATTAAAAATCGTTTGAATATACCACTAGATTTAATTCCTGTTCTTATGCAAGGATTAGAAAAAATTCAAGAATACATTAAACAGTAAAACTTCAAATCGATGCGCAAATTTTAAAAAAAAAAAATGAGTTTACATTTTATAAGAATAGCGTTTACTTAGGCACATCCTTAGAAGTTCTCTAACATTTTATAAAATCAAATGAAAAATCATTTAAATAGGCGGGGGGCAACGCTTGCAAAAAAAAAAAAAATCGTGAATACAGTAAAGTTTTTAATTTGACATGCAAATTTTTAAAAAAAAAATGACTTTAAATTTTATAAGAATAGCTAGTAGTTTTAGGGGATTTTTACGAAGTTATCGAGCTGCTATAAGTCATATTGATATCGATATCCTGATCAGAGATGGGCAAATAGCTATTTTCGAGCTGCTCAGTAATTCGCCTGTTTTGAGGCAAAGGCTCGTAATTTGTTTAAATGTCATTTTTAAAAAAATAACGGAAGGGGAAACATTAAGACAGACGTTTTATTTTTGCTCTAATGCTATGAGAATATTGAGTTTATATCAGCTTAGAGAAGCAATCGACATTGCATTCGAAAAAATAAAGAATTCTATTGAATCGTTTATTAAGAATGGTTCGAATTGGACTATTGATCAATTTTCACATTTAGATTTGCATGTAGGCAATTATAGGGAAATGAGAGGAGGATGTAAGATTTCAAAGCTACCGACTATATTAAAAAATAAAAAAGCGTTACTTAGCATTGATTCTGTAAACGGCCAATGCTTGATTTATTGTATTCTAGCAAAACTATATCCCGTTACAAAGAATGCAGCTCGTCATATGACTTATCAAAAATATATGAAACATTTAAATTGCAAGAATCTGACTTTTCCTGTTAAACTTTCTGCAATCAAAAAATTCGAAAGAGTAAATAAGTTAAAATTAAATATTTTTTCTTATGCAGAAAAATTAATTTTCCCAGTTTATCATTCCAAGAATATAACGAGCAATCGCGAAATAGATTTATTCCTCTATGATGAACATTTTTATTTGATAAAAAATTTTAATAGACTTTTAAAAACAAAGCATAATGAATGTCACTTTTGTCGAAGATGTTTAAGCGGTTTTGTAAAACGTGAGTCTTTAGAAAGACATAAGGGTTTCTGCAATAATACAATAAAATCACAGCGTGTATCGATGCCTCAAAATTTAACTTTGAAATTTACAAATTTAAGTAAGATGGTGCGACATGAATATGTAATTTATGCTGACTTTGAATGTATTCTTAAAAAAGAACTTACTGCTCTCCCAAATAATTTAAAAAGCTATACTTGCGGTTTAGAAAAGCATGAAGCTATTAGTTATGCACTTATAGTCACTGACCAGTATGATAGGTGCATTAAGCATATTTATTATGCGGGGGAAAACCCTATTCGACATTTCTTCTTTGCATTAAAAAATATAACAAAAGTTTTAATTCAGAATATGAAAAGAATAGATAAAATTGAAATCGATGATCCGTTTTCGTATGACCCTCTTCGATGTGTGATTTGTCGCCAAACCTTTAAATTAAAAGAAATACGCGTGAGACACCATAATCACTATGAAAAAAATGTGTTCGGTCTAGCTCATCAAATTTGCAATTTGAATTATAAAAAGAGATATTTCATTCCAATTGTAATACATAACAGCAAAAATTATGACACTCATTTATTAGTAAAACACATACCTCCGAACTACGGAATAGACATATCCATAATTCCAATAAATTTAGAGAAATTATTAATGTTTACCATTGATCATATGCGTTTCATCGATAGTTATGCTTTCTTGGACTCTTCTTTGAATAATTTAGTAAATAATTTAATTTTATCAAATCACGATTTTGCATTATTTAATAATTTTTTTAAAAATGAAAAAAATCGCTTTTTGTTAAAAAAAAAAAGCAGCTATCCTTTTTCATTTGTCGATTGCAAAGAAAAATTGGAAACCGTTGAATTCCCATCGCGTAAAGATTTTTTTAATTTTTTAACTCAAAGTGATATTTCAGAAGATGATTATAAACATGCATTGCTGGTATATCGAACGTTTGAATGTAAAAAATTAGCAGACTACTTAGAATTATATCAAAATACTGATGTTTTATTGCTAGCAGAGGTTTTTAATTCATTCAGACGCATGTCATTAAAATTCTATGAATTGGAACCCTTACATTTTGTGACTATCAGTGATATGACTTTTTCTGCTGGTCTAAAGTTTACAAAAATGGAATTAGAGCTAATTAGCGATGTTAATCTCTATATCTGGTTCGAAAGTCAGCTTCGAGGAGGTTTGTGCTTATTATCTAAGCGTTTCGCTAAAGCAAATAATCCGTATGTTTCATCGACTTATGATAAATTAAAGCCTCATAGTTATATCATTTCTTTAGATATAATAAATTCATTCGGTCATTCAATGTGTCAACCTTTATGCTATGGAAAATTTTCCTGGCTCACGTCTGATGAAATTGAGAATTTTAACATATTTAATACGAGTGATAATAGCCCACAAGGATATATTTTAGAAGTCGATCTAAGCGTTAATCCATCAGAACATGACAGATTTAATGATATGCCTCTTGCACCCGAACATTTTACAATCGACTATGAAATATTATCTGATTATAGCAAACGCTTATGTAGAAAATTTAACTTAAAAAATACATTGCCAAGCAAAAAATTAGTTCCTACGCTATTAGAAAAAACTAATTATATTGTACACTATAGAAATTTAAAGTTTTATCTTAGTCAAGGATTAGTATTAAAAAAAATTCATAGAATTTTAGTATTTGCTCAAAAACCATGGTTGAAGGAATATATTGAATTCAATAATAAACAAAGAAATTTAGCGCAAGCAGAATGCGAGCGATTTCTTTTTAAGAAATTATCAAATTCATTTTACGGAAAATGTTTGGAAAGCGTACGTCGCAGAATTGATGTCAAAGGCGCTTTAAATAGCGAACAATGCAAAAATTTTTTAAATAGTCCATTATTGAAATACTTTCAACCTGTAAATGAAAATTTTTCGTTATTCAAAATGACAAAGCCTAATCTTTTATTGAACAAGCCTATTTATGTAGGATTTTGTATTTTAGAATTATCAAAATTAAATTTATATCAATTATATTATAATTATTTTAAAAATTATTATAAAGAAAAATGCGAAATGGTATATAGCGATACGGATTCATTGTATTTGCATATAGAAACTAATGATATATATAAGGATTTAAAAGAACATTTTTTAGATATTTTAGACACATCTAATTTTAATAAGACTCATACATTATATTCGAATAGAAATAAGGGCAAACTAGGCTTACTAAAACATGAAATAACAGAACCTATTTCGGAATTCATCGGTCTTAAACCAAAAATGTATTCTGTTCTTACACAAGATGGACTTTTAAAACAGACCGCAAAAGGAGTTCGAAAAAGCGCAATGGCTTCCATTACGCATGAAACTTATAAAAATGTACTGGAGGAAGAGAGCTTAATGAGAAAGGAACAGTTTTGCATCCAGTCGAAACATCATATCTTAAAAACGTGCATTCAGAACAAAGTTGCATTATCTGCATATTATGATAAAAAATACGTGCTCGATGACGGAATAAATACATTGTCATATGGACATTATGAAATTTAAACTATTTTTTTTTTTTAAAAATTTGCGCATTTTTTTTTTTAAAAAAATGAATTTATTTGATTCCTGTTCAAATGTGATTATTAATGCAATGATATCATATAAAAGTTTGAATGAATTGCCGATTCCTCCGTTGCTTGTGAAACGATTAAAAGATCTTTTTCCATTTTTATGCGTGCATAGAAAAAATAAAACGCAAGCTGCGAGCAAAGTTTCAATTATCAGCCAAAGATCTCTGGATAGGGAAAGCTTCGAAACATTGCTCTATCAAGCCCATCCTTTTTTAAATGGCATTTTAAAAATTTCCTTGAAGTATTTTAAAATATTTCATTGTTATGCTTCTGACGAAAGTGTATTTCTATGTATATCATGCGCTAAGGAAAGATTACAAATGGGATGGTCAACATTTCTAGTCACTGAGATTGTATATGAAGATAGTAATACACTAGAATTTAAATGGCATTCAGAACGTTTAAAATGGTTATCCATATACTTTTGTCGACATTGCTTAAGATGTCCTCTGATTACTATTTCGAAATGCACGCATCCTTTAAGAAATTCTCAAACAAAATATGAACACATTGCATTCTTAAAATGATTGGTTTTTTTTTTTAAAGAAATGTGAATTAAGATCGTTTTTTTTTTGTAGGCTTGCGAATTTCCTTAGAATATTTAATTTTTTAAAAAAAAAAAATATATTCATGTTTTTGCAAATCAAAAACATTTTTTTTTTTTTTTTTTTTAGGATCGAGTTCAATTTTTTCAATATGGCCTGTTTGCAATCAGCCATTGTCACTTTATCAAGCAGCTTCAAAAAAAATTGTTAGCAACGTTTTAAAATGTGAGATTAAGAAACTTCCTTTGCCTTTACAACTGCAACTAGATTTAAATAATAATTACAGAAGCATACATTTAAATCAAACAAGCGAATTGACATATGGAAAAATTGCTGCCTATTATAATAAATATCAAACTACAAAGCTAAAAATAATCGCCGATTTGCCTTTGAATGCTGAAACATTTTTTATGATATCTCACTATAAAAGAAGCTTTCTTTACCTTGGCGAATCTATGGAATGGAAACATATTATCTCTTATCACTGGATTAAAACCAATCATCAAAATTCAGAAGAGAAGTTTTATTTTTGTATAAAATGTGCTAAAGACGAACTTTTTACAAATCCAAATTTTTCTGTTTATCGAATTTGCAAGCACAGTCCCATGTCCGTATTTCAACTCATTCGAAGTTATGATGTTACTAGTCTATTATGCCATAATTGCTTGCGAACTCCCATAAAAAGCATTTTAACAGAAGACGAATGCTGTAATTCATATAATTTTCACTTTAGAATACATTGTAAAAATTGTAAACCGCCTGAATGTTGCATAGTTTGTTATCATACTTGTCTAAAAGAAATGCAAAGAACAATTCCATACTTTTTAAATTAAAATATATCCTAAGGAAATTCGCAAAAATTGTTGCTGCTCTAAAAGCAAAAAAAAAAATGAAGGATGGATTTATTTTAACAACGTTTTTGATTATAGAATGATAGCTTAGTGGTCAAAACGATAGATTACTAAGCTATCATTCTATTTTACCATCGCGAGTTCGAATCCTCTAAAAAAATTTCTATCAAGCAAATTTTCTATATATTAAACTTTTTAAAAAAAAAAAAAAATCCTCCTTCAAAAAAAAAAAATGTGAATGGAGCATGTCTATGTCTAAAAAAATTACTAGTCACATATATTGTATTCTATGTTAAAATGTAAAATATTGCATGTTTTTAAAAACTACTAGTCATATACGTTGCATTCTATGTTAAAATGTAAATATTCTATGTTTTAAAAATTACTAGTCATATATGTATCATAGAGCTTTTTAAAAAGCTATAATCAAAAGATTAATTATTGCTAATGTTTAGTCATATATGTGAAAAAAAAACTTCTGAATTTATCTATTAAATAATCAAAAGATTAATTTTTTGCTAATATGTTCTATGACTACTAGTCATATACGTTGCATTCTATGTTAAAATGTAAATATTCTATGTTTTTAAAAATTACTAGTCATATATGTATCATAGAGCTTTTTAAAAAGCTATAATCAAAAGATTAATTATTGCTAATGTTTAGTCATATATGTGAAAAAAAAAACTTCTGAATTTATCTATTAAATAATCAAAAGATTAATTTTTGCTAATGTTTAGTCATATATGTGAAAAAAACTTCTGAATTTATCTATTAAATAATCAAAAGATTAATTTTTTGCTAATATGTTCTATGACTACTAGTCATATACGTTGCATTCTATGTTAAAATGTAAATATTCTATGTTTTTAAAAATTACTAGTCATATATGTATCATAGAGCTTTTTAAAAAGCTATAATCAAAAGATTAATTATTGCTAATGTTTAGTCATATATGTGAAAAAAAAAACTTCTGAATTTATCTATTAAATAATCAAAAGATTAATTTTTGCTAATGTTTAGTCATATATGTGAAAAAAACTTCTGAATTTATCTATTAAATAATCAAAAGATTAATTTTTTGCTAATATGTTCTATGACTACTAGTCATATACGTTGCATTCTATGTTAAAATGTAAATATTCTATGTTTTAAAAATTACTAGTCATATATGTATCATAGAGCTTTTTAAAAAGCTATAATCAAAAGATTAATTATTGCTAATGTTTAGTCATATATGTGAAAAAAAAACTTCTGAATTTATCTATTAAATAATCAAAAGATTAATTTTTTGCTAATATGTTCTATGCTGTGAATTTACTATGCATATATTAAGATGAATGTTATAACTATTATATGAAATTATCGAGTTAAAAAAAAAAAATATATATATTTCTAGAGACGAGTAGGACGTATTCTATTCAGTAATTTTTTAAAAAGATTATTTGAATAAGAATATGTGAAACGTCTCTTTAATAAAAAAAACGAGTGCATGTCATTTGTCCTCCTGGGTTGCACATGGAAAAATGATAAAAAAAAAAATGCATTTAACATGCTATTTTTTAATATATTTTTCTAGAGACGTATTCTATTCATTAATTTTTTTTTTTTAAAAGATTATTTGAATAGAATATGCGAAACCTCTCTGCATTTATCCTCTTGGATTGCACTTGAAAAAAGAATGACAGAAAAAAAGATTTAATTGAAATATATTTATTTAATCTTATTATTGCATATACATTTTTTTTTATTTTTTTAACATCAGTTTGAGCAGCAAGACATAATATAACATTTCACATCAGCATGACATTTCAATACAATATTTCATATAATATAACATCAGAACATGACATTTCACATCAGAACATTTCATGTTGTTTATCACAGATCGAAATAATTTTACATAGATTCATTGGCTATGGCGAGTCATTTCTTCCAATCGGCAGTTTGCAGGAGCGCTATGCAAAGCTTTCACTAACTGCCCATTCGAGAGAATTTGGAAATAGCCAATTTTCATATTGCGATTATTTGCATAGCACATGCTAGCTTCTTCCACGCATTTTAGCATATTCACATGAAGAGTTTCACAAATTCCGCGAATCTGAAACGCTTTACCAGAATTTTCTCGTTCCAAAAGCAAAAATCCATATTGCTGCTCAGCCATTTTTCGAAGCTTTTTTTAAAAATTTTAAAAAGCGATCTGTCATTATATATGAGATGCAATATCTCGAATAAAATTTTAAGCCAATCAAAACGTTAGCGGTTTGCAGTTTTGATTTTTAAAATTAACTTTCACCTCGCTAACTCGCCTGAAATGGCGCTGTGTGAACACTTCTAATAATCGCTCATTGGCACACGTATCCGTCGCATGCAATCGATTAATTTTTAATCCTCGCGATTTATGCCAAAGAAAATATAGACAAAACAAGCCACATGTTCTCGAATTCCAATGTTGAAATTGGCAACGATTATAAGACATACATTTCGAATTTCGCATGATAAATTTATTGACATAATCGCATGGTGGTCTTCCGTAAGAGCAAAAGAAACTTGCTTTACCATTCGGTTAAAAAAAAATAGCTTGCCAATGTTCACCAGGTGCAGTTGATAAATCCGTGTTGACTATGAAACTACGAAAATGTTTCTTGCTATATGGAAGCCGATCTTTTGCATAAACACCACCAAAACCTATTTTAATCCTTGAATCTGCCATCGCCAATCTCCTCAATGTTATCGTGTCCATGTTTTTTTTTTTTTTTTTTTAGTAATCCGTAAACACGCTACGGCTTTTGTCAATTTCTATGAGCGATTGGAATTCGAGATATGAAATTAAAGTAATCGTTTCGTTCAAATCGGACTCGAATTTGAGATGAATGGATATTTCTCCTGTCCTGCCAATATTTAAATGTTCAGCCGAGGCCGAATAGTCCTGAGTCAAGTCGAATATATAAAAACATAAGGAATATTTATATTCCTCGTAGCTGACATTCGTGTGCTCTTTTCCTAAATCGGTAAACAAACTGAGATAATTTCTCGAATACCAATCTTTAACATAAGACGGAGAATATGCCGTTGCTGGAATTTGAATTCCATTTTCAGTCAGCGATAAATGATTGAGTGAATAATTGCGAAATGCGAAAGGGTTTTTCTGCATATCGCCATTATACGCGGCATTCGAGCATAATGCTAAAATTATACGACTCGGTAAAATGCCATTTACAGCATTGGGGATAGTTATGCTTTTTATTCCGCTACTAATTGTAAATGTTTTCAATTCCACACGCGTAAACGGTAATTGGATTAACTGTGATTCCAGAGCTTTCTCGTGCGCTACTAAAATAGAGCCTGCAATTTCACATCGTCGAATAAATAAACTAGCGTTTTCGATTTGCAATTGATAGTCTCCATTAGTCGCTAGTAAAACAAATGCATGCTTCGCTTTTTCGAGTTTAATGCGAATAGATACACCGTTTACTAGTAATTTACTTTGCTGGCTTAAATCAAGATGCAACATGCCAAACAGTTCAAATATTTTTCCATCTTTAGTATAAGCATATCTTTTTTTCAAGCCGGCATTGGCTCCCTGCGCGATATCGAGATCATTATATTTATTTGCCGTATCTTTTTCAAATAAGCCTGCGCTTAATATATTTTTTTGAGATCTCTCAGGATGAAACAGCAAGGCTTGAATGATAGACTTGTAAGCATAATTATTTTCTGAAGAAATTTGCCGATCATTAAGCGACATGTGACATTCCGCAAACATAGTGTTAATCAGATAATTGATGGGACCGCACTTGTCGGCAGCTGCAAACGCTGTTCCGTCTGCCTTGATAATTTTTGCTTGAACCTTCAAATAGAGATGAGATAGATCGTAATACGATTCGCCTAAGCCAGGAATGTTGAATTCGATTGTTGGATTGTCTGAAATTGACGCAACGGGGTGGATCTCCAGAAACGATGATTTGTCAACAGCCATTTGAATAGGAGGACTAGCGAATAGTTCTAATTCGCTTTTAGTACAAAAACACCGATCCATTTTTTTTTATGAAAATACGTCTTTCTTCCTCTTCTTTCGAGACTTCTTCTGAGTTTTTCGAGAATGACGCTTCCTTTTATTTCCTCCTGTCTGAATTTTTCGAATCACATCGTCTTTAATATTATGCGCAGATTCTAAAAATCTATTGCGAGCTGCTTCTTTGAACGATTGGCCTTGATCAATGTCTTCTAAAATGTTTTGTCCCGTAGCCAGTAATCGTTTACCGAAATATTTTCCAGTTTTTTTCAATATAGGAATCGCAAATCTTCGCAATGCACTAAAAAATCCATATCCACGTTGTATCGGATATGCAGATGCAAAATATCCTCCAGTTTGAGCAGCACAATAGTGATCCACGCAAGCCTTCGTATCTAATCCTATTCTCCTCATCTTGGATAATGAAATGAAATTCGAAAATGTTTTTAGTTATTTATACTAATTTCTTTTTCGGAAACTTAGCACTAATGAAGTTTTTCCGCTAATGAATTTTATCGGCGTGCCTTGACTAGTTCGCAATTCGATATGTATCGTATCGAAATGATGTTTTTTAACAGTAAAGTAGAGAGGCACTGCAAAATGTTTCACGATTTGCTCTGATTTTTCATTTGCAATAGGGACGATTTTTAATATCGAAGCATATGCATTGCCTACAAGCGATGGATTTATTATATCTGTATAAACATAAACTTCGGTAATTCCAGCTGATAATTCGAGATTATATTCAGAGGCGTATGTTCCACTCTCGAATTTATCCTTTACAAATCCTAAGAGATCTTTTAATTTATCTCCGAATGTGATAATCATATCAGGCGGTACTATTAATAGCGTTTTCTGATCGGGAAGCTCTTTTAATTTAATCGACTTGAATTCTAAAAACAAATCCTTTGAATTTCGATACATTCCTTGCGGTATTCGATAATTCGTTCGAGTTTTTTCGTATTTTTCTCTTATGAAGATACTGTTAACAATAATTTGAAATGTTTCATTCGTTAAATTATCTATTCGAGTATAAGGAAATTTTGTTTCTCCTCGAATTATATGAGAGTCTGTTCGAATATTTAACATGTTCATTAATTTTGGACATGTTTTACTTTCTAGGAAAATATCTACATGTTTTAGCGTTGATACTAAAACTACATTTTCACTTGATATATATTCGAATATAGCATAGTTTTCTCCATCTATTTTCAGAATATTTTCATTTATAATATCAAAAACATCTCTATCGATATCGTGCGTGATTGTGATTGTTTTTCGATATTTTTCAATAGGTTTTGTAGATGTCAATTTGATAATCTGATTTTTATATGTTTTTTTCGGTTTTGAATAATGATACGGGAACTTACTCGGTTTGTCTTTGGCAGCTATATTTAGCGGTCTGGTTCGAGCAAGCGATTGCATGATTTCTGGAGCTGATTCTTTATCTATATTCATACGCCAATGAGCCATTAAATTCCATTGTATTAGATTATTAGCTAAATGTTCAACTTTGAGGGGTATTATATCGTCTATCGCTTTTTCCACTGCATTGTTAATTCCTTCTACTAAATCGCTCGTATCGCTGATATTTAATAATATTTCTGGCAGTGTAGATATTTCGGAAATGACAGTATTTTTCTCAATGCTATAGCTATCGTTATAATCTTTTTGAACAGTAAAAAATCTTCCAGGTAACGTGATTTCCGAGAGAGCTACTTCGTAATATCCGCGCAATGTAATAGGCTGAGCCAGTTTCGTCCGATAATTATCAGGTGTATTTCTGAACAAATCCATGCTAGCGTTAGACGGTAAAAATACGTTAAAATCGTTTTCTATAATTTGATCCATTTTGCATTTATCCACGAATTAAAAGACTTGTCAAAGCCGACCCACTTGACGAATAGCTGGCGAGAAGATCCTTTTCCTTTCGTTCTAATAATTTTCTCAATAGCCCAAAAGTTCTTTTGAATTTTCTGCAATTCTTCAGCGTAAAAGCGTCCGTCAATTTCTTTTCCATTCAAGTCGCATAACATATACGTATGCGGATCTGTTGGATATCTCGCGCAAATTTTAAAAACTTCCTCTGTCCATCCAGGAAGATATCCTTTCCGAAAAATTCTATTAGCTTTTGAAATTCGTACGAAATCATTTACTTCGAAACGAAATTTACCGATCTTGGCATATCCATATAATCTTTTATAGATTTCCGCTTCGTTCGCCGAAGTCACGCTAGCCGGTTTAAAACCATGACTGCTATGCACTGTATCATTGTATGATGTAAGTAATGACGACAAAACATCTATATATTTATACGTATTTCGATATGTAAATAGCCGATACATGCGACTTCTAAGACTTCTATGTGCCCTTTCCAAAATTGCACATTTTTGACCGCTCTTCGTCGAGTAATGATGCACATTATATTCTTTAAATAATCTTCGAACAATCCTATTGAAAAATTCACTTCCATCATCCGTTTGAAGGTTTACTGGTTTCGCTTGTTTAAACACTTTTTTAAAAGCGTTTGCGATAGTCAGGGCTTTTTTATTTTTTATTGGAATCGCTCTTAGAAAACGCGACATGACATCGATGATCGTCAATAGATATCTATAACCTTTGTTATATTTTGCATGTTTTTGCATGTCGACCAAATCGGCTTGCCATAATTCATTTATGCCATAGGCGATAGTTTTTCGCCGCTTAAACTTATAGCGCACTGGAAAATGGAGCGTATACGCGTCTTCTTGTGAAAGCCACTTTCGAGCATCATCTTCTGTTACTTTGCTATGATGCGCAAGACGTTTCACACCTCCAAACGAACCCGGCTTCTGTGGATCGTAATATAGACTCTTCATTCGGTCCACTGCTTCCATTTTACTTTCTTCGGCGTGGGAGTTATAAATTCTGACTTGATTGGACTTGATTCGACAGATGATTCATCTTTGATAGAAGTCGTTTCGTCTGACGAACTTTGCATCATCGAATCAACTTGTGTCAAATCCAATTGATCGCGCACATTCTTATTACCTATCCATTGCTTTGGTATATTAGCAGCATAGATACCACGCAAAAATTGTTGATATCCTTTTGGAGGTATTTCTGTGCTTCTTAAATCTCTCATTACATAACTGAATAAATCTATAGCATTGCTCCTGTGTTGCGGTTTTCCGTCTACTTCTAATTCACCCATATCGTTAAAGACGTAATTAGCATTTTTCAAACTTTCCAAAATAGGCAATATATATTTTTTTCTCGATTTTGGAACTGCATGCGACAAATATTTTGCAATCATAGGCGTTATACTAACAACCGCAGATTCTTGTTTCATCTCTTCTGGAGGCTCCATAATATTCTTTAATTCAGCGGGGAATTCGAACTGTTTTTTAGGCTGCATGCTTCGCTGATATTTCGGAATCAGCTGAGATAGCAGTTTTCCTCTTAAATCATCTGGCATTTCTGTCTGTTGCAGGAGCTTCATAATAGTGTCTTCGATTCGAATTTCTGGTTTGTTAATCTGATAATATTCAGATACGAGTTCTGGAGGTACTAAAGCCATTTTTCGTGCCATTATTCGCCTAGCAATCCAGAAACTAATTTCAACACGGCTGGAATAATCAGAGGCAAAAATCCGCTGCCGCTTTGATTGTTAAATATTTTCTTTTTCTTTGCAATGGAAATTTTTTTATCGGCCAGCTGCCGAATCACTCTTTTATAAGAATGCAGCTTTTTGCCGTTTGAAATTGGAATATTTCCCGAAAGTAGGTTCGCGCAAATCTCACAAAGAGACTTTATCTGATCTTCTGAAGCCGTTTTCAAAATTGCTTTTCTCTGCAGAGGATTCGCATTTGCTAAAACATGCAGCAAGTGTACATGTCGTTTCACTCTTTTCATTTTTCTACTGGAATATAAACCCAGTTTATCATATTCTGATCGGGAAATATAGACTCGCGTAACCGCTCTATTTCGGGCGTTCTCGGATGCACGTCTACGAGTAAATAACTAAACGGTTTAGAAGTTGCCTTCTTATAAGCATCCATGAAATATTTTGATTTCGATGGAAACGCTTGTCTAGCAAAACAAGATGCCTGCGATTGATCGCGACTGTTGCGAAAAAAAATTATATAATGCGTATTCAAACTAATATCACGCATTACTTTCACTCTGGGAAATAAATTCTGCGTAATTAAAATCACACTAAAATTCTTATGATGAGAACCTACAGTAAACATATGCGCGATTTCATTCGTTAACGAATTCATCATATCATCTAATACTAACAAATCAAAGCATTCTTCGTCCGATGGTAGTCCGCATATAAATTTAAAATGTTTTTCACTCGTAAACCAAGGCTGCCAAGCGGAATAACACCATACGACCTTGGTGATATCATAATCGTAAACTCGTGCTGCAATCATTCTTCTAACGAGTTCTGTTTTCCCGCTCTGAGAAGGACCCGTCACCATGCAACTCGAAGGAAATTTCAGTTTGAGCATTGCTTGCATAGTTTATCAAATTCTATCTGTAATAATTGTACTCCGTTTATGCTAGGTTTTAAATAATCGCTATCGTCTCTCCAAAATCGACGAAGATCATAAACCTTTTCACCATCTTTTTCGCAAATATGCAAAAATATGCGTCTCCCAATATTCTCCGAATGCGTACAACTCGCATTATGCACATTTATTTCCCCTCCGCATGCTGGTTTTTTTACTATAATGATACCCAATTCAAGAACGCATGCGATCGCAAGCGATACAATGACAACTATTTTAAAATCCATCTACTTTCTCAGTCGAATGATGTCTACTAGTCGCTATCTCGCTTATATACCAAGGTAAGTTTTTTTTTTTAAATCAAGCCTGATCTCGCCCCCCACATGTGCTTTCGTCTCGAGAACTTCGTATCGAAGCAGTGAAACTCGTCAGCCATCTCTCTCATTATGTTATTGTCATTCGAAATGTAACATTTTGAGCGAGACGGACTGATTTACTTTCATACTAGCATCTGCCTGCAAGCTTTTTTTTCCAAGTGACTAACCAGCCGTAAGCTTCCTTCTATTTTCAAATAGTCTACTACCATGAGCCAAACTCCTATGCCGTCTCCTGCTCGTTTCAAAAAACCTGTGAAACTAGTTTTGCCATTTCCCGCATAATATTAGTACTCATTTAAAATCTAATATTGTGCGAGGAATGGCCCAAACTGACTTTCAAGCTAGCATCCGACTGCTGCCCTGACTAACCAGCGGTAAGCTTCCTTTTTTAAGGCAGACTCCTACCCTCTAATACTACTGATATTTCGTTTCCGATAAATTGGCTGGAAATTTCGAGAATGTCTCACGCGCTTGTATATAAAGGACTGGAGAACGGGAAAGTTTTCAGATTGACTTCGGAGTTCGTTGAAAAGCTGATCGCTTTATTTACCTATTGGAGTGAGCTTGTATAATCGCTGAATTCGAAGTTATTTTTGTTGAAGCTTGTGTTGAAGCTTGAGAGTAATTAAACTGTTGCCTGTGAATAAATTTTGTGAGTTTTCGGAAGAGAGAATAAATATTTTTAAACCGTGAAAACTGTGCCATCATTGCCTCAGTGGGAAAATTCATAACAGTGGTGTCAGAAGTGGGATCTCGTAATTTTGAATGCCGACAACTAGAGGAATGATGGAAGACCAAATGAAGCAGTTGATGGAAATGATTGCTGGAATGAAGGCCCAACAAGAATGCACTGCCGCCGAAATAAAATCCGAAATGAAAGCCTGCCAAGAAACCACCGCAGCCGAACTTTCCGCTACGATTGCCGCCGGTCAAGCCCGCCAAGAAACGACGAATGCCGAACTCGCCGCCGCAATCACCGCCAGCCAAGAAGCGACATCATCGGATATTAAAGCTTTAGCATCCAAGCAAGAATCATCTTCTGCGTCCGTTGATAGATTTATAGAGCGCACAGAGAGTGTTCTTCAATCAATGAAGGCGGATATTTTGGATGTCAGAGAAGATCTTAAGACAGTTAGAAATGAAGTTGAAGAAAAAGTTTCCACCGTGCAAGAAAAAGTTTCCACCGTGCAAGAAAAAGTTTCCACCGTGCAAGAAAAAGTTTCCACCATGCAAGAAAAAGTTTCCACCTTAAAGGAAGAGCAAGACAAATTCATTGACGTTGTAGAAGAAAGGTTGCGAAAAATGGAAACGCGTGAAGCTGTGGCCATAGCGTCACCTAATTGGGATAACGCTTCCATCCCCTTTATGGCGCCGCGCTCTAACATCAAAGTGGCCACTTTTGATGGGAGGTCGTCTTGGCGCGTTTATCAAACGCAGTTTGAAATGATTGCTTCTGCGAATGGTTGGGACGATACTTCGAAAGCATTCCATCTCGCGGCATCTCTTCGAGGTGAAGCTGCTGACATTTTACAAACACTACCTGAAGAGAAGCGGGGAGAATTCGTGGCGCTGGCGAGTGCGTTGGAGCTAAGGTTTGGTGAGCAGCATCTTAAGGATTACAACAGACTGCAACTGAAAGTGAGACAGCAGAAGGCCAATGAAACTCTTCAAGAATTGGCGTCGGATATAGAAAGACTGTCGCTCCTCGCATTCCCAGACTGTCCCTCGGACGTACGAGATAACCTGTCTCTTCAGTATTTCGTGGATGCCATCAAAGATCCCGACATACAGCAAGCTACCAGGATGTCCGACAGCAAAGATCTGAAATCCACCCTCGTCTATGCCATGAGAGTAGAGGCGGCACAACAAGCTTCTAGAAAAGATCGGCGTTTCGTACGTGGAGCATTGGCAGACGATTCCTCTGAACTTTTCACGAAGAAGTTTCAAGAACTGGAAAACAAGATGGAGCGAATTATGAGAAATATTCCTGGCTCGAAGGATCGAAAAACTAGAGTGGTTTGTTGGCTCTGCAACCGGGAAGGACATTTCAGACGTGATTGCCCTGAATTGGACAGGAGAGGGGACAGACCCTCGTCCGAGCCTCAGCAGTTAAACTAAAGAGCGGCTATCTCGCGAGGCGGAGGTCGCCGTGTAGAGCAGGTGGTGCCCCACTCAGCCTCTATCACATCTCATCCCTTCAAGGAGGAAACCATGGTTTATTCGTGGAGGGCAAGATCAATGGAACTCCCTGTCGTCTAATAGTTGACTCAGGGGCAAATGTAACCATCTTACGGACGGATGTAGCCCGGCGCCTGGACAGCCAACCTCTTTACACGGCGCCTTCAGTTTCACTACAGACTGTGACTGGTGACAAAATTTCTGTGCATGGGAAATTAAATGTCAACATATCTTTTGGATTTCACACCTACACTCACACCGTTTACGTCGCTGAAATTATTGACCCATGTATTCTTGGATTGGACTTTTTAAAGAGAAATGGAATTACTTTGAATTTCGAGAAAGGCGAGCTTCAAACGGGGAAAGAAGAAGTTCCATTGTTCGGTTTGGACTCGGAAGAGCCGTGTGCATATCGAATAGTAGCTCTTGAAGACATCACCATCCCCTCCATGACAGATTTGGTTGTAAAAGGTTCAACAGAGCTCCCGAAGGCCTTCCGATTTGGAGTAACGGACTTCCCATCATCGAATAGCGTCCCGAAAGGAGTGCTTGTAGGAGCGACGCTTGTGGATCTCTCTCAAGAGGTGGTGCATGTGAGGATGGCCAACATCGGTGATTCTAAGAGAGTTATCAAGAAAGGAGAAGAAATTGCCACCTGCACACCTGTTACAAGCATCGAACGAGGATCGAAGGAGCTTCCGACTGCACCACCCGCGGATTTAGTGGACCAGCTTCTCGAAGACTCTCGGTTGGAAAGAAGGCAAGAGAAGATTGTCGGAAACCTTATAAAAGAATTTCAAGACATTTTCTCCATGTCATCGAAAGATGTAGGAAGAACAGAGCTTACTCAACATCGAATCGATACTGGGACCCATTTACCTATTAAACAGCATCCTCGAAGACTTCCTTTCGCAAAACAAGAGGAGGTCGGGAAACTGTTACAGGAAATGGAAGATAATAGAGTTATCGAACCCTCCTCAAGTCCATGGGCCTCTCCAATCGTACTCGTTCGAAAGAAGGATGGTTCCACCAGGTTTTGTGTGGATTACCGGAAGCTGAACGAAATTACGAAAAAGGACAGCTACCCTCTGCCAAGAATCGATGACACTTTGGACACTCTATCGGGGAACCAGTGGTTTTCGACTTTGGATTTGAAGAGTGGATACTGGCAAGTGGAGATACATCCCGACGATCGTGAGAAGACTGCCTTCACTACCGGCCAAGGATTATGGCAGTTTCAAGTTATGCCGTTTGGCTTGTGTAATGCACCGGCTACGTTCGAGCGACTAATGGAGACTGTGCTTAGAGGACTTTCCTACGAGACCTGTCTGGTATATTTGGACGATATCATTATCACCGGGCGGAGTTTTGATCAACACTTGCAAAATGTGAAGAACGTGTTCTTGAAGCTTAGGGAAGCCCACTTGAAACTTAGCCCATCAAAATGTAAGCTCTTTAGGCGGAAAGTCAGTTATCTCGGACACATCATCTCATCCGATGGAGTAAGCACAGATCCAGCCAAGATCCATGCTGTGCAAATTTGGTCTCGACCGCAAGACGTTCATCAATTGCGAAGCTTCCTAGGCCTGTGCACGTATTACCGTAAATTCGTGAAAGGTTTCTCCAAGATCGCCAGACCCTTGCATCGACTAACAGAGAGCAAGCAGAAGTTCCTATGGACTGCCGACTGTGACGACTCCTTCAATCAACTGAAGAACGCTTTAACATCCGCGCCTGTTTTGTCTTTTCCCGATGTTAACAAGGACTTTATTTTGGATACAGATGCCAGCAATGAGGGAGTGGGTGCCGTTCTTTCCCAGGAAATTGAAGGACAGGAGAAAGTCATCGCTTATTTTAGTAAGAGCCTGTCAAGATCCGAGCGGAACTACTGCGTCACAAGAAAGGAGTTACTGGCAATAGTAAAAGCCGTTGAGCACTTTCATCATTACTTGTACGGCCGAAAATTCCTTTTAAGAACTGATCATGCGTCTCTGACTTGGTTGCTGAATTTCAAGAATACAGAGGGACAAATAGCAAGGTGGATCCAGCGCCTGCAGGAATACGACATGGATATCCATCACAGAAAAGGAACGTTCCATGGGAATGCAGACGCTCTTTCTAGAAGACCATGTCCGGAGAACTGTCGATTTTGTTCCAATGCCGAGTCTAAGTTTGGGGTTAACACATCGGCCGTTCGGAAAATAATTTCCAAGTCAACTACTTCAGACGTGGATCCTTGGAGTGATCAGAATGTCCGCAAAAGTCAGGTCGAAGATCAGGACTTGAAACCTCTCATTGAATTCCTGGAAGCGGCTACCGGAAAACCCAGTTGGCAGGAAATTGCATGCTATAGCCCAACAATGAAGAGATATTGGGCTATGTGGGACTCTTTGCACTTGAAGAATGGAGTACTCTACCGTCGATGGGAGTCCGATGACGGCAAAAGCTTCCGGTGGCAATTAATCCTTCCAAGTTCTAGAGTTACGAACGTTCTAGAAGAACTTCACAGCAGTTCTACTGGATGACATTTTGGTGTCACGAAAACTCTTCAGAAAGTCAGGGAAAGATTCTTCTGGGACAAAGCAAAATCCGACGTGGAGAAGTGGTGCAAGTCCTGTGATGCATGCAATTCGCGGAAGGGACCGAAGACCCGAACTCGTGGAAAGTTGCAACGTTACAACGTAGGAGCACCATTCGAAAGAATTGCTTTGGACGTCTTAGGCCCCCTACCTCACACAACTAATGGCAACAAATACATCCTAGTTGTCATGGACTACTTTAGCAAGTGGCCAGAAGCATACGCGATTCCGGACCAGGAAGCCACAACCGTAGCAGAAGTCCTCGTACGGAATTGGATCTCCCGATTTGGCGTACCCCTGCTGATACATTCCGATCAGGGGACGAACTTCAACTCTGCCGTCTTCACTGGGCTGTGTGACTTGCTCGACATGGAAAAGACTCGTACAACTCCCCTGCACCCACAATCCGATGGAATGGTTGAACGATTTAATAGAACGATTCTGAATCATCTCTCCTTGTTTGTTTCCAAGAACCAGCAAGATTGGGATCAGAAACTTCCATTGTTCCTTTTGGCCTACAGAAGTGCTACTCACGAGACCACCGGATATACACCATCTCAAATGATTTTCGGAAGAGACCTTAGACTACCCTGCGACCTCCTCTTTGGACGACCACCGGACACCCCTTCCTCGCCTGTCCAGTATCTAGATGATCTCCAGGCACGTTTGGAAGCCGTACATCGGTTCGCCAGAGAAAGAATCAACATCATGACGGAGCGCATGAAGGTCCGCTACGATGCCAAGGCCACGGAACGTTCATTCCAGGAAGGTGACAAGGTGTGGTTATGGAATCCTAAACGTCGGAAAGGACTCTCCCCTAAGCTCCAGACGAACTGGGAAGGGCCGTATGTGGTCCTTAAGAAGATCAACGACGTCGTGGTAAGGATTCAACGGACACCCTCCTGTAAACCTAGAGTTGTACATAACAATAGACTAGCCCCATATTATAGTAGAAGTGATTGAATTGTCTTTCCTCTTAAGGACTTCACTGCCCGGGACGTGCAGTCTTTAAGAAGGGGGAAATGTTGCACAAATTGTCTGTATATATTGTAAATAGTGACGTATTATTTCAAAATTCTATTGTAATTTATTTTTATCCTATTTTATTTAGTAATTAATAGCGATTATACAAGTTAGAAAAAAGGTGGCAACACCTAAAGTAATCGAGAAGTTTCGAGATATTTCGTTTCCGATAAATTGGCTGGAAATTTCGAGAATGTCTCACGCGCTTGTATATAAAGGACTGGAGAACGGGAAAGTTTTCAGATTGACTTCGGAGTTCGTTGAAAGCTGATCGCTTTATTTACCTATTGGAGTGAGCTTGTATAATCGCTGAATTCGAAGTTATTTTTGTTGAAGCTTGTGTTGAAGCTTGAGAGTAATTAAACTGTTGCCTGTGAATAAATTTTGTGAGTTTTCGGAAGAGAGAATAAATATTTTTAAACCGTGAAAACTGTGCCATCATTGCCTCAGTGGGAAAATTCATAACAATATATATATATATATATATATATATATATATATATATATATATATATATATATATATATATATATATATATATATATATATATATATATATATATATATATATATATATATATATATATATATATATATCTAAAAAAAAAACTTTAAGTGTAAATTGAAATTTTTATAAGTTTTTCAACAGTGACTTATTAATATTTAGAAAGAGGTCGGATATCTTCAGCTATTCTACACCTGATTGGACAACACTTATAATGTGTACGAGAAAAAAAAAATTCAATTACTAGATGAGAAAAATTTCCTTGTAGGAATCAATGAAATTGGATAGTTATACTTTGGTTCGAAACAATTTTCGTTTCACGCATATGATTTGTTGCTAAGTTGAAATAAATACACTTTAAATCAATGCTTAGTATCTTTTCTTTTATTCTTACTATGATCATTCTTATATTGAAGGATGATTTTTCGAAAGTCAATATATTTGAAAAATAAATATATCTATATTGTAACATATAAAGTTGAAGTTACGTGGAATACTATTGGAATTAGCATTAGAAATTAAATCACTCAATTTATTCATGGGATATTGTCCATCACGTGAATATCTCCTCGCAACATTGGTTGCTCTTATCGGTATATGATTACGAGTAGTTAGAAATTGGGCATCCTGAGCCATGGCGCAATGCGCAAGGGACGGGGGACGATGACGTCACCGGAAGGGGCGTGACCGGATATGACGACACAGGAAGTGACATCATCGGATATGACGTCACCGGAAATCACGTGACCGGAAGTGGAGTGGAGTTGTTTTCCTCCTGCTGCTGTTTTAGTTTCGGTTTCGTTATAAGCTGTTTGTGTATGACGTCACAGTGGATATGACGTCATAATGTGTTTTATATCAAAGTTTTGAGCGGTGGCAACACTTTTTTAGTTTCGGTTTATCTAACAGACGGGGTTGAGTTGTTCTAGGGCTGCTTGTAAACGAATAAGTTAGAGTGATAGGCTTTTATTGCGTGACGTCACAGTAGATATGACGTCATAATGTGTTTTATATCAAAGTTTTGAGCGGTGGCAACACTTTTTAGTTTCGATTTACCTTTAGGATGGAGTTGAGTTGTTCTAGGACTGCTTCTTAGTGAATAAGTTAGAGTGATAGGCTTTTATTGCATGACGTCACAGTAGGTATGACGTCATAATTTGTTTTATATCAAAGTTTTGAGCGGTGGCAACACTTTTTTAGTTTCGATTTACCTTTCAGGTGGAGTTGAGTTGTTTTAGGGCTGCTTCTAAACGAATAACTTAGAGTTATAGATATTTTTACTAGTGCATCACAGTGGGAATGACGTCATTCATGATTTTACAAAATTTACTTTTAAGACGATGGCAGCAGTAGGAATATGATAAGTTTTAGGCGGGATGGAGTTGAGTTGTTCTAGGGCTATTTTTAAGTAAATAATTTAGAGTGATAGGCTGTTTTACCAGTGACGTCACAGTGTTAATGTAGTGGGGATGACGTCACGATTTGCTTTATATCAAAGTTTAAGGAATGGCAACATCTTGTATCCTGATATAGCTAAGTCTCCTTTGATTGGTTGAAATAAAAGCTCACTTCTGATTGGTTAGAATATGTCACATGATTTCAAATGCTCTTCTCATTGACTATACAGTTTAGTAAGACAGTTTTCTACTAAGTTTAATGTAATTGCGGCGCCATCTAGTGGTAGGAAGGAATATAAATTACATAGTTTATAACTTTTCATGCTTAACCATTAAAAACTTCAAATACATGCAAAGATAATATACTAACACAAATGCGTAAAGTTTCGGATTGAGTGGATTTTTTTTTCTATAAGTGCTTAACACATTTAAACTAATGTTGAGAGATATAATCGCAAGACACTTTTAAGGAATCAGGTTTAATCAATGTTAGACACATAAAGTCTCATTATTTTCTCAATAACAGTATGAAATGTAAATATAAATTAAAATTTATGAGGAAAAAAAAATTTAAACTTTGATATCTTAACGTGAAAATTTCTTTTACAGAGCTTAACGTGTCATTAAAAAGTTTTTTTCTTTTATTGTCATAGTTTTTGAGGGATTGAATACACAACAAAAGAACTTAGACTAGAATTAATTTTCAATATTCAGCAACTGAAACCCATTATGGAAGTTAAAGCAATGATTTTACAATTATTTTTAGGTTGAGTTAGTCTAACCCTGTTGAAGGAATTAGTAGTTGTAGTGTGTTCACACGTGAGTTTGCAATACAATATTAGTAATATACATTTCCAAAAAACGAAATATTTATCACTTTGAATAGAAAAATGACGATTTTTTTTTATTTATGTAAGTATTATTCTCAATTTTGTAAATTTTAAATGTATTATCCATATTTTATTGAAGAATTTATATATTTTTTTCTTCTTCTTTCAGAATGGTTTAGGAAAAACATTTCATTTTAGTCAGAACAATGTTTTCAAAGAGATGGAAATACGCAACTTTTCGATATATCAACCTTCAAATACTTTGAAATTGATTCTATTTGTTACAACCGGTTGTAATTTAAAGCCATACTGTACTATGCGAGCGATATTATATATCTTAGCTACTTACAGTCTATGTTAAAATTTATATTACCAATAAACTTGTTAGAAATTAATATGTCTATGTTAGTTATATTAATCAAGATAGTTTTTATTGTACAATGATACTTACTTAAGTTGATGAATGGCAACACAGAACTAGCTGCTAATGCTGAATAGAGATGTGATAACTGATTTTGGATACTCTAATGTTTAAATAAGAGAGAAAAAGTAACATACTTGAACATCTTACAACTAAGAATTCAAAAGTGAACATGAAAATTTACTTTACGAATAAATATCATGTCTTTAAAATGTGTACGAATATCACTAAATAAGAGAAAAAAGTAACATACTTAAACTCTTTACGACAAATAACTTTAAAATTAACGAAAAAAAACTTACTTTACACATAAAAATCACTTTAAAATGTGTAAAAATATCGCTAAATAAGAGAAAAAAAGTAACTTACTTAAAATTTCTAAGATAAATATTTAACCTTTACGCGAAAATTACCTTCATGTATAAAAATCACGTCTTTAAAATATAACATGCAAGAGAAAAGTAACGTACTTAAACTTTCTACGACAAATAACTTTAACATTAACGTAAAATTTTACTTTACACATAAAAATCCCGATATTAAAATATGTAGAAATATCGCTAAATAAAAGAAAAAAAAGTAACACACTTAAACTTTGTACGACAAATAACTTTGACATTAACGTAAAAAATGTTCTTCACATATAAAAATCACGACTTTAAATTTGAAATGTAGGATGAAAGTATAACATACCTATAATTTCTACGACAACGAATTCAAACATTGCCGTTCATGTCTTTAAAATGTATAATGACAACTCTAACTTTTAGAAAAAAGAAACACTAAAAATTTACAAGGCAAAGAATTTAAAATTGAACGTTAAAATTAACTTTACATGTACTATCATACTCTTATATCAACGATAAATAAGATAAAAAAAGAAACTCTAAAAATTTATAAGGCAAAGAATTCAAATAATACGCGAAAATTTACCTCACATATAAAAATTATGTCTTTCAAATGTGTAAGAATAACGCTAAATTAGAGAAAAAGAAATATTAAAAATTTATAAGGTAAGGAATTGAAACAATACGCGAAAATTTATTTCACACATAACATTTTTATCTTTAAAATGTGTAAGAATAATGCTAAATTAGAGAAGAAAAAAAAAATAACATACTTAAACTTTCTTCGACAACAATTTAAACAATACGCGAAAATTTCATACACAATTATTTTCTTAGGTTAATGTTAAATAATGGGAAATTTAACAGAATAAAAATTTAAAAGATAAAGAATTTTAACCTTTACACGAAAATTTACCTCACAAAAATATCATATCCTTATACTTTAACGTGACAATTTACTCTTCATATACAATTAAACTCTTTAGGTTAATGTTAAATAAAAGAAAAAGTAACATACTCAAAAATTTCTAAGATAAGCATAACGTAAAAATTTCATATCATGTGTTTAAAATGTAACATATAAGAGAAAAAAAATAACATACTTGAACTTTCTATAGCAAAGAATTTAAGCATTAGCGTAAAAATTCACTTTACATATAAAATTCACATCTTTAAATGAGAAGATAAGCAGGTGACGGTAATTAGCCAATCAGGGTAGCGGTAGGTGATACGCCATTCGCCGGCATTTTTAGATCGGAGGATGAGTCACGCTAAAACTTGTTGGAACAGGTCGGGAGATTTGTACAGCAAGAACAACAGCATCGACGCGCAAGCAGCGGGTGATGCTGTGATGTGTCAGCAGGTCTTTGAGATTATCGTTTTCCTACTTTGCCGTTTTCATAATGAAATGTTTGTGAAAACTTGGAATGAATGAAGTGGATTTCAAAGACACATTAGTAAGTGAAGGTAGAATTCGCATGGACTTTCTTCCATAAAGTATGATTCACTTGGAGAATTTAAGATCATTTCTACTTGAAAACTTTTCTATTATTTAAAACATTGAATATTGTTCAAACTCAGTGGGATTATATGCTACAATACGGGTAAAACTTAACAAAATTGTTACATAGAAGAAAAATAGTAAGAGATTTAAAATAAATATTAGTTATAGATACTCCAAAGAAAAAATTTCACCTCTACTTTTCAATCGGAAAATCAATACAAGTTGGAAATTTATGTTACTTCAAGAAAGACTTAGACAATTTACTTTGTAATAATATACGTTAAGGTGTCATATTAACTCGTGCAATAAATGCTGACTAAGGATTATTTTACTTATCAATCTAAGAAAGGTGAATTGGGGGAAAATATTAAATAAATTGTAGATATTAAATACATTGTAGATATGCATTCAAGTTTTGAAAATCGCCTGCAAGACTTTTAAAACATCTTAAGATAATTTGAAAGAAACTTGCGAATTATATGTAAACTACATAACTTTTTATACTCTGAAAGGAAATCACAAATAACTTAGTTAACTTTTTTCATGGTAACACTCATATTCAATGACATGTTTTTAAAATTTAACCTTCTTTACATGATATTAGTTATAAATTTGTTCAATCTCAGATGCGATATACTATTATTTCTAACATATATGTTACGAATTGTATAAAGTTTTTAAAAGAGTATATGCAAATCACCAATCAGAAACATAAAAATCTAACATCATTCAAACAAACTAAAATAATAAGATATTTTCCTTAGTGGAAATAGTTAACTACTCATGTGATGGAATATACTAGAAAATTTAAATACTGAAAAAAGTTTGCTAGGCAAACTTAAAGAATATTTTTTTTTCTTGTGAAAAACTAGCATAAATTTGAAAAATGTAGAGTTTGTTACTACGTAAAATTGAACATCATCTGGACAAACTAAATTATACGTGAATTTTTAACTTCCATCCATAATTTCTAAATAACTTATACATAAATTTCAGAAAAACTGAAACGGAATGGGTGTTTTACAAGATGCTTATTTTGTAAGATGAATATTCAATATTAATATAACCGAGCAAAGTTCATTCCGGAAAAAACTTGTAAAAGATACTTATATTTTGAAAATAGTTTGAAATATCCTTTTAAATTTATGAATGCTCGCTTTCGAAAGACACAAATAAAACTGATATTACTCATGATAATTAACACATACATAACATTAGTCAAACAAAGTGAAATTTTTATTGCTTGTGACCGATAACTTTTCAGTGAAGCAGAACTTACATAGGAAATTTGTGCAAACTTTTTCAACTTTTAAACCAAGTATCATGTAAAATTATAAATTACGATAGGAAATAGCATACTTCAGAATCGGAACAAGTCTTGTAGTTAAGCTAAATATATTTCTCAAGGAATTGAAAGCATACCAGAGAAGTCCTTATCATTTCGCATCTTTTCTCATGTTGCAAGAAGACATACTTTGTAAAAGATCGTCTTAGCACTTAACAAAAATCAGTAAAAATAAATATATTTTCTATGGCAAAGATAAAACTTCACAACTTAATTAATTAAATTTAGCTAAGTTGCATATGGTTTATTCACATAACTCGCATATGCTTCGAATGTTGAAATATATTTGTCAGTTGAAATCAAACTCATCGAAAATAAATGCTATCTACATTTTCAAGTCGGAAATTACTATTAAATAAACTTTACATGTAAGACATTATCATGTTAAAAAGAAAAATCTACAAAAATGTAAATGATAATTTTACTGTTGGTACATAAATGATGAATAATTTATGATTTTATTCTAGGCAAACGTTTTATTGTCTAACAGAGAACTTAAACTTTAGCAGAAAAACGAAAAAATACAATTTTTATATCCTATCATGCTTGTCGAAAATTGAATTTATTAGCTGTTGTAATAGATTTTTATTGTCCAAATTTCTATAGTTCTTCCCAGTGCAATAATATTAAGTTCATGTGTAATGAGTAGGTTTTTTTTTGTTGAATCTTATAAATTTAATGAAATTATTATGACCTAAGAGATTGAGTGAACTGAATAAATCAATGACGTAAATTTAAACAGTGACTTGAACTGATACATACTATAACTGTAAAGAAGTATGACAAAGTGATAGATGAAGTGAAAATAGAAGTTGAGTGAAATGTGTTGAAAAAAGTTGAAGACGACAAGAAATTCATAAATGAGAATTATCATTGACTTATATTAACTTCGTTTTTCTTGCTTATGACAAGAAAATACACTCTTGTTTATTAAGAACCAACTTGATATCTTATCATAGAATGACAATGATGAAATATCTATACATTAAAAAAAAAATACCAAACTTAGACATAGCAAATTTCTTGAAATTCATGTATAATGTGAGAAGTTTTACTGGAAATATAGAAGATACAACATTGAAAGATGTGAATGTTTCGAAGTACTTTATCAGAAATAAAAAAATAAAAAAAATGCGCTGAGGTCCGCTATAAATTTTTTTAGGAGAAAGTTTAAACAAAATTTAAAATCAAACATGCTTTTAAGTGGGAACACATATATTAAAACTATAGCACATTTAGCAATTTATATTATGTCATCTCAATTGGTATCAAACTGAATAATATGAAAAACAACCACAAACTGAATAAACATGAAAATTATCAATATATGTGGAAAAGTTTCCTTTTTTCATATATAAAAAAAAAATAACACATTGACATACGTTAAGATCACGAAACATGCGTAATCATATACCGATAAGAGCAACCAATGTTGCGGGGAGATATTCACGTGATGGACAATATCCCATGAATAAATTGAGTGATTTAATTTCTAATGCTAATTCCAATAGTATTCCACGTAACTTCAACTTTATATGTTACACTATAGATATATTTATTTTTCAAATATATTGACTTTCGAAAAATCATCCTTCAATATAAGAATGATCATAGTAAGAATAAAAGAAAAGATACTAAGCATTGATTTAAAGTGTATTTATTTCAACTTAGCAACAAATCATATGCGTGAAACGAAAATTGCTTCGAACCAAAGTATAACTATCCAATTTCATTGATTCCTACAAGGAAATTTTTCTCATCTAGTAATTGAATTTTTTTTTTTCTCGTACACATTATAAGTGTTGTGCAATCAGGTGTAGAATAGCTGAAGATATCCGACCTCTTTCTAAATATTAATAAGTCACTGTTGAAAAACTTATAAAAATTTCAATTTACACTTAAAGTTTTTTTTTTTATATATATATATTTCAAAGAATTTTTTCAAATCAATATGTATATTTAAATACTGAAACTTATTCACTTCAATAAATGTATGTTTAAGTTATAAAACTTGTCGTATGTATTGAAAAATTGTAACTTTTCGTCTTCGTATAAATCGATAATTTATACACTAGTTCTTCATCAATTAAACTTCTAAGTAAATCTTTCAAATTCAAAAACATACCTATAGCTTTGCATTTGTAACAAGTTAAATTGTACATGTTTCATGTGAAAGTTACAAAATTTTATATATTTTCATGAAAAACATATAAAATTTTAAGTTCACGAGAAACATGTACAATTTAACTTGTTACAAATGCAAAGCTATAGGTATGTTTTTGCCTTTGAAAGATTTACTTAGAAGTTTAATTGATGAAGAACTAGTGTATAAATTATCGATTTATACGAAGACGAAAAGTTACAATTTTTCAATACATACGACAAGTTTTATAACTTAAACATACATTTATTGAAGTGAATAAGTTTCAGTATTTAAATATACATATTGATTTGAAAAAATTCTTTGAAATATATATATATAAAAAAAAAAACTTTAAGTGTAAATTGAAATTTTTATAAGTTTTTCAACAGTGACTTATTAATATTTAGAAAGAGGTCGGATATCTTCAGCTATTCTACACCTGATTGCACACACTTATAATGTGTACGAGAAAAAAAAAATTCAATTACTAGATGAGAAAAATTTCCTTGTAGGAATCAATGAAATTGGATAGTTATACTTTGGTTCGAAGCAATTTTCGTTTCACGCATATGATTTGTTGCTAAGTTGAAATAAATACACTTTAAATCAATGCTTAGTATCTTTTCTTTTATTCTTACTATGATCATTCTTATATTGAAGGATGATTTTTCGAAAGTCAATATATTTGAAAAATAAATATATCTATAGTGTAACATATAAAGTTGAAGTTACGTGGAATACTATTGGAATTAGCATTAGAAATTAAATCACTCAATTTATTCATGGGATATTGTCCATCACGTGAATATCTCCCCGCAACATTGGTTGCTCTTATCGGTATATGATTACGCATGTTTCGTGATCTTAACGTATGTCAATGTGTCATTTTTTTTTTATATATGAAAAAAGGAAACTTTTCCACATATATTGATAATTTTCATGTTTATTCAGTTTGTGGTTGTTTTTCATATTATTCAGTTTGATACCAATTGAGATGACATAATATAAATTGCTAAATGTGCTATAGTTTTAATATATGTGTTCCCACTTAAAAGCATGTTTGATTTTAAATTTTGTTTAAACTTTCTCCTAAAAAAATTTATAGCGGACCTCAGCGCATTTTTTTTATTTTTTTATTTCTGATAAAGTACTTCGAAACATTCACATCTTTCAATGTTGTATCTTCTATATTTCCAGTAAAACTTCTCACATTATACATGAATTTCAAGAAATTTGCTATGTCTAAGTTTGGTATTTTTTTTTTTAATGTATAGATATTTCATCATTGTCATTCTATGATAAGATATCAAGTTGGTTCTTAATAAACAAGAGTGTATTTTCTTGTCATAAGCAAGAAAAACGAAGTTAATATAAGTCAATGATAATTCTCATTTATGAATTTCTTGTCGTCTTCAACTTTTTTCAACACATTTCACTCAACTTCTATTTTCACTTCATCTATCACTTTGTCATACTTCTTTACAGTTATAGTATGTATCAGTTCAAGTCACTGTTTAAATTTACGTCATTGATTTATTCAGTTCACTCAATCTCTTAGGTCATAATAATTTCATTAAATTTATAAGATTCAACAAAAAAAAACCTACTCATTACACATGAACTTAATATTATTGCACTGGGAAGAACTATAGAAATTTGGACAATAAAAATCTATTACAACAGCTAATAAATTCAATTTTCGACAAGCATGATAGGATATAAAAATTGTATTTTTTCGTTTTTCTGCTAAAGTTTAAGTTCTCTGTTAGACAATAAAACGTTTGCCTAGAATAAAATCATAAATTATTCATCATTTATGTACCAACAGTAAAATTATCATTTACATTTTTGTAGATTTTTCTTTTTAACATGATAATGTCTTACATGTAAAGTTTATTTAATAGTAATTTCCGACTTGAAAATGTAGATAGCATTTATTTTCGATGAGTTTGATTTCAACTGACAAATATATTTCAACATTCGAAGCATATGCGAGTTATGTGAATAAACCATATGCAACTTAGCTAAATTTAATTAATTAAGTTGTGAAGTTTTATCTTTGCCATAGAAAATATATTTATTTTTACTGATTTTTGTTAAGTGCTAAGACGATCTTTTACAAAGTATGTCTTCTTGCAACATGAGAAAAGATGCGAAATGATAAGGACTTCTCTGGTATGCTTTCAATTCCTTGAGAAATATATTTAGCTTAACTACAAGACTTGTTCCGATTCTGAAGTATGCTATTTCCTATCGTAATTTATAATTTTACATGATACTTGGTTTAAAAGTTGAAAAAGTTTGCACAAATTTCCTATGTAAGTTCTGCTTCACTGAAAAGTTATCGGTCACAAGCAATAAAAATTTCACTTTGTTTGACTAATGTTATGTATGTGTTAATTATCATGAGTAATATCAGTTTTATTTGTGTCTTTCGAAAGCGAGCATTCATAAATTTAAAAGGATATTTCAAACTATTTTCAAAATATAAGTATCTTTTACAAGTTTTTTCCGGAATGAACTTTGCTCGGTTATATTAATATTGAATATTCATCTTACAAAATAAGCATCTTGTAAAACACCCATTCCGTTTCAGTTTTTCTGAAATTTATGTATAAGTTATTTAGAAATTATGGATGGAAGTTAAAAATTCACGTATAATTTAGTTTGTCCAGATGATGTTCAATTTTACGTAGTAACAAACTCTACATTTTTCAAATTTATGCTAGTTTTTCACAAGAAAAAAAAATATTCTTTAAGTTTGCCTAGCAAACTTTTTTCAGTATTTAAATTTTCTAGTATATTCCATCACATGAGTAGTTAACTATTTCCACTAAGGAAAATATCTTATTATTTTAGTTTGTTTGAATGATGTTAGATTTTTATGTTTCTGATTGGTGATTTGCATATACTCTTTTAAAAACTTTATACAATTCGTAACATATATGTTAGAAATAATAGTATATCGCATCTGAGATTGAACAAATTTATAACTAATATCATGTAAAGAAGGTTAAATTTTAAAAACATGTCATTGAATATGAGTGTTACCATGAAAAAAGTTAACTAAGTTATTTGTGATTTCCTTTCAGAGTATAAAAAGTTATGTAGTTTACATATAATTCGCAAGTTTCTTTCAAATTATCTTAAGATGTTTTAAAAGTCTTGCAGGCGATTTTCAAAACTTGAATGCATATCTACAATGTATTTAATATCTACAATTTATTTAATATTTTCCCCCAATTCACCTTTCTTAGATTGATAAGTAAAATAATCCTTAGTCAGCATTTATTGCACGAGTTAATATGACACCTTAACGTATATTATTACAAAGTAAATTGTCTAAGTCTTTCTTGAAGTAACATAAATTTCCAACTTGTATTGATTTTCCGATTGAAAAGTAGAGGTGAAATTTTTTCTTTGGAGTATCTATAACTAATATTTATTTTAAATCTCTTACTATTTTTCTTCTATGTAACAATTTTGTTAAGTTTTACCCGTATTGTAGCATATAATCCCACTGAGTTTGAACAATATTCAATGTTTTAAATAATAGAAAAGTTTTCAAGTAGAAATGATCTTAAATTCTCCAAGTGAATCATACTTTATGGAAGAAAGTCCATGCGAATTCTACCTTCACTTACTAATGTGTCTTTGAAATCCACTTCATTCATTCCAAGTTTTCACAAACATTTCATTATGAAAACGGCAAAGTAGGAAAACGATAATCTCAAAGACCTGCTGACACATCACAGCATCACCCGCTGCTTGCGCGTCGATGCTGTTGTTCTTGCTGTACAAATCTCCCGACCTGTTCCAACAAGTTTTAGCGTGACTCATCCTCCGATCTAAAAATGCCGGCGAATGGCGTATCACCTACCGCTACCCTGATTGGCTAATTACCGTCACCTGCTTATCTTCTCATTTAAAGATGTGAATTTTATATGTAAAGTGAATTTTTACGCTAATGCTTAAATTCTTTGCTATAGAAAGTTCAAGTATGTTATTTTTTTTCTCTTATATGTTACATTTTAAACACATGATATGAAATTTTTACGTTATGCTTATCTTAGAAATTTTTGAGTATGTTACTTTTTCTTTTATTTAACATTAACCTAAAGAGTTTAATTGTATATGAAGAGTAAATTGTCACGTTAAAGTATAAGGATATGATATTTTTGTGAGGTAAATTTTCGTGTAAAGGTTAAAATTCTTTATCTTTTAAATTTTTATTCTGTTAAATTTCCCATTATTTAACATTAACCTAAGAAAATAATTGTGTATGAAATTTTCGCGTATTGTTTAAATTGTTGTCGAAGAAAGTTTAAGTATGTTATTTTTTTTTTCTTCTCTAATTTAGCATTATTCTTACACATTTTAAAGATAAAAATGTTATGTGTGAAATAAATTTTCGCGTATTGTTTCAATTCCTTACCTTATAAATTTTTAATATTTCTTTTTCTCTAATTTAGCGTTATTCTTACACATTTGAAAGACATAATTTTTATATGTGAGGTAAATTTTCGCGTATTATTTGAATTCTTTGCCTTATAAATTTTTAGAGTTTCTTTTTTTATCTTATTTATCGTTGATATAAGAGTATGATAGTACATGTAAAGTTAATTTTAACGTTCAATTTTAAATTCTTTGCCTTGTAAATTTTTAGTGTTTCTTTTTTCTAAAAGTTAGAGTTGTCATTATACATTTTAAAGACATGAACGGCAATGTTTGAATTCGTTGTCGTAGAAATTATAGGTATGTTATACTTTCATCCTACATTTCAAATTTAAAGTCGTGATTTTTATATGTGAAGAACATTTTTTACGTTAATGTCAAAGTTATTTGTCGTACAAAGTTTAAGTGTGTTACTTTTTTTTCTTTTATTTAGCGATATTTCTACATATTTTAATATCGGGATTTTTATGTGTAAAGTAAAATTTTACGTTAATGTTAAAGTTATTTGTCGTAGAAAGTTTAAGTACGTTACTTTTCTCTTGCATGTTATATTTTAAAGACGTGATTTTTATACATGAAGGTAATTTTCGCGTAAAGGTTAAATATTTATCTTAGAAATTTTAAGTAAGTTACTTTTTTTCTCTTATTTAGCGATATTTTTACACATTTTAAAGTGATTTTTATGTGTAAAGTAAGTTTTTTTTCGTTAATTTTAAAGTTATTTGTCGTAAAGAGTTTAAGTATGTTACTTTTTTCTCTTATTTAGTGATATTCGTACACATTTTAAAGACATGATATTTATTCGTAAAGTAAATTTTCATGTTCACTTTTGAATTCTTAGTTGTAAGATGTTCAAGTATGTTACTTTTTCTCTCTTATTTAAACATTAGAGTATCCAAAATCAGTTATCACATCTCTATTCAGCATTAGCAGCTAGTTCTGTGTTGCCATTCATCAACTTAAGTAAGTATCATTGTACAATAAAAACTATCTTGATTAATATAACTAACATAGACATATTAATTTCTAACAAGTTTATTGGTAATATAAATTTTAACATAGACTGTAAGTAGCTAAGATATATAATATCGCTCGCATAGTACAGTATGGCTTTAAATTACAACCGGTTGTAACAAATAGAATCAATTTCAAAGTATTTGAAGGTTGATATATCGAAAAGTTGCGTATTTCCATCTCTTTGAAAACATTGTTCTGACTAAAATGAAATGTTTTTCCTAAACCATTCTGAAAGAAGAAGAAAAAAATATATAAATTCTTCAATAAAATATGGATAATACATTTAAAATTTACAAAATTGAGAATAATACTTACATAAATAAAAAAAAATCGTCATTTTTCTATTCAAAGTGATAAATATTTCGTTTTTTGGAAATGTATATTACTAATATTGTATTGCAAACTCACGTGTGAACACACTACAACTACTAATTCCTTCAACAGGGTTAGACTAACTCAACCTAAAAATAATTGTAAAATCATTGCTTTAACTTCCATAATGGGTTTCAGTTGCTGAATATTGAAAATTAATTCTAGTCTAAGTTCTTTTGTTGTGTATTCAATCCCTCAAAAACTATGACAATAAAAGAAAAAAACTTTTTAATGACACGTTAAGCTCTGTAAAAGAAATTTTCACGTTAAGATATCAAAGTTTAAATTTTTTTTTCCTCATAAATTTTAATTTATATTTACATTTCATACTGTTATTGAGAAAATAATGAGACTTTATGTGTCTAACATTGATTAAACCTGATTCCTTAAAAGTGTCTTGCGATTATATCTCTCAACATTAGTTTAAATGTGTTAAGCACTTATAGAAAAAAAAATCCACTCAATCCGAAACTTTACGCATTTGTGTTAGTATATTATCTTTGCATGTATTTGAAGTTTTTAATGGTTAAGCATGAAAAGTTATAAACTATGTAATTTATATTCCTTCCTACCACTAGATGGCGCCGCAATTACATTAAACTTAGTAGAAAACTGTCTTACTAAACTGTATAGTCAATGAGAAGAGCATTTGAAATCATGTGACATATTCTAACCAATCAGAAGTGAGCTTTTATTTCAACCAATCAAAGGAGACTTAGCTATATCAGGATACAAGATGTTGCCATTCCTTAAACTTTGATATAAAGCAAATCGTGACGTCATCCCCACTACATTAACACTGTGACGTCACTGGTAAAACAGCCTATCACTCTAAATTATTTACTTAAAAATAGCCCTAGAACAACTCAACTCCATCCCGCCTAAAACTTATCATATTCCTACTGCTGCCATCGTCTTAAAAGTAAATTTTGTAAAATCATGAATGACGTCATTCCCACTGTGATGCACTAGTAAAAATATCTATAACTCTAAGTTATTCGTTTAGAAGCAGCCCTAAAACAACTCAACTCCACCTGAAAGGTAAATCGAAACTAAAAAAGTGTTGCCACCGCTCAAAACTTTGATATAAAACAAATTATGACGTCATACCTACTGTGACGTCATGCAATAAAAGCCTATCACTCTAACTTATTCACTAAGAAGCAGTCCTAGAACAACTCAACTCCATCCTAAAGGTAAATCGAAACTAAAAAGTGTTGCCACCGCTCAAAACTTTGATATAAAACACATTATGACGTCATATCTACTGTGACGTCACGCAATAAAAGCCTATCACTCTAACTTATTCGTTTACAAGCAGCCCTAGAACAACTCAACCCCGTCTGTTAGATAAACCGAAACTAAAAAAGTGTTGCCACCGCTCAAAACTTTGATATAAAACACATTATGACGTCATATCCACTGTGACGTCATACACAAACAGCTTATAACGAAACCGAAACTAAAACAGCAGCAGGAGGAAAACAACTCCACTCCACTTCCGGTCACGTGATTTCCGGTGACGTCATATCCGATGATGTCACTTCCTATGTCGTCATATCCGGTCACGCCCCTTCCGGTGACGTCATCGTCCCCCGTCCCTTGCGCATTGCGCCATGGCTCAGGATGCCCAATTTCTAACTACTCGTAATCATATACCGATAAGAGCAACCAATGTTGCGAGGAGATATTCACGTGATGGACAATATCCCATGAATAAATTGAGTGATTTAATTTCTAATGCTAATTCCAATAGTATTCCACGTAACTTCAACTTTATATGTTACAATATAGATATATTTATTTTTCAAATATATTGACTTTCGAAAAATCATCCTTCAATATAAGAATGATCATAGTAAGAATAAAAGAAAAGATACTAAGCATTGATTTAAAGTGTATTTATTTCAACTTAGCAACAAATCATATGCGTGAAACGAAAATTGTTTCGAACCAAAGTATAACTATCCAATTTCATTGATTCCTACAAGGAAATTTTTCTCATCTAGTAATTGAATTTTTTTTTTCTCGTACACATTATAAGTGTTGTCCAATCAGGTGTAGAATAGCTGAAGATATCCGACCTCTTTCTAAATATTAATAAGTCACTGTTGAAAAACTTATAAAAATTTCAATTTACACTTAAAGTTTTTTTTTTAGATATATATATATATATATATATATATATATATATATATATATATATATATATTGTTATGAATTTTCCCACTGAGGCAATGATGGCACAGTTTTCACGGTTTAAAAATATTTATTCTCTCTTCCGAAAACTCACAAAATTTATTCACAGGCAACAGTTTAATTACTCTCAAGCTTCAACACAAGCTTCAACAAAAATAACTTCGAATTCAGCGATTATACAAGCTCACTCCAATAGGTAAATAAAGCGATCAGCTTTCAACGAACTCCGAAGTCAATCTGAAAACTTTCCCGTTCTCCAGTCCTTTATATACAAGCGCGTGAGACATTCTCGAAATTTCCAGCCAATTTATCGGAAACGAAATATCTCGAAACTTCTCGATTACTTTAGGTGTTGCCACCTTTTTTCTAACTTGTATAATCGCTATTAATTACTAAATAAAATAGGATAAAAATAAATTACAATAGAATTTTGAAATAATACGTCACTATTTACAATATATACAGACAATTTGTGCAACATTTCCCCCTTCTTAAAGACTGCACGTCCCGGGCAGTGAAGTCCTTAAGAGGAAAGACAATTCAATCACTTCTACTATAATATGGGGCTAGTCTATTGTTATGTACAACTCTAGGTTTACAGGAGGGTGTCCGTTGAATCCTTACCACGACGTCGTTGATCTTCTTAAGGACCACATACGGCCCTTCCCAGTTCGTCTGGAGCTTAGGGGAGAGTCCTTTCCGACGTTTAGGATTCCATAACCACACCTTGTCACCTTCCTGGAATGAACGTTCCGTGGCCTTGGCATCGTAGCGGACCTTCATGCGCTCCGTCATGATGTTGATTCTTTCTCTGGCGAACCGATGTACGGCTTCCAAACGTGCCTGGAGATCATCTAGATACTGGACAGGCGAGGAAGGGGTGTCCGGTGGTCGTCCAAAGAGGAGGTCGCAGGGTAGTCTAAGGTCTCTTCCGAAAATCATTTGAGATGGTGTATATCCGGTGGTCTCGTGAGTAGCACTTCTGTAGGCCAAAAGGAACAATGGAAGTTTCTGATCCCAATCTTGCTGGTTCTTGGAAACAAACAAGGAGAGATGATTCAGAATCGTTCTATTAAATCGTTCAACCATTCCATCGGATTGTGGGTGCAGGGGAGTTGTACGAGTCTTTTCCATGTCGAGCAAGTCACACAGCCCAGTGAAGACGGCAGAGTTGAAGTTCGTCCCCTGATCGGAATGTATCAGCAGGGGTACGCCAAATCGGGAGATCCAATTCCGTACGAGGACTTCTGCTACGGTTGTGGCTTCCTGGTCCGGAATCGCGTATGCTTCTGGCCACTTGCTAAAGTAGTCCATGACAACTAGGATGTATTTGTTGCCATTAGTTGTGTGAGGTAGGGGGCCTAAGACGTCCAAAGCAATTCTTTCGAATGGTGCTCCTACGTTGTAACGTTGCAACTTTCCACGAGTTCGGGTCTTCGGTCCCTTCCGCGAATTGCATGCATCACAGGACTTGCACCACTTCTCCACGTCGGATTTTGCTTTGTCCCAGAAGAATCTTTCCCTGACTTTCTGAAGAGTTTTCGTGACACCAAAATGTCATCCAGTAGAACTGCTGTGAAGTTCTTCTAGAACGTTCGTAACTCTAGAACTTGGAAGGATTAATTGCCACCGGAAGCTTTTGCCGTCATCGGACTCCCATCGACGGTAGAGTACTCCATTCTTCAAGTGCAAAGAGTCCCACATAGCCCAATATCTCTTCATTGTTGGGCTATAGCATGCAATTTCCTGCCAACTGGGTTTTCCGGTAGCCGCTTCCAGGAATTCAATGAGAGGTTTCAAGTCCTGATCTTCGACCTGACTTTTGCGGACATTCTGATCACTCCAAGGATCCACGTCTGAAGTAGTTGACTTGGAAATTATTTTCCGAACGGCCGATGTGTTAACCCCAAACTTAGACTCGGCATTGGAACAAAATCGACAGTTCTCCGGACATGGTCTTCTAGAAAGAGCGTCTGCATTCCCATGGAACGTTCCTTTTCTGTGATGGATATCCATGTCGTATTCCTGCAGGCGCTGGATCCACCTTGCTATTTGTCCCTCTGTATTCTTGAAATTCAGCAACCAAGTCAGAGACGCATGATCAGTTCTTAAAAGGAATTTTCGGCCGTACAAGTAATGATGAAAGTGCTCAACGGCTTTTACTATTGCCAGTAACTCCTTTCTTGTGACGCAGTAGTTCCGCTCGGATCTTGACAGGCTCTTACTAAAATAAGCGATGACTTTCTCCTGTCCTTCAATTTCCTGGGAAAGAACGGCACCCACTCCCTCATTGCTGGCATCAGTATCCAAAATAAAGTCCTTGTTAACATCGGGAAAAGACAAAACAGGCGCGGATGTTAAAGCGTTCTTCAGTTGATTGAAGGAGTCGTCACAGTCGGCAGTCCATAGGAACTTCTGCTTGCTCTCTGTTAGTCGATGCAAGGGTCTGGCGATCTTGGAGAAACCTTTCACGAATTTACGGTAATACGTGCACAGGCCTAGGAAGCTTCGCAATTGATGAACGTCTTGCGGTCGAGACCAAATTTGCACAGCATGGATCTTGGCTGGATCTGTGCTTACTCCATCGGATGAGATGATGTGTCCGAGATAACTGACTTTCCGCCTAAAGAGCTTACATTTTGATGGGCTAAGTTTCAAGTGGGCTTCCCTAAGCTTCAAGAACACGTTCTTCACATTTTGCAAGTGTTGATCAAAACTCCGCCCGGTGATAATGATATCGTCCAAATATACCAGACAGGTCTCGTAGGAAAGTCCTCTAAGCACAGTCTCCATTAGTCGCTCGAACGTAGCCGGTGCATTACACAAGCCAAACGGCATAACTTGAAACTGCCATAATCCTTGGCCGGTAGTGAAGGCAGTCTTCTCACGATCGTCGGGATGTATCTCCACTTGCCAGTATCCACTCTTCAAATCCAAAGTCGAAAACCACTGGTTCCCCGATAGAGTGTCCAAAGTGTCATCGATTCTTGGCAGAGGGTAGCTGTCCTTTTTCGTAATTTCGTTCAGCTTCCGGTAATCCACACAAAACCTGGTGGAACCATCCTTCTTTCGAACGAGTACGATTGGAGAGGCCCATGGACTTGAGGAGGGTTCGATAACTCTATTATCTTCCATTTCCTGTAACAGTTTCCCGACCTCCTCTTGTTTTGCGAAAGGAAGTCTTCGAGGATGCTGTTTAATAGGTAAATGGGTCCCAGTATCGATTCGATGTTGAGTAAGCTCTGTTCTTCCTACATCTTTCGATGACATGGAGAAAATGTCTTGAAATTCTTTTATAAGGTTTCCGACAATCTTCTCTTGCCTTCTTTCCAACCGAGAGTCTTCGAGAAGCTGGTCCACTAAATCCGCGGGTGGTGCAGTCGGAAGCTCCTTCGATCCTCGTTCGATGCTTGTAACAGGTGTGCAGGTGGCAATTTCTTCTCCTTTCTTGATAACTCTCTTAGAATCACCGATGTTGGCCATCCTCACATGCACCACCTCTTGAGAGAGATCCACAAGCGTCGCTCCTACAAGCACTCCTTTCGGGACGCTATTCGATGATGGGAAGTCCGTTACTCCAAATCGGAAGGCCTTCGGGAGCTCTGTTGAACCTTTTACAACCAAATCTGTCGTGGAGGGGATGGTGATGTCTTCAAGAGCTACTATTCGATATGCACACGGCTCTTCCGAGTCCAAACCGAACAATGGAACTTCTTCTTTCCCCGTTTGAAGCTCGCCTTTCTCGAAATTCAAAGTAATTCCATTTCTCTTTAAAAAGTCCAATCCAAGAATACATGGGTCAATAATTTCAGCGACGTAAACGGTGTGAGTGTAGGTGTGAAATCCAAAAGATATGTTGACATTTAATTTCCCATGCACAGAAATTTTGTCACCAGTCACAGTCTGTAGTGAAACTGAAGGCGCCGTGTAAAGAGGTTGGCTGTCCAGGCACCGGGCTACATCCGTCCGTAAGATGGTTACATTTGCCCCTGAGTCAACTATTAGACGACAGGGAGTTCCATTGATCTTGCCCTCCACGAATAAACCATGGTTTCCTCCTTGAAGGGATGAGATGTGATAGAGGCTGAGTGGGGCACCACCTGCTCTACACGGCGACCTCCGCCTCGCGAGATAGCCGCTCTTTAGTTTAACTGCTGAGGCTCGGACGAGGGTCTGTCCCCTCTCCTGTCCAATTCAGGGCAATCACGTCTGAAATGTCCTTCCCGGTTGCAGAGCCAACAAACCACTCTAGTTTTTCGATCCTTCGAGCCAGGAATATTTCTCATAATTCGCTCCATCTTGTTTTCCAGTTCTTGAAACTTCTTCGTGAAAAGTTCAGAGGAATCGTCTGCCAATGCTCCACGTACGAAACGCCGATCTTTTCTAGAAGCTTGTTGTGCCGCCTCTACTCTCATGGCATAGACGAGGGTGGATTTCAGATCTTTGCTGTCGGACATCCTGGTAGCTTGCTGTATGTCGGGATCTTTGATGGCATCCACGAAATAAGACAGGTTATCTCGTACGTCCGAGGGACAGTCTGGGAATGCGAGGAGCGACAGTCTTTCTATATCCGACGCCAATTCTTGAAGAGTTTCATTGGCCTTCTGCTGTCTCACTTTCAGTTGCAGTCTGTTGTAATCCTTAAGATGCTGCTCACCAAACCTTAGCTCCAACGCACTCGCCAGCGCCACGAATTCTCCCCGCTTCTCTTCAGGTAGTGTTTGTAAAATGTCAGCAGCTTCACCTCGAAGAGATGCCGCGAGATGGAATGCTTTCGAAGTATCGTCCCAACCATTCGCAGAAGCAATCATTTCAAACTGCGTTTGATAAACGCGCCAAGACGACCTCCCATCAAAAGTGGCCACTTTGATGTTAGAGCGCGGCGCCATAAAGGGGATGGAAGCGTTATCCCAATTAGGTGACGCTATGGCCACAGCTTCACGCGTTTCCATTTTTCGCAACCTTTCTTCTACAACGTCAATGAATTTGTCTTGCTCTTCCTTTAAGGTGGAAACTTTTTCTTGCATGGTGGAAACTTTTTCTTGCACGGTGGAAACTTTTTCTTGCACGGTGGAAACTTTTTCTTGCACGGTGGAAACTTTTTCTTCAACTTCATTTCTCACTGTCTTAAGATCTTCTCTGACATCCAAAATATCCGCCTTCATTGATTGAAGAACACTCTCTGTGCGCTCTATAAATCTATCAACGGACGCAGAAGATGATTCTTGCTTGGATGCTAAAGCTTTAATATCCGATGATGTCGCTTCTTGGCTGGCGGTGATTGCGGCGGCGAGTTCGGCATTCGTCGTTTCTTGGCGGGCTTGACCGGCGGCAATCGTAGCGGAAAGTTCGGCTGCGGTGGTTTCTTGGCAGGCTTTCATTTCGGATTTTATTTCGGCGGCAGTGCATTCTTGTTGGGCCTTCATTCCAGCAATCATTTCCATCAACTGCTTCATTTGGTCTTCCATCATTCCTCTAGTTGTCGGCATTCAAAATTACGAGATCCCACTTCTGACACCACTGTTATGAATTTTCCCACTGAGGCAATGATGGCACAGTTTTCACGGTTTAAAAATATTTATTCTCTCTTCCGAAAACTCACAAAATTTATTCACAGGCAACAGTTTAATTACTCTCAAGCTTCAACACAAGCTTCAACAAAAATAACTTCGAATTCAGCGATTATACAAGCTCACTCCAATAGGTAAATAAAGCGATCAGCTTTCAACGAACTCCGAAGTCAATCTGAAAACTTTCCCGTTCTCCAGTCCTTTATATACAAGCGCGTGAGACATTCTCGAAATTTCCAGCCAATTTATCGGAAACGAAATATCTCGAAACTTCTCGATTACTTTAGGTGTTGCCACCTTTTTTCTAACTTGTATAATCGCTATTAATTACTAAATAAAATAGGATAAAAATAAATTACAATAGAATTTTGAAATAATACGTCACTATTTACAATATATACAGACAATTTGTGCAACAATATATATATATATTATATATATATATATATATATATATATATATATATATATATTTCAAAGAATTTTTTCCAATCAATATGTATATTTAAATACTGAAACTTATTCACTTCAATAAATGTATGTTTAAGTTATAAAACTTGTCGTATGTATTGAAAAATTGTAACTTTTCGTCTTCGTATAAATCGATAACTTATACACTAGTTCTTCATCAATTAATCTTCTAAGTAAATCTTTCAAAGGTAAAAACATACCTATAGCTTTGCATTTGTAAGAAGTTAAATTGTACATGTTTCTCGTGAAATTAAAATTTTATATGTTTTTCATGAAAATATATAAAATTTTGTAACTTTCACATGAAACATGTACAATTTAACTTGTTACAAATGCAAAGCTATAGGTATGTTTTTACCTTTGAAAGATTTACTTAGAAGATTAATTGATGAAGAACTAGTGTATAAGTTATCGATTTATACGAAGACGAAAAGTTACAATTTTTCAATACATACGACAAGTTTTATAACTTAAACATACATTTATTGAAGTGAATAAGTTTCAGTATTTAAATATACATATTGATTGGAAAAAATTCTTTGAAATATATATATATATATATATATATATATATATATATATATATATATATATATATATATATATATATATATATATATATATATATATATATATATATATATATATATATATATATATATATATATATATATATATATATATATATATATATAATATATATATATATTGTTGCACAAATTGTCTGTATATATTGTAAATAGTGACGTATTATTTCAAAATTCTATTGTAATTTATTTTTATCCTATTTTATTTAGTAATTAATAGCGATTATACAAGTTAGAAAAAAGGTGGCAACACCTAAAGTAATCGAGAAGTTTCGAGATATTTCGTTTCCGATAAATTGGCTGGAAATTTCGAGAATGTCTCACGCGCTTGTATATAAAGGACTGGAGAACGGGAAAGTTTTCAGATTGACTTCGGAGTTCGTTGAAAGCTGATCGCTTTATTTACCTATTGGAGTGAGCTTGTATAATCGCTGAATTCGAAGTTATTTTTGTTGAAGCTTGTGTTGAAGCTTGAGAGTAATTAAACTGTTGCCTGTGAATAAATTTTGTGAGTTTTCGGAAGAGAGAATAAATATTTTTAAACCGTGAAAACTGTGCCATCATTGCCTCAGTGGGAAAATTCATAACAGTGGTGTCAGAAGTGGGATCTCGTAATTTTGAATGCCGACAACTAGAGGAATGATGGAAGACCAAATGAAGCAGTTGATGGAAATGATTGCTGGAATGAAGGCCCAACAAGAATGCACTGCCGCCGAAATAAAATCCGAAATGAAAGCCTGCCAAGAAACCACCGCAGCCGAACTTTCCGCTACGATTGCCGCCGGTCAAGCCCGCCAAGAAACGACGAATGCCGAACTCGCCGCCGCAATCACCGCCAGCCAAGAAGCGACATCATCGGATATTAAAGCTTTAGCATCCAAGCAAGAATCATCTTCTGCGTCCGTTGATAGATTTATAGAGCGCACAGAGAGTGTTCTTCAATCAATGAAGGCGGATATTTTGGATGTCAGAGAAGATCTTAAGACAGTGAGAAATGAAGTTGAAGAAAAAGTTTCCACCGTGCAAGAAAAAGTTTCCACCGTGCAAGAAAAAGTTTCCACCGTGCAAGAAAAAGTTTCCACCATGCAAGAAAAAGTTTCCACCTTAAAGGAAGAGCAAGACAAATTCATTGACGTTGTAGAAGAAAGGTTGCGAAAAATGGAAACGCGTGAAGCTGTGGCCATAGCGTCACCTAATTGGGATAACGCTTCCATCCCCTTTATGGCGCCGCGCTCTAACATCAAAGTGGCCACTTTTGATGGGAGGTCGTCTTGGCGCGTTTATCAAACGCAGTTTGAAATGATTGCTTCTGCGAATGGTTGGGACGATACTTCGAAAGCATTCCATCTCGCGGCATCTCTTCGAGGTGAAGCTGCTGACATTTTACAAACACTACCTGAAGAGAAGCGGGGAGAATTCGTGGCGCTGGCGAGTGCGTTGGAGCTAAGGTTTGGTGAGCAGCATCTTAAGGATTACAACAGACTGCAACTGAAAGTGAGACAGCAGAAGGCCAATGAAACTCTTCAAGAATTGGCGTCGGATATAGAAAGACTGTCGCTCCTCGCATTCCCAGACTGTCCCTCGGACGTACGAGATAACCTGTCTTATTTCGTGGATGCCATCAAAGATCCCGACATACAGCAAGCTACCAGGATGTCCGACAGCAAAGATCTGAAATCCACCCTCGTCTATGCCATGAGAGTAGAGGCGGCACAACAAGCTTCTAGAAAAGATCGGCGTTTCGTACGTGGAGCATTGGCAGACGATTCCTCTGAACTTTTCACGAAGAAGTTTCAAGAACTGGAAAACAAGATGGAGCGAATTATGAGAAATATTCCTGGCTCGAAGGATCGAAAAACTAGAGTGGTTTGTTGGCTCTGCAACCGGGAAGGACATTTCAGACGTAATTGCCCTGAATTGGACAGGAGAGGGGACAGACCCTCGTCCGAGCCTCAGCAGTTAAACTAAAGAGCGGCTATCTCGCGAGGCGGAGGTCGCCGTGTAGAGCAGGTGGTGCCCCACTCAGCCTCTATCACATCTCATCCCTTCAAGGAGGAAACCATGGTTTATTCGTGGAGGGCAAGATCAATGGAACTCCCTGTCGTCTAATAGTTGACTCAGGGGCAAATGTAACCATCTTACGGACGGATGTAGCCCGGCGCCTGGACAGCCAACCTCTTTACACGGCGCCTTCAGTTTCACTACAGACTGTGACTGGTGACAAAATTTCTGTGCATGGGAAATTAAATGTCAACATATCTTTTGGATTTCACACCTACACTCACACCGTTTACGTCGCTGAAATTATTGACCCATGTATTCTTGGATTGGACTTTTTAAAGAGAAATGGAATTACTTTGAATTTCGAGAAAGGCGAGCTTCAAACGGGGAAAGAAGAAGTTCCATTGTTCGGTTTGGACTCGGAAGAGCCGTGTGCATATCGAATAGTAGCTCTTGAAGACATCACCATCCCCTCCATGACAGATTTGGTTGTAAAAGGTTCAACAGAGCTCCCGAAGGCCTTCCGATTTGGAGTAACGGACTTCCCATCATCGAATAGCGTCCCGAAAGGAGTGCTTGTAGGAGCGACGCTTGTGGATCTCTCTCAAGAGGTGGTGCATGTGAGGATGGCCAACATCGGTGATTCTAAGAGAGTTTTCAAGAAAGGAGAAGAAATTGCCACCTGCACACCTGTTACAAGCATCGAACGAGGATCGAAGGAGCTTCCGACTGCACCACCCGCGGATTTAGTGGACCAGCTTCTCGAAGACTCTCGGTTGGAAAGAAGGCAAGAGAAGATTGTCGGAAACCTTATAAAAGAATTTCAAGACATTTTCTCCATGTCATCGAAAGATGTAGGAAGAACAGAGCTTACTCAACATCGAATCGATACTGGGACCCATTTACCTATTAAACAGCATCCTCGAAGACTTCCTTTCGCAAAACAAGAGGAGGTCGGGAAACTGTTACAGGAAATGGAAGATAATAGAGTTATCGAACCCTCCTCAAGTCCATGGGCCTCTCCAATCGTACTCGTTCGAAAGAAGGATGGTTCCACCAGGTTTTGTGTGGATTACCGGAAGCTGAACGAAATTACGAAAAAGGACAGCTACCCTCTGCCAAGAATCGATGACACTTTGGACACTCTATCGGGGAACCAGTGGTTTTCGACTTTGGATTTGAAGAGTGGATACTGGCAAGTGGAGATACATCCCGACGATCGTGAGAAGACTGCCTTCACTACCGGCCAAGGATTATGGCAGTTTCAAGTTATGCCGTTTGGCTTGTGTAATGCACCGGCTACGTTCGAGCGACTAATGGAGACTGTGCTTAGAGGACTTTCCTACGAGACCTGTCTGGTATATTTGGACGATATCATTATCACCGGGCGGAGTTTTGATCAACACTTGCAAAATGTGAAGAACGTGTTCTTGAAGCTTAGGGAAGCCCACTTGAAACTTAGCCCATCAAAATGTAAGCTCTTTAGGCGGAAAGTCAGTTATCTCGGACACATCATCTCATCCGATGGAGTAAGCACAGATCCAGCCAAGATCCATGCTGTGCAAATTTGGTCTCGACCGCAAGACGTTCATCAATTGCGAAGCTTCCTAGGCCTGTGCACGTATTACCGTAAATTCGTGAAAGGTTTCTCCAAGATCGCCAGACCCTTGCATCGACTAACAGAGAGCAAGCAGAAGTTCCTATGGACTGCCGACTGTGACGACTCCTTCAATCAACTGAAGAACGCTTTAACATCCGCGCCTGTTTTGTCTTTTCCCGATGTTAACAAGGACTTTATTTTGGATACAGATGCCAGCAATGAGGGAGTGGGTGCCGTTCTTTCCCAGGAAATTGAAGGACAGGAGAAAGTCATCGCTTATTTTAGTAAGAGCCTGTCAAGATCCGAGCGGAACTACTGCGTCACAAGAAAGGAGTTACTGGCAATAGTAAAAGCCGTTGAGCACTTTCATCATTACTTGTACGGCCGAAAATTCCTTTTAAGAACTGATCATGCGTCTCTGACTTGGTTGCTGAATTTCAAGAATACAGAGGGACAAATAGCAAGGTGGATCCAGCGCCTGCAGGAATACGACATGGATATCCATCACAGAAAAGGAACGTTCCATGGGAATGCAGACGCTCTTTCTAGAAGACCATGTCCGGAGAACTGTCGATTTTGTTCCAATGCCGAGTCTAAGTTTGGGGTTAACACATCGGCCGTTCGGAAAATAATTTCCAAGTCAACTACTTCAGACGTGGATCCTTGGAGTGATCAGAATGTCCGCAAAAGTCAGGTCGAAGATCAGGACTTGAAACCTCTCATTGAATTCCTGGAAGCGGCTACCGGAAAACCCAGTTGGCAGGAAATTGCATGCTATAGCCCAACAATGAAGAGATATTGGGCTATGTGGGACTCTTTGCACTTGAAGAATGGAGTACTCTACCGTCGATGGGAGTCCGATGACGGCAAAAGCTTCCGGTGGCAATTAATCCTTCCAAGTTCTAGAGTTACGAACGTTCTAGAAGAACTTCACAGCAGTTCTACTGGATGACATTTTGGTGTCACGAAAACTCTTCAGAAAGTCAGGGAAAGATTCTTCTGGGACAAAGCAAAATCCGACGTGGAGAAGTGGTGCAAGTCCTGTGATGCATGCAATTCGCGGAAGGGACCGAAGACCCGAACTCGTGGAAAGTTGCAACGTTACAACGTAGGAGCACCATTCGAAAGAATTGCTTTGGACGTCTTAGGCCCCCTACCTCACACAACTAATGGCAACAAATACATCCTAGTTGTCATGGACTACTTTAGCAAGTGGCCAGAAGCATACGCGATTCCGGACCAGGAAGCCACAACCGTAGCAGAAGTCCTCGTACGGAATTGGATCTCCCGATTTGGCGTACCCCTGCTGATACATTCCGATCAGGGGACGAACTTCAACTCTGCCGTCTTCACTGGGCTGTGTGACTTGCTCGACATGGAAAAGACTCGTACAACTCCCCTGCACCCACAATCCGATGGAATGGTTGAACGATTTAATAGAACGATTCTGAATCATCTCTCCTTGTTTGTTTCCAAGAACCAGCAAGATTGGGATCAGAAACTTCCATTGTTCCTTTTGGCCTACAGAAGTGCTACTCACGAGACCACCGGATATACACCATCTCAAATGATTTTCGGAAGAGACCTTAGACTACCCTGCGACCTCCTCTTTGGACGACCACCGGACACCCCTTCCTCGCCTGTCCAGTATCTAGATGATCTCCAGGCACGTTTGGAAGCCGTACATCGGTTCGCCAGAGAAAGAATCAACATCATGACGGAGCGCATGAAGGTCCGCTACGATGCCAAGGCCACGGAACGTTCATTCCAGGAAGGTGACAAGGTGTGGTTATGGAATCCTAAACGTCGGAAAGGACTCTCCCCTAAGCTCCAGACGAACTGGGAAGGGCCGTATGTGGTCCTTAAGAAGATCAACGACGTCGTGGTAAGGATTCAACGGACACCCTCCTGTAAACCTAGAGTTGTACATAACAATAGACTAGCCCCATATTATAGTAGAAGTGATTGAATTGTCTTTCCTCTTAAGGACTTCACTGCCCGGGACGTGCAGTCTTTAAGAAGGGGGAAATGTTGCACAAATTGTCTGTATATATTGTAAATAGTGACGTATTATTTCAAAATTCTATTGTAATTTATTTTTATCCTATTTTATTTAGTAATTAATAGCGATTATACAAGTTAGAAAAAAGGTGGCAACACCTAAAGTAATCGAGAAGTTTCGAGATATTTCGTTTCCGATAAATTGGCTGGAAATTTCGAGAATGTCTTACGCGCTTGTATATAAAGGACTGGAGAACGGGAAAGTTTTCAGATTGACTTCGGAGTTCGTTGAAAGCTGATCGCTTTATTTACCTATTGGAGTGAGCTTGTATAATCGCTGAATTCGAAGTTATTTTTGTTGAAGCTTGTGTTGAAGCTTGAGAGTAATTAAACTGTTGCCTGTGAATAAATTTTGTGAGTTTTCGGAAGAGAGAATAAATATTTTTAAACCGTGAAAACTGTGCCATCATTGCCTCAGTGGGAAAATTCATAACAATATATATATATATATATATATATATATATATATATATATATATATATATATATCTAAAAAAAAAACTTTAAGTGTAAATTGAAATTTTTATAAGTTTTTCAACAGTGACTTATTAATATTTAGAAAGAGGTCGGATATCTTCAGCTATTCTACACCTGATTGGACAACACTTATAATGTGTACGAGAAAAAAAAAATTCAATTACTAGATGAGAAAAATTTCCTTGTAGGAATCAATGAAATTGGATAGTTATACTTTGGTTCGAAACAATTTTCGTTTCACGCATATGATTTGTTGCTAAGTTGAAATAAATACACTTTAAATCAATGCTTAGTATCTTTTCTTTTATTCTTACTATGATCATTCTTATATTGAAGGATGATTTTTCGAAAGTCAATATATTTGAAAAATAAATATATCTATATTGTAACATATAAAGTTGAAGTTACGTGGAATACTATTGGAATTAGCATTAGAAATTAAATCACTCAATTTATTCATGGGATATTGTCCATCACGTGAATATCTCCCCGCAACATTGGTTGCTCTTATCGGTATATGATTACGCATGTTTCGTGATCTTAACGTATGTCAATGTGTTATTTTTTTTATATGTGAAAAAAGGAAACTTTTCCACATATATTGATAATTTTCATGTTTATTCAGTTTGTGGTTGTTTTTCATGTTATTCAGTTTGATACCAACTGAGATGACATAATATAAATTGTTAAATGTGCTATAGTTTTAATATATGTGTTCCCACTTAAAAGCATGTTTGATTTTAAATTTTGTTTAAACTTTCTCCTAAAAAATTTTATAGCGGACCTCAGCGCATTTTTTTTTTATTTTTTTATTTCTGATAAAGTACTTCGAAACATTCACATCTTTCAATGTTGTATCTTCTATATTTCCAGTAAAACTTCTCACATTATACTTAAATTTCAAGAAATTTGCTATGTCTAAGTTTGGTATTTTTTTTTTAATGTATAGATATTTCATCATTGTCATTCTATGATAAGATATCAAGTTGGTTCTTAATAAACAAGAGTGTATTTTCTTGTCATAAGCAAGAAAAACGAAGTTAATATAAGTCAATGATAATTCTCATTTATGAATTTCTTGTCGTCTTTAACTTTTTTCAACACATTTCACTCAACTTCTATTTTCACTTCATCTATCACTTTGTCATACTTCTTTACAGTTATAGTATGTATCAGTTCAAGTCACTGTTTAAATTTACGTGATTGATTTATTCACTTCACTCAATCTCTTAGGTCATAATAATTTCATTAAATTTATAAGATTCAACAAAAAAAAAACCTACTCATTACATATAAACTTAATATTATTGCACTGGGAAGAACTATAGAAATTTGGACAATAAAAATCTATTACAACAGCTAATAAATTCAATTTTCGACAAGCATGATAGGATATAAAAATTGTATTTTTTTGTTTTTCTGCTAAAGTTTAAGTTCTCTGTTAGACAATAAAACGTTTGCCTAGAATAAAATCATAAATTATTCATCATTTATGTACCAACAGTAAAATTATCATTTATATTTTTGTAGATTTTTCTTTTTAACATGATAATGTCTTACATGTAAAGTTTATTTAATAGTAATTTCCGACTTGAAAATGTAGATAGCATTTATTTTCGATGAGTTTGATTTCAACTGACAAATATATTTCAACATTCGAAGCATATGCGAGTTATGTGAATAAACCATATGCAACTTAGCTAAATTTAAGTAATTAAGTTGTGAAGTTTTATCTTTGCCATAGAAAATATATTTATTTTTACTGATTTTTGTTAAGTGCTAAGACGATCTTTTACAAAGTATGTCTTCTTGCAACATGAGAAAAGATGCGAAATGATAAGGACTTCTCTGGTATGCTTTCAATTCCTTGAGAAATACATTTAGCTTAACTACAAGACTTGTTCCTATTCTGAAGTATGCTATTTCCTATCGTAATTTATAATTTTACATGATACTTGGTTTAAAAGTTGAAAAAGTTTGCACAAAGTTCCTATGTAAGTTCTGCTTCACTGAAAAGTTATCGGTCACAAGCAATAAAAATTTCACTTTGTTTGACTAATGTTATGTATGTGTTAATTATCATGAGTAATATCAGTTTTATTTGTGTCTTTCGAAAGCGAGCATTCATAAATTTAAAAGGATATTTCAAACTATTTTCAAAATATAAGTATCTTTTACAAGTTTTTTCCGGAATGAACTTTGCTCAGTTATATTAATATTGAATATTCGTCTTACAAAATAAGCCTCTTGTAAAACACATTCCGTTTCAGTTTTTCTGAAATTTATGTATAAGTTATTTAGAAATTATGGATGGAAGTTAAAAATCTCTATATTAGTGATATATTGTCAGCACCTCTCAAATAATAATAAAAAAAAAAAAATTCACGTATAATTTAGTTTGTCCAGATGATGTTCAATTTTACGTAGTAACAAACTCTACATTTTTCAAATTTATGCTAGTTTTTCACAAGAAAAAAAAAATATTCTTTAAGTTTGCCTAGCAAACTTTTTTCAGTATTTAAATTTTCTAGTATATTCCATCACATGAGTAGTTAACTATTTCCACTAAGGAAAATATCTTATTATTTTAGTTTGTTTGAATGATGTTAGATTTTTATGTTTCTGATTGGTGATTTGCATATAATCTTTTAAAAACTTTACACAATTCGTAACATATATGTTAGAAATAATAGTACATCGCATCTGAGATTGAACAAATTTATAACTAATATCATGTAAAGAAGGTTAAATTTTAAAAACATGTCATTGAATATGAGTGTTACCATGAAAAAAGTTAACTAAGTTACTTGTGATTTCCTTTCAGAGTATAAAAAGTTATGTAGTTTACATATAATTCGCAAGTTTCTTTTAAATTATCTTAAGATGTTTTAGAAGTCTTGCAGGCGATTTTCAAAACTTGAATGCATATCTACAATGTATTTAATATCTACAATTTATTTAATATTTTCCCCCAATTCACCTTTCTTAGATTGATAAGTAAAATAATCCTTAGTCAGCATTTATTGCACGAGTTAATATGACACCTTAACGTATATTATTACAAAGTAAATTGTCTAAGTCTTTCTTGAAGTAAAATAAATTTCCAACTTGTATTGATTTTCCGATTGAAAAGTAGAGGTGAAATTTTTTCTTTGGAGTATCTATAACTAATATTTATTTTAAATCTCTTACTATTTTTCTTCTATGTAACAATTTTGTTAAGTTTTACCCGTATTGTAGCATATAATCCCACTGAGTTTGAACAATATTCAATGTTTTAAATAATAGAAAAGTTTTCAAGTAGAAATGATCTTAAATTCTCCAAGTGAATCATACTTTTTGGAAGAAAGTCCATGCGAATTCTACCTTCACTCACTAATGTGTCTTGGAAATCCACTTCATTCATTCCAAGTTTTCACAAACATTTCATTATGAAAACGGCAAAGTAGGAAAACGATAATCTCAAAGACCTGCTGACACATCACAGCATCACCCGCTGCTTGCGCGTCGATGCTGTTGTTCTTGCTGTACAAATCTCCCGACCTGTTCCAACAAGTTTTAGCGTGACTCATCCTCCGATCTAAAAATGCGGCGAATGGCGTATCACCTACCGCTACCCTGATTGGCTAATTACCGCCACCTGCTTATCTTCCCATTTAAAGATGTGAATTTTATATGTAAAGTGAATTTTTACGCTAATGCTTAAATTCTTTGCTATAGAAAGTTCAAGTATGTTAGTTTTTTCTCTTATATGTTACATTTTAAACACATGATACGAAATTTTTACGTTATGTTTATCTTAGAAATTTTAAGTATATATTTTTTTTTTCTTATTTAACATTAGCCTAAGAGTTTAATTGTATATGAAGAGTAAATTGTCACGTTAAAGTTTAAGGATATGATATTTTTGTGATATAAATTTTCGTGTAAAGGTTAAAATTCTTTATCTTTGAAATTTTTATTCTGTTAAATTTCCCATTATTTAACATTAACCTAAGAAAATAATTGTGTATGAAAATGTCGCGTATTGTTTAAATTGTTGTCGAAGAAAGTTTAAGTATGTTATTTTTTTTCTTCTCTAATTTAGCATTATTCTTACACATTTTAAAGATAAAAATTTTATGCGTGAAATAAATTTTCGCATATTGTTTCAATTCCTTACCTTATAAATTTTTAGTATTTCTTTTTCTCTAATTTAGCGTTATTCTTACACATTTGAGACATAATTTTTATATGTGTGGTAAATTTTGGCGTATTATTTAAATTATTTGCCTTATAAATTTTTAGAGCTTCTTTTTTTTCTTATTTATCGTTGATATAAGAGTATGCTAATTCTTCTTACACGTCACATATTAAAGTCGTGATTTTTATATGTGAAGAAAAAATTTTACGTTAATGTCAAAGTTATTTGTCGTACAAAGTTTAAGTATGTTACTTTTTTCTCTTATTTAGTGATATTCTTACACATTTTAAAGACATGATGTTTATTCGTAAAGTAAATTTTCACGTTCACTTTTGAATTCTTAGTTGTAAGATGTTCAAGTATGTTACTTTTTCTCTCTTATTTATGCATTAGAGTATCCAAAAATCAGAAAAATTGTTCAAACAAAGTTGAGACGAAATGTAAAACCACCTAAAAAGTGGGAAAATTTATGATTCAATAAAGTGATATTGCTTTAACATTTTTTGTTCTATTATTTCACATAAGAAAATCACACACAAATTTCCATTGAATAATTTTTATTTACAATTTCAAATAATCTTTCAAAGCACCATATGATATACATTTAAAGAAATCTTCATTAAAGAATTGTATGACATTTTTACATTGTAAGGTTTCAATCACATTTTTAACATTAAGTACAAGAATAGCATCGTCTCCAACACACCAAGACTTATCTTGCAATGAAGTAGTTATACAGACATGATTTCCTTGTGAGGGGTCACCAATAGCACAAGCATCACAGCGAAACAATTTTAAAACATTACTTTCTATTTCACATCGAAAAGCAGAAACATATTCATGAAATAAGTCTATATTGGGAGGTATATTTACATTTTGAACACAATGATTAAGAATTTCAACTCGTAGTAAATTTATAAGAGACTCCTTGATGGTTTCACATATTTCATGCATGAGATCTCTAATTTTAGCAAGATTATTTTCATTTACTTTTAAGGAACTTTCCTTAAGTTTAAGATAAAAGAGTTGTTTTAAAACTAACTCACCCTTATGTGATAGAACCAGAAGTTGATTGTTACACACAACGCTACTAGCTGCGTATTTCGTGTTCACGTGTAAGAGTTTGTTATAAAAGTCCTGAAAGGTATCCATGATCATCATAATTTTCTGAGTACTTCCTTGACTATTATGTTGAGACATGTGGATGAAAAGACGAGAGTCATATTGACAGGGCTGCCACTGACTGTAAGCTTTGAAAATAGTTGCTTTAATAGCCTCAGATGTTAAAAATAGTAGCCAAAATAGTAGTCTCATACATTGAAAATAGTAGTCTCAGACGTTGAAAATAGTAGCCTCACTTTTCATAAGATCGGAATAAAACTGTTGATTTACATGAAACACGTAAACCCAGAAACACTCTTCTTTCGATTCAAAATAGTGTCTAAAACATTCCATTCCATACGGTAAAAGGCATGTGTCTTGGGGGAGGCGCTGTCATATTTATATATTGCGATGGAAGTTGGCAACTCAACCTTACTCCCATACAGCACCTAAGATAAAAAAAAAAACTAAACTTCACGCAAAAACGAAGGTAAAAATCAATTGAAAAAACAAGATAATTTTTTTTTTAACTTCCAAAGTCAAGCAACTCTTTTTAGAAAAACAAGTACCATGCTTAAACAATTATACTATATATTGGCAATGGCAATCGAATTTCTTTAGGGCCAGTTTTTAAATTTTTAACAGAATGGCTACAAAATTTGCGAAACAAAATTCCCTGATTTCTAGAAAATTCCCTGATGTGCATCTCTGTCGATGTTATCATTTAACAAAAAAAAAAATAAAAAAATAATGGGAAATTTAAAAATATATACATTTGACTATATAGAATTACATTTATATATCAAAATATAATTGCAACAAAATTTAAGTTTAAGCTAAAAATCGAAACAAGCATCTTTAGAGCACGAAAAAGAATGGAAAACATCAAGAAAAAAATACAAAATTCACATAAACCAATTTACAAACTATACACATACTTGCTATCTTCAAGAAAAGCAAAAGTAATAGTACAATATTTTTCTTTTTAATTAAAAAAAAAAAAAAAAAAAAAAAAAAACATGTTATTTTCTTTAATATATGTTATAGGCTGTATCCTGTTAATAACATAAATTTTAAACAGTGTCCTAAATATTTACTAAACTTGGGCATGCATGAGCATGAAACTTAAATAATCAGCATTTTGCTATTCAGTCACAAATTTCACTAGGTACATATATTTTATGAAAAATTATGTGTTTTGATTTTGAAGTTAAAAAAAACACATCTTAACCACAAAAGTACATATTAAATGAGGTAAAAAATCGTTTTCATAAAACATGACAAGCACAGTATTTGGCAGGGGGGGGGGGGGATGTAATAACTTTTTTTAAAAATTCCATGACCCTTTGTTGGAATGTATGCAGTAGAGCATTCAGATTCTTTTTTAATTTTTTGGAGGGGTAGGAGGATACTTTCATTCTTTGTTTGATTTATATTAAACATATAAATCAAAAACACAAATCATTTTCAATTAATTACGTTAAATAAAATGTCAAAGTTTAGGGAAAAAAAAAGTACAGGATTTAACCCATTTTGCTTATGAATGCCTATAGATTTGTTGCACATCTATAATACAGTGTTGTAAAGGGTTAATAAAAACGAAAAATATGATGGAATCAATTTGAAATATTAAGGAATTTAGGGTTCCAATATATTCTAATGATAAAAAACACAAGATAAAAGGAACAATAATCATGTCTGTAAAGGATGCAGTCAGATTTAAGTTGGAGGATTTTTTTAAACAATAAATCTACTGGTGGTCGCGCTTCTAAATAATAGGATTACTAAAAATCTAACCGATATAATACGTAAATAATTAGGGTTCTAATATATTCTGTTGATAAAAAACACAAGGCAAGAAGAAAAAAAATCATGTCTGTAAAGGATGCAAGCAGATTGAAGTTTGCAGATTTTTTTAACAATAAGACACTGGCGGACGCGAAGTTATAGGATAACCAAAAATAACAGAAATAATGTGTAAGTTCCAAACATAACAATGATTTCAGAAAGTAAAAAAAAAAAAAAAAAAAAAAAAAAAAAGCACGGAACATGAACTTGTGGTTGTAGGCCAAGGAGGGGGGATTGGCTGGCTTAGCTGCCGAGAGTAGAAAAAGTTCGGAAACTTCGTACACCCAAATCGATTGCCAACTATAAAAACTATATATATATATATATATATATATATATATATATATATATATATATATATATATATATATATATATATATATATATGTGTGTGTGTGTGTGTGACACGAGTCGGGACAGATGTCCTCACCTACTCGGGGTACGTGAGAAGAGAAACTCGAAAATTTCAATATTCCCTGATTAAAGAGTAATTTTACGAAATTCCTCGACATTTCCCTGAATTCCCGGTTCTGTCACCACCCTGTTTAAGCTACATTCAAAGTAATTAAATAAATTGCTTAAAAATTTAAATTATTCATAAATTTAGCTACAACAATGAAATTCTAATCATTCTGCATTGATTGACCTACACGGCGAAATCGTTCATCACAAAGGCACAAATCTCGGACATAACGTCTAATAACATCAATAATGTCCATACTATGTCACTTTCTTCCGGCATTTAGGGCAAATTCCACAAATTCATTTTTGTTTAGAGTAACTAAAGCTAAATAATTTGATATTTGAGAATATAATTGTGTATGCTGTTGCCTTGCACGGCGAAAGATAAAACATTGAAACCTAACAGGTAGACAAAAATGACCGCGGTTGCCGCCAAAAACAACAATCTTGCGTGAAGTTACTATCGTCGGACTAAAGAAGTGACCACTCTACCAGCGAATATGAACAGTTTCGCTGGTAGAGTGGTAACCCCCTTAAAAAAAATCACCATTTTGATAAAATTGTCAGTACCTTAGTGCCGTTTTTTTCCGTCCTGCTATCGGACAATATCCAATTTTTAAAAAAATAGTCGCCTGAGCCCAAAAATAGTTGAAGGTTTTGCACAAAATAGTCGCTTTGGGCCCTTTTTTCATTGAAATAGTTGCCATAGTCGCCTGGCCACAAAAATAGTCGCTTTAGTAGCCTTTTTAGTCGCCTGTGGCAGCCCTGTATTGATGAAGGGACACTATGAAACCAAATCCAAGGTTCCATTCCTTGAGGCATCCACTGGTTTTCTTTACAGAGGCATAAAGGCGAGTCATCCAGTCGTCATCGGGAATTGTTTCTTCTTCGACGATCATTTCATCCGATGGTCTCTTCCGAGAAAAGGACTTGTGGGGATACTCTACAATATCTTGCGGTCTCTCTACGATGTTCCGGAAGGTGATACTGATTCTCGGCTCCGTCACAGCAGGCTCGGCTGAAATTTCATGGGTCCAGAACTTATTGGTGGGTGGCTTCATGAGAAGGAGAGATCCACTTGGCAACGGAACTTTGTTGGGCTGGAAATCAGGACGGGCAAACTGCATGGTTCTGATAGCTCCGAGACTTAGGGTTGGAATAGTGAAGTCTGGATCCAAGTCTTTTTCGCTGTCTTTATGAGCTCCAATCTTGGCATTTCCATCTGTATAGTAGTTGAGAAGGGCATAGTTGTATTCTTGTCCAGTCTTGTTTTCAACATCCTTCTTAATATCAAGCAGTAAAGAGGTCCACGGCTTGGCAAAGACGCAAGTTCCGGAAAAGGCATAGTTCACGCCAGTATCACCAAAACCGAGCACTTTCCTTTGAGGCGTGTAACTTTTTCTATTAAAGTTTAATTGCAGATTCTCAAACTCATAGTTCAACAATTCATGCAACAACTGCTGTGATTTAGCTGCATCGTAAAAACTTTCAACGAGCTCAATATGTAAATCAGACGACATTTTCACTTCAAACTAATAAGCACAACTTCGAAGAAACAGCAAACGCACCTTCACTTGACAAAATCAGGAGAGAAATGGGGTCCTCGTTGAATACAAGTCCGTGAGTGACGCAGCTCATCCCTTCTGATTGGCTGGCAGTCAAAACAACGCCCTCTAGCGTGAAACCTGATTGGTTAGTCTTCCCCTAACACCTATCCATCTTTATCGCCATGCAATATCCTGTCCCCAGCTGTTCAGACAGAATGAGTCATCCGATTAACACCTGCTCGTATCTTGTTTAAACCTCTCACAAGATGTTGCCATACCTTAAATGCTAAATCTTAACATAGAATGACGTCATATTCACTGTGACGTCACTACTAAAAATATCTATAACTCTAAGTTATTCGTTTAGAAGCAGCCCTAGAACAACTCAACTTCCAGTGACGTCATCGTCCCCTCGACCCATCCGGCATCCCTCCTTAAAACTATATCAGGGTGTTGCCACACTTAAAAAGTTAAACTTTAACATATTCTCTCTATGACGTCATTCCCACAGTGATGTCATACAATTAGAGCCTATCACTATTACGTTTTCGTTTAGAGGCAGCATAAATACAACTCAACTCCTCCTTAAAATTATGTCTCAAGATGTAAGGTGTTGCCATCTAACTAAACTGTAAAATAAAACAAGTTATGACGTCATACCCGCTGTGACGTCACGCAATAAAAGCCTATCACTCTAAGTTATTCACTTAGAAGCAGCCCTAGAACAACTCAACTCCGTCTGTTAGATAAACCGAAACTAAAAAAGTGTTGCCACCACTCAAAACTTTGATATAAAACACATTATGACGTCATTCCCACTGTGACGTCATAAACAAACTGCTTATAACGAAACCGAAACTAAAACAACAACAGGAGGGGAACAACTCAACTCCACTTCCGGTCACATGCCTTCATGTGACGCCATATCCGGTCACGCCCACTTCCGGTGACGTTATCGTCCCATCCCGCCATGGCTCAGGACTGTCCTTTTCTAACTACTTAGATTCCTGTTAAACCTGCATATATGAAATTGTTAGAAATTATCTTCATACAATATATTATCTGTGGGATTGTAACAATTGAGTAAAATTCGAGATATTTAGGAAATGTATAAAAAAAAAACTTTTTTATAAAACTTTGTAGACCTTTTGTAATAATTTATTCATTTATTTTTGGAGGAACTTGCTACACTTTAACGGCTTTAATGTTAAGAGTAGTCATATTTCTTTATAGTGCTAGTAAAAAAATTAAAATCAGATTCTTAGAGATTTTTTCAAAAATTACTTCTTCATTATTCAAGAAGCAGTTCAAGGATATACTATATCAAAAAATAAAAAAAGAAGCAAAATGGAAAAAGAAGGCGAATATGATGAAATGGTATGCATCTGATAAACCAATTTCCACGATATTTCAATGGTAATACGATTAATACAAAAACGTGTTTCTATTTTTGGGATTTTCTTTTTGCTAAATAATATGAACAAACAAATTATTCCGATTGTTTGTAAGTGTAACGTTCTTAAAAAAATTCTCAAAATTGTATATAAGATCATGTTTCTAATTTTATAGGAAAAAGCGTTTACATACTTAATACGCGATAAGCAGACACTAATCATAATTTTTAAACAATAATTTAGGTTAAAATTTATTCCTCTATTGTATATTTATAAGATCGTAAAAGGAGAAGATATATATGATAAGAGTAGAGTTACTATACAGTTAGAGACTATACAGTTTCAATTTAAATTTATAACTTAACATACTAACCATTTAATTCATTAGAAAACTAGACAATTCGCATTTAATTCCCTGTACATTTTTTTTGTATTGAATTTTGTGAATATGATAATCTTCATTTCATAGCTGAAGTTGATTATTGGACGAAATTAAGGATAATGTTTTTTATTTAAATTTATTAGGTACTTGGTATCTCATTGGCCAAATGAAATCAACAGATTTTTGTAGGGAATTAATCTACTTACCATAACACTTACTAAATCTCTTGAATTTCGGACAATCATTACAGTCGCAACAGGTAACATATTGTTTGAGAAGAATTAAAAACAATTGTGTACATGCAGGTTTAACAGGAATCTAATGGAGTTTCAATTTCTTTACTTAATTCGTTCGAATGTCATCCTACAAGCATTAATTTCCCATGTTTATAAATATGACAAACACAAATGATAAGTGTTCCACTTCCCCATGTAAAGACACTTATTTAATCGCATATCAGTAAACTTGTAAATCCTAATTATAAAATATGGCGATTCTCCCACACATTTAACAAAGGAACAAGAATTAAATTTTCATAACTTAATTGTTTTAAAAACTAGATAATTTGCATTCAGTTCCCTGTACATATTTTTGCATTAGGTTGCTCTGTATAAGCTCAACGACTTGTTTTTTGCCCAACGGTTAATCAGGCCGGGATCTACAGCTTAACGTGGATTCCGAACCACAACGAAGATCAATGTTTAATCCAGGATTCGAAAGCGGCACCTTCGGCATGCGAGGCCAGAGCGCTAACCCCATAGCCATCAGGTGAAACTTTTGCTTAAGGTATCGCGAATATGGGAATCTCCACTTCACATCCATCAGACGATTATCGTGCGAAGTTAAGGATTTGCATTTAAATTTATAACTTGTCATCCCATAGCGGTCCCAAAATGAAACCAACAGATTTTTGTCGAGAGTTAAGGTACGAAGGGAAAAAAAAAAAAAAATCTTTTTTGAGATATTGAAAGTCAAGAGTCAAATTGTTTTACCTTAAAATTAAAATTTTTGAAAATTGGTGCAAGTAATACATAATAAGAAAGCCCAAATATTCAGCTTTTTTTTTTGCCACCAAAAGCAATGTTATATGATAATTAGGGTTAGTTGGTTGTTTTCAGATTATCTGGCGCCGTCAGCAAACACGAGGGCTATAATGCGTCGAAACATTCGGCATTAGACAAGCCAACATACATTTACAAACAACCATGCCTTACACGGGACTCGAACCCCTAACCTCGCAGTCCAGAAGCTAGCACGCTAACCACTATACCGTTTGATCGACTATGATGATTAGGGACACAATTATGTGCAAATTTGTAAAGCAAGAAATGCGAAATTTTGACTTTTTGGCCTTTGAAGCACCGTATTTCAGAAACCAAACGAGATTTTAACCTAATATTGGTAATTTTTCTTTTCACTAGGAATCCAACAAGTGAGCAAAATTTTATTGAAATTTGAAGGGGTGGGGTTGAAAATGCTACTTTTTTTGTGTTGATTTGACATGGAATGACCCGTATATATATTAGGGTCAACATGATTAATCAGATATTATTAATAATTAATGGTTATTAATATAGACCAAATAAAACGGTCAAAATGAATAACTTACAAGAATTTATCACATTGACTGGTTATTATTCATAATTTTCTAAAATGAATGGTAAATACAATTTTTTTTATGGTCCTAGCTTGAAATTTCCTTTACACAGGATATTTCGGCTGTTATAATTCCTAAGGAAAATGAAAAGTTATATAAACTAAGTACAAAACATGGGTAAACAAAGAAAGATTTTACTGTACTAAACACCACTTAAGCTCCTTTTGAAAAAAAACAATTTGGTTAAAATATAATACATGACATTTATAATGCAATTTCTTTTTTTTTTTTCTTTTTTGTAAAAACATAATACAGTGTGTCCACAAAATACAGGAAAAAAAGTTTCCCGATAAATTAAAAAAAAAAAAAAATCCTTGATTTTACAGCACACTTTTTTTTTCTTTTTCAAATTTCTCCAACTTTTCCATTTGTGTAGACACTCTGATCAAATAAAAAATGTATGCTACAAAAATATGCCAATTTTTTTAAAATTAGTTTCGGTGGCAATGAAAAGTTTATATTCTGTAACACAGGGATGAGTTTGGTAAAAAATCAAAAAGCTGAAAACAAAACTCCAAACGTTTTATGCTTAAAACACATTTTAAGCTATACTTAAAAAAATTGTGGTTTTTCATGAGCGTTTATAACACTGCACCTTCTCTGTCTGTCCGTGAGAAAAATAGTTCAAAATAGAGGCACTTAGAGGTAGAGATACACTTTGTGCTGTCTTCAAAAAAAAAAAAAAAAAAAAAAAAACTTTAAAAGCGATGGAATCCGGCAAAAATTTCAAATTTTCAACAAGTCAAACAACTTTAAGCAACTATACCATATTGACAAACAGGCCAAATATAATTAAACCTAGTTTTCTAAATTTTTAAGCTATATTTTAAGTACTAAAATCTTTACATTTAAATTTTTATTCCTACCGTTCAGCTTGTTCAATAAAATAAAAAGCAACAAACAATTTTACATACAATTACAGTTAAATTAACAACTTTAAACACAGCTTCTTTAGAAAATATTTAATTGGGACTAATTTTCAGAATATTTTTATATAATTTTTATACAAAATGATATAAAAATGTTAGTATAGATTCACATGAAACGACGAAATCGATCCTTAAACAGGCACTAATCACGGATATAGCGGCTATCGCATTTACGGAAGTCTAGGCGAATGTCTACAAAACGTTGATGAAAATCTCGGTAATAGCCGGTATTGTATCAGAGTAAACCTCGGCGAAAATGACCATCACTCTAACGAAAGCAATAGCATTTGCAATACCGGCGAAAATATAAATATCAGCCGAAATGAAAATCGCAAAAACGTGCGTATCGGCGATAGCGTCCACGATATCAGCACAAATTTCGGTAATATCGACATTTTCTTGGCAATACTAGTGCGAATTTCGGTAATATCGGATGTTATCAAAGTACGGCATTCCAAAAAAACAACTCTTACGCCAACTAAAATATCAAAGTTAGAACCTAATATACCGGAGCAACTATCAACAATAATGCTATTGTATGGGCGTAACACTCGACGAAAATACCATCACAAATTATCGGCGATAGCGCAAATCCTCACGGTAATATCAACATTCTTTCGGTAACATCGGTGCAAATCTCAGATTTTACAACAGGGTAGCACACTCAACGAAAATGCCCATCACATAAACGTAAATATCAGCTTTAGCGCCGAATATACCGGAACAATTCTCAGCAATAACGCTGTTATATCGGCGTAATACTCCGGGAAAATGGTCACCACAGCAACCTAAATCACAGCGATAACGCAAGTCCTAGCCACATAAATCTCGGCAGTAGCGGACATTACATCATTGTAACGCTTAACGAAAACAAGCAACACATACTAACGTAAATAAACGATAGTTCAATGGATGTCAGACTTGGAAGCAAGCGCATTATTAGTACACGATAATCGCGTGAAATCGTAAGAAGGAATTTACATTTTGAGCAGAGAAATAAATGACACAAAAGGATCCAATTTCGGCGCAGTTGGAAAGGTACAAAATCCGAGTTTGAGCGCCAATCTGACAAAAAAAAATGTATTTCAGTGGATTTTTGTATTTGGAGCAGGAATAAGGCAGGAATGTGATGCGACCCCTGAGCGATAGGTTTCCCGATCATTCGGAAGTGAAGCTGCTTCGCGGTTCAGTTTTAGAAAAAAAGTTATTTTTCCGTGGGATAGAAAAAACGGGAAAAAACGGATTTTTTTCCGGAATTAGAAAAGCGGAACTTTCTTTGAAAAAGCGGAAATCTTCTTTTTCTAAAAAATTAAAAAAGCGGAATTCCGCCACATGGCGGAAGAAACTCATCCCTGGTAACATTAAACTTCTAACGATTATCATCACAATTTTCCAGGTAAATGGCGCAAAAGTACATATGAACGGGGAAACATACTTTCAAAACCATAGAAAATTTCTCCGATTTTCGTGACATTTTAAATTCTCCAATTTTTTCCAGAATCAGAAAGTTGCCCGACATTTCCTCGATTTCCAGGTTCTATGGCCACTCTGTAATAGCACTGTGATTTAATTGTAATTTTCTTTATGAAACTGGAGGAGAAGAAGCATTCGGAAATTTAATAATATTGCCTTTTTACTTACTGCAATCGGCTGTTTGCAAGAAATGTAATAATATTGTAAAATGAATTTAATTTGTTTACAATTTTCTGTTTATCAAAAATGTAACAATATTGCATTTATAATGTAATAGGTTTCCAATTTTAATCGCTTAAATGCATTTGTTTTTTATATAATTTATTTGATGTAATAAATAATGATTGTCTGATAAATAACAGTATTAATTACTATAAAACATTTTTTGTATATAAAAATTTCATTACTCCTAAAACTATTTTTGTATAATTTCATGCGCTTCCAATCACAAGACATTAACAATAAGTTAGAATTTGGGATTTCATTCAATTATGCTTAATTAATCACATTTCATTGGAAATTATTAATAACACAGGGATGAGAGTGATCAGAGAGCAAAAAGGAGGAAATTCAAAAATTCGTTGAGAAAGCTCGCGGATGGAATACACAAAAATTCAACAAAAGAGTATGCAGGAAGGATGATTCAATAATTTTAAAGATACAATGAAATTTCTCAAACTATATAATAATTACATTTCAAATATTGGGAGTTATTGAAGTAATCTGGGAGGAAAGGGGAGCCAAGAGGGAAAATATTTTGTTTAGATATGAGGAAAAGTATACTTTTAGCAGGAAAAACTGGTTCAGATCAGAAAAATGTGGATCCTCAAGACAGGGACAAAGAGGAGGAAAATGTTACGTAAAAAACCAAAAAGGAGGAAATCCTCCAAAAGGAGGAAAACTGGCATCCCTGAATAACAACTAGTTAATGAGATTAATATGCATTATTTATCTTATTTACCATAACATACGATCAGAACTAATAATAATCAGCATTTATTTATTAATAATAATCAGAATAATCAATTTAACTGTAACATATATATTGGGATTCAAGAGGCTAATACGAACAAGAGGATAAATCAAATAATTATTAAATAACTGCTTTTCTCCAAATTGTATATGTAATGAAAATTGTCTTTACAAATTGTATATGTAGAGAAAATGATGTTGTATAACTTTTACTTATAATTTACAAAAAGAACTATTAGAAACATTGATAAATTGTACAATTATTTTATTTATAACACATCATTACTTTGGCGTCATTCAAAAATGTATGCAATATAAGAAAATAACTGAACCTGTAAATAGTAAATAATAGGTACTCCAGAAATTACATAGAATTTGTGTTTTATTATCTAATTGAAAATAAGGAGCCAACTTTAAAAACAAAAATTTACATTCCCAAAAACATCTTAATTTATTTTTTCTATTTTTTTAAACACAGTGTCTTTCAAATAATTTATTGGGACAAAAAAGTATCGAATATGATAAAAAAGTAACAATAAAACAATAAATGCTAATAACTTAATTTACATTTGATCATCAAATGAAGAAGAACAGCGTAAACAAAATGGGACCAACATATGGCACTTTACTTGTCTATGGGCACTTTACTTGTCTTTTAAGAAACATATGAGCAGCTCACACATGTGTCATAAATGTAAAACTTACACTAATAATCTTTTTTTTTTAATACTATTGCTATTTTAGTACCTCTAAATGAATTGAGCATCAATTCAGAAAAAATAAAGTAAAATAAAAAGATGGAATCAAATGTCAGACTTTTTTTTTACTTTTTTCATTCAAGTACGTTGCTTCTTGTCATGAATAAAACAATTAACTAAACAAAATATTCTAAATTGGTTTAAGTTTTGTTTCAAACATAAATAAAATATCACAGAAAACATAAAATTCAACTAGTGAAGATAGTGAAAGTGTATAAATAAAAACAAAATGATTACACAACATGAAAAGGACAGGTCAATACTTCTTATTATACACATTATCCAATAGGCGAAATATTTTAATATCGAAATCTTAAAATTACGATTTTTCTACAATAGCACCATAAAATTCTTTAAGAAAAAAAAAAAAAAAGGGTTTTGGATAAAAAATTAAATGAAGACTAATCTATTTTAACAAATTGTAACTAGAATAAACCAGATTATTTCATTAAATATTGGCTTATTTAAATAAAGCTGCTAGATAACCCAATATTCAAAGTAGACTAGGTATAACACTAAAATGACTAAGTAAAAATTAATTAAATTTTACATTCGCAACATTAGCATTCAAAATTCAACATAAGTAGCTTAATAAATGCAAAATATTATTATTTGAACAATATAAATTATATTTATTTAAAGAACTTATCTATGACTGTTGAATTAGCACAGTAGTTTTCAAGTCAAAAATGCTGTGTTTGAAAATATTGACTATTGGATACACATGGAATAAAATTAGTGTCTTGAACCCGCAACTCAAAAATTTGTATCACCAAAGGAAAAAAAAAAAAAAAAAAAATACTAACCTGAACATAGTGAGTAAATTATTGCTTCATAAAATTATTTCTATAAAGTTTTATATTTAAGTAAAAAATCCTAGTTTCAGTAAAGAAGATCCTTCGAAATCAGAAAAAAAAGATCGAAACAATTTTCCATTCTTTGATATTTTCAGAGGCCATTGGCATACTGGCCATAGGGTTATCCAGTGTAATCACCAGATCGGTCAGTGTCTGTGGGCCAGTCTGGTACAGATTTTTTTCTCTCAATAATAGTATTTGATTTGTTTACATTTTTTAAGACAGTCCAATGCTTTCAAATTCCAATCACTTCAAGCAGGGCTATTAACAAGTCAATTATTAAAATTAATTTATAAATAAAACTACTTAATTATTGAAATTATTATAGTATCTAAATATTCAAATAATAACAGTAATTATTAAAACTATTTAATTATTACAAATAATTATTTAATTAATTGTTGAAAAGATTTTATTAACAATATTTATTAAAATTTGATTAATAATTTTACTGAAAACTTGGAAAAGGAATAAATCTAAATTACAGGGCTGATTTTATGTCCCAGTATGCCACTGGATATTTCAGTGTTAAAAAAGTTAATCAATCTGTAACAATGAAAAAATATTTAAAGAAAGAATAATCCAATAAAAAATTTAATTATATCATCAAAAATTAAATGTTTTGGTATCAACAATGTAAAACCGTAGAGCTGTGCCATTGAAGCAGTGCAGAGAGAGAGAGAGAAAAAAAAAAAAAAAAAAGAAAAAAAAAATCAAAATGCAAACACATGTTTATCAAATCAGTTAATTTCTTATACTACTATTAATTTTTTTCATTTATGAGAATTTGCTTGTGTGATGTCACAAGTTTGGAGTTCAGAAATGTTTTCAATGGCCACAGTTTTGAGTTGCGACCATTGTTTCTGTTGAAATGCAAATAAAGACGTAGATGAATAACGATTATGGCGTTTACAGCGTCATAGTGACGTAATTTCACTTAAATGTTTAGGAATCCATGAAATTCACTATTTTCCATGACTTATGATCGTTTTTTTTTTTTTTTTTTTTTGTGCTCGAATCATGACTTTCTATGAGAAAATTTTCCCAGTGCCTAAATTCAGGACTTTTCCTGACATTCCATACTTGCGGAAACCCTGTATTTGGTTGCTATTGTGCACAAGCTTTTCATTTTAACAAAAACAACTAAATACATTAAAAAAATTAAAACATTGCAAATGAATACTATTTAAATAAGGAGTAAATCTTTGTAGATATGCAAAGCAGAACAATAAACTAGAAGTGAACTGAATTAAATTTTTTTACACTGAATCAGAAGAAAAAGATTTTTTTTTGGGGGGGGGGGGGGGAATTAAACTTATAGAAATTAGAATTTTCCCTTAAATTTAAAAAGTATAAATTTTAGAAAGAGCTTCTTGAAATTCCTACTTCTTGTACAAATGGTTCATAAAATCTAGTTGCCAAGAGATTTTTTTTTTTAAGGAAAAGTGTTCTTAAGTGCAACAAGCACAAAAAAGGATCACAAATATGCCTGAACACATTTTCGATTTTTTCAAGTCAAGAAGTCACACATTTCTCAAGTTTTTCAATGCGAACACATAATATTGTGCGACTTATTGCTCTAAGTAAGTAAACAGATACTATAATTTTTAAAATAGTTGTAGAATAATTTTACAAAAAATACTAATAATAATTTATCAATAAATCATCAGTTTAGTGTGAAACTAATTTATCAAAGTTTTCAGGAGGGCAAAAAAAAAAAAAAAAAAAAAAAAAAAACCACCATTTAATATGCTAATTAAAGATGAGCTTAGCGATTTTGACTTCCATTTATTTACCATAAATTTATTTCAGTGATCAGTTGCAGCTTTTACTAATTGATGGGTTTTCTTTTCCTGTTTTCAAATATACCAAAAAAAAAAAAAAAATCTCCAAGATCAAAAGTAGAGGTGAAACCTATTCAATCTAAGCCAAAGACCTGTAACTATTAAGAAATAATTGGGATTTATTATTGTAACACTATTAATAATCTACAAGAAATAGCAGCTTTTTAGTTATTACAGTAAATTTTAGTTACTAGTATATTAATGATATTGGATTATTTAAGTAAGCTTTTAATTTTTGGAGAAAGAATATCTTGTACTTTAATTATGCAGGAGAGTAGATTTATGAATAAAAAAAAAAAAAAAAAAAAAAAGCAGTGGCGAAATTATGTTAGTATGTCAAAAAATTATTTAATAATTAATGGACTTATAAATTATAACTTAAGTTAATAGCTTCTGGAACCTATTAAGTTATTCATAAATTTAGGTTTATTAATTTACAAAACATTTTTATTAACTAACATAAGTTTTCTCAAAATTATTTTTGCATTTTAATAGCCAAGATGTGTAAAATTCGAAAGATGTAAGTGCATGTAAGGTTGAAAAATTACAAACAGCAATGTTAACAGGAGCTGTAAGAAAATATGCAAGATATTTATAATAAATATTTTGTATTAATTATAACAAAATTTTAAAATAGTCACATTAGTATGGAAATTAGAAACTTTAAACACATAAAATAGATTCAATGCCTTTTATAACATAGACAAGTGTAATAAATAGTAATAGAAAAAGCAATGTTCAACAATATTTGAAAAGTCCATTGCAATAGTTTAAAGGAGATGAGTAAAATGTATATTAAGGGTAGAGGGTTAAAATAAAAGGCAATATCATATATTAAGGTTTAAGGTAAAATTCCACACGCTTAACAAACTAAGAATTTCAAGTAAAACACATTGTAAAAATAAACATAAAATGACGAGATTTCATCTTAGAATAAGGTGGGAAAATAAAGTATTCCATACTATTCAAGTAACAAAGAAAACATAGTTTGTTTTTTGTTAACAATAGCAGTCACTCAGTGAAGCTAGCATGTTTGATTTTAGATAATCTTCTCAGGTAAAAGAGCATATAAAAAACTAGTAATTGATGGTTTTTACATGTTAAAACCAAAGAAAAATTGTATTTATGTTTTTTTCAATTCCAACATACTTTCTAATTAGTTTGAAAGTAAAGCTTAATTTAACATGGTAGGAGAAGTTTGGTAAATAAGACTTTTGACATACATTCAAAAGCAGAAATGCCAAACAATAAACAGTCACCCAATACATAACTTGTACTTCCAAAAAATAATTTCAAATACTTGAAATAGTTACATAATCTTGAATATGTAGAACAGTAATAAAGACAACACACAAATCAAGAGGCAATAGTATATGTTTGACAACCACTTAATATCACAAACTGTGCAAAAATATAAGTAGGAAGATGTAACTGCATTAACATTACTTGAATAAGGACTACAAAACATTTAATTGAATCAACATGAAAACAAGTAAAGTTTCTTGTATATACACGTCCAAACAAACACTGACAAAAAAGAAAACATTTCTTATTAAAAAAACAGGTTCTGCAAGAATGGCAGGCAAAAAGGCAAGTACATACTTACAACTCATTTAAATTCTAGAATACTAGATATCTTTTACAAATTGAAATTTGTAAGATTCATTAATTGCACAACTAAATGTTCTAATCTATATATTTCCTCCTCATGTAATGTGCAACTTTCTTGAAAAGGGAGATAGAACTTTGCAAGAAGATTTATTTTTTGCTGGATGCACCCTGAAAATTTAATTTTTAATATAAGTATAGCAAGAAACAGACAAGAGCACAATGCATTATAATTGTTACTTCGATCTTTTCAAAATATAAATATATCAGGTTGTAACGAAAGTTTCCCTCCACCATTAATATCTTCTAAAGCAGAGTTCGCCTCTAACTTTTACAGGCGGGTCATATAACTTATGTTGGAGCTTTTCACGGGCCGGATACACCAATATATGCATTTTAATTATTATCGATTTAACAGCCCATTGCATTTCTGAAAACTTAAAAAATATTGATTTTTTTAAATCTCAATAAAATTACAATTGATATTTCCTTTTTTTCCCTTTTAAATAATTAAAAAATAATAACCAACGTGACAATGGGGCTTTTACTTTTTTTAAAAGTACTATTTAAACTGTACTACCAGATTACTGTGTTTCAGTCGATATCAATTGTGAGACAATGGTGTTCGAAATCATAGATATCTGTTGCAGTATTTGTTGCAGCCAATCTTTATTAATTGTCCAAATGGGATTCAGTTAATTTATTCCTGTATTTATTACTTTCAATTACCTATATGTAATACATAGGGTAATGAAAGTATAGGATTCGGTCAAAATTTTTTTTTCGATTTTTTTTGCATTTCTCCACGTTTTGGAACATCCTAATCTCAAAAAAGTGATCTAGAAAAAATGCCTGTCAGTGTGTACGTGGTCAGCATAACTCCCGAGTTCTCTTTGCTTGAACATAGCTTATGAACGATTGTTTTTTCTCCTCTTCTCAGTTTCACTTATAAGAAAGGATAATATAAAAATTATCGAAAAGTATATCGCCAAAATGGAAATTTTGGTGATTTTTTTTCTTCGTAAGTCCCATATTACAATCATAAAAAAAAATATCGCCAAACTGGCAATTTTTTCTAAGCCAATGATGGAAATTTAAAAACGGTAAATGATACGAATCCACATCAGTAATAAAGTGTAATTGAAAGTCGTGCGATGTTCCACCCCCCTAGTTTTTAATGAAAACCATCGTGCTGAAAGATTCTACATATAGTTTTTTCGGGTCTGTAGTGGAGAACTCTGAACAAAATAGTAAACACATACTATTCTAGAGAAATTACAATTATGTAAAAAAAAAGTCCATACTGTAAAATTTGATTTTTAAATCTTCTGTGGTGCAGGTAGGCCACAGAAAAATCTATCGCGGGACAAATCCGGCCCACAGGGCGCGTAGTGGCTAACGCTAATCTAAAGAAACAGTTTGTGTTGGCGTGTTTGCTCATACTTTGTCAGATGATTTTTACCATTTGAAAGCAAGACTTGTTTTAGAACACCGTGTTGTGAAATTTGTACAAAAAATATCGTTATCATTAAGTACAAGGTATCTGAAATGGAACTACCAGATTAGAACCATCATTTACTTCCAATTCTGTTGCAAAAAGTCAACTACAAAATGTCACCAAATCATGTGTACAGCTTTAAGCACTATTATTGTATCATATGACACTGTGAAGGTTTGGTACCGAAAGTTCAAAAACAAGGACTATGACATTCAAGAAATAGAGCGGTCTGGCCGGTCTACTGGGCCCGCCTGTGAGAACTTGTTGTAAAATATCAGTATTCAACTACTTGAGAGCTAGCTAAGGAGTCAGACTTTTATGCCATGTCCATTAGTCATGCTATGCATCACATAAACTTGACGTACAAGTTCAATCGCTGTTTTCCGCATGAGCTGACTTAAACAGATAAGGACCGATGTCTTCAGGCCTGCACTAATCTGCTCGAATATCAAAGCAAGGACAACATTCTGGACCGGATCGTTACTTGTGATGAAAAGTGGATTTACTCCAACACAAATTGAAAAGGGTATGCGTCTGGTGATCCCGTCAGCAGTGTAAAAAAGCACTACAATCAACTTGTAATAACTTGAAGTCTCATAAAACGAATATTCGATTATCTCGAAGTTTTCATTAGGTCCCAAGAATATGCCTTGAATAGAAAAAAACATCCGAGTGACTTCAGATAACTCAAAGAATTTGAACTTCAAGTTATCGCGAGTTTACTGTATTTGATTAAAAAAAATAACATGATTGTATATGGTGGGATTGCCGTGGTATTATCCGTAAAGTGTACCTGGATAAATTTAAAACCATCAATAGTCAGGTTTGCAGCAAGATGCTAGTCCGTGTTGAAGCTGCTATCAAGGCAAAACGTTGAACTGAATTCCGCCGAAAGAAGGTACTGTTCCATCAAGATATTGCAAAACCACATGTGTGCATTCATCGTCTGGACTCTGAACGGACTAGAATGGGATCTTTTGCTACACCCACAATATAGCCCCGACATCGCTCCTTCAGACATCTACCTTTTTCCACACCTGCAGCTACATCTTATTGGTGTCATCTTCCATTCAGCACAGGACCTTAAAAATGAGGTTGGTCTATTTTTGGACTCGTTCCACCAAGTTTGTGGTCCGAAGGCTTTGAAGAACTACCAAAATGTTTGCCAGAAAATCATAGATTTGGGTAGCGATTACTACCAGCACTAAAGGTACAGCTTTCATATTTTTTCTAATTTTATTATGAACTTTTTTTGGCGGAAAACTTTTGTTACAACCTGATAGTGTGCTCATTAAATTAAAGAATTAATAAACAGCTCAAGTTTGAACCACAAAAATCCCTCCATACAGTCTTCTATTTCTAATTTAATTTTGTTACTTATAGTCTTGTATACTTTACAGACCATACACGATTTCAGAACAAACTTAAACATTTATACCTCTATACTTAAACACGGTGGTTATAAAAAAAATTGGCTCAGAAATCTGAATGAAAGGAAATCCTTAGGAAGAAGAAGGGAAAATGTATAGTAGGAATTTAAAAAATATATACAGGTGAATTTTATTTGGGCCACCCAGAGCATATTTATATGTTCTGGGTGGCCCAAATAAAAGACTCTGGAGAAGGGCAGCAGCACAATGTTGTAGGGATACTTTTCCTGGTTTGGTCTGGGTAATTTAGTTTCGATGTTTGAAAACATGAACTTTGAGGAGTATCTGACATTTTTTACTACACTAGTCTTCACAACTCTGTGGCAAAATTTAGGGAAAGATCATACATCTTTCAGCAGGATAATATTTTGTATACACATCGAAGTTTGTGTGGCCATAGTCTGATGACATGGATGTTCAAAAACTGAACTGTTATTCCTAGATCTAAAGTGTTAGGAAAGTAATCCCCTAATTCAATTATCAACAACTAGTTTTCAAATTTTAGGCAATCTTACATAAGGAGAACTGACTGCTATATGATTAAAAGTGCCCAACACACCATTATCTCATGGAGGTTCCTGAGGTACTTCATAATTTTGGAATAATAATTTGTCACACATGTTGTATCAATTTAAATTGGACTTTTGGGACCAATTTAAATTTTTGCAACAACTATATCACCAAACCATTGCTGGTGCAAGCTTTGAAGTGGGTATGTAACAGCTATCCTGATAAAAGAGAAATGATTCTTCACTGAAATGTTGCCACTTAGTTAGGAAGGCAATGCTGTTAAGATAAATCTCCGAGTTCATGTTTCCAGCCACATAAACAAGCGGTTCCATGTCAAGCGAGGAAGAATACTCTCTCACCATTATGCTGCTGTCACTTCTACATTGGAGGTGTTGGAGTACTTTTGGACATAGAGTATATATTCTTTTAAGAAAAATAGTATGGGCTAGGTTAAACTAGTTTTGTGTAAATTTCAACTAATTTATCTCAAAATCAAGTTTGGCCTATAACACATATTTAAAGATCAATATTAAAGAAAATACCTATACTAGCACCTTTAAAAAGAAATCATGACAAGATAAATTTTGAATATAATATCTCTACATTAAAGTTTAATCACTTAAGATCTTCAATCAATATGTATTTTCATTCTTATAATTTACATTTTATTAATATTGCACAATTCTTAAATAGCATTGTAATAAAAATGTGAGTCTAGCAATAATCAATTATTATATTCATAATAATACATTTAAATAAAATTATTTTTAATTGAATAGAATGATTTTAACTGAGTGTTTCTTTAATCACACATTCATAGCTAAAAGCATGTTCAAAACAACAAATTACAAATAAGATATTTAAAAGGAATATTCTTCTGAGGTGATACAGCCTAGAGTAGGCCAAGACTGTCCCAATAAGTTTTTGCCATCTTGGTAAAAGGAATATTAACAATTGCAAAAATCAAAGTAATATTATTATTAATGTGTTTATGCAAACTGATTATTTTGAAGTAAAACACAATTTGATAAAAGTTGAACTATGTACAGAGTTTCTGCCAAAATAAAATATCACAAATCCATGACTTTTCATGATTTTCCAAGACTGAAGCAAATAATTTTTCATTACTCAAGAAATCAAATCACGAATAATAATAATAATAAACTAGATGGATTTTACTAGCACGAACACAGTAAGTAAATCAACGTATCATAAAATAATTCTTACAAAGTTTTATTTTAAATTAAGTAAAAAATTCTTGTTTCAGTAACTTCCAAATCAGAAGAAAAAGGGAAAAATAATTTTCCATTCTTTGATATTTCAGTGTTAAAAAAGCTAATCAGTCTTTAATAATAAAGAAATATTTGAAGAAAGAATAAGTCAATAATAATAAATTATATAATTAAAAATCAAATGTTTTGATATCAACGCAAAACAAAAGAAATAAGACAGAAATTGTTTTTAAAAAAAGGTAAACACAAGCTTATCAAAACTGTTTATTTCAGTTCTCATGTTCTAAAATTTTTTTCACCTGCGAGACCTTACTCGTGTAGAGACACAAATTTGGAGTTCAAAAAGGTTTTCATTAGCCGTGGTTTTCAACTGTGACCATTGTTTCCGTCAAAATGTAAATAAAAACATAGTTGAATTTTCGATGCGCTGAATTGCGATCATGGCGTTTATGACGTCACAGTTACTTGATTTTACTTAAAATGTTTAGACTAGCATGAAATTCACTGTATTTCCATGACTTATGGCAATTTTTTTTGTTCAAAATCATGACTTTCCAAGACAAAATTTACCCAATGTCCAAATTCATGACTTACCATGACATTCCCTGACTTTCCATACGGGCGGAAACCTTGTATATAAATAGTATGTAATTGAATTTGCAACATATATAAGCACACAAACAACTAATATTTATATAATTCAGAAATCACATATAGCACTTTATGACTTAAATAATGCTATCTTCTTACCCTTTTCCGTGACTTTTTCCTCTTTTCACTTTTATTAGGCAGATTATTAGACTGCAAAAGTTTTGAAATAAGCACATCTTAATGTTAGTGGAGTTATATAAAACTGCATGGCAGTTTCTAAGCACACAATAATTTTTAAGGTTTTGAAATGCACATTAATATCAGCATGCAAGAAATGTTTCAAATTTAGTACTTATCTCAAGAATTAAAATTGTATCCATTGGATACAAACATGCCGAAAATCTTCAAGCAGAAATCTACACGAAAACATTTTAGCATTGACACAACTTTTTCTTTATTAAGGGTGCAATTAGTGTAAATATAAAAAAAGCTATCCAAATTATACTATGGTCTGTTTTTTTAAAAAAAGGAAAAATAATATAAACCATAAAAAAAAGTTTTTAATATAAATCCTTTATGTGCACTGCCAATTTTGACGTGTAATTGCAATTTCTTGAGCTCAGATCGAGTTTTCATAGTGTTTGAACACTAAGAACATGAGATCCATTCCGAACTATTTACTAACTACTTTTCCCCCCAAAAAAATCGATTGAATACATTGTCATCTACAATGAGTCAACAATCTACAAAAGCTGACATAAGGCAATAAAAACACATCTTTTATTTATTTTGATTAAAAAAAATATTGACATCAAGAAAGAGTTTCAATAATGATCGGTTAAAATTATTTCACTGGCGTTTCTACGCAACACAAAGTTAAATTGACTGGACTCGACTCCATAATGAATTTATGCATTCACGTTCAGTTATCCTTTATTGATTTTGATTAAAACAATTTTGGCAACAGGAAAGAGCTTCAAAAAATGATCGGTTAAACAGGATTTATTAGTATTCTACAGCGATTATAGAAGCGTGTGTAAAAGTGACCTTTTAGTGCGAGTTGCATCCCCAAAATTTGATTGAATGCATTGCTATCAACATCGAATGTATCTGCCAAGTTTCAGTACGATTGGATGACGGCAAGGAGGTTAATTAGGCATCCGCAGATTAACCTCCCATCGACACACACACAAAATCGAAGTTAATATAAAAGATTTAAAGAAAAGAGAGAAATCTCAGACACAACAAATTAGTGGCTTAAGACTAGCATGTTTTTTTTTAATGAATTTTTAGACTGTTGACTTTTGCTATTGAACGTGTAGTTTTACAAGTTTATTTTTCATAGTACTGATTTGAGAAAAAATTAAATTTATGCAAATTCTAGATTGCACAAATAATAACTTAATGTGTGAATGTAGGAATTTACCTAAAAGGGTGTAAAAGTTTATTTTATATTCAAGTTGGATAATATTTAAGTTAGTACTTACTATCTATGCAACCAACTATTTCATTGAAAGATTTTGATATTGTTGGATTTATTATAGAAAAGTTAATAATTTTAACTAGAGTTTGGTTTTAAAATAATTGGTTTAAAACCTCTTAATATATAAAATGAAACTTCTGACTTAATTAATTTCTGGGTCCAAATTGCCATTTAGTATTCATGATTCATACTGACCAATAAAAATAAAACAATACAAACTCTTCATGAGCCAAAAAAATCACTGTTTGTTTGGCAATATTTAGACATTTCCCTTTGCTAAACATTGTTAATTTATCACGTGAATAACTTAAAGTTGTTAGTATTAAATAACATTTCAATTGATTTTTGTTTTTAAATATAGTTTTGCATAAATAAGTGTTGATTACAGTTTATAAGGCTTTTATTGAAACTTTACAATGCATGCAATTCATAAGTAAAAGCAGAAAGAAAAAAAGAAACATTGAAAACAAAATCTAATATCCAACCTTTTATTAAATAACTTACATTTACTTCAGGAATTTGTAGAATGCCATTCTCTGGAACCGAAACAGGTGTATTGCTTGAGATGTTATCTTGCTACAAAAAACAATGTTACTTACAAAACATTTTAAAACCTAGTTTCTCAAAATACATAGTTAGAAACTGTAACAGGCAGAGTAATTAGCAATGTATTGCTCAGTAAAACATTTAAATATACAAAGTAGACAATTGCAATCAGACTATCCCTTTATCCCAAAGCTGATATCTAATGAGTAATAAAAATCACTTACTATGCTTCCAATTTTTTCTAATAGAAGTTTTTTCTCAGATTCTTCTTTTTGCAATTTAATTCTTAGTTCCTCTATCTCATACAGAGCCTATAAAGATAATGGACATTTTCTTTTCATAAACAACTTAATAAAATTGAAGTCATTTCACAAGGTTACTTTTGAAATTTTTTTCTGTTAAGTTTGAATCTCAAAGGGATTTTAAAAGTATTTCAGATTACGATATGTGAAATAAGCTACAATATTGACACAATCTAAATTTTTCTGCAAATAATTTCTTATATGCTTAGCAAAATCTAGAGAAAGCGTCTATGCTATGGAAAATGATTTCGAATTATCAAAGTAACAAATACTAGTCTATTTTTGACTTTATTTGCTTTCATACTTAGCTACTTTTGTTACTTATTTATGGCTGCAAATTAAACTTGGTAATAATAATTATTTTTATATTTAAATAGTGTATTTGATTTAAAAGGTTTACAGTTATTGTAGTTCTTAAAACTTGCAGCATTTAGTGCAAATAAGAGTGTTTTAAGAGCTACAATAACTCTGGTTCCTTCAGTTCATTGAAATGCTTAATTGACAATAGAAAATTAGGCTAATACTAGTTATTCTAAATTCTAACAGCAGCTACAAAAATTAGTAATAGCATGAAAATAATTAGCATATTTATTTGAAATAATTTTTCTTATTTGATTAGTTATTGGCAATTAAAAATATGAATAACGATCAGAAAGTTTATTGTATAATTTTAGTATTTAATATGAGTAAAAAAAATTTGGGGGACTTTTTTTGACCAAAAAAAAAAAAAAAAAAAATCTGAATTTTTTTTTCCAACTTACATCTCTTAAGCCTTGCAGCTGATCGAGATTTGTTTTTAAGGATTTATTTTCAGATTTCAGTTCTTCGTTCTCATTTAAAACCTAAAAATAAAAATTATATAATACTCTGAAATGGACAAGTGCAAACAATAATGACAAAGTAACTTATATACATAAAGAATTAAAGTTATAAAACTGGAAAAAAAACATACTTCTTTTAAAGTTTCATCTTTGCAATGTAGCTCTATTTTCCATCTTTTTTCTTCATTTTCAATATTATTTTGGAGATTTTTCAATATATTTTCCTAATAAAAAACAAGCCTTTTTTAAAAGATATAATAATGAAAAATTAAATAAAAGTTGGTTATCCCTTCATTATAATTTCAAATACCATACCTAAAAGGCATGAAATAGTATGGATTTGGTCTCTGATTTAATAATTGTAAAATTGACCCTGATATCGTATCAGGCAAATAGAGTGGACTATGTTTTTCCAATTTTTCTACAAACTCATACTAAAACTAAAAAAAAAACCAAGGAAATAGTATGGCAGACAAGAATTTTGAATATTATGGAAACAAAATTGCCTTACCGTTTCAGCTAATACACTTTCATAAATTTTAATTTGAGCTTCTAAATTAATCTTTTCTTCAGATGCAACATCTAATTTTTTCATCATGTTTTCGAGATCTTTTGAATCGTGGAATTTATCATCTCCTTTCAAACTTTCTAGATAGGACTTCACTTCTGTTTCATAATGTATCAACGAAGCCTCACTATCCTACAAATAACATTACATTTTCAAAAAAGTGGATGATTAGTGAAATTATGACATAAAACAACTATACATAAGATCATAGTACCAGAAAGAAAATCAATTAAGATTGTTAGCATTTGTAATACAAGTTAATATAAATGTGGTGTGATTTTAGATTTTTCTAAGAGAGCTAGACCTTTTCATTCTTTGTCGTGAAATAAAATAATTTAAAATATTTTATTAAAATGTGCTCAATAGGACTTAATACTTGCAAAAGAGCAATATTTCAAATACGCCTTTAAAAGACACTTAAATTAAAATAAATATGAAATGAAGGAATTTTTAAAAATTAGTTTAAATATGGTTAAAGTCTATAATTAAAAGTAAATAACATTAAAAAATATTTTAAAAAAAAAGTTTTACTTACTACACAATCAGGAGCATCTAGATTTGGAAAAATTCTTTGTAGAAAATTTTTAATGGAAACACTGAAGCATTCCAATTTTGTCTTTACATGCTACAACGAAAAAACATTGTTATCAACATTGAAAATATTATACTTTAATAAAAAAAAATTATCATACATTTTCATTTTATAATGAACATACCATTTTAAATTAAATTGAGGTATAACTGGCAAGCTTATTTAAATAAAGATTAAAGGCATAGAATGCAACACCAATCACTGACCTAACTGCAAAAACTATTTCTAGTTAGTAGAGACTATAGCAGTAGCATTTAAAATTAAATTAACTCTAGATCAAGATGTACATGTATTTTAAAAGAGCAATTTGAAAAACTTAACTTTAAATTGTTGATTAAGTTGTGGATGCTTTTTTAACAAATATGTTTAGGTACTTTTTAAATGCTAGAATTAGAAAAAGTGGTTTAGTTTTTTTTTGTTATAACATTTAGCCACACATTTTTTTAAATCAATTTCTTTTCTTACCCAAAGTCTAACTATTGATTTAAAGCATAAATGAAGCTTGAAAGTGAAAAATATTTTTTTTCAGTTGATATTCGGTAAAAAATCATTATATTTAAAGTTAATAATGATTTTAGCATTTTGCTAAAATGTAACTTTTGAGTTTATTTTTCTTGCTACAGAAATTTAGTATGCGTGCTTAAAGACTGAAATCAAGGTTCATTTAAATTTTTGATGTGAGCTTGAGAGAAAACAAAAGCTAAACATGTGCATACCGACATAGTAATGACATTGATTAAACAACAAACATAAAGATGGGACAGAGAGAAAAATTGTTGACTGTGACTTTATCTGAAACATAAAAAAGGATGGAGCTTTAACCCATTAATGACAGCTGGCAAGAAAACTTGCCAATAATTTTTTTTTTTTTTTGCTAATAAATTGTGATTTTTTAGTTTTTTTCTATGCTAATAAATTGTGATCTTTTAGTTTTTTCTTTGCAAATAATTGCCAAAAAGTCTGAAAAATTCAAAATATACCATAAATGATCTAAATAAACAAGGTAAAAGTTAAAAACAATGACTGTTTATTCATTTCAAAGTCATCTTTAATAGGTTAAAAAAAATCCCAAACCCCTAAATGTATGAATATACATAAAAGTATCAACTCAGTTGTAGGAAAATATATTAATTATTGATGATATAATGAACTTGAATTGACTGTTTCTCTATTAGCCTATTTCATGCCCTATATATTTAATATTAGTTTTATTTTTGTCAGTGGCAACATGTACTTGTACATTTGTTTACACTATAGTACATTATGAACCTAGTGAGCTATATTTATTTTCTGCTACATTTATTAAATAATATGTTTATAATTTACCAGATTTATCTGAATTGTTTAGTGTTTAACTTAATTTCGTTATTCAATTTTGCTGGTAAATATTAAAATATTAGTAATTATGAAAATGTATAGGAAAATATATTTGCCACCATATAATTGAGGAATTATCTCTTTCTCAAAAGGAGAAAATCGCAAATTAGCATAACACTGAAATCAGGATATATTACCTCTTTCTCTTGCAAAGCTTCATTGACTTTCATCTCAGCTTCCGAATTCAATTCTTTAAGCCTGCCATACAAACTCTCCTGAAATTCTTCCAACCGGATGTTAGCTTCAGACTCAGATTTGGTCAGTTTCTCTTCAGCCTCTTTCTTGGCATTTTCTGCGTCTTGATGAACACTTTTAAGTTCTTTTGAGTAAGTTTTCCTCAAAGTAAGCTCAACTTCTTTGATTTGCTCATTCAAGAGGTTTTGCATTTCCTTAGAGCTATTGTCGACTTTCTTTTGAGCCTCTTGTACTTTGAGTTCAGCATTTTTAATGACATCTTGCAGTTTCTTTTCAGATGATTGTACCAAACCAACTAATTCACAGTTCTTGTCAGTTAATTCCTACAAAGGAGTGATAATTTATGAATGAAATGCCAAGGAATGTAAAGAGTTGTTTGGAAGTTCTCTATATTTTATTAAAAATAGCAAACGACACACTTCTCAATTGATTGTATTTACTCATCTGTAGGCATTTTGATTTCAAACATGATATAGCTCCCAAGCAGAAAAAAAAAAATTGAATTTCACACAAAAGCGATGAAAAATAGGAAAAACATAAAATTTTCAAAAACAAAATTAGAAGTCAAACAACTTTAAATAATTATATTATATTGACGAACAGGTGAACTCAATTAGACTAAGTATTCTAATATTTTAAAGCTACATTCAAAGTATTAAAAATTTGACCACAAAAAGCTATAATAAATAGTTTGACTTTAGAAGTTGTTTAACATTTGCCGAAACAGCGTAATTGCATATTTACAACAGAAAGAATTTAATTGAACTAGAGGTTAAAAACTCATCCAATAAAATATTTTGAATGATGAACTCTCTAATATGTTTAGCCCTCTTGCTGTGTAATTTTTTTTTATCAAAATAGGTTAAAAAAAATTGTGTAATTTTTTTATTACACATTTCAAATCTCTATATATATAAGGCAAAGCCCTCACTCACTCACTGACTCACTCATCACTAATTCTCCCACTTCCCACATAGTCACAACTCTGAAAATCGGCACAAATATCAATAATGGTAAAAATAGAAAAAGTAAACTATTCCGATCTCGATTAACCCACTTTAAGGGGTCGAAAAGGGGTTAAACGTTCCAAACGGGGGACATTCGAAAATCCTACTTCCCACATAGTCACAACTCTGAAAATCGGCACAAATATCAACAATGGTAAAAACAGAAAAAGTAAACTATTCCGATCTCGATTAACCCACTTTAAGGGGTCGAAAAGGGGTTAAACGTTCCAAACGGGGGACATTCGAAAATCCTACTTCCCACATAGTCACAACTCTGAAAATCGGCACAAATATCAACAATGGTAAAAATAGAAAAAGTAAACTATTCCGATCTCGATTAACCCACTTTAAGGGGTCGAAAAGGGGTTAAACGTTCCAAACGGGGGACATTCGAATATCCTACTTCCCACATAGTCACAACTCTGAAAATCGGCACAAATATCAACAATGGTAAAAATAGAAAAAGTAAACTATTCCGATCTCGATTAATCCACTTTAAGGGGTCGAAAAGGGGTTAAACGTTCCAAACGGGGGACATTCGAAAATCCTACTTCCCACATAGTCACAACTCTGAAAATCGGCACAAATATCAACAATGGTAAAAATAGAAAAAGTAAACTATTCCGATCTCGATTAACCCACTTTAAGGGGTCGAAAAGGGGTTAAACGTTCCAAACGAGGGACATTCGAATATCCTACTTCCCATTTGGTCACAACTCTAAAAATTGGTACACATATTAACAATAGTAAACATAGAAAAAGTAAGCTATTCCGATCTCGATTAATCCACTTTAAGGGCTCGAAAAGGGGTTAAACGTTCCAAACGAGGAATATTCGAATGTCCTACTTCTTATTTCGTCACAACTCTAAAAATGGGTGAGAATATCAATAAAGACAAACGAAGAAAAAGTAAGTTATTCCGATCTCGATTAACCCACTTTAAGGGGTGGAACAGGGGTTAAACGTTCCAAACGAGCGATATATTCGAATGTCCTACTTCTCATATTTTCACAATTCTGAAAACTGGTGTGAATATCAATAAAGACAAACGCAGAAAAAGTAAACTATTCCGATCTCGGGTGGATCAAGGAGTGGAAAAGGGGTTAAACGTTCCAAACGAGGAATATTCGAATGTACCACTTCCCATATGGTCACAACTCGGAAATTTGGTACAAATGTCAAAAAAGATTAAACATAGAAAAAGTAAGTTATTCTGTTCTCGATTAACCAACTTTAAGGGGTTGAAAAGGGGTTAAATGTTCCAAATGAGGGATATCCGAATGTTCCTCTTCCAATGTAGTCATTTTTCTGATATTTTTTTGCAAATGTTAAAAAAATAAGTCATTCCAATATCGATTAACGAATTTTTAAGGGATGAAAAGACGACGCAACATTGAAACTATACGAGGATTAACTTAATGTCTAATTAACTTAATTCCAATACAGCTACTACTTTGAAATTTAGAACTAAGAGCAAACATAAACACAAACTATTCCAGTTTACTATTCACAATTATAAATTTCGTTTAAAATGTCAACAAAGGAAAGTTCCTATTTTGATAAATCAATTTGTCGGGATCGAAATGGGAGCAAATGTCTGAAGTGTAGAATACATGAATGTCTTTTGATCGCTAAAATGCTAATGGTAAAATTTCGTAGCGCAGCACGGGTATTCAGCTACTCTACATATATTTTAGAGTTAAAATATGCAAAAAAATTTTGTAAAAGAATTTTTTTTTTTCAATATAGAATTAGATCATAAAAAAAGGTTGTCGAAATATTGAAATTGAAGAATAGTCATATAAAAGCAAAATTTTGAAAATTAATCTTGGTTGAAGTATGATTTATTTTATGAAATACAAAATTAAAACGTATATACTAATGAAAATATGCAAAATACTTACAAAACAATTATTAGAAATGAAGTTTAGTATAATAAATTTCGAAACAATGCTCGAGGCAAAATCCTACCTCGCAATCTTTGCACATAATTTGCATTTCTTTGCGAACCATCTGTTAATCCAGATTTGAATAAACAATTAAATATCACAGAAAAACTTAAATGAATCCATGAACGGTGAAAGAGCGGATTTCACAGTTAAATAGACTGCAAAAATGCATCCCAGCGGAATGCGCAATGAGAGGGTTAATGTTTTGAAATATATCAAACTGAAATACCATTCTATAAGTGAGTAAAATACTAAGAAAATTATTTTTCTTTTAAAAATAAATCTTTCAGGATTGCTTTAGTTAATTTAATTTTGAACTAAATATTTTAAGTAGGTTTTCTTTCCTAATATAACCGATTGACTAAAAAATTTCCTTCATAAAATAACTTTTAATAGGAGAACATTTAAAAATCTAAAGTGTTACATGATTGAATCAAAGAGCTCTTACTTTACTCTTCTTCTTTTGAATTTCCAATTCATTTGATAATGACATAATTTCACATTTACATTGTTCCAATTCTTGCAACAGACGTTGGAGCATATTTTCTTTCTCTTGAACACTGAGAAGAGAGAAATATTGTTTTAATTTTAGAGCTTTTACTTAATCTAATAATTTACATGATTGTCAACATTAAACAGCTATTTAAGGAGCTTTCTGTACAAAATAGACCAGACCCATTTCAGAAAAACATCAAACCAAGCAATATTTTGTGGCACACACTAAAAATAGTAAAATTTGTCTGAAAATATGATTGAAATGGCTATATGGTATTAATATATAAAAACAAATGTTGCTATGTTAAGTGTGTGTAAAGTCAAATATTACTTTTTTTTTTAATGACTTTTCGAAAATGGATCTAATCTATTTTCAACACAAACTCTTCATTAGTATAATTTTACTATCTTAGAATACTAGTAATACACAAAACATAAAGATGTAAGTTTAATGTTCTTAAATCTAATACTTACATAGCTTCATGTTCTTCAACTTCAATTTGACGAGACTGTAAAAAGAAAAAAAAAAAAGATGTTTAAAACTAAATATTTTTAATTTTGCTCTAAAACTTTCAAATATTAAAAACACATTGTTTTAATTTAATAATTAATGAAATTCCAAGATTTTTAAAATAATTTATAAATCAACAAAAGCCAATACAAACCTTATCAGACAAATCTCCATTTTGCTGCTTCTGATCTGCATTTTCTGATAGTCTTTGGTTTACCTGAGTGACAAGAAGTTCATTTTCTTGTTTTAAAGTCTGAATTACTTGAAGCTGTTCCCGCTTGAAGTTAGAGAGATCCATGACTTCATCTCTCATTTTTTCTAGACAGTTTGCAAGATCCCTTTGTTGCCGATTTGATTCCTATTAAAGATACATATAGAGCCATATTAAAGTTTTGGGGAAAAACTGTTGCCTTGAGATTTTTTATTTAATTAACAGATTTTTTTCCTGAATAATAATTATTATTTTTTTTTTTTGAAAAATAAAACTATGCTTACATCTTCCTTTTATGTATGATAAACATTTTAACTTATATTTCAATTTGTTAAACAGTGAAATAAAATGTCATAGCAAGGCCAAATCATAACAAGATAATTAATAGTATACTCATTGTGCTTTGCTTTTACAAAAAAAAAAATAAAAAAAATCATCAGTTAAGTCATAAATTCTCCAAATCAATTCAGTGTGCAAGACGTGCCAGTAATAATAGCAGTACTGTCCAGGGCAGTAAATATATTTTATCTTAATTCTTAGGAAAAACTAAAATCAATAACTAGTTAAATTGCTAATTAATTAGTAACTGTATGTATTTTTGTATAAAAATCAAGTTTTTATGTACTATATGTACATAAATATTAGATGCGCAAAATGTGCTCAAACTATCCGATTGAAACAATATTATAATTAATAATAAAATCACTAACAGTATTTTTTCAAGTCCTTACATTATCCTTATAGACAGGTTTTTACATACAATGATAACCTATATACAAGAATAATTTTCTATTTCCCTACAGTAACATTATAGAGAGGTTTTATTGTAATCCTTAGATTACTTATTTATTAGAAAATGAAAAATCAGTTGGATCCTATCTTAGATCCATTTCTTATCATTCCTCACAGATAATTAAAATAAGGCTAAGCTTTTGTACAACTTTCTATTCTTACTGAAGCAAGTACATAATTTGTGACACTCAATATTTTATACATGACAGAACAAAGTCTGTCACAGACAAAAAAAAAAAAAAAAAAACTTTGTTACACCTCAATATAATAAAAATACATACTACTAGTAAAGCACTGAAACTAACTCAATCACAACAAATGGTGGCAATTAGGAGGGGCAGTTGCTTCTTCAATTTTTGAAACAATAGTTTTGACAGCAAAATCAAGTTAATTTTCCAATTTGCCTTTAACATAAGGTACCCAATCCTCACCACTAGTCGAAACAGGAAAATCTTACCTTAAATAATTGAAAACAACACTTACTTCCAATCTGCTCTGCAATTGCAAGAGGTCCTGCTCAGAGCTCTTCAGTTGATGCTTAGCATCTTCCAACCTCTGTCTCAAAGCCCCATTGTCCACCTCCAAACTGCTGCACACTGATTGCGCATTCTGCAGCTCCTGCACTAGCCCCGACCTTGCATTCTCAGTCTGCTGGATCTTGTTACTCATTTCATTAATTCGCTGCTTGTAGCTGTACTCTTCCTCCTGGTGAGAATTCAAAAGCTGCTCAATATGCTTCTCTAACTGCTGAATCTGCCGTCGAAGATCTTCTTGTCCTTGCTGCATAGCTGCCTGATGTGTCTCAAACTTCTCTCGAGAGCTCCTCAGCTGCTCTATTTCATGCTGGAGCCTCGAGATCTCCATGGTACTACGCTGCTGTTTCTCTGATTCGATCCTGCTCAAGTTCTGTAGCTGTCCATTCTCTTCTTGTAGCCTCTGAATAGCCATAGCATGCTCCTCTTTCATCTTGTTCTTCATCTGTGTGATCTTGGACTGGAGTGTATTGACCTCTGTGCTGTACTGTTCTCGCTTGCGTTGCATCATGCCATGGAGGGATTTGATCTCCTGTTGCTCATGATGGAGTGCGTCTCGGAGGGATTTCTCATTGGAGGAGGCTTGAGCTCTGGCTTCAGTAAGTTCTTGGAGAAGCTCACTTATTCTTTCGTTGGCGGACTGGGATTGCTTCTGCTCTGACCGCAGGGCATCTTCTTTCTCTTGAATAACTTTTTTTAAGGCTGAAATTTCACTTTTCTGTAAAGAAAATGAAAAAAGTTCAATTAATGACGTCTGGGATAAAGATGAAATTGCTGATTTAATACAGCAGATATATTAATTTGGAACAGCTGATAAATGGGCTATATTTAATTCTTTTGCCTGTGAAAAACTCACTTGTTAAATTATTTTGATGAAATTATTACTATAGGAATAATTTTTTATACTTTATAAATATAAGAGACACATTTCCAATAGTAAATAGGTTAACTTTAGAGTCTAAATTGAGTGATATTTTTATTTAGAGCTCATAAAAACCCATCAAACTAGAAGACAAAGCAGAAAGAAATTTGCAGAAAAGTCAGAAATTTGCAGAAAAGTCAGAACTTTTCAAATTAAAGATTGTGCCAAGCCAATTTTGTTTTAGTTAAGGCTGACAGATGCCTGTGTGATATTTTATACATACTAACTTAATTAGTGCTCAAAAAGTGATATTTTATGTTTACATAATATTTGGAATGATTTTTTTTTTAAATTTTAAACAAAGTAAATTTTTTTTTCAGATACTTGTGAACTATTGGGAAGACGTTGAGAATTTTGTCTAAGTTAGAGAGCACACCAAAATCTATTTTCCCAATTACAGTATTGCAGTGCTTTATTCAAGATCAGAGCTGAGATTAGCAAAAAAGCATAAAGAGATGGGTCAGAGAGTAAAAAAGAGGAAATCCAAAAATTCATCAAAAAAGCAAGCGAAAGGGACGATATCCAAAAAAGCTTGCGGATAGGAAAATATATATATAAAAAAAAAGTGGAAGGAATGATTTACCAATTTTAAAGATACAATGAAATTTCTAAACTATATAATACTAATTACATTTCAAATATTTGGGAAGAAATTTATACGTGCCCCATATTGTTCTAAAAACCTAGTACTCTAATATTTTCCAAATTTCAGTTATAAAAAAAAAGATTAGGAAACTGCCATCCACACAAATTACACAGAAAATTGACTAAATTAAAACTATAAACTATGCATATTTTGTTGCTTGTAAAAGTGCTTGGATTTGACGTAATAACCATTTTATTTAACTTAGTAATGTTAGGCAATGCTTTCCAGCTGAAGTAGAATTCAATCAGAATGAAGCATTATATTTATAAGGAAAATGCTTCAGCACCAAAATATCAGTAATCGAGATTCATGTCATGCGATCGGATCTACAACACTTGTACATTAATTAACTACATTCCCGGTAAATTCAAATTTCCGTTACTAAGAAAACAATGCAAATGTGCCATTAATAAAGTTTTTTCTCATTATATTCTTTATAGGAAACATTTAACCATTTTTACGGCAAAGAGTAATATCGTAGTGCTTTGTATTTGATCAACATTTGTTTTAGTTATCTGCGCGTATGCACAGAACACCATTTTTTTTCAGCCATTATTTTAAGGCAACTACTGCATCAAAATACCCACTTCTCCATCTTTATTATTATTCCCAATATTTTACCTTTTTTTCATTGGTCTTATGTTTAGAGCCCAAGACCTCCAATATATGTTGAATTTCATCTTCAGTAAGAGAATTTGACTTTATGAAGCTTAACACTCGAGCTTCGTTTCCTTCACGCAACTCAGAACCTAAAACGCAAGAAATGTCAAAATAAAAAATATCAAAACATTAAGTCATTCAGGAAATTGAAATGTTACTTAATGATATTACTCGTGAAAAAACATTTAATATTCTCAAAATGAATACTAAGAACAGTACATATGTAAAAAAAAAAAAAAAAAAAAAAAAAAAAAAACACCTTTCATACTACTAGTAGGATAAAACACTAACAATGACTTTAATCTTAGAGGACAAGGAAAAATCTAATGATAGAGAATGTTTAAAGTTACCAAACAGGAATTTCAGTTATTAAAATGTCCAATATATCAACCTTTTACAAGAGCCCCTCAAATTCCATTTTGGTATTTATTAGTTTTTAGTGTTGTATTAATAAATTTATTACCCTTGAATGAAACAAGTGGGCCACAAAAGCATTTGAATGAAAATAACAACAGTTATTAAATACTCTAAAATGCAAAAAAATTACTTATAGTTAATTTAAGAGGTATTTAAAAAGAAAATGTTAATAGAACTAAATGGAAATATTACTAAAATGAGCATTTCGAATAATGTAAATCTAGTTTGAAAGGGAGGTGAATTGAAAATATTTCTAAGACTTACAAAAATCAATATGATCTGGTTTAGATCTTTTGTTCTTCTTTGATGGTGACTTTCGAATAGCCTTCAGAGTTTCAGCTATTTCTGCTTTTTCTCTGAAACTGCTCTGAAGCTCAATAGCAGTTTCTATGACTTCTTGTTTGAAGTCATCCTTCACTCCAGTGCTTTTATCTGATGTAGTACATTTTGGAACTTCTTCAATAGATTGCTTGATAACTGGCGAACTACTTAGAGAAGGTAGGTTATCTGAATCTTCAGAGGAAGATATTGGCTGAGAGCAGTCTTCTGGGAATGAAACAACAGAATTGCACATAAAATAATGTATTAATATGTCATTCAAATGACTACATTTTTGTTCTTATCAACTTCATAAAATGGCAGGTAGTACTAAAAAAAAACTTAATAAGAATAAGGAAAGTGTCAATAAACTCTTAATTTTTAAACTATATGCCTTAAAGAATGTCATTTGGTAGTAGTTTTTAGCTTCTATACTAGACTAAGTTTTTCGAAACTGTCTGATGCCAACATTCCTAGAAAAAATTACAAATGCTACAGAAACATGGAATATGTCAAATTAAGGGTCTTGTGTTGAAAATTGCAAATGCTCTTCCCCTGTAAGTATAGCTTTATAATTTAGCTGTTGTCAAATCACAAAATGTTCTTTTTTTATCTTCGTGTTTTGATTTGAAATCTGAGTTGAGAATAAGAATGCGTCTTCATGTAAAGAGCTGCTCTGTTGAGCATTTTAATTTATTTTAGTTAAATAAATGAGCAGTTATAACTATATATATATGAACTTAGAAGGAAGATGCAGTATATTCTGAGGTCGGATTTTTGACATCTTGTCATGCCAATTTGACTGGAATTACAGAAATAGTGACTGGAAGTCAATTCTCAATTAGCCTAAGCTATAAATTGCTTCAGATATTGTAAAGCAATTTGAAGGTCTCGAAAAGATTAGTAGGATCACATAAAATTCCACAAGAAGTCCTTTAAAATTCAAACTGTAGAGATCTTCTCTATTAATATTATGGGCAAATTTACAGCTTGACTGTAAACAAAGATATTAGTTTGGAACTTTGATATTCTAGGGACACATTTTATGCAAAGTTTATCAACTTGTGTCATTTTTCTTTACAAAAAAAAACTACATAACAGTAGAGTTTTGGGGATTATATGTTTCCAATCTAAACGAGAGATTTCTGTAATTAAATGTCTCCAAAATGTAAATGTGTAGTGTCTGGACCTGATGTAGTGAAATAAAAATATATGCGGAAGTGGTATTTTAGTGACAATTACAATCACAAACTTGTTTTCCTATATTTTATTATTAGTTTGATACTGGTAAAAGGTAATGTTAGTGATTGCGTTCCAAAAAAAAATTTCAACAAGTTTCTAACAATATTGATGTAAAAAAATCCCTCTAAAAGTTAAAAATATATCCCTCCATCACTGAAATTGGTAACAAGAAATAAAAATTTAAAAGCCAGCAGTTTAGTTTTGGTACTCAAAACTTTTGTAGCCTGCATTTAAATTTCTATAAAAACATCCCAGAAAAGGGTACTCATACTAAAAAATTGCACATTTTTTTGTTTGTTTATATTTTCCCAGTAGCAAGACATTTTTTGTGACAAACTGAATGTTAATGTTGAAAAAGAAGGTATATGTTAAAAAGAAGCTATATGTTAAAAGAAGGTATATGTTACCTTCTTTTTCTCTAACAACCATCTTACGTTGACGAGCTCTTTTTTTAGAAGGGATCTCTTTAATTTCCATGGTTTGACTAGAAGAATTGACCTCTACTTCCAATTTCAAATCACTCTCTTCAGAAGTAGCTTTAGCTTCTCCTTCAAAACTCTGTGTCTTTTCTTCATCAATCTTTTCTTTGCTTCTCTTCCCCCATTTTCTAAATTTTTTTTCTTTCTTAGTTCTTTCAGACTTAGTTTGATGGACTGCTTCCTGATTCCTTCGCCTCTGTTCCTCCATGGCTTCTTCATAGGTACGTTCGCGCATACCAAATACAGAGATGAGATACACGACTAGAGCCGAGAATACAAACACTCCACCACAGATAACAGCTGTTTGAACATCCATTGCTGAGGTAGAGCTAGAAAACCATGTCATAGTATCATGCATCCACAGCTTGAAGTCTTTGAGAGTTGACTGGTAGTTCATACTACACGGACAAAAAAAAACAGAATATTTATCACATACCTGTCGAAATTGGAAATTTCAAAACAGCATAATTTTAAGGGAAAAATATTAAAAAATTTTACACTATCTAACAAATATCAAATTGAAAATATTAAAAAAAAAAAAAAAAAAAAATTAAATACTCCTTAACTTCATACTCCTTGAAAGCTGATGCTCCAATGTGTGCTTCTAGTATAAAAAATTTCAACCGAGGGAAAACCATAAAAGAATTTGAAATTTTGAAAGAAAAAGCTTGAAAATGTGTCAAAACTTAAAAGTGGAAAAATTGCAATTCTGTAATGATGAAACATCTTGTGACTGAAATATTTAGAGAAAAAAAAGCTAAGGACCAGCAAAAATCAATTGGATATTGTTATACTAATTTTATGAGAAATTTAACGAATTATAGCAAAAATGGTAAATAAGATTGTTTAGGAATCTACTTTTCAGTGATCACACAACCAGTTCCCAAAAAATGTGTGCCTGCTCGAAACTGGGAGGCAGAATGTGTTGCTAGCATACAAGAGGTTCCATGATCCAATTTCTTTGTGATCAGTGTTCTGTAGTTTTAGCTAGAGTTTCACCGATAAAGTCTCAACAGGACTGATGCTCAGAAGTCTCCCTTCAAAGTGAGAAGTAAAGCATGACACATAGTCTTGTGTGTGGGATTGCCATATGGGAGTTTTCTATACTTTTACCCACAATTGACGTGGTGAGAGATGTAAACAAGTTTCAGTACGTTCAGATCAGTGACATATGAATTCATTGGTATCATTGTACTATGTTGAAAAAGGACGAGCCGTCTTGGCGGATTATCGCAAAAGTTCTAATTAAATAAATATACGAAAATGAAACTGTAATTTTTAGGGGAGTGATTGAGAGTGGATAAATTTGTACCCGATATTGTATATCTGAATTTAAGAAGCGTTTGTTAGAAAGTGGAGAACTATACAAAGTTTTGGATATTTTTAAAGTTTTTTTTTATTATTATTATAAGATTAAGGAGGTTTTTTTTTTAAAAAAACCACACTTTTCCATAATATTTTAGCTAAAACTTAATTAAGGGAAAACTAGCACTTTAGGAAAGAGAAATTGATATTTTATGGAAATTTACAAATTGCATGTTTGAAGTTGTAACTAAAATACTTGGCATGTTAAATATTTTTTCAGCAAAAATCAAATATATCTGGAAATGTTCATATTAAAAAAAAAAAAAAAAAAAAAAAAAAATATATATATATATATATATATATACACTACTAATAATTTTTTTTAGAGAGATTTGGATTGAAGCAAATACGTATGTGTGAATCAACATATTTAACCTTCAAGAATCAATTCTTAGGTCAGCCGTTGAAATTATAATTTAAAATACTTTGTACGTTTATTTTTTAAAAAGTTTCTGCCAAAATCAAATATTTTGAAATTTTATATTTTCCTGAAATCCAATTTATTTTTTGGCATACAGTATTATCTATCTTTTGCAAATATCACCCATTGAAAAAAATGTATAATATTTAACAAACAAAATCCTACATATGTACTACATTAAATAAAAACTTTATATACAGAAACCTAATAATGCTTTATAAACAAAATGCTTTTATAATAAACAAATTTGTAATAATTAAGCAATATATTTTACTTAAACATTATAAATAAATTTGTAATATTTAAGTAAGTAGCTTTTATGATTTAATCAAATAATTTTTAATATATTCAATTTTTATACAAAACAAATACAAAGTTTTATTTTAATGCAGTACCAATACATACGTAGGATTTTTGTAAAATATTATACACTTTTTCAAGAAGGGATATTGAAGCTTAACAATGCTTCAGCTTGGCAATCTCATAATCTTAAACAAATTTGTAATATTTAAGTAATGTTTTTTCCTTATCTAAAATGATTTTACTAAGTAACTATAATTGTTTCAATTTTTATATACATTTTTTTTTATGATTGCCAAGCCAAAACATAAAATAATATAACCCATAAAAACAAAGTTTTTAATATAAATTGTTTATATGCATCCCCAATTTTAATATTCATTAACACAACATTGATTCTGTAAATAGTGTGTGCTTGGTATTTGCATTCAATTTTAAAAATCAAAAACATTTCTATCAGCAAAATGTGCTTTAAACTATGTTTCAAAACTTATTTATTAAAAATGAACGTCACACTAACAATCACCACCATTAAATCCCATTAGAAACAACCTGGGAAAAATACACAATTTCATACAATTTAATGAGCTATTTCAAGATTTCCAGATGTAAAATAATTCGAATTCCCTTAATCCTTATTTTGTAATAATGCCAAATGCAAAACTAAACTATTCATCCAAAAATATTACAAAATAATTAAAGTGTATGATTAAAGTGACCTCCCTATTTTTTTTTATTTTTAAAGTGACTGGTGTTCAACTAACTTTCTTGGTTAAAACTAATTTTTAGTGAAGTCAATTAAGAGGTGAAATAAGACAACTTTCTCCTTCAAAATATTGTTTTCTGCATCTATCTTTTGAGGATTCGAAATTGTAAATGAATTACTGGGGGGGGGGGGGGGGAGAGGAGAAAAAAGCATAATTTGTTCTGCATCAGATGACACATCACATAGTTATATCCTCTTCTGCTTAGGTTATTTTTCAGAAATAAACATAGTCCTTCAAATTTTGTTTCGGAAAATCTTACAAAAATCAAAAATATGAATGAAATTATTATATGAAAATTATTATATTTGGTCTCTTTTTAAGTTGTATCATAAATATTTAAGCAGTTGTAAAAATAATGTTACTTATATTTTATAACTTTTTTTTTTAAATTTAACTTTCTTAAATAATTCTCAGTAGGGTTTAATAACTCATGACACATCTGTGGACGCTACTTTTTATAATATTTATAATTTAAATTTTTTTTATCTCAACCACTATAGAATGATTCTTAAAATTTTTCTAAAAATGTTCAACAAATTTTTATAGCCAAAAAAAAAAGCTTTAATTTCTTTTTTTACAATAATCTACATAATTTAAGACAAATAACATAACTACCATGATGAATACATCACAAATATTTGCTAATCAGAGACAAAATAATGCAATATTAAGTATTCATCTAATACATAATATAACTGCATAAAGAAGTTAATACAAGTAATCTGTCAGAACAGATGTAGTATATATGACATTTGGCAATTTTTTTATTTGGTGTTCCCAAAATCAAAAACCTGGCAGGTAACTAAAATAAAATTATAAATAATAATAATATTAAGTTAACATAACAAGGTAGGCTTCTGTTAGGTGGGTACCAGATAAAAACAGCCAAATTGTTGTGATAACTCATCCAAACTAACAAACCTTCAGTCATTTATAATTCCTACAACAAACCTTTATAGGGCTGCTGTAGTAATCTTATCAAAAATCTTAAAAAGTTATGCTTGGTGATACAATTATGAGTCATTTAAAGATGCAAATATTTAGGCTTGGAGACAACTACAAAAACTGATACACGTCTAACAGAATAGCATTCATAATAATATTAAAACAAAAATAATTTAAAATAAAACCCGTTGCCAGAAATAGCATTTATTCGGAAAAGATCCCTCACCAAATGTAATCGTACCAAAGTAATGACCTATCTATACCTGTACCCAATGTTTCACTTATAAAATATACACTACAAATGTTAAAGATGTGCTATATCAGGATTCATACACATTTTCAGGAAAAAAATTACCCGAGTTTTCCAGAGCCGTGTTTTCCATTGCAGGCTTAATTATTTTTAGCCACATAAATATAGTCAAACCTCGATTACAGAAAGTCTTCCGATAACTCGAAAAAAAGTCTTTTTTCTTTAAGAATAACTTTCAGCAAGTCTATATTATCAAATAATTCTGTAACTGCAATTCCTCGAGTTAGGATTAAACAAATAACATAGAAGAGTATGATTTTTTCCCCAGAGTAACAATGACTTTTTCTAGGTTTTAGAGGAGATTTTTCTTTTTTCTCTGAGATTTTAAAGCTGATTTATTTTCCTTGAGTTTTCCCCCAGAGGTGTATGAACTCTGTATGTATATAAATCAAATTCAAGGTTAGTAGTAATCACATCAAAATCAAGCTGAAATGCTAGAAATTTTGATTGGAATGTTGCTTAGGTAATGGTTACAACAGAAATCATACCTGTACTTTAAAAAAAAACTAAATTTGTCACTACACTTGCTGTTTCTTTAAAAAAATTTACTGGCCTTGACACATCAGCTTTTTATAAGAAAAAATTGTAAACAGTCAGTGGCGGCTGGTGCAGGGGACCAGGGGGGGGCCCGGGCCCCCTCACTTTTTGGGACCTTGGTCCCACTTATATATACTTGATAATGTTGTTTTGGAATTTCTGTAAAATATTTTTAAAATGCATGACAAATGAAAGCAGTTATTAACCTCATAATATTAACAATTGTGCGAGGAGCATTAGCTCTCTGGCCACAAACTCATGAAAATGTCAATCAACCGCAACCATTTTAATAAAAAATACACTCCTTCCATCTCTTTTCTTAAATACTCCATCATAATGACCTTGAAGTCTATCCGTTTGCACGCAATTCTTGAGGGATAAACAACCTCTTTCTGGAAGACCTTGCAAAGAACATAGATTAAAGCTTGTAGCCAGGTCCTTCACTTCCTGCATTTTTAAGGGGGGAGGGAGGGGGTCTCTTTCTCTTACATGGTATCAATTTACTGAAATTCTATAAGGAATGGTCCACTTTGTGTGTTGGGCAAAAGTAGACGAGCTCGAGCTTGAACTGTCGAATGAAGTGTTGGGATTTCTGTAGCGCAAGTGTACAAGGAAATGACGGTGAAATAAATTGGGAGAGCCAGAGAAAGTAGACAGAAAACTACTAATTATACGTGGTGAAAAGGGAATTAATTTTTCAACAAAAATCTCGGTAAGATCATTTAATTTTACCCTTTACATTTCAAATATAAGTGTAAGCTTTTCTTAACAAATACATTTTTAAACAGAATCCTGATTTTTCAAAAAATATTTAGAAACGTATTTTGTCCGGATAATCCCAGGTCTCTTCAAATGGATGAGCCCAATTGGTTATGAATTTCATTATCTCAATTATCATAAAAATATCCTTTTTCTTTTTAATTCATTAGATTTCAGAGGTGATTAGGTAAATGAATTATACAGCAAGTAAAATTAGGCTGTCCTAATCTCCCTCTTCCCATCCTATTTTACCACCTAATTGCTGCTATAATAGACAACAATGGTCATCGTAGCAACCCAGCAACCTCATTGACTTGACTGACGTCTAAATCCGCATCTGAGTATGCAGACATAGGACTCTACCTTCAGCCAGCATCCTTTTACTTTGGTATAGCGATGAAATTTCATTTTATGGGTCAACAAAAACCAAGATTTTTTTTTTTTTGTAATTGAAACATTATTTTAAGTATTTTAATCTATATAAATGTGTTTGACATTCCCACACAACACAGAATATTAGCTGTCTTTAACTTATTCAGTTGTCTGAAATATCCATTTATATGAACAACAATAAACAAATTTTTTCTGGTACATTCCACAAGTGACGAAAGGGCTCTGACTGAACAGTAAACAACCAAAATTTAAAAAAAAAAAATATATATATATATAGATTGAATATATTTTCTGTTGAACTGAAATATTAATGAATCAATATGTATTAATTTTATCTTTAAATGAATAATTTAAAATCGATACTTTTTTTGAAAATCTCACCCAATTTCTTCTCATCATTTTTAAATTTTCGAAATCCATAAGCCATAAAGTGCAAAAGCCATGGGACATGGGATTAATTTTCATAAGCCATTTGCTTAAACGAAATGCTGCAGAGTTGAATTTGTTATAATCATTCATTTTATTAAAACATATATTTTATTAAAATTTATTTGGATAATTTGTTTAACTTCTCTTATAGCTTTGTTTTATATGCATTTGAATAGCATTTAATTGCATGAAGCTCATGTATTTTGAAATTTGCACTAACTCCCCCCCCCCCCCCCAAAAAAACATACCATTGTTAATTTTGGCCCCCTCACTTTTACTACTCACGAGCCGCCACTGTAAACAGTAAAAGATACTTGAAGTGATTTGCTAAAGTATGTAAATATCCCCATTGCTCAATAAATTACACAATTTAAAGGAGCCATGTATATTGTAGTGTTTATTTAACCTCAGTTACTATCTGCCTTATTGACAGTAGCATATTTTTGCACTGCTCATACACCCTTTTTCCATTTTTAGTGACGTTATTATCTGGAATATATAAATATCTAAACGAACATGATCTCAAGAAAGATTTGGAGAATCATTTGCAGTAGTATTTTACGACTATTTGAAAACGTTCATCGTCCAACTAAATAATCGCACTAATTGATGCTTGTGACAATGCAATTGAATTAAATTTGTAAACAAAAACTCTGTTCGATTTATTGAAATGGGAATGATTTGCGCAGTTAGAACTGATTTCTTTCGTAGAATTTTTTTTAAAACGGAGCATATGTCGAGTAAAATATGATTTAAAAACTAAAATTATTTGTGAGTATAGTTTTCAGTAATGGTACGTAAAAATGCAAAAAAAGAAAAACAAAATCATATACATTTCTATAGTGATTTATGGGATGGAACAGTAAAGATTTGCGCAGTTCGAAACCACTATTGTAGTATTAAATTCAGAGATTTTAATGAAAAGGAAGAAGCGTAGCATTTTAACTTACAAACTTACGTAGGGGTTTCCTTAGAGACCCATGTTTATATTTTGGTCATAACTTTATTGAGCAATAAAATAAAATTTTATTTTACCGGTGTACACAAACAGAAAACAACACTCTCCCGCGGACAAGGGCGACAAGGCAGGAAGGATGCAGCTGTAGTTCGTAATTGGTCGCGTTTATCACGTGACTACACTTTTTTAAAAATCAAATCAAATTGTGTAAATGAAAAATATAACACCTTGTATTGAGAAAAACGCCATGAAGATAAAAAAAAATCATTTAACATCTGCTAATTTTCAAATAATTATACAATAATTAAACTTTTTAAAGAAAATCGCGAAGCAGCAGCATGCAACCGAACCGATCTGTACAACATTTCAGACCGTTTTGGTCTGTTATATGCTTGCTTAAATTAATTTGTTAATTAGAAATAAACTAATGCATATTTAATAGATTCTGTGGCTGGTAATTTTTACTTTTGTTTGAACATAAATTAAATCTTATTTGGATCTTTTTCAAGAATCACTGATGTTGGGTAGGTAAGCGAAGTGGCTGTCTTTTGCACTCTTTATCACGATTTTGAAACCGAAATTAACTTAAATGTGTCAAACCTTCTTATTAAAAGTAACATCTATTTTCATGATTTTTTTTTTTTTTTTATCTCTGTATAAAATACATTTGCTGCATGCTTCCTAAAATTCAAAAATCAGTGTAATACATTATACCTAATATACCTACACCCTTGATACTTATTGCCTTATAAACTTTACTAATTTATAAGCTTTGTGGTCTTTATTCTTTTTAAGAATTAGTAAACTACACTCACTTATATTGGTTTACCATACTTCAACCATTTCATTTATATTATAATTTTGGTCACTTCAAATTAAACTGTTGGTGTAAATATACTTGGAAATGTTATATGAAAAATTAAAGAGGTAGTATATAAAATATAATTTATCCGGCTTATATTTTTGATAGTATATAAAATATAATTTTTTCTGGCATACATTTTTTATTTCCCATCCTCACAAGATCTGATTAATGGAAATCTTGTCATTTGAAAAATTGGTTAAAATGTGTTATATAGTGGCAAACATTTCTGCAAAACGTAAGAAATGGAGAATTCCAACCTTGAAGCAAACCCAAAATGGCGAAAAACAATGCGATTCAAATTTGACTGGTAGCAAAAGAATCCCAGGGACGAGATTCTTCTGCCTTTTGGCAGATTTCCGCTTTTTGGTGATTTTGGAGAAAATATGCTTTTTTGACATTTTCCGTCTTGAACTTCCATTTTCTTTTTTCTGTGAATTTCTATTTTTTCCTTCATTTCAAATTTTTTTACTTTCTTTCCAAAAATTTCACCAAAAAAAAGAAATTGTCAGTTTTTGAAAGAAAATTTTCGAAAAATATGTTCCATCCTGTGGCATTTACTGGCATCACCGTAAAAAGGCATTGAATTCTCAAACCGCCTGTAATGTTGGCATCCACTTCTGAAGGGGGAATATTTTTCTATTATGTAGTAAAAAAAATCTCTTTCTAGGTTGGTTGTATTCAGATTATCTGGCGCCGTCAGCAACACGAGGGCTATAATGCGCCGGAACATTTCGTCATTTAACAAACCAACATACATTTACAAACATCCATGCCAACACGGGACTCGAACCCGCAACCTCGCGGTCTAGAAGCCAGCACGCTAACCACTATACCGTTTGGTCGGCTCTCTTTCTAGGAAACCTGTGTCCTGATTTAAGTGTTTTACACGTGTTCTAGATTCTTTCCTTTTTCATTCTATTCATATACTCGTACGTCATTTGTGCATCGAAATTGTAAGATTACTATATGACGATTTCTTTTGAGAAGCAACTATTTTGATTTATTTTTGTTTTATGGTTATGTATTATTTTAAAACTCTATTGTAATTTATTTTAACTTATTTTATTTATTAACAGCGTTTATACAGGTTAGGAAAAGGTGGCAACACCTAAAGCAATCGAGAAATTTCAAGATGTTTCTTTTTCGATGAATTGGCTGGAAATTTTGGGAATGTTCTCACGCGCCTGCTATATAAAGACCGAAGATCGGGAAAGTTTTCAGATTGACTTCGATGAGAGCTGATTGCTTTGTTTACTGGAGAGAGCTTGTATAATCGCTGTATTCGAAGTTGTTCTTACTGAAGCTTGTGTTGAAGCTTGAGATTGATTAGACTGTTGTCCTTGAATAAATTTTGTGTCTGTGAAGAGTGAATAAATAGTAGTTTTCATCTTAAAAACTGTGCCATCATTGCCTCAGTGGAAAAATTCATAACAGTGGTGTCAGAAGTGGGGTTTAGTCATCTTGAATGCCGACAACTAGAAGAATGGAATCTGCGATGGAAGACCAAATGAAGCAGTTGATGGAAATGATTGTTGGAATGAAGGCCCTACAGGAAACCACCGCCGTCGAAATGAAAGCTAGTCAACAAGCTACCGCTGCTGAAATAAAAGCCGGACAAGAATTTACCGCCGCTACGATAGCCGCCTGTCAAGCCCGCCAAGAAACGACAAATGCCGAACTCGCAGCTGCAATTGCCTCCAGTCAAGAAGCGACATCATCAGACATTAAAGCTTTACAAGAAGCAACATCATTGGACATTAAAGCTTTAACCGCCAAACAAGAATCGACATCTGCTTCCGTTGACGGATTTATAGAGCGCACGGAAAATGTCCTTCAGTCAATGAAGGCCGATATTTCGGATGTCAAAGAAGATCTTGTGACTGTGAGGAACGAAATCGAAGAAAAGGTTTCCATCGTGAGGGAGGAAGTTAACGGGAAATTTGACTGCTTGGAGGAAAGAATTCGATTTATTGAAAATAGAAGATTTGAAGCAGCAACAGTTTTGCTCCCGGGAGAGGTTTCTGTTCCCGTTATTGCACCACGTTCCAACATCAAAGTGGCCACTTTTGATGGAAAGTCTTCCTGGCGCGTTTATCAAACACAGTTTGAAATGATTGCTTCTGCGAATGGTTGGGACGATACTTCGAAAGCATTCAATCTCGCAGCATCTCTTCGAGGTGAAGCTGCTGACATTTTACAGACACTACCTGAAGAGAATCGGGGAGAATTCGTGGCGCTGGCAAGTGCGTTGGAGTTAAGGTTTGGGGAGCAGCATCTAAAGGATTACAACAGACTACAATTGAAAGTGAGACAGCAGAAGGCCAATGAAACTCTTCAAGAATTGGCGTCAGATATAGAAACACTGTCGCTCCTCGCTTTCCCAGACTGTCCCTCGGACATACGAGATAATCTGTCTCTTCAGTATTTTGTGGATGCCATCAAAGATCCCGATATGCAGCAAGCCACCAGGATGTCAGACAGCGAAGATCTGAAGTCCACCCTCGTCTATGCCATGCAAGTAGAAGCAGCACAGCAAGCTTCTAGAAAAGATCGACGTTTCGTACGTGGAACATTGACGGACGATTTCTCTGAACTTTTCACAAGGAAGTTTCAAGAACTGGAAAACAAGGTGGAGAGAATGATGAGAAGCTATCCCGGAGCCTGGGATCGAAAGACAAGAGTCATTTGCTGGCACTGCAAACGGGAAGGGCATCTACAACGTAACTGCCTTGATTTGAAGAAGAGAAGGGATAACACTACCACGGAATCTCAACAATTGAATCTAAGAAGATGCCATCTTGCAGGGCAGAAGCTGCAATGTAGAACAGGTGGAGCCCCGACCAGCCGTTTCCGCGTCTCATCCCGCCAAGGAGGAAACCAGGGATTATTCGTTAAGGGGGAGATCAATGGAACTCCATATCGTCTAGTCGTCGATTCGGGAGCGAACTTAACGATCGCAAGGACGGACATGGCTCGTCGCCTGAACAGCCGACTCCTCTACACAGCGCCCTCTGTTTCGCTACAAACTGTGTCTGGTGGCAGTATCTCCGTGCACGGGAAATTGGAAGTGGACATTGCCTTTGGATTTAACACCTACAAGCACACCGTGTATGTTGCCGATATTGTGGATCCGTGTATTCTCGGACTAGACTTTTTGAAGAAAAATGGAATTACGCTGAATTTTGAGAAAGGCAAGCTGCAAACATGGAGAAGCGAAGTTCCTTTACACGGTCTGGACACGAAAGAGCTGTGCGTATATCGGATTATGGCTCATGAAGACAATGTCATAGAGAATGCTGAAGAGTCCACATCTATGAAAAGTACCTCTCCAGCTCCGGAAAGAGAACAGAAGAAAGCAACGTTGATGAAACCCTCCCAGGAAGTGGTTCGTGTGGGAATGGACAACGTTAGTGAAGAGGGAATCGACATCCGTGTTCCTGTTACAAGCATCAAACGGAGATCCCGGGATCTATCAGCTGCAACTGCGGATGATTCGAAAGCAATCACAGAAAAGCTTACTGAAGAGGATGTTCGGTTGAATGAGAATGGGAACGCTCTTTCCGGAAGTTCATGTCCGGAGAGCAGACGACGTTCATCTAAAACGGAGTTCAAATCTGGAACACCGGCGTTCTCTTATCAACAACCAATCTCAAAATCATGTAACCAGCAAGATGGGGATCGGAAACTTTCACCGCTTCTGTTGGCATACGGGAGTGCAACTCACGAGACCACTGGATTTTCTTCATCTCGAAAGATGTTTGGAAGAGACCTTAGGCTCCCCTGCAACCTCCTCTTTGGACGACCACCAGATACTCCTTCCTCGCCTGTCGAGTATCTAGATGATCTCCAGGCACGTTTCGAAGCCGTACGTCGGTTCGCCAGAGAGAGAATCAACATCATGACTTAGCTCATGAAGATCCGGTACAATGCCAAGGCCACGGATCGTTCATTCCAGGAAGATGACAAGGTGTGGTTATGGAATTCTAAACGTCGGAAAGGACTCTCCCCTGAGCTCCAGACGAACTGGGAAGGGCCGTATGTAGTCCTTAAGAAGATCAACGATGTCGTGGTAAGGATTCAACGGACACCTTCCTGTAAACCTAGAGTAGTACATTACAATAGGCTAGCCCCATATTATGGTAGAAGTGATTGAATGACCTTTCCTCTTATGGACTTCACTGCCCGGGACGTGCAGTCTTTAAGAAGGGGGAAATGTTGCACAAATTGTCTGTATATAGTGTAAATAGTGACGTATTATTTTAAAACTCTATTGTAATTTATTTTAACTTATTTTATTTATTAACAGTGATTATACAGGTTAGGAAAAGGTGGCAACACCTAAAGCAATCGAGAAATTTCGAGATGTTTCTTTTTCAATGAATTTGCTGGAAATTTCGTGAATGTTCTCGCGCGCCTGCTATATAAAGACCGGAGATCGGGAAAGTTTTCAGATTGATTTCGATGAGAGCTGATTGCTTTGTTTACTGGAGAGAGCTTGTATAATCGCTGTATTCGAAGTTGTTCTTACTGAAGCTTGTGTTGAAGCTTGAGATTGATTAGACTGTTGTCCTTGAATAAATTTTGTGTCTGTGAAGAGTGAATAAATAGTAATTTTCATCTTAAAAACTGTGCCATCATTGCCTCAGTGGAAAAATTCATAACACTATTAAAATTGAATTCTATTCTCATGATTATGGTGGACATATTGTCGAAAATTACGTTGTTCTGTGATGATCATTTTCTTTGGATGTTATGCCAATGTAATAGTCCCTGTTGTTAGTGCAAAGATTTGCACATGTCAGACATAGTACAGTTAAATTGAAACACGGATTTCAACTTTTTTTTTAATTAAAATTTCTATAATTCTTAAGATTGATACAGATCTGCATTGAAATTTTATTGGGCTTCTTGCAAGTTTGATAAGTACGGAACTTTCATACGTTCAGATTTCTCCAAACTTTGATGTAATGACCACTTTTCCTGCAGATAGCCTGCCTCTATTAGCATTATTTACATTGGTATTGCAATGGCCATTTTGCTGAAGTATACAGTGAGGAAATGGACGATATTTCCGTGATTAGAGCTGCGCTGTCATCAGAGCGCTGTCACCGATAAAAGCGTACAATGTATGCAGGAAATCATCGGATCCCGCAGGAAATTAAAGTCAAATGCCGTTTTTGTGTGTTTTTTAATGGAGAAATTCCAGTTAGGCAGGGCGGAAAAGGGGAGTTGTTGACTCCCGTAACTCCGGGAGGGGAGAGGTTGGGGGATGCTATTCTCCATATAGTTCACCACCTGTTACTTCTATATAGGAAGGAGAAATTCCAGTTAGGTTGGACAGGGAAGGGAGAAGTATTAACATAAGCGGGGAAGGGGTTTTTATTTCCCGATTTTGGAATCTGAACCTATTGAAACATGTAATTACACTGAGAGTTTATTTCCTTCATTCTTCTTTTTAATTTGAAAGAATTCTTGGATATTCCATTGTAATTTAAAAGAAACCACATTTTTTTTTTTTTTTTTAAATGATAAGGAGCTATCCAAGCAAGACAATAAAGATGAAATGCTGTATTTGCAAGAAATGTTGGGGCAATTCTATTCACAGCATTTAAATCGAAAGCACAAAAATGAAAATAGTTATGAAAGGAGGCATGCTGGACAAGCATCAGTGTTTGCTATCGTTTCACAAGCTTAACCTTTAAATAATGACCTAATATTGCAACTGGAAATGTGCCATTGGAAACCGATGTTTATCCTGCAGAGTGGTGCTTCAAAAATCAATGCCAAGAGTGATTTTGAATTAAACAACTTTTAATTCTCAATAGTAAGTAGCATTTAATTTTCTTCAGCAGTATAATTTAAAGCCCGCAGACTTGTAGGAAATTTTTGGATATGGCATTTGTGTACGCAGGAAGAAAATATTTTTCTGGAGCCCTGGCTGTCATAGAGAATTATGTTGTAGCGTGATGATCATTTTCGTCGTGTATTATCCCAATATAATAGCCACTGATGCTGTTGCAGATATTTGCAGCTGCCAAACATAGTGCTGTTCAGTTGAAACATAGATTTCCGCTCTTTTCTTATTGAAATTTTCATCATTCTGAAGATAAGATACATATCTGTATTACAATTTTATTGGGCTTGCTTGTGAGTCTTGCAACAGCGGAACCTACGTATGTTTCAGACTTCCCCAAACTTCCAATGTCATGCTTATTTTTACTGCAAATTGCCAACCTCTATCAGCATTATTTACGTTGGTGCGTGGGGATTATTTTCGCTGAGTATTACGAGGACGTAAGGACTGCTATTGCCGAGATTTATGCTACACCGGCAAATGCTATTGCTGAGATTTACGTTGTTGTGATGTTCATTTTCGGCGAGTATCATGCCCATAAAATAGCCACTATTCCGAAGGTTTGCATCTGTTTTATTGTCGCTATCACCGAAATTTACGTGGTTGTGAGAGTAAATTTTGTAGAATGTTACGTCAATATAATCTCCTCAATTGCAGATATTTCCATGGATATATTGGGTGCTAACTCTGATGTTTACATTGCTGTGATAGTCAGTTAGCTGATTGTTGCTTTAATATGATTGGCAAAAATTTTGCCGGTTTGGTGGCCTCTATAGCTGATATTTAAGTTTGAATAGTGGTAATTTTCACCTGGGTTTAAGCCGTTTTAAAGTAACTATTGAAAAGATTTGCAATGTCATTTTGGTGTCATTCGCCTAGGCTTCCGCTGATGTGATAGCAGCTATGTTCCTAATTAGTGTGCGTGAGTATTGCAGCAGGGGTCCTTGAAAATTTTTTGGAATGAGCCTTGAAATCCATGAAGTATGCTTTTTAGCTACTAATTTTTATCAAAAGGTTATTAAATATAATTCTTTTCATACTTCTTTTGGGTGAGTGTTGCATCTTAGTAATGCACAGGTCTTAAATATGTTTTAATGCCTAATTTTAGATTTCTGATGGCCTTGATGATGCGTTTAACTTGTTTGTTGATTAAACATTTAATGTAAATGATTTAATAATTCAGTATTCTATTTTATTACTTACTGAATAAAAAATAATTAAGTTATTAATTATTATTGTATAATTTTTCATCATGTAGCATTTTTTGATGATTAACTTCTTAAAACGTGTTTTGCGTATTAAGTATGGTGCAATTTTTTTGCTCGCAGATATTTTAAGTGTTTTGAGTCTTTAAGCAAATCCCTGTAAACCCTAATTAACAGTAGAAAGTGAAAAAGTGTTAATCGATCCTGCTCCAGGATTTATGGTTGTAAGTCCACCAAAATATACTTGTGATTTTTATTCGTATACTATGTGGTTTCAATCTCAACGTCACTAACGCTATTAATAAAAAGTTACATTTAATGCAATTCTCATCTCAATCATCCATTCATTCTCCTTGAAGGTCATTTGTAAATAAACATTAAATAACAAGTACATAAAATTTAATAAAATTTTCACAAATCTTAATTAAAATCCTCTAAATAAAAAAAAATTCTATTAACAAATCAACTATACCAGAAATTCTAAAATCATTTGTTTTTATTCATGGAATCCTACAGATACTCGGGATAAAATACCAATTCTTTTATGCCGAGTAAAATTTCCGAAGTAACAAATGATTATTCTATTAATTCATGTTGGTGGTAATGCATGTAATGTCGTACATTTTAAAAGAACAGCCATTGTTAATAATCAAGACTTTATAACATGGTTTATGCATTCCCACTTCCAAAAAATACCCTAAAATATAACTTAAATAGTGATGTTGAAAAAATAATGACAATATTTTTCTGACTGGTTTTAGCTTTTAACAAACGATAAAAATTAAATTGGAGAAGTATCATGCAGTTTGCCAGATTTCTATCTATATCATTGACACCTGATAAAATTGAACCGGTTTTGGTGAAAAAATTATGTTTGTTAATCCACAAGTAGCAGTGATTCTACCCAATAATGGCTGTGGAATATTGCTGATGACGTCAAAATAACAAATTATGCCAGTTTCCTAGGATTGGCGAATTATCATTTCCCTTGAAAAATTCCCTGGCTCAACATATGCTCTTGGTGAATTATTTTAACTTATTTTGTGCTTAGAAATTATGACTTAATGGAATTAACAATGTATGATACTTTGCAACTATTTAATGAGTATCTACCATCATGTTCTTTTTAAATAGTGCTCAAATTGTCCAAATTCCTTAGAAATTCCCAGAGGCTTTTGTTGTATATGTATTAAAATATATTGCATAATGTCTAACTTATCCTATCAAAGTTTATTTTGCTTGTTATTATAAACTTTGAAATAAGTTCTTTTTCTGAATCCAGCCTGAGCAGATCCGATGTGTGTAACCATGACCTACAATGAGTCACTCTGAAGGCAAGTCTGAGGTCCAGGTTTCGTGTCCTGGTCAGGCGTTTCCCTTTGCTAACCCCACTGCTCCACCTCATCCCCACATCAGCCAGTGGTGCCGTTTTACAGTGCCAGAAAGGCTTCCACTCCAGCCTTTTCGTCAGGATCGGCTGAACCGACTGCCACTTCCGCCTTCTATCATGGCCACCTGTAAAATGGCCTCGCTAACTGGGGCTGGAAGCTTCACGTCTTCTTTAACTCAGCAACCTGAGAAGCGGAGTGGGGGCATTGACCCCTATCAGAAGATACAGCAACTGGAAAAGAGTTTAGTATTCGTGAGAGAGAACCATGCATTTATGCTGCGGGGATTGCATGAAGAGATTGCTGAATTGAAACAAAAGAATCGAGGTAATATTAAGAGTAATTATGTAATACTTTAACGAACACATCGTCCAAAATATTTTCACTTTAGTGTTGTTGAAAGGTAATGGAGCTAATCAACAAAATTAATATTGAAAGTAAAATTTGGCTCTTTGCTATTCATATTTAAAAATGAATTACTAATTTAAATTATGATTCTAACTGCTTGATTAAATTGTAAAATTTTTGATTTTTTTTTTATGTCCAACTATTTTTTATTTGGTACCAAATTAACTTGCATTGAGTCTTTATTTCTGTAAAAATGTGTAAAAGTTCAATGCATTGCTAATTAATCTTTCACTCTAGATATTTTAAAACTTAACTAAGTAATATTTTCTGAAGCCACTTTATAAACGCCATTGTTATTTTGTATTTATTTAGAACTCCTTTTTGAACTGGTCACTGGTGTACCTCCTATACCTAAAGAGACTTCTGAGGATCGAGGTTTGATCTTTATTTAGTTCCTAATTTTTAATGATAAGTTCCGTTGTAAAATGATTTTCTTTGTTTAGTTTAATTTAAATTTTTTTTTTAATTGGTATTAATCAATAAATAAGAATTTGGAATATGAATGTTTTAATATGCATTATTAGATACTGATAATAATTTATATATATATACTTTTTTAAAATCATCCACTTGATTTTTAACAGAATTGTTGATTAAACCATTTGTTTATTCTTTTTTATACTTAAAAATAACTTTATATATTTAGGCATAAAAAATAATTTTCACTTTAGATTCTCCTGAAGACCAACAGGATAAAATTGAGAAACTGGAAAAAGAAATCAGAAAATTAAGAGGTGCACTTAAAGATGCTATGAAAGCAAATTCTTCATTATCCAATCAGCTGCAAGAGTTAAAAAGGTTTTTGTCTTATATATATATACATATTATGTATATATTTTTTTTCTTGCTGTAATTTCGTGAATTGTCAGAACAACTATTTAACTGTCTTGGTACAAAATCCTCGTAAATTAGTTATTTCATATTAAATGTATGCTTCAGTTCACAGTTTTTAAAAAGTTGTATTACATTTTGAAATGTAAATTTTTTTTTTGGGGGGGGGGGGGTGAAATCAACACTGTCACTACCAATGTTGCATACTGTTTGGATGAGGATAAACCTGTATCTTGTAATTGATCCACTGTGAAAGAAGTCCTAGTAAGGACCATTCTCTATACACTATGTTACAATCTCCTAGCCTCTAGTGCATTTAGAAACTACTTTGTATAAAACTTTGAAATTTGTTGAGTTGGATAGGAAAATTATTACTCAATGAAATGACATAAATTAAAAACTTGGAAAATATCGTCTAATAGATTTTATTTTATCTTTGAAATTCTTATGTCAATGCATATGCAGTGGCTCCACCTGGTTTTATATTTTGCTATTTTAATTTTCATTTTTAATAGATCGATATTAAATACAAACAATTTATTTCATTTCATTAAGTGATTTTTCTTTTATCTACTTGCCAAATTTCAAGGTTTTATAGATAGTAATTTTTAAATGAAATGGGCTAAGATTATAACATAGCGAATATAGGGAATGATCCTTACTAGGACTTCCTCTGAAATGCTGTTAGAATTCTCAAAGTCATCTAAAAACATTTGTCCCTGAAAAAAAACTAAGTTTTAAAAATATAATTTTTAAATATATACAGAGTGTTCGTAATGAAAATTTCTCTCCTATCTAGAAACAATTTTAGTTTGCAAAGATCATAAATTTTGTATACAAGCTCTACTAAGATCATGGGGAAATTATATCAGAAAAAATAATAAATAAATATCAGTTTGGATTTTCATCTTATGGAAATTTGGCACTTTAAGAACCTTATTGAAAAGTACTTTTACAGAAAAAACCTTATTAGGAAAGTTTCAAATCAAGTTTTAGTCTAAAAAACAAATAGTTTTAATTAAGTTTTCAATATCTGTCCTATAGTTGTCGTCTTTGAAGTATCATTTGGTAAAGTGTAACTTAAAAAAAAAAGTTTATTTTTTAGGGATTGTTTTCCCATGATCGCAGTAGTTTGTGTACAAAATTTTATGAAACTCTGTTAATTACTACTAGCTCAAGACAAGTTCTAAACTGGATATTCATATAAATATCCTATATTTAATATTTACTTTGGCATAAAAATATACCTTGAATAAAGAGTAATTTTCTTGTGCAAGCTTTTGTGTACTTGCATGTTCCTATCACAGACTAGTCTAGACTATTTTCCATTTGATGATTTCAGAAAGTTTGTAATTATATCAATATACACTGGTAGATTTCTGCATCAGAAGGGTGCAAAAAATGTAGTGATAATTATATTTGTTGGGAAATTTAACATCAACATTTACCAAAGTTATGTTTCTAGTTGCATTACTATAATATATTGCATATTCTTTAAATTTTTGAATTAATGTATAACTTAATTTTTCATATTAAGTTATTATAAATGCGCTTATAACAAGTAATAATTGGTACAAATATTAACAAAAGAACAAAATACGTAAATCAATTTGTTATGGTAGTGAGCAATTTAGAAAAATAAAATTGCAAGTTTAAACATGAACCATGGAATCAAATGATACTATTTAAAATTCAAGAGTGCGTGTGTGAAATATTTTTAAATCTGTATTTTAGGATAGAGGTATTGTAAGTTTTAACTATACCAAGTAGAAAATTGATTATAAATACTTAGGGGAAATAGTCATCCAACATTTTTATGGAGATCTAAAATCAGAGAAATGCTTCCAATTTCCAACAGAATTTCTTCAGAAATTCTTCTGTAAAAGAGTACAAAATTTTGTATTTTCCAGGGAACAGTATTCTAAATATTCGTCTCGTAATCAAGTATACACCAAAAGTCTGCCTGGCTCTGTTGATGAGGAACGAGCTGTACATTCACCATGTGGACCATCACCTCAAATGGAAGAGTATTCTGATACATTGCGACAGATACAAAGAGCTGCCTCACATCGTAGTGGAAAGGTTCTTATGCTTTTATTAGTAAATTGTAATTTTTAAGGTATCTGTATAGGATAAAGTGATTAAAAATAAATTATTTTAGTCACCATTTTTAAATTTATCTGATTAATATTTCATTTGTATAAAATTCCTTCCTCATTTTTGTTCAGTAAAATTATTTTTTACCAAGTGATGTTTTATGTGAAGCTTTATTTTCTTATTAAACTTATGGAATTTTTTTTGTATTGTAGGTCAAGTTATAATTGATTTCAAATCTTAGTTTTCAACACTGATGTCAAGTTAATAATTAATGTAAAATTTCAATTACTGTAAAATATAACTTTCTACCCTAAAACTAAGTAAATGGTACTTATTTTAATTTTTTTAATTTACTCTTTGCACCAGAGTGATCAGATTTGTCACTTTCTCTGCCAACTGCTTATAATGAGATTTCTACGAGATTTTATTTTCTGCCCACTATAAAAAAATTATCTATTTCAAAACTGGCAGCAATTTAAGATGTTAAGGGGAAGAGTTTCCTTCTCTTCATATATCTATATTTATAGATAGAGAGAGATCTTAGTATGTTTTAGTGCAATATTGTCCTTGTGTTAGAAAATCTCCCCAAAACAACCAACCAACACAAAATATTTTTCAAAACCATCGAGATAACATCAGATCAAATGAAATTATTCAATGACATACTTTATAAATATATACTTTGCTTTGAGCTAAGAAAAAAAAATTGTTTCTGTAGCGTGATGGTAGACGTCATCATCACGATGAATCGAAGGCAGAGTGGTCAGATAATTATGCAAGGAATGATAATGGATATCAACACCACCGACATCATCACCATCGCAGTCAGAAATCTCCTCAGCAACATCAGCAACAACCTAGGCTTCCACGATTACCACTGCGTAATCAGCAGAATTATGCACACCCTCAGTACGTGGAAAAGTTAATAGCTTTAAGTTGATTTTTTTATTTTTCGGGTATCTTTAGGATTTTTCTTGTCAAAATATAGAATGATTGCATTTGAGACTTTCTTCATTTTTACCAGTCAAATATTGTGTATTTGTGTTACTTTTTAAAATTTAGTAAAGGAAGCTCAGTAAGTAAATTACGAGATTTTAAAATCTCGATATTTTTTTGCAAAAATAGTTTTTATAAGTATCGGATAAAAAAAATAACAAATTGATAGTCACGAATGCTGTTGATTTGAAGTTGAAAACAAATAAAGTAAATTTTTTTTCTCATTCTTCTTTTACATTCTGTCAACTATCCAAACTATTTATAATTGTTCTTTTAAAATGTACTCTGAGAATTAAGTTTTATTCCCTCTTTGTAGGTATGAAATTCAATATCGTCAGCGAAGTACTAATACCTTACCTGCTTTAAAACCTCTTGTTCCTGTTGTTGAACATAGGTTTGATAAACCTAGAAAACCGAGAGGACCTCGACCTCCAAAAATTGCTGATCAGGTCACTAACGGATAAATAAATTATATAACTGAAACTATTTAAATGCTCATACAAGCTGGTTTATGGCAGAATATTTTGATGCATTTTTGTCTTTTCTCTAGTTCAAAAAGTTTTATATTCTGTTAAATATTTTTGCATTATCTTATTCCTTGCAATTTAAGTCTTATTTAATCATGTTTATACTTTCTTGAAAAGTTAACTATTGATGAATTAAGAAATAAGTTTCTTCACTCTAAAAGGATTTCTGTGCTCATCATATTAATAAGTTATAACTGGTTTAGTATAGTTGCACAAAATGCTTTATATTATCTCATTGATGGCTATCTATATAAGGTTTGAAACAACAAAGTGTTCAGGTAACTGTAATATGTGATTTTTCATGAGACAGAATTCAACAATAATCTTAAGCTCATAAACAAATAGCAAAGTACAACTTTTTGTCCTCTTTAGAGGCTTCGCTCCATAAGTGAATTCAGCACTAGTTTTATTAGTTTATAAAATATTTTATAGGTCATGTTTGAACTAACTCTTTTTATATAGTTATAAGTATTTTACTTCACAGGTTTTTTTTTTTTTTTTTTTTTTTTTTTTTTAATTTAATATTTTAGAAAACAAAATTTTTGTGTTTTTTAAATGTTTATTATTTTATTTCTTTTACATTTAGTCATTTATTTTTTGTAATATTTATCAATATACACATTTTTATTTATGTCTTTCAATCAGTTTTGTGGATTTTTTGTGTGTGTTTCATTCCATGTAGTTCTTTGATTAAAAAAATTATGTGATATTATTATTTAACTGTTTTGAATGCCACATACTATTGAAGTTCTTACACACATTTCATCATTTATTTAGGTTATTTTTTTTCTTACATTGTATAATATTAAGAAAAAGTCTATAAAAGGTTAATCTACATACTCATTTGGCTTTTATTTAAAATAATTTTATATTGAAAGGTTACTGCAGAAATGTAATTAGTAAAAATTTCCAATAATTTTTTTGTCAATAATTAACATAAGATACTTATGGCAGTTACCAAAGTGATATTGTTGCATTATTTTGATATTATTACAGAATTAAAATAAAGAGAATACACATTTCTAGGGTGATATGTTGTAGGAAAGGGGAGAGGAGGAAACTTATTAGCAGGAATAAGTGACATTTGTTTTTATATTGGAAGTAATGTACATGAAGTAGTCTCTGGTATTATACATGGGCAACAATGGTGGAGGAGGGATTGAAGCTTGTGTGGGCTATAGGATTTCCATTATTTTCTGTCTAAAAATTCAATAATTAAGTTTAACTGTTTCATATTTTGTCATAAAATTAAAATGTATCCTTATTCTGCAATAATTAAATTTACTAGCCATATTTGAAAAATTCTATTTTTGCTGCATAAACAGTTTAATGAGTACAGTTGATTGGTTCTAAAAAATGTATGCGGCATTTTAAAGGGTTAAATGAATATAATCTGATTTGTAGATGCATTACATTTTCTGAATATATTCACAATCTAGTACATAGAGGTTATTTTTGCACACATTTAAAATCTATCATAAAGGGCTATTTTATACTGCTTAAAGAATTATATTCCTGTATTGTTAACTTGTGGATGAAACCAAGTGCTTTGGGGTCAGGTTAAAATATGTCACTGTTATTAAACCACCACTGCTATCACAAATACCAACTGTAAGTTTTGTTGTAACCAGCAGCCTGCAAAAATGATTAAATTATTTGTATGGTATGTTGCCTCGTGTAGTATTCGTTGCTATTAGGCAGTTGCATCTTTTCTCCCCACGTCTTTTCCAATTAACTGGCAACATGAACTGACTGGTAGATATATTCCAAAAGTAAAAGATAGCTGTTCCACCAGGAAGTGCATCAAACTTGTTTGATTCTTGTACGGTGTATAGTCTGAAATAATAGTTAAAGTGGTACAATTTTACTGTGTGACGAATTGTGTTGACTAATTATTTTTTTCAAGAAAAAAATGCAAGGATATCAATTAACCACAAAAATAAAGTGGGGAAAATCAACAATTTGCCATGGAAAACTAGTGAAATATGTTGACCAATATGGTTGCTTAGCATTGTCAGATGTTGGTTACTTGAACAAAATCGTATGGTTGCAACAGTTCTATATTATGTTTAATTGATTTTAAGTGACTTTCAGATTGTTGCACTTGCAATGTTCGTATAAAATAGCCCTCAGGAATGCTCCAGTATTAGAAATACGTAAGATATTTTGTGTACATTTTTATATATAACTGTACAAAACTTTCCAATTCTTGTTTTTGAATATTTTAGGTAATAAATTGTGTAACTGTATAAGATTGCATAAGGTTTTTAATACAAATTTAATCTAGTATATTATTAGATGAAACTAAGATATTTTTTTTTTTAAAGAATTTTATTGCCTTAATATCTAGTCATTTAATCTATTATTATAATAATACTTTCAAATAAAACTTCTGTCTAAAAAAAGGCTGAAGTTTAGTACTAATGCTGCTTGTCTTTTTTAAAATAAGCACAAAAAAATCATTTAGTTTATATTTTGAGCTATTTGAAATTTGTCTTTGGCATACTATAAAATAGAACTTTTTTTTGTATACAATCATCATATACGAAACAATGCTATTTTTTTTTTGTTTTAGTAAAAGAGTTTATTTTGATATTACCTGTTGTAATGCATTGATCTTTTTCTTTTTTTCTAATTTTTATTTTGTGTTATGGCATTTTATAGTTTTTTTAGTTAATTAAACGTGTAATTATGTTATTTATAAATATTATTAACTTGTTCGTCATAGAATGATAATCCATATGAATTTAATAGCACTTCCATGGAAAAATGCTTTTTTTTTAAAAATTCTTTTAAATTTTTTAATGTTGTTAATCTTTTTAATTTTCTAAAGTCTTAATCCATTTATACTTTGAATTGTGATATGCATTGTAGCTGCTTTTTTAAGTGTAATATCGTAGGCTTTGTCAGTATTTTGCTTTATGTAATATATTAAGCTTTCAAATGATAATGTTCACAACTGGTATTTATGGATCAGTAATTAAGAGAAAAAATTAAAATGTGTTTTGATAATACATAAAATCCAAGTTGTATATATTTTCCCTTTCATTTTACAAAGGAAACTCTTCTTTGATTTTCCATTATTAAAATAAATACTTTCATTGTTTCCGTGATATATAATTCCTTAAAATAATCCTATTAATAGTAAAATATTATTACTATTTTTCCATTTACTAAAATGCAGTCTTACAATACTTCTATTTTGTATCTGGCATACATTCATTAATATTTTTTTAAGATTTATAACTGTTTGAGAGACACTAAATTTATTACATACAATAAAATACAAGAGCAAAGGAAATTTGTTTGTAAAATATGTCATTAAATTGTTAATGTTAACAGATTTATTAAAATGCAGTTACAATACAAAATAATTATAATAGAAGTTAGAATATTTGTTTTTCGATTCATTTCTTATTTATGTTTTGCACTATATATTTTTTTTATTACCTTGAAAAAATATATATGTGTGCATCAGATGTATAACTATACATGCAATTTCTTTTGTTGGAGGTTATTTTATAGGATACAACCAGAATCTCACTTTTTGGTTCCTAACAATTCAGTTTTCTTTATTCATTTATTTTTTACTTATGTTTGGGTGTTCATATTTTACTAGTCTTTGTTGTGAATTTAATATTTTTGTTAAACCATTTTTCTCTGTTTATTATATGCTATATATGTTATTTATATTTCTGTTATTTAACATGTTTTTATGGTGTATTGCTTTCTTTATAATTATTGAACAAAATTGGCATAATGCACAATTCTTTTTAGGATTTTACACTTCTTTGTTACACTGAATATTATTTTTACTTTTATTTTAGTTTATTTCATACTTTTTATTATATACACTCAATATGAATAATAATACCAAATATTGGTTTTATTGTATTAAAAGGAATTAAGTTTTCGAGTTTTTGCAAGAACCAGTGAATAAAGTTACCTGCTACCATTTAATGAACGTTTTCTTGGTTGTCTGTTTCCTTTCATGCAGTGATTTTAAATTAAACTTATTATGAATTTTATTCAGGAACAGTAAAAGGCTCAAACTTTGTAATTGTTTTGGATTAGAGTATTGAAATTATTACATTTTTTAGTAAATAGTATATGAAATATTAATGTTCCTAAATAATGCTGCTCATGAAAAAAAATCAAAAGTAAAGCTTCAATCTAGCTTTGCAAATTAGCTTTTGTGGACCGGTTACGCCAATAAATGTATCTTTAATTTTTATCGATTTAACAATATATAGCATTCATAAAAACTAAAAAAAAATATTGATTTTTTTATCTTAATAAAATTACAATTGATATTTTTTTCTTTGATTTAAATAATTAAAAAATAATAATTTTCATTATTAGTAAATTAAAGTTTATTAAAGAAGTGAATCTTCTGTTTCAATGTGACAATGGGATTTGACCTAACTTTTAATAAAAGTATTTAAACTGTATTTCCAGATTACTCTGTTTTAGTTGATATCAATTGTGAAATGATGGCGGTTGAAATAATTCAGTTTATTTTATGATAGAGTCGATGTCTGTTGCAGTATTTGTTACAGCCAATCTTAATATATTGTCTAAATGGGATTTAGTTAAGTTATTCCTGTATTCTTATTGAAAACCATCTTGCTGAAAGTTTCTTCAGGCATGCAGTGAAGAATTCTGTTCCACATAGTAAACGTTCACTATTTTGAAAAAATAGCAATTATTTAAATAAAAAAAGTTCATACCGTTAAATTTGATTTTTTTTTTATCTTCTACGGTGTCAGCAGGTTGCAGAAAAACCTGTCGCTGGCTAAATCCGGCCTATATTCCTTGTGGCTAATGCTGAATTACAGGATTGAAATAAAATTTGGCACATACCTAGTTCATATTTACCACATAGATTGGAAAGTCTATAAAAAAAAAAATTAGGTGAGATTTTTAAAAATATACTCGATGTGCCCATTTCGTTCCTTTACTAATGTGTTTGGCACCAAATGAAAGCCACAGTTAAGGATTCAAAAATATATAACCTAGCCTCCTCCCACCCCTAATTCCAAATGCTCCTGGTAGAATTTTTTAAAAAAAGGTAAGAAAAAAAGATTAATCACTTGATATTTTAGCTAATTATAAGTACAGCCACTTGATGCTGTATGTGTTTAGCATTCTTGCCTTGAATGCAAAAATGGTCTGGTTCAAATCGTGGGTCTCTTGGATGTCCGTTATGGATCGGAATCCATGAACAGGTTTTGCAACCACTATTGAGAAACGGTGTTGGTTTTCAAAGTAAATAACGCATAGTAATTTCAGGACTAACACTTAGTTAATACTGTTTTTAAAATCTATTTTAAGTTTTGCAAAAAAAAACATATTTTAAGAAATATTAAAAATTGTTATATTTAGTAATTTCAATTCAAAATTAACACTGCCAAATAAACAAAAAGTGAGATGCTGACTAAGCACCAGTAGTCGTTGATTGCTAAGTGTGATGTGTATTAGGGTGAATAACTTTTTGTCAAAACTTGAAACTGAACGATAATTAGAACCATATAGTCTTAAGTTAGAATGCACTCGTCAAATTGTAGGCAAACAGGATAAGAAGCCAAATTTCAGTGGCAATAAAAAATATTTTGTTGCTCTTTTTGGCTTCCTATCTTAGAGTTAATGCAAGTTGAATATTTACTTAGCAACTGCTGCTTAGAATTTTTTTAAATAAAAAGGTGATTTTGGCTTGAATTTAAAATAAAATTCTGGGAAAATTTTCTTCAATATAGATAATTGTTATCAAATTCTTCAATTAATGAAACACAATTTTGAAATAGTTTAATATTAATTCTTTTACAGTTGATAGTTTAACCCATTTTGTGCTGATAAAAAAATGTTAAGTCAGCATGACTTTGGAACTTACATTGCTGTAGATTATAAAATAATGGGAAGAATGGTCAGTATTGAAAATTTTTATTAAGGAGGGGGGGTGTATTTATTATCAGATTTCATACTTCTGACTATTAAATAATAATAAAAAAAAACTAGATATTAAATTTGATATTTTCCTCTATAGTTAGAAGAAAAATTTAAACTATGTTTATGATATAGTTAGTATACAGCCCAAACATATATATATAATCATATGCGGTATCGCCAGGATTACTTGTGGGAGGTGCAAGACGTACTGATTTTTTTTTTTTAAAGGAGGATTTCATATTTATAAAATTGGAGGGAGGGAGCTCCTTGCAGCGCCCATGACTCATGTTTTTGTAATTTTTAAAAAATATATATATGCATGATTTGGTAAACAAGTTCAGATGGTAGCTTTAAAATGAGATCTTATTGGCGGATGATGATTAGAATATTGCTAGGATATTCCGGTTAGTTAAAATTCCACTAGTTATAATTCAGAAACTAGCTAGAACATTAATCTCAGACTTTTCTATCTAGGAGTGACGTCATTGTGTGTAAGCATATTTTTTTTTACACTGGGAGTTTGGCTGCAGTATTTTTCATTTAAAAATTTGGCAACCTTGATTAGGTAAAAGTAAATAAGACCCCGTTGTGAAAATTCTTTATCTTTAATTTATTTAATTATTCTAATTCGTAGGTAATATTCAATTTTATACTTGATTTTAAACATCACCTTTTTTTTTATAATTGATTAATATCGTGACATATTTTTTCAGAGAAATACGTACCTTCATTCGGGAATTCTTTAATTTGTTTTTTATTTATTTTTGACATATTACCTGTTAATTTTCATTATTTTATAACAATTTTATGCAAAGGTTTAAATAAAATTATTTCAAAGAAAGTTTTTGAAATACATAAATGCAAAACCGACTTTTGTTAAATTTTTAATCACGTATTTAGCAAAATATCTTTTCAAAAGAAGGCATTTATGAAAGTTATAGAGATGTCAACTTTTCAACTGATTTTGCGTAGTGTTTACGGATTTTCCTTATGGATTTTACGATTTTACGGACGTTCTTTGAAACCTACGGAAAAGACATACGTGAAATATATTTTTCAATCTCTTGTCAATACTCTTGAAATTCACCAATAGTTTCGTTATTGCCAAAATTTACATTGTTTTCGCTGAGCGTTACGCTAATATAATAGTCACTATTGTATTTCATATTCATGCATTGTAACGTAAGATTGTTGACCATGGGTAAACTGTAAAAAAGAATGAAAATCCATGCAAACTACGGAAAGTCAGTAGAAAAGTTGGCTTATCGGCAGTTTTTAAAGTGGAAAAGAAATTGATTTTCCAATTTTTTTTTATTAACATTGAAAAATTTAGTTGTCAAGTTTTATTAAAGATTTCTAAAGTCTGTTTAATCAACACATTTAAATATGAAAACCTGTTTCCTTTTGATAATTTTTGAAATATCTATTTAGTATCAACTCCAACGAGTGATGTCATCAGAAGATCATTTAATTGATACTGAGGAGAGTGAGGAAGGTAACTCAATGTATCTATTATGAACTTAACTGTATTGTTAATGTTTGATTTACATAAATAGTTTTCTTTGAATCATGCTTCGTTCTACAAAACATCTATGCATGTTAAAAGCTTTGGTTTACCTTTGACCTTTTTTGTCCTTGAGACTTTATAGAATGGTTATAAAATTTGTGTCGCGATTTCCGACTTTAATGTGATTTCTGTGCTAAGACGATTAATGTCAACAAATGGTAGGAGCCGAAACTTTTTATTTTTAAGGGAAATGTGTATGATATCTGTGATTCATGGCTCTGGTTTTTGGTAAACATTTCTTGGCTCAAGATCTACATCAGAGTTGTAAGTCATACCAAATTTGTAATATTTCATTGAAAATACTTGTAAAATGTTACTCATATTCATAGGCGCCAACCTTTCACTTTTACCACAGGGCCGAAACTCTGTGTTTATATTCGATAAGTTGCGGGTTAGGAGAAGGATTAGTCCAAGATTTCCTGACACCACTTTTTTGATGATCTACCTATTGGATAGATTGAACTTGCCTCCATACCACACAATACAGTTTTCTCGCACTGTTTATGATTTATGTAGCAAAGTTATTTGCATAAAATTAGTCCGGAAACATTTTAGGAAAACATTAATCATTAAAAAGGAATCATTTTAAGTTAAACCATCATTGAAAAATAATTTGTTTCAATATCATACAATATTTTAAAATATATACTTTTATGATGATGCATTAAAAGAAAAAAAGCAAATTTTAATAATTTATGGTAAAAAGCCTATGCCAGTAATCAAATCATTACAAAATGACTTATTCCAATATCATGTACAATACCTTAAAATGTAATTTATGAAATTGCACAAAAATGATAACAGCGCATTTTTATAATTTTAAGTGATTTTCCAATATTTCTGAAAATTTGTATTTTATATACAATGCACTAGTTAAAAATTGAAGTACAAAAAATATTTAAAAACGTATTTACTTTAAATTTTAAGTATTTTGGAAAACCTTATTTTTACAAATTTTTGGAGTGGGGGTAAAATGATACCTTTGCCCCTACGTTTATGCTTGTATTTGATCATGTTAAATTTATTTGGTTTATGTGTCACAGAGTACTCATTGAAATTTAAAGAATTCAATTTTAATTAATATTTTATACTTTTTCTAGAAGAAGAAAAGATGGATGATGGTGAAGAGATTCCTCTTGTCATAGATAATGATGAAGTGGTAAGTGTATATAATGAATAGATTCTTTTTTATTTGAAATTTTAATTGGTAATGCTTACAAATCATAATATGTAATGAATAAAAAACATTTTAACTTTTAACAAATTAAAAATATATTTGATGAAAACATATATTTAAAAATTTTCCTTCTCAGAATTCAAAGTATAAGTATGATCAATCTAGCTTGCTCTATTTGGCCATAAAATATTCTCTTTTGTTCATTTGGGATCTCAGAAACTCCCATGAAATGTATTTAACACCGCTCTGCTAAATCTGTTGAGGAATCCTTAAAGCCCTGGTTTCCTAGGAAAGCGTTCACGTGAAAACGGGGAGTGACGTCACGAACCGGTCAGATTTTCGACAGGACGTGTCGTTGAGCATTTGCTGTAAAGCTAGAGACCGCAAAGCCTCACGTTACGGTGCGATAAAAGCGCGGAAAATGGACGATCTTGATTTAGCTCTTGTAATCGTAATATTTTTTAAAAAACGAAGTTTTCAAGGAAATGGAAAAAGAAAGCGAAATATTTACACGATGAAAAATAGCAGGCACTTACGAAATTTTAATATGTCGTCATCTACAAATTAATGAAGATAAATTTAAATAACATTTGGGATTGACGTCTGTGCTATTTGATTATGTCCTGAATTGCCTCAAAAATTAAAAACGTTTCGTACATTTATTAGAATCTAATTATAATTAATACAAATTCTAGTAGTAATGATTGAAACCAAAAGAAAAATTTTAACACTCGCAATGTCACTGATTAAGTACAAAATTCCACTAATGACTATTAATAAATCATGCTATCACAAATGGAAATTGACTTTCTCTTTAACTAAAAACTGTCACTTTGCCATTTATTCTGAAAGAAAGACTCTTCTGTATACTTATTAAATCTTTCAATATTCTGCCCAACAAGTACAAATAATAGAATAGCAGCATAATTAAAGAAAAAAAATTACACTGGTCAAAAGAAAAACTGGTGTTTCCCTGGTATTCACTTTTTTTGGTTGGTTTTTAATTTTTATTGGCATGTTTCATTAGCTTTTATTTTGTTTTTCATGGTAATTCTTCTAGTCCCCTAGTCTGGTCTAGACTTACTTTTATTTATCTCTCCCCCCCCCCCCAAAGTATTATTATTATACATATATCTAAGTATTATATACACCTAAAATTGAAAAATTAATAATCATAAAATTTTGGATTCAGAAACTTATCGGGAAAATATAGGCAGGAATGAAAATTAATTTTGTCAAAGTAAGTTATATGGAAATTTCTAACCCGAACAGCCCACAAGTCCATGTTTTCAATCCATATTATACCCCCTTCCCCTGCATCGATATTTTTTTTTCATAGATTTCTGTATTAATCACATACATAAAAAAATTAAAGATAGAATTGTTTTTTGTTGGAACTCTTTCAGGCTTCATGTGTCAATATTCTCCACCATGTAGAAACATTCAATACTTCAGATCAATCAATACTACAATAAATTATATAAGTTGTTATTATTATGTTCTCATACTTAAAGTTCATTAAAAAATAAGATGTTCCATACTGAGTATTTTAAAAAGACTTTATTATAAAAATGACAGCGATCACTACGAGAAGCAATACATTTCACAAATTTTCAATTTTAGCCTCTTTAAAGGGCCAATTTTGGGCCTTAATCTGGTTTGCTCTTATAAGACCACATTGGTCGTTATTTTAGCCATCAACATCACAAAACGAGTTGTTTCGTCAACTTTATTCTTCAAAAAAATGGAGGAGCACTTGAGGTGATACGTCCTTGAAGTAATTGAAGAATCCAAGTCTTGAGAGGGATATTGAGGTACCTCCATCTTACTTTCGTCATAGTACTGCATACCCTCAGTGGACACAGAAAGAGAATTTCCCCTCCTACCTTCTCAAGGTTGTTATTAGTACTGAAATTCAAAATTCAGCCCTTAAATACAAACAGCATTCATATAAAATTACAGTAGAAATGCAATACATTCTGAAAAGATAATTAAATTTGTAAAATAAAAAAAAGTTAACTTAGTTATGGATGGTATGACACAAATAAGTCAACTAGCAGGTACATAGTTAATAATATCTTGCAAAGGTGGGAAAATGTGTAATAAGCTCTTTCAAGTAGGGTTGCTTGGATAAGTCACAATCCTTCATCTATCCATTCTTGACGGGTTCTTGCTCTAATTAAACCTCATATTATGTGGCATGAAGGCTTCTATTTTTAAACTCAATAAGGAGTGTGAACAACTTATTTCTTTTTTATTTTGTGTTTAAAACCCACTAACATAAAAAGAACTTAATTTTATAAGCTCAGCAAATGTTATTTTTACTAATCGTTGAGCCTATACCAAAGACTTAAAACAGTAATAGTTACATAGCACTAGGTACATTTTCTAAGCAACTCAACATTAGTTAAAATTAAAAAAAATTAGGGAATAGCATTATTACCTTAAGTGACTTCAAAAAAAAAATTACAGTAGGAAGCATTGCACAATTTTTATTGAATTACAGCGTTTGTTATATGTATAAAACATGAAATTGACAAAAATATTAACTTTTTTAATTTTATTTTTTCTAAAAAAAGGAGCTTTTTGGTCGAAATTGACCAATATTTTGTCAAAACGGCTAATGTTGTAAAAAAAAAAGTCTTAAAATATATTTTGTTTTACTTTTTACTACATGGTTATATGATATTCATGAGTATAATGATGAAAATTAAGTTATATTTTCAAAAATAAAAAATATATAGGCTGTTGTATAAGATTACACATAAATTTCAATATTTTTACAACATATTATGTATATATAGTAATAACTTTTAAATAAAAATAGGTATAATAAAATCTGTAGGCCATTATACTCAACATAGTATAACAAACAACTGTATAAAAAATTATAACTCTATCATAAATACATTTTGAGGTAGAACAAAAGCCAGTTTTCAGTTTTAGCGAAAAATCGATTCTTTAGAAAACATGATTTTGGAATTTCTCTGCATGGATTTTAGTATTAGCAACAATTTTTGAATTACTGTAACTAAACTTCTATTTAAAGAACAAGAAAAACACAAACTTATTTGAAAAGAGAAATTTTCAATTCATATGAAACAAAATTAAAAAAAAAAAGTGAAATTTTCATTTATTTTGCCATTTTAAACGTAGTCGGGCACCTTATGCAATTAATTACAGACTAAAGTTCTTTTATTACACTAATGATAAACACCAATCAAATTAGAGATGAACGAAAAGTGCTTCATTAAATATAGAATATTCTGAATTTTGAAACCGACTTTTTGGTACCAGAATATGTAAAGTGAAGTAAGTGTAAACAAAATATTTTCAAATTTTTTTTACTAAACTTGAGAAAAACATGATTTAGGCTGCAAATTAAATTTTTAAGGTATGCCTTGTTACAATAAACTTAAAAGACAAGACTTTCAACTCTGGTATAGATTTTCCGCCAAGTCGATTAATGTCAATAAATGGTAGCATGCACCATTTTTAGCAAAGGAAAGGCGTATGGTTGCTGTTACTTACTAATTTTATGTAAACAACACTTGGTGCAAAGTGCATAACATTTCAGTATACAGAAATTAAGTTGCTCTTCTGCTCAACGGTTACCAGTTGGCACCAAGCCTATATGTTTAAATGATCGCCAAGCCGCATTGTTTACAGTTTGTCACAGGGATGCTATAAGAACCCTATAACGGAAAGTTACAGGAATTAAAAATGATTTGAAAGTTGTTAGTTTGGATGAGATATTGCTGCAATTAGGTTGTTTTTATCTGGTACCAGTCTAATGGAAGAGTACTGAAATTAGTATACATGTTTAAATTTTACATGCCTTTAAGACCCTGTTAAGTCAGTTCACAGATTTTTTTTATTGAGTGTTAGATTAAGTTAGTTCCTAGTAAATTTCTTACCTCTTTTTTGATGAAGTGAAGCCATCTCAGAATGAAAGACCTGATCTTTTTTTCGCCCCCTTACAACAGGAAACAGTACCCAGCTTTTCTTTTCATTCAATATAATAGTTCCACCTCATACCACATTCCATATCTGGGATTAATAAAAGAAAATATTGTAATCTGATATACAGGATTTTATATTACATCATTTTTAATACACCAACCACAATTTTATGCTCTGCCATTTGCTCTGAAAAGAGACAGAACAAAATACTTTAAGGATTAATATACATTTACAAATTTTATTTTCCTTTTAAGTTTTTAGCCACTGGAGTAATTTCGGTCACCTGCTTTTCTGTTCCAGAAAAGCTATTTTTCGATTTATACAATTGTAAAATAAGTTTTGGTACTTTTCTGTTAAAGGGACCATTGCCAATATCCAAATATGGTACAGATTCTGTGCAAAGGGGATTTTTGCCAATAAATGGCTGTAGCCGCCATTTTTTAATAGCAAGTGAACTGCCTGCAGTTGCTATAATTTGATGCGGTTTTATGTAAACAATTCTTGGCGCAAAATTCGTACCATACTTGGATATTGCCAACGGTACCCTTTAACTGAAAAACACTTAAATTTCTGACATTATCCAAGCTATGTTTAGTATAACAATGCCATAACCGATGAAAGAACAAATGAAAAAAATTTCAAAGACATTCCATTTAGCATGGAGTTTTCAAAATTGTGTCAGTGCAATTGATGGAAAGCACAAGATAAGGACACCAGAAAAAGTGTCATTTTTTAATTACAAACAGCTTTATTCCATTGTTTTATTGGCGATACTTGAAAAGGAGATGCTGGAATATACCTAAAGAGCATTTAAGGATGCAAAATATAATCAAAACAATTCAATCTTCTCCCACTCAAAGCATTGACTGTAATGGATATGGTTGTGCCACATGTAATAGTTAGAGATGTTGCATTTACTGTCTTTCTCGGGCAAATGAACAACAGAAAATGCTTTGGGAATTTTGTGTGCATAATTTTTTACAGCCAATCGCTACTTCACTACAAACAACTGACAAATTGGTTACAGGGACATGCATTTTGTGCAATTTGTTTTGTGAGACAAAAGTACTTTCCCGATTGAATTGCCAATAATGTTCGAAGCGAGAAAGAATTTAAGTTGATAAATAGAAAATTTTAAAGCCGAGTCTAATGGCTTTGGTGCAGTTGGGAAAATAATTACCAATGAAATTACAAGCGATATTTGTATTCAATACTACATTAAAACTGAATGTTTCATTAAATGTATGCAATATCAAGGAAAAAGTGTTTTCTTAGTTTTGTTCCAATATTTTTTATTGGTTGAAAGGAAAAACTTTCAACTTATTTTAATATATGATTTGGATCTAACAATTCAAATTATAAGAATTCAATTTATGGTTTCGCATTTAATTTCATTTGCAAATGTATGTGTTTTATAATCCAAGTAGAAGTTAACTACTAGAAATCAGAATTGAAAAGTAAGTAAAACATAAACTGATCATTATAGCCAAATGATACATTTTAAACATGGAACAAAAAAGAAAGTTAGAAAATGTATATTATTAATAACATTATGTTAAAATAGCATGCATTCATTTTAAAAGCATGCATGTGCGTTTTAAATAAATTCCGAATAAATTATAAAGAACTAGATTTCCTGAGTTTAAACAATGTAGTCATTTTTCTTTTCAATAATACTAAATATTAAAAAAATTCAATTTGACGTTTGAAAACATTGCAATAGCATACCTGATCTATTCAGCGTAAACCATACTCCAATCCATGGGGATTTCAATAATTGTATATTTCTGCATCCACATTCTTCATGATTCTTGTCAAAATCTTCAAGAACTCATAGCTTTTTCCGTAGATAAGTCGGCCGTCTCAGCGAAAAAACGTTGAGCTCAACGTTCAGTCACCGCAAAGCTGGACGTAAAGTAAATAGCGGACAGTCAATTTCACGATCAACGCTCTCTAGGAAACCACTTTCATTCGAACACACGGCAACGTTTTTGTGACGTCACTCCCCGCTTTCATGTGAACGCAGGATTACGGTAACGCTTTCCTAGGAAACCAGGGCTTAAGGGGTGAGAAGGTGGAGGCACTTTTTCTCGAATTCCTTGCCTTTATGTTCCTCCATTCACTTGATAAAACATTTTCACAAATAGTAGTAGCATTGTGAATAATATAGATTTAATTTCTGTATAGTTTTCCCTTTATTTAATAATTTGTGTGTTTCAAAAACAAAGTATAAAATGGAAAAAAAAAAATCTCCCATTTTTGAAGTTCTAATATTCACAATATAGTTTAATTAAAAATTGTATTTAAGTTATCTATGACTTATGACTTGTGAATGGGGGTGACTCAATCGAGTACCAGCACCGCGACTTAAGTCTATTGTACTGAAACCCCCTAATGATCTAAAGAAGACCGGTTGCTGAAATAAATTTCAGTATAGACCTGATTGGAACATTTGACAATTCCCAGGGGTCGATACAATGGTATCCTAGATGTTCAAATCTTTGGGCAGAGTAGTAGTCACAATTGCATAGCACATGTGTAGAGCTCTCCTCTGTCATACGACAGCCTCTGCATAGTGGGTCATCTATAACACCTATCAGATTAAGATGTCTATTTAAGGTGCAGTGTCCAGTTAAAAGGCCTACAGCAACCTTGATCTCTTTTCTGCTCAATTTTACTAGCTCCCTCGATCTATTCCAGGGTGACTGTTGATTGAGCTCTTTGGCTTGTCTTTGGTCTTTAGATTCAAGCCAAGCTTGATAGGATTCAGTCAATAAAAAGCTTTTGATAGTTTTCCTGACCGCATTATGGGGCAGACCCAAAACAGGTTCTGGACCAATAAAGGATAATTTAGATCCTTGTTTGGCTAATTGGTCTGCCATTTCATTACCTTCAATGTCACAGTGACCAGGAACCCAGAGAAGAGAAACCTTGTTACTCTCAGCTAGGTTTACAAGTGCATTGTGGCATTCCCACACTGCTTTAGAGGTAAAGCAGTGACTCTTTAAAGCCATTAGTGTAGCCTGGCTGTCAGAGAAAATCTTTATGACCTTCTTAACAACTCCTCTATCTAGGCAATTGTAGGCACATGCCGTAATTGCAAGAACCTCAGCCTGAAATACAGTAGCCAACTTGCCCAGAGAGAAAGAAAGCTTTATTTTTCTGTTAGGACAGAAGACACCTGAGCCAGTGCCATAAGATGTCTTTGAACCATCTGTATACCAAATTTCATCTCCTCTCCTAGTCAGATTGGAGGGAAATCTCCAGTTTTCTCTGGACGGGAAGATGATATTGTATTTGGCTCTAAAGCAATATTGCTTTAACATCCAGTCAGAACTCATAGTTAAACATGGATGTTCTTTTACCTGTGTCTGAATATTTTTAAACAAAGGTAATTCATAGGATGTTTTCCATAAACCCATGAGTTTTAGCCGTCATGAACACAAAACAGCCTCTAATTCCACTTGTTTGTGTAGTGGTAGAAAATCTAGGAGAATTTCTAGACTCTGTGAGGGAGTAGTTCTCATTGCATTTGTAATTGCAATGGTTGCCATTCTTTGTAAACTAGTGAGTTCTTTTTTCACAGTTTCATTATGGGTTCTATTTCCCCAGGCAATGGCCCCATAAGATATCATTGGAGTAATCACTCCTGTATATATCCAGAGCACCATTTTTGGTGACAAGCCCCAGTTGTTTCCAATAGCACGTCTGCAGGCCCAAAACACTCGTTTGGCTTTGTTGGTGCAGTATTGGAGATGAGACTTCCATGTCAAGGTTTTATCAAAGATAACCCCTAAATACTTAACCTCTTCTGAATATGCAAGTGGTTTCCCAAAGAATTTTATGGTTTGCATATCGAGTATTCTTTTCCTAGTGAACATTGTTAGGTTGGTCTTGTTGGGGTTAACCGACAAACCTACCTCTTTGCACCATTTTTCTACCTTTTTTAGAGCAGTGCTCATGAGGTCAGTTACAGTATTCTGGAATTTACCTCTTACGACCAGTGTTATGTCATCAGCATAGCCTAGACAATGCAGGCCCAAAAAATTAATTCTGTTTAAGAGTTCGTCAACCACCAGACTCCTAAGTTATCTATAGTTTTGAAAAACTTATTTTTTTTAGGACATTGATCTCACTCATAGTAGAATACGAAAAATTGAACACTTTGAAAATTTGACTGCAGTTGAGGTAATATTTTTGCATTCATTCAATTTTTATTTTTATAATTCAATGTCCTATTTTAAAATATTCATTAAAATATATATGTATCATCATAATTTATTCTTTAATTGTCAATTACAATAATGTTCCATTGCAGCATTTAAATAATTTCCTTATTTTTCTTCTTCTTTTTTACTTGTTCTGCCTGATGTTTTTTTTTTTTTTTTTTTTTTTTTTTTTTTATCTTTCATACTCAAGTTGCTGCTGTTAAATCCTAGGTAGACTTAGATGTTTGCTGTGATTCAGAATTCACTCTAACTTGGTGGTTCGATCTTGTTTAGCAATATTATGCTGCACAAGAAGTTTGTTTTGCATATAAACCAAACAAAGTGGTTAACATGTTTAAACTCTAAATTTAATAAAAGATCTGTGAAACTTTTCAGAAGTTTTGATTGGGAGACAGAGGCATATTCCATCCAATGAAAACTGACTAGTGGTGATATAGTTTCAGAGATGTCAATTGATTGTTGTAAAGTTCAATTAAAAAAAAAAAAAATCCCTATTTTATTGTGCTGCTATAGTTTTGTAAGTTAATATTATGAAGGAAAGGTTTTTTAATTATTGTTAATTTTTTTTTTGCAACAACAGTATTAATATCTAGTATTTGGTTAGTCATCTTTAATGATGTTTTCTGCTGTTTATAAAAAGTTTTTTTTTTTCACTATTTATTAAAAAAACTATTGTAGTTACTATGTCTTTTGAGTGCTTTTTGTTGAGCCTATTTATAACTTTCTGTTTTATGCGTCTTTGACTATTCTGGAGTAAAACCTTTATTGCTCTCCCAAGTACTTTGGTCTCAATTTCAGAGTGAATGTTAGTCTGTCCTTGCCCCTTAGACTTTATGCTTTATTTTTTCAGCCTCAGTTTCTGCCGGTCTTTGAAGCGTATGAAATTTTATAACTGGCATAACACACACACATCAGTAATAAAAGTTTATTAAACAATTTGAAGCCAAGAAAAGTGGTTTTTTTTTAATTACTTTTTAAAGTAAATTATAAGCTAACTTAAAAAAAACTTTTGAAGTATAATAATAATAAAAAAATATTAGTTATTCAGGGATGAGTTTTTTCCGCCATGTGGCGGAATTCCGCTTTTTTAATTTTTTAGAAAAAAAAAGATTTCCGCTTTTTCAAAGAAAGTTCTGCTTTTCTAATTCCTGAAAAAAAAATTCCCTTTTTTCCCGCTTTTTCTATCTCACAGAACTTAACTTTTGTTCTAAGGCTGAATCGCACAGCAGCTTCACTTTTGCCCGATCGGGAAGAGCGGAAAAGCTACCGCTCAGGGATCGCATCGCATTCCTGTTCAAATACAAAAATCTACTCAAATGCATTTTTTTAGTCAGGTTAGCGTTCAAACTCGGATTTTGTACTTTTTCAACTACGCCGAAATTTGATCCTTTTGTGCTATTTTTTCCTCTTCTCAAAATGTAAATTCCTTCATACTAATTCATGCGATTAACGTATACGCACTTGCTTTCAAGTCTGACGTCCACGGAACTATCGTTTATTTACGTTGATATGTGATGCTCGATTCGCTAATCCTTACGTTGATGTAATGTCCGCTACTGCCGAGATTTATGTGGTTATGACGTAGGTTATCGCTGGGATTTAGGTTGTTGTGGTGGTCATTTTCGCGGAGTATTACGCCGATGTAACAGCGTTATTGCTGAGAATTGTACCGTATATTCGGCGTTAACGCTGACAATTACGTTTGTGTGATGATCATTTTCATTGAAGGCTACAATAGCGCTATTTTTGAGACATCCTCCGGTATACTAGGCTCTAACTTGGATATTTTTGTTGGCGTGAGTGTAATTTTCGCCGAATACCACACTGTTGTAGCATCCGATATTACCGAAATTTGCACTAGTTTTACCAAGAAGATATCGATATTACCGAGATTTGTGCCAATAATGTGGACGCTATCGCCGATATGCACGTTGTTGTGATGTTCATTTTTGCCGATACCTAGATTTTCGCTGGTATTGTAAGCGCTATAGTTATTGCTTATGTACTTTCGTTAAAGCGATGGTCATTTTTGCTGAGGTTTATGCTAATACATTATCAGCCATTACCGAGATTTTCGCACCGTTTTGTAGCCATTCGACTACACTTCCGTTAATGCGATAGCTGCTGTATCCGTGATTAGTGCCTGTCTAAGGATCGGTTTCGCTGTTTGATTTGAATCTATGCAGAATTAGTAAAATTTTTATATAATTTTGTATAAAAATTATACAAAAATATTCTGAAACTTGGTTCCAATTGTCATTTTTCTAAATAATCTGCATTTATATGCTGATATTTTAACTGCAATTGTATGTAAAATTATTTGTTGCTTTTATTTTATTGAACAAGCTTAAATATAGTTTAAATTAAAAAAAAAAAAAAAAAAATTGTATTTAGAAATTTGAAATTATTTGCCGGTTTTTATCGCTTTCACACATGATTTTGTTTGTTTGTTTAGGAGCGATAGCATGCCTGATGACAGTGCAAAGTGTATCCCTACGTCTAGATGCTGCTATTTTGAAACATTTTTGCTCACGACAGACAGAGACAGTGCAGTGTTATAAATGCACATAGAAAACTACAATTTTTTAAACTATAGCTTAAACGTGTTATACACATAAAATTTTTGGATTTTTGTTTTCAGCTTTATGATTTTTTACCAAACTCATCCCTGGTTATTTTGACTTCAAATGTCTTTAATGAACTTTTATTACTGATGGTGTGCCTGTTAAAAAATTTCATTTGTCTCAAAGCAATACTCCGGCAGAAATTGTAGGCAAGAAAATAAAGCATTGGATCTATTACCTCTTAAAAAAACCAGTGATGTATTTTTCTAAACTCATTTAAGATTGTTTTGAACAATACATTTTTATAATTGTTTTACTTGAACTTGTAATGTATCAAGTCATAAAAAGGTCTCCTCATGTTTTTTTCCCCTATGCTTTCATCGTCTTTTGTTTTGATTTTTGATTTTACATTAAGTTTTCTGGTGGATGTAGTTTGAGCATATAATTTAGATAATTATTCTTTAGTAAAGTTTTAGCTGCAGTGTCATCAATGATTCTTTTTACTGTCCTTGTTTTTATAAAGTTTAAATATCTGTTTTTTGGATATTACAATACACCTACAAACTATAAAAAATGCTTAAAATAAATTTAAAATACAAGCACTGAAGTTTTAAGAACCTTCTTGAAACATTATTTCCATATAATAGAGACAATTTGCAGTCAGTCGTTCTTGTGTGTCATTTCGAATTTTAATACAGTCTTTTAGTAGATTTATTAATATTCTATTATTTAATTCTACTCGTACTTGGAGATTTAGGTGAAGTGGGAAGTAACGTGATATCTCGCAGCTGACAAGTAAACTCAGTTTGCCAACTACGAGCTTTCTCATAGTTGGCAGCAAGTATGTAAACTATATCTACTAATGCACAATAATGGCAGGTTTTAAACAGTCTCAAAATTTTCATGAGATAGGGTTCATAAATACTTGTGAAATTATTTTTGATGACTATTGCACACTTTTTAGAGGCAGAGACCAGATATTATAATTACATTGCAAAAAAATAAACCAATTACTTTATTTTTTACCACGTGATTGTCGCCTTTCTTTACATATTAATTAAATTTCTGTGTATATCTGAGTATACAGGAAGTTTTTTCCCCCATTATTTACATTACAACCTGAACTTTAAAAAGAATTTAAATTCTTTTTATGGAATTCATATCGGAATAGAATCTAGTTTGTTTTGTCTCAATATCTGTCAAGGCTATTCCTTAATTTCTTCAATTGCAGTGATGACTATTTAAAATAATATGAAATATTATCTAATATTTATGAGAGTTTTTTAAAGGTTATGCTTAAAAAATGAGTCCCCTTCAAATTTTTACTCTACGTTACTGAAACTTTGTGACTTTGCCTTTGTAAATTAATAAATAAAAATATTGCTTGAACGTTATTTTTATGAATTGGGCAATATGATAAAACATGTCTTCCAGAAATTCTTCATTTGATTGTTGGTTACTTTATATTGTATTTCAACAAATAGTTAACAGATGTAAGTAAAATTGACTTATTCACATGATCTTTTTTTTGTGCCCAATGATAGCTAATTAGGTCAGGATTTATAGATTAATATGACTATAGCTAATCACACAGCCATCAGATGAGTGGAAAGTAAATTAATCCAATAGCCTGAAGAAGTGTATCTTAAAATTACAATATTTTGATCATCCACCCTGTGTTGTGCAATTTTACTAGCTTCCTTCATTATGCAATTTTCCTTTTACAAACATTGAAAAAAAAAAAAAAAATACACCTGTCTAAATCTTTTTTAAGGTCCCACTACTATGTTATATTAAATTTCATATACAATTTAAAATAGTGCCTAAATATTATAAACCGATTAAATTTCAAAAATGCTGATATAATATCAACTTTTATATTTGAGGCTCAACATTGCATATGCCAACCTTTTAGATTCAAATCCTCAGTAGATTTGCTTATTTTTATGATTCATTTTACATAGATAATATTATATCTGTAGAGCAGTAATTGTTCACAAGATGATCATTGAATGCATCAACCAATCATTGATCGCATATACCCAATATTTATTTTAATAGGATTTTTTTCACTACTGTTCTTTGGTTTACTTTACTGATATCAAATTGCTTAAATTTTGTTATTTTAATGTGTTAGTTCTTGTGTATTATGCCATGAAAATTTTTGTAGTAAAATATAGCTGTAATTCACATTCATAATGAAATCATGTATTTTTTTTTTAAAAATTGTAAGTGATAGATCTATTTCTCCTTAAATTTAATAAATTTCTGTAATAATTTCCAAATTTCTCTGAACATTTTTAAATATGAATTCATTACAATTTTAGAATATTGTCTTTCTTTAGACTCTTTGCTTAAGGAACAACTTGATTAAGCAGATTGAAAATCTTCACATGCTGACAACATTACGGGAACTTGAATTATATGACAACCAAATCACCAAAATTGAAAATCTGGATGCTTTGGTTAATCTAGAGTAAGTAAATATATTTGCTTATTTTTCGAAAAAATTTCATAAACATTGATGTATTTAAATTAAAACATTTTTACTTTTTTTTTAGGATATTAGACATCTCTTTTAATCGCATTACAAAAATAGAAAATTTAGATAATTTATTAAATTTGAGGAAACTTTTCCTTATAAATAACAAGATCACAAAGATTGAGAATCTTGGTCATTTGGAAAATCTTGAAATGTTAGAACTCGGATCCAATCGAATTAGAGTAAGTTTTACTAGCTATTTTTTTATATATATGTATATAATTTATCTTATATTAGTGTTTAATTCAGTAGATAGGTTGAAAAATAATTTGGGAAGAAATTTCAAACCTGCATATGTCTATAACAATTTGGTTTTATTTATATTGTTATTAAATTCATAAATTTTTATAGGTGATTGAAAATTTAGAAGGATTGAAAAATGTGACTAATTTGTTTCTTGGAAAGAATAAAATTTCAAAAATTCAGAATCTTGAATCATTAGAAAACTTAGAATTGCTGAGTTTACAAGTAAGTTCAAGTTTATGTCAATGGAAAAATCAGAAATTTAATATTTCAGTTGCATAACAATTAAAATAAACTTAGAAATGAAAAACTTTTTTTGCTAAGATAATATTTGAACGTTTCTTTAACGCATTTAAGTTTATAAATTTTAATCCACAATGATCTTGAATTTTTTATTAATACAGTACAAAGTCTTAAATCCGGAATCCCTGGCACTGTGACAATTTCGGATTTTAGACTTTTCCAGACTCTACCCCTCTGAATTCGTTTTTAGGTAAATTACTAATTTACAGTGCCCCTTGGTGCAATTCTGAGGAAATTGGCGAGATAAAGTATTACATTTAAAGAAAATATAAATTAACTATAAAAATAAAATGTAAACTTAATCACATACTAATTGTGTAAATTAGGTGGGTACCGTAAACTAGAAATAGACCACGCTTTGAAACAGATTTTATTTCCGAACTTCATTTACACTAGGAACAATTTATTATTTCATCGCATTACGTTTATTTTGGAATGAAAGTATTTTTCAAAAAACGTCAGTAATTTTTCTTTGTTGCATTAATTTTGATTTTTCTACTAACACTTTTTCTTTAAATAAAGTTACTGTAATTATCTCCTGCACAGTAGTGAAGTTTCGCTATTCAAGTTCCTTAGTGACATCGTCTAACGAATTCAACTATTTTTAAAAGGTAGAAATACTTAAAAAAATTTTTTTTAAGTATTTCTACTTTGGTTTTGATGCTAAGAGAAATGTATTTCCGTTTCTTCTCAAGACACTTATTCCTGAGAGGGTTTTGACATAGCAAAAAAAACAGAAAAAATCGGGATGAAAGAATCTTTGTAAAGCTTGTGCAAAATTAGAGGTTGCGATCCTAAGAAAAAGAATAGAAATGAAATAATTTCAGGAACTCAATTCTGACGATGCTCTTTTTTGACCATTAGCTAGCCCCGGTGAAACATGAAGTCGAAACAGGCTGTGTCTGATGTGGTTGAAACCAGTTCCAGATACAATAGCTGCGGTGCTCTTTTGTTATACAAAATGAAACCAGTATTATTCTTGTCGTGTTCGGACATGACGTTCTTGGAAACAAAATTGTAAATGGCAAAGCATGGTTGGCTGTGTGGTTGGAGATAGATTGATAAACTCCCCATGTCTCGATTCCTTTCACACACACACACAAAAAAAAGAGGGGGACGACGACGATCAAAAGAGTTCAGTTTTTAGACGTCTGTATTTTGAGCTCTTGAATGTAGTGTTACATTAAGATGCATTTCTTACTATTACATAAAATATACTCACTAGTTTATTATAATGTAAAACATTTAATATGTTTATAAGATAAACAGTGGAAGAAACTGCATCCTGGAAATTATATAAATTTAGAGTGAATTGCCTAATTTTTTAGTGTGATCAAAAAATGATATACTTAATAATTTACTTGTACCATAATATATTTGAATTAATCATGAATCTGTGTTTACCCAAATGTCTATCTTGATAAGTTTAGTGTAATGTGCAAGTTTTATGCTATTCATTGTTTGAATTGAAGTATATAGTGAAATTGACAATGTAAAAAAATTGTAGACTCTTGAAGAGGAGGAATCTTATACATATTTTTTTTTATGCAGACTTTTGAGGATAAAAAGTCTTGTATTACAAGCAGCAAGTGTTACATTACAAAATATTAACTTTTAAGTTATGTAGGAGTAGATGCTCAGAAAAGCTACTGTTGAATGTAGAATCTTGATTTAATAACTCGTTATTGCTCACTAATCATACATCCTCTGGCACAAGCATCATTTTTAACGCTCATCAACATCAAGAATGTTCATTCGTCTGTTCCTCTCTCATCTAAGACTGAGGAATACCTTTTCCCTGCCGCCAGACGTCGCCACCAGCGGTTCTCTGGTGGTTCACATCCACACTCCACATGTGATGGATTAAATTCACTCCTCTTTTCTTTTTCAGCCGAATATTGCTCCTTTTTTTGTAAAATTAAAGTTCTTTTTAAGATGTGGAAATATGATTTTTTGAAAAATGAAAGCAAAATCCACCCTTTCCTCCATAATAATATCCAAATTTTGTACCAAACAAACTGCTTATTTCTTAAAATGAAAAACTACAGTACATTTTAAAAAATTTGTTTGCTTTTTGTTAATTTTTGATGTGCAAATCATAGTATCTCCTTTTTATAAAACTGTTATATCAGTTAATTATTTTCCCCTTTTTTGGTTATGGCACAACAGACACAATAATTTGAAAGAGTACGCTGTCAAGTTTCCCCCCCCCCCCCCCAAGCCAATGTATTCTTGTAAAATGAGGAACTTGCACAAGTGAGGAAAATGAATATTTTTTTGTATTTTCTAGTCTTATCCAACAAATATATTTGAGCAGTGCAATTATTTTTTATCTTTATGCTTTCAATTAATAATAAATCGAGTTTGATATTAGCTGAAATCAAAGCAAAAGTCACCTGACCAAAAGCGTATAAAAAACCGTGACTTGGTTACGAATAGATTAAGTTGAAAATCGGAGGAGAAACTTCACTCATTCCTCGTCCAAAACAGGTTTTGACCTGGTTCATCATCTGCACGTTGACGTCACACGCAAAAGAGGCTTTTTCCCGCCAAATCGCAAAGTGAAAAACTAAATATTTTTTTTAACTATCCGAGCTCAAATTTTTTAAAGAATGGTATTGTTTTTCATGATTTTTTTTCTCTACTTTTATTTAAAAATAAAACCAAAAAATTTGAAAGTTCCTCATTCATGCTAAATGGAATATTTTAATGGTCATTTAGAATTTTAATTCAATTCATTCAGTCATTAAATATATTTATCTGAGCTAAAAATAGTATCAACTATATGAAAATGTTCTAAAAGGACTTAAAATTATTACTATTATTAATAATTTTAAGTTCTTTTAGGACTTATAATTATTACTATAAATTCTTTTTTTATAAGGTGTTTTTCTATTAGTGAAAATTTCCATAAAAATATTTTGATGTATATTTTAATATTTTATTGTATTCTTTATAAATGTGAACTATAAGTTATAATGTCTCCTTGAGTTAGCAAGTATTTATATTGAAAGGTTACTTGAAAAAATACTTTATTATGTAAATTTATATGCAATTTTATAAACATATATTATGATGAATTTTGGAAAGATATTGCATTATCTATTTATAATTGCGTACTAAAATAAGTGTTTCCAATCAATTGTCTTCTCATATGTTATGCTTTCCCTTCTTTTATCATTATTATTTGTATCCTATTTTGTTTCTTGTTGACAGAGTAACAGGATTGTGAAAATCGAAGGCTTAGAGAAATCTGTGAAGCTTGAGCATCTCTACTTAAGCCACAATGGAGTAACAGAAATTGATGGTCTTCAAAATAATGTAACTAATTTTTTCTCTTAGAAAACTTCAATAAATAAAGAAATAAAACAAGTCGCCATCTTTTTTTTTTGGACACCCATGTTTTCATAGTAAAAGCAGAAACATTTTTGTCCATATTAGGAATGATTGCTTATCGAAAATATGGTAGTCATAACTTAAGAAGTTAATTTTAAATTAATTAAGTGTATTCAATTTGTTTGATTTATGAAATCATTGCTGTTTTCGAATTATAAAAGTAATAAACTTTATTGAAATTGAAATTTAGGTAACTTAGTAGGAACGAATTAAGGGATCAAAATGCAATGTGTAGCGAAGTTACTTAAAATTAAAAAAAAATTATATCCATATTGATAATTTATATATTTAAAAGTATAATTTATTTAGATGTAAGTTATTAAATGTAAAGATATTAAATGAGGGTCTCGCTAAAATATGTGGTAAATTAACTATGAAGCCAATTTGAAGGGATTGAAATTATATCAATACTAGCTGCTGGGCCCCGCTCTGTGGGAACCCGTTGAAAGACATAGAAGTTTACATTTAAGAAAAAGTGAAACGGATGTAGTATATGGCATTTGGCGAGTTTTTTAATTTAACTATCAGAAAAATCGCAAAAATGAAAAAACAGTAATTAAAGAAAATTAAAAAAATAAATAATAATAAAATTAAGTTAAGGTACTCATTTGTTAGGTGTTTACCAGTTGCCGCCAAGCCTAAATGTTTACCCGTTTAAATGGCGCGTAAATGTATCGTGAATTCTAAATGTAGAAATTATAAATTATTTAAAGATTGTTAGATCTGCAAGTTTTGCAATTTTTGTTCAGTACCTGGCAAATGGAATAGTACTAACTTAAATTAAAATATAAATAATAATAAAATAAAATTAAAATATAACTGGAAATAAAAACTGTTGTGAGAAATCGCATTTATCTGTAAAAGAACCACCAAATAAAATTGCGCCAAAGAAGTGTCTTGTACATCTGTACCAAAAAAGTTTCGTATTCTTCAAAATATTTTTAGAACACAGAGAAAAAAGTAGTCTCATGCCTGATGCTTACCAATTTCATAATCACGACCAAAATAAAGCACCTAAGAAATAAAATCGCTTATGAAATACTATGCTTTTCTGTTGTAAATTGCAAAATAGTTTGGTGTAAATAGTAAAACATGCATATTACAAAAAATGTATTCAAATTTAGATTAAATAATATGGAACTTGGATACACAGTACAAAAACACTATACTAAAAATAAAAACAATCAAATGAGGGAATTTTGATATTCTGGCTAAAGAAAACAAATAAATATTTACATGGAAATAAAGAGAAATATTAATAACAAATGTCGAAATGATTTGAAAGTTTTCGGTGAATTTCAATAATTTTCTTAACCATTATGTTTACATTCAGAATCTACGCTGAAACCACACATTCGCAGAACGTCGATTCACAGTAAATATATGGGAAAATTATAATAATATTCGGACAGACGATTGTAATACATAAAAATAATAAGAAAAATAAGGGGGACACATTAAAAGAAATTTTGATTTTATTCTGATGTAATAAAAATATATTGTAGCCATTCCAAGATTTTTTTTTTAATGTTATTAAATTTCAATGAAAGCAACTTTTAATCGAGTTTAAAAGTGATTCTCTACAATCTCCATGTACTAAAGCTTCTATGTACCAAATTTCGTACCTCTAGGTGCAAAACTATGGATTTGTTTAAGGTTCAGACGTACAGACGAATCAGTTTTATATATATAGATATGGGCTTGTATACATTGTGTTTACTCACGATACAATATCAAATGTACTCAAGTTAAATTATGTATATCACCTGATATATTCTTTCTGTGTCACTGGTTAAGGAGAATTGGATAAGATATTATCTATCTATATTTTTACTCATATAAAGTTATTTGAAAGTTTAAGTATAGGGCATATGTTCTACAGCCTGGATCCTACAAATTTTATTCATGTAAAATTTACAATGCTTATTTTCTGTTTTATTCTTTCTATCTGAGATCTCTAATATTTGGTAATTTGACAATAATATGCCACTGAAAATTTCCATAATTGTTCTCGACAAGAACAGGTAAACTATTATAACATTTATGTACATTTTAGATGTTTTGTTCATTGTGTAAATCATGAAATAGTTAACATTTGCCCCACCTTACCTCATTCCTATAATATAGTACCTAATTCCTATAACTTTGCATTAAGAATTCCTTTATTGTTTAACTTTTTAATAAAATAATGTGAACTAAATTGTACTACTAATTTAGTGAAAATTAGCTGTTTTTTTTGTTTTTGTTTTTTTTATTATTATTATTTTAATTTTTTTTTTTTTTTATTGAATTTGTTTTATTTATTTTACAGGTTAAATTACAAACTCTTGATATGACTGGGAATAAAATAAAAAGCATTTCTAATATTGATCATTTGGAGGACTTAGAAGAATTTTGGGTAATGTTTTATTAATTAAAATTTTTTTTAGCTTGTTTAAATATACATTGTGTTTAGCCTACAAGCTTTATTAATACCTTTTGTTAAGCTTTACTGAGTAATTTACCCCTCCCATGTGTATAACATGCTTGTGAAATGGCTACAATTTTCTTACTGCTTTTAGTTTATCTAAAAAGTTTTTCTGTTGACTTGGCGCTCTATTTGTAGTAATTGTTGCATTTGTAGAATTGAGGTTTTTTCTGAAAAACTTTTAATTTAAATCTTAAGTTTTCTACAAATATTAGTTGATTACAACTGATGTATTATATAATTAATATAAATGAGTTTAATCCTTTAGCAGCATACTCACTTTTCAAATGTAATAATAATCTGATCCTTGGATAAAATTTTTCTCATCAAGAAATATTACAAATCGTTTTATTGATTCCTTTAACTTTAATCCTGAAGAATACTCGTTCATCGATATTCTGTTTGATTTTTGTATTTTGTGACCTTAGATCAAGTATAAATGTAATTTTCTCACTTTTGCATTTAATAAATTTGGGATATTTTAAAATATTCTGTTATAAAGATTTTCCAGCGTAATAATAAACTTACTTTTTAAAGATTTTAAGCTACCAATGATTGAAACTTTTAACATATCCAATAACTTTGTTTACACTTTTTTCCTTTTAACATATGGATGAGATTTTCTGTTTCATTGGAATTGTAAGTTTTGTAAAAACCACATATTCCTTTTCAAGAAAAAATATTGTTCCTTTTCTATTTCCAACCACATGTTTGAGTTAATAAATAATTCAATCGGTAATGTGTGTTGGGAATCATGGGGGATTTCAGATTTTGATCAATAAAATCTTTCTGTGAAATTTATAGGGAACTAGCGGTGTGGCCTTGCGCTGCTGGGGACACGTGGAAAAACATAGAAGTTTACATTTAAGAAAAAGTGGAACAGATGTAGTACAGGGCATTTAACGATCAGAAAAATCTCAAAAATCAAATACACAGTAACTAAAAGAAAATTAAAACACAAATAATAAAATTAAGTTAAAATATAAATATTAAGGATTATCGTAATATTTGTTAAGAGACTCATTATATTACTATCTTGCGTTAGGCTGTTACCACTTGGCGATAAGTTTAAATGCTAACCCATTTAAATGGCGTGTAAATGTATCGCCAATTCTAAATATAGAAATTATAAATTATTTGAAAGTTGTTAGTTTGGATTACTTAGGTCTTCAATTAGGCGATTTTTATATGGTACCCTGCTAACAGATTAGTATCAACTTAAATTAAAATGTAAATACTAATAATAAAAACGGTTGCTAGAAACTGCATTTATCTGTGAAAAGCACCAAATAACATCGCACCAAAGAAATGTTTTATACTGCATCTGAACCCAAAAAGTTTGGTATTTTTCAAAAATTTTTTAGTACACAGAGAAAAAAGAAATCCAATGTCCGGCTCCTTACCAATTTCATAATCATGACCAAAGAAATAAAATTGCAAATGAAACACTACGCTTTTGGTGTAAATTGTAAAACATGTATAATAAACATGTATAATAATATGGAACTTGGTTACACAGTACAAAAACACTATACAATCAAAAGAAGGATTTTTGATAATCTGGATAAAGGAAATGAACAAATATTTACTTGGAAATAAAAAGTAATATTATCAATTGTCGAAATGATTTGAAAGTTTTCGGTGGGTTTCAATAATCTAAGCCATTATGTTTACATTAAAATTTCAAAATATTATAGTATGCGCAATTACGTTTTCAAACGGTGCATGCGCCGCAGAGAGTCGTTTGACAGTAAATATATGGAAAATTATAATTATATTCGAACCACTTATAGTAAAGACGATTGTAATACATAAAAATAATCAGAAAAATATGGGGGACACATTAAAATAATTTTTATTTTTATTCTGATGTAATAAATAAATATCGTTGCTATTCCAAGAATTTTTTTTCGTGTCATTAAATTTTAATGAAAACAATTTTTAATCGAATTTAAAAGTTGTTCTCTACAATCTCCATGTACTAAAGCTTCTATGTACCAAATTTCTTACCTCTAGGTGCAAAACTGTGGATTTGTATGAGTTTCAGACGTATAGACAACTTACTTTTATATATATAGATATTGAAAATTACAAATAATTTATTACTGTTAGGTTTTCAATCAAAATGTTTTTCACAGTAGCTTGAAAGGATGAATTGGTTGCTGTTTTGTTGGATTGTATGCTTTATGATATTGGATTGTAATTTCATTTTGTTATAATTGTAACAAAGTTGATTCCATGCAGTTAAAAATGTTAAAAACTCTTCTTTTAACTGGACAAGTATGTATGTCTCCAGTTTGAAAAAGGTTGAGTTAAATAAATGTTTCCTAGCTGTTTGACCAAAGCACAAAATAAATGTATTGGAGGATTGGTCAGATACTGATATTTCCATTAAAAGAAATTGTATAATTGAGTGTCCAGTAGCAGTTAAAATAATAAAATATTAGAAAATATCAGGAAAATTAGTAATTGTGTAATTACCAAGAATTAATCAGTCAAATTTTTAAAATGAGGGCTTTCTAACTTTTTTTGATGCCATAAATAATTATTATGGGGAACCTATTGGAAGAGATAATTTGAAAATGAAGAAAATTAATGGATTATGCTTTCTTCTTAGGACTGCAGTATATTAATGCTTTGAAGAATATTTCATTACAAGTTTTTATTTTATGTTTAATCAATAAAATTAAGATAGTTTTTTTTACAGTTACTTTATTAAAAAATTAGTTTGTAATCCTTTATATTTACAAAGTTGAAAGGGAAAAATTAGGGAAACTCAATTTGATTTCATCTGAACCTTCTGTACAGATATGTTTCACTTATCAAAATCTTGCAGTTTGATGAAATAATAGTTCTATACCCTGCTCTTGTGAGCTTTATAACCGTGGTGGACAAAACACATAGATTCCTCTCTACCAGTCAGAAAACAAAAAATTGACCAATTTCCACCAAATAAAGCAAGTATTGTTTTTTATGAAATAAAGTTTCTGAGGTGCTTTGTATTACAATTTTCATATAACTATTTAAAGAAAGAAAAATTTTAAATTTTTATTCCAATTTCTTGTCACGAGAATGGTAATTTTGATTTGTGTTTTTCATTTCTTCTCGTTTTAGTTTAATGACAACAAAATTGATTCTTGGGAATGCTTGGAGGTTTTGAAAAAGTTTAAGAAGTTGGAAACAGTTTATCTTGAGCAAAATCCAGTAGCTGCCGATCCCATGTACAGGAATAAACTCAAGCTTTTAGTACCTTGGATCAAGCAAATTGATGCAACAATGGCGCAAATGAACTGATTGAAATTTTTCTACTCTATATATGCTTCTAGATGTTATTTCGGGAAAACGACTTATTTATGTTTACTTTTTACTTCACTTAATCATGTTTATTTATATTGCGATCAAAATATATAATTTGTATCAGTCTTTTGTGTATTATTATTTGTTGTTATTCTTTTCTATTGATTTCTTTTCATTTAATATTTTTACCTTTACAGGATACTTGATTAATATTACAAATCTTGTAAAATCCTTCTATTTTGAATAAAAGCAAGGTTTAAAAATTTTATTCTTGCGTGATGCTAAAAAATTTTCCTATACAGCTATGAAATTTTAAATATAATTAGTTTCTCTCTTGGTTTATGGTGGCAGAATTTCAAAATTTTGCTTAGATTTTTTTATTCAATTTTTAAATTTGTCCATAATGTAAAGTCTTTGGAAGCAATAATAAGGAGAAATTGGGAAGTGTCATTAAGGAGTTCAAAAAGGTAATTTCCACTCTGTTTGAAATTTAAAACATAATTAACAATCTGTAATTTTGTACCTGATAACAGAATATTAAAATTTTAATTAGTTTATTTAAAATAAATTTTTGTAGCTGAAAATTCCCAACTTTTCATATTGGTGTAATGCTATTTCTAAAGAAAAATTAATTGGAGGGCATTGAAAATCTCTGAAATTTTGAGCATTAGAAGTTATTTACTTTTAATTTATCATCAGATAGCCAGGATGTCAAACTTTTAATTATTTATTTATTTATTCAATGTTAGAGCAAGCAATGGAATATCAATGAAGAATTTTCACACTGCTAAGAAATACTTGAAATAGATACTTCTCTATGTAGAAAAAAAAATACTGTCTACAATTTGAATTCTGCTTTTTCTGATGATGTAAAAATCTTAGATGGATGTCTGAAAATTAAATTTTAACAATGCCTTTTATGAGAGCTTCATTATTTTTAAAACACATTTTTTTCTGTGCTTATCAAACGCCATGGTGTCGGACAAAAAGGTTGAAAGGGAGACTTCAAAAACGTATCCGAGAGTGGTTTTTATAGCTTTCTTTTGTATGGTTGGATTTGCAGAAATATGCAGTCGGAATCGAATATCTTATAATCAACGTGCATAAAAACTTTCTGGCTGCACTTACGTTAGCTTACTGCATTGTAACTGATAAGATGCATTTAGCCTGTGGTGGTTGTTTAATAATTTTAATTATTTTGAAGCTTAATTGTGTAGTTTATGCAATGATATTTATTATGAATTATTAATCATATATTCTTTTTATTGCATCAGTTTTGAATACAGAGTGTCAGAAGGCAGAATAAGTTACTTTTGTTTGTTTGGTCCTAACAAGTTTTTTCAGTTAGTATGTTTTCTGAAGGAGTTTGTAATGATCTGCTCAGGTGTCGTAGCCCTTTGCACCAAATACAAAAATCTGCTAGAAATGCATTATTTTAGCCAAACGCGCATTTTTAACTTTTTCAATTGCGCCGAAATTGGATCCTTTTGTGCCTTTTTTTCTCTTCCTAAAATGTAATTTCCTTCATAATAATGCGCTTGCTTTCAAGTCTGTATTCCACGGAACAATCGTTTATTTACGTTGGTATGTGAAGGTCGTTTTCGCTAACCGTTACGCTGATATAATGTATGCTACTGGCGAGATTTGCGTGGCTATGACGGGTGTTATCGCTGCAATTTAGTTAGGTGTGGTAGTCATTTTCACGGGTATTACGCCGATATAATAGCGCAATTGCTGAGAATTGTTCAGCACTAACACTGATATTTAAGTTTGTGTGATGGTCATTTTAGTCGAGCGTTACGCTGTTATAAAATCTGAGATTTACCCCGATACTAACGAAAAAATGTCGATATTACCGTGATAAATTACGCTGCTATTGCCGAGATTTATGTTGTTGTGATGGTTATTTTCGTCGAGTGTTACGCCTATACAAAGCGCTATTATTGAGAATTGCTCCGGTATATTCGGCTTTAAGTGATATTTCCGTTGGTGGGATAGTCATTTTCGCCGAATGCCACACTGTAGTAACATCCGATATTACCTAAATTTTCACCAATATTACCAAGAAAATATCGATATTGCCGTGGTTTGTGCCGATATAGTGGACGCTATCGACGATATGTACATTGTTGTGATGGTTATTTTTGCTAATACCTAGACTTTCGTTGCGTCGGTATTGTAGGCGCTATTGCTTATATTTTCGCCGAGGTTTACACTGATGTAATACCAGTTACTCACGAGATTTTCGACTCTGTTTTGTAGCTATTAACCTAGACTTCAGTCAATGATGATACGATAGCAGGCGCGGATTTAGGGGGGGTGCGACCGCACCCCCCATGATGTATCTCGTCAAAATTATTTTTAAATGGCCGTTTCCTCCAAATTCAAAAAAAAAAAAAAAAAAAAAAAAAATTACATTTCTTTAATATTTGTAAGATCTATTTTTTATTTAATATCAATATCGATGGATTTAGAGGGGGTAAACAAAATTAAGCTTTTTCTGGCATTTTTCATGTTTCATTAATATAGATTCTTAAGCCACCTAACCGAGCTCCTTATTTCACAATCCGTAGAAGGAATAGGCTTGAGAGGGGACGAATAGATCAAGATTGTGATGACATGCAATGTGCCCGTCAACGAATCTTTATCCCTTGTGTGATTCTCAAATTAAAAAATTTCTCACAATACCATTAAAAAATTTCTCAATTTCAGCACGATTTTCTCATTTGTGAGTAGGAGATGGGGCCAATAACTGGCAAGTTTTTTATTCCAATTAGCATTCTGCAGGTATACTTCTTGTCTTCTTGATCAGAGGGCAATTAATTATACAGGTTTAATATCGGGGTGCCATCGCACCCCTAAACGTACAAAAAATCATGCACTAAAAATAAAAAAAAAATATAAAAAAAAACAACCTTTAATTATAATTGGAAAATAAAATGCCTAATTCCTAATTTAAAAAAAGCTTTGATCAAATCAGTACAATAGCATTACTGCAATTCTACAGAGGTTGTAAGAAGTTCCGATGAAGAAGCTATCGCTAAATTAGGACCAAGAAAAGTTTCCCTTCGTTCTCTCCAGAAGATAAAAAAAAACGACCCCTTCTTTCTTGACCTTGAATTTGAAACTAAGGACACAAAGCAATAAAACTTGTGGGGCATACTGTCCCCTCCCATGCACGTGACATTGCACCATTGTGAGTTGCAAATTACTAAAATGCCTCTACTCTGGGTGGAAGTGACAAGTGAATGGAATGGTCATTTTTGCTTGAGTTGGAGTGTGCGTGCGATGTCAAGACTTTGTTTCTTCAATTGGTATGGCAGTGCAAGATAATTGACTGTAATATATAAGCATGATAAGATTTTTTAAATGTTACTATTTATTTTACAAAATGTAATATTTCATTAACAATTTGTTTCAGTTTAGACGTTTGCTTTTTTTTTCTAAATATGTTTGAATATTTCATTTTTTACAGAATAATCAGAAGTAATGATTTATACTATACACTCATATTTGGCATTTTATGCAATTATCAACGTAACTCTCAATTCAATACCACCAGTATACGAATAGATTATAATAAAATATGTAATTCTTGTAAAAACAAACTGGTTTTACTGGATTAACCCCTTGTATCTGCACCCTTTCATATGCAAAATCATAAAAGCCCTTTGATAATGTCAAACAAAATTGCTTTCGTAAATTATAAAATTTAATTTATTCTTAACAGTATAAAGTGAGTTCCATATTACCTTTTAACTTCTTTTCAAAATATTCAGGATCATAGCCAAACACGTTTTTAAATATTGCTATATGCTCCAATCTCACACCTCGCGAAAATTCACCGGATCGAGCAATAATTGGCTCTCTGTAGTCTGTTTTCAAATTGAGTAAACGCTTTACAAATTTTGACTAGTAATCTCGCGTCGATTGTTGAGCTACTTCCTGATAGTTTTCTGAGGTTTCTCTTATTTAAGATGAAGTCCATTTTTCCCTTGAAAGACCATCTGGTAGATGTTCTCTGCTTGATAAACAAACTAATCAGAATTTAACGTTGTTCCGGTGCAATATCTGGAAATATCCGGTACAGCGACATTTATTGCTACTAGAATATCAAGTAATTTAACATATTGTAATTTCATAACTGGTCAGCTTAGATTGCAAATTTGTAAATATTGCGCATTCGCAGCTTTTGACAGTTTTTATTTGCTCTGTTAAATAAAAGCCAAAATTGTTTTGTGCGAGTTGATTATTTAAGTATAAATTACTGAAATATTAGGAACAATACCGATGACTTACAAATAATTTAAATCATTTAATGTTAAAATCTTTTTAAATGTTCTTTTTTTTTTATTTTTTTTTTTATTTTTTTTTTATTTTAATTTTAAATGTGTTTTTGTGTGTGTGACTCAAAATTGATGGTAATATGACTACTAATATATCTAATATGAGACACAATATGTAACCGATTAGAGATGCTACTTGTGATGAAAAAGCAGGTCCTATGGTTATATGAAAATTATTATTATTACAATTTCACCTGCTGTAACTAATTTAGTTTGGAATTTTATTTGAATAAAACGCAGAGAGTTAAAGCAAACTAATTTTCAGATAATGTTAAGTTTATTGTTTGAAAAACCTGCTGCTTTTTTTTTTTTTTAATTTTTTTATTATGGTGATTTGTGTGTTGACGGTTTAAGATGGGCTTTGAGTACATTTTCCTAATTTAAGTTCTTTTTAAATCATATTTATAAGAGAAAATATACAGTTATGTTAAACCAATCTCAAAATTTATATTAAAGTACAGGCTGGGTACAATAAAAATCCGTCTTTTTAGAGAATTTTTGCAACTAAAGGAAAATATAAAACTTTAAGATGAAAAGGGCTTATATGGCTTATCAATAAAGGCTTATCAATATCAACTTATATCATTAAAGTGGTCTAGATAAAATGTCTATGCGTACATGGTCAGCATAGCTCCTAAACGAATTGACGTACGATATTCAAATTTGGTGTGAGGGCTAGTGGTAGCCATGGGACCTACGATTAGGTTTGAGCATTCACATAAGGGTGAAATCATGAATCTAATGCCTCTTAAGGTGTTTTAATCGCCCCCACCTCCGAATTTCCCGTAGAAATCTGATAAAAGCGTAAAAAGTTGAAAAATGTGTGTCTTTAACGCAGAGCTCTCTGCCCTTGTGCATCGCCCATCAACTATTGATATCTTTCTGCTTTTCGTTCAAAAAAGGACAGTGTAATGTCTATTGAATATCATCACCAATTTCGTCGGTTATGCGTTTTTTTTTTATTATTATTATTACTATTTTTCTTGTCCCACGTAAAAATTATTGCCAAAAATATCGCCAAACTCTCTATTTTCATTTAAATGAAGGAAAATTTGGAAACAGTAAATAATACCATATCAAATTTGAATGCAGTGACCAATATTATAGTGTGTAGTCTCAAGTTTATGTAACTTATATTTTAATTTACTAATGTGATGTCAAACAGAGTTGAAAAGAATTGTTTAACTTTGGAAATTATTAAAACCTTATGAATATAGAGTGTTACGTACCTGCATGCTGTCTAAAGTTGTTAAAAGATCTATCGCCTTTTTCTGCATCAATTGATTTATGATATTGAATGTATTGGTAAATTAACTTGTATAAAAAAGTTGAATTTTCATGGTTGCTGAGCTTTTTACACTTCACCTAATCTGTATGAGATATTTTTTTGTGCTCTTAAATATTTTTTGTTTAATAAAAAATACTAAATATTTAAAATTTAATTTTTTATTACATTTTCGGGGTAATTTGTTACATGGGGTGCAAAAGAGGATTGTCAAACCCTCTAATTTTTATTTTTCATTGAACCCTGATAGTATCATACTAATTGATGATACCCCTCTCTCCCCCCCCCCCCCCCTCTTCCCCAAGTTGACAAATTCCCCAACTGTAAACACTCCCGTTCATAATCGCACCCCCCTTGATTGACCTCTAAATCCGCCCCTGTACGATAGCCACTATATCCGTGATTAGTACCAGTTTAAGATTGATTTCGCTGTTTGAATGAAACAATGCAAAATTACTAACATTTTTTTATAATTTTGTACCTGAAAATTAGTCCAAGATGTCATTTTTCTAAATAATCCTTGTTTAAAATTGAAATTTCAACTGCAATCACTAATTAAAATTGTTTCGTTGCTTTTGTTTTATTTGTTGTTTAAAGTTTTTTGTTGCCTGTTTTCATCCCTTTCGCATGAATTACAGCTTTTTTTTTATTGCTTTGGAGTTATTCCATGTCTGATGAGAGTACAAAGTGTATCCCTATATTTACGTGCTGGTATTTTGAACTATTTTTGTTCACGGATAGACAGATGTTGCATTGTAAATAAATGCACATGGAAAACTACATTTTTTAAAAAGTATAACTTAAAATGTGTTTTAAATATAAAATTTTTGGATTTTTGTTTTCAGCTTTTTACCAAACTCATCCTTGAATATTACTTGAAGGGTAGTAAATAAATACTGCTAAATATAATTTTTTCGATGTGCTTGACAGCCCAATTATTTGGCATTCAAAGTAACTTTTCCATTCCCCCATGTCTGTTTGTAAACCAATAGTTTGCTACTAAAAAGAAATTAAGATCAGAAACTTTTTTCTGAATATCCAATTAAACTTTTTTTAATTGCTGTCTGTGAACAATTGAATTAAGTGTGTCTTCCTAAACTTGCTTTGTAAACTTTCCATTGAATAACCATTGCTATTGGTGTTAGTTTTGTGTATCGATAATATTATACTATACTTATATAAATAGCAATATCTTCCATCTTAAGTACTCATCTAATAGTAACACTACGATTGTCAGCAAGCAACAGCAATAAATTTTGGTGTTGCAACATCAAGAGTTCAACCTTATAAATTTTCTAATTTTTAGAAAATCCTGTGTCGAGTTGTAAGCCATACACACACAGTTTAATATTTTTTGCTTTGTGTTTATTGAATTGTTTTCTTTTTCAAAATTTAACTCTATTAAATGAATGTAATAATTGTAATGAAATATAATTTTATTTACAAAAATACATGTTTTCAAGAAACACTAGAATGGTCCTTTGCCAATTGATATGCGCAGCATTTTGATATGAAAGTATAACAAAATATATTTACATCTTTTTAATGTTGTGCGTTTTTGTACGAATGAATGATAAATGCATTTTTTAGATGTTAAAATAAACTTATATTCATGCAGTGGAAGATTTCAGAACCTCAAGTTGTATGAAAAATAGTTTTGTTATGAAAACAGTTGCAAGACCCTCACAAAAACAAATTTCTGCTGTTCACTAGTGAGGATTCAATATCAATTGTAATCATGAAGGTAAATAAACTGCCGAGATCCTTGCAAGAAATAAGTATTAAACGGCAAATCATTCTTTGGTATGTTGTTGTATAAATAGTTCCATACAAAGAGAAAGATAATTGGGGCTTTCTCTTACCAAAATTTTATCCAAAGCATCCATTATCTTTTAATCGCTTTTTTTTTTACCTTTGCATATAAGTAGTTATAAAATATTCCCGACTTCTTTCTAATATGCAATAAATAGTTAACAAACTTGGTACAGACTTTCTGAAACTTGGGAAAAAGCACATGTTGTGTCTTATACTAATGTTGAGTCTTCAACTCAGTCTGGTGACTCGAAAATGTTTGATTGAACAGTTTCTGGAAAAAACTAGTATTCGATTTAAATGGCACATAAGAAGCAATAGATGAGACTTCATTTTGAAAGTGATACAATTAGTATCGATAAAACTGAACGTTCATTTAAGTACACAAGGTTTTTTTAAAAGATTCATTTTGGCACCAAAAGGAAAGTTTTACGGTAAAATCTTCCTGAAGTATTTGGAAGAAGAACTCCGAAAATGCCACATTTATCATAGCAAAATTCGATGTTGATAGTAATGGAATTTTCATTTTAAAAATAAAATCCTCTGGTGATTTCAATGGAACTCAAGCCACATTTAGAATAATCCATGAACATTTCAGTAGTGCTTGTGAGTTTCTAATACCTGCATTCCAATATAAACTATGTCCTCATTATTTGATTGGGTGTTCTATTGAGAAAGAAAGTAGCATCTTTGATTTTGGCAGTTTAAAATTAACATATTCAGCATTTTCTGTGCCCTATCTTATATAATACAACTTTAAAATGCGATTCAAACAACTGATGTCATCGCAGTTGTCGATTTTATCCTCATTCAAGTGGTAGAATTTGTAATGGTGATATCGAATTCATACAAAGTAGTTCTTCTTTCCACAGAAAGTTCCAAATTGTTAGCTGCCCCTTCTCGTACAACGGACAGTTAAAGTTCTTACAAGTCACAATATCTGGATATAGAAATAGGCTTATGGAGTTTTGGCACGAGGCGTGTTTTGTACACGCAAGTCTTTTCTGGAGATGAACACCATGGTTGCTCTAATATCACATCATACGAAAAGCGTCTCAATTGAGAAAGTGGGCCAGGGTGTACCGTGATGTTGTCTTCTTCTTCTGGAGCTTCCACATTTATGATTATGTTTGCTTGTTTTCTCTTCTCCCACTTTGAGAGGTAAGGCAAAGGGATGCCTAGGATCCCTGAGAGAAGAATCAAAGTTCCAGCGATATAGAAGGAGGCATCGTAGCTGCCTGTCGCGTCGAAGACCATACCTAAATTAATCAAAATAGAATGCACATTAAAGATTCTGTAATTTGTTCAATATTTAAAAAATAATAATAATCGTCAACGAGTAGTATAAATGAAGCCAATTTATAACAATATCAAAATGTGATAGTATTTAGTAGAATAAGTAAAGTATGCAAAGCGGCATTCCAAAACAGCAGTCATTTTCAACATAGGTAAAAATTTTATGTATTAAAAAAACCTTTGACTTTGGTATTTAAGTTAACCCTTTGCACTCGAGAGGTGACACTCACTCACCACATGATTTGGTGCCGCAACTCGAGAGGCGACATTTGCTCACCACTAGGTTTGGTGAGGAAATTCGATGCAAGACAAACTTTGTTAAGTTTCTTTGAAGTGGGTTCGCAACCACGAACCGAACCAAAAATGTTGCGAAACGTCTCGAGTTGCTGGTCCCTCCAAGCGAAGGAGGCCTCGAGTGCAAAGGGTTAATATGTAAGGGTCCTTTTTAACTGTATTGCATGGTACATTGATTGCCATATATAAACTCGAGAATTCACACAAATGCTCGATTTTTGTGTACTACTTTTCAAAACATCAATCCTTAAAAAGGATAATATCAATCTGTAACAGAAAAAATAATGTATAATTTTGCAAAAAAAAAAAATATTATTTTTTGGATATGATAATACAGTGTGTAAGCCCCCCCCCCTCCCCCCCAACACACATTAAAAAAATGCATACACTGTATGAGTTTATTAAAAAAATCTATATCAATATTTGGATATCGTTATTTAGACAAATACTGGAGGGAATGTTAATTTGATGTTTACTATATTTTAAAAACATACCAATTTGGTATTTACTATATCCGCTATTTATTCAAATGGTTTATATAAACACACAAGTGAAAGAAATTCACTTTCTATCAATGGCTCCGCATTTCTTAATTGGGTAAAGTTTTAAGGCTTATAAAAGTTATCTGTTATTGGACGATCACTTCACACCCATGCTTTAAACCTTGGCTTTTATCATCCAATGAGGACTATTTCCAGTAGGGTTGAAAGTCTTTACAATCCCGTTTTATCTTTAAATATAAACGTAGTGAAATTTCTATCAAGATGGATGAAAAGTCTGACGTAAGTCGCTACTGGTGTTTAATCATTTCGTGGTTTGAAGTCCAATAAAAATGGTATCGGAAAAAGATCGATCATGCCCATTGGTCAATTTATTGAATCAAGATCATGGGTGATGCAAGGTTTTAAGGTTGTTTCATTAAAAAACCAAACACTTCCTTTACATATCCTTGAAGAAGCTTAAGTGTTTTATTTTATAAGTAATTTAAGAATGCGTATTTCGTGTATAAACTACGCTATGTACCTGCACAACCTAAGTAATTTTGTGTGTCTTTAAAGGGAATCCCGGTGCTCCGTAAAAGAAAACCGTAACAGGTGACGACTGCATTGGTACAAAGCTCATATAGAGATATCGTATTAGATTTGGAGTATTTGAGGATAAATTTACTCATCAGCTTTGTGACATTTATAATTGCAAAAAACTCAAAATTTACAATGTTTTAGTTATATGTAGTCAACTTTAACAAGAGAAGATTTTAGTCAATGAATATCACCAAATTGTTGAAACATAATATCTAGACCTAATGTACAGTAATGTGTAGAAGCAGCCTTTTAGTGACTGTCATAATCTAATAGCAAAGGACGATAAATGGTCCTAATTTTTAAGAATACGTAACATTTTGTTACAAAAGCCTTTCTAATTTTATTTTCATGGTTATTTATTTCCATATACTATGTTCAAACACTGCTTACTGTCAACATCAATAGACATATTGCCAATTGGTCAGATAGTTGCTAAACACGCAAGTTTCGTCAATAATCAGCTCTTCAGGGTTGATCGTTTGATAAACAGCTGCTATTAATCAACAAGCCTTTCCAAACGATAATACGCTGTTGAAAAATGTACCATCACTTCTGTCTCCCAAACAAATAATCACAAATTCAGAACCAGTTCGACGCGGAATTTTTGATAAAATCAACGGAAGTTTAATCAATGGCAGTAACCGTCCATGCAATTTCCCGCCAAGTGTGTGCAAGAAAACAACCACCGTTTGAAAATTGCGTGGATGGCTCCATCTTATCACATCAATCATCGATCCCCCACCTCAAGTTTTATTTATAAGACATCGCTTTCTTATCCACTGTGAATCTATAAATATCTTCGGTACACCAAAATGGTGCCCTCGAAAGGAAACGTCCAATAACCAAACGATACCATGAGATTTTGCAATTCTTTTTACTTATCGATGGTTGAAGATCACAAAAGGACTTCATTTATTTTCAACTAAAAAGGCATTGAAAAATAATCAGAAGAACGTGCTTGATAGATCAGTCCACCATCCTTTTTGGGTCAATACGCAGTAGGAATACGGCAAGGAAGATTCCAGCAAAGAAACATCTGGGCAACGACGTGTACATAATACGTATTTTAGAATATGTAGCAAATTTCACAATATTTGTGCAAATTGGAGAAGTAGACGGATCGATTTGTGCTTGGTTTTCAGGTCAAAAAAGATCACACATCAGTAAAATGAAGAAATATAGTTTCTATTTGGAAAGGATAAAATATAAACTATCCAGATAATTTTAAATTTACCCCAATATACAGTGCCTCCCAAAAGCCTTCGTAAACTTTACAAATTTGCAGAAAATGTGTTGAAGTTTAGAATTGAATTTGAATATTAACTTTAATGTTTTTTTTGTAGAATCTCTATTTAATTCTGAAAGAAATCTATTATTTTTAAAAGAAGTATCGAATCGTTTTATTTTTATAAAAATATAAATCCATAAAAACAGAGAAAAAAAATATCCCCTAAGTGTTCGTACACCCTAACATTTTCAGACAAATTCGTTAATAACATTATTTTCTGACACGTTTTTTTAGATTTTGCATTATGATGTTATTTAAAAGCTCGATTGTCTGTAATATTTGTTTTCTCAATTTATTATAATCTATTTATTATTTAAAATGGTAGGTATCTGAAAAGAAACCGAACAGAAATCTAAATTTGTTCATATTTCGCCGTAACAGTAGTAAATCAGTATGATGTATTGCTGATATATTAAATTTATTCCATTCAATTGTTTAGTATGTAATAAAACGTTTTACACAGAAAAATAGAATCCTAAATCAGCCAAGAAAAGACTGACCAACAGTGCTATCTGAGCGTGAAAAGGGATTTATTGTAAGAAAATTTGAGAAAAAAACACTTTTGAGTGCTATATAAAAGATTTTTCAAAATGTAGGGGGAAATTTTTGACTTCAATTTTACCTGAAACTATTTGAAAAGCTGGTCTACTTGGGTGTTTTGCCTGAAGATTTTTTTTTTATATAAATGCTGAAAATAGAAATTTTTACACCTTTCCTTTGCGAAGGTAAATGATAAATTATAAGGAAATGTATTGAAATCGTCTCTTATTTGAAGATAAAAAAACAAATTAAAATTTTTTGGTTTCAATGGATGCATAATTGTGCAAAGAAGACAAAATGATGAACTTGATCCCAAGTACTTTGTTGGAACAGTAAAGAATGGAATAGGAAGTGATTTTGTGTGTGGATGCTTGTCAGCCTCAGGACTTGGTAATTTGATGTTTAATGATGGAATAATAAATCATGAACTCTACTTGAATATTTTGAATGATACATTAAGTTTGTCAGCCCAAAATTTGGGTACTACAAATAATTAAATTGTTTATCAAAATAATGATCCGAGCACACAGCATTAAATGATCGCCTTTGTTGCCTCTGTAATTACCCACAAAATCTAAAAACACCACCTGTCGACAGATTTGAACTCAAAAGAACGCATTTGAAGAGAATTGGAGGCCAAAGTAAGAAGAAACAACATTAAAACGAAAAACCAACTAGAAATAACAACGACCAAAGAGTAGAGGAACATTGAAGCAGAAATTTAAAAAAAAAAAAAAATTGCTGAAATCTATGCCTAGACGCTTAAAAATTGTTAGGAATGCTAAAATGTTGAACGTGTACGAAGACTTTTGGGAAATATTTTATGTGTCACTTTCAGGTTAATGATTTTCTAAAAAAAAGTTTTATAATATAATGAAAATATTTTGTGTAATTTTATTAAGATGAAATTAGAGATACTATAAAAAAAAAAATCCTATTTTTAAATATTAATCCTATTTTTTAATATTATTGGATATTGCAGTATTTGATTGAAATTTGTAAGTGTACGAACACTTTTGGGAGCCAGGGTATATAATTTAAATTATGAGAGGGTAGGCATGTATTCTGTAAAGAGTAGATTTTCATTTCACCACATGCCAAAACTATGAAAATGTTACAAAATAAACAAGTTTATGAGCGAATGGTTTAAAACAACTTGGATATCCAGTTGTTAAGTTGTGTAATGAAAGTTTTTTTTTTTTTTCTCTTTATGTAGTTAAATATATAATTTTAAGAAATCAGTATCTAATCCCAGAAGTAAATATCCTGACTTTTTCCCGGAGTTTTTAAAAGAGATTCTTTTCGGACTATATAGGGTTGTTGGATTGAGATTTTCTTCGTTCCTCCCTCCTGTGGATCAACTTAAATGTTGGCGATATGACAGCGGTTGACGAAACAAAAACCTGTGTTCGTGCAGACTTCTTAGAACCTTTAAGTATAATGATTATAATATATTTGTCACAAAATGTTGTCGTCTAATGGGCGGTTTCCTCTAATATATAATAATTGCAATAGGGGATATTTACGTTGATGTGCGATGGTTAGTTTCGTAGAGGGTTAGACTGTTGTAATAGCCGTTATAGTTGAGATTTACATTGGTATGGTATGCTATCGCCGAAATTTATGTTGTAGTGATTATTATTTTCACCGATGGGATGGTAGCGCTCATGTAAAATCTACTATGTCCTTGGTTTTCCCCGGTGTATTATTGAAATAGTCTTTAAAATTTTAGTTAATATATATTAAAATTTTTAATTATTTACGAAAACTTTTAAATTAACTCATAAATTACTAGTTTAAGATTAAAAGTTGAAGCAATATTCGCTTTAAAATACATTGAATGTTGCTTAAAAAGTTAAATAAGTAGGTGTAATTAAATTCTCGTGTTTTTTTTTTAAATAGTATAATTGTTTGAATATATAACTGTTTTTCCTATTAAAAGTTGTTTTATTTATTTATTTAAAAAAAAATTAAAAGTTGTTTTATTAATTTATTTTTAAAAAAAAAGTCTGTTTTTTGCCGGTATTGAAACAAGCTTTGGAAAGAAATGTTTATTAGGACCCTATGCCAGCGTTAAGTAAAATAGATAGTCCTAAAATGTTTGAATTTACCCCTAAATTTTCTATAATTTTATTAACACATTTTTGTTCTAATTTCCTGTAAATAAGACAGATTTTTTTAGGCAACTGTCACAGTGCGTTATATAAGTTCATTTTATTTGCGAAACAGAAAATGTATCGATTAAAAAATTTTTAGAGTAAAAGAATTCTCACCGGCCACTGGGGCTCCTATTATGGATGCAATTCCTTGGAATAGTAACAGAAGGCCAAATGCATTTGTTAGTTTTTCCAAACCTAATAGTTCCACGATCACTATCGATCGTAGTGTTGCAAAGCATCCTATTGGAAAAAAAAAAAAAAAAAAATATATATATATATATATATATATATATATATATATATATATATATATATATATATATATATATATATATATATATATATATATATATATATTTAAACAGATTTCACATATTAAGAAAAATATTAGATCTATATTCAGAAGTTTTTGTTTAAACTCAGAAAAATTTAAATAATTTCTTAACAGTAGATTGATATTATCCGTAAGCCCAAAATCATGAAAGATTATTTGATTTTTTTTTTTTATAATTTAAGCATGTTGCTTAATGTAAGCATTTGAGGATTCATTAAATCCTAAAAAGACTCAATTATATTTCTCATCCGTCGACATTTAAATCTTTAATAAATATACTAATTATATTTAAAAATATTTAATCGGTTATTGTTGGTTCTTAAAAGTTGTTAAATTACATTTAATACTTCGAGATTAGTTGTTGCGGGAAGAATAGTTGTTGTCAATAAGATCCCAGTAAAAACACGAATGCTGGGCGCTTTAAGGTTGGATGCTGGCAGTGGTGGACAAGAGCTGGCAGCGTTTTGCTGACATTGACAAAATGTAGGCCTATTTCTGGCTAGCCAGCATTCTGTTTATTTGCGGCCATACGTCAACGTACCAGCAGTTAGTTGCCAGCAATAACTTATTAATATGCTCGCCCGTAACAGATTGGCAAATATGCCGTTTGCACATGCGCGAACTAAACTTGTTTATGGATGCCATATTGAACCGTTGAAGGCGAACGTATCAAAGACGCGATACCGAGTGAAATTCAATTATGATGGAAGAGACAAGGTAGATAATATTCTCTTTGTTTCTGTTTTCGAAATCCAGTAGCGAAGTGGTAGCGCATTGAGTTGACTTGCTACAGATCCGCGGTTCGATCCCCGGACTGGGCAAGGTTGACTCAGCCTTTCATCCCATAAGTGGGTCGATTAAATGAGAATCAAGCATGCACGGGGCTGTTACGCCACTGATCTTAATTTTTGTTTCTGTTTTCAATTGATCTTTACGAAGTGTTAGTTTTTAAGTGAGAACACATTATCTTCGCTGTTAGTTTTGTTTTTATGTTATCTAATGCACTATAGTTTTCATAACTATATGAATAAGGCTAGCTTCAATTAAACCAGTGCTGGCTCGTTAGTGGTAAGCCAATTTTTTAGGCAAGCCGGTTCTGTGACACTGTTTAAACGATGTTGCCAACAGCAGTTATTGACTGCTAGTGTAGGCCAGACGGTCACTTTTCTGCACTAAAAAGCAAAGGCCATCCGCCGATGGCCCAGTAGTTCAGGTGATGGCCACAGTCAGTCAACCAGTGCTGGCCCAGCTGATTTGCTTTTACTGGGATTAGTTGTTAAATTAAAATTATATATGAAAAAAAACAAAAAAAAAACCACAAAAACAAAAAAAAACAAAAAAAACCTAGAAGGATGACAATTAAGAATTCTTACGTTAAACTTTTCAATTTAACTATACTTTTGATAATAAATCAAGAATTTTAAAACACATATTAAGGAATTAACTTACCAATGCAAAATCCAAACAGCGCACCATACGCTAGTAGAAAACCGATCGAGTTCCAGCATGTGCTCAAAGCTGTGGCGAGTCCACCAATAATCAGCGCACCATTGTTAATCGTCAAAGCATTCAAAGAAGGTCTATCTGATATCCATCCACAAAACACACGACCTACAGTGTTGGTCAGCCCAATTACAGGCAATATGTAGGTCGCCTCTTCCAGAGTAACGCCTTGATTGACAGCCCTGTCTACCACAAACATGAAAGGTACAAAAAATCCTGCCAGAGTAAGGAAACCACCGGCACCAAGAAGCAGGAAAGTTGGGCTTTTTAGCAAAGACATGTCCAGCATCTGCCTGAAGGTGTCCCTCATGGCTGGAGAAATACATCCCGTCTCACCAGGAAGCGGTTCTGGAGGAACTTTGGTGACACTGGCGGCATACAAGCTCAAGTCGTGATTGGACTTCTTAAATTCTGGTAGGTGAAGGAGACTTGCACTGTAGAGGATGTCCTGGCGATAGAAGGGTCGGGACATGTCTGCTCGAAGGCCGTAGCGTGTTCTCTTTTGGTAGGAGACATCAGTGGAGGACACTGGATTCTGGAGTGTTTGTTGTGAAGGTGGAGGAGGACATAAGAAGGCAAAACGTTCTTCTTCGTCTGCCTCAACTACGTCACTGTAAGATGGTGGAGGGCTGTTGTTATCTGAAGCTTCTGGGATGTTGGAGCACAGTTTCTTCATTACGGATGATATCTGGAAGAAATGTTAATGGAGTTAAGAATGATATTCAAGGGATCCACTCGAAGGAAATAAAAGGGTGTATTTTAGTAAAGGTGGATAGTGAATGATCAAATGGTTATTAGTTATTACTTTATGATTATGGGTTATAATTTAAAAATTTATGAAAAAAACGTGATTTGTATCTTCTTTCTGATTAAGCTACTATGTAGAATATAGCTCAGTACCAAAACGTATTTAAAAGGAGTTTGAACTGTTTTTATTCAAAAATTGTTGCAATTGGCATAACATTTTTAGTATCAATTCGTAATTTCTTATATTCTAAAAATTATCGAAGCTGTTGATTGGTAGGAACATAAACTATAATTGTAACTGTTAGAGAATGGCAACACTTACAGTGTTTCACTAATATAATGCTCGAACTCTTCAGCGCACAGATTAGCACTCCATCCTACATCCTATTGAAGAGTGAACCAAAGGACGTGTGTTGGTGGTGATTTTACTTTTTAAAAGATTATATATTACGAACTGTAATTTAATTCCTCAAACTGAAAATTTATTTAAATTCAAAAGTCATTTATGGTTAGACGTTTGGCATCTAAGTGTGATGTGCTGTACAAGAAGTAAAGATTGACCGACACCAAAAAGCGGCGACACTCAAACAAAATTTAAGAGAAGTGAATTTAAGAGAAAATTTAAATGACCACGCAACATAGTTTTCATTTCTTTGAGGAAAATATCATTTTCATGCAACAAATATCAACTTCAGCGTTTATATGCACTAACAAGGAATCATAAATTAATTCCCAAAAATTAGTTAGGAACTTTTCAGGAACTCTTTTGAAATATAATTCTTGTGACTAAAACGACATTTCACCTTATTATCTTTGACTCGATAAGGCAGGACGAATTTTCAAAGTTATTCAAGATCAATAGCTATACTTATAATATTTTAAGATGGTGTGACCAACTCCTGCTTAATCTATTCGTCCTTCTAAGTGCGTAAATATTAGTTAGAGACATAATTTTACAGTATTAAGAAGTTTTTAATTATAAAGAGGACATGAAATTAGCTTAAACAAAATAACACAACTTTATCCTTGCGGCGAACCTTATTTGGTAATTAGAACCTATTTGTAAATACTTACAAAAGAAGTGGGTAGAGGCTACAGTGTCCAAGCAGTTAAAAGAACCGAGCTTATGGATCATGTCTTCGGTTCTGGCTGTTCAGTCATGGGTTCGGTCCTGGCATCGCCGAATACTGGTGTATATGATAATGGGGAATGGTGCAAGTTGTTCGTAATAGTTCGTTCGTAGATCTTAAGTTCTGAGATAATTTTTTTTGTCTTCGGTTCTGTCTGTTCGATCATGGGTTCGGTCCTGGCATCGCCGAATACAGGTGAATACGATAATGGGGAATGGTGCAAGTTGTTCGTAGTAGTTCGTTCGTAGATCTTAAGTTATGAGCATATAATTTTTTGTCTTCGGTTCTGGCTGTTCGGTCATGGGTTTGGTCCTGGCATCGCCGAATACTGGTGTGTACGATATTGGGGAATGGCGCATGTTGTTCGAAGTAGTTCGTTCGTAGATCTCAAGTTATGAGCATATAATTTTTTAACTCATTTCCATAATTTAATTTTCACTCCCTTAATCACAAAATATAGGAATGAAACATTTTTATATTTCTTAATAACCGTACAAACTAAACTAAAGTAAACTTAGAAGTTTGTGCTAAAACAATTAATTGTCGTTTCCTGTTATATGGGTAGGTAAAGGTGTAGAAAAAATCAGATTAAAATTTTCCCACTCTACTTATAGACTCTACTTCACACATTGATAAAATCACAAAATACGTCATGATGATATTCCAGTCCCTATAATCTGAATTAATCAAGGAACCTATAGGGGGAAAACTCGGTTCAAATTCCAATCAGTAAATCAAGTTTTAAGAATTCCTTCTTTCCCTCTTTCACTTCTTAATCACAAAACAACAGAACGTAATTGTATGTCATGTAATTTGGGTTGTTCAAAATACATAAGAAAATACTCCGGCTCAAATTGATTTCGTAGATCTCAAATTATGAGCTTATACTTTTTTAACCCATTTCCACAATTTAATTTTTACTACCTTACTCACAAAATATAGAAACTTTTTTTATAATTCTTTATTAACTCATAAGAAATTTTTGTGCTAAATTTCAGCTTTCGAGCTCTGTGGGAAGCGTGAGAATTAGTGATGAATGACTCAGTCAGAGTATTTAGCTTTGATTTGAATGGATTTCATCTTCATAGAGGGTGTGAAGGGAAAGTATAAAATGGTGTTTTGTTTGAGTTTGTTTAAAATATTTATTTTGGTAGAACTTGTTTTTATTAATTATCTTAATGAACTAAGAGTCCAGTTACAAAATATAATGATTAACTGCTGAGTGATAATGGGTTTTGAAACTAAGGAATATTTATCAAGTAGCATTTTATTTTTAGATGTCGATAGTGAATCCTTATGAGAAGAACATCGACACAAATATTATGTCCTCAATTAAATCTTATCTCAAGCGATTAATTATATTGATGAAATAGTGACTCCATCTGTTATTTTGTTCCCAAGTGCACTGATACTGCTTCACAATCTTTTTATCAAATTGTATGCTTCAAAATACCCTTGGCAAAATTGAGTACTATCGATTGCTTGTCGAATGTCGAGCGATGACTTGATTATGTAACATCTAAGACAAGTTGAAGGTCACCTTATTAGGAAAAACACGAACCAGATATGCGCTTATTATTCATCTACGCGGAATTTAAGTTAAGGCAAGGGAAAAGAGTGTATAGTAGCTAAATGGTTAATTTAAATCCCTTCAGGATCCCTTGAAATCGATGACAAGCTGTCACCTAAACACAATAACAAAAACAGGATTGAACTTCAGAAATATCTACTCCCAGTCTTCGTATGTTTACTAGTAGAGCGCAATCAAGGTTCGAATATAAATTCGAACGGACTAATTATCGTATGAATGCGAGAAACAGGAAGAGCAAAGATGTATCTGCGGAAGTTTTGTTGCTGTTATAAAATCATTCAAACCGAAAACAAGATGTTTACGACTGACGAGTGTTTTAGATACAGAGGACCCATGGAGTTGTTGTTTTCTCACTAAAATACCTTGAACTGAGAAGATGTCTGCTGGCAGTCTTCCAAACGGATTCTGTTTAGTTTACTGTCGAATTTTATAAACAGAATTTGAAATGTTACTTGTGCAACAATGTGATTGCAAATAAATGTTTCGAAGAGAGATTTTGTAGACTTGAAGATGCTACATGACAATCAAAAATGAAATTTATTTTGGCAAAGAAAGTAACCAATTAGCAATTAATTTTAAATTGATAAATACAATTTTTTCTCTTCCTGTTGGAGGATTTAAACTATTTTTTCTTTCTTTCTTTTTCACATAATTTAAAATTTTAGCTCTCATAATTATTTCTTAAATTTCATCCCATTTTAGATGCAAATGCTGGAAGTGTTCTTTCTAAAAATATTCCGGAAGACGTTTTCAGGGCCGGATTTGAAAGTATGCCGCCTATAGGGTAAAAGTCCATTTGCCGCCCCCTCTATAGCTCATATTTGCTTAATACATTTGTTTTATACAACAAAAGGATAGAGTTCATTAGTGTTTTAATCTTTTTTTAAATATAAAGTTCATTTAGTTTAGATAAAACTACAATTTTAATGGTTTACATGATAAATTATATAATCAAATTAGTTATCTACTTGTTTTTTTCACTTATTTTAAGATTTGTAAAAAATGAAATGGGTTTCAAACTTAATTAATTAATTTGTTCTTGGAGATCAATGATCACTATTTTAAACATATTTTTATATTTTAATGCTAATGACTAACTTTTACGTAATTGATGAACTGTGTTCAATTTGAATTAAGTTCTCCTACACGGTGAAATTAAATTACACAAAATGTAGTTATTACTGGTTTATTTGTTGAAAAATAGACAAACTTCTCTTAAACAAATTACTCCACGTAATCTTCATGTTCAAATTTACACAGCTTTCTTACGAGATTTCTTAATGGCAATCTCGTTAATAATGTCCTCATATGAAAGTATTTTTGTTGTATTTGCCTCAATACAATGCAATGAAAGTGAGTTTAACCTAATTTCAGAAATAGTTAACTCTTCTAAAATAGGAAAAACTGCGTTCTTTCGCGCAATCTTTTCTTTTACTGGCAAACTATTAGTTTTAAAAAACAAGTCTAGGTTTTTTTTTTTCTTCTTTTTTTTTCAGAACATGTTCTTTTTCCTAAAGTTTCAGTTTTATTCGTTTTTTGTATTCAGAGCCATTGAGTCTCTTCCTACTGTCGATCATAATAGTTAGTAGGGAGTAACCTACGTGTTAAAAACGGTACGTAATGTATTGGGATACTCTAAACTATAAGGCAAAATCGTAACTAACAACAGGAACAAGTCTCACTCGACACAAGCATCAACGATCCAGTTGTGCACACCGATTGACATGAATGATAGCGTCAGACTCAGACTAGACTGACACTACACTCTGAGAGCCACTGGGCCTTCCACCAACAGTGTTGCCAGATCGGCTACAGTGTTGTCAGATCGAATCGTGCCAGTGTTATCAAACCAAATTAGATTGCACTACAATAAAGTTATAATACAAGATTACGTGCTGTAAATTTGTATTATGTTATAGTTTTAAAAAGTAGCCTATGTAGAAGGACTAAAACATATTTTTAAGTAACTTCTTTTTTAATTTTTAAGTTCCTAAATTCGTATATAAAATTTTAATAATGTCTGAAATACTTCATTTTAACTTTTGAATAAATTGCCAAACTGCCGCTTCCTGAAAATTGGTCGCTCTAGGCTGCAGCTTACTTAGCCTATTTAGAATTACGGTTCTGGATGTTTTTATCCTTTATATTAGGACTATTCTTGCTTCAGAACCTGCTTTAATGATGTTCCGGCTCTGCACAGCCTTTGTGTCTTGTACCACAATACTACCAAAACTATACAGGGTGTCCACAAAATTAGTTGGACAATTGAGTTCAAATAGATCTGTATAACTGTTAATAACAAGGCATAATAATATTTTTTTTTTTGGTTGGTTGGTTGTTTTCAGATTATCTGGCGCCGTCAGCAACACTAGGGCTATAATGCGCCGAAACATTCGTCATTAGACAAGCCAACATACATTTACAAACACCCATGCCTAACACGGGACTCGAACCCGCAACCTCGCGGTCTAGAAGCTATCACGCTAACCACTATACCGTTTGATCGGCTTTTTTTTTTTTGCGCATATATAATGACATGGTGAACATTATTTAATTGGGGAAAAAGAATGGTTTATAATGCCTAGTTATTAAGAGTTATTAAGATGTATTTGAAATCCATTGCTCGACTAATTTGCGGACATCCTGTATTTTAATCCTGGATGTCCCCTCTTATAAAAAGCTATAAGTAGATGTTTGCTAGTAGAGGCATCGAATTTTAAATGCTAGGTGTTGTTTCATTGATTAAAAGTAGTTGAAAAGAAGCTTTTGATAGCACTATTTTGTCCAAAATATCCACTAAACTTCATTTTTCATTAATCTTAGAGATGACTAAGTTCAATCGCGCGACATAACTCTTGCTTAGGTATCGAACAACGTTAAATTTTGTAGGCAACTTCATCATACACTTTACCTTATAATATTTTTATTTTTGGTAATGAGTTGACAACAATAAAATGCTCCAAAAGGGTAAACTTAGCGTGTCACTGCATATGAAATGGTGGAGTTCTTAATGACTGTTGAGAGGTGTCATCAGATGACTTCTTTAAGATGGTACCTAAGGGACTTGGAGGGACTTCCACAGCGACAAAACGTAGGTAAGATTTTTTTTTGAATGACAAAACACTCAGCAACGACATTATTATTCAAAACATTAAAATCAGTGTCATTAATTTAACTAACCTCAGGTAGGCTGACAGATGCTTGCGGCACAGATGGTAATGCAGCCAAGGAGTCCCAAGAAGGTTCTCTCTGCGATTCCTTCAACTCCTTAATCCTCTGCAGCAAAGGAGGCTTCTTATCCTTCAAGTTTGTCTCTCCTTCCTTCTTTGAGGTAGGGGCTACTAGGGGCCTAAAGAGTGCTCCGAAAAGGGCACAGTTTAGCACTATTCCCGCAAGGATGAGCATGGTGCCCCGCCAGTCGAACCGGATCAGGAGGTATTGAACTAAAGGGGCCATGATGAAAGTACCAACGCCGGATCCGCAGACCGCTAGTCCAGTGGCGAAGGCGCGACGACGTTCGAAGTAGAAGCCCACTGTGACCACAGCGGGAAGGTAGATGAAGCCGAACCCTATCCCTGAATGGGGTTAGAAAAATAATTATTATATAAATCTATGGTTTTGAAGTTATATTAGAAGGACTTAGCTGGCGACATTTCGGTAGTTAATTTTAGCTGAGTTTAGAAAAAAATGTTTGCAGTGTATGTAATATCTTATAAAAACATATATTTTTTGTAACTAATAGCAATTTTACAAAAGAAAACATTATATAGTCCAATGAGAAAAAAATTTCATTGAATTTTGAAAAGGATTGCATAAAACAAAGTTGACATATGCGGTTTTACGATTAAATCTTTTATATTAACTTAGATTTTGTGTGTATGTTTGTAGATGGCGGTCAAATCTGCGGAGGCCTAATTAACACACTTGCCGTCATTCAATCGGGCTGGAACTTGGCAAATAGATTCAATGTCAATGACCATGCATACTATCAAATTCTGAGGCTGTAACTATCACTAAAAGGTCGCTTTTGCGGAATATTAATAAACCAACTCGCCATCATGCAATCGCTCTGGTATTTAACCGACCATTGAAAAAATTCTTTCCTGTTGCCAACATTGTTTTAATAAATAAATAATAAAATAGTTTTAATCCGAATAAATAAAATGACATTTGGATGTGAGTGCATAAATTCACATTCATTTTTAATGAATAAATTTTGAAACGTAGTTTACCTCACATTTTGCAGATAGAAATGTTTTTGATATTTAAAATTAGCACACGCTGTTTATAGAATCGGCGCTGTGTTAATGAATACACAAATTGTCAATGTATATAAAAAATTTATATTAAAAACTATATTTTTACGGGCTATATTATTTTAAACGATGTATAACAATCTAGAATGGCTCATTTAGCCAAGGTCGACAATTCATTAGTCAAAGGAGCCAAATATCAGCTCTACAACAATAAAGATTTCTTTTGAGAGCCAACTTTCTATTCAAGAATCATGCTTTTTAGGAGTAGGTTTAAACTAGCAACTAACTTTAAATATATCCAGCTATAAGAATAATTAATCTAATATAATTGATAAATTTGACTTCACTCAAATCTGTCGACCACTGACTTAGCCTAAAACTGTTCTTTTTTTCCTGACGTTTATTATAAACTAGCTAGCTCGGTCAATGCTAGATGGCATTGATCGAGCTCAAACAACCGTGACCAGGTATATCCCGTTCTAAATTGATTCAGTCGATTGCCGGTTATGACTTTATGAGCATGCTTCCCTTAACCCCCGAGCTCGATTTCACCATCTAAGAACAAAATTAAATTTTGGTCCCGATAATTTGGTTAAATCCAAGATATTTGTAGAAAACTCCCGATTCAAGTTGGTTCAATATATCTGAAATTACGACTATATTCCTTGTCACCACCTTCGATTCAATCATTTTAACTACCAAACATGGGAATGAAATTGTTTTCTCGATCATGTGGATTAGTCAAGATAACTATAAAACCAAAATATCTGAGCAGATTCAAAGTTATTATCACATACTCGTAAAGGGGTAAAAAGAAAGAGGGGCCTTTTTTTTTTTTTCATTTCTTGAAATTGACCACCAAGCGAGGCGAGACAATTTTTTATAGAACACCTCCTATTCCACATGTTTTTAAAAGTAAAGTATATGAAACTAGACCGATGGCGTATTTGATTCTAGTCAGAGCTTTAGGGTTGGAAAAGGAACATACTTTAACATTTATCTAATTTAAAAATATACCAATGCAGAATATAAATCATATTAAAAGAAAGAAACTTACCTCCAAAAACACCAAATGCTAAGCAAAGATATTCCACGCTGGGAGCAAATGACGCCGCTGCAAAGCTAGCCGCTGAAATTACTGTGCCAATGATTGTGACTGGACGACAACCATATGTATTAGCCAATCCACTAACAATTGGACCTGAAATATTTAAAAACATATTTTTTTAAACAGTAAGGCTTGCGAACTTACAACAATTCAATAGTTCTCATTGCATATTAGATTATGATAGATTATAAGGAAAACTACATAATTTCATTCAATTTGTATAATACGGCTGGAGAGGGGATATTCACGAAGAAGTACTATAGGCTAAGTAATTAAAGTAAGTAAAGGCAATGAGGAGCACAGATGGAAAAAAATTTATAAGAAGTTTTTGTTCTACTCGGATTCCCTATACTTCCAGTGGAAAGTCACCGAGGTTAGGGGGCATTCTAAAAAATATCCGTCATTTTGAAAATTTTGAAAATTTAACATTTTTGCAAGAATTCGACAAAAAAAAAAAAAAAATGCTTTTTAAGCAAATTTATTGTAATAGATTATATCGACAGTAAGATGTTCAAAAATTAGATTTTTATGTCAAAATTGTAATAACCCGGTGTTGCTCATAACTCAGCAATGAATGAATTTAACCGGTCGTATAATATTTTGCTCGCGCACCCTATGGCTTTCAGGGATTTTTTTACTTTCAATTACCCATATGTAATACATAGGGTAATGAAAGTATAGGATTCGGTCAAAAAATATTCGATTTTTTTGCATTTCTCCACGTTTTGGAACATCCTGATCTCAAAAAAGTGATCTAGAAGAAATGTCTGTCTGTGTATGTATATGGTCAGCATAACTCCCGAACAAATTGACTTACGATGTTCAAATTTGGTATGAGGGTTAGTGGTGACCATAGGACCTACCATTAAGGTTTTCGTCAAAATCGCGCATGCGCATTAGGTAGCTGCCATTGAAAAAATCACGTTTTTCACTGATTGCTAAAAAACGGTTTGAACGATTTTGATAAAAATTGTTTGTGTAAAATAGCCTCTTTGTTCTAAACATCCCCACCTCCGAAATCCCCGTAAAAATGTCTTAATGGCGTAAAAAGTTGAAAAACGAATGCTTTCAACACAGAGTTCTCTTTCTTTGAGCATACCTCATCAACGATCGTTTTTCTTCTCCCCTCAATTTCGCTTCTATTAAATGAATGATGAAAATATAAAAACGGTAAATGACACAAATCCACGTCTGTATATAGTGTAATTGAAAATTGTGCGATGCTCCACACTCCTAGTTTTAAGTAAAATATCAAAATTTATACTAAAATAGTTGAGTGGCAATAGTTTTAGCATTGCTTCATAAAAGTCATTAAAATTTATTTTGGAATTTTCTAAAGAAACAGTATCTATGAAGAAGAAAGAAAAAGTATGATACTGTCCACAGAAAATTGTTTGAATGGTTCTGTGAAATAATTTCTATCATAAAAGGTTAAAAAATTATACATTTTTATCCTTTTAGAAATATTTTCCGGGGGAAAAATTTAACTACAGACCTTCTTAAAGGTTGTACAAAAACTTGTAATTAAATTTTTTTAGCGATATTAATAAAACAATAATTTTTGAGATAACTAGGTCATTGTACAAAACAAATATGAACAAATAGCATTAACACAAAACATTGGCAGATGACAGCCAGTTTTGATTATAAATTCCTTAAAAGTTAGCTATTCCATCGTATGTAAGAAAAGATTTACTTATTTAATTAAAAAATTGCAGTCTTAAGTTTTGAACTAAGGAAAATATTTTCTTTTCTATTCATAAAGAGCTCGACTTGGTTAGCGAAATTCATTCCCTGAAATCGTGGATATCCAGAATCTTCCTTTAGTAAAGAAGAAAATATAACGGTATATTTTGTTTTATAAATATGGGTCATCACAAAAGAAAACAGGATTTTTTCCCCTCGCTGTTGTTTCAAAAGTAAATCGACAATCGCTATCTGTGAGAGGGAGGAAATGAGCTTGAAAAACTTTTTTGTGCATGTATACATTTATCAATTTATCATGTTAACATCACTGTTCTAGGTAAAATTCCCCCCAATCTATAAATGAATAATTTTTTTATGACATCACCTTCATCTTTCTATAATTGCAGTTTTTGGTAAAAACTTTATTTAGTAACAATTAAAAACATAGATAACTTAAGACATTCTCATGTATAGTAAAAATACTTTTTACGTAATCGAAAAATTCAATGCAGTGTGTTTCGATTGAGCAACGCATTTGCATTTGTACAACTGCTGTGTAAATTACGTTCCGCACGATGAATCATTTACTCATGTGATGAGAACTCTTTAATAGAGTTACCCTATCATTCTGACGTAAAATTTAATCTGTGATCATAACAAAGTAATAAATATTCATGTAAAAAAATTCACAATGTTATACTACGTTTCAGTTCGGATGGGTGAATATCCATAAAATATTATTTAAGGAATCGCTATGATAGTATGTAATATACTAGCATGATCAATTTCTGAATGTAAATGTACAGAAAAAAAAAGGTTCAATGATGAACACTAGTTAACCAAGTTGGAGTACGAATTCACTTAATCGTGAGAATTCGGGAGAAAGTTCGAGTTTCATGGAGTATTTTTGTACCAAACTTGTAATTAGCTTTTTTTGGGGGTGGGGGGGTGGGGGGGGGTGGAAGCTTACACTCAGGACAACCCATTTTGGTAAAAAGAAGTCTAATCAAAACAGTCACAAGTTTTTGCTTAAACGAAAAATTGTTGTTCCGCATATTCTGGATTAGAAAAGATGCCTTTTGGAAAAGCCAAATCAAATTGGTTAGGCAGGTCTGAAGTTATGAACATAACTTTTTTCATCAGCATACCCAGATTTCGTTACCTAAATCACCAAACATCTGAAATGTTATTCCCGTTAATCTGGATTAATGAAAATAATATTGGAAAATCAGAGTAGAGGGATATTCTTTTTTTATAATATTATTTTCCATCAATATAAATTAAAATGAATAAATCCAAATATTTAACTGCTCTAATGAAATATTTTAATGCAATGAAACTTCTGAATTCATTTCACTGAATCCGATATGAATAGCTACTTTTGTAAAAGAAAATCTGTTTTCCCATCAATAATGTTTGTAAGCAAATAAGATAAGAGCACACAGATTGAAGAATAATAGCAAACATAGATTTACTTGTGTACGAATAAACATTTTAGTATGTACGTACACAGACTACTGATACATTGATAGGAAGAAATGTTTGGACCATGTGACATATGATTGAATCTAGTTTACATTCATCCAATTGAATAAAATTTTCCAGTAATTGCTAGGAGTTAGACATTTTAAAGCCCATTTTATAGTGTGTATAAAAAAGTATAAAAATAAAGTAATGTAAAATCAATATAATAAGTATTAATAAATGTACTATGTACAATGAAGTATTGTAGGAAAGTGATTATTATATACTTTTCAATAAGAAATATTAAACATTTTTGATAAACATAAGACCGTCAAATGGGAAAGGAAATGATGAGGGCAGAATCATTTAGATTGTTATAACTTATAATAGTAAAGAGTCTGTCTGCTAAGGTATAGAAAGTAACTTCTAATACGTGAATAACTCAGAAATGGTAAACATAAGTACATTTTGCCGCGTAATATTGCGTATCATAAAAAAAATATTAATATTTTAGAGTGTTTTTCAATTGATCTTTTTAAAGTTTTTTTTTACTTTTAACATAAAGACAATGAGGAGATAGTCCCCAAAACTTCCACTAGTTGTCAGCCCTACGATTTGGCTATTGTTTCTTATTCTTATCTAAGTTTTCATTTTTGTGAAGCAGGAGGGGGAAAGGGTAACATTAAAAAAATATTATTATTATTATTATCATCTTGGTTTTTCTTTTGGACGGATATTTGTATTAACGGAAAAAAGATTAAATAAAATAGAGGGAATTTGTATTTGAAATATTTTTTAACCTTTTAGTGAGAGAAGCAAGCCTATATTTGTGTAGGAATTAACTGAGCCTGGTTTTCGAAGCAACCAGGGCTGTGATCTATACATATTGATAGGTTTCCCCAGATCGATGCAAGCAGCTAGTATATTATTATGAAACTTTATTTAGTTGACGAATCTTAGAAGCTTAAAATAAACATTATTTACCTGAAGAATATTTTCATGCAGATCGGTGTTCATGAAAATGTCAAACGGTAATTTTAAATACTTTAAAACCTTTTTTTAGATGAATTTCTTTTTTGAAAGAACAAATAAGATATTTACTGGTAAAAGATAATTTGCCAGAATCTGTTATGAAAAAAGTAACAGTGTAATATGTTTAATTGTGGAATATATTTATATTTGAAAATCATTAGTCTGAAAAAAAAAAAAAAAGCTTTATGTATTTATATGTTGTCAATCGATTATCTTTAAAAATATACAAATGACTCATCTGCAGTTTTACTTATTTTGTTCCTTCTTAGTTTTCGTAGAAAAAGGAAATGTGTCATGAAATCTTTAACAGCAATGAGGACGATAATTTTATATAAATAAACTTTTCCATCGTTTTAATTGTTCGGGAAACTAAAAAAAAAGTAAGAGTATCAAAATGACAAATGAAAAGAAAATATTTCTAAAAGGATCCCAAATGAGCATAGGGTCAACATTACATACAATATGACTTCGCTTCCTAGTAGTATTTAATTTGATAGTCACATTTGGTAGGTGATCGAAGGAATGAAGCGCGAATCAAGAAAGGGTGACAAGGGCGATCTACCCTTCCAAACGCTTAAAAAATAGTGAAAAAAGATGGGAAAAACATAACAAAATGATAATATTCAAAATTGGAGAAAAAATAGTTAAATCAGTTTATTTTTTCGATCTCCTCCTTCACTTTTAAAAAGAATATTTGTTTTCCCAGTCTCTTGCAAATTTAAACTTTCACAAAAAAAGGTATTTTAGAAAACAATGGCTAGTGAAGGAAATTTGAGGCTACTTCCCTTTTTTTCCCCCCTCAATAAATCCATTTATCCTGACTAATTTTGCATCACTTAATCAAAAAATGCAATGAAAAAAGATGCAGCAGTATTATTTTTTTATGAGCAAAGCAGTATTTTTCTTTGAAATGAATCAATTATAAATTAAATAATTCCAAAAGAGAAAAAAATAACAAATAACAAATGTTGACAAAAAAATCAAACACGGTCCAATTTTTTAAAATCAGTACTTGAATTCTCAATAAAAGAGTAGTTTAAAATTAGCAGTATGTGTAAATATAAACCGGTTTGTTGTGCTTTATAAAACACATGTTAACTGACCACATTTCTAAGCTAGGTGTCTGAGCACTCTTGGGCTTTCTTGAGCACAAACCATAAATGATTACAAAAAAAAAATTATCACACATCATTGAAGAGCATTAAAACTACTGATTTTGTTTAATAAAATTTTTTACAGTAAAAAGCCAGTAACTAAGAAGGTAAACTTAACGAATCAAGAATAACAAAGACTGTGTTTAAACCAAGTAAATATAAATAACCTTGATCTTTAGAAAGGTTAATCAAGAAAGATGCGTGGCTAAGTTTCTTATGCTTTCATTTCAAGGTAGTAGAGCCATTTGTTTGTAAAAGCTGATACTATCAAGTGGCGATATTGCCAAAGCTACCCTTAATACTTTCATATCCCTTAAAACAAAACCTTAAAAATATATGTGTTCTTAATTTTGATCACTTAAAAAAAAATTCGCGGTATAGTATATTACATTTTTACAAGAATTTTTAACAATAATAAAATCTGTAAAAATATAATCTCTCCCAATAAAAATTATTTAATACATTAATATAGAAATCAGTGCAATATATTGGAAAGGAAGAAACTAGAATGTTTGGTCATTAATATCTGAAAATTAATTGAAATGATAAAGAGAAGATAGAATGGCAGAGCGTAGGTTGATGCATGCTCCAGATAACGTTCATGTTTCCGTCTTTTTACGTACACAAGTGTCAAATCCACACTCTATAGGGTAATTTTTTAATAATAGGAGACGAACCATAAGTAAAGTTATAAAGCAAATTAAGAAAGCAATGCGAATAATAATAAATACTTCTTACCTGCTATCAAGTAAAATCCCGCTAAAAGTGATCCAACCCACGCCAGCCTTCCTTTGGACTCATTTAAGTCTTTCGAAAGCTCTGGAAGGAATAGTCCATATGAAAAAATTATGCCATCTACGATGACATTGCACATGAAGGATCCCAGCACCACCATCCAGCCCCAACCACCGTCAGGAGGTCGCGGTACAATTACAGGCACCACTTCATTTTCTGTACAATTTGATACCTCTTTCTTTTTCTCCATGATATCTCAACAAATAAGTAGTTATAATAAAAAATAAACAGCAACTTGTCACCAGTGTTCACGTTTGCTTATCTATCATTCATTGTTCATGATGGAATGGATAGAAGAAAATGATGAGATTTCGGAGAAAAGCCTGAAAAATGAAAATACTCGGATGTTAGTCTATGTAAAAGTTTCGAGAAAGTGATAAGGGCATAGTATCATTTCAACAACTAAATTTCAGAATACGTATTTATTAAATTAAATAATGCTTTTTAAAACAATAAAGCAACAATTTACATGGAATAAAATAAAAGTCACGATGCCACTTAAGTTTCTTAAGAAATCTACTTTAGTTGAGATCTTTTTTGTTAGCGACAGATTTTACAGATTTGAAGAAACGTTAAGCCTGGCATGACTATGATGGAAGTTTATATGTCATAAAAGAGACATATGACAAAAGGAGCAAAATAAAAATAAATACAGCGAATAAATAATGTATGATATAAAGAATACCAATTAATTTGGAGACGATTTCTTCCTGTTGAGAACTTTAAATAAATGTGCCTTATAATTTGAACATCAATAACTCGTAAGAACTTACAAGGAAAAGAAAATATTTTTACACCATACAGACATTCAAAGCTAATTTTCTTTACATTTAAAGTATGTATTACTTATGGAAGAACGATTCTTTTAAGCTAGAACCACCAACCAGGTTTAACAGTAAAACTCTTTCAAAAGAGAAAAAGAATACTTTCTTCATATAATTACAAAAATGTATGTTTGGATCTCTGAGACATTCACAGATTGTCTATAGAAACGCACAGAACACTTTGAAACTCAAATGAGCCCATGACATCGTATACATCAAATCGGCTGCACAACTTCTCTAATAATAGCCAGAACTCAAAACGAAACCGATCTGTGTTTAGATATATAGATTTATCAAGGAATTAGAAAAATGTTGTTTGGCTCTTTCTTTTTATCAACATCAGGTACACACGTAAGTGCAGTTGTAATATCAGAAGAAAGCAAGTCCAATGCCTGCTAAGTTGATGAAGGCAAAAACGTATGCTTATCGAATGCATAACAGTCGCGGCGACCGTATGTCTCAAGACACAAGTCCTCAGGTTTTGTTTTTCTCGACTCTTCACTTATTCATACATCGAGGATAGTCGGCTTTTAGAATTCTATTTCAGATGTTCCAGACGGGAATTTCAAAAAGCGGCAGTTGTGAATAATAAAATAGGTGGAAATAACAATTCTGTCCTTTCACGTTTGCTATTTCCCAATAGAACCTCTTACGAAGGCGACCTAAAATATTTTAATGCTGTTGATATGGAGTTGATATTGAGCTCTTAAATTATAATTTTTTGTGTGCTTGTTTTAGTAAGCAAGGCGAGATTTTTGAAAATGGATTTAGGAATAATTGGAACGGTGGTGTATTGAGAGTTTCTTTAAGTATAAAAACTACTTAAAAAGTATTATTATTATTATTTTTTTTTTTTTGAAATTTCAAGATAAGTAGTTTACTAAAAAAGACAGAAAATCGTCTTTGCATGTTATCTTGTGATTGAAATGTTATCTTGAATTGAAAAGAAAACATTATTTCTCATGTCAAAAGTTTTTTGACAGAGCAAACTTTTCTCTAAAAAAGGTTCCGTTCCTTCCACTAAAATCTTTACACGTGTGTGTGAACAGGGATAGAAAAACAATACAATTTCCAGAAGTAAAATTTCTACCAATGTGAAAATTTTACTTACTTATTCTGTAAGTCATCAAAGTATCAAATATGCGTTCTGCCTTTATATATTGTTTATAGCTATATTTTTGTTCATATGCATTTCTATAAATTTTTAAATTATAAAATATGTGTTCCATAGTTGTGAAACTTATCGTTTCCATCAAAACTCTAAACTAAGCTGACTATTTTGTCTGGAGTGTTTTCTGCTTTAGAAACAGAATATAAAAATATTCCGTTTAAAATTTCTGAGCAAGTGTATTCTGAATGGTTAAAAGTGTAAAATTTGTCGCCTTTTCCACAAACACACTCTAGTGAGCTGACTACCTTTCCCATTTGAGACGATTTTTACTATCTAGTAATTTTCCTTATGAGTATTCATAACATTTATGACAAATCTTCAAATGCTATATAAAATGTGAAACACTAGCAGGCTAGCTTAGCTTGTAGACTTAATCGTATATTCTAATCGCAAGTATTGATTGTAAAAAATAAGGAAGATGATTTTAAATTTTGTTTCAAGATGGAAAGGTCGTCTGAATTTATTGGAATGCAAGGAAGAATTTTTTGCCAAATTGGGGCCCACTGATATCAGTTCAGAATCAGTCAAAGGTCGTGTCATTGACTTCGTAAACTTTTGGAAATAATTTTTAAGAAAAGTCCGCATCCATCAGAACACGGCACTGAATTGGTCAAAATACCATTTAAGTTGTTTACTTATCGGTTAAATCTCATGAGAATCGGGGTTATTTGAAATTGGCTGATAGTGAGTGCACTTATCGCTAATTCAAACTAAATTCGAAGTGATTGTAATAAAATGGGACGACACTACTTTCTACAATTTTGAGATTTGTTTTACATTAGTTAGTTAGGGTTAACATTTAGTTTTAGAGTTTTCTATAAAATTAGATGTATTCCTAAAATTCTATATTTATAGAATATTTTGAGAATAAACAAATGAGAATACAAGTTTAGTAGCTGGCCAAAAAATGTGGCATTATGCTAATTTCTTCTGACCTACTAAATAAGAGAAACAATGGCAAAAGGTATATACTACTAAATGTGTCACTTTTCATGGATTCGAAGTTATGGAACTAGCAATAGACTTTTGTCACTAATAATGGTCCAATTATGTTTTTATATATTTAGTAGTAATTAAATTGTCTTTAAAAAGAGTTTATATGAATTTGGCATCTTGTGTTGTAAGAAATGCACTATTCCCAAAAACGCGCGTTTAATTAAATTGGTATAACAAAAATTGCATACTAACGTGGCAATTAAGCACATTTTTTTATAATGTATTTCTTTTTGATAAATTGAATTGATTTATGTTTTTTTATTAATAAAAAGGGGTTTATACATCTTATTTGTAAGTTTCATTACTGATTTTTGATATTGTCAACCAAACATTTTCATTGTTAAATGTATTGTGTTAAAAAAAGTAACATTATCACCTTGTTAAACTTGCTTTCGTATTCTTAATAACTTAAATGACACAAATAAATTAAATATCTTAAGAGGTTGAAATTAATTTTTGCATATTTTATGATAAATATTTGGTACAACTTTATCGCAAAACCTAATAAATGTAACATATGTTAGCTTTTATCCTGTCTCTGGTTTAAAACAGGAGTTACCCCATCTGATGGATTTAAAAGAATAAATCTTATTTAATGGTTTTATTAAAAAAAAAAAAAAAAAAAAAAAAAACCTCTGGGTGTGGAACATCGTACAATTTTCAATTACACTATAATATTGATGGGGATTTGTGTCGTTTGTATATTTTTATCCTTCATTTAAAATAAATGGCCAGTTTGGAGATATTTTTTTTGCGATAATTCTTGTATGGGTCTTAAAAAGCAAAATGAAAAAAAAAAATGAAAAAAAAAAACTTTGCCAAAATGGTGATTTTGGCGATATATTTTTCGATAATCCTGATATTATCCTTTCTTATAAGCGAAACTGAAGGGAGAAGTAAAAACGATCATTGATGAGGTATGCTCAAGGAAAGAGAACTCTGTGTTGAAGGCATTCATTTTTTAACTTTTTACGTCATTAAAATATTTTTACAAGAATTTCGGAGGTGGGGATGTTTAGAACACCTTAAGAGGCATTACCACAGCAATTTTTATCAAAATCGTTAGAGCCATTTTTTAGCAATAATTGAAAAACATGATTTTCTTCAATGGCAGCTACTTTGGGCGCATGCGCGATTTTGACGAAAACCTTAATGGTAGGTCTTATTGCCGCCACTAACCCTCATACCATATATGAACATCGTAGATCAATCTGTTCGGAAGTTATGCTGACCACACACACACATTTTTTCTGGATCACTTTTTTTGAAATCGGGATGTTCCAAAACGTGGAGAAATGCAAAAAAAAAAAAAAAAATAGATTTTTTTTTGACCAAATGCTATACTTTCATTACCCTCTGTATATACATATAGGTAATTGAGAGTAAAAAAAAAAAAAAAAAAAAAAAAAAAAAACTTTCCATAAATGCTTTACTAAATATTTCTGAAATTTTTAAAAAACTTTTTTAACTTGATGACTTGAGGAAAAAAAAATTACAATACACTTGACGCATTTGGCATCTCCTAAGAAATTAAGAAGAATTAACTAAACTTTTTTATAATTGTATGACTTATATTAAAATATAAATATATTTTCCTTTTATAGAATACAAATGAACTTCTCTTTATAAAAGAAAACAAATTAACTTCTCTTTATAATAGAATACAAATAAACTTCTCTTTATAATAGAATACAAAAATAAAATAAAACTTTAATAATAATTTGATGACTTAAGCAACTATTTATATTTTGCAACTATTTATATCTTAAACCTTTATCTTTTATTACCTACTAATTATTTTAACAGAAAAGCTACTAGAAGTCTAATTTTCAAATATATATCAACAGGTTTTTTGATATCAATATAACTATTTTGGATGGCATCTAAATATGTCTTGGTATCGCTTTTACATTCCAAAAAATCAAAAGAAACACATGTACATAAATCTACGTATAGGTACATAATTTTGATAACTTTGCATTCTCAGAGAAATTGATAAGGTAATTTAAGGTCACGCACTCGATATTTTTCTTTGTACCATGGTATTCCTTAAGTTTCAACACTTCCATACTTGACCTTTAATTCCAAATAATAAACTGAATAGTTCTGCAAAATCTTAAATCTGACTTAAAATAAACAATTTTGATTGGTTGATTGCAGGACGAGCTCTAGTAAAATGTATGAATACTTATTTTCGCTAAGTTGAAGATAGTAAGCTGCTGCAACACAAATAAAGTTAATGGAAATTTTATCTTATCGTCAGTTTGATAAAGCAAATTTGCAATATTGAAAAGCTCAACGTTTTCAAATCAAGAATTGTATTGGACACGTTTCAATGTTGCTCATGTGAAAAGTTTAATATTTCTCTATTGATATAAAACATCTCTCTAAAAAGATATAACAGTATTTATTTTTTTCTTCGATATAAGGCATGAGTTTAAATTGTAAAAGATTTAAAATAAAATTAGAAATCATAAAACGATAGTATAATTTTTATGGATAATATGATTTAAAAGTTACAAATTTTTATTTTTTGTTCAGCCTCTGTAGGGGAAAAATAAACAAAAAACAAAGGTATTGCTGAGTCAAATCCCTTTAATGCAATAACAATATTTATGGCCATAATAAAAACAACTTCTTCGAAGTTAGAATAAGTTTAAAAATTGTGTGTACGCAGTATTTTTTTAGAGGAAAATAAATTCTGATATTACTGATGGAAAAGTTATACAATATATTTTAATTATAAATATAAAATGTTTATACATGCTTAATTTAAATTTTCTATTAATTAGACGAGTATGGTTCTATGAATGTTTTTTTTTTTTTAAATGCAAATAATTCGCACTCTTTGGAATATCTTAAATCTGGTTATTAAAATGATCAATTTCCCATAACATAGCTTTTGTGAAATGTATCAAGTTTTGTTGTTTTTGGTTGCATTGTACTTTGGTCATTATTAAAGAAAGAATGCTGCCCCCCCCCCCCCCATCGTCGACCGGGATAACTTTGGGACCGCCTTGTTTTCGACTTTTTTATTTCCTACCAACACCATTATACAGTAGCGGTACGCCATTACCGCTACTGTATACTCTCGATAGATATAGCGGCAGATATTTGAAACTGTAATCATATTGACGTCCACTTTTTTTTTTTTCGTGTTAAAACTTTCATTCGTCTTCGAAAGACTGGAAACATTACACTACTGGGAAGTGTGTGTATTTATTACATTATTTGATATATATTTCGAGTGCTTTTACACATATAATTCTGTTATTTAATTTAATAACCTTAAAGTTATAAATTTTCAGCACTTAATGGGGTAACTTAAGGATACCCAAATAGAATAGGCTAACTGCGCTAGAAAGGAAAAAAACAAAAAAAAAACACGAAGGGATAGTACCCCCCCCCCCCCCCCCCCTCTTTTCTCCAAGTCTCTCGGCGATGATGCTAGTTTTCACTACAAGACACTGAAAAGATGGAAAATGGAAACCTTCAGTGTTTTGGAAGAACAGGCCACTTCATCACACTTACACTAAATAGTTAATTTTCAGCTTAATTTCTCAAATAAAATAAGCCGACCAAACGGTATAGTGGTTAGCGTGCTAGCTTCTAGACCGCGAGGTTGCGGGTTCGAGTCCCGTGTTGGCATGGGTGTTTGTAAATGTTTGTTGGCTTGTCTAATGACGAATGTTTCGGCGCATTATAGCCCTCGTGTTGCTGACGGCGCCAGATAATCTGAATACAACCAACCAACCAACTCAAATAAAATAAATATTTTTGTACAACTACTATTTTTGTAGAATGGAAAATATTTTTACCTATAGATAAAGTTAATTTATCAAAATATTGACAGAGCGAGTATTTTACAGTCTATTAATAAAATATTCAAAAGTAAATGAATTAAGGGTATAGAATAGGCTAACTGCGCTATTCTATACCCTAGGCTATAATAGGCTAACTGCTATAAATATTTAGTTATGAGGATAGTAATGACGTGGATGTTAATTTTTCCGCATATTTTAGCAATTATAAATTAAAATTTATAACGTTTTTAAAATTTCAAATTAAAATCATAAGTTTATCCAACAAAAATATATATATAATTATGAGACTAGATATAAATTATTCTAGTTATAGAAGATTAAGGATTAGGGTGGATCGAAAAAAAAAATAATCAGAATTTCAAATCCGACCTATGGGGAAAAGATGCTCTATGGTATATAGATACATGGAAAAATAATTAAAAAAATTAAATTTTAAGTTCAGTACTGCCACAAGGAGGATGAAGTTTAGGTATTTGAGCTTTTTTATAGTAAAAAGCCAAAGTCAATTAAATTTTTTTTCTGAAGAATTTTAAAACCTACCTGTACGGAAAAGATGTTCTGATGTACATTAATTAAGGGAAAAATAAAATAAAAATAATAAATTTTATGCTAATCTCTTTGCAAGGGGGATGAAGTTTTGGTATTTAAGCTTTTTAATGGTAAAATGTCAAAGTGATTTTTGTTTAAGTGAAACAGGCCTTTAGTACTTTTAAATGTTTATTGAGATGAGAGGACATGTACTAAATGGTTACAGAAAAAAAAAAGCTTTAGGAACATATTACAGCTTCTTAAGAATTAAATCAAGAAAAATAAAAAAATCTTCGGAATTACAGTGAACGGTAATCACGTTTGGTGTTGAAAACTGACTTGAGGTTTCGTGATTCCATTCTATTTCTTTTTAACCCATCTCTTCTATATGATCCGCTTACAGCAGAAAATACTTCTGTGACTATTCGTTCTGTAGCTTGAGTACGACAAGGATACCCCTTGATAGTAGGTAATACAATAGTATTGCTCCTGAAGAAGTCCTGATAGCTCCTGAAATCATGTCATCACTAAATCGTTCTGTCACATTCTTCTACTTAATCAAGTTCACATAATCTGTCACACAAGGGTCAAAAGTTGGTATGTTTAAGATAATGATATTAATCGCTAAAAGGGTTTGGGTTGCAGCAAACCTTTTGACTTTGTGCAAATTCAAAATTCTTTGGAGGACCGATACCTTTGTGTTATTTCTGTCGTCAGCTAGCATTGATATCAGGATATTTTCAGGAAAGCCCAAACCCCCGTTTCAAAAATTACTGGATCAATGACTTTTTTCAAATCAATTGAGAAATAACGCGATAGAAAGATTGATTGATGCAAATGCTCTGCACCATAGATTACCGATTGTTTGGTTTTGATCTTGAATCACATAGGTGCCTAGACTTTTACGATGAACGTAATTAATATCAATAAAGCTTTGGTTGGACTTCTTCTAAATCAAATAGAACATGAGAATTCTGTTGGGGGTTGTAAACCACCTTGAGTGGCGAATCTTTCCAGAGTTTCACTTCAACAGCCCTTTGCTGCTTTGTCCGCAGTGATGGCTTCACAAATTTCCATTGAGCATAGTTGATCAGTATTTAAGTCTTTCTTGTTAGTCAGTTCGCATAGGTTGGGTTTACGTGCATGAAACTACAGGTAGTATCCCGCATACGGTCACTCTTTGGCTTGTAACTGGAACACAAACCATTGTAGTGGACGCTTCCATATTTCCATATTTCGTATAACACCTTCTTTGATACCTGTGTTGACAGACTACCTATTATCGCAACCAACATTGTTGTATCTATGTCATTGTCGACGCATGACCTAGCCGACCAAACGGTATAGTGGTTAGTGTGCTAGCTTCTAGACCGAGAAACGAGTCCCGTGTAAGGCATGGGTGTTTGTAAATGTATGTTGGCTTGTCAAATGACGAATGTTTCGGCGCATTATAGCGCGTTGCTGACGGCGCCAGATAATCTGAAAACAACCAAGTCGACGCATGAACAAAATTTACGATGTGCTTTCCTTGAGATAGCTTTCAGTTAATTTTCTAGCTTTGAAAGCGCGATATTTGTAGTAGTATGAACTTATTTTTCTCAAAATGTTGGAGTGGTCATTTATTGGTATTAAATCTCGTTTCCAGGGTCTCTTCTAACTTACTTGCAAATTATTGACACGTGGAGAAAAGTTTATTTAAATACACTGTACTTTGCTTCTCTTTTTGAATGCCAATATACTCACCTAATTACATTTTTTGTACGTAGGAAGCATAATCCTGGGCATAATACAGACTGACCATGCCTTTCTTAACAACGCCACAGTACAGTATTAGTCCAAGTACACAAACAAACAAATGTCACATAATAAAATTGTAATTTAATTTACTTTACAAGAACAGCGCTCACCGATTATTCGTTGAATTCCGTAAGCCGCTGACAACTGCACTATAGGGTTATAGGGTTGTAGGGCTGATTCAACGGTGATATGGGGGGGGGGGGGGGAGTTGGGTAAAAAAAAGTTGAAATGTACATTGTACTACTAATTAGTCAGTAATCATAACTATTTTAGGATTTATATTGTAAAAAACAATTATTTTTAGTGTAAAATCATTTAACTAAAATTAGGACTTTTTACATTTTTTTTCCAAAATTCAACTCCTTTGTGGCAGTGCAAAATTTTTAAATTAATTTTTTTTTTATTATTTTTTCCCTAATCTTTTCCCCATAGGTAGGTTTTGATTAATAATAATTTTTTTTTCTCCATAGAAGAACGATCCACCCTATTAAGAATGTAATGAAATAAAAGATATTTTTACTAATAATCTGCTTCAGCAATTCTAAGGTATATACAAATATTTCCAAGTAGTAGTATTATTCCAATCACAATCCTAAAAGGGTTGGTGCTCCTAAAACATGTTATTTGAATCAGTAGTGTAATTTAGTGGTCAAGAAGGGATGTAAAACTATTGGATGGTAATGACTTAATGACACAAAATGCTAGTGATAATTAAAAAATCACAATATTTTAATTACTTTTTAAAGTAAATGCTCTTCGCTTTTATAATTGAAATGTATGACATTTAATAAAAAGGATATTTCAATATATACATTAAATTTGCTACAGTATCTATCGAACTTGAAAGATAAGTTGTGAAAAGGGACAGTGGATGGTAGTGACCTTTGTGTGATTTTCAGAAAAATGAAAGAGAAAATATCAATTAAAATGCATTTCATTGTCGTCAGCTATTTAAGGCATTTAAAAGAATTATTCTTCAAAATGCTTTATTATGGACTCGTAGACATGGGATAGCAAAGTTAACAATTCGGAAGAATGCCCCATACACGTGTGTAACGTTTAGCTTATCTTTATTTTCGAACACTAAACAATTTAATAAGGTTTCCTTTATTATGGAATTAAAGGAATATATTATGGAATTAATGGAATATATCATGGAATTAATGGAATATATCATGGAAGTAACGGAATATATTATCGAATTAATGGAATATATTATAGAATTAATTGAATATATTATGGAGTTGATGGAATATAAAATGGAGTTAATGGAATATATTATGGAATTAATGGAATATGTTATGAAATAAGAGTTTTTAATAAAACAAAATAGAATAAGAGTTTGTAAGGGATATTGTTTGCATATTCCATTATATTGCATATTGTTAGTTTATTCCATTAATTCAATAATATATTCCATTAATTCAATAATATATTCCATTAATTCCATAATATATATCCTTTAATCTATTTAAGACGACTTTGAAATGGATAAACAGTCATTGTTTTTAACTTTTATCTTGTTTATTTAGATCATTTAAAGTATAATTTGAATTTTTCAGATTTTTTGGAAAACTATTTTTAGGATTTTTGAAAAACACTATGTGGAACCTCAATCGCATTTTATTAGCAAAGAAAAAACTAAAATGTCGATTGGCAAGATTTCTTGCCAACCGTCGTTAATGGGTTAAGCGTATGTATTTATTTTAAGCGGAAAGTTAAAAATAAACATTATTAGGTTGTAAGTTGGATTGTAAAAGTCACTGTAAATTTTTTTTTTACACACGCTGCTTTTCTGTTCATTGCATTTGTAATATGGGAATTTTGACCGCAGACAGATAGACGAAGCATTTGCATAAGTTTCTTTTACTAAATGAGTCTAACGTAGAAGCTAAAAGCAATTCAACTTCTGGTAGAAATAAAAAAAGGGAAAAAAATATTGTAATTTTTTCAAAGTAATCAAATTTATTGTATATGCCTTTTCTTCTAAAGAACAGTCAGCTGAAATCGTATCTTTAACAAGTTAAATAAATAAGCTAATGTTTATATATAAATGAAGGAAATAGTCGCTTAGATATTTTAAAGTGACAGATTACTGGAATAGTTAAATACTTCTTTGATTTACACAGTTTTTCGGCAGCATAATTAATATTTTCTATTTAATGATAAAAATGTATGTCTTTAAGGATATAAAGTCTTCTACAAATAATATATCTATCTATATTATAATTCTCTTAGCTTATTACTTATACCGCTTAATTATTTTCAACACAATTATTTAATCCCATTATTCTAAATATTCTAAATCATTCACATATTCTAAAATATGTTTAACTATTACTACTAGTAATAACGACAAAATTAATAATGTAACTTTTTACATTAAATTACTTAACGGTACTCAATTTTTTTTAATATATGAACAGTAATAAATTTTTCCAACCTTAAACTTCAGAGCTGCTGTGCTTTTAAAAAAAAAAAAAAAAAACATTAGGGGTGTGAAACATTGCACAACTTTCAATTACACAATAATACCAACGTGGATTTGTGTCATTTACCGTTTTTTATATTTTTATCATTCTTTGAAAAAGTTGCCAGTTTGGAGATACTTTTTGCGAAATTTTTTTATGGGGTCTTTTATTTAAAAAAAAAAAAAAAAAAAAAAAAACTTTTGCCAAAATGATGAGATTTTGGCGATATAATTTTCGATAAACCTTATATTATCCTTTATTATAAGTGAAACTGAGGATAGAAGATAAAATGACAGTTGATGAGGTATGCAAAAGGAAAGAGAACTCTGTGTTGAAGACATTCGTTTTTCAACTTTTTACACCATTAAAGCACTTTTACGGGAATTTCGGTGGTGGGGACGTTTAAAACACATTAAGAGGCACTACCACAGAGATTTTAAACAAAATTGTTAAAACCGTTTTTCCAGCAATTATTGCAAAAACATGATTTTGTTTTCAATGGCAGCTACCCTATGCGTATGCGCGATTTTGAGGAAAACCATAATGGTAGGTCCTTGTGCCATCACCAACCGGCACACCAAATTTGAACATCGTAGATAATTTTTTTCGGGAGTTATGCTGACCACAGACACATATACACACAGACACATTTTTTCTAGATCACTTTTTTGAGATCAGGATGTTCCAAAACGTGGAGAAATGTAAAAAAAATCGATTTTTTGTGTGTGGTCCGAATACTATACTTTCGAATACTATACTTACCGAATACTATACCCTATGTTTACCTATGGGTAATTGAAAGTAAAAAAGGCTAACATATAATTTATGAGCGAGAGTCGTGAATTTCAATTCATCGATAAAATTAAGTTATTAAGCGAAAGAAACTTTCATCTAGAAATATCTAGGAAAAGAATTTTTCTAGAAACCTTTGTATAATAAATCGATTTCAGTTTATTTTCTTTTTACAGATGCAAATAACTGGTATAGTGTAGTAAAATCATTACCGAACCATTAAAATTGTACAAATAGGTTTTGCATTGTTGTATTGCAGCTAGTAGAAAAAGGTGACTAATATGTATTGCGCTAGAAATATAAAAAAATGACAGATTTTTTTTTTCTCTAGGCTAAACCTTCTTTTTAAGTCGAAAAAGTCAGAAAATGTTAGAAAATGTCACCACCTCTACTAATAAACACATTGGATTTATACATGATGAAATTTCAGGGCTAAGAAAGTTAACTAAAAACCCGGGTTTTTTTGGCACAACTAAGCGAACAATTTTGTTCCATTAACAAACAGCTGTTTTAAATGTGTGAAGTCACATTTCATTCACCCAGTGGCTCGCGGGCAGAATTCGGCTCCTTAGCTAATTGAGTGCGGCCAAAGTTATGAATTAATGATTATTTTTATTATTATTTTGATTATGATATCTGGTTTTATTTAATGTTATTAGTTAGTTTAACCTTAAACTGCTGTGGTTGGGTGGTTTGATATTTTTGTCGCAAATGCAACACGTGGTCCATACTGCACCAAACAAATTGGTGAACATCAATTTAAAATTTAATAAATATTGAAAAAATAGGTAAAATTAGTTTCGGAAAAAAATAAAATTCAAATGCATTCCACAAAAATTTACTCGCGGTCTGTCAGAACCCGTACTGCAGTTAAAGGTTAAACCGACTCTTAAAAACATGGTTCTTGAACGAATTGAGATTCTATAAAAAAAAAAGTCTTAATCCTTATACTGTTGATCTTTAACTAATCTGACTAATGACTTTGTCGATGTCTGCACTTACCATTCACAATACTCATTTTATTTTCTAGGGCTTATAATAGTTTACTGTTACGTCACCATGCCTAATCTAGAATTTATTTTTAAATCGTTTGGTTTTTTCAGTGATAAGTTTTCAGATAGTATTATTTCTTCATACACAAAATTCTAGTTTAACTAATTCTCTAGATTTTAGTTGACATAGGCAGAATGACCCATGTAATGTCTATAGGAAGGTAAGGATTTCTCATTTTTATTTATCTTAAATTAATTTAACATCTGTTGAAGCGTAAAATTACAATTAAAAGTATTTGAGAATATTTATGAAGTAAATTTTTTTACTTGGTTTAGCTTATTTTCACAAACAAATCTTTCACATTTTATTTTCACAAATTTATACTTTTAAAAAATGCTATAGCAAAATGTTTCTACATATATGTTTGGAGGTAAATCTTAAAAATTTTTAGAATTTGAAAATGCAACGAAATCTAACAAGTATTAAAAAAATATTAAATATCATATATTTTCATTGCTTGTTAATGCTTATTGTTGTTAATTTTATATTTCCCAGTTTCAAATTAAAATAAAAAAATTTAGTTCATTTTCGGACAAATAATGAGCAGATTTTCGCGATTTTTTGAAACATGCAATGGTAAAGAATAAAACTTTATGGCATAGAAATACTTAAAAATCCACCTTAATTCGAAAAATAAATTTAAACATTGTAAAATATTATTTATTTTGGTTATACTAATTAGAATTTTTTTAAACTATATTAATTATTTAAATTTTTAAAAAAATTTATAAGTTTGGAAAAATGTTTAAAATCTATGAAACTTTTATTTATACATTCTATGTCTTCCATTTTTTTAATGTTGCTTTGAAAACAACTAGCAAAAACTTATATCTTATTTCAAAAGTACTATATAAAATAAGTAAATATTCAACAGTTAACTATTTTTTTACATACATACTAATCTTATTCAATGGATAAGGTTTTTATTCAACAAGCACGGCTTATTAGGACAATCTTTTTAATAATTATAGCAAAATAAGCCCATTAACCCCTCGTTCCACGAAATTCCTTCTATTAACTTAAAGTTAAATGCGATTTAAAAAAGTAAACGAAATGTATTTTTCAAAAAGTTAAGTTGAACAACTGATATTCACTACACTACCGAAGAAAATAGCAAATTCTTTACAATAATACTCTATTGAAATGAAGTGCTGAATTTTGAATAATTCCTACACCTTGCGATAATTTATCAACGGTAGAGACGTCATCCCAAAAATTAGTGTTTAACAATAATAATAATAATAATAAAAAAATAGCCAGCGATAATTTAAACTATTACATGAAGTCCAACATAATAGGCATATTTGATTTTTTAGGAAATTCGACGTCTTTCGAAAATAAGATCATTTTAAAATTATATTGCAATCATTCAATTATAACTATAAAAAGAGCTTCGTAGCAACCTTAATTACTGCTTGGATTATTATTTTTACCATCAAACAAAATTATTAAAACTTGCGAATTGATTAATAGGGCAGTTGTATCGTTTACGGAATCAAAATATAATTTATCAATTTAATCCCATCGGAATTTATATAAATAAAAAAATAAAAAAAATACGAAATCCATTTTCGATATATTTATATTTAACTTATTTTCAATAGATCTCACAACAAAGCCAGATAATTTAAAAACAACTCACCCTGAGACAAACTAATAATTAAAGAGCACAACTATTTACAAATATATAAGGCAAAACTGTACAGCAAAGAAAATACCTAACAACCTTTAACAACCACTAAAAATCTCTACAACTTACTTTATCTCTAACTTGTTACTTTCTTAGATCTCTGTCCCGTTCGAAAAAACAAAACAAATAAAATTTTAAAAACAAATTCTAATTAAGGACGATATAACAACCTTTCCACCGATAGGTTTGGTCGATTATCTGCTGGTCATCTTTTCAAACTCCCTACTTCTGGTCAGAACCGAATCCGAATGCTCTTGCTGATCTCTATCTAGATATAAGGCCAGAGATATGCTCAGAGCTTGAGATGTGAATAACAAACCAGCGGGCTGGCAGTCGCTTCAAATCATAAACAATCAGCGCCCTCTGGAAGTAGCGACCGACAACAAACAGCCTGCAAGGATGCGTAATGAATAACTCAATTCTGGGAGAAGTTATCATCTTTGTATTCTTCTAAATTTGGTTCCCCTGAACATTGAATAGGAAAACCCGTGTAGATTGTTTACACATATGATAATTGATTTGGGGTTTGTTTACATGTCCTTTCTGTTAGTTTTCTTGTTTTGCTTTTATATATATATATAATGTAAGGTTCAACTTATTTGCTTGTTAAAGGAGCTTTAAATTTGTATATTTTAGTTTGTATGTTTTATATCTTTAGTATTAAAAAAAACCCTACATTTCATGGGCAATATTCGAGCTGCGTCACCGACTTCTAAATGTTTGTTTTAAAGAATATTTGAAAAGAAAAAATAATAATCTTTACCTTTGCGAATTGTCAGTGGCGATGAATGGGATCAAAAATTTTCCAATAGGAGAAGGGATAAATTGCCTACCTTAAAATACCACCATATATTTGCTTACGCTTTTTTCAACCCTCTACGATACAACTCAGAATTGTGTGTTTACATGTGTTTTATGACTACTAAACTACTGTTTCAGTATCTCAGATCCAAACTAGACTCAGTTAAAATTTGGCTATTTTAATTTAATTGCACCAGCAAATCTTTTACAATTTCATTTTTATATCGAACCATCGCATCGTAACTCATTAAAGAAAAAAGAGTTATTTATACTATAAGAGTTACAATCCCTCCCTCTGTAACACTGTATCTTTTGATTTGTGTCTGTACACGTGATATGGAAATTAGATTGTTGTATAAATTAAGATTTATTAAATGCGCGTTCATCTTTTCATTTATTTCTGTCCACGAATTAATTACATTGTTACTGTTTCGAATTTTATTCTCTGAGAGATGTTTCAATTTCAACATACTTTTTTTTTCTTCCTAAGTTATAATGAAAGTGGCTATAGTGGAGAATGGAATTATATTGAGATTTTTTTTTTTATTAAGATTTTGAAGAATTACTAAATGAGCTATGCTCTCGTGCCTAAAATTATGCAAGGAAAATTTAAATTTCAACTTAAAAAAAAAAAAAACTTTACATTAACTTCCATTTTGTGGATTTGGCATGCATGTTTGCGCCTTCCGGGCAAAATATGTGGAGGCGTAATTAACCCACTTGTTGTCATCCAATCGAACTGAAACTCGTCATAAAGATTCGAAGTCGATGACAATGTATTCTATCAAATTTCGGGGGCTGTCACTGTCATTAAAAACTTGCTTTTACATACATTTCTATAATCGTTGTGGAATACAAATAAATCTTATTTAACCGTTTAATTTTGAAACTCTTTCCTGTTGCCAATTTTTTTTTTTAATCAGAACAAATAAAAGATAATTGGACGTTCTTGGGTAAATTCATTAAGAAGTGTACCGACCAAACGGTATAGTGGTTAGCGTGCTAGCTTTTAGACCACGAGGTTGCGGGTTCGAGTCCCGTGTTAGGCATGGGTGTTTGTAAATGTATGTTGGCTTGTCTAATGACGAATGTTTCGGCGCATTATAGCCCTCGTGTTGCTGACGGCGTCAGATAATCTGAAAACAACCAACCATTAAGAAGTGTAGTCCAATCAATTCAACATTGCGTTGAGTAGTAACGCTGTAAGTAAAATAATTTTAATCAATAATTTTTTAAACTCTTTCCTATTACCAAAACTGTTTTAATCAGAATAAATAAAAGATAAATAGACGTGAATGCATTAATTCTAATTTATTCTTAAATAAATAAATTTTAAAATATAGTTTGCCGCATATTTTGCTGTTAGAAATGTTTTTTATATTTAAAATTAAATCCACGCTAACAATAGAAGCTGTGCTATGTTAATGAATAGGAAGATAATCAATCAATTTGATTGATGGTAACTCTCAAATCAATTATAGCACCGATTCTGTAAACTTCTATAATCGCTTCGGAATAGTTATAAACCAACTTGACCGCTATCCCATCACGCTGAAAAATATTTAAAAAAATCCCTATGCTAAGACAATGGTGCTCATAGTGTGAAATTTTTTTAAATGAGGTGATTTATAAAAATGCTAATTAAAATATTAAAAAAATTAAATATTAAAATTTAATTACAATAATAGTGGGGTATTGTTAAACTTATACTTATATCAATTTTAATTATATTTTGAATAAATAATAAGCATCATTATCCTGTTTTGTTGTTATTATGTTTTTTATCCGTTAGAAAATGACGACCAGGACAATGCCGAAATGAGGCAATTTAAGAAATGACAATTAAAAAAAAAAAAAAAAAAAAAAAAAAAAAAACATATTAAATTTTCAAGCTTAATTACAATAGTAGTGGTATACTGTTAAACTTATATAAATTTTAATTATATTATTAATGAATAACAAGCAACATTATCCTGCTTTGCAGTTATTGTGTTTTCTATATGTCAGGACAAGGACAAAATTGATGCAATTAGAAGCTGACACTTTCTATTTAAAATTTTTAAAGTTAATGTATATATTTTCTAAAAGGTGACTTTATTATGCATTTTAATTTTTTCCCCTACACATTTAGAATTTTTTATATATGCTAGGAAAATGACTCGAATTAAACATAACTCTGATGGAATAGAACTTCAAAATTCCGTAAAAAAATTGTTCCATCTGAGAATAATTATTCTCACAGCTTACTAAAGAAATAAATGTTCTTGAAATTGGCACAAAAAATCGAATGCAGCTGCCTTCTGTTGTTGAAATATTGAATGTAACGCAATATGCCAGGATAATGACGCTTTGTTCAGTGACATGCATTTTAAAATTATTATTTATTTTTATATATAGATAGTATTTTAAAAGTTAATACATTTAGAAATACATATTATTATTGCAGCGTGAGTTTCGTATATTAATAAGGAATAAAACCCATTTAAACTAATATTTACTTTATATTCCCTCATCCTGAAATGAAAATCCCATTATTAAATTCTTAAAAGTTGAATGGTACAAATTGAAAGTACTCCATTTGCAGAGAGGTATACGAGTTTAATTAAGAGGTAAAATTGCTTATGAATTTCTTTTAAGTCACCAGTGGGATTAGTCTTTGGAACCTCATGTTACTTTGATCCTCCTTTTCGTCCTCATTATCCACAATACTCATTTGAGCAGAGTTTCTCTTTATATTAATTCCTAGTAAGGACCATTCCTTTTACTTTATATGTTACAATCTTCTATCCCATTGCCTTTAGAAACCACTCAGTATAAAACCCTGAAATTTGGTGAGTAAGGTACGAAAATGATCACTTAATGAAATGACATAAATTAGAAACTCGGAACTCGGAAATAGCTTCTAATATATTTTGTTTTATATTTGAAATCCTTATGTCAATGTATATGCAGTGGTTCCACCTGATTTTGTCTTTTGTTATTTTAATTTTCATTTATAATAGATTGACATTAAATGCAAAAAATTTATAGTATTTCATAAAGTGATCTTTTTCGTACATATTCACCAAATTTCAAGATTTTATAGAAAGTAGTTTCTAAATGCATTGGATTAGAAGATTGTAACATAGCAAGTACAGGGAATGATTCTTACTAGGACTTCCTCTTAAGTTAGCTATCGTTATTAAATTACTGATATTACACATCTTTCTATTAATTTGAAATCTTTTTATCTTGGGATCTTTTCATTTTAGAAATTTCTTGAACCATGTTTTTCTTAAACATCCCTGGTATTTTATAATTTATTTCTTTTAAATTGCTTATAATGAACTTTTTTTTCGTGGACTAATAAGACACTCTTAACATTTTTTTTTTTTTTTTAATCCTTTTTATTAACTTCGACTTTGTTTGCTTCAATTTTGTGGTGGGCAAATTTGCGTTGTAGATGACAATACATTCTATCAAGTTTTGATTCTACTCTATCCTGTACAGATAGATCTAATTCTATTAAGTATGATCGTGATGATTTATCTCAAAAAGTTTTTCTCTGGCCTTTTGAATAAAGATAAGAAAAAAAAGAAAAGAATTCTAGAGTTAGTTCTGGAAATATCGTGAAACAACTCTGAAAGTGTTTCCAATATCAAAGCAACATCCACATCTCTCTCCCAAACACATGAATCAATCCTACTTACCGGTTTCAAAGGATGAATGAGTCTGCTTATTACGAGTGATTCAAAACTCATATATCTCGTATTCAAGATTCCATGGTATTTACTCGCTGAGAAAGTTTCCGTTGATCCATTTCCGTCCCACGCGCTGTTGTTACTATGGCAGTAGTAAAAGGGTTATTCCCAGAAACCAGCAACCATCATCACAAGGCCATGACAAAGAAAGCGTCAAAATATTGACAGTTGTTTTCGCCGGTCTCATCCTCTTGAAGGGATTGCACGTAAACTTTCTCACCTTCCGCCAATTGGCAATCATCCAGAGTGGGTCTCGGTGTTTGTTCCGGATGAGTATCTTTGCGATATGTACTGAATTTGACTTCGCGGAAATTATTTACGAATTATTAGAATCGATTTCGAAAGGAAAACGACTGACCAGATTGTTTTTAAGCCAGAATAGTACTTAAGGGATGGAGAATATAGTTCTTTTTTGTTTTAGAATTTTTTTATTCTTATAAAATTACACGAAAAATGCTTTATTTGGTACAAAAGTCCCTTATTCCTCCCCCCCCCCCCCAAAAAAAAAACTTTTTCATGCACAGAAATGGTTTTTAACTTACATTATTTATTATTTTCGAAATTCTCAAAGGGTAACTTAGCTGAGTTTTTTTTACATAAAGAAATTGCTTTACCAGTTGAAACATACTTTGGAAGATATATGCTTTTAAATTTGGGTTTCATCGGTTCTTACTCTTTAAACACAAGACTATTGTACCTGTTCTAAATCACATATTTAGAATATGTTACAATGTATTTTATTGTTATGGAAGAGGTTATTTTGTTTATTTTTAGGTGAAATTTATGCCTAATGATATTAAAAGAGTTTATTCTGTTAAATACTTGCTTTCTCGAAACAGGCTCTAACATCTACCTAGACAGGAGTATAATTTATTAATATGCACGCCATTTTTATTTGAAATAGTCACAGACAGAAATTGTGAGTAATAGTCTTGAAGTATAAAACTAAAATATTGGGAAATAAATGGAAAAAAAAACAAAACAAAAAACACAACCTTTTAATATCAAAGTTAAAATGCCCCTAGAGTTAAGAGTTTGCTGAATTTAAAAAAAGTTTGCTTGAACGATGAATTTTAAATTTTATTTCTTCTTTGACAAGTTTATTCTTAAATAACTTAGATGTATAGATATTTGTGATATTTTCTAAATTTTAATAATGGTAACAGGTAATGCACAGTTATATTATTTTAAAGCATATTTTGAATTTATTATGCTTAACCCCCTAATGAAAGTCATCGTAAGAGTAACGTTTACCGATCGAAGTTTATACATTTAATATGAAATGTTGCTTAATCCTATAAGAAACTTTTTTTTTAAAAATTGTCTTTCATGACTCTCAATTTAAAGAATATCCTGAAAAAGAGCAACCGTTTAAATCTCTCCCTGTAGCACAGTAGTATTATCCGATGTCGGAAACGGGGTTTCTAGAAGATTGGCCAATCCTGGCATACATTCGAACATCGTTTCAAAATACACTATAAAAAAAAAAAAAAAAACCTTGCCGAAAACACCGCAACACATTTTTTTAGCCCTCTGTCCTTTCTTATTAAAAGTATTTTAATTTTAAAACTGTGCATCAACAATTCAAAACTCTTAGTATATTTTTTCTATGTATGAAAGTAATTATTCCAGAGATATATTTAAACTACCTTTGTATCCCAAGTAGCACACAATATTGTTAGGTCACGTCACGCTATATCTAGGATAACGCCGATTTTGCAGAAGTATCGTTCAGTGGACTACCAATAGAATGTACGTCTTGGAATATGTTCAAATTAACAATATAATTTTTTTACCGTAACACTTCATAAATTTGTTGTATTTTACCTAAGTATTTTCAATATGGTTCTATTTGAATATACAGAAGTTATTGTGAATAAAAAAAAGATTATATTAATATTGAATAAGATATTTTGTTACTGCAATTTCTTGTAATCGTTTCAACTGTTATTTCATTTCATTAATCTCTTACATTTTCTAACATCAATAGCTCATTTAATTAGGAAAAACCCAATAGCAATCAGTACAATTCGTTGCAAATGTCTCTTTAAAGTTAAGTGATGTATTGATCAAATGTGACAAATGACAGAGAAAGCTTACGTCTGTTTCAGGAAATTGTTCTAGATTTGCAAGAAAAGATGGCTTCAATTTCCTTTAGAAAGAGTGTTTGTGTGAACAACTGTTAATTCAGTTTGATTGAATTAAACCAAGAACCTTTTTATGCTTAATTTCAATTGATATTCAAGAATAGAGCTATTTTAGAAATATCTCATTGATATTGATAATTTTGATTTAATATCTCACCTTATCTTTAAATTTTAAATTATTTTCCGCATAGTCATCATTTGAGCTGTGAGTTGTGATTTAAAAAAATCGCTGTGGTTATGCCTTTTAAAGTACTCTAAAAATCTCAAACTCAGAAATTTCAGTACAAATTATATGAAGGCGTAAAAAGGTGAAAAACAAATGTCTGTAAGGAAGAATTCTCTTCCCATGATCAACGCCTTACAACGTCTGTTTTTTCTCTTTTGCATTTACATCAAGAAAGGATAATGTTTTAGCTATCGAAAAAAATATCGCCAATTTCACCGTTTTGGAGGTGGTTCTTTCTTTCTTTTTTTTTTTTTTTTTTTGCCAAGGTAATACTTAACGCCAAAAATATCGCCATATTGGCCATTTTTTAAAATAAGGAAAATATGAAAACTAAAGCGGTAAAATCAATCCATGACAAATTTAAATACAGTGACTAGTATTAATTGTAATTGAAAATTGAGCAATGTTTCTCATCCCTAGTTATAAATAGTAAAATGTTTATATACACGTTTTGAACTGTGTCGATTACTTTTACTGAATATATTATTATTGCACATTCGGTACTAACTTTCCAATAAATGTTTTTTCCATTGCTTGAAAGTGCCAGAAAATATGGTACAGTTGAATTCACTGAACTGTCGAAACCTTTAAATAACTCATACCAGTTATATATGCGTCACCGTTTATATCAGCTATTTCACATACATTGTATTCAGAAATGACCGCATTTCTTTATTATTCGTGTGTTCTAGATAAAAAATAAAGCATATTTGAAATTTATCACCGGGGTAGCAAATAAAAATTTTGGCGGCTAAAAATTTTTGTAAGTTACTTTTTTAGGCAGCGCAAGGATAAAATTTAAACTACAGTCAACTCGTGATAACTCGAAGTTCCAAGGGTCTGGCCAAATTCTTCGAGTTATCCGAAGTTCGAGTTATCAGAAGTTACTCGGGAATTATTTTCTATTCAAAGCATATTTCATCAGACATCTTTTGCTTGTTCATGTGGAGTCCGAAAGACAATATTGTGTCTTGCTTTAAACTTTTCTAGCCATCCTGCACTCGCTATAAATCCTTCAACTTTAAGTAAACGAGTAAAGTCCTTCACCTTTTCTTTTAACATCATCCCATTAAAGGGATTTTGGAATTCTGGTTTCTATATGTCTCAAATCATTTTAATGCAGCAGCTTCGACACCAAGAAAGGCCTTCACTCATTTACACGATGGATCGAGTTTCGATGCATGTCTTCTCAAAATCGTCTTTGTTTTTCAAAATGGTTGAAAGAGTATTCGGAGGAATTATGTTCTTCAAAGCAACGTCTTTCTTATTACATCGCAGATTTTGCTCAGTTTCATTGATCAATTTTACTTTATGAGTTGGACTTAGCATATTCAATTTACGTTTTAATATTATTCAAAGCCAACGTAAACCAACACCATTGACTCACATTTTAAATATGGAATGGAATGTAAAAGCAAAAGCCTGTTTACTTTCTATACGCGTCAATGCAAACGGGTTTTTCCCGTTAACAAGTTAAATTGTAAAACACGATGTAAAGAGGAAAAATAAAAATCGTTTTTTATTAGTATTTTGTAAAGTGTTGTTTTTTTTTTTTTTTTTTTTTTTTTTTTTTTTTTTTTTGTATGCTATGATAATAAAATTTTTACAAAAACTTCGACTTAAAAGATGTACACTTCGAGTTATGGAGATAATTTATGGTTGAAAAACATTAAATTGTCTTGGGACCTAATGAAAAGTTCGAGATAAACGAATATTCGACTTATGAGACTTCGAGTTATCACATATTGACTGTACCTGCATCTAACGTATCAAACGACAGTGAATGAAATGCAAATTTCCCACGCATGTCCAATTAATGGACTTAAACCACATCATAATTAGCGATTGATTTGCTGCAAATTATAATATTCCATGTTTCATTTTATTTACGAGCTTTTTTTTTTAATTCGCACTTTCAATTCTATTTGTACTAAATATTGTTTACTGTCTCAGTTTCTTTTAAATTGAATTTTTGGAATTTTATTATTTCTTAATGATCTTTGATTTCATTTACAAATGTGCTGATATGCATCTCATTTTTAATAAATTCGATTAAAAGGATGTTGTTCCAAAAGTGACATCCCAAATTTAAAAAAATAAAATCTCAAAAACCGTTACATAGAGGATTGACATTTATTGTACATTTACCGGATATTCAATAAAATACATGAAAATTAAACAAAGAAATTAGTTCATTATATAACCAGTAAGGCACGCTTCAGTCACTTCTAAAAGTATGAAATTGTATAAGTTATATTCGATTTTGTAACAAGAGGCATTCAGACATTATAACAATTGGATAACTCAGAGTAACAAAAACTTAAAGAGGAGCGTTTTACACGTGGTCTTTCAAAGAGAAACTGTCACGCATTTTTGCCTTGAATGGCAATCAATAAAATTTGGATGAAAATCCAATAAAAAAAAATGCTTTTCAGTTTCCTCTTTAAAGACTTCCTTCTTATTATATGGATAATATAATAATGAATTACCTACGTTTTACAATATTTCAATGTAGTACAGTCCTCTTGTCGCTGTTGTTAAAAAATCGCATGCAACCAATTCAGTTCAATTTTTTTTTAAAGCGGCTATACCGCCCCTTATAGTAATAAATCAATGGAATTTCGTGATTTATATTATTTTGTTAATTTTATTATGACTCCGTTCTGATTACTGTGCTTTTTTATTGAAATTCTCCATATTTCTTTCCATTTAAGACGAAAATGCGTTGCAGTTTGCTCTTGAAAGATCTCGTGGAAGGCGTTCCTCTTTAAAATTTTGATTTTTCTGAGTTATCCAGGTATTACGATGTCTTAATGCAGTATAGCCAGCCCTCTTGTTAAAAAATCAAATACAAATTATCCAATGCAATACTTTCATAAGCGACTGCAGCGCCCTCTACCAGTAATAGATTGAAATAATTTTTGTTATTTGATATCCTATAAACGTACAAGTTGTTTCGATTCCCTTTGAATAATGTTTTTAGAGATATTAATTTTTAAGAAAACTTTTTGGGAAGTAGTAACTTTTGGGATGTTGTACTGCCTTTCAGCATAAGCCAGGAATTTTCAGGCGTAATAGCTACACAGAGGCTAAATTCTAAATATTATTAATTTTTCTCATAATTATGAAAATATATAGAACATGTGGTGGTTTTTGAACACCCTGCATAAGTGGTAGACATCTATGAAAACGTCTAGAGTTGTTTTTTGTAACTAGAATGAACAGGTATAAATATTAAAGTAAATTTCAAATAGAAGGAAAAGTTGATTCTTGACAGATGGAGCATAGCATTTTAGAGGTGTAAGAGAAGTTTATATTTTTATATACTATCATTAAAAGTGTTTCTAGTTAAACCCTCCTGTAAAATCGAGTGATCTTCAGTTATTCTAGATATTTAAATTGGACAGTCGATTTGTTTGGTTGCATATTATACTTGTAGTGATTGAAATAATTTATTTTGTGAACTGAATGGCACTCAAAATAAATTACACTTCCCGCTATTGAGTGTATAATTATCATTTGTTATTGTTTTCAAGTAAGATTTTAGCTGCATTTTACACAACATCTTGAAAACAATTTGTCTTTTACTTTGCCTCAGAAATATATCCCGAATTTGACACTAAATTATTCTTGTTTTCTATTGAACAGTCACGTAGATCAATCATCAGGGGTTAACAAGTTAAAACAGAGAGAGTAACCTTAGAAATAAAGTGAGCATTTATTAGCTAATCAAATGAAAAGGGCGTTGTATGTTGTGACGGCATTTAATACTCAACTGTCATACTTAGATTCAAAGCAGCCGCTTAGAAGAGCCTCGATGTGCTATTTACATGTTCAGTTTCTAATTTAGTCAGTGAAAAAATTATTTGGTTCTATTTTATGAAAAATAAAAAGGAACACTCTACACCCTGTTATACTCAATATGCCGCTTAAAAAGTTCAGAGTTCTCATATATCCATTTGGTATGGAATATTTAGATTGCTAATCAGAGAAGGGATGAGAATGATCTCATTTGATGCAGATTAAGATTCTTTTAAGAGACCAAATTTGAAAAAGGGGAAAAAAATAATAAGTTCAAACATATGTTCATATTTTATTAAATGATTTGCAATATTAACGTTATTTCATATTTTATGAAGTGCTTTATGTTATTCTCGTTATTCATATTTAATTTTAGTGGTTGTGTTTATTCCTAATTAATCATTTTATTCATTATTTCTAATTTTATTTCAATGTGGATGTTGACAGTCAAATATTTAATTTATGTTACCATAAAACCGGGTAAATAAATTAAAGCCGTCCTGAATTTCAGAGGAAAAAATGCCTTTTGTACTTTTAAAATTATGATTAATGCCTTAAAATTTTGGGGAGGGTCTATTCTCTACTATAGGCTCTAGTAGACCAAAAAAAAAAAAAAAAATCCTTGTGAGGGTACAAACATTTTTAATCATCTATTTACCACCAAATCGGTACAAAAAGTATCACTTACATGTTTTTCATCTTGTTTTAATACTAGTCTATCGCAATGTGATAAGAAGTTATCAAGTTTTTACTTTCAATTATACCCATATGTTAATATAAGGTAATAAAAGAATTGTATTCGGTAACTTTTTTTTTTTTGCATTTCTACAAGTTTTAGAAAGTGCTGAGTTAAAAAAAGTGGTATAGAAAAAATATCTGTGTGTCTCTCTGTGGTCAGCATAACTCCCCAACGGATTGACTTGCAAAGTTTAACTTTTGCGTACGGTTCAATGTTTCTATGGGACCTGTCATTATGGCTTTCGTCAAATTGCGCATGCGCGTAACGTAGCTGCCATTGAAACATTTAAGTTTTTCAACAGTTGCCAAAAAATGGCTCTAACGATTTTGATCAAAGGTGCTCTAAACATTCACACCGCCGAAATTTCTGTAAAAATGCGATAAAGCTGTAAAGCGGTAAAACTTATGTCTTAAACACAGATTTTTCTTCCTTTGAGTATCAACTATGATCAACTATCAACGACTGTTTCTTTTCTGTCGCATTTACAAGAAAGAATAGCGTAATAATTACCTAAAAACATACAGCAAATTTGACAATTTTTACCGTTTTTTTTTTTGCCAATGTAAAAAATGTCGCCAAACTGCCCATTTTTTATTTAAATTAATGAAAATTTGAAAACGAATCGTGGTAAATTACATCAATCCATTTCACATTTACATGCAGTGACCTGTATTAAAGTGTAATTAAAAGTTGTGCAATGTTCCAAACTTCCTAGTTTAATTACATTTTAAAGATTTTCAGAAAAAAAAAAAACCCTTTGAAATATCAATAGAAGATTAACTTAGAAATAAAGAAAAGTAGCATACACAAAATTGGTTACCTTTTATTTTTATACAAACTTTACTAACAATTATATTCTTAAATAGGAACCTACCAATTTAATTGCTAAAAACCAATGAAATAAGTCGTTGAAAAACTGAAAAAATAAAAAGAATAAAATAGTAAGAAATCTACAACTAAAAATCAGTCTTAAAAAAAAGTTGGCTTTTACAAATTACTTGAATGAAATAAATAGAATTTTCAAAGCAGGATTGCCCAAATTTGAGAAAGAGCGAGTAAAATAAGAGAGTTTTTAAAATTTTGATATTAATGGAAAATGAAAATTATGCATTCGAAGATGTTTTATTGATATTGAGAGTTTCTCCAAAATAGCAGTTTCCCTAGTGACTACATATCTCAAATTTTTATTTTGTTTGATTGGGACATCGAAAGGTAATAAAATCGAAGAGTGAAGAAATGTTAACCACCGAAAAAACAACTATATTTAATTAGAAATTGAATGTAAAATAGAAAAAACAATCATTTGTAGATTCGAATTCGGGTGAGGTTAAGCCAATTAAGCCAAAATAGCAGGCGCATACCGAGCTACAATGGATTGCAATGATGAATTAAAAAGTATTTGTTTTGTTTAGACACTATTCTTAAAGTTAAAGTTTAATACTTATCCAATCTCTCATTTTAAAACTAAAGTATGGATACTGGTAAAACAAATATTTGAAGATATATTATTTGTTTCCTTCTATGATTTTATACCTGCATTACGGCAGATGAAGATTACTTCAAAACATATTAAATGTGTATCTAATTCACATAATATTTTCCGGGGCTATTAGAACAGCCCTGGAAATTAATAGCCGTAACGTAAGTTATAAGTTTATTAAACTACTCACATTACCAGCTCCCTCTAAATCCTAAAATATTTCTTCTTACATTTGACAGTACAATAGATGGCAAATTATACGGACCTTCCAAATATGTTCCTCCATTCTAGAAAACCACCATTAAATTCTAGTACCCTCCTTGTTGTCTTCCATCTAAAAAAGACGTTCAAACAACTCTTTCCCTAAACGTTATTGGCCCTCGAATAGATATTTTAGTATAACATTCGGACAATTACAGATATATATTAGAATTTTTCATCGCAATAATTAATCCAGAAAGGTTGTGAATATTAAAAAAAAATCAACTGTAGATAAAGCAACTACATTAACTTACTACCTTAAAACAAGAACAACCAATGCCACAAATTTATTCATATCAGATATACATGATTGGAAAATTCTATTCTAAAAGTTGTAGTTCCAGAAGAATCAAAGTTAAATATATATTTATTTTTACAAGTTATGTAGAATCTTAAAAAATATTTATCTTAGATCCAAATGATACAAGTATTTTTTTTTTTTTTTTACTTATTTCCCATAGCTGATAAATATTAGTTTCACTTAATGTTTTAAAGGGATTACTTGATATCATTAAGTGGCATTGGTAAGGAACATTGGTTTTTAAAGAAGATTGGTTCATATCTTGAAGGTATCGTATTATCTCTATATCCGATCCACAACATGTTACACGATCCCTCCGCAGAAGCTCAATAGAAAAAATATTTTGTTTTTCCCACTGCATCTGTATCAATCGCCGCCTTAACACGTGGTTAAAACGTTTCAGCCTCTAGCGATTTATCCAGCTCACGTGTAAGTTGAGGTAAAATGAAAATCGCTGGAGAGTGAATCAATCTTCTCCTCTTTACCATAAAATGGGATTTTCTCGAAGAAATTAACGAGAGTCATATTCAGAGTAGTAACTGTGACGCGTCGTTTAAAAAAAATGTCATGTTTTATATGAACTTGGTTTCGCAAAACAGATGTCTGTTGTTTTGAATGGAAAACGAATCATATTTTCCGGCTATTTCTACCGAATAGATTTAGGATGAAAGATTTCTGGCGGTTCGAAGGTTTCAAGACGATTGTGTTTTGTTGACACTGGAATTACAATTCTTTGTATAGTTAAGAAAAAAGCTCAGTTTATTTAAAATAAGTTAAATTTGAAAAGGTTAATTAAAAAAATGTAGTACAAAATTTATTGATTCTAAATACAATTGTTTATTAATTTAGATTTTCAAGCATTTGGCTCAGTTTACATATACTTTAGAACTTCAAAGATATTAATTACAAAGTCAATCACGTTCCTTGGAAATATAAAAAAAATTAACTATAATCCAAATTAGCTAAACATAAAATGGCGTCGCCATCCTTATTTAGTAACTAGCTGAATACCCGTGCTTCACCATGAAATTTTACCATGTGCAATATTTTAGCTCGCTGTGAGGAACCTCGTTGCGGAAATCCGTCATTGGTGTATCGGTCCCAATTTTTGATGCTTCGTTCGCAGGAAGGTTAATCGCAACGCAAAATCGAGCTCGCTACGCTCGCTGAAAAATTCAGCACTCACTAAAAACTAATTGCTACGTAAAGCCTTAATATTAGAAGCCCCACTTTCGTTGAGAAACAAAAAGCAAAATTTTTTTTTTTTAAAATCCCCTATAATACTATAATACAACACTCCTTTAAGAATATTTTAATATGTGATGTTTGTAAAAAGCAATATTAGAAGGCCAAAACTACTTATGTTGAAACTTTTAGAGCTCTATGTCTGTTAGAAGTCGCTTTTTGTGAAAATATTAATTAAAAAATCAATTAAAAAACAAATAAAAATTTTAACATTCTTTTTGTCAAAAGTCCAATTAGAAGGCTAAAATTACTTGTATTGAAAATTTCAAAACTGTAGCCCAATTAGAAATCATTTTGTAAAATATTTGTTTTAATTAAAATAAATTAATTAAAAACAAATAAAATTTTAATTTTTTTTTTAATTTTAATTAGAAGGCTAAAGCTACTTATGTTGAAAATTTCAGAGCTGTATCTCTATTTGAAGACACTTTGTAAAAAAAGATTAATTAAAACACTTCATTAAAAAAGAAGTAATTACAATTTTAACATTCTGTTTGACATATGTACAATTAGAAGGCCCAAACTTCTTATGTTGAAAATTGCGGAGCTCTATTCCAATTTTAAAGAGGCTTCTATAGATCCACAGACAGCTTGTTTTATTATTAAAGACTAGCTGAATTTTACCATGTGCAATATTTTAGAAAGCTGTGAGGCCCCACGTTACGGAAATCCGTCATTGGTGTATTGGTCCCAGTTTTTGGCTCTTCGCTCGCAGGAAGATTCATCGCTACGCAAAATCGAGCTCTCTCTGTTCGCTGAAAAGTTCATTGACACATAAGCACAGGCTTATTTCACTCGTTAAAAGGTCCATTGCTATGCAAGCATAGAATCGCTTCGCTCACTGAAAGGTTCATTGCTGTGTAAGCATAAGCTCGCTTCACTCACTAAAATTTAATTGCTACGTAAAGACTTAATATTGGAAACCTCTCTCCCGTCGAGAAACATACAAACAAACAAACAAACAAAAAATTTCCCCGATTATACAATAATACAACACTCCTTTACGAATATTTAATTTTTTTTACGTGATGTTTGTAAAAAGCAAAATTAAAAGGCCACAACTACTTATGTTGAAACTTTCAGATCTCTAGGCCTATTAGAAATCGCGTTTGGCAAAATATCAACTAAAAATATTAATTAAAAAACTAATTAATGTTTTAACATTCTCTTTGTCATAAGTCCAATTAGAAGGCCCAAAACTACTTGTGTTGAAATTTTCAGAACTGTAGCCCAATTAGAAATCGTTTTGTAAAATATTTGTTAATTAATAAAAAAAATTCATTAAAAAACGAATAAAATTTTGAAATTCTTTTTTTTAAAGTCCAATTAGAAGGTCAAAACTACTTATGTTGAACATTTTAGAGTTGTAGCTCTATTAGAAATCGTTCTGTAAAATATTTATTAATTAAAAAAATTAATTAAAAAAAACTAAATAAAAATTTAATTTTCTGTTTTTCAAAAGTCCAACTAGAACGGCAAAACTACTTATGTTGAAAATTTCAGAGCTGTAGCCTTATTAGAAGTTGTTGTGTAAAAAATATGGTTAATTAATTCAGAAAATTAATTAAAAATAACTAATTAAAATTTTAACATTATTTTTTTCAAAAGTCCAATTAGAAGGGTAAAACTACTTGTGTTGAAAATTTCAGATCTGTATCTCTATTTGAAGTCACTTTGTAAAACAAAAATTAATTAAAAATATTAATTAAAAAGGAACTAATTAAAATTTTAACATTTTGTTTGACACATCTAAAATTAGAAGGCCAGAACTTCTTATGTTGGAAATTTCAGAGCTCTACTCCATTATTAAATAGGTTTCTATAGATCCTCAGAGCCACAGACACACACACAGCTTGTTTTATTATTATAGTTTAAGATATTTACAAACGTATACCGTTTATCAAGTACGATATGAGTTACTTAGTAGCTGATGTTTTATTAATTTTGTGGCTGGTATTTTATTTACTAAAGCATCTAATTCTTAACTTTTCAATTTATTATGATAGAAAGCTCATACTTTCATTACATTCCAAATAAAACGCAAAATAAATTAAAATGGAAAAACTATTTATCATACTTATTTCTGAAGTTGTTCAATAAATAAGAGTTTTCGAGCATCCCCCATAGAACTTGAACATTTTTTTTCAAAAACTATTTTTAAATCTGTGTTTTTAAATATTACATGTTAATTTCTTGTTTATAACCTGAATGTATTCCGTAAGATAAATAAAAAATGCTGATTAATGAAATTGTTTTCAACTTTGTTCCCTTTTTAATACTTTTTTTCCCCTTATCTAAATCATTCTTTAAATTATAATAATTTAGTTGAAGTACGAAATCTATGTAAATATTAGAGCTTAATAAACGATGTTTTTCCTAAACGAGAACTCAGAACGAACAATTTCCTTGAAAAGATGGATAAACACCTTTTATATGCATATTTTTCTTGTGATCTCGCACTAAAATGGCGAATTCATTCTATTTATATACGGTTTTATAGTCTTTTTCGGCTTACAGAGCCAAATATCTCCTTTTGAATAACACGCTTATACGCTTACATTTCCTTACAGACCAAGCAAAAAGCATTAAATTGTGAATCATATGTTTTGATAAATTCTTAATATCTCCTACTTAAAGCGACTTCATTTAATATTGCAACGACCAATAAGTATTCAGAATTTACGAATTTTAATATAAATATTTCAGTGTTTTTTGTTTTCAATGCCAAATGAGAAGAAACATCTTGATTGAAGGAAATGAAGCTTAGAATTTATCTTTTCAATCACGTTGCTCAACATCTTTAAAAAAAACTGTGAAAGATTTTAATGAAATATATAGGAAATCAGTTTGAACAACTAATAGAAAATAAATAAACAAATTCATTAAATATTTAAAATATTTATTGTACTCTTATATACATAACAAAACTATAAAACATTTAATAAAATTCATATTAATGTATAAAAACGATGGAATAAAATGAAGGATATTATTTTTGTTCAATTTGTTCATCACGTAAATGGAATTTCATGAAAGTATATTTTGTTGGATGTTAACAAGTCATTCAGCACCAATTATTGATATTTTTGTGCTACAAAATAAATAAATTTTAAACATTCAGTTTCAATTATTTATAGGTATGATTCTGTACCTCAAAGATAAACTTTTCTAAAGTGAACTTTCAATTTTTTTAAAAAAATATTTTAATACAAAATTTTAATTGTTCTTTTTATGATTTGTAATATTTTCTATGGTGAAATACATGTATAAGTATAAGCAACAACAGCAACAGTTTAAGAATCCTATAAGCACATAACGTCACTGGAATCAAATAGTCATTGTGTAATTTTGTTCCATTACAAAAATAATACTTTAGCTGCGTTTCCACAGAACAATAAAAGTGGTTGTACAAACTTCTTGTAGAGAAAATTTTACTCCATTAAAAGTGGTAAAACTCATTTCTGTGACATGAAACATATTTTCTGGTTCACAACTTAGTGGAAAGTTTACCTGATAAAATCGATATAAGATCAAACGATATTCTTAAACTTTTTCTCCAACTTCCTATATCTCACTTGCCAATGCCTTGAAGCTGGTATAAAAATTTTAACTGGCCCTAACTCAATTTAAAGTGCTGCGCAGCAAAGTTCGATTGCATGTTTTTAACTAAGTGCACTTAAATTGATTTGTAAAGTTCGATTAAACATCGTTGTGGAATAAAGTTAATAAATAAATTTGAACTGAACGTTATATTTTGCTTGATTGAAAAGCAATATTATGATAGTTGACCTCTGAGGTACAAAGTTCCAAATAGTCATTTTTGCTCTTTTCATCTAGTCATATTGAACAGAAAAAATCGTTCAACTAAAATAGAATACATTTTCTAATCAAATAGAGCATAAATATATTAACACTCGATAAATAGTTCATGTCTTTGGCATAAAGTACACAATAAAGCCGGGCGGATCCATAGAAGTTCTTTACTCATCTCACAGAAAGGTAAAAGCAGTAACAGTGGGTAACATACTATTTAAATAAAATCAAAATACCCTACAACATCTTTGAAGAAATATAACTGATAAAATATTCATGATTTCAAATGACAAATTTATTCATCATGAATGTCATTGATTCTGCTTGAATCTCACTGACTATGTTTCTCGTTAAGTTTGATTTTGAAATGAAATTCAGTTTGATAATGGCATTGACTTGGAAAAACTTTAACTTTATAACTACTATAACGTTTGTAGTGTAATTCACCCCACACTTCGATTTAAGTTTTAGCAATAGGAAATGCTACATTCTAGCACTTTTATTTCGTACTTTGTACATTCAGAAAGCAAAACTATTTTCCTCTTACTTTTGTATCTTCTTTTAAGGTTCAAAATCCAGATGGTACTCACCTTTCATGAACATTATTTGAAATTTTTAAGAGTTATGAAGAATATTTTTTACTATTGTAAAATCTAAATCAAGTAAATCGTCTTAAAGGTAAGAATATTGATAAAAATATTAATTTACGCTATATTAGAGAGAGCACTATAAAGCTGATACTCTGCAATATGTTTCTTAATAGTAAAGTTCCGATCAAATTTTAGACTGGACTTCAGTTTTGTGTGTAATACTTGTATTTTGTTTTACTTTAACAAGTACATAACAGCAGTCTTTTAATTTCCTTTGAGAATTAGATATGGCTTCCAAAAATAACTTCTTTGTAATAATAAACATTTAAAACGAATGAAAACGTACACATTAATGCAAAAAATTTTCTCTTTGATTTTCTTCATAAAGCTTGATGTTATCTTTATCAAAATTGTCCTAAAATAAAAAATTTCTTGCACGTGCATGTATTGCAATTTCAAATTACTATATTTTTCCGAAGTGGCTCAAAATGTCCATAAATTAGCACTCACTAATAAAATAAAGTCATTTTAATTTTTTATTTTCCTCCAGTTTTAATATCCGTCTGGAACAAAGTTAACATTCTCTGCCACTTTCCAACGAATTTTATTCTTAGACTGGACGAACTTATTTTCCACGACGAGAAATATCTCTAGGTAAGAGTTAAGTATACCGTACCCACTTAGCGCAAAAAGAAATTCTCAAAATATGACCTAAAAAACAGGGTTTTTTTCTGACCCTTTGTTGGAACGGATGGTACATGATGAAAAGACAGCGTTCGATGTTGCTTTTTCCTGATGGTACTGTATACTGCCTCTTGTAACTCATCTCTAAATAACAATGTTAGCAATAGTTTTACTCCTTTGGATAACTAGCTCTACAAGGATGTTGTGGGTTCACTTTCTGGCCTGCCGCTGTCAGCGTCGTCAACAACCTTGGAGAGCCGGATTTCTACTTTTGGCTTCTTATTGATCCAAGGTATGAAGAAAGTACAGACACCTGAGGAGATGAGAAGGGCTCCAGCCAAGTAAAAGGGGATGTCGTAGCTACCTGTCCAGTCATATACTGATCCTGAGAAAAGATTAAAAGCACGCATTAAGTTAAAAGATATTTCTCCAAAGAAGTGCGCGCCTTGTGAATTAAAAATATCATCAAAGAATTTAAAGGAAATTAGCAATTGTTGAAAAAAAAAAAAAAATATGGAGTAATGAAGGGCGAATATAGAGTACGTCTACTAACTGTAACGAAATATAATTAGCGGTAGTTAAAATTAAGTTGGATAATGACAATCACACTAAACAATGGTTTTACACACGATAATTATCATGTATTTTAGGACAGAACATCCTACAGAACTTTTACATTTGGCTTTGATAATGGATAAAGAAACGAAATAGTTGTGATAATAAGAAATATAAACACTCTATTAGCACAAAATAAATAACAGAATGTGGAAACATGATGGAATTATGAAAGAATCGTCCCCAACGAAATGTCCTTAACCGGCCATAATTGTCGTACGAGTCTCTTCATTTTCATTTTAATTACTTGATTTAGTTCATTCGTATGAAACTTGAAAAGTGTCATTGCCGACTGAGATAAGAACCAAAATCGCTTCCCAGGCTGATCACGATTGTAGAACTCAATTATTGTTTCGAAGAGCACACTCCGTTTCACTTCAACAGTAAAGTATAAAGAGTTGATTCCTTTAGTTTTACGGTGCTATTGCAGTAATTTTACAATAGAGATCATCTTTATGATCATAATTAAAATTATTATTCATATTTTAAATCAAGTAGTTATTTATTTGAAAATATATTCTTTAATATTGATGTCCCTAATTGTTATGTCATAACTGAATGGTTAAACTATTCAGATTAAATTTCTTAAATTTACTGTACAATTATAAACACAACTGATAAAATACTTTTGAGTACATTTAGGTTTAAAGTGTTAGTAGTTTGCTTAAAGTGTTGACAGTTTCAATATGATATTGCAGAATTTATAATGCTTGTTCAAAGTGATGACAAAGCGGGAATTTAGAATACCTAATTGAATGCAAAACTGTATAATCGCAATAGTAATGTACTTACACGCCGCGTTGTACTGAATTGAAACGATAACAATCAAGCTTATATATTCAGCCAAAGCCACTCAAATTTTATCAATGGCAGTTCCAGATGGGGGCAGTTGGAGCGATTCCTCTTATGTTAGCTAACTTTTTTTTTTAATTTAATTTTTATGTAAAATAATTTGAAAATTATATTACATTTATTTTACCTAAAATATTGTTTCAACTTACTCTGAAAGATACATTTAGAACTTTTGACACTTATTAAAACTTTCAGCTAAATCATTGCATTAAAAGATTAAATGGAAGAAATAAAGGTGTAAAGCCTTTTTAAAGTTTTCAAACACTTGACAAAATCTAATGAGGTGATATCATCTTTATTTCATTTGAAAAGTTGATGTTTTTTAGGATTATTAGATTGCGAGAGGTAGAAATTGTTTAGTTCAGTGAATTTTTTTTTTTAAATTATTTTAATAAGATAGAAAAAAAAGCATTCGGCATGTAATCAATTGTTCATCTTGGAATCATAAATTTATAATGACTTAAATGAAAGAAACTAAAAATAAGTAAGTAATTTGATTTGATTTATAGTAATTTATTAAAATGCAAGGATATTAATGACATTTAAAAATTGGTGTAAAATACGTGTTTTATGACGGGTTTAAAGCATGTTTTTGAAACAAGCCTTCGCCTAAAAAAACTTCTGGATCCTCGACTGCATTTGATTGCAGGTAGAACATGGAGCAGGTACAACAGTAAGCTGCGCATGAACGCCAGACTACACATTTCTATCATTCAATCAGACATAAAACTTCATCTTCGTGGTGCACAAAACAGTGTTCTCAGTTGCCCACTTTCCAACGTATACAAACAACAGTTTCATAAATGGTATTGATTCAGCTTTTCAGAAATAGGCCAGAAAACGAGTGTCGTTTGCGTCCATGTTATTATCACTTCAAGATTCTAAACACAGAGTGTATATAATATATTGGAGCTTCTATCCCTTTTGTGTTTCAAACAAGGCGTTATATATGTGCTGTGTGATTGCATCTCACAGCATCTTCATAACCTAGTTCACATTGCCCTAGAATTTACTACATGATAAGGCCTACCAAAAGTTACTCAGTGTTAATTGTCATAGGCTCCTCTTACAAAAATGAATCCTTCTTGGAAATTTCCCAATCAAACTATTATCGATGAGGGTTTTAATGAAACATACAGATTCAGTGATTCGAATTAACTCAGAAAACAATGCACTCATTACTTTACATATGCTGACATTAAAACTTTACAAAAATATTTTCAGCGATTTATTTCACTTATTTTCAGAAAAAAAAATCATAATTTATTTTTGTTTCGAAGTACAAATCATTGGAACTCAATACTATTCATTACAAATTAATATGAGGGAGAACTTTGTAAGAATGTAATATATAGTAATATGCAAGTTGTAATGATGCGGGGAAAAAGAGTCGCATACCAGCCAAAGGTGGACCGAGTATAGAAGATGTTCCTCGGAAAAGGCTGAGGAGTCCAAAAGAATTTGTGAGTCTGTCGAGTCCCACCATTTCCACCAAGATTATGGATGTCAAAGAAATGTATGCAGCTGTAATATACGAAAAGAAAATATGTATTTGGCATTTGTTCACACTGCTTTAGTATATGGAGTTTTTCAGAATGTATTTGTGTTTGGATTTAAAATCTATTTAATTCTAGTAGGCATGCTGCATGCAATACTTTTAAGATAAAGACAAATGTGCTTGTGCACCATTAAATCCAAAAAAGTAATTAAAAGAAATAATAAGATAATATTAGTGTTATTTAAGCAGTGATTAACATTTGAAGAATATAGTATAAATAATTAGGTACATGTAATCAAGGACTAATAAATTATATTAATTAGAGACATGCACACTCAGCAAGTTTTCAATTTCTTTTGGAATAAACATTTTAGTTCGTTTAACAGTGCATGATAAAAGCTGAAAGCAGTGCATGTTTAGTTTATTTTAAGTGCATGATAAAAAAGAAAATCATACCCATAACTTGAATTTGTTTGAGTGAAATTATTCAAATTGGAATATCGAACAAAGCAGAGAGTATGGGTTCATGAAAATTCTACTTGTAAGTGTTAAAATACAATTTTATATAATTAACTATTTATTTTAAAGTACATTGTTCATTGCTGATGAATCGATAAACACTACGTATTAAAAATGATATTTATTTATACTTAAGAATCTGAAATTAAACATTTATTTTGAAGTTTAAAAAAATCTCCTACTATAAAGTATGATTTTCTTGTATAATAAAAATTTACTAAAATTAAATTGTTTCTTTGCAAAGTTTATCAATTTTAGGCTAGAGTGGGCGGGGAAAAATTTAAACGTACTTATATCCGCTAGGTTTTACACGAAACTTGTGACTGATTAAGTTTTAAGCAATTAGCAAAAATATGTGGTTTACAATGATTACACACATCCACTTTAGCAGTCAGTTAGCTCCAGATATACAAAAAGAGTTGTTGATAATACTTACAGACAAATACACTGAATATCGAGCAAACCGCCACGATAGACGCATACGAATAACAGAAAGGCGTCAGCAGGACCGAAATTCCACTGACCCCCAAACACATGTTATTAATGTCCAGCGCCCTGATGCTGGTCTTGTCTACGATCCAGCCGAAAATGAGCCTCCCAAGAAGATTGGTGATGCCGATGATGGAGAGGAGGAATGCAGCCGAATCCTTGGCCATTCCTTTCTCCACGGAGCTATCCGTGATATAGACGAAGGGGATGTAAAAGCCCATCATGCCGAGGATGTTGGCGAAGCATGTGAGCAGGAAGACTCGCTCGCGAAGCAGTGAAAAGTCAAAGATCTCTTTGAGGGTGTCGTTCATGCTCTTGGGGAGACGGGGACAGCGACGCTTGCGAGAATACTTCTGCTTGATGGAGAGGACAGTGTCATCCTGCCGAATATATACGATTGTTTAGTATTTCTGCAAAAACATGTAAAGTGCGACAGGAAAGTGGAGTATTGTTCTCGACATTGAAGGCAATCTAACTAGGGTTGTTTCTATGGTAAGTCACATACTAATATAATTGGGTTTTTAAAAATAGTTATGAAACAGTTAAAAATGTGCCTGGAGGATTGACAGTCGAGTTTTTAGTAAAATCTAAATCTGTATAAAAGAGTCATTGTCCAAATTTTAAAGTATTAATTTGGGTAAAATTTCGTATTTTCTTTTAAAATCTATAGAAAATCGCTTCTAAAATACTTCACTACCACTAAAGGTAATGCAATTCAATAAATGTTTCATTCTTACATAATTTTTTAAATGGTTAAAAAAAAATTATTGGGTGCTCTATTATTCAATAAAAAATATTACAAATGCGCTTAGAAAGAATGATACACAGATCTCGAAATAGATATCTTAACAATTTTAGATACAGCTTACCGAATATTATTGACTCAAAGCACTAAATCTCATCAAACAACCATTTTAAGATAGAGTAATATAGATACAAATGGTGAGAAAACACAAACAACGCATTTATTAAAAAAATATTTTCTGAAAGTGTTTCAAACCTCTTCATCTTCCGACTCTTGAGGAATGGTAGTGACACTTGATATGTAACACCTGATGTCAGCTTTCGACTGGCGGTACTGCGGGAGGTTAACGATACTACCACTGTAGAAGATGTCCTTTCTGTAGAGTGGTCTTGCCAAGTCCTTTCTGCTGGACAAACGACGCTGTTGCCTTCGAGCCGCTGACCAGGATTCGCCCCGGGATCCACATTCAGCTGCGTAATTGTTGTTGCTAGTGGGAATTAGGACATTGGTGGAGACTGGCATAGTAGCCGGCATGGTGAATCTGCGTTGCAATTCCTGAAACAGTTTGGTTGCATAACATTTCTGTACGAAAAGTTTTTCAGAATGAATTTTTTTAATAATTATATCGATAATTGTTGATTTTTGTTACTTGAAACGTTAGTTTCAGTACTTAACAATCTCGTTAGTTAATTTTTTTAAAAGGAATGCTAATTTTATCTTACTGCTTCGTGTAAGTTATCGGAAATCTGCAATATACTTGCTTAATATCCTACACTGTGTTTCTAAATAAAAGAGTATCTTTTTCATACTGAATAACGGAATTTCGTGCATATTAGTCTTACAAATTTGCATTTATCCTCTGAGTAAGAAATTGTGATTTAACTTACTTATCTACTAATAGTATTTTATTTTAGTTTTTGTTTGAATTTATAAATAATTTTATTACATTTCTAGTTATTCACCAGATAAATATTCTAACACGCTTCTTATTATATAAAGACATATTCAATGGGATGGTTTATGGGAAGATACCTACCTATAATCCGCAGAAGCACATATTTTCTTTTAAACTGTAGTACAAAAAAAAATCCGCCAAGTTAGTATTAATTCTCTTGAGTCTCTTTAAAAGTACATAAAGTTGACCATTTTCAGTAAACTAACATCCGACTTTAATTTCCCTCTTTCTTTTTTGAGTAATAAGTACAATTCTTTAAAATTAACTGCTAAGCTTTAGAATTCTCTCTAAATGACTGATACGTAGCGATAGCAAGTCTTAATTGTGTAAATATTATAGGAAGTGGCAGGGCCGCCGACAGGATTTTCTGGCCCCTATGCAACTGTCCCTCGGGCCCCCTACCCCTCCCTCTATATACACATACACACACTGCCGCCCATAATAAAACGGTAATATCTCCCTATTTATAATTTTTTAAAAATACTTAGGTTTTTGTAAGTAGAGAAGCGTATATAGTAAAAAAAATTCGTTAACAGAAATATGCACCAGCGTTGATTGGGTTGCCGACATTCAGGTGTGAAGTCGGGACACAATTGAGAAGGAACCCTGGACATTATCAATACTACTATTAAATATCTTTAATTTGCTGACTAAACACCTTCTTGAACTATCCCAATACAGGAGGAGTTTGGGTCATTACTGTTCCCAACTTCAGCTGTTTTAATCTTGAGAATTCCAACATCTAATAAAGATCTGTTTGCTTTAGCAGATTTCAGAATTTTAAGTTTCTTTTCCAGATTATAACCAGACAACATTTTAACTTAATTGTTTCCGAAATATCCAAGGTGTTATTCAACTTGAACAACTTTTTTCCCCTTTTATCACTTTTAAAAGTAAAATTATTTGAAAAATTGAATTTCCAAGCACATTATAATACAAATACTTAAAATTAGTAATTTAATATGTATAAATCCCTTAGATTGGAGGCTATAACAATTCGCATCACTAAAAATTGAAATAACAGATGTTCGTGAAAAAGTTTGCGTACTATCAAAAATAATTAAAGGCTTAAAAATTTACTTACTAGATACGATGAAAGATAATTTTCTTAAAATACAATATTCTCAAGTTTTCTTCAGAAATTCTACTTCATTCGATGAAGAAAGCTTTACAGTGTCCAAGGGCGGTCGAAGCAAATTTTTAATTATAAGCGAAGGCAATTTTGTCAATTTTGTCCCCCCCCCCCCCCCATCTAACTCTTCTAAAAAAACCTTTTATGTAAATGTTACCTCTAATTTTTAAGGTTCGGAATCCCATCATTTTTAAATGTTTATGTTCTTTAAAAGTTAAGTACAAATATGCAAATTATTTTTTAAATACGAAAATTATTAAAAATATGTACTGAAAGTTTAATTTAAGTACAATGAGATTACATAAGTAAGAAATATTTTGAATATTCAAATTTATAAAAATATGATTCTTTTCCCTAAATTAAGATAAATAAATAAATATTAGTTGACAAAAATTGGAAGCAATTAAAATTTGCACATGCAACTAAAAGTTAAATTGAAAATTTCAATTAAGTCATTAAATTCTTTGACATGATTCCCTCAATTAAAAGTGTATATCCAAAGTTTTTTTTTTATCTGTCAATTAAATAAAGATGAGCAATCCTCATTTTGTTTTATTTATTAAAATGTTAAATTATTCTTGGTTTAGTGGATAAAACTCCCCCTTTACAATCCACATATCTTCTGATTATTCTTGGTTTAGTGCATAAAACTCCCCCTTTACAATCCACATATCATCTGATTATTCTTGGTTTAGTGCATAAAGCTCCCCCTTTACAATCCACATATCATCTGCAGTAAATTACCAATACAGCAATATGTACGACTTTATATTTCCGCACAATTTATTTTTTAACTTAACAAGCTATTAAATTCAAAAGTTAATCCTAGGACTGGCAATCAGTACAAAAAAATATTAAAGTAAAAGTAAAATGAAAATGTCAACAACAGTTATAATAAAGGTGGATCATGATCCTGTACCCACACGATTAAAGTTGGCGCCCATTTATTAGAGTACATACATTTTCCAAATGGTTCACAAAAATGATTTTTAATGTGCCTTTAATCAAATTATAATCAATAAGATTTTATTAAAACAACTTTTTAATATTTTCATAAAAGTGAAAAAAAAAAAAAAAAAAAAAAAAAACATAATTATAGTTATTTAGAACTATTGTAATTTACTTGAATTGATTTTTAACAGTCAAATTAAAATCAATAAAATAAAATGTTTAGGACAAATTAAAACCTGCCATATTTCTTCTTGCATATTAAAGTTTGGCAAAATAAAATTTCAAATTTAGTTGTTGAATAAAATCCGTTTGGAAAGTCATTTTTTATTAATAATTGACGGCTTTGTTTTAAATATTAAATGTATATAAAAAAATTAAATTATTAAATATTAGAGGATTTACATTTCCTTCGCTGCGAAAAAGTGCTTTAAAACTTTTTTCAGGAAGCAATATTAAAATAAAATATATATCTTACGAAGGATAAAATACTGATACATTATTTTTATTTAGTTAATTAGTAATTTATGCAAATATCTAATAAAAAAACACTTCATTATCATAGTTCATTTAGCAATTACAAATAGATATACAATAATAAATATTTTGTTAAATACTATTTTTCATACTTCATTCGATTATGAAAAATTTAGTTAGTTACAAATAAAACATATTTTGCTTCATTTCAAGTTTATCGTCAAGTCAAAATCTCGATGGGGATTCAACAGAATTGATCGTAGCTACAAATTTTTATATGTATATAAATATATAAAAATAATCTGAACTTTATCACTTACCAATTATCACCAATTCTTCCAAAATACCGTAAAGTAGACTAGAAATTAACTCAAATGGTGGGGGAAAAAAGTACCGCAGAACCACGAAGAGAATTAAGTACAGTACCGACGCAACAATAGTTAAAATTGTGAACTGTATCCATATAACTTCTATCTGGGTGTCATGTATTTGTCAGTACAATATGTGTCTGTTGCAATTTCCTATTGGACTACCCCAGCCAGTCCTGCAAACGAAACGTAACACCCCAAGCAATGGTTTGGAGAATGGCCTTTCATGGAAAGCGTAATTAGCAAAAAAACTCCTACTTTTAAAATTCTAACTCGAGAAGCAATTAGTTTATGGCCAACTCCTGGGTCCTGTCTATTGCAGAATTTGTGACATAGACGTCGAGAAACATAGATAACATCTAACATAGCTTTGTAATTTCTCCCCCGTCTCACCCTGAGGCAAAGTTTATTTTTTAGGAGAGTGTTTACTACTTGGGAGGTAAAGTGGTATTGGCGACATCTAGAGAAAAGAACCCTATTTTCTCAAATGCCTACTATTCTCTCAAGAAACTTGGAAAAGCAATATTACACTTTATATATTGCGTTTTCCATTATGAGCAAAATCTAAAATGTTTTACAACAATGGTTAATGTAACTTTTTTGAACGAGCAATTACTTAAGAAAAAATTAGGAAAATGTTATTTTAAATTTTGATGTGCAACCAATGAACTTGTATTAGTTGAAAAATCAATTGTTTAAATAAAATTGGAAAATATTTAAAAATATTTTGGACGTTTTAATCGTGAATTAAAAAAAAAGTTGTGAGAAACATGCTTTTTGCTTAACAAGTCTTTATTTTACCGACTCTGAATAGATAAGAATTAAGTAATGGCACTGAGTTAAAGAAAAAAAAAAGTATGTTCAATACCACAGAACTTTGTTGAACAATTTTCACAAGTCGCAAGTCTTTATAAAATTTTAAATACATTTAAATGTCCATATTTTTTTAATTAATGTATTATATTAAATTTAAATTTAAAAAAATTTGAAAAAGTTTGATGAAATTGAATGCATTTTGAATTTTATTGAAATAGTCTTTCTCTTAAATGCTTGAAATAAAGGAAAAGAAAGTTAAGAAATTTTTTTATATTTTCATATTAATAGGAATTCGTCAAAGTAATTAATAGAGACTGCAAATATAAAAAAAAAAAATAATGGGAGGGAAAATGCGAATTTTTAAAAAAATATGCAAGTTTTTTAAATTAAAAATCCTCCCCCTTTAATATATTCTAAGAAATATTTCCCCTTGAATACAATTGTACAAATGTATAGCGACAGAATCTTAAAATCTCGGGCTGAACTTTTTGGCAAATAATAATAATAATAATAAATAAATTATATTTGTACTCGTGAGGGACAGTGGCGTCTAAGCAGGGTCTGACCATGACAAGTTGGGGCCCAAGGTCGGGACACATTTTGGGGCCCCTCTTATGCTCTTATTTTAAACGCGTGATTTATTGGAAATGGGCTTGACACAAAGTTAAATGAATTAACATTAATTATAGAAAAAGTTGATAAATTAATGTTAATATTTTTTTCTAAAAGTTTTTTTTATAACAAATTAAGAAATAAATTTCAAACAATCAAATTTATAAATCAAAAAAAGGAAATTTTTTGTTATGTATAGCATTACATTTCACTATCACAATGTGTAGTAATATCCGTGACAACAATATCTGCAGCATTATTCCCAATTTCAGATTCGACATTTGATGATCTCTCAATAAATTCGTCAATACTTCCCTTCAATTTTGTTTCCCTCTATTTTTTCAAGAAAGCTTGTTTTTTACGCTTTCAAAATATGGTTTGGTTTATCTCATTAAATTCATTCTGGGATACTAAAGACGGTTCAAGATTAATACAGAATGATTTTTTTTTTATCAAAATTCTTTTATATTGATTATAAACGATATTCACATAGCTTTTGTGAAACAAAAGTTATAGGTCTACTGACAATTTCGGGGCTCCCTAAAATCATGGGCCCAAGGCCCGGGCCTTATGTCTCTAAGCGATGATCAGGTCCTACGTCCATGAGCAAGTGACGGGCACATAAACGAAACATTTAATTTAAAATTGATACACGTGCTTATTTTTAGTGTATTTATGATTATGTAGTTTAAATTTAAATATAATATATTTATTCTGTTGGGACAACAATCGACGGGACCCTTTCGAAGTTCAATGCTTGATGTTTAGTTCTTGTTTGTTTAGATGTTTTTAACGTTGCAAGACGTACTTGAAAAGGGCCCCACAGAAAATTATTTTTTCCTAGTACGTATACACAGTTTGAGTGGAAATTAACATAGTAAATTTATTGTTTACTATATTTTATTATTACGTTATATTTTGGAGCCCGGGTCTCCTCGGGCATACTTGATGCTTATTACGTGTTTGTTTATTCCTAAAAAAATTACAATGAACTCTCGTCTATGAAATGGCAATTAATAACTTTTGCAAGTACTTAAATAAAGTTTCACGTTTAAGAATAAATATCGTATTTTATATGGCACTGGGCCCTCAAAAAGATCTATAAGGCACGGGTCATCAAAGGCCACTTTGTAGATTAATTCTTACCTCATTATAAACCTTTGTCCACGGAAAAACACTATAATTTTTTCAATAAATATTGCTTGCCTTTGAGGTCAGAGCTTGTTAGGGGCCCCTTACAGGTTTATCAATATTCACTAGAAGCAAAAAGATTATTTACTAAGCGTCAAAAGAACAACAAAAAGTAAAAATCGGATAACTCCCACTCTGATAGAGCAGACATCCATTAGACACCATATGTATGGTTAATTAAAAACTTGCTTTAGGCTACAATCTGTTGTTGGTAGTTAAAGGTTCTCTTGACAACTGTCCATTATAGTCTCTCCCTCTACTTGTGGTTTGCGTCTGTTAGACGTTGTAACAAAAAAAAACACACCACTAGTACTGGTCGTATATTGCGGGCCCTACTTGGCAAGGCGGGCCCCTATTATTTTCACTGTTTTGCCCCCCTCCCTCCCCTGTCGGCGGCCCTGAGAAGTGGACACTGTTAGTAGTTTTTATAATGGAATACACTAAAATTCATTACTACAGGTCAAGTTATATAGTCTTTAAGCTCTAGAAGTGTGTTGAACGTTTTATATATTATTATATCTGCGCAATATATTTAACACATGTTGTTGTTGTTTAATCCCAACTTGAAGTAAAGCACACTAAAATACTAGAAAAAGTTATACATTTGTTCAATATTCTAATGCGCTCTTCAATTGAATAAGTCAATAGTCCCTAAATCCATATAATGGAGGGGGAGTTCCACTTTTCCTCAAATCGATATTTGTTAAGGATAATCATTGAATTCCTATGTCCTTTCGAGCACTATTCCTCGCCTATCACTTGTAATGATTTAAATGAGCCCCCTCTTGTCACGTACTCCAACCCATAGTAATTTTTGGTCACACTGATGTTGAGAGTTCTTGCTAAGTATCTATTCTCAAGATTCAACTGCAAAAATCTCTTAAATACTTATTTCTCACCATTTTAAATACAAAATCTTCTCTAGGATTGTTTTACGTATATATTTCATATGGTAATATTTTTTTTTTTTTTTTTTTTTTTTTTTTTTTTTTTTTTGCAAAGCTCGTTTGTACCAGTTTTTCTGATACTTCAGTAAAACTTACTTTGACGTTGATATGGCTATGTGAAATTTTGATGACAGTTTTAGGTTGGAGTTTTTCTTCAGCAAGTTCACCTAAAGAAGCTCCATCAATTTTCTGGGAAGATACTGTAGGAGTTTCGGCAGTAACAGTCAAACCGGGAACCACATCAATAGAATTTCGTAAATGATCATCTGTAACTAATGTAGGCAAAAGCGAATTCTGCCGTGACATCTGAAATTAAAAATGCTTTACATTAAGGAATTATTAGGAGAATCAATTTTTTTATTCCCACTTTCATAAAATACGTTGAATGTAATACAATCCAAATTCAAAATAATAGAATAATAGAACTTCCTAAACAAAGCTTGGCAATGCGTCGCGTAAAATGAACATATGCAAATTAAAAAAGAGATTCAGGAATGGTAAAACAATTTTCAACAACTATACAGACATTATTTTACCATTTTAGGGGTCGTTAACACATATAAAAATTATATTGATTTTTTATAAGAGTCAAAAAATTAGAATAATCAATTCATTCCATATGAATTTGAAAAGCAGGCAAAATATTTGCATACCTGTTAACCGATAGGTTGCGACAAGTATAAAGTTTGGCGCTCGGAAAATCTTACGTTAGTCTTTTGCTGAAAATGGGTCCTGCCTCAACGTGATATATCTGAAACAATGAAATTGTGTATTTTATGATTGTTTAAAGTTTGAAAGAAACAAAAACTTATCCCACATCAAATTAATGTTTCACAATCTAAGGTTTTGAATATAGAAGAACCAGCCTACCAAAAAGTAACCAAAATAAATGTGGTAGAAAGCTTATAACAACTGCCAGATGTGAATGCAAATTAAAACGAATCATCCAAAATAATCGCTTTAAAACTGTTTTTTACATCAAAAAGTATTGGAAAGAATCTGGAGTTGTTGCGTCAAAGTCAACTACACTTAGGCGATTGCATAAATTTGAGTTTCTATCGTGGGTCGTCAAAGTAAAACCAAAGATGAACTTGAAGCAGAAACGTGCACGACTCTTTTGGCGCAAAGAGAAGTTCATCTGAAGTTTTAAACAAGATTTATCAAAGGCATCACGTTTTAAACTTCGAACCCGAACACCCTAACCCTCTATAATAATAAAACAAGCTGTCTGTCTGTGGATCTAAAGAAACCTACTTAAAATTGGAGTAGTGCTATGAAGAAGAAGTTTTACGTCAACATACGAAGTTTTGGACTTCTAATTGTACATATGTCAAACAGAATTTTAAAATTTTAATTAGTTCTTTTTTAATGAATTTTTTTTTTTTTTTTGCAAAGTGACTTCAAATAGAGATACAGCTTTGAAATTTTCAACATAAGTAGTTTTAGACTTCTAATTGGACTTTTAAAAAACAGAATGTTAAAATTTTAATTAGTTATTTTTTAATTAATTTTCTCAATTAAAAAAAATTATAAACCACTTCTAATAGGGCTACAGCTCTGAGAGTTTCAACGTAAGTAGTTTTGGCCTTCTAATTTTGCTTTCCACAAACAGGTGTTAAAATAATCTTAAAGGTGTATTGTATTATTGTATCAACGGGGATTTTTTTATCTCGACAGGGGAGAGGATTCTAATATTAAGGCTTTACTTCGCAATTAGATTTTAGTGAGTGAAGCGAGCGTATGCTTAATCAGGAAAGCACCTTTCAGCGAGTGAAGTGAGCCTATGTTTGCATATCAATAAACCTTTCAACGAGTGAGCTTATGTGTCAATGAAATTTTCAGTGAACAAAGCGAGCTCGATTTTGCACTGCGATGAACCTTCCTGCGAGTAAAGCACCAAATCCTATACACCAATGACGGATTTCCGCAACGCGAGGCCTCACAGCTAGCTAAAATATCGCACATGTTAAAATTTGAAGCACGGGTATTCAGCTAGTTTGAAGTAAAAATTCATCTCTGAATAAAACATTTTCCCTATCTTGTTATCCTCATATGAGCTTCTCTTTGCACCAGGAGAGTCGTGCACGTCTCTGCTTCATGTTCATCTTTGGTTTTACTTTGGAAACCCGTGATTGAAACTCAAATTTATGCAATCGACTATATGTAGTTGGCAACTACAAATTCTTTTCAACACTTATTGTTGTAAAAAACAGTTTTAAAGCGATTAGTTTGGATGATTCGTTTTAATTTGCGTTCATCACTGACAGTTGATACAAGATTTCTACCACATTTACTTTGATTACTTTTTAGTTGGCTGGTTCTTCTGTATTCAAAACCGTTGATTATGAAACATTAATTTGATCTTATATAAATTGTTGTTTCTTTCCAACTTTAAACGATAATAAAATACACGATTTAGTTGTTTTAGAAATATCACATTGACGATACATTTTCAGAAAAAGTCTAACTTAAGATTTTCGAGCGCCAAGCTTTATACTTGTCGTAACCTATCGGTTAACATGTATGCAAATATTTTGTCTGCTTTTCCCATTCTTATTGAATGAATTCATTATTCTAATTTTTTGACCCATATAAAGAATAACATCATATTCAAATATATTAACGACACTTAAATTGTTAAAATAATATCTATATAGTTTAGGAAAATTGTTTTGACAATTCCTGAATAACACGCGTCACTCTTTCAATTTACACATGTTAATTTTACACGACACATTGCCAAGTTTTGTTTAAAAGGTTATGTTATTCTATTATTTTGAATTTAGGTTGTAATGAAATGCTTGAATAGGAGTGAAACATCGCATAACTTCCAATTACACTCTAATATTGGTCATTGCATTCAAATTGGATATGGTGTTATTTACATTTTCATATTTTCCCTCATTCAAATGAAAATTGCCATTTTGGTGATATATTTGACAATTATTTGTACATTGGTTAAAAAAAAAAAAAATCTGAAAAAAGGGCTAAATTGGCGATGTTACTCGATAGACATTACAATACATTGTCTTTTCTTGTGCGTGAAACAGAAAACAAAATCCATCGTTGATGAGAGATGCTCAAAAACAGAGAGCTATGTGTAAATGGCACTCGTTTTTAAATTTTACGCCTTCTACGCATTTCTACGAGAATTTTGGAGGTGAGGACATTTAAAAAACCTTAAGAGCATTAGCACAGAGATTTTAATCGAAACCGTTGGAACCGTTTTTCAACAAGTGCTGAAAACATGATTTTTCATGATTTCAACGTTATGCGCAGGGGCGATTTTGACGAAAACCTTAATGGTAAGTCTTATGGCCTCCCGCACACCAAATTTGAACATAGTAGGTCAATTTTTTGGGGATTTTTGCAGACCACGTACGCACGGACATATATTTTTCTAGACCACTTTTTTGAAATCAGGATGTTCAAAACGGAGAGAAATGCAACAAAAGGGTGGGGGGGGGAATCGATTTTTTTTTTACCTAATGCTGTACTTTAATTACTCTATGTAAACATATGGGTAATTGAAAGTATAAAGTTAGTTTCACAGGGAAAAGAGTGTTAGTTTGTATACAAGGTCAAATAAATCGAGGTGTTTGAATGTCAATTGATAAAAAATATATTTATATTAATTTATATTTGACATTGGTTTGAAAAGGGTTAGTTTACAAAAGTGGGTGGAGACACAGTTTCGCATAACTGTTCTAAATGCCCTCTCAAGTGGTCACTTAAAAGCAATAAAGGGTCGCAATCAAAATTGCACTACATACCGTTTCCCTTTATTCTGTGCAAAAAAAGAAAAATAACTATTAAGTTGAATTCGAGTTCAATTTCCTGTCCTACAAAGTTTTCCGTATTTACTGTCTCCTTTACGAACGAGTACAATTTTAATTTTTTTTACAGAGAAATATTTTGAATTTTAAAAATTCGACTTCATCCAGACTCAAACACGCAATAAATTTCTTTCTTTTATGTTATCCGTTGGACAACAATTTCGATGTAACACTTTATCATTTGCTTAAACTGGACTTTTTAAGGGGACTTGGTGACCTTCAAACTTTTTCTTTAGTATAATCCCTACTAATATTATAAATGCGAAAGTAACTCTGTCTGTCTGTCTGTCTGTCTGTTACCTTTTCACGCCTAAACCGCTGAACCGATTTTGATGAATTTTGGTATAGAGATAGATGGAACCTTGGGAAAGGACATAGGGTACTTTTTATCCAGATCCCGATCCCGATCCCGGAATTATACGGGTGGAAACGCAGAGTGCAGTTGTGTATCGTATATCCCTACTAAATGAATTTTGGTATAGAGATAGATGGAACCTTGGAAAAGGACAAAGGCAACCTTTTATCCCGATCCCGATCCCGTAATTATGCGAGTGATAGATAACGCAGGGTGCAGTTATGTATCGTATATGCCTACTAAATGAATTTTGGTATAGAGATAGATGGAACCTTGGGGAAAGACATAGACAGTCTGTCTGTTTCGTTTTCACGCCTAAACCGCTGAACCGATTTTGATGAATTTTGGTATAGAGATAGATGGAACCTTGGGAAAGGACATCTTTACTTTTTATCCCGATCCCGATCCCGGAATTATGCGAGTGATAGATAACGCGGGGTGCAGTTATGTATCGCATAATTCAAATACTCCTAGCCAGCTTTTAGAATACTTTCTGCCTGACATGTCCATCAGGCCCATCGGCCTATACACTATGAATGTGTGAGTGTGACGATGCATGGTGTGGTGTGGCGGGGCTGGCGGGCGCGGGCGCGCTGCGCGGCGCGGCGGCAAAGACGTGCGGGGGACGTCTATCTAATATTATAAATGCGAAAGTAACTCTGTCTGTCTGTCTGTCTGTCTGTTACCTTTTCACGCCTAAACCGCTGAACCGATTTTGATGAATTTTGGTATAGAGATAGATGGAACCTTGGGAAAGGACATAGGGTACTTTTTATCCAGATCCCGATCCCGATCCCGGAATTATACGGGTGGAAACGCAGAGTGCAGTTGTGTATCGTATATCCCTACTAAATGAATTTTGGTATAGAGATAGATGGAACCTTGGAAAAGGACAAAGGCAACCTTTTATCCCGATCCCGATCCCGTAATTATGCGAGTGATAGATAACGCAGGGTGCAGTTATGTATCGTATATGCCTACTAAATGAATTTTGGTATAGAGATAGATGGAACCTTGGGGAAAGACATAGACAGTCTGTCTGTTTCGTTTTCACGCCTAAACCGCTGAACCGATTTTGATGAATTTTGGTATAGAGATAGATGGAACCTTGGGAAAGGACATCTTTACTTTTTATCCCGATCCCGATCCCGGAATTATGCGAGTGATAGATAACGCGGGGTGCAGTTATGTATCGCATAATTCAAATACTCCTAGCCAGCTTTTAGAATACTTTCTGCCTGACATGTCCATCAGGCCCATCGGCCTATACACTATGAATGTGTGAGTGTGACGATGCATGGTGTGGTGTGGCGGGGCTGGCGGGCGCGGGCGCGCTGCGCGGCGCGGCGGCAAAGACGTGCGGGGGACGCGGATGGCTCGGTGGGAGGAGTGTAGATCACAAAGTATGCTTACCCGAACGGGCAGACACGTGAGGGCAGACGTCGTTGGCGGACGCATGCGATATCTACAATTTTGAGCTGCAACGTATTCGCTTTCTTTACGTTTTCATTGGTGTTTAGGGTTTCTTGGATAAGCATTTTGTGTTATTTACTTAGTTGTTTTGGTTGTTATTATTAGTTTAGCATAAGTTAGTAGTAGGTAGAATTATAGTTAATAGGTAAAATAAATACTTTAATTCATTTTAGTACTTTAATTCAACTTTAATTCAATTTAGATTAGTAGGCAGGTTTTTTTAAGTTTTTTCACATTTAGTAAGTAGTTACGGTACCTAAGAAGGTCAGCATAGTTTTTATTGAATAGGAAAGGATATATATTTCCTATTTCCCCTGAAAGCAGCATTCGCTATGACGATAAACAAAGCTCAAGGACAGACACTCAAAGTAGCTGGTGTTCATTTAGAAAAAAACTGTTTCTCCCATGGGCAACTGTATGTGGCGTGCTCACGAGTATCGAGTCCACAAAACCTACATGTTTTGACCAAAGAAGGAAAAACAAAAAATGTCGTATACAAAAACGTATTAAACTAAGTTAAGTCAGGGATCAGGGTCAGGAAAAGTCTACCTATGTTAATCTCAATAATTCAATGTGCCGGCTTCATTAGAATCGTTTCATTATAGTTTCAGAGCCTATTCAGTCCAAACAAATTTACACGAAGTAGTAGTTCTACGCAGACGAAGTCGCGGGTAACAGCTAGTATATTATAATTTTACATATTTGGAAATATTACTCAGTAAAAACTAAATTTTATTTTAAAAAAAAGTTCACATAATGCTCTAAGTTTTAAAAATTTTAAAATTTAAAAAAAAATTCATCAAATTTCAAATTCTATCTTCTTTTTCATTTTTCAATATATTTCCCCCATTTTTTTTTTTTTTTTTTTTTTAAATGTTTTTGTAATATACTCTAACTTTTTAAGCATTGGATTTAGATTGGTTGTTTTCAGATTATCTGTCGCCATCAGCAACACGAGGGCTATAATGAGTCGAAACATTCGTCATTAGAGAAGCCAACATACATTTACAAACACCCATGCCTTACACGGGACTCGAACCCGCAACTTTGCGGTATAGAAGTTAGCACGCTAACCAATATACCATTTTATCGGTGCATTGGATTTAGAATAAGTACAATTGTTTTCGAGAAAAAAGATAATTACTGTACCTATAGGTAAAAAAAGCGTAGAAAACGGGTATTTTTCAACATTTAAATTTGTAATTTTTTTTATTTTATTCAAAAATCCAGGCCTATTTTTGTCAAATAGATATTACGAATGACACACTAAAAAATTCAAGTCATTTCATTCATATTTGCTGAAGTTTTAGCATTTTGAATTTCAAAATTCAAGAACTGAGAAAAATGCGTTCGAAACATCAAAGGAGCTATTGCAGCAATGCTAAATTCTTCATAAAAATATAGTTTTTCTGCAATTGCAATTATCGGATCAGCTCAAAAACTTGTCAGAATACGGAGAAGGTTTCAAAGATTTTAAACACGCAAAAACTAAATTTATATATTTAATATTTTTTTGTGAAAACAAGGGGTACCTAGTCCTCTTAACAACGAGTCACTCAAACAGAAAATCCTTCATTCGTAACTCATACAGAAATTTCCATTATGAATTCTATGAAATTGTATAATAATATAAACAGATCCTGTACCTGATCCAAATGAAGGGTGGATTGTACTCCTGGTTCCGTGTTGATTAGAGGAATGCGGGCTCCGTCTTCTGCCAGTAAAACCAGCCCACTGTCTCCCTTCTCCTTGTCCTGATGGGACAGCAGAGAGGACTTGCCATTCTTAGAGAACAAAAGGAAGGTGGATTAGTTCTTTCTATTTAAATTATTTATTCTTTGCATGATGTAGTGCAGCGGTTCCCAACCTTTTTAGTTGTGTGGACCACCTATTTTGTAAAAAAAGATTTTGAGACTCACTAGCTAATAGAATATGTGCATGTGCGTGCTTCAGTAATTAGTAAAACAAAATATGTAAAACATTATTTAGGATTAAACAATATTTTTTTTACATAAAGAAGGAACTTTATTGTATTCATTTTGCTGTCGCAACTATAAGAAAACTAAAAAGCAAGTGGTCAATGTTAAAAAACAAAAGATCAATAGAATTTTTGACATTATTTGTTCCCCATGAGTGAGTCGATATCTGAATTAAAATTGGATAGTTTTAGCCATTCTGTTAAATTCACACATTATTCACTAGTTACACATTATTCACTAGTTTATCGAAGAATACAATCGAATCACTCGATTGTTGTTAACAATCGAGTGATTCGATTGTCGCCTCTCTACCTTTGAAGTTCCTATGATATTTAATCTTGGTTTGATTTTCGATCAGCATCCACGGCCCAGTACCACGCTAGCCGCGGCTACTTCTGGGTCGCGGTCCATGGCTTGGGAACCACTGATCTAGTGAAATGGAAAATGCCTTTGAGGTTCGCTACCGACATTCAAAAAGCACTTGAACGCTTTTCTACAACATTTTTATTGCACAGTGGAGCAAATAGATGTAACAAAACTTACTTGTTTCGTAGTCGGTGGTGGCGGCTTGAGAGGTCTCATGAGAGCCCCAAAAACCGAGCAATTGAGTGCAAATCCCGCCATGATGAGCAGTGCTCCTTTCCAGTCGTATGTGTCGAGCAAGAGTTGCGTGAGTGGAGCAAACACAAACGCCCCCATCCCTGAACCACAAACAGCTATCCCGGTGGCAAAAGCTCGCTTGGTGGAAAAGTAGTAGCCCACACTAACGATGGCAGGGAGGTAGATGAGACCAAAACCGATTCCTTGGTGAAGGGAAATCAATACTACTTTACAATAAAATAAAAATAACTAAATACATTTTTAAAGCACCCTTTTAATAAATAAACTATAATACTTTTTTACGCAAACTGTTTGTGAAAAGTTTAATTGTAGCAGTAACTTGTCTTTAAGTGATAGATTACACACGTATTTTATTGGAATATAACATACCTATATAGGAAGTATGTATTGTATATATTAGGGACATTTAATGACTGAAACCTTACTCTTTTAAGGTTGACGTCATTTGAAGGATACGGAAAAAAATTATTTAGCTACTTTTTTTCATGAAATTGAATTGTGTGTGATCTTCTCATTCATGAGGTTAACTTTGATGGTTTGTTATCATTTCCTGATTAAAAGAAAGTCAGTTAATATAAAATCAGCCACAAGAGAAACGTAAACATGAAATTTATATTAAATAAAAACATTTTTTATTTTTTTATTTTCTCGAAATTGATTCTCACGGACTAAAGTTTTATTTTAATCCTTCATTTTACACAAATCTTAATGCTAATTTGAAGAATTTTATGTACAAAACTGCCGCCAGAATGGTGACTTTGGTGACAAACAGTGCGAAAAAATTTGACTTAGAATGTCCAATTTCTAATCCATTATCTATATTTAAGCCAAGATTTGAATTTCCCATCAAATTGCTATGGAAGCAATCTTAAAGTTAAATTTCGAAAAAATTGCGGTTTTAATTTCTTTTCGAATTTTAGACCAATTTACTAATTTTCCAGTCAATGAATACCCGATAATTTGTTTAATACCTTATAACTGATGTATGACACATTTCTGTATCTGTAGCACTTATAATTTAGGATGAATTAATTGTAAATTGACTTCTGGTAATTCTGATCATGGGCGCCGCCAGAATTATTTGCAAGTGTGTGTGGGGGGGGGGGGGGAGAGGGGGGAGGGGATTCAGACCCATTTTATTGGTATTGCTAGTCAACTTTTCGTCGATCATATATATGACGACATAAATTAATTATTTGATTAGTTTTTTAAAAATTTTAATCGAAGGAAGGATTGTGTAAAATCTAAAACATTTTAATTAAATTAATAATTAAAAATCTTAAAACTAATAGTTACAGAATAAATTTATTGCTATTGGTTCAAATACTGAATCAATATTATTGCATCTAAAGAGTATTTGTAAGAACAAAAATTTTCAGTTCTGCAAATCGCAAACAATATAAATTTTGAACATATTTGCATGGATTGAAAATGGAAAAATATGTTTTTATAACAATGTGCAAAATGTGCCAGGTCAGTATTATAGTGTAATTGAAAGTTGGGCGGTGTCCCATGCCCCTAGTTTGTTTAGTTTTAGGAGTACGTTTCACACGCGCATTTAAAATGTTTCGTCGGAATCAATAAGTCTCCTGGAAAATTTATCACTTCCTCACGCACATATGTTTGCTTTGGAAACATATACGAAACAAAAACTAACTCACAGCTGTAAGAACTCTTAAGAAATGGTATTTATTAAAAACAATATTGTTTCCTTAGATTTTGGGAACTTTATTACTTCGAAAAATGTTCAGTCATGCTAATTACCACAGAATGTCATAAATCTTTCCTGGGAAGATAATTTCTTCATGTCTTATTAAAATCATAAATCAATTAATTAATGAAACGTCAATAGAAAATTGTGCGATGCAAAACACTGGACAGCGTGTGTCCTTGACAGTCCACCATGCGTACTAATGAACTGAACGTGAACACCCTACTTTTTCACTTCTAATCTAAAAATATCTGTAATAAGTATCTTTTCCTAAAGGAGGCAGAACTTATGTGACTTGATTTCATTACGGTTCTATCGTGTTCTTTTTATTTTAATATAAAAAAAGAAATGTTTCTTATTTTTACTTATATTTGAATACATTTAAATTGTTATAATAAATTGTTTGAATTGGAATTTTAACCTTTCTATAACACAAGGGGTATTCATGGGTTTCACCTAAGTGTATGTATTTCATGTACTTCATTGAAGAAAATTTCTTCTAATCATGTTTTAAATTAACTATTACAAATAATTTATCAATTTCTATATTTGGGGATAATTTGCACAACATCCAACTAGTTTTAATTTTATACTCTAAGCTTATCACTAGAAATGAAATTTGTATTGACCTTCTCTCAAATACTTTGAAATAAAAGTTGTAAAAAGAAAAACGCATTTTGTATTTGTTTTCTGCTAACTCCATTAATAGAAAAAAAGTTGGACTGTCACTTATATCACTAAAAAACCGCAAGATTTTTGTACTTTAGTCAACCTGCTATCAACCTGATGGATGGCTTAAAACTGAATTATGGTTTATCCCGCCTTTCTAAAACTTAAGCTTCTATCCTTTTGCTTTTGTACCTAACTTACACCAAACAAAAATAAGGTTATTGAATTAGGATTAACTATATTTACCAGCCATAATCCCGTAGGTGAGCATCAAAACATCGACAGTCGGTGCGACTGTACTCAACAAGAATGCAATGCAGGAGATGATACTTCCGGCTATTGTCACCGGACGACAGCCGAACTTGTTCGTAAGAGCACTCACCACTGGACCTGAAATGTGAGAGTTGCAATGTATGACTAAAGCAATACACCATAGCAAATTAATTTAAATATTTTAATCCAATTCTTACAAAATTTTCAAAAATAATCTAATGGGACAGAAAGTAAAGTCTTTTGCCATAATTTTTAACAAGCATTGAATTTTATTTGTGTATGAATCGAGTTTAATTATGTTTGAACATAAAATGATTAGGTAGTTAACATAGAATTATGTTGCTTGCTTTTCTAACCAATTCCTGATAGCCTTTTTGCCTGCCAAACATCAATCAATGTTTATAATATTTGAAACAAAATGTCAAAATCTTCTACTCTATTCAATACATGGCTATCATAAAGATTTATCAATGATTTATCATCCATCATTGTAAGTCTTATACTTTTAAATAAAAAGTGAGGAAATCAGAACCATAGAGTTGTAGCATAAATTATTAATCTGATTTCAAAACACTTTTTATTTAAAAGTATAACATTTGACGCTGAAGAAGTTTATCCATAGAAGTTAACTCTAGAAGTATATCGCTACTCTGTATTACAAATCATAAATAATCGGAAGTCCTAGTAACAACATGGATAACTCTGTTGCTATCCACCATGCGTACCTGCAATGAGGTAGCACCCCGTGAGCAGCGAGCCCACCCATGCAGTCTTCCCTTTACTGGACTTGTAATAGTTGACGAAGTGTATGAGGAATATGCCGAAGGAGTATGCGATGCCATCCACCACCACGTTGCACATGAAGGATGCGAATACGATGACCCACCCCCACCCTCCGTCCGGGGGTTCCGGGATTCCACCCCAAAAGTCCTCCTCTTCTTCTGCCAGTTGGACCAGGGTGCAGGGAAGCTTGGGTGGAGGTGTGGTAAGGGAAGACCACACTTCGTCCTCTTCTGCTTCCTCTTCTTCCTCTTCTGGAACTCCCTTCATCGTCCCTGCAAGAGAGAGAATTTGGGCATCGAAAGGAAGTTTTGAAAGAGCTTGGCCGTCATGGCGCCGTTGAGAAGTGAAGACATTTTTTGGAAATATAAGAATTTAAAAAAAAAAAAAATGATTCAAGTGTTAGTGTTGTAACAACTGGATGAAAACAAGATACCTAAACATATTTCCATATTGTTTCTAATATAAAGTAAATAAATAAAATAAAATAAATTCAATTTTTGAATGAATGCTTATTTATAACTTCTTTTTATCCTGGCTGAAAAATTCATATAAATGCAGCTGCCTTTTTTTCTTCTTTTTTTTATTTAGGTCTTTACTTATCGTTACGATAAAAAGAAGGGGAATTTCTACTCTTAATTTAATGTTTAAAGTAAATTTGTTATTAAATAGAAGTTAATTTGTAAAAAATTTAAATTTCTCTAATGTTCCGGTTGGTGTTTGGTCAATGGTCGTATGTGAACTATGGAAAGTTTTGCCATATGTAATGTATCAGAAATTTATGCCTGTCTATCCTTTATAACGCATTGGGCTATAACTTGTTAATATTCTCAGTATTTAACAACACCTAATTGTATCACGTTTTGAACAAAAACAGTTTGCAATCTTTATCGAAAAATCTGCTTCCAATTTTTATAGCAACATATGTTACATACTACCTTAATTTATTTTTACCAACGGCGTCAAAGTGCATATCTGTTTTTGATTTTAATAAGGGTATTTTGTTCGTAAAAAAACTCATATTTTGAAGAATATGAATTGGATGTCGCTTAACTTTCAGCCAACAAAGGGGGGTGGGGATAAAATTTGTGCGATGATACATAACTTAAACGAAACGTCTTCAATGAAAAGCACATGTTGTTCTGTTACTTCTTAAAAAATTCCATTCATTTGTAATGTCTCATTGTATGCTTTTGTACTTTTGTAATGCCATTCGATACTATTGCATCGTTTTATTCGAATATATAATTACCAGGTTGAAGAGAGAGAGGGACGGGGGGGAGGGAGGAGGAATCGAATTAAGAACTCAACTCGCCGAAAGGTGAGATTTCAATCTCATTACAAATTATCTGCTATACTGTAATTAAAAAAGTTGCCCATTGTTTCCTCAAAGAGTACTAGTAAATTTTGATAATGAGTAAATTAGAGTACATTTTACTGGAGAGACATTAAGTATGTTTGTTGAGTAATGTATTTTCAATTAGAAAATAGAAATAAAAAATTTTGAACTTCTTTTACATTTGTATTTAAATTTTCTGTGTCAAATTTATTTTTCTCCCTCGGGAATTGCAAGACTAGATTATAATTTTGAACCTTGTTAAAAACGGGACTGTTCAAAAATGCAATCTTATTTTTTATTCTATAAATAGTTTTGTAAATTAATGATCCCCAACAATAGGTCTTATAATTTCTTATTCTTCAAATACTTTAGTTGATTAACAAATTATAAGATCATTAGTCAGAGAAAGTTAAAATAAAAGACCTCCAATCCACATAACTCCATATTTTTTTAGTATTTGGAGTGAGAGATAACATTTTCTGAAATTAAAAATCACGAGGATTTAAAGGATGTGAAAATATTTCTTTCATGTAACACGAGAATATTTAATAAACAATAAAAATAAATCCATGACAAAATCAATGTAGACCTTACTCATTCAGATGGTATCATATCTCCAACGTAATTTCGTAATTAAAATTCTAAATAACGTTTCATTTGACATAGAAATCACAAAAGGGAGGTTGTTCTGTCAAATGTACATTTTTACATTATGATATTTCAAATTTCTTCAATTGCTCACAAAATTATTTCCTCGTCGTTCATTTGAACGTCATCAGCTAGACAAGAATATAAGTAACAAAGAAACTTGAATTTACTAATAGTATAAAATAAACGGAAAAATATCTGAACAAAAAAAAGATTTTTTTTAAAGTATACCTATATTTACATATATCTATACAATTCTGGTTTTACCAATTATTTGTAACCAATTATTACATATTTTAACATCTGAATTTAATCATATAATTTTAACGTCAATCTCTTAATTTAGGTTTCATAAGGAACTGTTTCTGATAATAATAATAATAATAATTTCAAATTGAAAGGCAATTGGGTTAAAATAAAACATAACTTAAGTCAATACAGATAAAAAAAATTCAAATAACAGGGAAAAGAATTTATTTCAATAAATGCCTCCAACTACTGTAGGAGTGGATCACTTGGAATTTTTAAACATTTGCTTCCACCTCGTATTAATCTATGTTATTATTTACAAATTTTGTTTTGTTCAGTTTGATTTATTATTATCTTCTGGTATGGACGCATTGATATGTCCCCTGGTGTTTCTTCTGGCCATTTTGAATTGTGGGGTGGTTAAGATGATGTTAATTGATCTAAAAGTTTGATGGCAAAGTAATAACATATTGTCCACGAACCATAGGTAAAAGAATGTAACCACCCCATATCATTGTTATTAACTATAAAAAAGTGGAATATGAAAATCTTCAAAAACACAATTTTTATTTGAGCATTAGATATAAAGCAAATGTCGTTGAAAATTCAGATACACCTGACAGACAAGTGTAACTGAGTTGCAGACTCATTATCTGCGTACTCATTAACTCACTGAAATTCCATAAATACCCTATTTTTAAAGGACAACGTCTCTAGGTACAGCTGTACAGCTCTCTTCCCTACTACAACTAGTAACAGGCTTATAACGTTTAAAAGTTCCTAATATGTAGAAAATGGAAATTAAAATAAACTTAATATGAAATATAATAGCATAAACTGTAATTGGAAATAAACTTAAAATTTTTCTAACTTAATTATTAAAATTAAAAGTCAATTTTTAAATATGATACAATGAATTGTATGTGGCTAAACTTGGTAAACTGGGTAACAGTCGAGGCACACAGCCATTATCAGGAAGTTTCCTTTTCGCTAAAATATGAAATGGTTACCTGTTAATTAATGACAATTTATGGAAAGAATGATCAAGTTATTCGACTACACTTTCAATAATTAGGAAAAAAAAGTTGTATTTTTCTGAAAAGATGAAAATAAATGTACAATGTCTATTCCACTAATGCTTTCAAATACCAAACTTATAATCTGGATAAGAATTCCAAATGTAAGCATCCATCAGGTTTTTGATTATGTCTTTTCAGTGGAGCAGCTTTGATACATGAAATTCATATCAAAGAGTGTATCATAATAATAAATTAAACAATGCAGTTGCAAAATTAAATACAAAGTATTCAGTAATTTTAACAGATGCGTGAATTCAAACCACTCCAAAATTAATCTTGTATAGGATATATTACCTCCCTTGTCACAATTGTTTACTTGGACTGTATTTTCATACTTAACATGTGGTTCTTTATGAGTTCTGGTGACAAAATTGACCAATGCATTTAGACTCATGAGTAATATTAAACATCAAATGGTCATCAGAAAGATAGGAACATAGTATTACGTAATAAATATCAAGTAAATGTAGCAATTTGGTAATAAAAGAGTTTTGGTCTTATCGATGCGGTGTAATGAGTTCTCCATGTACAACATCAGTTCATATATATATATATATATATATATATATACAAGGTTCCCACGGTCCTGGAAAGTCCTGAAAAGTCCTTGAATTTTTTTTAAATAAAATTTGGTCCTTGAAAGTCCTTGGAAAAAGGATAAGGTCCTTGGAAGTCCTTGAATTTTCAAGTGACCACCGATAATCTCTGTTTTGTTTTTTATGTCTTAAAGTAAAGGGATGAGATTCTTCTGCTTTTTTTTTCCCGCGAATTTTAATTTTTTCTTCCACTGCCATTTTTACTTTTCTTTCCGAAAATTCTGCCAAAGAAAAGAAATCTTCCGTTTTCCAAAGAAAATTCTCGAAAAATATGCTCGTCTCCGCAGCATAACTCTTACTGGCGAGGACACCAATTGTTTAATCCTCATTGCCAGAAAATGCATAGAATTCTCAAATCATCGCCGGAAAACGCATAGGATTCCCAAATCATCGCCGGAAAACGCATGGAATTATCAAATCGCCTGACTTCGGAAGGGGGAATATTTTTCTATTTCGGGCGCTAATGTCGAGAATTACGTTGTTGCACGATGATCATTTTCTCCGGATGTTACACAGATATAATTGTCACTGATGTTAGTGCAAAGATTTGCATGTGTCAGACATGGTACAGTTAATCTAAACGCGGATTTCAGCTTTATTTTTTTTCTTCTAAAATTTTGACAATTCCTGAGATCGATACAGATCTGCATTACAATTTTATTGGGCTTCTTGCAAGTTTGACAACCTCGGAACTTGCGTACGTTCAGAACTCCCAAACCTCTGACCACTTTTCCAGCAGATTGCCTGCCTCTATCGGTATTTACTTTGGTATGTGATGGCCATTTTGCTGAGGTATAGTGATGAACTGTCCGTTATATCTGCGATTATGGAGGCGCTGTCACAAAGAATTACGTTCTAGCATGATGATCATGTTCGTCAGGTGTTACGCCGATATAATAGCCACTGATGCTGTTGCAAATATTCGCACCTGTCAGACATGGTATAGTTCGGCTGAAACGTTTATTTGTACTCTTTTCTTAATGAAATTTCGATCATTCCTAAGATTGATACAAATCTTCATTGCAATTTTATTGGATTTGCTTGCAAGTCTCACAATGGCGGAATCTACGTACGTTCCAGACTTCCCAAAACTTCTTATGTCATGACCACTTTTACTGAAAATTTCCAATCTCTATCGGCATTATTTAGTTTGGCGCATAGTGATTATTTTCGCTGAGAATTACGATGAGGTAAGGACTGCTATTACTGAGATTTGCGAAAGAAATCGCTGAGACTTAATTTGTTGTGATGTTCATTTTTGGCGAATATCACGCCTATATAATAGCCACTATTCCGAAAGTTTGCACCTTTATAATTGTCGCTATCGCAGAAATTTATGTAATTGTGATTGTAAATTTCGTAGAATGTTACACCGATATAATCGCCTCTATTGCAGAGATTGGGTGCTAACCCTGATGTTTACGTTGGTGTGATGGTCAGTTTGCCGATTGTTGCTTTAGTATGATTGCCGAATTTTGCGCCGCTATGGTGGCCGCTATCGCCGATATTTAAGTTGAAGTAGTGGTAATTTTCACCTAGGTTTAAGCCGTTATAAAGCAGCTATTGCCGAGATTTGTAACACTGTTTCCGCTGATGTGATAGCCGCTATGTCCGTGATTACTGTGGGTGATGATTGGGGATGGGTCCTTGAAATCTTTTTGGGATGAGCCTTGAAATTCATGATGTATGCTTTTTTTTAGCTACTAATTTTTATGAATAGGTTACTAAATATAATTCTTTTCATGCTTTTTTTGGGTGAATGTTACATCTCGGTGATGAACAGGTCGTAAATATATTTTAAAGCCTAATTTTAGATTTCTGATGGCCTTCAGAATGTGTTAAACTTATTTCTTAATTAAACTTTTAATGTAAATAATTTAATAGTTTAATATCCTTTACTTTTTTATTAATTACTGAATAAAAAATAATGAAACTGAATTATCATTGATCAATTTTTTCGTCATGTAGCATTTTTTTGATGATTTACTTCTTGAAACGTGTTTCACGTATAAAGTATGGTGCAATTTTTTTTCTCGCATATGATTTCAGTCTTTTGGGTTTTCACCCACTCACATCCCTGAAAGTATGTAATTTTATGGTCCTTGAACTTTCCTAAAAGGTCCTTGAATTTTCTTAAAAAGGTCCTTGAAAGTGCTTGAATTTATATATATATATATATATATATATATATATATATATATATATATATATATATATATATATATATATATATATATATATATATATATATATATATATATATATATATATATATATATATATATATATATATATATATATATATATATATATATATATATATATATATATATATATATATATATATATATATATATATATAATATATATATATATATATATATATATATATATATTTTTTTTTTTTTTTTATCATAGCAGCGAAGCCGATGCTATAAATTTTCTTTACCTGCTCTGTTCAAAAGTCTGAGTTTGAATTTCTTCTGATAATATCTAAGGTATTCTGGTATATAAAGTAATTAAGAAAGCGTCCAATATCACAAGACCAACTTCATGCCATGAGCTACAAAAGAGCTTACAGGTATAGATTTAGAAAGGTTAAACAGATCACCATTAGATAAGGAATAGAAAACATTGTTATTAGTGTTTATACAAACAAAGTTAAAATAATGTTACAGTGTAAAATATGTTGAATTTGTAAATAACTAGAATGATCAAATTTTTAAGTACTTTGAGGAGTTATCCTAGCTTCAAAAACATTTTATTTATTTAGGGAACTAAGTACACATGCATTAAAATTTAAATGAAATTATTAACGCACCGAATGCCGGAATTTGATCTCGGAACCGTCTCCAAACTTTGTGTTTTATCCATTCGATTACCAGAAGAAATTAAATTTTTCGTATGGGGTATAAAAAAAATAAAAAAAAAAAAATAATAAAAAAATCCGATAAATTCAGACTGATACCATTTTAATAACGAAAGGCGTTCGTAAATTACTTTGCGTAATCTGAAAAACGAGTATGATGTTCTAGCTTTGAATTGTATCGATTGCTATATTAGTAATAACTGTAAGTAAGCTTTTGTAAACTTTCGGAAAACGCTTAAAGAAAATTTCGAATTTAAGGTGTTTCTGAACAATGAATGTGTTCACAAGAATTCAGTTGATTCAAGTAATGGCTGTGAAACTGTGAACATATAATTAACGTACACAAACAAAAGCTGTCTTTCTTAAAATTTATTATTTTATACCTGCAAAATAAAAGGATTATTTCGAAGAGGCATACAATGTTTATGTAGGAGGAAAGTGTAGATTCCACTTTTACATAGACATCTCATTGGGCACAAAAACGGACTTATATGTGAATTATCAATGTCTTGTTAGGGTCAAAAATCGTTTTTGTTATACTTTTTCCAGCATTTGTAGTAAAAATTTTAATAAAAATTGATTGCATACATTTGTTTTAATTTAATTTAAAATTAAAAATATTGTCATATTTTTTTTTCAAAAGTAGTGTTTTGTGTAATCATATGGTGTGAATTCATTTAATTGCAAGCAATTGTTCTTATAATTTTCTAGCAAAGTATTAGTTTTTTTCCACAATGTTTGTAACCAGGCAACTTGCGTTTTGTTATATATCCTTAAAAATTGCATTACCTTGAGCTACATTGGCCACCGTACTCTCTCGATGTGATTTCGATGGAGCGTGTATAGAAAGTTTCTGAAAGGTATATTGTTGCTTTGAATATCTTAAACTTTTGTAGGGTGGAGGGACAAATGGATTCAACTATGTAATTTTACATTTGTCCTCCGAAGATATTAAGGTGTTCTACATAAATCAAAACAAATGTTTTATATACTATTATCATCTATTAGAATATTAAAACTTAATTTTACAATTGTATGATTTTCTTTCTTATTCTTTAATATATAAATAAACAAAAGATGCATCGTTATCATGGGTATTGACTTTAAAATTAGTAAACTTTGTATCCAACATTTTTCAGTGGATACTTTTTGAAAGTGATATTATTTTCTTTACTTAAAATTTCATTTACCTTTATCAAACTATGCCTGAATTTTCTCATATTCATCAATACTTTTGTGATTTATCTTCAACTGCACATTTTGAATTGATTGATGTAAAACTTTCATTCTCTTTACAGCATCTATCTACTTGATAATTGAATATGTATGAAAAGTTGAAAAGGCTTTATGTGTGAGAGTTATTAGTCAATCAGTCCTAAATATGCATAACTTGAGATGGAATACATTTCATTTGCATTAGAATTTCAGTATAGGGAATCAGTCGAAATAATTTTAACATCAATACTTATACAAGAGATCGAAATCTAAGTCTAATATTATAATTGCATGCTCAATATGTTTTCAGAACAAAATAAATCTTTGTATTTTTGCTTTTCCTGTTTTCCTATAATAATATTTTCAAATGAAGTTGTACAAATTCGTGTCACTTTAGCCCAAAATTGAAAGCTTTAATGCTTTCAAGTTTAAAGAAACGTTTTATGTAAACATTTTATCCTTAACATTTTTAATTTAAACATTTTACCTTAATTGTTTGTATTTAAACATTTTATCCTAATTGTTTGAATTTAAATATTTTATCATAATTGTTTTAATTGAAACATTTTGTTCCAATTTTTTTTTTTTTTTTTTTTTTTTTTTTAATTGTGTTAATTGTTTTAACTCAAACATTTTATTCTAAATTGCTTTAATTTAAAAATTTTATCCTAATGTTTTAATTTAAACATTTATGCTAATTGTTTTAATTTAAGCATTTTATCCACGTTGTTTTTTGACCTTTTACTTTTTCACCACTATCGTTTTTAAAATAATATGTTTAAATTTTAATTTAATATTGGAAATGTTGTACCGAATGCCAACCTAGCAATAAAAAAAGTTTCAATTGGGGCAAATAATTCCCACTTTATGCATAGTCATTCACTGGATGACAGTGGGAGCAAATTTGATTTAACTACATATCAGAATGAAGGAAAGTAGTTTAAATGATATATTTTTGTGGTTTTAGATTTCGTATAGTGTACACCTAAATATTTTATTGGAATAACTTCTTTAACTGCATTATTTTGACTTTGCCGCTACTTAATTAGTTAAACCTATGTAATACTTACTGAAAGTTGTATTGTTGTTGCTCTTAGATCTCATTATCACTGAACCATTGTTGCCAATTAGGAAGTGGTGGAGAGGGTATCAACATTCAATGAGTTCTTTTTCTATGATGGCCAGCATTCAAGTAAGATCATGTACAAATGAACTCATAAAAATTAGTGGTTATAAATAATTCGTTGTCAGCTAGAAATGTGACACTTTAAGAGTTTACATGAAAGCAAATTGCACCAACTGAACGATTAGAAAAAATTTTAGACCAAAAAGAAAACAATCCTATTAATTGTTGAATAGCTGTCGTATAATTGTTGTTCTTGCAAAGCCATTTATGAAAATGGGAACTGTTTTTTAATTATTCATTATTTTTAGAGCTAATTTCTTTATGGTTTTAATAATTTAGTACAGAATTATATAAAGATCTGTTGATTTCTACAGACTGATATAAACAGCACAAAGCACATGATGGTCACCCTGTATATTTCTTGTTGACGCATTGTGAAATACGAATTCCTTTGAAGAGATCTATTATTTTGAAAAGCACCATTTTATTTGGAAAATGATATCTCTTTATAAAATCAGCCACAAATATTTATTAACTCCAGTCATTTTTAAACTTCCTATTAAAAACGTGGCTTATTTTCTAAATGATATGAATGAAGGAATGCTAATTAGGAAATACTAATTTAATAAATAAGATCGCTGACATTCCTCACTTAATTTGATGTATCTTCCCTGTTGTGTGACACAATTTCTTCCTTCCATACATTTTTGGACCAAAATTGAAAAGTAAACTACAACAATATTTTTGCTTCTTCGAAATTTCAGGTAAGCAACATTTTTAAGAGATAATATTCGGATACAACTAAGAGTTTGATTATGTTAACTCCGTCAACAAACGTCCAACTAGTTTATAAAGAAATAACCTATGAATCTTTGTTTCTATAGCAATTATATTTATCGTACCTAACTTAAAAATTTTCAATATTTTACAAATGTACATAAATACTTTAAGATATTGCAGATACATGTATTTTTAAGGTTGAAGACCTAGGGATTTTCTTTATAAATTCCATAACTCCACTTTTAAATTACCTATTTAATTTTTTTTAAATTCTTATATCCCTGAATTAGTACAAACCAGATCTAAAGATTGGCGTTATATTGAAATAAAAAGCATCGTTTAAATAGCTGTCATAAAATCAAAAATTTGGCGTATGGAGGGATCTTCTACAAAATACTTATTATAGAAGATACTTTTAATGAAAAATTTATAAAATTTCATGCGTAGATGACACTGATTTCAATAGGGATACGGACTCGGAAATGATATCCACAGATTTTTGTCAACTTGATTTAATTTAACTTTTGTGCTATACAGCAAAGCGCCATCTATCCATGGAATTTTGAAGTAACTTTTTGTATTTTTTCAAAAATAATAATTCACGTTTTAAACTCTGTTTTGTTGATTTCGTATGAAAATTGAAAACGTGTGAAACTTTTTTCGACTTAAAATGCCTTTAACGCGATTATATACAATAATTATGGTTTTAATCCGTGAACTCGCAAACAACTTGCCTCACGTTTCTAATAATGATTATCGAATCAACAGAATACTATATCAGGGGAGGAAATGCACAAAGTGATTCTGACATCTCATCAGTGGATAGCCTTAAATTTCAGAAGAAACGACTACCATAGGGACTTTTGTAAGGGAACTATGGTGATATGATTTCTCGCGCTTGGTAGGCCGAGAATTAATGCCATATAAACTGTATGATCTGGCATTAATTCTATTACAGTGAATCAATTTCTGCAAGCAGCGTTTGGGATACAAACCACCAAAAGAATGGTGTCCCAATTGGGTATGGGTATCGTAGCACTGAGCCACCTGTTCGGGCAATTATTCTGAGAAGCATGAACGCAAAAGAAGTTATACAAAACTAGAACAAAATTTACTTACCTACATAGGATCCCACAAATGAACTTTTATTTGCTGTAAGAATTTCCCCCGGCATTTTCGAATAATTTCCTTATTATCCGGGATACTTTCCACACAATTTTACCTCAGCAAAGTACGTGCCCAAACAAACACACTGTGTCCAGAGAAACGCTAAATCATATCTAGGGCATGCATTCCAAACACAGAGTTATGCAACTTGTAAAACTCGATGTAAATCTTTCAGTTTTTGGATCGTCTCTGCTGACCAAGATTAAAAACACTTGAGCCGTTTTTCCGAAAGGACCCGTTTGCGCTCTTCAAAAAGATCCAATTCTAAATAAACAAGACCCCAGAACTTGAGACGTGGTCAATAAATGAATCCTTGTTCAAGAAGGCGTCAGGCTGCTCATTTTTTTATCAAGATAATTTTTTTTTATTATTATAATCGATTTTTTTTTTATCAGAATCGATAATTTGTCGATGACAAATTGGGGGACAAGTTACAGAAAAAAACATTTGCTGGTCATGGGACAGAGATTTGATATAGTTGATGGGTTTCTGTGATTAGTAAAGCCGATTTTAAAACAGGATCTTGGGATCATATGCTAAGATCACCGGTCGTCCTGACATGACTCTTCTCGTTTAATACTTAAAAAATATTTTTGGAAGTAGGAAATTGATGACAGTTGAAGAGCAATGAAAATTTAAAGTTCACACGAAGTGGAAGCTGAATTTTGTAAATATTTAACAGAATAATAATAAATAAAAAACTAAAAAAAAAAATCTCTAACGTTACATATAGTACAATTAGTTTCGGCTTCTCATTATAAAATTCATTGAAAGTCTAAAAGTATGCATTGAGAATCACTCTAAAGTAGAAATTATACATATAAAAGAAAAGTAATTTCGTGAAAACGCCGCTAGTTGAACATTGCTATTCGGAAGCTATACATTCATAAGTCTTAAAAATCTAACTCAGAAATACATTTTATTCAAATAAATGTTCGTATCTCAATTAAAAGTAACCTCAAAATACATACACTAACTAAATCAAATAATGGGGAATGTAACAAGGTTTGGTCGCAATTAGATCTGTTTATCAAACGCTCTTTGTATTTATACTAAAAAAAAAAAAAAAAAAATTGAGGGTGCCGTAAAGAAGGTTTTCAAATTCAAATAAATTAAGCAATATGTTTTCAGGAACCCACTTTATATGCATTTTGAATGATTTCGGTGAAGGAAACTCCCATTAAATTTCGAATGAGGAAATATTTATCAGTTCTTTTTCTTCTCACGTATTTAAAAGGTTGGTAATCTATGCCAAACAGCAATTAGAATTCGAGGTGGATGCAATATTCCAAAATAATAATAATAATTATAATAAATAATAAAAAAGTTCTAAAAATTGAAGGGAAAATGAAAGTTTGACCATAATTTTCTCGTTGACTAACGAAAATGTCTTGTGGTCACAACACGGTTAGTTTTCCATCCAGTTCTACATATAACGCAGTGAAAAGTGCTAGTAAGCGCATCTAAAATAAAGTACATATGATTTTAATATTAAATTACGAACGACTATCAATATATGATGATGTTAAACTTTGAATTTGTTTTGAGAAAACATTAGATACTCTGCGGAATAACCACCTTTCACTTATTCCCAAAATTACCACTCTAAATTTTCTGAGAAATCCAAAATAAAGGACTTTTAGAGTCCATGGACAAAAGGTGAGTGTACTATCAACTAACTGAAAAACAAATAAACACGTCGAGCCTTCACGTTATTTCGATGAATGATGTGCATGTGAAAGGGTACATAACAATCGGCAAGTGTGTTCTTGCTTGCATATAACTGGATTTATTTTCATTAGGATAAACAGGGCAGTGAACGACTGAACGAATTAACCAAAACAATTTTCACACTCCTAGAAATGGCCCTGTTTTTCTGTTTTCCCCATCAGAAGCGTCTTCATGAGTGCTATTTAAAGTCACCGAGAGATTAATGTTTTGATCGAGTAGACACAGCCGGTTTTCGTTAAATATTCCGCTCTAGCTTGTCACATAAAAATGCATGCCGAAGGCACGCGGGGAGCAAAGGGAAGGATATTATTATGTAAGACGGTGTCGCGAATCGGATGACGGCCGGGTGTTTGTAAATAAATCCAAGGTCGAGAGCTCCATGCTTTGTAACGTTGTTGCTGTAACTCACTGACTTATATTGATGTAAAACTTCTCGTATGTGGATCATTCTACTGTAATAAATGTAATGATACTCGAGGAGAGTTGAAATACGTATCTGAGATTTTAATTACTTGTAAACACCAAATATGTTATTTAAAATGTAATATGCAGTTTGGCGAAATTGGAAACGCCTACTTTAGAGGTCAGCAATGTATCGATACGAAGATATTTTTAAAAAAAATATCGATAAAAGTGACCGATATATCGATATTTTAAAAACATTTTTAGTTTTTTGATTATCGTTTTACAGTTCCATGTGTTTTTTCGATTTTCTTTATTCCCTTTTCAAAAACTTCAGAACTAAAGTTTGGACTTGGCTGGGAGGCATTTGAAAGTGGCACCCTAAACAAAAAGTAAAGTCTTGGGTATGGTGACTTCACCAAGTAACAAATTGAGCCGACCAAAGTATAACTACATTAATGTATAGTTATTGTTTCAAATTATATAAAACTCCGAGGAATACCAGAAACAGGGGGATTCATTTGAAAATAAAACATAATGTAATGAAAACTAAGATTATATATTAGTATTAAGCTATTGTGTTTGGGTTTGTATTGCATTCAGGTCTTTTTTAATTTTTATTCGAGAATAAATTCAAACCTGATCAAAGGATGATTGGCTTAATTTTCTGTGTTATGGTTTTTCATAAAATTACTATGCATTTTGTTAGAAGTAGGAAGTTGTACTGCTTGCTCTCCTAAAATTTTCCCTACCTAAACATAACCACTTTCTTAGTTTCAATTATGTCAATGCCTCAGACAGAAAGGAGAGCAAATTCTAAGTGGAACTGATTTGGCCTCATGGGCTGCGAAATTCTAAATCCTTCTCTGCCCTGGGCTAGCCTAGGTGCAAGTTATGATTATTTTGCAGTTCATATTGCATACTTTCCAAAAATATGAATTTAATTTGAATAAAAATAAGCAGACTTCCTTTAAAACATAAGATGAATGGCAGACTAGTACATGGAGCAGACATTGTACCACTGTACCCATCCCTCGATTTTTTTCAAAAAGAAACTATTATTTTACCAACATTCAACATTTTGCATAAACTTCATAATCATGTTTTATATTTTGCATGTTATATTTGCAAGTAGTAACTCAGCTATAGTAAAAGTCACGATTCAAATAGAATGACTCCTTTACATTTTTTTAGATGTATATTCATCCCTTTGTTAGTTTTTTAATTATTTACAAATATTATGCTAATTATTCAGCGTTACCATTAAAAGCTATTGGGAAAAGTCTAAATTTTTGTTAAAATCACTGCAACAATTAAACAAAAATATAACTTTTTTTTGTAATAGATCTCCTTCATTTGGAAGTAGGGGTGTGAACCATCGCACAACTTTCATTTACACTATAAAATTGGTCATTGCATTAAAATTTGATATAACCGTTATTTATCGTTTTCATATTTTCACTCATTTAAAAAAAAGGCCAGTTTGACGATATTTTTGACAGTAGTTTTTACATACAAAAAATACTGCCAAAATGGCGAAATTGGCGATGTTATTCGATAGACCTTACATTGTGCATGAAACAGAAAAAAAATGTATCGTTGATGGGCGAAGTTCAAGGGCAGAGAGCTCCTGTGTTAAAGGCACTAATTTTCAACTTTTTACACTTTTACACATTTCGACGGGCATTTCGGAGGCGGGGGCGATTAGAACACCTTAAGACGCATTAGCACAGAGATTTTAATCAAAATCGTTAGAGCCGTTTTTTAGTAACTGCTGAAAAACCTGATTTTTTCATGATTTCAACCTTGTGCGCATGCGCGATTTTGACGCAAAACTTGATGGTAAGTCCCATGGCCACCACTAACCCGCACACCAAATTTGAGCATCGTAGGTCAATTTTTTCTGGAGTTATACTGACCAATTACACACACACAGACATTTTGTCTGGACCACTTTTTTGAAATCAGAATGTTCCTAAACGTAAAGAAATGCAAAAAAAAAAAAAAAAAAAAAAAAATCTTGCAAAAAGTAATCATGAAAAGTGGAAATTTGGTCCAAAGAACTTTGTTTCTGGCAAAACTGAAAATCAAATAAAAAAAAATCATGAAATAAGTAGGGTATCTAGGTTTCGATATTTTATCGATATTTTTTTCTATGCAACGATACAGTATCGATATTTATTTTCATCGATTTTTCCAATTTTCCGACTTCCAGCCTACTTTATAATTCTTGTGAAGGGACTGGAGGGACAAAAGAATATTTAAAAAATGCATTTTTAAAGTTTTTAATAAATATAAAACAATTTGGAATCCCCCGGGTGGGACACTAAATTGTTAAAAGCGATTATAAATTTTGACACTGTAAATTGTGCAATAAACTTACATTGTTCAGTAATCACCCAAAAATAGACTTAACGGTATAGGAAATGGAAGAGGTATAAAAAACAGAAATTCATATAAAAGTGGAAAAAAAAACAAGTGTTTAAATACTAACAAAACCTATGAAAGACTGATAAAATTCATTTGAGTGACTTTATCTAAGAATAGTGAAATAGAACGATTCACGAAAACTATTCGTAAATATTTGTTTGGGGAAAATGTGAGATGGTCTTGGGATTTATTTACTTTCTCGTAATAATTATGACGTTGATTATTTATTCAACAAACTGTTGAAATTCATTTATATTTAGCTTTATTTTAATTTTATGGTATATTATGTAAGATGTGTGTTCCTATCTACCTGAGTATCTTAAGACTTCGTCCACCCTTTTTCTTCTTCTCTTGCTTTCAGAAAAAAACATCTTTTTTAACAACATGTTGTTTTAAACATGTTTTTAAAATTCATATTATCTTTTGAGTTAAAAACTGAAAAGTATGGCCACAAAATAAAAGTAAATTTTGTTATGAAATCAAAGTAAAATAAATGATTTAATAAAACTTGGAAAGATCAATATCGTTTTTATTACACGTATATATGTACCCTCTCAGTGTTTCTGGTCTGATATTGTCGAATACGTTAATTAGTATTTGTGATATGCCAACGCTTTAGTTTTAAATTTATATTTCATCAGTTAATCTTATATTTTACTAGGATGCTTCGTCTCCTGCTCGCTAACACTCGCCAAACCCCAAGGATTACTTTGTAATCACTTTTAACTTGCTTCGCGAACTAGGGAATTCTTCTCACTAACTCTCAACAATTCCTAACATCCTTGAATAAATGTTACATGCCTGCACCTTTAATTGTTAAAAAGACACTATCATCAGATGAGTGGTAGAGAAGAGGAGCCAGAGTGGAATGTAAACATAAAAATTCAACCGAAAAGAAATGCTGAATTCGCTGCTTAGAAGCATAACGTTAGCTTTGTATGAGAGTTTACTCAGGATCAGTCCTCCTAGCGGTCTCCAATCTTTTTTTAATATAAGAAGACACAAGCACGACAGTGACCTGATAGTCTCGTTGATTGTTAGGCTGTCTATTGGTAGTTTTTAGGGTTTTCTCCCATTGAAGATACTAATATAGGGTAGTTTACACTAAGAAGATCTCTTAGTAGGTGCTACCCCCTCGAGATATAGATTACTATTAATCGTTTAGATCTTGATTTAACGATATTTAGTTTTAGTACAACTCTTGTGTAGCTTTTACGCCACAAAATTCCCTCTACCATAATAATCGAAAATAACAAAGAAATGTATTTGGACCTAATATATAATTTCAGTCACGTTAGCATAACCAAATGAATATTATAATGCATGCATGAAGTGAAAACAACCTATTTAAAGCAAAACCTCATTAGATTTGTATCCTTGCAAAAAAACACTAAAGTTGCTTTTTGTAAATATAAAAAAATCATTTACTGAAAATAATTTTATATCAACATTCTCATTGAATGCATATATAAATCATTAACTATGGTCCGATATATTTAACTTTGTTATGTTTCATTATTTGTCAGACATTTTCAATGGCTGAATATGCGCTTTCTTTTAGATATTTATGAATAGTTAAGTACTTATTTACAATTATTATAACACGCCCCACTCTAAAAAAAAAAAAAAAAAAAAAAAAAAAAAAAAAAAAAAACATAATCCCAGTTGCAAATGGCTATCCTGGTAGCTTATGTACAATGTTTGTTAAGTAAAATATCCGATTTTAGTCACATTCAATTTTCGCTAATTACATTATTAACTCAAAAATTAAAAATATATACTTCATTTAAGGTTAATCCTTGAAGTTCAGGATACTGTAGTGCACCTGATGGCTGTGTGGTTATTGCCACCTCGAATGTCAAAAGTGCGGCGTTTGAATACTCGGTTAAGGTATGGATATTATTTGTGATTCGGAATCCACGTTAAGCTGTAGGCCCCGGCATTGTTAGCCTTTATTGTGCAAAAAATATGTCGGTGAGAAAAACAAATCAATCAGTCCAGTACACTTTGAAATCATTTACTAAGCCAAGTTCAAAATCCTAAAAATTTCACGAGAAAATTATTGTTATTTAAAATTGAATTATCAAAAATACCGAAGGATAAAAAATTGCTGTATGTTAATAATTTTTCACATTGTAGTATCCTGTATAATTTAAAAAAAAGGCATTCGGTTCGTTGAAAAAGAGCTATTTTAATTTCATTAAAAGAAGAAAAAAAAAAAAAAAAAAAAAAAAAAAAACACTATATGTTCTTTCAGTGTTAAGATAGACATCAAAAAGTTAAATAACTTTGGAAAAACATACGACAAATATTTTGAAAGAATACACATCAAATGCACAACAGATTTCTCAGTGATAATACGTTTAAGTGATAAGTGATCTGTTAGTTGCAAAAGTGTCCCATCCCCTCAAAACAGATACAAATTGGTCGAATTATGAAAGGGGAAGTCAGAGTGGACCAATTAGGATGGAAGCTCTGTCCTTGGACTTCTCGATGGAATGTCGATTAATATTTTCGATGCACTAAAGGAAAATCTTATTTGATAAACAAGAATGGGTGACAGGGCTGTCATGCGCGTATTTAAGCAAGAAAACGCCGTCTGACGCTGATGAAAGATAAGATATGGGAGAAAATGGTTACGCTAAATTAAATAACAATTAAGTAAGTGGACATTTTTGGGATTCGTTAGAGAGATTTAGTGGCGATTTGAAATTTCGAAGCATTGTCTTAACAGAACATTTGCCCCCCATTTTAACAATGCGTATGCATTGTGCTCTTTAGTGACATATCATAAGTTATCTTTGCAAAATGATATCTTCTTTGACTATCGTTATCTTAGTAAAAACTTAACCAATGTTATTCAAATTCAAACATTAAATGAAATAGGATTTATAATTAACAATTGCACTCATTTTTTTAACTTCATTCGTAATTTGATTTCTCACAGTATTACTGTAGTAATCTCCTTTAATAAAGATTTGCTTTGGTTCATGAAAATGTGTAAAAAATATTCTATATAATTTTATAAATAATTTTTCTTAAAGTCCTTCGAAAAACTACTGAGGTATAATTAAGAAGTACAAAGGAGGAAACTGCAAGGCGATATCTTGTTCCATAAAATGTAAAGATAATGTCGTAACTCTTTGAATGTCAATACAAAGTGTCAGCTCATGTTAGAAACTTAACTTTTCATCGACCGCTTTTGACGTGACAAGCACCGGGGATTTTGTCAACCTCACTTCTCCGACTTGTTGTATGCCAAATGTATGGGTTTTTTTTCCCATAAACTTTTATATTCTTTTTCTTTTAACTTTCCTTATAATGGTGCAGTTGTATAAATGAGCTAAATTATGTGCTCATTGTAATTTTGAATGAGGCCCGTCAAGTTCATTGCAGGTTGCACCCATAGGATCGGGTCGGAGAAAATAGTGGTAAAATTCAGCACTTTTTAAAAAACATCTTGAAATCAAACTATTAAATTTGTTTGTATTAAAATGTTGATGCATATCTCTCTATATATAAGGCAAAGCCCTCACTCACTCATCACTAATTCTCCCACTTCCCACATAGTCACAACTCTGAAAATCGGCACAAATATCAACAATGGTAAAAATAGAAAAAGTAAACTATTCCGATCTCAATTAACCCACTTTAAGGGGTCTAAAAGGGGTTAAACGTTCCAAACGGGGGACATTCGAAAATCCTACTTCCCACATAGTCACAATTCTGAAAATCGGCACAAATATCAACAATGGTAAAAATAGAAAAAGTAAACTATTCCGATCTCGATTAACCGACTTTAAGGGGTCGAAAAGTGGTTAAACGTTCCAAACGAAGGACATTCGAAAATAATACTTCCCACATAGTCACAACTCTGAAAATCGGCACAAATATCAACAATTTAAAAAATAGAAAAAGTAAACTATTCCGATCTCGATTAACCCACTTTAAGGGGTCGAAAAGGGGTTAAACGTTCCAAACGAGGGACATTCGAATATCCTACTTCCCATTTGGTCACAACTCTAAAAATTGGTACAAATATTAACAATAGTAAACATAGAAAAAGTAAGCTATTCCGATCTCGATTAACCCACTTTAAGGGCTCGAAAAGGGGTTAAACGTTCCAAACGAGGGATATTCGAATGTCCTACTTCTCATTTCGTCACAACTCTAAAAATTGGTGAGAATATCAATAAAGACAAACGAAGAAAAAGTAAGTTATTCCGATCTCGATTAACCCACTTTAAGGGGTGGAACAGGGGTTAAACGTTCCAAACGAGGGATATTCGAATGTCCTACTTCCCCTTTCGTCACAACTCTGAAATCTGGTGCAAGTATCAACAAAAACAAATGTATAAAATGTAAGCTATTCCGATGTCTATTTACCCACTCTAAGAGGTCAAAAAGAGGTTAAACGTTCCAAACGAGGGATATTCGAATGTACCACTTCCCATATGGTCACAACTCTAAAAATTGGTACAAATGTCAACAATGGTAAACATAGAAAAAGTAAGCTATTCCGATCTCGATTAACCCACTTTAAGAGGTCAAACAGGGGTTAAACGTTCCAAACGAGCGATATATTCGAATGTCCTACTTCTCATATTTTCACAATTCTGAAAACTGGTATGAATATCAATAAAGACAAACGCAGAAAAAGTAAACTATTCCGATCTCGGGTGGATCAAGGGGTGGAAAAGGGGTTAAACGTTCCTAACGAGGAATATTCGAATGTACCACTTCCCATATGGTCACAACTCGGAAATTTGGTACAAATGTCAAAAAAGATTAAACATAGAAAAAGTAAGCTATTCTGTTCTCTATTAACCAACTTTAAGGGGTCAAAAAGGGGTTAAATGTTCCAAACGAGGGATATCCGAATGTTCCTCTTCCAATGTAGTCATTTTTCTGATATTTTTTTGCAAATGTTAAAAAAATAAGTCATTCCAATATCGATTAACGAATTTTTAAGGAATGAAAAGACGACGCAACATTGAAACTATACGAGGATTAACTTAATGTCTAATTAACTTAATTCCAATACAGCTACTACTTTGAAATTTAGAACTAAGAGCAAACATAAACACAATAAACTATTCCAGTTTACTATTCACAATTATAAATTTCGTTTAAAATGTCAACAAAGGAAAGTTCCTATTTTGATAAATCAATTTGTCGGGATCGAAATGGGAGCAAACGTCTGAAGTGTAGAATACATGAATGTCTTTTGATCGCTAAAATGCGAATGGTAAAATTTCGTAGCGCAGCACGGGTATTCAGCTAGTTATTTATATTTGATCAATATAGATTGAAAATATAGAATTATTTATACATTTTAACAAAATGTATTTTAATAGTTTCACAATTTACCATGCATATATTGATGTCATATTTTCCCCCATGGTAGAGGGAACGGGGTACTTATAAAATAAGTATATATTTAAAAACATTTTTCGTTATATAAAGTATAAAATTAAATTAATTTTATTTCATTTTTAAACATATTTTTAACAAACAATTTACAGAAATATATTATTTCTAAAAAATACTTAAATACAGAAGTAATTTCCATCTGAATATCGAATTTAGGTTCATTCAATATGGATCAAATATAAATCGACAAATATAAATAGCAAGTTATAAGAAAGTTTATCAACACGTGTTAATACCCACTATACAGTGTGCATAAACAAGTAAGGTTGAGCACATTAATGGTGTTTCCAGATCACAAAACCTGATTGGAAATTACTTGATTTAATCTTAAAATATATTTCCCTTAAAATATATTCAAGCCGAAAAAAAAAAAAAGAAAAAAAAAATCTAAATTTATGTAGAAACGATATTTTTTAATACACCCCTATTTCCCCCACTATCATCTTTTACCCCTACTTGACTCTACTCAGTGGTTAAGATATTGCACTCAAAACGGAAGGCTAATATCCCTAATCGTTCCCCGCACATTTGCTTTAATACCCAAATTAATTATTCGAAAGACATTAAAATTACTCCGCTTCGATGGATTAAAAACAAAGAAGAAAGGGGAGGGGGGGGGGAAGGAATTGAAGAAGCCACTGTAGCTTTACTATCCTATAAAAAACAGCTTCCATTCGAACGCGTCAATTCCTGGACAGATTAGTAATGCTGAAAGAGGGACCGCGGTAAGACTGATAAAGCGATGTGTTTATGTTGCCTCACTGAGAGATCCAATTAAAAATAAAGACTTCGATTGATAAACTCTAGAAGGATCATGAGTGACGGACAAGATAGGGTGCACTGGTTGGAAATCGATTCGATAACAGAGACGTACTTGACCAACTGCAGGACCTAGTTTCAGTGTCGTATTACCGATCGTGCTAACACATCGGCTTGGGAGGGACTTTCACTGTAATGTAAAAAAAGTTTATTATTAATCTCATGCTCTTGAAAAATATGCACAAACACGCGTGTATTTTTATATATATTTGCAGAATTTTTTTTAATTAACTCCTTCTAAGTAAATGTCATGTGGGTTATGATGTTATCAAGGCATGGCTTAAAATAGAGGATTTTGACCATTCTTTCTTCCACAGATGTGGTGGCATAAATCGCACTACTCAGTCCGTCAAAAAATCAAATTCGCTCGCTAGAAGGTTAATTGCTACGTAGAGCCTCATTATTAAAAAAAATAAAAATAATATTGCAGCAAAATTATAAGGTCAGAAATATACTTATATTTAAAATTTCAGAGTATATTGTAAATTGCATTGTAAAGAAATTTTACAAAATAAAAAAATAATAATTAAAAATAAATTCTGTTTGTCAAATGTCCAATTTGAAGACCAAAACTACTTATATTGAAAATTTTAGAGTTCTACTCATGCTAGAAGTAGCTTTAAAAAATAATTGAAAACACTAATTAATATTTTAACATTCTGATAGTCAAAAGTCCAATTAGAGGTCAAAAACTACTTATGTTGAATATTTCAAAGCACTGCACCTATTAGAAGTCGCTTTATAAAAAAATTGAAAATTAATTAAAACAAAAAAGTAATTAAAAAAACTAATAAAATTTTTAGCCCTCTGTTTGTCAAAAGTCCAATTCGAAGGGCAAAATTACTTTTGTTGAAAATTTCAGAGCTCTTGGACTATTGGAAGTCCCTTTGTAAAAAATGAATTTAATGAATAATTATTCGAATGTCCCACTTCCCATTTGGTCGCAACTCTGAAAATTTGTACAAATATTAACAATGGTAAAAATAGAAAAAGTAAGCTATTCCGATATCGATTAACTGACTTTAAGGGATCGAAATAGGATTAAACGTTCCAAACGAGGGATAATCGAATGTCCCACTTCCCATATCGTCACAACTCTGAAAATTGATATAAATGTCGACAAAGGCAAACATAGACAAATTAAGCTATCCCGATCTCGATTAACCATTTTTAAGGGGTCGAAAAGGGGTTAAACGTTCCAAACGAGGAATATTCGAATGTCCCACTTCCCATTAGGTTACAATTATGAAAACTGATACAAATGTCAACAAACCTAGAAAAATTAAGCTATTCCGATCTCGATTAACCCCTTATAAGGGGTGGAAAAGGGGTTAAGCGTTCCAAACGGGGGATATTCAATTGTCCCATTTCAAACATGGTCACAATTCTGAAAATTGGTTCAAATGAAAACAAAGCTAAACACAGAAAAGTTAGTTATTCCGATCCTGATTAACCCACTTTAAGGGGTGGAAAAGGGTGTTAAACGTTCCAAACGTGGGATATTCGAATGCTTCATTTCCCACATGGTCACAACCTTGAAAATTGGTGCAATTGACAACAAAGCCAAACATAGAAAAAGTTCGCTATTCCGATCACGATTAACTCTCTTTAAGGGGTGGAAAAGGGGTTAACTCTCTTTAAGGGGTGGAAAGGGGTTCCAAACGAGGGATACCCGAATGACCCACTTTCAAGGTTATCACAATTCTGATATTTGGTGCAAATGTTAAGAAGGGCAAATATAGAAAAAATTAGTTATTAGTAAAATTATTAAAAAGAACCAAAGGGGGTTAAACGTTCTACACGAGATACATTTAAATGTCACATTTCCAATATTTTCTCAATTATAAATTTTGGGAAAAATTTTAGCAAAGAAAAGTTCCTATTTTGATAATTCAAATTGTCGGGATCGAAATGCAAGCAAACGTCTGAAGTGTAGAACACATGAATGTCTTTTGATTGCTAAAATGCACATGGTAAAACTTCGTAGGGCCGCACGGGTTCAGCTAGTGTATACATATTTGTGTTATTATCAACGCCATACATTGTCAGGTCCTCGCGCTGTTTTTCAAGTATCTCTAAAAACCATGCCATTAAGCTTAAAACAAAAATTTATCATTGTTTTCCGAAAATAAATAATAATGTGAGATGCCATAATAAGAACGAGCATTCAACGAGTCATACATAAAAACAATCATATTCGTAAGTTATTTAATATTTTATCAATATTTGGTGACTGTTCAAAATATTTTGTAAAATTTTGAATTCCTTTTTAAAAGCTAAATGCTCCTTTGTCTGTAAAACCCTTAAAGTAGTGGTGATCATTGAAGGTTCACAACACAAAAAGTTTAAACCATAGGTTTAAACGGACACATTTAAATTTTGTACAGACAGCTGTCAACTGTTTCAAAAATGAAATAAGAACTTGTAATGTGATTATAAACATCAATATTTTTCAGTCAAAGTGTGAAAAATCAGCTCTATCATAATTTACACAGCAAACATCACCACGTTGTATTTTCTAACTTTAAAACATACAGCCTGTTGGTTATTATCCACTCACCCCCCAAAATAAGTCACGTTTAAATTCTCATGCATTTTGTATTTTTCATCTGGATACAGTTGACTCTTTTGGATGTAAATTAATTGGCCTAGTCATTTATCAGAAATTCCTAAATTCTTTATTTAGCAGAATAGTAAGACATGATTAAGTAGCATAAAAGCCACCGAAAATAATAGTCATTCAGCACCAAAGCACCGCATCAGGACTACTAATATTAGTTCCGAATTTAGAAGAGAACGCTTTCCTGGAAAGTGTTGTAAGAGGATCTCACCATGCATATAGAAAATGGGAGAAAAACCAGAAAACTTTCACCAGACTGAGAGATATATAACAGTAAACATGTATTTAAATTTTCAAAATTCGTCATGTTTATGACATTTATGAAACTAACGCATAGTGAATTGCCTAGTAGAAGCTGGGTGGACAAAATTAGATTCAAAGAATTGATTAATTGATGATCCTATGACAATAAAAAGATACGATCGGACACAATTCGAGGTAATCATTATTTAAAACATTCCAGAGCGATGATTCATAAGCGGTTAAACTAAAGTTATTATGTAATTTTATTTACGTACACACTTTAGTTTAAATTTTGCAATCCTTTCAATAACATCTAACAAGATTTGAAGTGAATATTACTGTTGCTGCGATGGATATTACTTTAGATGATATTTTCAACTGGATTCAAATCCAAAAAGAACTTTAAAGACCCGTCTTTCAAAACAAAAACACGTAGCTAGGTTTTTTTTTTTTTTCTTCTTTTTTTTTCTTTTTACTATTATTATTATTAGTATTATTAAAAAAAAAAAAAAAAAAAAAACAGATTTATCTTCAAAGTTCCTTTTGGTCCGGAATGCTCCAGATGATGAGGAGGCACAGAGCTGATGCATATTTAACAGTGCGTTCCAAAAGTTTATAGACAACGGTTGTTTATAATTTTATAACACCATAATAATAATAATAATATACAAAAATAATATCACACAATCACAGACTTTGTGATAAAAATTAAATTTTACTGTCCCTCAAAAGTCTATAGACAACTTTTTTTTTTTTTTTTTTTCTTTTTTTTACTTTCAGATTTTTGACTGCTTTTCCATATAAGATAAGTCACTGCTTCCAGTCACTGCATTTCCATAAGATAATTATGACAAGTTTGAGCCCAGGCTCGAACACTGCCGGGAGTCCTTTTTTCAAACGCGAGATTTATTGGAAATGGGTCTAAAAGTTATTTTTTATCACAAATAAAGAAGCAAATTTCTAACAATCAAATTTAGAAATCAAAATAGGAAAAAGTTTGTTATGTATAGCATTACCCTATGAAAATGTGTACTTGTGTAGTAATATTCGTGACAAGAATATCTTCAGCATTATTCACAATTTCAGAGTGTCATTTGCTGATCTCACAATAAATTTGTCAAGACTTCCTTTCAATTTCTTTCTCCATCTTTCAAGGAAGCTTTGTTTTTTATGCTTTTAAATAAGGGTTTGGTTTATTGGAATAAATATGCTCTGAGATACTAAGGACGGTTTAAGATCAATACAAAATGTTTTTTAAGTAAAAAGTCCTTTTAAGCAGATTATAAAATATTTTCACATAGCTATTGTGAAACAAAAGTTATAGGTTTACAACAGTCAATTTCAGGGACCTCTAAAATTATGGGCCCCCATAAAATGGGCCTTATAAAATTATGGCGTAGGCGATGATCAGGGCCTTCTTGCAATGTCCACAACTTTCATTCCACGAGCTTTCAAACGATATATTTGGAAAATTTCATTCTTAGAAAACGGCAAGTTGCGAAGCATCTCTGCAATAAGTCGAAAAAAGAAAATCAGATTCGCTTTCATCTCAGGTAACTATTGCGTCACAAGTACGTGACTTTGGAATATGCAAATTTTGACTATCAGTAATTAAAATAGCTTTCAATACCGGTTGTCTATATATTTTTGGGACATTTTTTTAAATTTTTTTAAATTTTTTTTTTATACTAAATCTATGACTTTTAAAGTTGTGTGAGTATTTTATTATTTGTATTACCTCAATGCATATTTACATGATTTATTTCGTCTTTCTTACTCGTTTAGTCAGGTCTTAAATCCAAAAAAATTGCTGTCTATAAACTTTTGGGGAACTACTTTATTTTTATTTTAAAACGATCCGTTATCATATTGGCTGCAGCCTTGCAGCCAACTTTGAGTTTTAACGAAGAACTTGTAATTTTTAACTGTAAATACTTGTGAATCAGGAGTCACACCCGTAACACTAAATGTTTGCATGATAATTAAAAATTAATTAAAAAATAATAGAGAAAGATGTGGTATTAAATTATATGCCATTGTAGATCTTTACATTGTCGCTATACTATATTAAAAAACTAGTTTGAGGGATATGAAGGGAAAAGAAAGCTGCATACTCTGAAACCTTAAAAACAAAACAAATGTATAAACGGTTTGATTCATCAGAGAAACGGTTAATATTCTTAACGGAAGAAAACTAGTGTTACTTATAACAAAAAGAAGCTAGCTTAGTTGACCATTACTCCGCTTCGTACAAAGAGAGACTCTACGTCTGGAATACGAACTCTAGATGACGAAATTCCAGTTACAAGTAATGAATGTATTGAAATTCGATAAATTAATAAAATGATTTTGCCTAAGCTATAGTATTTTTAAAAAAACTGTGTACAATTTTAGCTTTTTTGTGTGTTCATAGTTTTTATGATACAGACATATGAAAAGGATAAAATTCAAAAAATTTTGCTATGTTGTGAATTGTTTAAGCTGCGGTATATTGCAAATTTTGAAGCTATATATGTCCAAATTGTGTCATTCTCCTCTAAATCAACTAATTTTTGATTTGATCACTATAATTTAAAAGGAAAAAAAATAATTAAACAATATTTTTGATAATCTTAAAAATGTATAATTATTTTTTTGGTGAATAAAAATTCATTAACTTACTGAACAACTTTAAAAAATTTCGTAATGGGAAGCTAATGGGTTCTCAGAGAAATGTCTAAATGCGCTTTTTGTAATTGACTTGAGTTAAAATTTGCCAAATTTATCGTTTGGCTGATTTATTTTAAAAGTTGTAAACGATCTATTTAATATTTTTTAAATAATTTTGCGAAATAATAAAGCTATGATTGGAATTTATTTTAAGAATAAAACAATAATCCTTCAATGCTGTTTATTTTTTCTGGGTTCTTTTTTTTATTGGATACATAATCTTTTTTGTAGTTTTCCATTGAAATACCTCCTGGAACAGAAAGGCATTTGCCATCAACACAAAAAGGTGCATGTTCAACAGGATTTCCCTAAAAATGAATTGATATTTTGTGGAATTGTTTTATTAATAATTAAAAGGTGGAGAGGGTGGGGGGAGGAAACGATTAATAATGTATCTGTAATTCATTCGGTTTTCAAGCCGACCAAACAATATAGTGGTTAGCGTGCTAGCTTCAAAACCGCGAGGTTGCGGGTTCGAGTCCCGTGTTAGGCATGGGTGTTTGTAAATGTATGTTGGCTTGTCTAATGACTTTTCGGCGCATTATAGCCCTCGTGTTGCTGACGGAGCCAGATAATCTGAAAACAACCAACCAACATTCGGTTTTTAAACTACACGCATGCAAAGTGTAGATCTAGACGTTTCTTGCACAACAGAGTGAATCACAGTTTTTTTTTTTTAACTACAACAAATACTTCAATGTGGTATCTTTTAAAAATGATTCAAAGCACATATCTCTCGTTTAGCTCTTGTGCCTTCTTCAACAAAACTATGATTAAAATTCGAAAACCCTCTAACAATGTGACTGCATTTCTTCAAGTATTTAACATTCAGTATCCCATCAAGAACCGATTACCATTGGATTCTAATAAGTATTAAATTGTTGTGCGAACTAAAAAGTGTTAATTAGCTAATATAGTGCTTTCCCAAGCCCCATTAATTTCCACCACTAAAGCCATAGGTTGTCAAATTGACTTTGTGTTTTTTTTTTTAAATCTCTCTATATATAAGGCAAAGCCCTCACTCACTCATTCACTCACTCACTCACTGACTCACTCATCACTAATTCTCCCACTTCCCACATAGTTACAACTCTGAAAATCTCTATATATATAAGGCAAAGCCCTCACTCACTCATTCACTCACTCACTCACTGACTCACTCATCACTAATTCTCCCACTTCCCACATAGTTACAACTCTGAAAATCGGAACAAATATCAATAATAGTAAAAATAGAAAAAGTAAGCTATTCCGATCTCGATTAACCCACTTTAAGGGTTCGAAAAGGGGTTAAACGTTCCAAACGAGGGACATTCGAATATCCTACTTCCCATTTGGTCACAACTCTAAAAATTTTTACAAATATTAACAATAGTAATCATAGAAAAAGTAAGTTATTCCGATCTCGATTAACCCACTTTAAGGGGTCGAAAAGGGGTTAAACGTTCCAAACGAGGGACATTCGAATATCCTACTTCCCATTTGGTCACAACTCTAAAAATCGGTACAAATATTAACAATAGTAAACATAGAAAAAGTAAGCTATTCCGATCTCGATTAACCCACTTTAAGTGCTCGAAAAGGGGTTAAACGTTCCAAACGAGGAATATTCGAATGTCCTACTTCTCATTTCGTCACAACTCTAAAAATTGGTGTGAATATCAATAAAGGTAAACGAAGAAAAAGTAAGCTATTCCGATCTCGAGTAACCCATTTTAAGGGGTGGAAAAGGAGTTAAACGTTCCAAACGAGGAACATTCGAATGTCCCACTTCCGAGATAGCCACAATTTTGAAAATTGGCTTAAATACCAACAATGCTAAACATAGAAAAAGCATGCTAATCCGATCTCGGTTAACCCACTTTAAGGGGTCGAAAAGGAGTTAAACGTTCCAAACGAGGGATGTTCGAATGTACCACTTCCCACATGTCCACAACTCTGAAAATTGGTGCAAATATCGACATAGGCAAGCATAGAAAAATTAAGCTATTCCGATCTCGATTAACCCCCTTTAAGAGCTCGAAAAGGGGTTAAACGTTCCAAACGAGGGATATTCGAATGTCCTACTTCCCATTTCGTCACAACTCTGAAAACTGATGCAAGTATCAACAAAAACAAAAGTAAAAAAAGTAAGCTATTCCGATCTCTATTTACCCACTCTAAGGGGTCTAAAAGAGGCTAAACGTTCCAAACGAGAGATATTCGAATGTCCTACTTCTTATTTCGTCACAACTCTAAAAATTGGTATAAATATTAACAATAGTAATCATAGAAAAAGTAAGCTATTCCGATCTCGATTAACCCACTTTAAGGGGTTAAACGTTCCAAACGAGGAACATTCGAATGTCCCACTTCCGACATGGCCACAATTTTGAAAATTGTCTTAAATACCAACAATGCTAAACATAGAAAAAGCATGCTAATCCGATCTCGGTTAACCCACTTTAAGGGGTCGAAAAGGGGTTAAACGTTCCAAATGAGGGATGTTCGAATGTCCTACTTCCCATTTCGTCACAACTCTGAAAACTGATGCAAGTATCAACAAAAACAAAAGTAAAAAAAGTAAGCTATTCCGATCTCTATTAACCCACTCTAAGGGGTCTAAAAGGGGTTAAACGTTTCAAACGAGGGATATTCGAATGTACCACTTCCCATATGGTCACAACTCTAAAAATTGGTACAAATGTCAGCAATGGTAAACATAGAAAAAGTAAGCTATTCCGATCTCGATTAACCCATTTTAAGAGGTCAAAAAGGGGTTAAACGTTCCAAACGAGCGATATAATCGAATGTCCTACTTCTCATATTTTCACAACTCTGAAAACTGGTGTGAATATCAATATAAACAAACGCAGAAAAAGTAAGCTATATACGATCTCGGATGGATCAAGGGGTGGAAAAGGGGTTAAACGTTCGAAACGAGGAATATTCGAATGTACCACTTCCCATATGGTCACAACTCTAAAAATTGGTAAAAATATCAACAAAGACTAACATAGAAAAGTTAAGCTATTCCCAGCTTGATTAACCCACTTTAAGGGGTGGAAAATGGGTTAAACATTCCAAACTCGAATATCCCACTTCCCATATAGTCACAACTCTGAAAATTGGTAGGAATGTCAATAAAGATAAACGTAGAAAAAGTAAGCCATTCAAATCTGGATTAACCCACTTAAGGTTTGCAAAAGGCGTTAAACGTTCCAAACTAGGGATATTCGAATATCCCACTTCCCATTTGGTCACAACTCGAAAAATTGGTACAAATGTCAAAAAAGAATAAACAGAAAAAGTAAGCTATTCCGTTCTCGATTAACCAACTTTAAGGGGTCGAAAAGGGGTTAAATGTTCCAAACGAAGGATATCCGAATGTTCCTCTTCCAATGTAGTCATAATTCTGATATTTGGTGCAAATGTTAAAAGGGTAAATGTTAAAATTAAGTCATTCCAATATCGATTAACGAATTTTTAAGGGATGAAAAGTCGACGCAATATTGAAACTATACGAGGATTAACTTAATGTCTCAATTCCAATACAGCTACTACTTTGAAATTTAGAACTAAGAGCAAACATAAACACAATAAAGTATTCCAATTTACTATTCACAATTATAAATTTCGTTTAAAATATCAACAAAGGAAAGTTCCTATTTTGATAAATCAATTTGTCGGGATCGAAATGGGAGCAAACGTCTGAAGTATAGAATACATGAATGTCTTTTGATCGCTAAAATGCTAATGGTAAAATTTCGTAGCGCAGCACGGGTATTCAGCTAGTCCTTTATATTAACCAAAGAACTTAAAACTATAAGAAGGTAATACGTAAGTGCTGCCATCTCGTGGATTTTCGAAGTTGAGAGCATAAAACTTTCGCCAAATTGCTCCGATTTCCAGACATGCGCAGAGCTTTGTTCTTACTTTGGCGATCGTGCTTTTTAAACAAACGAGTAAGAACATCAGATTTATTTCGTCGAATTCGTGGGAGATTTAAATAGCAGAACAAAAATGAAGGATTCTACTTTGCAAAGTAACATATTATTTATTCAAGTTTGTTCAATTGTTCGCTTTTGTGCACAATAAATTTCGGTAATGTTCTGAAGATTATAGAATTTTCGTAAGAGAATTTTAACAGGACATTTTTTGCAGTGTTGATGGTTGTGATGAAACTTGATGGTTAGTGTTCTTAATCGTTTGTTTTTATTTTTTCGTCTCATTCAGCAGGCTAGTTTTTATGTTAAATATAGTTGTTTTTTTCACGAACTTTTCTTTTTTTATTACTTTGACATCGCTTGAAAGAATGTTTATCATGTGTTAGTTGCATAAATGCACGCAATTATTATGTGTTTATTATGATTTTTTAAAATTTGACGCCGATCTCAATTACTATTGCGGATTTTTATTTTATGAATTAATAAAGCTAAATGATTATTGTCAACTGTTAGTAAATTCTTCTAAACTAGTACATGCTAAATGATATTGGTTTTTGTAGTTGCAAGTCATTTTTAAATTCTTGCACTCAATAACTAGATATTTTTTAGTTTCCTAATGTACTGCTTCGAAGAATGCATGGAAACTTTATCGAAATCATTTTCTTCTAGAATGTGTTTCAATAATTTTGTATAATTAGTAATTTTGTTAATTCTTGATGTTCATATTTCTTACGAAAACTTACTAAAAGTTCACCAATATTGGAATATGCTGTAAAACCTCTAATCTAATATTAGGATTCGTATTGCATTACAGGATGGAACTTTTGCTGTAGTGGTTCAATATAATATTAATATTGTTTAAAAAAAGTATTCAATTATTTTAGTTAAAAATATAAATTAACAAAAATTTGGTCATAAAATGTAATCGCCAAATGGAACCAAAGAGAGCGATAAGCTTGCCAATGTAGAAACCCTGCAATGACGTCATGTGCTCTCAACTATTTTACATTATCTCTATGGAAGCTTGCTATCTTTAACCAGAAGGGTTATTATAGTATCTTTGGTATTAACTTCGATTTTGTTTGCTTGTGCTTGTGGCGGGAAAATCTTCGGAGAGCTAATCAAACCAATTTCCATCCAATCAAGATGACATTTGGTAGATAGACTCGTTGCTGAAGACAATGCGTTCTATTGGGATTTTGGAGGCAAAAAACAAGTTTTGCATTGATGGCTATCTTTGTAGTATTCATACACTATAAAAACTCGATCTGAGCTTAAAATCGCTTAAATAAGTTTTTGTTATAAAAGTTGCCAATGCATATAAAAGATTTACTATAGTAAAAACATTGTTTTTATGGTTTCATTTTATTGTGTTTTACACAAAAGCTTTAGCAAAAGTTATTCATAAACCACAAGAGTATTTAATTTATCAGACGAAAAACATTTAATTTATTCTTAATTTTCTTTTACAAATGCGGACACTTATGAGCATCAATAGACAACTGCCACTAACTAAAAGTCAACAAACTTATAAATTACTTGCGATCCCAGAAATTTATTTATCAGAAATATCGCATTTTGTTCGAAGCATTATAATGTTTATAAAAAAGTGTTTGTTTTAATTAATCGTTTCATCAGAAATAGTATTGTTGGTTTTCCAAAATGTTCAATAGAAATATAACGGTTTCTTAAATAGCTGATTTGATCTAAAATGAAAAGTTAAAGTTAAATTCGATTGTTATGTTAAAAAGCTACTATCACTGCAAATATTAGATTTATACATGGAAGGAGTTCTCTTTAGAGCAAAAAAGTAAACCAAGACAAATAAAATTACAAACATGACGGCTAACTACATGTACAAGCCTCATGTAGGCTTGCCCAGTTTAACTCTCGATATATTTTTGAGTATTTTTTTAAAGTTATTCCTTTTTTGAGGTTTGACACAAGCTAGGATTGGAAACGGACCATCTAAGTGCAGTAAAACGTTTTAACACAATTTATGCAATTAAAGAGTAGTAACTATTAATATGAAAATATACAAGACAGGTATTTTTTTAAGCATTTGAAAGTTATTTGGAAATGTTTAACACTTAGCATTGCATAAATTACAACTCAATATGCAGTGAATACAATTTTGCTACATATCTATAATATCAGTGTTACTTGAAGAAAAGAGCCACAGATCATTCATCGTTATTTTTCTACTGTGTATCGCAAACACCAATTTAAAATTGTAATTATTGTGGTTTCCATCAGAAAGTCAAGAATTACAGGTTTAGAAGCTAATCACAATAGCACCGAATCGAAAATTAGGGTTTCAGAAAGACTTGCCGAATCCCTAATAACAACATTGTAGCCACGCTTGTCATGTTCGAAAAAAAGTTATTTGTCTAAATCATAACTATAACCCAATAAACTTCGTGGTTCTTGGAATCTCTCCATGTTTTCTTCCTCAAAGAGTACTTTTACTCTAAAGAAAGGTCAAACTGCGGTTGAACACACTCTGAAATTTCGTAGAATATTGCACATAGTAGGAAACAGAACTTGAAATGGGTACTGAGGACAAGCACATGAACGGTTAAGCATGCGGATGCTTATAATTGTTCCAGTGGACATCGTTGAAATTAAATTTAATTAATATTTAGAAGAGTCAAATAGTTGTAATAAAGAATCTAAGAGGATGTTGTTGACTATAGCCATAGCTGTATTGAATTAAATTACACCTTATAATATATATGAGCACATAAAACCAATACTTACTGAATTTTTTTTATTATTATTATTTGAATTTAAGTGATATCCCCTAGCTTATTAACAAATCGCACATTTAAATACCCTAATCTAAATGCCTTCTTTTATAGACCTTAATTTGTATTGGACTGATAGTTCTATCAATTAGTTAATTATCTTACATAATGGTATATAAAACTTAAGATCAAAGTAATACGTACAAAATTTTCATTGAAGAAGTTGTAATTCTGGGAATAACAGTTGTTAATTTCTCAATATATGCCACCAATTTTATTGGAAGTTGATCAACTTTGCTTCTCAACTTTAAATAGATTTGTCTTTGACTTTTCCAAAGTTTACTTCTTGAAATTTAATAAATATTTCTTATAATTAATAGTTATCGATGTTTTGTTATTGTCAAAGAACAGCCTCAATCAATGCCTTACAAAGATATATTACTCAATAAATTTTTAAGTTGCTTTTTAGTTCCAAGTATGTACCTTTTTCTTTTTTACATTTAATTCTATTATTTAAGGTCTTGTTTCAAAACCGGTAAAACTTTTAAAAGGCGTTCAAATAACGTCATTAACTCATGCTTATTACGAATGCCAACGTGGATGGATGCTTTCGTTTGTAAAAAGAAAATAATAATAATTTGCACCTTCTGTATCATAACAAACGTTCCGCACCTTGATAGTGTTACATGGTTGGGTTCGAAAGACTTGAAGCCAAAGCAGATCAAAACTTGCAGAAATTTATTCCGATAAAACTCTTCACAGATTCTCTTACAACTCCAGAACTTCTCGTTCTAGTAGACTCAATACAGCTCTTTACACAACAATAGAGCACAAAACAGCAGTTAAAAACTTGACAACACAACTGCTACAATCGCCGCAAAAGACAATGCAATACAGTTCACTTTCGGAACTCTCTGAATGCTCGCTGAGAGACAGCTAACTTAGTAACTCCAGGCAGTAAGTAACTCAACTCAACTATACTAAACTTCAACTTAACTTGACATCACTAGACGATAGATCGTCATATGCTCATCGGCAATTTATCCATTTTGGCGGAGTGAAAGTATAATGCTCGCCAAACCACAACCCTGAAGAGAACAAAAGGCTATAAGGTTTGGCGAGAATTCTGTCTTCATTCCGCTAAAATGGATTAATTGCCCATGAGCACGGTGAAGATCTATCGTCTAATGATGTCAAGTTAAGTTGGAGTTTAGTATAACTAACTCCAGTGACTCAACTAACTCCACTCACGGCCGGCCTTATATAGGGAAGTCAAACTTTCGTGGAGATAGAAATTTGGAGAACTTTCCAGATCGTAGTCAAAAAGTCCTATACATGTACATGAGGACCGAAAATGTCGCCAAATGGTCGCCAAATATGGCGATAAAAATTAGTCGCCCAAACCGTCACCAACTTGGTTCTATCTCGCCAATTTGGCGAGATTGCCATTACCATAATGTTAAATGCACTGCTCATTGTAAAACAGGGTTCCCACGGTCCTTGAAAGTCCTGGAAAGTACTTGAATTTTTTTTGATGAAATTTGGTCCTTGAAAGTCCTTGAAAAAAGGATAAGGTCCTTGAAAGTCCTTGAATTTTTAAGTGACCAACAACAGTGGTGTAGTGTAAAATAAAAAGGTGTGGGAATGCTATGTTGCGTCCTTACAAACGTATATATATATTTCTGTGTATGTGATGGGGTTGGGGGGGGGGGAGATCGAGTGAAAATGACAACTTTAAATAGTTATGTTAATATTACTTTAATAATCTCAAAATAGCTCACAAGCACCTCTAAAAATTAAATAATAATAATAATAATTGCGTGTTTCGACTTATTCTTTTATGCAAATAATTTTTTTAAACTATTAAGTTATATGGATTTTAAATAATTTGCTTTGCACAACTCATTTTAAAAGATTAACACTTTATAAAGGATTCTAACACTTTTTCAAACATATTATTGACACAAATTTTTAAACATTTTCCCCAAAATGTCAGAGATGCCTTACATGCAATGGGTTCGGTTAAATTCCCAGATTCTGTAGCTCCTCGAAATCTGTTTTCAAAATGAATGAAAAAGATTGTGATTATTGCAGAAGTTGATTGAAATGTAGAGAAGTTCCTCTTTCTTGATAGATCCTTCCTTTCCTTTTCCAAATTTGCTCCATTAATAAAATAATTGGAAAATTCCAATCCATCAGTCGATTTAAAAAATTTTGATAAAATATTAATTTGTGTACTATCTCAATCATCTCTAATTTTGAGCGGGATATTTCAATGTAGACTCATTACTTGCCAGATGTGTTTGGGACATTCCTGTTTTTTTTTTTATCTTATCCAGTTCAATTTTGTTATCCCGACAGTGGTGACGGTTAGGTGACAATAATAGTCAAAAATGGGTATAAATCGGAGGAGAAAGCAAACTGCAAAATATATATGATATGGCCTACAAAAACACTAGATTTTAAAAAAGATCCTGGAAATTTCCTCCCCTTATTGCTGCCACTGTATGATTTTTTTTTAAAGAACTGCTGCTGCATTTTAGGAATAAATTCTGAAATAACTGTAAGTGTAAAACTTTCCCATTCTCAAACCGAAAAGAAATTTAATTTTGCATTTTAAAGTACATCTGAACGGCTTTCTTACTTCTTCACAGCCCAATTTCAGTGTATTATACCATTAGCACTTTTATATTAAGAAAAATCAAATATACAGGACCAGCCTAGGAGTAAAATGCTATGTGTGCAAGAATGAGTTTTGGTGCCCCTTACAATGAAAATGGGTATAGAAAACACTCCAAAAATGGTAAGGGTGCACATTATTAAAATCGTAGCGTTTTCTGCACTAACTAACATTATTTTAAGTCAGCTTTTATTAAGGAACCCACAGATTCATTTTTTTTTTTTTTTTTTTTTTTATAAAAAATTGTAATAAAATTATTTTTGTAAGAATTTAATACAATACATGTTATTAAAATTACTGATTTTTGCTACATATTACTTTTATTAGTAGTAATCTGCTCTTAGCGCAATCATTGGAACTCCTTTGCAACCCTGGGTTGTGAAGGGCTGCAATTCGGCTAATGTAGCATTATCAGAACTGCCAAGTTTAAGTGAAACAAAGTTAACAACTGTTCAGTTCTGTCAAAACAACGTAGCGGAGCCCTTGAAGCCAGTCTCTTTACTGTACATTCAAGCAACATTTTATGAGTTGAACTAAACATATTCAAATTCACAAATATTCAAAAGCGAAGTTAATATAAAGGATTTAAAAATCAATACTATTTTGAACATATTTTTTCATGTTCAAACAAGTTATCAGTTTGATTTTCCCAATATCTGGGAATAAAATAAATATTTCCCAATATCTGACAAAATATAAATACATAATTCCGTGATCTCAAAACACCTTAAAAGCTAATACAAAATATCAACATTCTGCTCTTACTTATCTTGATTTTTAGCACTAACCAGTTTATTCCGTCAGAACCACAGGTTTGCTTAACTTTTTTTTATTGTAAAAAATCCCATTTTTTACTGTCATTTGTTTTTTCCTCTTGAACAAATTCATTTCCTAGGTACGTTGAGAGGTTTACAAATAATTTTATTAAATCCGTGACATAAAAATTAAAAGAAAAAAAAAGTTACATAACTTTTGTTGATAAATTGGTTAGCGTTCCAGTTAAAATTAGAGGAGGCGAAATATTCTTCAAGAAAAGAGCACAAAGAACTGAATGTGCTAGGTCACAGTTTTGTTCTTTAAAAATGTAGATATTTGGCGTGAATTTGTGTGGAAGTTTTAGACTGTATATAAGACGAACCATACAAATTTGACGTCTGGAATTCTTCCACAAATACAGATCATTCGTTGAAGAGGATAATTACTATTGGATGAATCGTAGCTAGATGTAAACATATATGTCAGTTCATTTCTAATAAGGGAGAAATGGCCATGTATGGGTTGCCGCGCCTCTTTCAAGTGTTTTACAAAAACTAGAACTTGCCTGCTCAGCTCTGATCCCAGACGAAAGCAAGTTCCCATGAAATTACTTTTTTGTTTGCTTACTTGGCTTTGAGTTCAGTATTACGTAAAGAGAAAAAAAAAATACAAATTAAAATAATTTTAGATGAGGGAACGTCGTTCGGCCTTCTAAAAAGTTAAAGGATTGCCGTTGCCTCATGTTCCCACTCCACTACACCCCTGTGCACCTTTGTAGTTTTACGTCTGATGTATTTAAAATTATGGTCCTTAAATTTTTCTAAAAAGGTCCTTGAATTTTACTAAAAAGGTCCTTGAATTTTCTTAAAAAGGTCCTTGAAAGTCCTTGAATTTTTTTCTTCAATAAGAGTGGGAACCCTGTAAAACTCGCTTCCCAGCATTATCTTTGTAAAACACGTTTTCAAGCTTTAAGACACATATCGCAGGAAAGCGAACTCTTGCATTGCCTTATGCGAAATGTACATAAATTTTCCTTTTTACATAACCAATACTACGGAATATTTACAAATATACAGAAATTCGTAACAATAGTTAACAATGAAACATTAACATGTCGATTTGTCATACTAAAGCAAAATGAATTAGTAGAACTGTAAATTGGTTAATAAATTTGAATGACATTTTTTATCACTACAGTCGGGCTAAAGGAAAATTGTTATAAAATAAAATGTTTAACATTTATTAAATAAAATAAAAAAATTGTTTATACAATTTCATGTTTTGGGTATTTAATAAAAAGTATTGATAATTTTTTTTTTTTTTTAAATATAATAAAGTTTGAGCTTTTTATGAATTTATTTTACAATGTTTTATTTAAATAAATAAAATTAAAAACAAAAAAAAACAAAAACAAAAAAAAAAACCTCTCCTTTTTCATTTCAAAACTTGTAGGGAGAAAATATCGTAAAAATTGGAGTAAAGAAGATCATGATTAGGTTATCACGGTTTGAAAAACTAAATGAATTTAAATATTTCTAATAATCTTACCTCCATTAATGACCAATAAATAGTTCGATTACGGAAAAATAATTTACATCAAACAAAACAAAAAAGGGCCAAGTTTTGGTATAAAACCATGCACTTTATTTGGTGTGTTTTAAGTTCTCTCATTATTTTTTTTACAATTTTATCCCAAAACTAAAAATTATCCCACTGTCAGTCACCACAACTTCCATTTCAAAATTTCGATAATTCTTTTCTAGATGTTGCTTAATCAATTTCTCAAAAAAAAAAAAAAAAATCAGCAACATCTATCGAGATAGTACACTCTTCATCCTAACGCTCAATTAATCAGTGGCGATCGATAAAAGCGTTGTTTATGGACGCGATGCTAAATTGTATCATAAACACACCACGGAGATAACTTGACCCTAATAGGATCTTATCCAAGAAACGGTTTTTCTAACTAGGGAGACGGATAATATTTGGACTGGGGCGTTTACTTCAGAGTTCCGGATCACCATATTTAATGACTTTAGACATGCAAGGAATGATACTTCAATTTACTTTCCAATGTAATTTGTAAAATATTTAAAAAATAGATAAAATAATTGCTTTTCAAGTGCAACAATATGTTCTTTATTACTGACTTTAGTATGATATTCTACACCTTCTTTTTGTTTATTCCTAACCTCCACAAACCAGCCATGAATATCTTTGGAAATTAGGGATTAATATTTATATTAGATCGTGAATTTAGGATCAACATCGAAAGTATCATATTGAATTAGTACTGTACATATCTGTATCCCGAATAAAAAGCGCACTATGTCCAAATTTTTTGAAATTGAGGATTTGACACAACCTTACATAACACATTACGTTCTTTCTAGTGGAATGAAGCACTGTGTCCTAGGTTAAATAATAACCAATTTAGAAGTTTTTGAAAAGCACTATATTCCGTCATAATAAATGATAAAAAAGATCATAACTGTAACATTCATTTGGTTCTCCTGTAAAATTTGTTTTTTGTGACATAGTGCTTTCCTTCCGGGCTACAGATATATGAACCAACAAACTTCCCTTTTTGAGTTAAAAATGTAGATAATCACAGATCTCAAGGTAAGAACTCAAGTATTATAGTGTAATTAAAAAGTGTACTATGTTCCACTTCCTCAGTTGTTTCAGAAAATGAATCCGAACCACGTTCATCACTTCCTTTTTTTTTACAAAACCTTCCTATTTAGTGGATGAATTGCTGTAAAATTTTAGTCTTAAAATCATAAACGAGCCATTTCGAAAACCAACAGCAGAAATAATAATAGAATTTAAAATGAAGTGGAGAATATGATATAATGATACAGCCAATGCAAAATGGATTTCGAAAGGATAGTTTTCCTATTTAAGGCCAACTCTCAACGGTTGGAAGTAAATTATAGATTTGAAAAATAATTTTTTGTGAAGACACTTTTTTAAAAACAGATAAACAGTTCATCTCTCTAAGCTCTAAGTAAAATCCCTCAACGACTCACGAGTAATTTTACAACTCCCCTAACAACCACTTCATTGAAATTTGATACTAATGTCATCAAAGACGAACATTAAAAAAGTAAGCAAGTAAGCTATTCCGATATCGATTAATCACATTCAAAAGGTTTAAAATAATTATTTTCAAATATGGAGTTACTTAAAGCTCTACTCTCCATTAAGCCAGTATGCTTACTAATGGGCATGTTTGCAGGCAGAAAGGTGGAAACGCCCCCCCCCCCCCCCCTCTCCCCGGGCCTCAGATTTTGAAAATTAAGAATAATGTGGAGAAAAGTGGTGAGATCCCCTGGGAAAAGAAGTATGATATAGGGTTTTAAATTATTCAATGGCTAAGAAATTTATTACATAACGATTAATTAAAATTTTATTATGATATTCAATTAAAAAATTAATGAATCAACAAAAAATTAATCGTCCTGCACCTCCTTGCGTCGTATCTGCACCCCATGAAAATAATTCTGCCAGTGATCATGCTATTAGGGTAAACAAAGATTCCAAAAGGCTCAAATGTGGAATATACCAACATCCTATTTCCAGTAAAACCGACGCTGGAAAAAGATACGCGAAATCTCAAATCTAATTTATCTTATACTTTATAATTTATATTATACTCAAGCTCAATTATGTTAAGCCATCACAAAATTAACGATCTTAATATTTCTAAAAGTGAGTAAAACTTGGAATATTCGGATGCTCACCCCAGTGGATTGAAAGTGCATACACATCATATTCCTAGCCCTGTATGTAGTAAAACTGAGCTATTGTGATTTCAATTACCTTCACCTTTTTTAAGGTAGGAAAGATACTACAAATGTGTCACATTCCAAAGTTCCAATTTTTAAATAGACTACGCAAATGTAAATGGATACTCATGCTTCCAAAGCTGACTCAACAAAACTATATACATTCACAATTTCGGTTAATCACCCTTACTAATTTGAAAAGCGGTAAAGCTTTCCAAATTAGTAACATTCCGATGTTTGATAAAGCCAGGACGCTAAAATTGAGTAAACATGTCAACAAAGGTGTACATGAGCTCTGGCGAATTCGAATGAACATCTTTAAAGGTAGAAAAGGGGAAAACGCTTACAATGTAAAATATTCCAATGTCCTTCTTCCCATAATTCCAGGACGCTGAACATAGCTAAAAATTTTAAACATTATTCGTATTAGATGAACACATACATTTTTAAAGCAGTGCACGTGTTTTCCAGTGAAATCATTAGAAATCGCTATCATGGTACAAATAGTGTCGCTGTTTGCAGTTTGAAAATCGTTAATGGATGTTACATCAAAATAAAATAATGACGCTAATAAAATAGTTTAAAAACTAGTTTAGGTAACTTTTTAGAAACGTTTCACTACAATTAATAGGTGAAACATCTAGAATTCCTGAAAAATAGATAAACAAATATAAGAAGTAACCTTGCATTTTTTAATAACTGTATACATATTCCGGCTTATTTTCGCACAAAGAACAAACCAATCAAAATGTGACATAACTGCTTTATTAGGAATTAAATAAAGAAATAATTTTTAAATTCACTCCAACGTAAGAAAGACCTTATTCTTTAATTTTATTTTTAATTTGGTCCGAAATATGTGTTGCATTAAAGTGCTTTTCTTCTGAGCGTTCAAAAGACTTTTTGTGGAATCTTAACTTTACAAACATATATTTTCAGAATCGCATACTTTTGACAAGATTCATTCCAAATTATTTTAGAATTTGGCAGTAGGACATTTCATTCAAAGAAAGTCGCCAAATTGTTTATGCTTGGTATCTATACTTGATGTATCACAACAAAAAGTTGCGTGGAAGTGACCTTTTAGTGAAAGTTACTGTCACAATCCAACTGGTTTTTAATAAATTAACTTTATTTTATTTATTTTATCAATATATAATATCAAAATAAAATGTATATTTTTAGTTTATTTAAAATATAAATATACAAATTAACGTTTTAAATCAAAATATTTTGACAAAATAAGTTTAAAAAAATCATTTATTATCCCCAAATTAACTATACTCGACGTGAAGACGTTATTAATCAAACAAACAATCCTCGATTATTCCGACAACATCCTGTTCTGATAGACGATTTGTCAAATTTTATTCTACGAAATGGTAATAGAAAATAAATACTTAAATGAAATTTATTCTTAACATATGAAACAATGTATAAACATGAAATTAGATTTCCTTAAAATGCGAGGAAAGGGGGAAAAAAGAGAAGAAGACTCAGACTTCAGAAGCTTATTCATTCGACAAAGTTGTGATTTAGAAAACTTTTGGACACAATCAGTATAACCAAAATATTTATATAAAAAAAAAATAATGCAATAAGAATATCATTAGGACACCTGCAACAACATGAGAATTCTCGCTATTTCAAGTGTGCGTTGAAAAGTAAAAGAACTTACTTGACATTGGCTGAAGATCAAATTTTTCCGGGTGACTAGCACCCAACACGGATCACCGGGATTCTAGCGATAGATATCAAAATAAAAGGATCAGAGGGGTCAAACAAGAGCTTTCCAGGAATAATTTCAATCATCACAATCACTAACAGATTGCGTCGACAGGACAACTCACGCACTCTAACGATCTTGATGCTGACGGGAAAGATTTTTTGTTTCATGAAAAAAATAAATTTCTGTTGATTTGTAATAATCGCGCACCCGTATTGCGTGAAAAATTCCTTTTTTTAAAACACAAATTATCGAATTCCGAATTGAGAAAATTAAATCCATTAAAATATTAAAGAAATAGTAAAAATAAATTTGAAACTTCTGAAGAGACACAGGAATATATACGTATGTTTTCAGGATCCTTAACTGGTATTTTCATAAGAATTTAAGCAAATTTGAAATGTACTAAATTTGTTGATTTCCATTATATTTGTGTGAAAGATACACTTTTACAATAATTTTAAATACTATTCAAAATTGAAAGCAAATGTTTTCATATTTTTAACTACTTAGTAACGAAAATACATTTTTAAGCAAGACTCAAATATCGCGAACGATAAACAAATTAATAACTTAAATACTCTGTAAATCCTTACTTAATCAATATCACTCAAGCCTCCTCCCATATTCTTCTTATAAAAAATGATAATACGCATCATGATTAAAGCTCCAGGGAAGATAATAATTAGAATTATTTGATTTGCATAAAGCAATCATTTAAATAATTTCTACTGTTTTTCTCTTATTCATCAGCATTCTTTTGGAGTTCGACATAAACTGAAAGGACTGAAAATAGAGAGGCCTTGGTAGGTGACATCGGTTTTTTGAAAGGGGTAACTTGAAAATAACAGGTTTTGTATCAAGGTTAAAAAGTCACTTCAGAAATATTAAAAAGCATTAAGATACATTTGTCAACAAGGTCTCGTGTCCTAACGTCTTATCCAAAAGGCCAGTTGTTACAATTTATACTCCTTCAAAAATATGATGAGTAAAAATCGTACACGTTCATGACAGAGAACTTTGAATCAGAGTACAAAAAAAAAAAAATTATTCCAAACGCATTTCTTCGCCTTTTGAAGAGACGAATAAATAATCCTGTACTTTTATTTGCGCAAGGAATACATTAGCATGGTTGTGACATTTGACACGTATCCAAAAAGAATTTTTTCATTATGCATAATTATATGCAGTTATACAGCTAATAGTGGTAACAGTGGTAAATAATGAGCGCCACCCGGGTCTCCAGGACAAACAGTATTCATTGAAGAAAGGAACCAGTTTTGATAAAATTGGCATTCACAAACATCTGTGCTGTTGACCATCTAAATAAAGTTCTTTAGTAGAACAGAAATATTAGTGTGGGAGGAAGTAAGTTCCTTTAATTACTATAACACTTCTCTTATGAATCTTTCACTTCAAACACTTGTTATAAGGTCGAATGAAAATGTAATTTTGATGCTAGCAACCCAGTTCTGTAGTTTTAATGTAAAAGATACATCTTTCGTGTGGTGGTATTCTGGTCGGCCAATAATTTATAAAGAATTCGTATATAGATTCATAGAGATTTCCAAATATTATGAGAAAAGTGTTATTAGTCATTAAATTCCATATTTAATTTAATATTTATAACATAAGTTATAGGAAAATTCTTAAAATATTATCTCGGTAATCTAAACATGGATTAAAGTTTCAAGGTTGTATAACATACCAATTAATTTTTAAATGATTACACTTTTAATTGAACGGTCGGTCTGTCTTAATGTATTCAAATTTTGATATTTTATATTTTTATATCAAATATCATACTTTGATATTTGATATGAAATCGATATTTTCATTAATATTTTCATACTTATATTAATAAATAAGTGGTTCGAAAAAAAATTATTTGTTAAGTTTAGTTTTAAATTATTATTCGTTACATACATATACATACGCACAGACACAAAACCGTATCCTCAAAAACTACCACGTGAAAACCATTTATAATCCAACTTTCCTACTCGGTTTTTTTCTTATCAAAACACCATTTCTTGCATCATAGCAGTTTTTTTAGAAAACCGCAATATCAACCTTTTAGGAACTCACACCATCGATATAAATACACATTTTGCTATTTGTGAATCTTTAAATATAGAAACATAAAAAACACAACATCCTAAACAGCAGCTGTGATTAGGCTCAATGAATTCTGTTATTAAAGAAGATGCTTCATTAAAATCAAGAGATAGCTAATCCGAGATAAGTTTTTCCAATGATATTTAGCAACATCTGATCTCCTGGGTTGGACTTGTCGAGAAGGGTTTTTTTCCCCCTTCAACTACATCTATCACTGTCAAACTCAGATATAGTAGATTGCAGTTTATGTATCCTGATGTGTTTGTTGCTATGCAGATAGATATCTTATAAGGTGCTTTGAAAAGATATTTTTTAAGTGGATAAATGAGAATCTGAATAAATATTGATAGGTGAGTTCTGTGTTTTAATTATTAGAAAATACAAATTGAAAATTATTCCCTTATATTCTTTACAAAATTTAGAAAACATATAAAACAACCAACGGTCACTGGTTAATTTAACAAAGACAAAAGCGACAATAATAACAACAAGACGTTCCTACTCCATCTGAATGAAATATGTCTTACTACTCTTTAATAGTTTCATTATTTTTTTTAAAAATAAATCATCTTCAATCAAAATATTTTTTCAATTTATTGAAATAATTTTTTTTTTTTTTGTCTTAATATAATCTTAAGCTCTGACTTTAAATATTTTCTCAGGCAATTACAAAAATAACAACAACAACAATAATAATAATAATAATAATAATAATAATAATAATAATAATAATAATAATAATAATAATAATAATAATAATATGGCTGTTAAACATCACACAACAATTAACCTATAAAATGGCTCACCATTGAAATTTGAAATGGATTGTCTCAACTTAATGTTGATTTTAAGTAACGCTAAAAATTGTGTTAATAAAACAATATGGTTGATCAAAATTATTACAGCCGATAAGAACTGTGAAAACCCAAATTTTTCATTAACAGGTACTTTGGGCGAATATGCAATTTTGACAAAATCCGCCCGTACTTCGAGCACAAAGATTTTGCATACCGAATTTGAATTTCATACCGCGATTCATTCTGAAGTTATTCTTCACATATTCCACAACAATACTCCACAATCCTATTTGCGTACTTTAAATATTTCTAAGAAGCGTTTCCCAATTATCCATACAGTATTTCTTTAAATTTAAATGTAATAGGATTCAGTAAGCAATAAGGCTGATTTCGGCAATATGAAAAAGGTTCTTGAATGACTTTTTATTTTATACCACTACCGCTATTAACAAAATTCTTTAAACTTAAAATCAAGAAAATATTCTGTAATATTAAGGTGACTGAAATAATTGGAACAATATGAAACTGTTAACGCCATATTTGGGATATTTAGTAGACTTGCGTTTCAATGAGACTCACTTTCCATGAAATATTGTTTTTCAATTAAATGGAGTTTAATTGGCTGTCAATTGTTGATTACTTATAAAAGAAATATTTTGTAAAATGAATTTATTTAAAAAAATTCATTTTGTTTACCGTCACAGACTAATGCAAATATTGATTTCCACGATGTCACCGTAGATAAAAAATTTATGTTTTTATAAAAATTCCGTTAAGTTTCCCTAACAAATTCTTTATTTACAAGCAATCAACATCTTATAGTTAATTTAATTAAAAATAAATTATTTTTAACCAATTATTATTTAATCTCGTATATCATTTCATATCATCGCATACCATTAAAAATGTTTAAGATGTAAGTCTTGTCCTTGGCTCAAATTTGCTCAAATTTAAAATACAGCTTAATCTGCATTAAGAAAATAGAAATAAACGTCAATTTGAACTTACCTATATGGGCCTTGTTGATCCTGTACTTAGGTGCCATTTTTATAATAGTGACTTACAGTGATGAGCCTAACTATTTAAATCAAAGAGTTTCTTCAAGTCAAAATCATTTTTGAAGCGGTCATAATTTAAAACTTAACAATTCATTTTTATCACTCCACCAGCATAAGAGGAAAATATCGCTTGATCACGATTTGATGGTGATTTTAAGAATTATAATTTATTTATTTTTATATTGATATTCAATCCACTGGCGTCACTTTTCTTGAAACTGTTGCATTATTCATCTCAATTCAATTCAGTAATATTTATAAATAGAAATATATTTATAAATAAATCAATGTCAGAAATTACGAAAATTGCAAATATGTCAAAATGCTTTGATTTATAGCCTATCAAAGATTTATTGCCTAGAGATAACAATGGACGTCCGTGAAATATTCTCCAAAATCGTACAAAAAATAATGTTCCCAAACCAAGTGTAATCATTTGGGCATGTATTTGATCTCCTAATTTATAGTTTTAAGTTTTACTATGAATAACACAGAAAATTATACAGCGAATTTATAGTATTTCTATGAACTTTTGTACCAGTAATTAAAGAAAGTTGAACTTTATTTCATAATGGTTTCAATATAAATTTGTAAATATTGTGAGGATTAGTGATAAATATTACTTTTCTTCTATCTTTAACGATACTCTACAAAGGAAGTTCACGAATTGTGAACCGCGTTTTTCTTATAATCCGTAACTAGTGCTGGGAGTAGCGATTGACTATGGTCTTGTGTTGGGTCTTCTGTATTTTATATATTGGTATGCTGTACAGCCTTTTCATTTACTTGAGATCTCAAGATTTTAGTAAAAAATTTTCTCCATTTTAATATTATTTTCAATGATTTATGATATTAGTTAAGTTTTCATATTTTATCGAAAACGTTACTTTTAGTTGTTATTTTTTTCAAACTTTTCCTACAATAAATAGCTTTTATCTTGGATATTTTGAGGAGTACAAATATTTTTTTAGTCGTCAGCTAATTATTCCTAAATTTTGGGACATGAATAAAAGAGGGCTCGACACAATCTACAGATAGTTATATGGTAAATAGAGATATCAGAACTTACTTGAGAACAATCTTGGATATCTAGATAAACACTAAAATCCTCAAAATAATGGTACAATTTCAAATTTATCATAGTAACCAGCGTACTAAAAAGCATTTTTAATTAAATATGTTGTAGTGAATTATTTTAAGTTTAGTTTCATAAAATGGATTTTAATTTCATAAAAAAATTAAATTATACGTAGCAGTAAGCTAAATTTTAAATTAATACTCAAGATATTAATTTACAAGATAAGCTAAAAATACGATCAACATCCTTTTCAATTTTAAATATAGTTATCACTGAATATAGTAGCAGTCCGTGAAAAAGAACGGTTACTCCTTTCTTAAAAATGAAGTAGAATAAAATGAAAACCTGTGTTTAAAAAGCTCTTAGCATTTACTTTGGCATAACTGTTTATATTACTACTTATTTATTGAAACTATGTATATTGTTAATATTTGGTTTGGTAACAAAAATAAACAAATTACAATAAACTGCACTGTTAAAAATTTTGTTCCACCTTGCACCAAAAATTGGTTCCCATTTAGCTGCCACCAACATTTGGTGCTTAGTTTCACGATTTAATGGTGCAACCTCGGACCGTAAGCACCATTAAATCGCGAAACTAAGCACCAAATGTTGGTGGCAGCTAAATGGGAACCAAATTTTGGTGCATGGTGGACAATTTTTTTTAACAGTGTGTGATAATTCATGTATTTTTACTGTTTTGAAAATTTCACTCAACTGTTCGATTCGATTCTATACGGAAGAAATGAAGAAATTTTGTGTAAAACTTAAGATATTAAAGTGGATGAAAATCAGAAAATCATATCACATATATATGTATATATATATATATATATATATATATATATATATATATATATATATATATATATATATATATATATATATATATATATATATATATATATATATATATATATATATATATATCCACTTTAATATCTTAAGTTTTACACAATTTTTTTTTTTTTATTTCTTCCGTATAGAATCGAACAGTTGAAAGAAATTTTATATATAAAATTAAATCTTAAAAATCTTAAAAATTAAATTTAATCATGATAAAAAAAAACGGTTAGATCCTATAAATAATTTAAATTCAAAAGTGCACTTAATTCTGTTTTTAGCACCAAAACGACGACGAGAAATCTGTAAATGTAACGTTAAGATTATGAATTTCGTATTAATTTATCATGTAATGCTCCACAGAAAATACATGTAAGCTTTGTTATTTTTCTACTATAAAATGGCTTTTTAAGCCTAAATTTTAGCTGTTTACATGAGATTTTTAATTTTTATACCTCAGTCATAATTATCAATGATTTTCTCGGAAAAGTATTTAAAATGAAAAAAATGTTTGAATTAATGCATGCGTATAGATTTAAATTCTTAGATTTCTGTTCAGGCTGCCTGAAAATAATTTGCAACGAAAGTGACAGCCACCTGTGACCTCATATCAAAACAGTAGTAAGTGAAAGTGTGCAATAAAATCTAATAAGTCTGTTTTAATATAGCAATCTGCATAACGCCACGCCTTATGTCAAAAAATAATTAGTTCGTAATAAATGCCCATCGATCACCAATCGATATCTCGTGACAATTTAACATGGATGCTGCCGGTGATTATGCGGGAATACACATGACTCTCACCGGAAACTTACATGAACTATGGGTTTGGAAATATCACCCAACTTTCAATTACACTACAATACTGGTCATTACATTTAAATTTGACGTGGTTTGATGCTATTTATCGTTTTCATATTTTTATTCATTTAAAAAAATTGCTAGTTTGGCGATATTTTTGGCGACAGTTATTACATTGGCTATTTTTGACCACACATTACATTTTTTGAACTCGGGATGATCCAAAACGTAGAGAAATGCAAAAAAAAATATGACCGAATGCAATGCTTTCATTGCCCTGTATGTAATATAGGGTACTAATTGATAGTAAAAACTATATATCGATTATTAAAGATTTAAAGTTTCCTTTATGCTCATATAATCAATGATAATTGAGGAATTTGAAATAAGTGAGTTTTACGTGATATTTTTCACAAATATGCTAATTTTGTTTGATAAAATGATCTATCATAATCGGTACTTCCGTGTTATCCCATCGACTATTATTGGCAAAATTGAAACTGTCACCAAAAAGTAGCTTCAGCTCGGGTTTACCAAAGCAAAAAAAGGCAGGTTGTCTTTAATGTTTGAACAATTTGTTGTGATGTCACGGTTATCCACTATTTTCAGTTTTGTTAAAATTGGTCGGCGATATTATACGTAAGTGCCGACTATTCTGTTTCACAAGCAGCAATGTGTTCTCAATTTACATAACAGTCAAATTAAATTCATATAAGAAAATATAACTTTAGGTTAGAACAGGGTAAATTCTTTGTGCTTGTAAAGCTCATTCTAAGTGTGAGGTACAAGATTGAAACTTACACTTAGATTAGGACTTACATCCGTATCTATTCATTCCTCCGTAATTTATTATTTTAGTATCTATGAATTATTTTATAATCTATGAAATTTTTTTCACAATAATATTATTTCTATTCAGATAACTCCTCGACAAAAACCATTAACCATTATATTTAAAGCCTTTTAAATCCTGTATATTAACTTCGATTTTGTGTGTGCGTTGGCGGGTGTGTAATGTCTTAGCGGGCAAATCTTTAGTGACCTAATTAGCCCACTTGCCGTAATCCAATCGGGCTGAAACATGGCATATAGATTCGTTGTCGATAAAATGCATTCTATCAAATTTTTGGGGTTGTCACTGTCACTAAATGGTCGCTTTTACGGAATACTAATAAACCAACTTGCCATCATCCAATCCCACTGAAATCGCATTTAATGTATCATTGAAGAAATTCTTTCCTGTTGCCAAAATTATTTTAATCAGAATAAATAAAAGATAAATAGACATAAATTCATTATGGAGTGAAGTCCCGTCAATTCAACTTTACGTTGCATAGTAACGCTGTAAGTGAAATAATTTTATACGATTATTGTTGAAACTCTTGCCTGTTGCCAACATTATTTTAATAAATAAATAATAATAAATTTTAATCAGATTAAATAAAAGATATTTGGATATCTGAATGCATAAATTTACATTTATTTTTAATAAATAAATGTTGAAAAGAAGTTCACCGCATATTTTGCTGATAGAGGTGTTTTTAATATTTAAAATTAGATGCCAACACCAAGCACACGCTGACAATTGAATAGGCGTTACGTTAATGAATATAAAAATTGGCAATACATGAAAAGGATTAAAATTAAAAGTTTGTTTTTATCGGTTATATTATTTAAACAAGATAATAAGGAATTAATAGATTTATAAAAATCAGAATATGCAAATTCATTTTAACAAACAACTATCAGTAGCTTCTTACAATTTTATGCCACCCATTTTTCTACACTCATTCTTCCTAAGTTTGTTAATATACATGTAACGTTCTATTTAAAAAAAAAAAAAAAAAAAAAACTCGCTTCTTAATACATATACAATTTTTGAGCAATAATTTATCAATATCTATCTATTAAAATAATGATTCACTTTGTTTTATTTATTAATTTACTTTTAATTATTTTACCTCGCAATTTTCTCGGCCGCTTTAGTTTATGCATAAATTTCATGCAAAACTTACTCATAATCCGAGCATTCATTGGCGATACACATTTGAAAATTTTTTAGACATCCTGTCCGACATTTTAGAGCATACATTTATATTTTGGTTAGTATAATTATATCAATTCGGTCGTGCACAAAAAATTAAGAAACAAAATTTGCATAAGATAAAATTGTTGAATAACGCCTTATAGTCCGAGAAACGACTGCAATTTTTGGACCCCATCGAACATCATTCTGAGTTTTTTAGACTTTGGAGAAAAGTGAGTAGATTAGGAATCCACTGGTCTGCCGTGGCAAAAATGGCCGAAACTGATCAATAATCGACTTGGAATGAGTTGAACTAAAATCCTATTGCCAAATATGTCATAACTTGCCAAAAATAGAACAAACTTATTCATCTGGCAACCCACTTCATTTTGATTTTCAATGAGAAAAAGCGCAAACGATTTCTGATCTTTGGCTTGGAAAACTTATATCTTTTAAAAATAAGCCAAATTGGCGACATCAGTTACGTCATAAGTGACGTAATATTTTTTGCCAACTTGGCTCCCTTTTAATAGATGCAAGTAGCCCGTCGCCAGATATCTGAATCGTCTGCAACCTTCTTAATTGAAAATTTAAGAGTGAGGGTTACCAAATAAAAAATGCTCATTATTTGGCAAGTTATGGCGCATTTGGCAATTGGATTTAGTTCAACTTATTAAAACTCGATTTTTGACCACTTTCGGCCATTTTTGCCACGGCAGACCAATAGATTCGTAATCTACTCACTTTTCTTTAATTTCCATAAAAATTTCAGAATGATGTTCGATGGGGTCCAAATATTGCAGTCGCCTTTCAGCCTATTAGGAATTTAGTTTTCTTGTGATTAACAACTTCATTTCCTTCTTACCACCAAAATTGCATAAAAATGTTCACTTCTTCCACTTGGACATTTCATATATTAAGCTTCTCTTTAATTAAATTTCTATTGATTAAAATATACGAAAATGAAATAAAATCGCAACAAAATACTTAAACTATCATTTTCAATTATGGAGAGAGCTCATTTGTATTTCCCTTTTCTAAACTGTTATGTAACATTTTGTAGACCGCTGAATCTACGGAAATATTGTTTCAAAACATGTTAAACTTCGTAACACTAATGGAAGTTTGATGTTTACGAAATTTGAAGGACAAATAATTGGCGTATTTTCTATCATTGTAGTAAACTATTATTTTTTACGCAATTATCTGTTTTGGTTCAGTAGCTCCGCCTGTTGAACTAGTTTAAAACTGGAGATCCACTAAAACCCATGCAAGTGTTTATTATAAGTTTATTTTTTTTATTTAAATTCTAAATTTTTTATACTGATTTCTCTACTTTCTAGGAAGAGGCGGGAGATATCATGTTTGAAAGAAATAATTTTAAAAGGACATAATTTAAGAAAGAGTATAGATCTGGGAAGTGACGATTTTTAGGACACTCAAATACTTATGTACAGATACGTTGCGGGTTTTAAAAACACAGTTAACGTTTTTTCCCTCTCAGTATAATAATTGCACACTTTTTTTAGTGCAATTAGCCCAAAAACTAAAAAGTAAAAATTTTTGCATAATTTTTGTGATCATTATATTTAAAGCATTATTTACAACTATTACATTAATTTATTTGGGTAGAAAATTTCCAACAGAGACCACATAAACCTCAGATGCACCCTCAGATGTTACATTTGCCAGTACACGAGGTTAATATACCAGAACGCGGGCAGGACATTTCCTAAATATTGGCTTTTTGAAAAACAAAAGGATTCTAAATAGTTTATATTACTATCATCTTCCAGTGAATGGACCTTTTACTCAACTACTGTGGGTCTTGACTTTCACCTAATATAATGGTTTCGGCTTATAAACCACATTTACCAAGTCAAGACACGAGAACGAGCGCAGAGCGGATCCTAAACAATGACTATTTTACACCAAAGTAATAGGGTTGTAAACAATCTATATTCCAGTCATTCTCCACTATATGAGATGACCTTTTACTCAGCTATTTTGGACCTTGACCATTTTGTCTTGCAATAGGGCTATTTTACGCCCTGTTTTCTGTATATAATAGAGCCTGCGCTCATCCCCGGGAATAGTAACATTTTAAACCAAACACAGACATATAAGAATTAAAAATTACACTACCTGAAGAACCAATCCAGAACATCCCTTTCATCTTCTCAAGTCATTCCCTCCAACAACATATAATCTATTTCAACGCTTGAAGCATTCGCAAGTGTTTGCATCGAAATGAATAGCCTCATAGCACCTCATACCGAGCTAAAAGCGAAATAGAAGATTGAAGGTCAAGCTGTTAATGGAATAAAACAAATTCGGCAACTGATTATAATCCTAGCACATGTCTGACAAGCTCTTGCTCCTCTTTTGCCTAAAGCCAGCAGCTGTATTTCCCAACTCCAGAATGGATGAAATGAGTAAACAAAACTGTAAGCAAAACGTGTGCCAAAAATGTTCGGTTTCGAAAGAAAACAAAAACCTGAAAAATGTAGAATGGAGTGGAGGATCGAGTGGGAGGAGGGGAAGATAGTTTGAATTACGGCATGATTTTTATCAGTGGACTAGATGATTAGAAGCTTAACCCTTAAATATGGGTGAATAAATGCGTTGGCAGAAATATTTTCCGTTTATTTTGTTTTATTTAGACACATTTTTCTGAATATAATTATTATGCACATGTGTATGTCAGTAATTAAACTTCTGTTTCTAGCAGCTTCGAACCTCCATAATCAACAAATCTTCATAAAAAATTTAATATGTTTTTATTTATTTTTATGTCTTAAACTTTATTCACTACTTTCCCTATAAGGTTCAATCTGCAAAGGCAAATTAGTAATAAAAGTACATATTTCTATTTGGAAAAAAAAATTGTTTTTCTTTCATCAGACACTATTTACCTAAAATCTTAACAGTATGTAATGTATACAAAATTTTATTTTAAACCAGTAGGTCTTAACTGAAAATTCAATTTTTTTGCTATAGTTGAAACTTAGCACAAGTTGCATAAAAGTAAAGTTTCAGACACTTAAATTATAAAAAGAAACAATTTTTTATTTTCCCTTAATCGGGTGGTTTAAAGAAAAAAGAAAAAATCACATATCATTGCAAAAATTAGGACCAACCATCATTTCTCCTGCCGATTTGTGATGAGTTCTCCCTTCATATCATATCCGCAAAATAAATTCAAACTCTCTTGAATTCCCTTAATTTACGTAGTACAATTTCTACGTAATGATGTTTCAAATTCAAATATTATTAGATATGAACCTAAGTAATTTGAGATAATTAACATAGATAGACCACAATAACATTGATAGATAGACCCATATAATTAAAATATTTGCAATTACATAAAATTGATATACTAACAGTTTTACCACTAACAACTTAACATTTCGATACCAGTTTACGCAACTATCTTTTTATTTCTGTTAAACTTGTTTCACTACATTAACAATAGAAATGCAAAAAAGCCATTCTTGCTTGCTTTTGTATAAATCTATGCCAGTGATTCTCAACCTTTTTTTTGTCGCGGCACACTTTTAACGATTTCAAAATTTGGCTGCACACAAAGAAAAAAATAAGTTTAAAAGTTATTTACTTTACCTACCTATTATACTACCTATAATACACTGTAATACACCTATTATACACTGTGTAAAATAGTTTATGATAATAATTTGGAATGTAAAATAAAATAATATATGTACTACAAAAACAACAGTACGTTTATTAAGGGATTAATTACAAATATACATTTCTAAAATTTGGTGGCACACTTTAAGAATTTGGCGGCACACAAAAGTGCCACGGCACAGTGGTTGAGAATCACTGATCTATGCCTTAAAAAAATATTTATTTTTTGCTTGGAAGAGCACGTGCACATTTTCCCCTATACATATTTCTATCCATCCATAGCACTTTTTTTTTTTTTTTTTTTAAAATTAGGAATAGTGATTTCTGCCCAATTAAAATCTTCAGAAATCCAACGGAATACTTTGATTGCGTATAGTGTTTTTTTTTTTTTTTTTTCCCTTCAGAATATAACCAAATGAATCAGTGAAATAATTTTAGGACACACGCACAAAACGAATTACAGTTTATGAAAGGAACACCGGTTTTACATTTCCAAGTATAAAGTTTCATTCTCTTTAGCAGTATTTTCTATTTAATGCCCTTGAAATACGCGGGAGTTGCGAAACAATGGAAATGAATCCTTTTCATTTTGATAAAGGGTGATCTTTACATGATTTTTACATAATTAAATAGAAGAAATTCAAAGTTTGATGAAAATACATAAAATTATTACTAATTTAGAATGTTTTACTTCCTTGCTGAGTCTCTTGTATGACTGATGCAATCGCTATTAAAATGGTGATTAACCATTCTGAAATAGATATATTCCAGCAAATAGTTCTTTCGAAAAGGTTTTCATCTCCAGTCGTAAAAGAAAAGGTATTTATACCACTATCAAAGCATCCGATTAATCTTTTGTATCCTAAAGCAAATAGTATAAAAAAAAAAAAAAATTAAAAAAAAAAAAAAATACACAATCAGTCACTCTCTTTCGGATTAGAGAGAAGAGCTCTTCGAGAAATGAGCTCTTTCGAGAAAGAGCTAATTTAGTGTATGGACTGAGATATTTAGAAAACCATTTCGATAATGAAAGGTTTGTAATATTCTTTATCATCACATGCATGAAACTTGTTATAAGAATGATAAAATCCCTGCATAATTACTCGTTATTAAAGAAAAAGCTAATGCATAGTATCCACAGAACCTGGAAATCAGGTAAACGTAAGGAGTTTTCTGATTCTGGAAAAAATCAGAGAAATTTTAGGGAATTTTTTTATTGTTTTGGAGGTACGTTTTCCTGTTCATCCGTATTTTGGCACCATTTTCCCAGAAAATTGTGATAATCAGTAAAAGTTTCATGTTACTGTTTAATTTAAACTTTTCATTACTGCCAAAACTATTTTACAAAAATGGCATATTATCTTTTTGGCATCAATGTTTTGTATGATCTACACATCTTGAAAATCTTGAAAAAAAAGTTAACCGTAAAATCAGAGATTTTTTTTTAGAAATCTATCGGGAAACCAAGGAATTATCAGGAAACTTTTATTCCTGAATTTTGTGGCCACCCTGTAATGGTTATGAAGCATTTACTGTACATTATAAACATAGACTTTTGCATTTTTTCCCCCTCAATTTTCACAACATAAATAAACCCTACATATGACTTTCAAGAAATAAAACAAAATATGACTTTCAAGAAATAAAACAGGTTATAAAATTTTCGAGAGCAAATGTTTAAAACTTTCTCTCAAATACTACGCAAATACTTGTTTAACGTTTATAAACCTACATAAAGTGATTGAATAAACAAATGAATGATTAAAAAAAAAATTAAGACGGTATTATTCTCAAACAAGCAGTTTCCCCCTTTTTGCTAATCAATTATACAAACTCCTTAAACAATGCCCGGGCACCAAGTAACTATGTTAAACAGATAACTATATAAATTTTCCTTTGTGGAAGATGATATTTTTTTCAATTAATTTGAAAATGCTTATAACGTTTACATCTCGTCATACTGCACACTATCGAAACTCGTCAAAAGGCTGCATATCTGTGAAACGATTCAACACAATTGTTCAATGCCGTTCTTTACTAAATAATATATATATATATATATATATATATATATATATATATATATATATATATATATATATATATATATATATATATATATATATATATATATATATATATATATATATATATATATATATATATATATATATATATATATATATATATATATATATATATATATATATATATATATATATATATATATATATAATTTTTATTTTTTTTGGGGCAAGTAACTTTGATTTTAGAATACGCATTTTAACACAATGTTTATTTACTTTTTAAAAACAATTTTGTTACAAAATGTTTGGTGTAAAAAATTTGAGGCGTTACATTATATGTATAGCAATAATATGGTTGGATTTTAACAATTTTGTTGCAAAATCTAGTATATTATGCACCAAAAAGTTTCAGACGTTAAATTATATTTATAGAAATAATGTGGTATAATGTTTAACAAGGTAATCCCCTGGTAAATGGAAGAAGGTTAGTTTGGTCTTTGATGTTCCTGCTGAATATTGGAAGAAAATAGAAATTTCAGATAATGAGATCATAAAATAATAGGATCTGAAGGTTAAATCTTTAGAGATTTAAGAGTTTATGAATTCAAGGATTTAACTATTAAAATGTTGTGGCATGATATCCGATATTTGCCTTTTCTAATATTTGTAATGTACCAGATTTTTAAAATGTACTGTAACATTCCTAGGATTTTACTAGAATTCTGAACAACGACTAAAATATGATGCTCTCTGTGCGAATGCGATAATATCAAGAGGCTTGCAGCAAAATCATGTCACTAGCACCAAAATGACTTCCGTTAATAAAATTCTAAAACTAGCAAACGATCACAACTAAAGGACTACGGCAAAGAACGATGAGTCCGTTTTTCTCAATTCTCCAGAAAAGATGATTTAAAGTTTCAAGTCTCAGGACTTATATCAGGGTTGTGGTAAATGAAACGGTGGTAAGAAAACAAAGTACAATGATTTTTTTAACAGGTTACAAATTTTGAATAATTTTTTTAGTGCACAAATGATTACAGTAAAATTTTAGTCTGGATTATGATCGTTTTCGTTGGGAGGCGCGGGGATCCTGGTCATTCTTGCTCGGATCCCCTTATCTAAAACCCTCAAAATCTCATGCACTATGATATTTATTTACCACAGGACTTCACGTGGCTCAACTATCTGCTATAACCTTGCAGATTGCGGGAAAACCTCGATTTCGAAAAAATTAAACTCTGATCGTTCTTTGCCGTGGCCCTTCAACTTTTCTCTGGAACGGCATCCTTTCTTCGGATGCCGGACATCTCATCCCTCGGACAAGTCGCCACCGGAGAACTCGACCACGGACATCTCACCACCGGACAAGTCACCACCAAGAAGGCGCGGATCGAGGGTGTTGTGTGGGGAAAGCGATTTTCTTACGAGGAACTGTCGTAGCTGAATGGTGGGACTTGCGTACGTATTCAAGAAGGCACAACATCGAAGTGATCTTTTAACCCCTCCACCCTGCTGAACTTTGATGGTGTTATTTAAATATTATATTACAGTCTTGGTTAAATTAATGTTAATTCAAGGTACTAATATTTTTAATAATATATGAGTTATTAAAATATAGAATTGTTATACTTCGGATTTTTTATACATGCATCAGCTTTGCCGTACCAAATATACGAAGTGTCTACATATTTTCGACATCTACAATGATCAACAGTGGTGGTGGGGAGTCGGGGGAAGGCATCTACTATGTTTTGCTTTCATAAATATATATGCAAGTCCCACTATTCAACTATGCACCTCCCTCCAAAGAAAATCGCTTTCCCTAACGTTCCCCCCCTTTCTTTGGTGGTGACTTGTCCGGTGGCGAGATGTCCTGTGATGAGATGTCCGAGGTACGAGATGTCCGGGGTCGAGTTCACCGGTGGCGACTTGTCCGAGGGATGAGTTGTCCGGATCTCCCTTTCTTCTCACCAAGCACCAATATATTTCAACGAACTTCTCGGTTTACTGTCCTTCTTTATGGGTAACCAAATTTAATGGACACACATAATTAATCTTTTATTTTTCTCTCTTAATCATCTAAAAATGTATAGCAAAACATATAAATCTAGAAAATTCTATCTCAATTAAATAGCGCTCAATATCAATTTAAAGTTCTGAAAGAATTTAAATCAGAAATATTTCTTCTCAGAAAATAAACATGCCTCTTTTTATAAGTCGATTGCAAAAGTAATGATATAGTTATACGAGTGGATAGTTATAGGTAATTATAACTACCCACTCGTTTTCCTCCATAGGAGCTCGGCCTCTACAAAGAACCCTGTTCCATCTAAGTTCTTTATTCGTAAGACCAGCTGCAGAACAGGAACATCGCAACCATACTTCTTGTCCTGTCGCCATTTTTTCGTAGGAACGAACTTCTCAGAAAGGGCTACCCTCCACCACAGGGCGTCTTTATCGAAAGGTTTAATTAAAGCAGATCGGAAAAAGAAGTAAAAAAAGGCATGCGGTGGCATTTCATAAAAGGGTTAATTGCTGATTAGGTGGGGCTTTTTCTAGGAAGCGCACCTGCGAAATGACGTCATCTGGCCCTGAGGTCCCGCTTAATGACAGCTCTGGCAGACAGCGTGGCGACTTTTCTTGACTCACATGTGGTTCTCGTCGTTTTCTTTTTTTTTATTAGTTGTTGCGATCATAATTACTCGCCACTTCGGTGTCATTAGACATTTAGCAATGCACAATAATAGCCATTAGCAGCGTTTTTAGAATTCGAATTGCGGTATTTTTCCTGAAGATAATGGCGATCGACGACTTGAAGACAATATTTTGACGCCCAGCGTTTAAAATGACAGTCAATCTTTAACTCGTTGAGTGGACAGGAGAAAAAGTACTATCGAATTTCGACTAGGGTGAAATCTGATTGGGTATTTGAAGATGGGAGTTATCGTAGGTTCATAACCACAACTTCTGTGGCTAGCAATTAGCGGATCACAAATTATTCTTAGCGTACGAGACTTCATGAACGTTTAATTTATTTCAAGGTCAATACATGGTGGTGATAGAAGACAATGACATCGAGACTAAAGATACCATAAATAAATTTGCCAGGTTAGAATTTATAAAAAGAATAAAGATAAAAATTAGTATGTAATATCCACTTGATTGCCAAAAAGGGGGGGGGGGGGACCAAAAAAAAAAAAACCTGTAAGCCTCATTTAAAAATATCGATTATTTTGTAATAAGTGTATAAATGTATATTGATTGGAAATTTGGACATGGAAAGTTTTAGATTTTGTTGAAATCACGTGGGCAACCTTTTATCCAATCGAAGGGTAGGTAGGTAGGTGTATCTAATCGAAGGTATCTTAAAAAAAAGGGTTAGTATTTTGTTAATGCAACAAATTAGAAACAGACATGCTTTCATTACTGAATCAAATAGTTAAAAATGATCCTTCTGAGAAAGAATTAGCATTGCTAGGAGTCCAAAAAACTGTCGTTAATGTCACAACCTGGCATTGAGAAACAAATCCACATTTAGATCACCAAGACCAGAAACATAATTTTTTTTTTCTTTAATTTTATCATATTCTCAAATTTAAAACTGTGGGGGGGGGGAAATATTTTATTCATAATGCATTTTTTGTTATTCATAATGCAATAATTACACCATCCTGACCTAATTTGAAGGAAAGGTGGCATACACAATAGACACAGCGTTAGCCACTACGCAGTCCGTGGGCCAGATTTGGCCCGCGACAGATTTTTCTGCCGTCCGCCGGCAGTTCAGTAGATAAAAAAAAAAAAAAAAAAAAAATCAAATTTCACGGTATGAACTTTTTTTTACATGATTGCAATTTGTCAGAAATTGCAAATAGTATGTGTTTACTATGTAAAACAGAGTTCTCCGCTATGTGCCCGAAGAAACTATATGAAGAAGCTATTAGCAAGATGGTTTTCATCAAGAATAATTACAGGAATAACTTTTCTAAATCTCATTTGGACAATTTATTAAGATTGTCTGCAACAAATACTACGACAGAAATCTAATCTATCATAAAATAAACTGAACGATTTCGACCGCCATCGTCCACAGTTGATATCGACTAAAACGGAAAAATCTGGAAGTGTAGTTTAAATACTTTTATTAAAAGTTAGGTCAAGTACCATGATCACATTGGAACAAAAGATTTACTTCTTTTTTAGTCTTTTTATATGCTGATAATAAAAATTATTATTTTTTAATTATTTGAAAGAAGAAAAAAAATAAAAAAATAATAATAATAATAATAATCAAATATAAATTGTTATTTTATCAAGATAATTTTTTTTTTTTTTTTCAATTTTCAAAAATGCTATGTATTGTTAAATGATAATATTTAAAGATACATAAATTGGTTTATCCAGCCCTTGAAGAGCTCCAACATAAGTCATACGGCCCGCCTCTAAAAGTTAGTGGTGAACACTACAATAGAGGCTACCACGTAACCAAACTGTATGTGGCGGAGAGAAACTGCACGATATTATAGTCAAAAAGTGTAAGAAGTGAGGGAATAACCCTACTATTGTAGCTCTGTTGTTACAATTATTGAAAAATTCTAAGATATTTTGTATCTTAAACAATCAAAGGAATTTATTCAAATCTTGCGATGGATTGGGTTTTTTCTCTCCTTCTTCTTTGCACTGTAAGAGACTTCACATTCTGAATTACCGACCAAAAAAATCAACCTAAGTGATGGGGAGAGATACGTAGAGATAGTATGTAACGTAATATATCTCTATATTAAAAAATAGTATGATGTAAAAAATATTTTATATTCTAAAAATTTGCAGCTGCAGTTCGTGATCACACAAATGAGGGGGAAAAAACAAGCAGCAACAACGGTTTGAAACAGAGTAAATGGAGGCTACATTTCAATAGTAAGTAACACTCTATCTTCGTCAAAATGAGTGGCAGTTGGATTATAACAAAAACAACTGGGAGTTAGTAAGAAATTTGTAAACAAGCTCATCACTTCAACTGTGTGTTACCCGAAAACATGTTTTCATACCTCAAACAATTTATATATTTAATAATAAGTCTAACTTCAGAATTTTTTAAGCAGCTTAACTGATGTTGCTGAAGCGGAATCTATGTATATAAAACTGAATTGTCTGTACGTCTGAATCTTATATAAATCCACAGTTTTGCACCTAGAGGTATGAAATTTGGTACATAGTAGCTTTAATACATGGAGATTGTAGAGAACAACTTTTAAATTCGATTAAAAATTGTTTTTATTAAAATTTAATGACTTGGAAAAAAAAAATAAGAAGAGAAAAAAAATAAGAAGGAAAAAAAAAAAAGACTTGGAATGGCCACATTTTTTTTTTTTTTTTTAATTACATCAGAATAAAACCAAAAGTTATTTTAATATGTTCCCCTTATTTTTCTTATTATTTTTATGAATTACAATCATCTGTCCGGTAAGTGGTTCGAATATTGTTATAATTTCCCTTATATTTACTGTAAATCTATGCTCTGTGCATGAGCGGGTTTTGTGCAACCTAATAATCTAAATGAAACATAACGGCTAAAATTATTGAAATTCACCGAAAACTTTCAAATCATTTCGATATTTGCTAATTTTTCTTTTATTTCCAGATTTAAATATTTATTAGTTTCCTTTACCCAGAATATAAAAATTCCTTCTTTTTATTGTATTTATTTTTTGTAATGTTTTTGTACTGCGTATCCAAGTTCCATATTATTTAATCTAGATTTGAATACATTTTTTGTATTATACATATTTTATTGTTTAAACCAGACTAACTGACAATTTACACAAGAAGCGTAGTATATCATTTGCAATTTTTTTCTTTGGTTTTTTATTTTGGTCGTGATTATGAAGTTTGTAAGGGACTACTTTTTTCTCTGTGTGCAAAACAATTTTGAAGAATACAATTTTTTTTAATTTTTTTTTTTTCGGTTCAGATGAACTATAAAACACTTCTTTGGTGCGATTTTGTTTGGTGCTTTTTTACAGATAAATGCGGTTTCTAGCAATTTTTTTTTTTTTCTTTTTTTCTTTTCCCAGCTATATTTAAATTTTATTATTTTTTATATTTTAACTAAGTTGGTACTAATCCGTTAGCCGGGTACGAGATAAAAATCGCCAAAAAGAAGTTTTAAATAATCCAAACTAACAACTTTCAAATAATTTATAATTTCTCTATTTAGAATTGGCGATACACTTATGAGCCATTTATATGGGTAAACATTTAGGCTTGGGACCAACTGGTAACCGCCTAACGAAAAAATACCCCTAATATTTATATTTTAACTTAATCCAATTATTATTTATTTTGAGTTTTCTTTCAGTTACGTGTTTTTAATTTTTGCGATTTTTCTGATCGTTAGAAGAAAGAAAAAAAAAATCGCCAAACGACCTTTACTACATTTTTTCCACTTCTTCTATGTCTTTCAACGGGTCCCCAGCAGAGCGGGGCCAAGTCAAAAAGAATTATTAATTACCTGAAATATTTTGGATGATTACAGAAACAACAAAATGCCGATGAAGGATAAAAGATTAAAAAATATTACTTGCATTGAAATTTTAAAATGTTCGATGCCATTTTCGAGTTCCGTTTTCCTGAGCTTTCTTTACACGCTGACTCTCAAAGCAGTGAAAACAGTTTTACAGAATAAGAAAGAAGGCACAAAGGAAAAGTTTCGAGACTAGTTTTCTAGGTCAAAAGCATTTATAATTTTTTTAATTACTACTTGCTACAATGGAGAAGCAAAGTAATTTATTTAGAAAATCGTGTTTTGTTCTTTAATAGACAAAAGATCAGTGTTTCGTTATATATTGGTTATCAAAATACTAACTCGTTTCATATTTCTGAAAAATTATGTTTCTCAGTTGGGACCTTTTCAGAATAGTCGATTCACTTATCGGAAAGCGACTGCACCACAAGTTAAACTTATCTTCCAAATATTAAATTAGATTTGTAGATTCTTTTTAATAAAATAATTAGCAGATTTAATGCTTGGAGACTAGTATGAAGGTTTTGTGCTTACTTTAACAATTTGGTGTTAATACACATTTACAAATGCATGTTAAATTAAGAAAAATCTTTGTTAGATGAAAACGCGAAATCTTGTGAAAAATTAAAATGCCTATTTCCTCTCATTTATACATGGGATTTGTAATTTTATTTCATTTCGTATAAATTTATATTTTAGCTAGAGAAATCCATCTGAAATTATATACGGGTTTAAAAACTATTATTTCTTAGAAATACATATCGTATGATAGTGGTTACATAACTTCAAGTTAAAGGTTTTTAATCGAGAAATCAAGAGACATTCTAATTTTTAAAGAATTCAAAATAGCTTATATACAAATCTCAAGGTGTACAAAACGTAAGGTTCAAAGCTCAAGGACCGTATCATATTTTTCAATATATGTATTTTTTTATTAATAAAATTTATTCTCTTTTAATAAAACCATGGGTGTGGAACATCGCACAACTTTCAATTAGTATTTTTCGCCAAATTGATGATATACTCTTCTATAATTCTTATATTAAACTTTCTTATACGTGAAACTGAGGAGAGAAGAAAAAAAGATCGTTGATGAGGTATGCTCAACGAAAGAGAACTCTGTGCTAAAGGAATTCGTTTTTCAACTTTTTACGCCTTTAAAGAATTTTTATAGGAATTTCGAAAGTGTGGATGTTTAAAACATCTTAAGAGACGCAGCGATTTTTTATCAAAATCGTTAGAGCAGTTTTTTAGCAATTATTGAAAAATATGATTTTTTCAATGGCAGCCACCTTATGCGCTTGCGCGATTTTGACAAAAACTTTAATGGTAGGTCTCATGGTCACCACTAACTCGCAAACCAAATTTGAACATCCTAGGTCATTTGTTCGGAAGTTATGCTGACCACGTACACACAGACATACATTTTTTCTAGACATTTTTGAAATCAGGATGTTCCAACAAGTAGAGAAATGCAATATATATATATATATATATATATATATATATATATATATATATATATATATATATATATATATATATATATATATATATATATATATATATATATATATATATATATATATATATATATATATATATATATATATGTTGCACAGATTGTCTGTATATAGTGTAAATAGTGACGTATTATTTTAAAATTCTATTGTAAAATATTTTTATCTTATTTTATTTTTTTATTAACAGCAATTATACAAGTTAGGAAAAGGTGGCAACACCTAAAGCAATCGAGAAAATTCGAGACGTTTCTTTTCCGACAAATTGGCTGGAAATTTCGGGAATATTCTCTCGCGCCAAGTATTTAATGACCGTAGTTCGGGAAAGTTTTCAGATTGACTTCGGACTTCGTTGAAAGCTGATCGCTTTGTTTACCTATTGGAGTGAGCTTGTATAATCGCTGAATTCGAAGTTATTTTTGTTGAAGCTTGTGTTGAAGCTCGAGAATAATTAAACTGTTGCCTGTTAATAAATTTTGTGAGTTTTCTGAAGAGAGAATAAATATTTTTATACCGTGAAAACTGTGCCATCATTGCCTCAGTGGAAAAATTCGTAACAGTGGTGTCAGAAGTGGGGTCTCGTAATTTTGAATGCCGACAACTAGAGGAATGATGGAAGACCAAATGAAGCAGTTGATGGAAATGATTGCTGGAATAAAAGCCGGACAAGAATCCACGGCCGCTGAAATAAAAGCCGGGCAAGAATCAACCGCCGCTACAATCGCCGCAGATCAAGCCCGTCAAGAAACGACAAATGCCGAACTTGCCGCCGCAATCGCCGCCAGCCAAGAAGCAACATCATCGGAGATTAAAGCTTTAGCCGCCAAGTGTGAAACAACATCTGCAGCAGTGAATGAAATCAAAGAAGAAATGAAGATAGAGCTAGCCTCAATGGTGGAATCAACCATAATAGAAACTACCTCAAATGTTCTTCAATCCGTGTAAGATGAAGTATTCAATGCAGTAAGAAAGGAAGTTGATGAAAAGTTTGAGGAGTTCAACGGAAAAGTGAACAACTTAGGAGACAAAGTTTCCACCATGAAAGAGGAGCAAGAAAAGTTTCAAGACGCTGTTGAAGAAAGGTTTGAAAAGTTTCATAACGCTGTAGAAGAAAGACTACGGGAAATGGAAACTCGCGAAGCTGCGACCATTGCAACGCCTAAATGGGATAATGTTTCCACTCCCTTCATTGCGCCACGTTCCAACATCAAAGTGGCCACTTTTGATGGAAAGTCTTCCTGGTGCGTTTATCAAACGCAGTTTGAGATGATTGCATCTGCGAATGGTTGGGACGATACTTCGAAAGCATTCCATCTCGCAGCATCTCTTCGAGGTGAAGCTGCTGACATTTTACAGACACTACCTGAAGGGGAGCGGGAAGAATTCGTGGCGCTCTCAAGTGCGTTGGAGTTAAGGTTTGGGGAGCAGCATCTAAAGGATTACAACAGACTGCAATTGAAAGTGAGACAGCAGAAGGCCAATGAAACTCTTCAAGAATTGGCGTCAGATATAGAAAGACTGTCGCTCCTCGCTTTCCCTGACTGTCCCTCGGATGTACGAGACGATCTTTCTCTGCAGTATTTCATCGAAGCTATTCAAGATCCCGATGTGCAGCAGGCGGTAAGGTTATCCCAAAACAGAAACCTGAAGTCAGCCCTTGTGTACGCCATGAGAGTGGAAGCCACACAGCTAGCTTCTGGAAAAGACCGACGATATGTGTGTGGTGCATTAGCCGAGGATTCTTCTGACTTTGTCACCAGTAAGCTTCGAGAACTGGAAAGCAAAATTGATAGAATGATGAGAAGCTATCCCGGAGCCAGGTATCGAAAGACCAGAGTCATTTGCTGGTACTGCAAACGGGAAGGGCATCTACGACGTAACTGCCTTGATTTGAAAAAGAGAAGGGATAACACTACCACGGAATCTCAACAACTGAATCTAAGAAGATGCCATCTCGCAGGGCAAAAGATGCAATGTAGAACAGGTGAAGCCCCGACCAGTCGTTTCCACGTTTCATCCCGACAAGGAGGAAACCAGGGTTTATTCGTGAAGGGGGAGATCAACGGAACTCCATGTCGTCTAATCGTCGATTCAGGAGCGAACGTAACGATCGTAAGGACGGACGTGGCTCGTCGCCTGAACAGCCGACTCCTCTACACAGCGCCCTCTGTTTCGCTACAAACTGTGTCCGGTGGTAATATCTCTGTGCATGGGAAATTGGAAGTGGACATTGCCTTTGGATTTAACTCCTACAAGCACACCGTTTATGTTGCCGAAATTGTAGATCCGTGCATTCTCGGACTAGACTTTTTGAAGAAAAATGGAATTACGCTGAATTTTGAGAAAAGCAAGCTGCAAACATGGAGAGGCGAAGTTCCTTTGCACGATCTAGACATGAAAGAGCTGTGCGTATATCGGATTATGGCTCATGAAGACAATGTCATAGAGAATGCTGAAGAGTCCACATCTATGAAAAGTACCTCATCAGCCTCGAAAAGAGAACCGAAGAAAGCGACGTTGATGAAACCCTCCCAGGAAGTGGTTCATGTGGGAATGGACAAAGTTAGTGAAGTGGGAATCGACATCCGTGCTCCTGTTACAAGCATCGAACGGAGGTACCGGGATCTATCAGCTGCACCCGCGGATGATTCGGGCGCAATCTCAAAATCATGTAACCAGCAAGATGGGGATCAGAAACTTTCACAGCTTCTGTTGGCATACGGGAGTGCAACTCACGAGACCACCGGCTATACACCATCTCAAATGATTTTTGGAAGAGACCTTAGGCTACCATGCGACCTCCTCTTTGGACGACCACCGGACACCCCTTCCTCGCCTGTCCAGTATCTAGATGATCTCCAGGCACGTTTGGAAGCCGTACATCGGTTCGCCAGAGAAAGAATCAACATCATGACAGAGCGCATGAAGGTCCGCTACGATGCCAAGGCCACGGAACGTTCATTCCAGGAAGGTGACAAGCAGGGCCTGATCATCGCCTAGGCCCACAAGGCCCGGGCCTTGGGCCCATGATTTTAGGGGGCCCCGAAATTGGCTGTAAACCATTTTTGTTTCACAAAAGCTATATGAATATCTTTTATAACCTGTATAAAATAATTTTTACAATTTTTTTTATTTCGTATTGATCTTGAACCGTCTTTAGTATCCCAGAGTGCATTTATTCAAATAAACCGTTTAAAAGCGTGAAACACAAGCTTTTTTGAAAGATAGAGAAAGAGAAAAAAATTGAAAGGAAGTCATGACGAATTTAGAGTGAAATCAAGATCAGCAAATGTCGACTCTGAAGTTGTGAATAATGTTCTTTATTTGTGATAAAAAACTACTTTTAGAAAACAATATTAACATGAATTCATCAACTTTTTCTATATTTCATGTTAATTCATTCGACTTTGCTTCGAGTTTATTTCCAATAAATCACCCGTTTGAAAAAAGGGCCCACGAATGAGTCCGGGCCTTGGGCCCCAACTTGTCATGATCGGGCCCTGGTGACAAGGTGTGGTTATGGAATCCTAAACGTCGGAAAGGACTCTCCCCTAAGCTCCAGACGAACTGGGAAGAGCCGTATGTGGTCCTTAAGAAGATCAACGACGTCGTGGTAAGGATTCAACGGACACCCTCCTGTAAACCTAGAATTGTACACTGCAATAGGCTAGCCCCATATTATAGTAGAAGTGATTGAATTGCCTTTCCTCTTAATGACTTCACTGCCCGGGACGTGCAGTCTTTAAGAAGGGGGAAATGTTGCACAGATTGTCTGTATATAGTGTAAATAGTGACGTATTATTTTAAAATTCTATTGTAAAATATTTTTATCTTATTTTATTTTTTTATTAACAGCGATTATACAGGTTAGGAAAAGGTGGCAACACCTAAAGCAATCGAGAAAATTCGAGACGTTTCTTTTCTGACGAATTGGCTGGAAATTTCGGGAATATTCTCTCGCGCCAAGTATTTAATGACCGTAGTTCGGGAAAGTTTTCAGATTGACTTCGGACTTCGTTGAAAGCTGATCGCTTTGTTTACCTATTGGAGTGAGCTTGTATAATCGCTGAATTCGAAGTTATTTTTGTTGAAGCTTGAGAGTAATTAAACTGTTGCCTGTGAATAAATTTTGTGAGTTTTCTGAAGAGAGAATAAATATTTTTATACCGTGAAAACTGTGACATCATTGCCTCAGTGGAAAAATTCGTAACAATATATATATCGATAGCTATACTTTCATTACCTTATGTATACATATGGTAATTGAAAGCAAAAAAAGCACGTTTGGACTTAGAAAAATCTTACTTTCTAATCACTGCCTGATCGCAAACGCAAGGTACTGTAAACATTATAACAACAAGTCAACCAATACATGTACTTCATTTTCGCAATTCGTATTCTATCAAAATTTCTCTCATTACAAATTATGCTATTTCTAGGTAGTTTGAAGGGCCACGGCAAAGAACGATCAGAGTCCAATTTTTTCGAAATCGAGGTTTTCAAGTCATCTGCAAAGTTATGGAAGATAGTTTAACCACGCGGAGTGGCAAATAAATATGGTACGTGAAATTTTAAGCAACCATTTACCTCAACCCTGATATAAGCCCCACGACTTTAAACTTAAAAACAGCTTTTCTGGAGAATTGAGAAAAACGCGACTTTGATCGTTCTTTACCATAGCTTTTCAATTAATATATGCATGTCATGTTCGTAAACCCAGCGCCTTAAGACAATTATAATGACTCATTAAAAAAATCGACTACTTTCAGCCTTTAACAAATACCGGTTTCTATTAGAATAGATTATAAAATTAGCAATTGAAAAAGATTAATAAACATAGCAAAACATACTAAAATAGCAAATAAAATGTGTTATTGCTAGTGATTTAGCATTAGTTAATGAGAATAAAGAGCTCCTTAGAATACTTATCAAGACAAAACTGATTTCACTGAAGCAACAATGTACTTTTTTAAATTTGATAATTTATAAAAACCGAAGATCCTTATTCGAAAATATTGACACCATAATAATATATACATTTATTAGTTTATCAGTGAACCTACTCGAAACGGCTGAACGGATTTCTTTGAAACTTTCAGTTTAATTAACGACATTCCAAAGGTATGTTTTAAAGTCTATAATATATTTCAGATAGGTTTACATGGGAATGTTTAAAAATTACCCGATTTTTTTTTACTTTCTTCATTGTTTCAACTCATTTTTTTTTTTTTAAATAATTTTGTAGGCTGCTCGACTGCAAAAATGATATAGCCCGGGTATTTATATTTAATCTTCAGTCCTATAGCTTATTGATAGTTTATATCGTGTATTATAATTCAGAATATTAATACGAACAATAATCTGAATTTTGATGCAATCTTGCAATATGGTGTGGTTTAATATGCGAAAGTAGTCTTTGTCAATCGATTATTTAGTTTTACGATTGTACACTAACTTATTAGTTTTATTACTATTCGGCATTATATTCGATGAGGCATAAAGCTAGAAATAAAACAGTAATCGGCAAGAAAATTCTGGCAGTGATTACTAAATGTAGTTAAAAATGATTTTGTAAGACATTACTACCATGTTATCATTGCATACGCTTGAAAACGCTGTAAATATAGATTAAGGAAATAAAATTGTAAATATACATAGTAACATTTCGTAACGAAGCATGGGTATTCAGCTAGTTTGAGATTTGGCACAGTGCTCAACCGGTAATACAAACTCACGAAAGATAAGTATCCAATACAAAAACTACATTCTTTCGTATACATATTAGAGCCATTAATTATAAATAAAAGTATATTAAAAAAATAAATTTCCCATGTTTTGGAATTTTTGGACTCAATATATGAAATATTTAAAATACTTTTAATCTTTTTGAACTATTTCAGCTTTCAAACATTCAGTGATAAACTAGTCATTCTTCAGAAATTAGCATCTTTAAAATGAGTGTTAAAATTTAAATAGGTGTTTATTTTTCTCAGTTTAACCTTAAAATTACAATTTTAATAATGAGTTTTGAAATTTGGGTAAGATATATTAATAATTAATATTAGATTTTTAAAACAAAATAAATACCAGAGCTCAAAAACTAATGTATCTAATCGCATCAGCATAAACAAGAAAAAACTACATACAACTATCAACTCCATGAATACTAACGTTGACGAAATTGCATGTTCTGTTTTATGGAAAGTAAACTTTTGAAAGGAGAAATGCTTTGTAACATATTTGTTTGGTTTTTCAGTAGAAGGTTATTACGATACAAGAGTATTTTTAAATATGTTTCATAAATTATACGAAAGAAATAGTTGATAGCAAATAAACTTAATCTGAATAGTCCCTTAAAAAGTAGAAGTTAAATCTATTATTATATGCTTGCACAATGCAGATGTAAACAGAAAAGTATAAAATAAACACAAAACTATTACGAGGAAAACACAAAACTATTTTGCTTGTTTAAATTAATAAGCGCGAGGGAATTTTTACTTCTAAAAATAACCATTTTAAATTATATCCTTTGAAAATATATTTTTAAATACACAGCTCACAAATGGTTGCAAACACAAAGGTACAACTTAGAAATATTTATAAAACATTGAAAATCCTACAACATTTATTTACATGTAAACTTAAGTTATTTCAGATCTGAAAACGGATATCACGTATTATTTATAGAATAACTTATCTCATATAAGCCTTCGCCGGGTACGTACTTTTTTTTTCTTCTTCTTTTATCTAAAAACGTAGTACTCACAGTCTAAAATCTGTAAAAATATTACATTCATTTTTTAACTGCCCGGTGTTGCTGGAAAACACGATTTTTTAAGAATAACCCTTTCGGTACAGAAATAATTTATTCCGACTTTTGGGGTTTTAAATGATCGTGCTTACATGTGAACAAATAATCTCTGATGTTTTAAACTTAAGTCATTTTAGCCATAAACAAAAAGTTAAAAATGTAAACAATAAAATCCCTGTGTTAAAACATAACTCTTCACCTACTATCCTTGCGGCAAATAATAATCCCGAAATAATAAAAATATCAAAATTCACCTAGCAGTTTTTAAAATTTCCCCACATAATTAAAAATCCATCTTCATGACCGTATTAGACTCGGATCAATATTTTTTCGGAATTGCTGACCTATAATAAACTCCAAATGTTAAGGCGTATAAATAAACAAAACAAAAAGGAAACCTACTCGTGAATGTTTTTGAAGCTGCCATCTCAGGAATGATAACACCAAATGGGTATTCCAATCAATGGATTCAGAGCATCTTTCTTCCTTGCGCGACCAATTACGATACGGTTCACTTTGTCCTTCAAAAACCAAAAGAAATGAAATACGCACCAAACCAATAAAACGATAACGGATGCAATCAGAGGTCCGATCTTCAATTGGCCCGAATCGGTCAATTGTGTCAACCAAAGACAGGGTAACCATTCGCCGGCAATTTGTTCAAGCCACACACCCATATTTTGCTACGATACGTTTCTCATGTCTTTTGACGATTGCAAAAACAGAATGATATCTGGTTTTACAACGGAAATGTTCGGAGGTCATTAAGAAAAAGACTGAAACATCCAAGCATTTTTATTCAAAAAAATATCGATAAGTTACAAAGTGATTTGTTTTATAAAGATATATTCTCTTCAACAACGGAATGCACCAAGTCCCTATATTTAAAACGTCCTGATAGCAAGAATCGATCGATTTTTTATTATTTCGAACGGAGTGGAAACTCGTTGAACTTTATACAATTCACGAGTGACCTAAATATTCCGAAAAATGAATTAGCATTATTTGTAGAAATTTATTATTTTGTAGAAAGCTTGAAAAAGGTTGCAATAAAAATTTGTAAAGAAAATATGTTTTTAGGTCAAAAGCATTTTTTCCCTCGAGACTGTAGATTCTTTTTTTTATAATTTTTTTTAACAATATATACGAACAACCTGATCAACGAGCAATTCTGCATCCACTTCAGATACATATGCTGCTGAAAGTAAATTACTTGAAGTCAATCGAAAATCGCAAGATCGCATTGACAAGCGATCCTCAGGAGTTTCTATAAGCAAACAGACTGCATCAGAAGGGATAAGAAACTTTTTCATCTGTAAGTGATTTCAGATATTGAATTTCTGAAACGTCTGCACTGCAAAAATATCGGTTTGACGACTTCAGCATATAGTCAACCACAACTCAAGTCAGCCGATAGTCAAAAGGGTTTAGTGCACTCCATTTGGATTAACGCCAACCAGTTAACATAATTATAAACATTGTGCAGGAAAGAATCCGTATTATAATTCTCAACTGCTTAAACTTCATTAGATAAAATACCATTAAAGAACACTGTGCGATAAGCTTTGCAGCAGGTTAAAATTAAATATAACTCCTTTGTCACCTTAATGCTTTACGAATATAGAAGGCAACAGTACGGTAAGTAACAATTGGCTTCATACCTCAATGCCCAGAAGGAAAATAAATTACAACACTTAATCTAAGGCCAACACTCTTTGGACTAGTAAAAGCATTATGCATTAGGCTAATGATAAAGTAACTGTGTTTTATGTATTTATAATGCAGTTTGATACCTTCAAGTGATTGATGAAATGTTGATTTGTACAGTAAGAGTAATAGCAAAACTTACATAGAATCTAAGAATATTTCTTTACAAACATTTACCTTAAACCGTGGCAAAATATTACAGAAAAATCTAACTTCGCTGAAGTGTAATCCAAAGGGACAGTCTTAAGACATATTGGAAATATAGAGCACATCATACTGGTCAACAATCTATTATGTAGTACTCTTTTAAAACAGATCTCTCAAAAGGATCCATAGAAACTCTTTGTGCGTTTCAATAAGAATACTATAAATCAGTATCACTCATAACATATCTAGGTGAGGTAAAAACATAAAATGAATGCAGCAGCTAACCACATATAATTCACACTAAGAACAAACACACTAAGTAATAAATGGAAAATTAAAGGCAGTTATATAAAAAGGGTTAATGCGACAGAGGGTTAAAAATGCATACATTCTGCATCGAGTAAAAAAATGGCAGCTACTATAATAAAAAATAAAAAAAAACTTGTACAAACGCAATGTGTTTAATAATCATACAAAACATTTTTAATCAAGTAAAACATTGCACCTCATGATTGCATACATTTCAACTTTGAAAGCCCAATTACACATATAAAAACACTGGGGTTATATATAATACAATTTGATCTCGAAAACAAGCTTCCTTCATTTGTTTAATTGATTACAAGGCTATAAAATAGATTCCAATTTACAAATTAAAAATAACTTTGACATTCTCTCTGTACAAATGATCAGAACGTGACGTAGTTTACTTCCTGGCCCAGTGGAACCTATCGTTCGGGTAGACCGGTCGAACAGGCTTCTTGGGGCGCCGCATAAATGCCAAATCCGGGTAGTTGGACCCATGTGTGCGAGTGAAACGCGGATTGAAGGGAAATTCAGTTGGGTTCCAGTCGAAGCAGTTGTTGAGGTACCCAGGGCCTCCTTTGTTGTGTATGAAAGGAGCCTTTGGAGGGAATGGTTTAGGGGGAGGGGGGAGATGCTGAGAGGTAGAGTTTCGGCAGGAGGCAGGCTTCTTTTGTTTTTCAAGGGGCTTGCGATTCTTCTTTTGCTTTTTTTGGCAATCTGGTGAATTCTAAATAAAAAGAAATGTCCAAGATTTACATTAGTTTAATACAATGATATATGTTTTTTTTTGTTGTTTTTTTTATAAATGTAATTTTTTCTGATAAAAATTGCTCAGTTTGGAAAAGTAGCCTTTATATGTACCAATAAGCACCAAGCAACTGTAGTGTACCATTAAAAATAGATGTTGTAACCGCAGAAATTCTTTAGACATCTATTTTTCTTGAAATAGGCTTGCGAAAGTGAAGATGGAACCGACTTACGAAACCATTACAATCCATTACTTTTGTTCATTACAGTTTACTGTAACTCAAAGACAATTTAGCAAAAACTATTATTTGGCAAGATAAATGCAGAGTACACTTATAGAAATCATCAAAGAAACAACCAAAGAAAATACAAATTTAAAGTTGTATTCAATACATTGTTCAGAATATTTCACCAGGTTTCAGTTCAGTAAGGATTCAAAGTTCTGCATGAGAGGAATACCAAACACCTTTTACTGATGTCAAAAATATTTTAATAATACAATGAGCACTGTACCACTAGGAGTTTTAACATTTTCATTGAGGCACACTTCTACATCTCTATATAACGTTTTCCTGTTTCTAAACATGCACACACAAAATCTCAGACAATCTTATTTCTTTTATTCAAAGCTTAAATTAGAGATACTTTGCAATGCAAAAGTTTAGACATTAAACAAAATCGCACACATTTCAAAATAAATTTAATTAATTTTTCAAAACAGCTTCAGTGTAAAATGTAATGCATACTTTACAATGTTTATAAATAAAAAAGTTAATTGTTCATATAGCAAGTCATTAATTGGTAACAAAACCAATTAGAATTGTATCAAGAGTTTAGACAAAAATGAAATGAAAGCAAAATAAACATCATTTATAACTTAATTGTGCAAACATTCTTGTTGATTAGTTCATAAGTACGAGTTTCCATCAAAGAAACTAAATTTTGCAAGGTTTGGGGTTTGATTTGGTACCATATATCTACAGATTTCTGGGATTTGTTTATGAAGATTATTGTCTAACATTGCGGCACATGATGCCCCAAAGACTCTATTGTGTTATGATCTGGGATATATGCTGGGCAGTTGAGAACTTTTCAATTCTGAGAATTAAATCAAGCCTTTGTATAGTCTCCAGTCTAGATTAAAGTAATGTTTTGCTGAAATCTCCACGAAGAGCCATCTTAAAGTTCAGTAAATGGCAGCAGATTATCTTCTAATGTCTTAGTGCTTTGCTGCAATGTTTGGTTATCACAGGTACAGCAAATGTCTGTCCAAACCATCACCAAACCACCATCTGTTCTGGGACAAAAAAAATGAGATTCCTTCCGCAAGTTAAGCCAGTGCGATGATGCCATCTACATCACCATCTACATTAACCAGATTCCGTCGTGTTTTTTTTTCTTTTCTAAATACCACCGATTTCCACTTTGATCCATATAACATGATTTCGCGACTACAACATTTGTGACTTAAGAGGTGGGTTCAGAACTGGTATCATTTTAATTTTGCAATAAACATTAGTTCCTGTTTCCAAAATTAATCTACGAATTGTATACATTGATACTGAAGCCCTAATGATCTTTGAAATTCACTAAAACTCGACAGTCTTTGGATGTGACGATTATCGGATTAATTTGTAACATGAAGGCTGTCAGAACTAAGTTTTTCTTTATATTTCCATCTAGTAGATAAAACTCTATAAATGGAAGTCTTTGATTGATTAATAATAGACAGCATTTATGAAACGAGTTTACCTTCAGCTTTCAACTGCTAAATTTGAGTTACCTCATCCGTTCAAATTTCTTTAGCCAAAGGCATCTCGACTACGAAGTGTAATCATTTGTGAAACTTAAATACTCGAAGTCTGTGATACCATCTTTTAAATTTGCAAATACAAATTGAAAATTGCATATACAAATGAAAATTGAAAACTGGCAAAAACTCATGATTGGGTCTATACTTTTGCAACAAATGCATTTCTGTTTTTAGCCCAAAAATTAGTATTATTACAAATCGAACAACTTTGTTTTGATTTTAGTATTTTAAAAGAGTTTTTGAATATATTTATAGGCATTTGTAATTCTACTTTCAAAATTCTATATTTTAAAGCTGAATAACGTCATTGTCTAAACTTTTGCAAAGCAGTGTATGTACTTTAATGAAAAATCCAACATGCTAAAATAGGATTTTAAATTATATTCCACATGCCCTACATAAAGTTAGTTAAAAAAATTGAAAAAACTTTTTCCCTCCTTATTTTTGGTGGTAGATAAAGCATTTATGTTTTCTTCAAGATATAGTTAAAATGTGAATTAAATCAATGATTAAGAAATGAAATTGTTTGGAATAATGTAAAGTGAAGCATGCATGTCGAGCTTCACTATCACTACAGGTCAATACAAAAGGAGGGGAAAAGTATATCTTACTTACTGCTTAGGATATTACAATAAATCTTGGGTCATGGTTCTGGGTTCTTTTGAACTACAAATTCTTATCATGAATGTTTAGTAACTCATAATTGTGTGCTATTCATCCTATATCAGTGACATACATTTCTATAACATTTTCTTATACAGAACTCTCTCTAGTAGTAATAAGAATCTGTTGGACTAAATATAATTTTCTGGTTTAAAACTATATTTGATGAATTTAAAACAAGTGTAGCAAAACATATTGAAATATAAAAACTAATTTGACAATCTCCGCATTTTTCAGTACCTCAAACTTAATTAAAATATCTAAAATACTGTCAAATCCTGTTAACACAAAGTCGAAGGGACCACCGAAATTGTTCATGTTAACAAAAAATTTTGTTTACCATCAAAAAGCTTATCTAATTAAGGCAGATTTAAACTACTGGCTATATGTGTATTTAATACTGCTGTTTTTAATTCTTATCTTCTATTTTGCTAGTGCGCATCCTTTTCCTTGCAGGTTCAAATTGATTTACTGCATAAGCCACTTCAATCTTTTAAAATTGTTGATAGAGTTAGCAATTCCATACGTGGCAGCTTTTTTTTAAATTTATCCTCAATATAATTTCAAATTTGTTGCTTTATTTCTAATGATAATGACTGCTACTCCCGACACATATTAAAAAGATTCAACATGCAAATACGACTGAGTTTAGTTTCCAAACTACTGTTGGACACAGGATGGGTACAGTCACAAAACCGATTTATGGTGTAACGCCATTTAATTCATTTAAATTCACACTGAAATCAACTAATTTCACTGCGATAAGCTAATATCACAGATCATGAAATTTGATCACACGGGCATTTTGTCTGTTTCATACTGTTTCAATTTCAGGAATGCTTTCTTACAAATTTAAATTTCATCTCAAATAATGATCATCTAAAAAAAGTGGTTTGAAGAGCAACTTTTTTCCACCTTAAGCAGAATTCCCTGTTATGCGATTTCATTTTAAACGAATAAATTAAAGTTATATTTAAGCATCATTGCTCAGGAAACTACTTATATTTTGAGTTAAACTGGATTTTGTGTTAAGCGATTGCAATTGTAATGGAGTTTGACAGTAACACAACAAAAAGTAATAGAGCAAAATTTAAAAGAACTATATGTAGATCTGTATTGATTCAACAGTTATATTTTAACATGCATGACAAAAATATCAAAACTAATCTAGAGGTATATTTTGCAGTGTAACAGATATATAAATACTAAAAGAATTATATTTATCTCTAAATTAACTTCGGCTCTGAACCACGGTGACAGAACTTTAACACATGAATAGGGGAAGATATTGTCTACCAGCAACTATAGTAAATTGTACACATAATATTCATATGAAAAACAAACAGAACAGCTTGATTTTCAAAATTATGAAGCAGAAATATTATTGAAATGTACATTAAATACCATACAAAAATAGCATAAATCCCAATCAATGTTGCATACACACATTCTAACTATTCAAGCCAATCATCTTTTGTTTAATAAGATGTGTACTACATTGTGAAATTTATCTTTGGGTGAGAAAGTTTTTATTTAAAAGTATAAAAGTCGTGAATAGTAAAATAGTGAGATATTGCTTATTAGTGCATTTTATATAGAAAATCATTAATTCTACAAGTCTAATACATATTTTTTTTTCATGTAGCGACTTCCTCTCTTTGCTTGATAAAAGTAATGGAAATTAAGAAAATACAAAGGAGTGTTAATGAATTCATCTATTGACAAAACTGTGTAGTGTATGTTTAATATAATACAATATTGTTTCTTAAATAAAATTGTTTCTTTAATCTAATCATTGTAAAAACAAATAGTATTTTGAAGTCTAAAACAATAAAGAAAGTTGAAAGTTGTTTGACTTTAAATGAAACACACTGATAATTCTAAAGATGACCCAAATCAATTTGAATTACTTCCAAAATTAAGAATATTCATAAGGAATTTGATTAATCAAAATTCCCAATTTAAATTATAAAAGTGTTAGGTTCATTAGGTCTGTACAATTATTTGTTAAAAAGAAAAGATAATTATAAAAAGACATTCAACAAGCATTCTGAAAAACAATTTCCCAGATTTACAAGTTCATTTAATTCCTCATTTAAAGGACTTGGTACATGAAAGTGTTCAGCAACACACACAAAAAAATTCTAACAGATGTTGAGTGATGGTCTCACTATACAATTGTGAAACTATAACCTCTTAACCTTATTTTTATACAAGTGAAAATTAAGCATAAAAATACTAAAATTATTGCTTGACACTTTTATGTATATGGGCTTTTCATAAAGCATTCACCCAAACAACTATCACACACAAAACACCAGGCTATACTTACTATGAATGTATTACAATCAGCTCGCTATATTTTGAACTTTGATAGCTATAATTTTTAACATTTTAATAAAAGATTTTTTTCTTACACCTTTATTACGTTTTTAGTGCAAATTTAATCTTTTAATTTCAAATTTTTCTTCTATATTTTCGATATTTCAAAAAAATTTCTTCACTCAAAATATTTATTTTTTTTCTTTTAAAACTATGATTTTCGAAAACTTGTAGCAAATGCCATTGCACATTCTTTCTGTTTACTCTTCTCTTATAGTACACTACTGAAAAGGTAAATGTGTCTTCTGACACATCCTTATGTTTGGATTTAAACAGCTACAGTCCCTCCCTCCCCTTTCTGGGCGTGGTCCAGTTGGGAGCAAGAAAAAATTACTGTCTGTCAAGGAAAATAGAATCTTCTGTCCGGGGATAACATTCTTTTGTCAATGGCCAATATTCCAGATTCAAATTGCGTCACTTTGAACCAGAATAGATAAGAGGCAGTCGTTAGTTAACATCTTCCGGGTTACCTGAATTTTGGTTAAACCATCATAAGCTGTTTTTTCGTAAAGATGGCTACAAAACATAAGTGCATTACACTTTCAATAGCATGGAGAAAAAAAAGTCATAGATGCTGCGGAAAAGGGAGAAAAGAAAAAGAATGGAATTGCTAAGGAGTTTAGTTTTCCAAGTAACACATTATCAACAATTTTGAGGGAAAAAAAATGAAGCAAATCTGAAGAACTTTGATTATCATAATGGTGACAGAAAAAAGATGACATATGAAAATTATCCCGAGATGGAGATGCCTTATGAAATGGATAACACAGTGCTGGACCCAGAACATCCATCTTGGTGGGAAGATTTCGGAAAGCAATTGGGATACATGGAATTCAAAGCAAGCAGCAGCAGCTAGTTTGAATTTTTTTTAAAAAAGGAACAATGTTAGTGTGAGCGAAGATGTGTGCCAGGAATGGATCAAAACATTGCCTCCCATTCTGAAACAATACAATAAAAAATTATTTAAAGCCGATGAAACGAGACTGTTTTGACAGGCAGACACTTGGGAAAAAAAAAATGTCCATAAAAAGCAAACTATGTTGTGGTGGAAAAAGAAGTAAAGAAAGGAGTGTTACTTTACTTTTATGCATGAAAAAAAACTGAAGCCTGTTATGATAGGGAAATCGAAAAAGCTAATGTACTCCACAGGTATCAAATCGTTTCCAATGGACAAGTCAAACAAAAAGGCTTGAATGAGAATGGAACTCTTTGAAAAGTTGTTGAAGGAACTTGAAAAGAAAATGAAGTGTAAAAAGGGAAATATTGTGCTGTTTATAAATAATTGAGGACTAAAAATGGAAAACATCCTTGGTAACAAAAAAAATCGAAAATCTTTATTTTACACGTAAAAATGTCCTAAACACCAAGCTAAACAAAATGGAGAACGCCCAAAGTGCGAACTCCAGTAGCAATAGTTAAAATTCAATCTGAAGTATGTACTTAACCATTGCTTTAAGTACCACATGCGATCATTTTTCAGCTCTCCTGTAAAAATTTACTTTTTTGGACTTGGGTCATTTTCCATTTCTAGTCCTCAAATGTACAGCACAGTCACCTTACAGCTGAAGTTTGTGAAGATGGAGTTCATGCCGCCCAATCCAAATTTCGGTGGTGGGGATGTTGAGAACACCTCAAGAGACATTACCACAGCGATCTTGAACAAAATCGTTAGAGCTATTTTTTTAGCTATTACTGAAAAACATGATTTTTTCAATAGCAGCTACCTCATGGGCATGCGCGATTTTGACGAAAACCTTAATGACAGATCCTTGGGCCATCATCAACCTGCACACTAAATTTGAACATCGTAGGTCAATTTGTTCGGGAGTTATGCTGACCACGTACACACAGACATTTTTTCTAGATCTTTTTTTTTGAGATCAGGATGTTCCAAAACGTGGAGAAATGCAAAAAAAAAAAAAAAAAAAAAATCACAATTTTTTTTGACCGAATCCTATACTTTCATTACCCTATGTATTACACATGGGTAATTGAAAGTAAAGATAGGAATAATAGTAATAAAAAAAAATAAAAAAAATTTTTTTTAAGGCTATTAGAGATATTAAACACATTAATAAAGAAGACTGCAGCTTCTTTTTCTTTCAAGTTTCTTGGATAATGCCTTAGTTAATGTTTGTACTTTTGTAGTCTCTATTAAAATTGAAGAGAATCTCATATCATGGGAAATCCTTCCCTTCTATCCCAGCTTTTAATCTTTCGCTACCCTCTGCTAAAACACTTTGGGTAGCCTTCAAATTTTCTTGCAATGACTTTATATCAATATCCATCTCTGCAATTTGTTTAGTTTTGTCTTTTTTAGCCAAATTTGCTCGTTCTTTTTTTTTTTTTTTTTTGGTCTTCCAACACTCTTTCGCTTCACCTCTTCTAAAGCTTTCTGCTCCAATGTCTTACATTCCACTTAAGCAGAATGAGCTGAGGTCACCCATGGTGGCTACAGAATTTGAAAAACAAAATTCCCTGACATTTCCCTGATTTCCAGAAAATTCCATTAAAAATTCCCTGATGTGCAACTGTTGATATTATCATTCCAAAAACGAAAAAGAAAATATGGCAAATTTAAAAATATATAAATTTATGCTAAAAATCTAAACCACCATCTTTAGAGCATGAAAAAGAATGAAAAACATTAAAAAATACGAAATTCGCATAAAACAATTCACAAACTACACCCTTACTGCAAAACTAGTGCAATACTTTTCTTTTTAATTTAAAAAACAACACAAATAATACATGTGACTACTTTCTTTAATATTTGTCATAGGCTGTATCCTGTTCATAGCATAAATTTAAAACACTGTCCTAAATATTTTACTAAACTTTATCCTGCATGAGCATGAAACTTAAACCATCAACATTTTGTTGATCAGTCACAAATTTCATGAAAAAAGAAATCTTTTGGATTTTGAAGTTGACAAAAGATAAACAACATATATTGTATGAAAAAAAAATGCCTAAAATTAACAGCTTCTTATAAAATTCATTACTCATAGATGCATAGAAATAAAATTTTGTACAATAAAAATATTATCTTAAACTACAAAACTATGTATTAAATTAGGAAATTTTTTTTCCATAAATTTATATTAAATATATAAATCAAAAACATATATTATTTACTGTTTATTGCGTTTAATAAATTATCAAAAAGAAAGTACAAAAAAAATCAAGTACACAATCTAAGCTTTCTTGCTTATAGATGTCTATAAATTTGTTGCACATCTGTAACAAAGTGCTGTAAAGGGTTATAAAACGAAAAAATCTTATGGAATCAATTTGAAATATTAAGAGATTTAGGGTTCTAATATATTCTGTTGACAAAAAACACAAGGCAGGAAGACAAATTATCATGTTTGTAAAGGAAAGGTCAGACTGAAGTTGGAGGATTTTTTTTAACAATAAGGTTGCCAGCCACTGCACTTCTAAAAATCTAACAGAAATAATACGTAAATAATTAGGGTCCTAATATATTCTATTGACAAAAAACGCGAGGCAAGAAGAAAAATAATCATGTCTGTAAAGGATGCAGTCATATTGAAGTTTGGTGACTTTTTTTTGTCAATAAGGTGTAAGCGACCGCTACTATTGACGAATGGTTCGGTATCGGCTCTCGGAAGAAATCCTGTTGCCTTCAGTGACAATGAATATGCGAATGCATCTCTCGCGACTTGTCAGTAGTGAAAAGGTCGGGAATGTTTCCTGCGCATGCACAGTTCATCAAAATAGCCTTTGGTTTTATCTAAATCTGCTCTCGATTCAGAGCTTCAGTGATAGTTGGCTAAAAAAATAGGGGAAAAAAGCAGTAATCAAAAAATAATAGGAAAGTAGGAGAAAATAGGAGGTCTGCGATCCCAGAAACAGACAACAATCGCAAATTGTTTTAAAAAGGCAAGCTTCGTAATTGCAGAAGAAGCCACTCAACCTGATGATGAAGAGGAAATTAAAGCCACAAGGGAATCTCTGGAAGAAGAATGGCATTTGATTTCCCATTCTCAAAATTTTGCCCTAAGACTATATCTCACCCAAGAACAACCCTTCAGGACTTTTTGGAAATGAGCAACAATGTGAAAATTTGCAAAAATTTAACTGATAAGGAAATCTTTGAAGAATTTCGAACACCTTTCAGAAGAAGATAATGACGATAAAGAATTTGTTCCTCTAAAAAGAATAACTTTCAAAGAAGTTGAGAGTGCCATGAATGCTATGCAGACTTTTATTGAATCCCGCTTTGAGCACAACAAAGACATTTTAAGCAATTGTGCATCTGGAAAATATGCTTGATGCCAAAAGAACAACAAATGTCCACCAAACTGTTTTAGTAGATATTTTAAATTAATTATAATACGAGTTAATTTTGTGTTCCTTTAGTACCATTCAGCATTATCAAAATATTTTTTCGGGATTTTCGATACTTTAAATTTTTGGTATCTCAAATTTTTATACACTTCCCTTCGAGTTCGAAATAGTGAGAGTCAACTGTATTATTCTTTAATTTATACTTTTACTAGTAACAGGGTTTCTGACAAAATAAAATGTTACGAATCCATGACTTTCCAAGACTGAAGTAAATAATTTTTCATGAGTCAAGAAATCATATCACGGGAAAAAAAAGAACCTACATGGATTTTACTAACATGACAATAGTAAGTAAATTATTGTACCATAAATCGAAGAAACTAATCAATCTTTAATCCTAAGGAAATGTTTGAAAAAGGAATAAGCCAATAATAATTAAATTATATCAGCAATAATCAAATATTTTGGTATCAACAATGCAAAACATGTGCAAACACGTTAAGGCAAAAGAAGAAAAAAAAAAAAAAGAAGGGAAAAAAAAGATAAAAGGAAAAAAAAAACTCAGTTTTTATGTGGAAATGAGATATACTTGTGTGACATCACAAGTTTGAAGTTCAGAAATATTTTCATTGGCCGCGGTTTTTAACCGTGACCATTGTTTCGGCCAGAACATAAATAAAGACGCAGATATAAAGTAGATGAATAGTGGTCATGGCGTTTATGACATCCTAATCATGTGACATTACTTAAGATATTTAGGAATCCATGAGATTTGCTTTTTCCATGACTTGCCGTCTATTTTTGCTCAAAATCATGACTTTCCATGATAAAATTTAAACTATGTCGAAATTCATGATATTTCCTGACTTTCCAAATGCTCAGAAACACTGTAATAAAGTATTATAGCAGCATATGAAAAATATTTCATTAAAAGGTAAGAAAGCTAGATAAAAAAGGCATTAGTTAATATTGTCATTAAGCTAGAATTCCTAGGACTAAAATTTAAATCCCTGAAAATATCTCTCTTCTAAAACTATTGTGAACTGTATGGGAAACTTGTGAATTGCAAATCAAATATGTATTTGCTGTTTTTGCATGATGCACTGCAAAAGATGAACATGTTGCACCTAGATATTAAAAAAAAAAAAATTCTTGGCATTGAACTGTATATAACCTGGCATAAGCCCAGGTTATAGATTGCAAAATGCAACTAAGAAAAACAGATAAACAAGTGGGAGCTTATGAAGAAATCGCATGAGCTCAAAAAACTAATAAAATGAATGTTTTCACCTTTGGTTTTAAAAGAAGTTTAAATTAATACTTACATTAATTTTGTAAACATAAAATAAAACATAAAATAACAAAAATAGGGGCACATGCAAAGTATTGCACAATAAGGAGCAGGTCAAAATAAAAAATGCCATTAAAAAATACACTTTATAAAAAAATAACTGAATGCACAGTTAAAATGCCTAAAGGCATATGCCCAAAAATTAGATTTGGCATAACATTTTATTAAAAATATCACTGCATCTTTTTCTACTTCTAAATCACAGCTAGAATTTGTACCCAAAACCAATCAAACCAGAGAAAACCGGTTTCTATTCATGATGAGAAAGTCTTGCGAGAGTTATTTTTGCAGAACTCAAACCGATTCAACACCGTCCCCCCTAGGAGATGCAAAAAGACTTGTGTTAACATTTACATATGAAGGAAGCCATTAGAAAAAAAAACTCAAATACAAATAAATGAAATGTGCAAGACTCAATGTATGTCCAATAGACAACAGATATCAGAAATAACAAGTGATCACGTACCTCTGATACTGTCTTGAACAATTAAGGTTTCAGAAGAAATAAGGATACAAAACATAATGGATAAAAATTCATCTTTTAGCCTTTAAATTACCTTTTTTGTTTAACATTGTGTAACAATATGCATCAAAAATCGTAATACAAAAGGACAAACATACACAACTGATTTTGCATTCAATACACAGCAGCAGGTAAAATATAAATGATTCCATTTTACCGATACTGCTTTGTACAATCGTAGTTTTAGGAAGAAATTGTACAGTAAAAAAAGGCTGAACCAAGAAATAAATTATTTGAAATGATTCCTCCTAATATTCAACATTAAATAACAGGGTTCAAATCAAATCACAGAATGAAATAAATGACTTTTAAGCACCTAATTAATGTTTTTAAGGACCTTTGAAATTTTTTTTCAGGCATCATGTCTATACATAAAATTTTACTAAAGTATATTCTAACAAAAAAGTTACAAGTAGGTGCATGAGAAATGCCAATATATCAGAGAATTCTGATACGGTGTGAATAAGTGGCGATCATGCAGGGAAAGCAAGTCTGAATTGCATTTTTATAAATTTTGCAGCTGGGCACACAACATCCTCAAAAATTAAGAGGACCTCTAAGCATTTTCAAGGATTTTTAAGCACCTCTAAACATTTTCACGACCTTGAAAACAAGTTCAAAAATATTAAGCACAAGTGAATATAAAATATAAATAAAAGATATGAAAATTAAACATGACATTGACTGATTGTGGTCACATTAATTATTTGGGAAGTATAAGTATGATTCGCTTTGCCACTCTCTAATCTACAAAATCTAGATTGACATCTCTTTATTGAACAAGCACAATATTATTAATTTTAGTTTCAGAAAAAGATAATAGAGAGATTTAGAAAAGGAAAAGTAACGAGTAAAATTATAAAAATACAGTTTTAAAATATAAGACTAAAAATTCTTAAAACAAAAGGATTAGACATGTTTGTGAATGCTTATAGGAGCATTGAACAAAATTAAAGAGATTCCAATAATTTTTTTAGGAATGTAACAAATTTGTTTAAAGAAAAAATTATTTTAATATTAAAAAAAAAACACAAATAGTTCCACTGAACTAGGGACAGAAAATAAAAGGCAGCATTTCTTACCAAGCAGCAGTTAATAGACATAATAAAAAAATAAATCATGTTTTCTTTCAATAAAAATTCGCAAAAAAAACATTCGATCCATACAATTCAAGATTTGTGAGAATTTCGAAAGCTCGTACATTAGTTTGAATTTCACATACTTATTTTAAAGCATATTTTAGACCATACAAATTCTAAATATTATTTAAAATATCAGTAATTTAAAAATAAATATGCAACATAAAAAAAATATTAACTTCATTTAAAAAAATATTAACTTCATTTAAAAAAATATTACTAGCAATGTAAAAAATAACTACTTACCTGATGTGAAACAGATGTGTTCAAATGAGAATCTTCAATTACATTATCGAATACATTTTCTTTATCGTCTTTAAAAGAAGCAACTGTACAATATGAGCCTTCATCTTCTCCAAATCTAAAAGTAGAATTAAAAGTGAATAGTGCGAGTTTTGCATTTTTTTTTTTTTTTTAATATAAAAGTTTCCATAAACCAAGTTTTTACCCTTGAGTTAATTAGAAAGCAAGAATTTATTTTTAATTAATCTATATTTCGACAATAAATTTCAATATTACTCCTATAAAAATTTTACTTGAGAACCTTCAAGCCAAAAAGGATCAATATCAATTGCTACACAATATTTTACTTGTTATTATAAATCAGCACTGATCTGCTGGGTACATTTGAGATAAAGTTAAAAATATCGTTATTACTAATATGTTGTCCTAAACAAGCTGTATCTAATAGTTTTGCTATTTTCCAACAAACCAAAAAAATATAATGTTGCAAGAATAGTAATTTAACACAGGTATTCTATTTTTATCACTAAAATTAACTCTTTCCTGCAACCAATAATTCTGGACGTACTACCTGTTTAGTTTGAATGGCAGTAGTGCTAAAATCAGATATTATATTCCAAATAAAGTTATTCGTTAAGTTAAAAATACCTTACATTTTCAATACTACACTTCATTCTGAACACTACATTACATTAGGCTTAATTTCAATCAGAATGGGAACAGAAAAATGAAGTGGTTAAAACTAGTTTTTACATACACTATAGCAATGGTGGCTCATGCACTATCAGCCAGTGCAGCCGGGCGTGACCATCGATATTGTAGAAGGCCATCCAACTACGCCATGTTTTACCTTCTACGTCAGAGGTGGATACAAATTATTGTTGCACAAATTGTCTGTATATATTGTAAATAGTGACGTATTATTTCAAAATTCTATTGTAATTTATTTTTATCTTATTTTATTTATTAATTAATAGCGATTATACAAGTTAGAAAAAGGTGGCAACGCCTAAAGTAATCGAGAAGTTTCGAGATATTTCGTTTCCGATAAATTGGCTGGAAATTTCGAGAATGTCTCACGCGCTTGTATATAAAGGACTGGAGAACGGGAAAGTTTTCAGATGTACTTCGGATTTCGTTGAAAGCTGATCGCGATCGCTTTGTTGACCTATTGGAGTGAGCTTGTATAATCGCTATATTCGAAGCTGTTCTTGTTGAAGCTTGTATTGAAGATTAATAGTGATTGCACTGTTATCTGTGAATAAATCTTGTGAGTTTTCTGAAGAGAATAAATACTAGTTTTTATCTGAAAAACTGTGCCGTCATTGCCTCAGCGGAAAAATTCATAACAGTGGTGTCAGAAGTGGGGTCTCGTAATTTTGAATGCCGACAACTAGAGGAATGATGGAAGACCAAATGAAACAATTAATGGAAATGATTGCTGGAATAAAAGCCGGACAAGAATCCACGGCCTCTGAAATGAAAGCCGAAATAAAAGCCGGACAAGAATCAACCGCCGCTACAATCGCCGCTGGTCAAGCCCGTCAAGAAACGACAAATGCCGAACTCGCCGCTACAATCGCCGCTGGTCAAGCCCGTCAAGAAACGACAAATGCCGAACTCGCCGCTGCAATCGCCACCTGCCGAGAATCCACATCAGCAGCTATAATTGGGATTAAAGAAGAAATGCAATCCGAACTGTCTACAATGGTGGAATCTACGATAATAGAGACTACTACCAGTGTTCTACAATCGGTAAAAGAAGATGTTCTGAGTGAAGTAAGAAAAGAAATCAGTGAGGAGTTTTGAGGCGGTTAATGGGAAAGTTGACTGCTTGGGAGAAAAGGTTTCTACAATGAAAGGAGATCTTGTGACTGTGAGGAATGAAATCGAAGAGAAGGTTTCCACCATGAAAGAGGAACAGGAAAAGTTTCATGACGCTGTTGAAGAAAGGCTACGGAAAATTGAAACGGGGGAAGCTATGACCGTTGCAACGCCTAAATGGGATAATGTTTCCACTCCCTTCTTTGCGCCACGTTCCAACATCAAAGTAGCCACTTTTGATGGGAGGTCGTCTTGGCGCGTTTATCAAACGCAGTTTGAAATTATTGCTTCTGCGAATGGTTGGGACGATACTTCGAAGGCATTCCATCTCGCAGCATCTCTTCGAGGTGAAGCTGCTGACATTTTACAGACACTACCTGAAGAGAAGCGGGGAGAATTCGTGGCGCTGGCAAGTGCGTTGGAATTAAGGTTTGGGGAGCAACATCTAAAGGATTATAACAGACTGCAACTGAAAGTGAGACAGCAGAAGGCCCATGAAACTCTTCAAGAATTGGCATCGGATATAGAAAGACTGTCGCTCCTCGCTTTCCCAGACTGTCCCTTGGACGTACGAGATAACCTGTCTCTTCAGTATTTCGTGGATGCCATCAAAGATCCCGACATACAGCAAGCTACCAGGATGTCAGACAGCAAAGATCTAAAGTCCACCCTCGTCTATGCCATGAGAGTAGAAGCCGCACAGCAAGCTTCTAGAAAAGATAGGCGTTTCGTACGTGGAACATTGGCAGACGATTCCTCTGAACTTTTCACGAAGAAGTTTCAAGAACTGGAAAACAAGATGGAGCGAATTATGAGAAATATTCCTGGGTCGAAGGATCGAAAAACTAGAGTGGTTTGTTGGCTCTGCAACCGGGAAGGACATTTCAGACGTGATTGCCCTGAATTGGACAGGAGAGGGGACAGACCCTCGTCCGAGCCTCAGCAGTTAAACTAAAGAGCGGCTATCTCGCGAGGCGGAGGTCGGCGTGTAGAGCAGGTGGTGCCCTACTCAGCCTCTATCACATATCATCCCGTCAAGGAGGAAACCATGGTTTATTCGTGGAGGGCAAGATCAATGGAACTCCCTGTCGTCTAATAGTTGACTCAGGGGCAAATGTAACCATCTTACGGACGGATGTAGCCCGGCGCCTGGACAGCCAACCTATTTACACGGCGCCTTCAGTTTCACTACAGACTGTGACTGGTGACAAAATTTCTGTGCATGGGAAATTAAATGTCAACATCTCTTTTGGATTTCACACCTACACTCACACCGTTTACGTCGCTGAAATTATTGACCCATGTATTCTTGGATTGGACTTTTTAAAGAGAAATGGAATTACTTTGAATTTCGAGAAAGGCGAGCTTCAAACGGGGAAAGAAGAAGTTCCATTGTTCGGTTTGGACTCTGAAGAGCCGTGTGCATATCGAATAGTAGCTCTTGAAGACATCACCATCCCCTCCATGACAGATTTGGTTGTAAAAGGTTCAACAGAGCTCCCGAAGGCCTTCCGATTTGGAGTAACGGACTTCCCATCATCGAATAGCGTCCCGAAAGGAGTGGTAGTAGGAGCGACGCTTGTGGATCTCTCTCAAGAGGTGGTGCATGTGAGAATGGCCAACATCGGTGATTCTAAGAGAGTTATCAAGAAAGGAGAAGAAATTGCCACTTGCACACCTGTTACAAGCATCAAACGAGGATCGAATGAGCTTCCGACCGCACCACCCGCGGATTTAGTGGACCAGCTTCTCGAAGACTCTCGGTTGGAAAGAAGGCAAGAGAAGATTGTCGGAAACCTTATAAAAGAATTTCAAGACATTTTCTCCATGTCATCGAAAGATGTAGGAAGAACAGAGCTTACTCAACATCGAATCGATACTGGGACCCATTTACCTATTAAACAACATCCTCGAAGACTTCCTTTCGCAAAACAAGAGGAGGTCGGGAAACTGTTACAGGAAATGGAAGATAATAGAGTTATCGAACCCTCCTCAAGTCCATGGGCCTCTCCAATCGTACTCGTTCGAAAGAAGGATGGTTCCACCAGGTTTTGTGTGGATTACCGGAAGCTGAACGAAATTACGAAAAAGGACAGCTACCCTCTGCCAAGAATCGATGACACTTTGGACACTCTATCGGGGAACCAGTGGTTTTCGACTTTGGATTTGAAGAGTGGATACTGGCAAGTGGAGATACATCCCGACGATCGTGAGAAGACTGCCTTCACTACCGGCCAAGGATTATGGCAGTTTCAAGTTATGCCGTTTGGCTTGTGTAATGCACCGGCTACGTTCGAGCGACTAATGGAGACTGTGCTGAGAGGACTTTCCTACGAGACCTGTCTGGTATATTTGGACGATATCATTATCACCGGGCGGAGTTTCGATCAACACTTGCAAAATGTGAAGAACGTGTTCTTGAAGCTTAGGGAAGCCCACTTGAAACTTAGCCCATCAAAATGCTCTTTAGGCGGAAAGTCAGTTATCTCGGACACATCATCTCATCCGATGGAGTAAGCACAGATCCAGCCAAGATCCATGCTGTGCAAATTTGGTCTCGACCGCAAGACGTTCATCAATTGCGAAGCTTCCTAGGACTGTGCACGTATTACCGTAAATTCGTGAAAGGTTTCTCCAAGATCGCCAGACCCTTGCATCGACTAACAGAGAGCAAGCAGAAGTTCCTATGGACTGCCGACTGTGACGACTCCTTCAATCAACTGAAGAACGCTTTAACGTCCGCGCCTGTTTTGGCTTTTCCCGATGTTAACAAGGACTTTATTTTGGATACAGATGCCAGCAATGAGGGAGTGGGCGCCGTTCTTTCCCAGGAAATTGAAGGACAGGAGAAAGTCATCGCTTATTTTAGTAAGAGCCTGTCAAGATCCGAGCGGAACTACTGCGTCACTAGAAAGGAGTTACTGGCAATAGTAAAAGCCGTTGAGCACTTTCATCATTACTTGTACGGCCGAAAATTCCTTTTAAGAACTGATCATGCGTCTCTGACTTGGTTGCTGAATTTCAAGAATACAGAGGGACAAATAGCAAGGTGGATTCAGCGCCTGCAGGAATACGACATGGATATCCATCACAGAAAAGGAACGTTCCATGGGAATGCAGACGCTCTTTCTAGAAGACCATGTCCAGAGAACTGTCGATTTTGTTCCAATGCCGAGTCTAAGTTCGGGGTTAACACATCGGCCGTTCGGAAAATAACTACCAACTCAACTACTTCAGACTTGGACCCTTGGAGTGACCAGAATGTCCGAAAAAGTCAGGTCGAAGATCAGGACTTGAAACCTCTAATTGAATTCATGGAAGCAGCTACCGGAAAACCCAGTTGGCAGGAAATTGCATGCTATAGCCCAACAATGAAGAGATATTGGGCTATGTGGGACTCTTTGCACTTGAAGAATGGAGTACTCTACCGTCGATGGGAGTCCGATGATGGCAAAAGCTTCCGGTGGCAATTAATCCTTCCAAGTTCTAGAGTTACGAACGTTCTAGAAGAACTTCACAGCAGTTCTACTGGAGGACATTTTGGTGTCACGAAAACTCTTCAGAAAGTCAGGGAGAGATTCTTCTGGGACAAAGCAAAATCCGACGTGGAGAAGTGGTGCAAGTCCTGTGATGCATGCAATTCGCGGAAGGGACCGAAGACCCGAACTCGTGGAAAGTTGCAACGTTACAACGTAGGAGCACCATTCGAAAGAATTGCTTTGGACGTCTTAGGCCCCCTACCTCACACATCTAATGGCAACAAATACATCCTAGTTGTCATGGACTACTTTAGCAAGTGGCCAGAAGCATACGCAATTCCGGACCAGGAAGCCACAACCGTAGCAGAAGTCCTCGTACGGAATTGGATCTCCCGATTTGGCGTACCCCTGCTGATACATTCCGATCAGGGGACTAACTTCAACTCTGCCGTCTTCACTGGGCTGTGTGACTTGCTCGACATGGAAAAGACTCGTACAACTCCCCTGCATCCACAATCCGATGGAATGGTTGAACGATTTAATAGAACGATTCTGAATCATCTCTCCTTGTTTGTTTCCAAGAACCAGCAAGATTGGGATCAGAAACTTCCATTGTTCCTTTTGGCCTACAGAAGTGCTACTCACGAGACCACCGGATATACACCATCTCAAATGATTTTCGGAAGAGACCTTAGACTACCCTGCGACCTCCTCTTTGGACGACCACCGGACACCCCTTCCTCGCCTGTCCAGTATCTAGATGATCTCCAGGCACGTTTGGAAGCCGTACATCGGTTCGCCAGAGAAAGAATCAACATCATGACAGAGCGCATGAAGATCCGCTACGATGCCAAGGCCACGGAACGTTCATTCCAGGAAGGTGACAAGGTGTGGTTATGGAATCCCAAACGTCGGAAAGGACTCTCCCCTAAGCTCCAGACGAACTGGGAAGGACCGTATGTGGTCCTTAAGAAGATCAACGACGTCGTGGTAAGGATTCAACGGACACCCTCCTGTAAACCTAGAGTTGTACATAACAATAGACTAGCCCCATATTATAGTAGAAGTGATTGAATTGCCTTTCCTCTTAAGGACTTCACTGCCCGGGACGTGCAGTCTTTAAGAAGGGGGAAATGTTGCACAAATTGTCTGTATATATTGTAAATAGTGACGTATTATTTCAAAATTCTATTGTAATTTATTTTTATCTTATTTTATTTATTAATTAATAGCGATTATACAAGTTAGAAAAAGGTGGCAACGCCTAAAGTAATCGAGAAGTTTCGAGATATTTCGTTTCCGATAAATTGGCTGGAAATTTCGAGAATGTCTCACGCGCTTGTATATAAAGGACTGGAGAACGGGAAAGTTTTCAGATGTACTTCGGATTTCGTTGAAAGCTGATCGCGATCGCTTTGTTGACCTATTGGAGTGAGCTTGTATAATCGCTATATTCGAAGCTGTTCTTGTTGAAGCTTGTATTGAAGATTAATAGTGATTGCACTGTTATCTGTGAATAAATCTTGTGAGTTTTCTGAAGAGAATAAATACTAGTTTTTATCTGAAAAACTGTGCCGTCATTGCCTCAGCGGAAAAATTCATAACATTATGCAATCGCGAGGTAAACATTGTATGAAAGTAGATACACTGATCTTCAAATTCTGCATTTACTAGTCGTTCGATGGCCATTATGGACGATTTATATGTTTAATATTTGGTGAAATTTTTTCAAAATGTTGAGTTCTTGTTCCATTCTAAAGTGCAACATGAACTTCAGAACTAATCCTAAGGTTTATGTGTTCAAATTCCCTTCCGATGACAGTGTAAGAAAAAAATTTTTGCTATGCGAAGCATCAAAACAATTTTGTCCCTACAAAATACAGCATGGCGAATGTAACTTTTTAGTAAAATCTTTAATATTTTCTTAAATATAAGTGTATAATTTTTTAAGAAGTTAATTAAGTGCTGAAAAGAAATGCCAACTATTTACGATAGTGATAACTTTTCTTCGGCTTCAACTTTTCTGTTATTTTTCAAATGAAAGTTCAGAAAACAATCTTTGGTAAAATTTCCAAGTACGGTAAAAATTCTGCGCCAAAGTGATTTTCGTCCCAACAATTTTCCTTTTTTTAGTTAAAAGTTAACTGCCTTTGTTGACAAAATTTGACGCGGTTTTATGTAAACAATTCTTGGCATAGAATTCGTACCGTACTTGGAAGTTTACCCAATCTTTTCTAGTCTTTCAAAATGACCACCATATAGTAAAAATTTAAAGTGGAAATTTTATTTTTATTTCAATGTAATGTTTTGTTAAAAATTCGATAGAGTTGTTTAAAAATTTGTGTCCTCTATTTAAGGTATGCGAGCTACATTTTCATCCAAATGATTTTGTAAGTTCAAAAGAGGCATTTGATAAGAAGACTGGATAAGATTAGTTTTTGTAAGGTGACAGTACATGCATGTCTTGGCGAACATCGTGAATTGAAAAAAAAAAAGTATATACTATATATATTTACTACAAATGTAGGATTTCTCTGAAAATATAAGCCTTGAATTTTGTTGTGGTATTTAAGCTATTATATTATTTGTGTTTTGTTTATTGTGTATATTTGTTGTGTTTTATCAATTGTATATATCAAGGTTTTGAATTAATGCTTTTCTTGTTTCCTTTCACATTTCAAAGGTTTAGAAATATTTTTAAATTAATTTTGAAAAAAAAAATCGTATTAACGAACAGAAATTATACTTGATCGTACTTATAAGGAAATGGATGAGGTTTATATCTTGAAGTTATACACAAATTAGTGTTTTAAGATGTAGGGATAATCTTAATTTTTACATTGTCAAAGAAATAAAATCATCGAATTGTATCTACGACCTGTGACGTTATAATGATAGTTGGATGGTCTTCTATAATATCGGAGGTCACGAACCGGGCTGCATCTACATTTATTAGTTCAAAACTAAAACTATATACTTTTACAATTTTCTAAGTTGAGTTATTTTATTAGTTTGAAGTACAACTATGTTCTGAAAATAAATTTGAATATCTTAAAATAAACTATCTAAAAAATTGTGTTTTTGACATATGAAACTTCATTCAAACAATGATAACTGAAGTTTGATATAATCTTTTTGAAAAAAATTTGAGAATTCAAATCTGCATTAATTATTAGATGCTTTGAGCGTTAGTCAAAATGATTGGAAAATAAAATGCTAGAAATTGCTAAATTTTGAAATGCAAAAGTTCTTAGAAAAATTGCAATTTTTTCTACTTTCAATGTTAAAAAAATTCTATTAAAAAAAAATATATTCTTGAAACTAGATGGAGGTTCATAACATTCAGAATAATATTATGAACAATTTCCAACCATAATTACTTTTCTTGGTCCCATAAAACTCGAGTAATCACTATTCAAAAATAAGCTAATTATAACGAGTTAAATGCTAATTAATTTTTGAATAAAACTGACATTTTTTTGTTTAAACATCATTACTAATTATGTACTATTAAGTGCAAAAAAATCCGATTTTTAAAACGATAATTTAAAAAAAAATTCAAGTGTGATTGTACATGATTATGGAAAGAGTGTGTTTAATTGGGGAGGGGAGGAAATGTGAAAAAGTCGCATGTTTCTGGCTTCACTAACACTTTCGATCACAGGCCGCCACTGCACTACAGTTAGAAACAAGAGAACCTACCTGTAATATTCACTGATAAAACTACAAATGCAAGTAGGTGCAGATTGTCAGAAAGTGAAATAGAGTTTTAAAATATATTAAAACTAAACATTTCCCCAAAACAATTGACTTTGTAAAAATTCAAAATATTTATGTGAAAAAGTGCTTAGTTATAAAAAAAACTAATATTTATATTAAAAAAATCTAATATTTTTCCATATCATTTCTTTAACATACAACCACATAAGAATCTGTGTTTCACTGAGAATATACTTCAAAAAATTTCTTGGTACTGTCAAGTTTCAAACAAAAATATAAGTACTGAAATACTACAGGATTTAAGCATGATTTAAATTATTATAGAGATTTCTAATAAAAGATTTATCAGTTTTACAAAACAGCATATTTCTGTCCCTATTAACTGCATAATGAAGCATTGCTTATCATCAAATTAAAGAAAACTTTACATGTTTAAAAAAGTAAACATGTTAAATACATTCATTTAAAAAAGTAAACCCATAAAAATGAAGATTTTGATATAAATCCATTATTATGCATTGCCTTTATGAGCAATTGCAACTTATTTAAGTTATTTTGAGCTCAGATTGAGTTTTCATAAATTTTTGACCCTAACAAAGAAAGCTATTCTTTCTGTATCATGGACTAACTAATTCTAATCCCCAAAAACTTGATAGAATGCATTGTTATTGAGGGTACCTGCCAAATTTTTGTTTAATTAGATGACAGTAAGTGGGTTTAATTGTCCTTCACAGCAACAAAAGAAACGTGCAAAAGAGGCCTTTTATTGACAGCCCCTAAAATTTGGTAGAAAGAATTGTCGTCGACAACGAGTATCTGTCAAGTTTCATTGTGAATGCATGACTACAAGTGAGTTAATTAGTGCTATGAAGCTGTAACTAAAGTTTCTGCAACAGTATCTTTTTAAGTTTCAGCTTGTTTGGATGACGAAAAAATAGTTTATTAACCCACTGAAAAGATTTGCATGCAACAAACAAACACACAAACAAAATCAAAGCTAATATAAAGAATTTAAAAATTGATTTAGAGGTTCTCAGTTTCCTGGTTTTGAACAATAGACCTTTACGAAACTTTCTTGGACTGGAAACTGGATTTGAAAGTTTTACCAAGTAAAATCCATTCATTATCGAAGAAAGTTTATGAACTATTGTCAACTACAATGTAATAAAGTAAATTCAATTAAAAAACATTCAAAAGCAAAATGAAAAAGTTTACAGATTATTGGTTTTAAATTTTAAATCTGCAAATGAGAGGTTTTTTAAACACTTTCACCTATCTCCAAAACAAGCAAACCTTCAAAGCACTATTTTCCAAAACCATTAAACTGTCTGCGATGTATTTGGGCATTCTTTTTACTAATTTTTTTCAAATAGTAGTTTATTTAGCTTTGTAATAATAGTTGTCAACAGGAATATGCTTCAGTAATGATTGCAAATAAAGTTATTTAATATTTTGAGTTAATCGAGTATTAACTTGCAGGAATTAAACTGTTGAACAAAAGAAAGCTGGATAAAGATGTTAGTTAGCAACAATAAATCTCAGTATTTCTGTTATTATATATGTGTACGGTAGAAGTAAAGGACACTATCTCTATTTTTTTCTTATTTTCAAAGACAGCAAATCAAAGTTAACAAACTTTTATTTCACTTCTTGCAATAGTTACTCTTTAAAAATGTATATTTCTGCCATAAAGCAATGTTTGATATAGTGTCTAAAAAGAATGTAAAACACCCATAATATCCCAACTTGAAAATCTAAAAAATTAAAAATAGTGTCCTTTACTGTCGAGGTACAAATATGTTGACTCCGGACCATATATAAGCAAAACTATAAAATAAACTTTATAATTAGAAATACAAATTTTTTTAATAACAGAGGCTTCTACCTTCGTACCTATGCAATATGAAACAAAAACATTTGATAGATCATTAAAATATTATAAATACTTACCGACAACATACTTCCAAAGGATCTACCCAAACAGTTAACTCAACAGGCAACCTAAGGTTCTCGTAACGAAGACCACACATTTCGGCTGCTTGTTCCAAAACGGGATCTTTTCTTTCATTTCCATTCACCCGTATACAGCGGTAGGCTTGACCCTTGCAAGGCTTTTCGGGAAACCAATGACCCTTGAATTTCTCCATGAGAATTGTGCCCAGGCTATTCTGAAACACTTTTACTTGGTCCGAGCTAAGTTCTTCGTTTTTGCCTACAAGGCGCGTCAGAAAACTCACTGCGGCAAAGACTTCGTCTTTCATTGTGGATATTACTAATCAGTTCACAGAAGCAGTGTTGCAAGAAATGAAACATGCAGAAAAGCTGAATCTTCGACAAACTAAATGTATTTGATAGAATGCTGTAGAGAAAATATACATATTAAATTGACAAAAATATTACATTACATTTTACTCACAAATTAATTTTCTATAAATTTTCTACAAACTCATTTTCTTGTGATTATAGCACGTAGAGCTATGCATTGTGCATGATGAGCTGATAGTAACTATTGAGTAGCATACCAGGAAATTAATTTTGGTTTGAATCTATAGAAATATAATGTTGCAATATCAGTTGTAACTTAAAAAAGAAAATCTGATTGAAAAAAGTTTTTTGCAATAAAATAGATATTTAAAGTATAAATATAACTTATACAACAAACTAGCTGCATATTCATTTTGCACAGCTAAATTAAATTTTACCTAAAGTCAAAAACTTTATAGCTATTTCATTCCTTGTCTTATCCTTATTTTTAATGATTTTGATGAGGTATTCAGCACAAGTGCAAGTATAGCTCTTCAAACTCTAAGTTGAAGTGAAATGGAACATCATGTTAGAGGCAAGGGGATTGGATTCTGTTGGATGAATAAGAACTTGAGTAGGTAGAACATATCTGCAATAGTTTCAGAACATCACAAATACACACAATGCACCCATTTCAACACTTTTTAAATTGAATAATCTATAGCTTCAATTTTGGAAATGGAACTTTCAGCAATTCCAAAAAGTTTGAAAATGATACCAAAAGTTTTAAAAGATTAGTGGCATTTGAGGCTTTGTCATTCTTGTTGATCATTATAAAACTATACAGCAATGAGGAAAATACAAAAAATTATGCCAAATTTACATCCATAGAAGCAATATATAAATATCAGACTGATATTAGAGTCGTTTAGTAGTTTTTTCATTCATTTGGATACAAAAAGTTGGCATTTAAAATGGGATTGTTAATTGAAAACAGATGTTTTTATTTTAACTTCAAGCTTTTGCTAAAGGGGTTTTACTCAAAAAGAATTTGCAAGCAGATCTTTTCCAACTTAAAAACCACTATCGCTTAGAAGCCATAGAATATGTTAAAAGAAAATAAGGTGAGGACAATAAATAAATATCAAATATTTAAAAATATCAACAGTTGAGCTTGATACATGCAAATATTACATTAAAAATAGCTCTTACTTTATTTTTTCCTCCATTCACTTTTTTAATAGTGATATTCAACAGTTACTAAAAGAAAATTTTACATAATTTTGAAGTCATCTCCCTTTCCCATTTGCTGAAGCTTAACTTCAATACTACTTGCATAAAGTTCCCAGAACCAATATGCATTGAACACCTTCACCCATTTGAAATAGTACAATTCAATTACTAAAACAAAATGTTTACAGAATCTATACATTGAATTTCCAATAAATTAAAATTGGTTCTGTAGAGAGGAAATCTGAGGGTTTACTTTGCCAAGCTTTTTATTAAATCCATAACTTTTTTGAGTCACTGTACTCTGAGATAATAGCATTATTTGTCCAAGTGCTTTTGTAAGTGAACAAGAACATTGAAAAGTGATTATTTCCTCAACAGACTTCCTCAAATGACAGAAAATAGAACAAATCCATTTTACCCTAAGACTCCAAATCCTACCACAAATTTATTATTTTGCAGGGTACATTATGATTATATTAATAACTTTTCTTCTCTTTATCCAAAAGAATTTTTTTTAAATTAAGTTTACAAATTATTTTGCCTTCTATAAGAGTTAAACAAAGTCCATTGCGACATATTGCATTTTAGATTTAAAAATTACACCATTTATAGCTGTTGAAGCAACATAGATAAGAACTATTTGCGTTTGTTTGCTTTTTTCATTTTATACTTTTTCTAGATTAAAAACAGTGTTTTGCCCAGTAGCAGAATCTTACTGCAGAATTAGTTAACAATATAATATTTTAAGAATGCTAAGTAGATAAATTATATTTACAGGACATGACTTGCATGAAATTTAATACATGGCAAGTTACTCTTTACTTAGAAAAAATCACATAATGAAAAATAATTTTCTTTTGAAACAAGGCAATTTATTTTTAACTAAAAAAATATTTCCAATATAATTTTTTTTTAAACTTATACATTATATAAAACACAGGAATGTATTATTTTTTAAACAAGGTAACCATGTAGCTTCCTTATTAACTCAAGCAAATACTGTTGATACTATAAATTTGCAACATCATCAATCAGACCTGAAAAGATAAGTACTGAAGTTTCATAATATAATAAATAAGAACAGCCCTTTAAAATTTTCTTGTTCTTTTTTTAACCAGGACAAGGTCCATTTGTTAAAATGAGTACAGGTCATTAACAGCTACTTTAAATAAATATAGCTCTAATCTTCAGGTACAGATTAATCGCTCACATTTTTATTTAGTTATCGACACTCATCGTTTAAAGAAACTGAGCTTAAGCCACAGAATCTTAACTCAATGTCCTGTACTTTAAATAGATTGAATATAATTTGACAATGGTGATAAATTAGCTATGATTTCTTCAAATTCAGAAATGGGAGATTTTTAAATTTGAGTCATGTCCGACGAAACACTATTTTTAATTTTAAAATTTAATCATTCTTTTGGGTATTATAAGGTTGTTTTTTTATGTTGGCAGGTACTTTTTAAAGTTAATTAGTGTAGCCTTATTAACTGCTTGCCACTTACAAAATAACTCAGTGAACTATATTTGAGCCATGGTGCCTTAAGTTTAAAAAGTTTACACATGGTTGTAAAAATAAAATCAATAATGCTAAATTGCTAGATTTGTTATCTTGCCAAGTCTGTTACCAGTAAAAAAAAAATTAAAAAAAAATATATATATATATATATAAAAACCTTAAAAATATGTAATTAAATTATCTCGAAATATCACAAGTGTATATATCTACTAAAAACAAACAATTAAAGAAATAAACACATAACATCTGTGCTCCCAAATCAAGTTATTCGGCACAGTATGACCCAAGTAAAGCCCTTGAGCCAGAAATCCAACCCAAATCAAGTCAGGTCTGTTACTCTCAAAGTTACCTGTAAAAGTAACAAACATGACATGATTTAGAAAAAATAAAACTTAAAAACTATACAAATAAATTATCTTAAAATGCCACAAGTATATATTGACTAAAAACTAACCATTAAATTGATAAAAAAAATTACAAATTTTTTTTTTTCAAAAAAACACTTATCATCTGCTCTCCCAAATCATGTCGGATCTGTTACTCAATGTCAAGTCTATATTAACCAATGTCAGGTCTGTTACTTTGTATAAAATATTTGTTAAAAATAAAGTTTTTGACTCAGAATTACGGTGATTTTCTCTATTGCAAAATTAGGAAATAAATATCAATTTTAAACTAGTTACCTATTATGGAAGCTGATTTACTAATTAAAAAAATGGTAATTGCATCAAAAAATTTCAAACATTTGTCAGGTATCAGACAGCTCTGACATTTTTTAGTTTCGTAGCGACTTACAAGAGCTCCCCCAGGTCTAAATTTTAATTTAATCTTGCGGCTGGCTATGCAAACATGATTAAGATATCTGCAAGAACTCCAAGTCATTTTATAATCACCAACAATGATTAATTTTATTTTCAAAACCATCACAATTTCAAAAATGCCTCAAATATGAAAACCACTCAATAAGGAACTTGTACAAGTGAGGAAAATGAATATTTTTTATATATTCTAGTGTTATACAATGAATACATTTGAGCAGTGCAATTATTTTTTATCTTTATGCTTTCTATTAATCGAAAATCGAGTTTGAAATCAAATCAAAAGTCACGTAACCAAAAAAGCATAAAAAATCGTGACGTAGTTACACATAGATTCCGTCAAAAATCCGAGAAGGAACTACACTCTCTCCTCGTCTAAAACAGGTTTTAGACAGGTTCATCATCTGCGCATTGATGTCACACGCAAAAGTAGCTTTTTACCCGCCAAATCGCAAAGTGAAAAACTAAATTTTTTTTTAATATCTATTAGAGCTCAAATTTTTGAAAGAATGGTATTGTTGTTCATGATTTTTTCTCTACTTTTATTTAAAAATAAAACAAACAAACATGAAAGTTCCTCATTAATAATATATGATCTTACGCGTCAAGAACTTATTGGATATTGTGTAAGTGGGTGTGAATTGGTTCGCAGAAAAATTAATAGTTTAAAAAACTAAAAAAATACTCTTTTATAGAAAAGTGAGCTAAAAAGTAGAAAATAATTTTAAATAAGTTTGAAATAAGAATAGAGTGATTAACAAGAAATATTTATTTTATCGTAAAAAAGCGTGGGGTGCTTTTTAAGATATTTTCAACAATTGACATCAAGCACCCCACGCTTTTTTACGATAAAATAAATATTTCTTGTTAATCATTCTATTCTTATTTCAAACTTATTTAAAATTATTTTCTACTTTTTAGTTCACTTTTCTATAAAAGCGTATTTTTTTAGTTTTTTAAACTATTAATTATTTTCTACTTTTTAGTTTGGTTTTCTATTAAAGCGTGTTTTTTTAGTTTTTAAACTATTAATTATTTTTTCTGTAAACTATAATTTTTTTTTAGTTAGTGTATAAAACTCTCCAGTTGTTTCTGCCAATAGTCACACGCTTGTCTCAAATTTAAGTCATGTGTATGCCTTAGTACACACCGTATTACTTGGCACAAAACACTACTGTGTCTCTGAATATGAAAAATCACTAATCCTGAAGATCCTGGTAAGGATAATGCGACTAAAAAAAACACGCTTTGTATAACTGTCGTTCAAACGGCACACCAGGATTCGATTCCGGAGAAGGTTGGTTGGTAGGAATTTAACGGCGCAAGTTCAACACGAGTTAATCCTTGTGATAAAGCGACAAACTTATTGAATTATTGAATTGTCATCGGTCCTTAATAAGTATGCCAAATTTCGAGTTAATCCGACGTTTTGAAGGGGGTCAAAATCATGTTCAAAGATTCCGTTACATACATACATCTGAAGCTAATAAAAGCGCATTAATAAAGAGCACGAGTGTATTGTGGCAGTTTCGTTTTCTGTACGTGGTGTCTTTGTCGAAAGATTTTTTTTTTATCTTCGCAGGAATTTACTTCTGGTATCCCCCCCAAAACTGGCCAATTGGCCGATATTTTTGCAGCAAAGTTGCGACTGCAATGTCGCTCCTGGGTGCTTCACTCACATCTTATATTATACAAATATCATTTTCATTTCTTGCATTATCAATCAGAAGAAACTCGATTGGTAACCAAGAGAAGAAACAAAAAACCATTACACGCTCTTAAAATAATGTCCCTTGCTAAAGAAAAGAGAACAAGTAGAAATTTTCCAAAATGCAAATTAACTGTGTTTGAAAAAGATGAAACTTTAAAATTAAATGCCACTTTCACTAATTATATTATCATTTCACCTATATAGAGTTTGAATAGAGACTTTAGGATTCCTAATTTAGGACCTATTTTTTTTAATGTATTACAGTATAATAAAGCAACATACCAAAAGTTAAACAACACCTTAAAAAATAAATTTTTTAGTGTATGAAATTAATTATTGAAGATAAAATTTTGTATTAATAGTTTTGAACATATGGCATCGTATAATTAGGTAAGAAACTGAACTTCATTTTTCAACAGTATTTCAAATTAGAGTTCAAGAAATACTTGTTAATCTCAATGAGTGATTTACATAAAATTTAGTAATTATAACAATTGTATCTAATTAGCTGTTGTTTATCATAACTGCTAAAAATACCATTTAAATACTAGTTAATAAACTCCTGAGAGAGTGTACTTTGTTTTTCATTAATTTAAGGATCCTTTAGATTATTATATATTCAAATTGTTTTTTATATGTATACTGCATGGAGCTCTAGCTATCCACAACAAATGAAAATTTACAAATCATAAGTACAATATATGTCAAAGTTTAAAAAATCTTCAAAATATAAATTTTAAAATAAGATTTTGAATAATTAAATCAATTATGAATTTAGTATTTCTTTCATAATTATAAAGAACTACATATATAGAGCATATGCTGCACGGTTAATTGTTGAACGAATATAAAAGTAATTTAAGATGAATTCCTCTGCATGAAAGAGGACATTTTAACTTATAAATTAATTAATAGATTATAAGTCTGTCATCCCCAATACTATTTCCACAGAATTTCTACAATGACATCCTTAAAAATTATCACATTAACCCAGATACCAGAACTAACCTTTGATTACGTGTTCTTGGTTGACTTTGATGGCTATTACAAGATTTAAATTTTTGAAAAAATGAAGGAATTTTGTCTAAAAATATTTATAATTGTATTCCAACTGATGACAAGAATTGTTAATAAAAAAAAAAACTTTAAACTTAATTAACACATGCCACAACAACACAAGTACGCCAATCGAGGAAAGTAAAGAACATCTTATTACGCAATGTTGAGCTTGTTGCCAAATTCTATAAGATAATTCATGAATAGAGGTATTATACACGAAGGGTATGTTTACCAAAAGTGCAACTCAGGGGGGATAAAAACTAGTTCTTAGACATTCCGGGTGGGCAAAAATTGGCTTTTAAAATACAGGAGACTATGGGAGCTACGACTATAATATGACTATGCAAATAAACTGTAAATAATCAAGTTTCAATTGACTAATTGTATAAAAAAACGTTTTAAATAAATTTTAGATATTCTGAAATATATTTTGACACAGTTAAAATTGCATTTTTTATTTAATAATGACTGTTAAGAACCGACTTTCAAGGAAATTGCTGTGAAAAGAGATGATTTCAGCGTGATTTTGGTGTGCAGCTTAGTGAATAACCGGTTCTATGATATCACGTGCCCCTTGAGTATTGTTAATTTTTGGAAACATCGAGACGAAATTAATAGGAACTAGGAACGCATAAAAAATTGCGATTGGCCGACTGAGTTGCAATTAAATCCAAAATAATCAACTTTCCATGAAAATAAATTACAATTATACATAGGTATTTTTCTCCTCTGCCTTTACAAGTAAAAACTTATAAATATCAATATTAACCATTTATTAAAAGAAAAAAATTACATAATTGGTTAGGGTGGCAATATTCCAATTAAAAAAGCACTGTCAGAGACAACAACGATTTCTACCATTGGATGCGGATGAGAGAAATCCCATTCCGGTAGACAATCGAGTTGAGATTCTGTCATAATCGTCGTCGTGTCTGATCACTTACAAAATTAGGGAAAGAGATTATGTGCCTTTGTATCGAATTGGCTACAAAACAAGCATAGGTCAGAACATTGTTTTGTTTGTTTGCTAACATTAATTAACGATTGCAAATACATCACTGGCTTGATGATATAGCGTCTTTCAATAAGAACATAAAAATATTTCTTAGCATGGAATATGATGTGAATTGAATTAAATGAATTTAGTTTTTGCATGAAAACGCAGCCTCTACAACTGAACCTATGGTTTTTATGCAATAAATTATTTACTTTCATTCAATTTCTTTTTTCAAACGGTATCGTGGCAGTTGAAAAGGAATGTCGTAGTTGGATATTTCTAATCCATTTCCTTCAGTGAATTTTCATCGTATCCCTTTGCACCATTAAACTCCACGTGCTTCTGGTAATATAAAAAAATTTCGATGTTAAATTCATAGTCAACAGTCTAATGATATGAGATCAGATTAAATTCAAAAGGCAGAAGGGGATATATATTCCATTATCTCACTCCCTGGTTACGCACCTAATTAACATCTTTTAATGATTGAATGAAATTTCAGAGGAAATAGAGATGAAATTGACTGATTTTGAGAGGAATTTGAATTATTCCAATTTCCTGGAAGGTGATGAGGTGCGGTTGCAGAACCAAATGTTAGAAAGGACTCTCCTCTAGAGTATGGACTGTAATTTGTATAGGAAAATGATCACTGCCAAACTGATGGTTTGAAATGATTTTAAAACTTGAAAAGTAGAAAAGGTTAAAGTAAGATCAATAACTGAGAAGGATGTGGCTGAAATTCGAGTAGGGGAATGTATGTTTAGAATACTGATATTATTGTTAATAAACCAGGGGTGCCGAATGAAAATTTATAACAAAAAGAAAGAAAAAAGTGGATAAGAGCTTTTTCGTTCTTTTTTTACCCCTATTTTATTTTCCATCAAATCTATTTCAAAGTAATGTTCATTATTTTATTAATTTTTTCCAAAGAAATGAAAATAACAAATATTTGACTTTTAAGTATAAAACAAAGTTCTGAAAGTTACACACGAAATACACATGCGTGATAAAGAATTTTCCCTTATGATACGATAATGACAATTTACGCACTCTAACTTAAATATTATTTTATAAAGTTTTTAGGTACCATTTCTGCATTTTAAATAGATAAAATATATATTTTTTTCTGATTATAGAACCATGCAATTCTGCAACTGGCGTGTAAATCCTAAATGATTTTAACAATAGATATTTTCTTAATAAAATGCATATAACCTAAAAGCGATCTTGGGTAAAATGATGTACAAAAAAAAAGGGGCCACGGTGCCTCTTTATATTTATTTTAAACTATTTATTAGGATATAAAATTAATAAATAACTGTTAATTAATATTTAATTAGAAAATCTAATCAACATTTATAAAAAAATGAACTAAATGTGAACAAAAAACTTTTACGTATATATAGTCTTATACCCCACTGAAAATAATCCAAAAGGGGTTCATACTCTAAACGACTTTCTTAAGAGAGAAGCATTATATACTATTGGGGTAGCACGCACATACAAGGCAGCAATAGTTTTTATTGAAACCTTTAATTTTCCAAAATATTTTTTCTGTTCAAATAATGACCAATTTAAAATCTATTATATATAATAGGCATAAAGTTTCTTATATCCAGTGAATTTTGCCGCCTTTCTCCAGTTTTTAATTTTTTTAATATATGAGAAGTGAGAGAAGCAGGGGGGGGGGGGGGTTGGCAGCATTCTTACTTCATACGTTTTCGGCGAGCAACCGAGCTTATTATTTTAACTGATTGAGTTGAAAAAGCAATGCTGATTTGAATATATTTTATCGCGTTCAAGCATGTTATGTTTTAGTTCGCTTTTCAATATCTGGAAATTGGCAAGCCTATATAAATGTAAAATTTAGTGATCTTCCAGCAACTTAAAAGAGTCATTATAAAAATCAACGTTCTAACCCTTAAGCTAAGCGTCCACTATAGGCTGAGCAAAGCAGAGCGGAGTGGATTAGAGCCATCTCCAAGGCTGCCAACGTCCACTGTAGCACGAGCCCACTCTGCTCTTCTCGTAGTGGACGCTTAGCTTAATACTTTGAAAGTCCCTGCACCAGCCAAACGTTTCGACGGTGATATTAAGAATGGACAATTCCCGCATTTTTCATTTTTATTATTTTTTTTTTATTTGATTCGAAATGTTTCGTTTTTAAAAAATGAGGGAATTGTCCATTGGCTTGGATTCTGGGGACAGTTCAACAAAATTCATGAAGATGATAGTATCGATTCAGGGGACAAATTTCAATATCTTCTGCAAGCAATAGAAATTGGCTCTTTGCAAGAGATTTGGTAGAAAATTTTCCACCATCCGGCACAAACCAACCATCCAGATTAGTTGCATTTCTTCTATTTGTACTGCTTCCGTTATTGAACAAAATCAATTTGAAAGTATATAATAATTTGCAGTCTTTTATCATTCATATAGTTTTAAGTTTAAATGACAAGCTTAAGCAAATAACCATTCACAGAATATCTAAGAAAAATTTCCAATATTATTTGGAAAGCAACAAATAATTTGTAAATGCCATCATGTTTAAATAATTTTCTTGGCTATATCTATACACAATAATGAAAAAGTACATTTAATCTTACAATAATTTTATGAATAAAACCAGATGACAAAAATGTGTTTTGCATACTCTCTGTAAGTCAACAAAATCACATTGAAAATAAATCATTATTTGCAGTAATTTGTTATTCAATTTGTTAAGTTGTAAATGACAAGAGTTAGCAAATAACCGAAGAATATCTAAGGAAGAATTTCCAATATTTTTTGGGAAGTTAGCCCAAATAATCGATAAAAATGGAAAGCAAAAAAGCCGAACCTAACAAATCATGTAAGAAAATATAGAATCGGTTTCTGCTCGAGGATCGGAACAAGAAAAAGGAAGTGTCGCCCCCAGACGACTAGACCAGTATTTTAACAAACAGAACAGCCTATACCCTCCCTTACTTCTTTGCTCTGTTCTTCGAATTTTGCATGCGAGACAACAAAAGAAGGGAGCGAGGGGTTGGAGGCCAGAAGCAAAACTGACCTAAAGAGCAAGGCCTATTCTAAGGAAAATTTACGACTGCCCATAAGTCCAATCGCCTCTCAACCCCCCCCCCCCCACACACACACACCACACACTTCTCATCTCCCTTTCAACCCCTACACAAGACCTGGTCATGACAAGTTGTGGCCCAAGACCAGGACACTTTTAGGGGCCCCTTCATCAAATGCGAGATTTATTGGAAATGAGCTTGACTCGTTGTCAAATGAATTAACATTAAATATAGAAAAAGCTGATAAATTAATTCAATATATTGCCTTCTTAATTTTTTTTTTTTTTTTTTTTTTTTATCATAAATATAGAAACAAATTTCAAATAATCAAATTTATAAATCAAAACATAAAACTTTGTAATGTAGCATTGCATTTCATAATCACAATGTGTAGTATTATACATGACAACAATATCTGAATCATTATTCACAACTTCAAAGCCGACATTTGCTGATCTTGCAATTTGTCAAGATTTACTTTCAATATTTCTTCTAGAAATGTTGTTTTTTTACTCTTTTAAATGTTGGTTTGATGCATTTGAATAAATACACTCTAAGATACGAAAGACTGTTCAAGATCAATACAAAATTATTTTTGGGTAAAAATTCTTTTATACAGATTGTAAAAGATATTCGCAAAAAGAAAGAAAAGTTATAAGTTTACAGTCAATTTCGGGGGCCCCTAAAATCATGGGCCCAAGGCCCGGGCCTTGTGGGCCTAGGCGATGATCAGGGCCTGCCCCTACAGCAAGTTAATTTGAAACAATAAAATCCGATAGTTGATCTTTGAATATAACAGTAACACTCAAATTTTAAAACCAGGTTTGTATTACTTACTTCATGAGGTTAATTAATTAATATTTATAAAACTATTAGCCGAATACACGTGCTTCGCTACGAAATTTTCCCATGCGTAATTTTTTACCAAGCTGCGTGGTCCCGCACAGTTTTTGGCGCTTCGCTCTCAGGAAGGTTCATTGCTTCGTTAGACCAAGCTCGCTTCGCTCGCTGAAAAGTTCATCATAAGCACAGGCTTACTTCACTCGTTGAAAGGAACATTGATGTGCAAGCATGGGCTCGCTTAAGGCTCTCTTTCACACTATCCGATTTCTATTGGAAGACAAAAAGTAGGGATACACAAATTCTTTTAGAGGCGTGCAGAAGTGAATTGCTCCTTTCGCGTTATCCGGCGACAGCTAGCGACAGCCATTTAGCAGCCGTCGGGTGCTAACAGGCTGCTTTGAAACACGTTGCTTGAAACACCCGACTTTTTGTCTTCCTATTTTTTGTCGTTCGACAGAAATCGGATAGTGTGAAAGGAACCTAAAAGGGTTCATTGCTGCGTGAACGTAAGCTCGCTTCACTCACTAAAAAATAATTGCTGCTTAAACCTTAATTTTGGAAGCCCCTCCCTTGTCAAGAAAAAAAAATCCCATTAATACAACACCCCTTTGAGAATATTTTAACAAGTGTTTGTGGAAAACAATATTAGAAGACCAAAACTACTTATGTTGAAATTTTCAGAGCTTTTTAGCCCATTAGAAGTCGCATTTTATTTAACTATTAATTAAAAACAAATTAAAATTTTAACATTCTTTTTGCCAAAAGTTCAATTACAAGTTCAAAACTACTTATGTTGAAAATTTCAATACTGTACCTTTAATGGAAATCATTTAGTGAAGTATTTGTTAATGATAAAAAAATTATAAAAAAAAGCTAATCAAAATTTTAAATTATGTTTGCTTAAAGTCCAATTAGAAGGCCAAAACTATTTATGTCGAAAATTTCAGAATTGTAGATCTATTAGAAATGGTTTTGTGAAATATTTATTAATTAAAAAAATTAATCAAATTTTAAAGTTCTGTTTTTTATATCCATTTAGAAGGCCAAGACCACTTATGTGGAAAATTTCAGAGCCATAGCCCTATTAGAAATCGTTTTGTAAAATAGGTATTAATTAATTAAAAAATTAATTAAAAAAAAAAACTAATCAAAATTTTAACTTTCTAATTTTCAAAAGGTTAATTAAAAGGCTAAAACTACTATGTTGACTATTTCAGAGGTGTTAGCCCTGTTAGATGTCGTTTTGTAAAAAAAATAAATTATTTGTTAAAAAAAATTAATTAAAAAAAAAAAAAAAAAAAAACTGACCAAGATTTTAAAATTCTGTTTTTCAAAACTACAATTAGAAAGCTAAAACTACTTACGTGGAAAATTTCAGAGATGTATCTCTATTTGAAGCCACTTTGTCAAAATAATAATAATAATAATAATAATAATAATAATTAAAAAAATTAATTAAAAAGTAACTAATGAAAATTTTAACATTCTGTTTGTCATGGGTACAATTAGAAGGTTAAAACTACTTATGTTGAACATTTCAGAGCTATACTCTAATTTTAAGAAGTCGCAAAAGACAATTAAACAATCGTGAATACAAATTCAATGTTTTTGATACCAAACATTAAAAGATTATCAGACGAAACGGTCGTTTCGCCGCCAACCTTAAAAAGTCAGAAACGACATAAGTATCTATTCTCTGCACAACTTCCAGCAAAAAAGCCGAAATTGACTATTTTCTAGCGCGCTTACGAAACTTCACATAATTATACAAAAAATACCATAGATTCGTCTCGGTGATATCTTTCAAAGGAAAAAAAAATTGAGTACATAGGATTAAAGACAACGAAGAAAAAAAATATTGAAATTTCCAAAATGAAATAAAAAAACGAGTTCTGGCCCGATTTTGATGTAAAAATTTAGACAAACGTCCAGTCCTAACTAAGCTATAGATCTTCAAACGGATTGAATTATAGGATGCGGAATGTTTCAACTTAAAATCCTACGCTGGTTTGAACTTCATTAAATATTTCTTTCTATTTTTAATTAATTTAAAACCCCTTTTTTTTCATTTCCTAATTTGGCGACAGATAAAGGCGATCAGCTTGTAATTATGGTTCAGAAATATATGCCAAAAGTTGCCAAACAGGTTTGCTATAATTTCGAAGTTAGTTTTTCCGACATGTTAGGCTTAAGTGAGAATTAACGTAACGTTAAACTATAGGCAGAACGAATTCGACTATAATTATATGGCTTATAACATCTTTAAAATTGAAATAATTTAATTTGTGAAGAGACAGAATTAAAGAGAAATATTTGTTCTTCAAGTTGCATGGTGTTATTTGAACTGTATGATAATATAAAGAGAGTTAACTTTCAAAAACATTTTAATTTCGGGAAATCTCCATTGAAAAATGAAAACAATCGCATTTTGTTGCAAGATACTATGGGCTAAATACAAAGTATAAATGTGGAGGTTATGCGAGCTGACGTCACAGTCAATTCATTACAAAGGACTAAATGAACCACGCATTGCGATTGGCTAATGGAATTTGCACAAGTAAAGTGCTGGATGGCCATCAACGGACAAGAAGAGGTTGGTCGTGAAAAAATAAGCTGATGGTATTCCACCCAGGGGCGGTCAAAGCAAATCTTTAACAATAAGCGAGAACAATTCAGGCGCCCCCTTCCCCATCCCCAATTTTATTAAACTATTATCTCTTTCCAATTTTTAGAGTTCTGAACCCAATGATTTTTAACGATTTATGTTCTATGCAAATTGCAAATTAATTTTTAAGTATTAAATTTATTTAAAGATATGTTTAAAAACTGCAAAAATTACAATTAATCGGCAAAAGCAGAGAGAAAGAGCGTGAAATTTAAAATTCACATTATATTATTGAAATATGTTATCCGTGTTTCCTCTTCTACTAATATACATATCACAACTTTTATTAAAAAAAATTAAGAGTTTGAAGAGGTTAATTCATGTTCTTTAACATATAAGTACTATAATTATATAAGAAATATTATGAATGTGTAAATTTATCAAAAAAATATGTTTCAGTCCCTTAAAAGGAGATGAAGCATTACTTGTCAAAAATGGACGTAATTTAAATTTTAAAATGCAACTAAAAACGAAATAGAAAATTTAAATTAAATCATTAAAATTCTTTGACATGTGTGGTTATGAATGAACTATTTATGAAAAATTATTGTTTTCTTATTTATTAACATGATAATTATTCCTGGTTTTGTGGGTGAAACTCCTTTTGCAAACACATTTCGAAAACGATTACTGCATTAGAGAACTAATTTAGCAGTTGTATAACACCACTTATTTTTTACTTACAAGCTAAAATGAAAAGTAAAGACGAAGAGGTAATAATAATTTGGGTGCTTCATTTAATGTTTTTAAACAGTAAAATTAAAAACAATGAACAGAATAAAACATGATATACTTCTACTTACAAAGTTTGGCAAACTAAAATTATAAATTTACTTTCAAAATTTACCCTAGTAGCAATTTTACTCGGGCGATGATCGGAATTCCATCCCCAGGTGAATCGCCGATGATTGGCGATTCACCGGAAACTCACCCTAAACTTATCTTTCCCTTGGCAACTAATCCATTTTGTCCCCGTGGCCTTCCATTGGCCGATGTCCGGAAACTGATCGAATTCGAGCAGAAGCCGACAAGAATTAGTTCGAAGGCCGAGCGAAAAGGGGAATATACGAGCACTATCCGAGGAAAATTTTGCTCTCAAGAAATATCGAAACAATGGTCGTTATTTTGTCGAAAATATCAATTAATAAACATTAAATAATTATAAAGATGTAAGTATCGAATATTAAAAACGACAAGTTAAAATAATGCAAAACTAAAATATTTACCCAGAGCGCGTAATTCTTATATGGTAGTATTTCAAGTGACATTTTAAGAGTACAAATCGAAGTTATAACACTACCAAATTACTCACACCAGAATTGTCTAAATTACTTACCCTGGGATCGAACCAAGGACGGTTATCTCCGGAGTGCGTTGACATGGCCACTGGATTGTAGTTACTTGTGATTCTTGGTATAGCAATTGTATTGTAGTACAAAACTCTACTATCATACAGACTTTGCAAGGAAATTGACCGACATTTTTTTTTTTATATATGGGGAATTTTCGGAAAATAGAAAATCTTCCATAAATTTGGGAAAATGATATTAATTTATTTATTATAGCAAAAAAATAATAGTGTCAAATAAATAGTGTCGCCATCTATTTTGTAAAATTTTAACTAACCAGTAAATTTTATGATATTTTTTTAAATGCAATTTAAGAGTTTACTTAATAATTTTGACATTTAAAAAAATATATTTAATTTTTAAATTTTTTAAAAAACTATATCCAATTTGATTAACTTTTTGAAACATATAAACATATTTTTATTTTACTTAAAAGATGTTTAAAAAACGGACCAAAATGAGTTCAGCAAATTATAATGAAAACTATTTAAAAACAAGGACTATATTTTTATTTTATATTGAAATTGAAATGGGGGGGGGGGGGGAATTTATTTTTAATTTTAGAAAATTGTTCCTATATTTTTTTACACTATGATTTTTTTTTATTTATGGATTTTATTGACGTATTAGATAAGCAATATATAATTATGTGGTTTGCATTTTTTCAAAATATATTTTTCCATTTAAAATTTTTCGTACACTTATTTTTAAAATATTTTTCACTTATTGCCAAAGCGAAATGTTTAGCAAATTGTATACTTGATTTAAATTTGAAATACATTCAAGGATCGCCTCTAATTCAGTGGAATTGCAAGAAAAAGAATCATAAGTTTTTTATCGGCAGTCGATGTCATTCCGATATCTTTCGCCGATCAAAAAACGTTGATCAGAAATTTCACCGGCCACTGATGTTGGGAAGATATCTTTTCCTGATGAGTTTAGGGTCATCGGCAGACGAGGAAATACGGGTGTGTTTATATATCAGTCTGGGAAATCGCCGATGACTTTGATAAATTCCGATCATTGGCCGACGAAACGCCATGCAGTGATTGCTACTAGGGTTACCACAAAAGGCCACACAGAGAGAGCAAATGCCCTCTTTACTTTCAAAGAAACGTATGCCAGCTTCTAAATAGTTGAAGGGAAGGGGACAATAAGTCATTCTAAGAAATTTCCTCCCTTCGGTAATTAACAACCCCCACCGTCCTTCTTGTTGACCGCCGTACATGATTATCGTTATACTAGTTGGGACAAATGGGCACCTCTTTTGCCATCTACAATGGTCACAGTGTCAATCTGACGTATTGGTACTAATTGAGTTCACTGGATGATGAACAACCCTTCCAAGAAAAAGGGAACTTTATAGTGCTGATGAGTCTTGCACAATAGTTTGAGGGTCGTAAAGCTAAGACCGCACACACATTTTATTGCCGTCTCTGTCTGATCCTTTTTTTAACCTTTAACTGCTGTGTTTGGGTGGTTTGAGGTTTTTGGCGCAAGAGCAACTCATGGTCCATACTGCACCAAACAAATTTGTGAACATCATTTTAAAGTTTAAGAAACATAGTTTCAGAAAAATTAACATAAAAGTCAAAGATGAGATATTTTATGGGGTGGAAGCATTCCACAAAAAATTACTCGCGGTCTGTCAGACCGCTTACAGCAGTTAAAGGTTAAGAAGCTGGTCAGTAAGCGATTCTCACGACCTATTGGCGACAGTGTCATCTACCACTTAGGAAATGGAGGCAATCCAAGATCCCCCATCCTTTCTGTGTTGTCCTCCCTTCTGCATTTAAAATGAAACGTGTTACGTCTTCATGTATTTTTGCAACTGAAAGCAGCTTTTTTTTTAAAGGGAAGGGGGAGGTTCTTATTCTTTTGGTAAGTTCCTTGGAGCTTATGTAGAATATTTGAAACTAGAATTTTGCCTCATTCTCCAAAGGGAATAATCAGAGTAAGATTTTTTAGGAAATTTACACATTCAAAAAAAAAAAAAAAATGTTGAAAAATTGAGTCAAAGTTCTAGAGCTAGAGTTTCCCTCTAGAATAGTTGAGGATGTAAGTGAATGTTTTTGGAAAGTCGGGGAAACGTAAAGCCTCGTTTTATTTCGCAAAGGGCGTCACAAATGCTAAGGACGGTCCTGCTAACAAATATTTACAATGTAATGTTAGAAACTATACTCTTTTTTTTTTCTTCTTTTTGCTACATATCCATCACCTAAGAGAGTTTTCATGTTAAAAAATATCGTCTTTCTTTTATATTCATGTTGATTTTCAAATCTATTTTTAACAATTGACATATAACTAAATGGAAAAATTATTTTAATATTTTGAAAAGATGTATTTAAAAAATAGCTTGACTACTTAATACAACTATGTAATTTAGCTGTTCTACAATGGCTCAAACCCTGGTAGTGATTTCGTTCTAGTTTGACAGCTTGAAAGACAATCATTAAACTTTAACAGACATGCTATAATTTCACAGAAAGCGGTTACTAAGATAGTTGCAAAATCTCAAAAATACCTCATCGTGTGAAATTCAGCTATTTTATAATCAACTTTAAATTGTGAAAAACTTATCGTAATTTTGTCTTTTACATATTAAACATCTTTGTTAAAAATAACAGTACTATACTACTACAGGTGTGTATATATATTTGTCAAGTATACTATTTACTAATATATATTGCATCTGCAGTATATCGTTAATATATATACGAAATGCATTAACAATAATAGTGCTTTAAGAATGTAAAATATTCCTCATATTAATTTATAAGTTTTCTGTAAAAAGAATTAAAATGATATCTATGCTAATAATTGTTTTTGTTATAATAAAAATTAATTATATTAAACATCAATATTATTATTATTAAATATCAATATTATTATTATTAAATATCAATATTATTATTATTAAATATCAATATTATTATTATTAAATATCAATATTATTATTATTAAATATCAATATTATTATTTCAACACATGCATATATTACTCGTTATATGATGCATCTAGCAAATTAAACTACTAATGTTGTTTTTATGATCGAATAAAAATAAAATGTAGAATTAACTTGAATTGAAGACTAGAAATGGAAAATGACACAAATACCAAAATCATCGAAAATCTATTTTTACAGAAAAATATCGTTAAGACTAAGCTAAACAAAGTGGAGAACGCCCAAAGTGCGAACTTCAGTAGCAATAGTTAAAATTCAATCTGATACTTAGTCATACATAGCCTTAAGTACCAAAGCGAGTGTTTCTCATTTTTCCTTTTAAAATAATAAAGTATTATTACTCGACAATTAACCATAACGTTTTCCCTTTGTTTTTTTCGATTTATTGCGAATTTGCCAGCTATTGTTGTAAATTAAAGAGAATTAAAAGTATGTACGGCGTTCCATTGGATTATTATATCGACTAGCAATTTGCACAACATTTCGGACCTCATCCAAAATATTTTTAAAATACGTGGATAAGCGTTTCAAAGCAGGCAGTGATAGAACGAAGGTAGAGAGATTTCAAAGATGTATCCTTCTGGTACTGGTACCACCAGATTGCCAGCTCTTTTCGAGGGTTCCATATAACAGGATCAAGAAATGGGACAAAGATAACATTTCTAACCGATAAGGCACAGGGGCGCTTTTTTTCCTTTTGAAGAGGGGGCAGTGGCGGCTGGTGCAGGGGGCCAGGGGGGGCCCGGGCCCCCTCACTTTTTTTGGTCGTTTCCCTCTCTATCTCTTTTTTTTTTTTTTTTTTTTTTTTTTTTTTTTTTTTTAAATAAATTTTGTAGTTATTAGTTAATTAGTTAATATACTGATTTAACTGGTTTTTTAATCTTGAAACTGTTCACTTTCACTCAACTAATAAATGTCCTTATGGATGGATATTTAAGTCGCCTGATCGAGCTTCTTTTTCTTTGCCCGTAGAAGAAACGCAATGGAAAAAAGAAGTGAGGGGGGGGGGGACTGATTTTCGCCACCTGCAATATCCTGCGAGTCTGTACCCCTTGTGTGGTTCTCAAATTACAAAATTCCCGAGTTTCGTGTTTTGACACGGTTTTCTGATCTATGAGTAGGAGGCAGGCTCGTAGCCAAGGGTTAGGATAAGGAGATCCCCAACCGAAATAAAAGTTAATCTCATTAGATCAAAGACCCAATATTAATGTTACGCATCGATATTTTTTATTTTGTTACTAGGCTCATAAAGTTTAATGCTGTAAGTCACACTAGAATTTATTGCTGAAAGAATGGATTTGAAATCCCCAACTACGATATCTTTATGCACATCTGTGTTTTAAAAAATAAGTTGAATGAAAGTAAATAATTTATTTCACACAAAAAATAGGATGGCCTTGTGGAAAGAGAGAAGACCTCACTCTAAAGAAGAATCCTTTTGTTTCTGAAAACTGAAAGTGTTATTTTTAAAGTAATTTCCAATGTAGCTGTAACTGACTATTCAAATTTTTCTACAAATCTGGTCGAAAAGAGTGAGTAAAATTTTTACATCAGATAGCATTGTGCAATCTTCCTCTTGATGAGATGCCAATTTGTTTTACTGTAATAGCGTTAGGATACCCCTTAAAATTTATTTGATATAAAAAATAACACACGTAAATAAATTACAAAAATAAAAGCCTAATTCATAATTAAAAAAAAAAAAAAAACTTGAATAATCGTACTGTAGTATTATTGCAATTCCACAGAATATTATAAGAACCCACAATTCCGATTAAAACTCTAACTTGCCCTCTTCAAAGGATGTTAGTTTCCCTAGACTGTGCTTGGGGGAACAAAATGTCCCCCTAATTTGGACGACCTTGAATTTGAAACCTAAAGAGATAAGACAGAAAATTCTATAATGTGACGAGGGCCATTCCTTCCCTTTCACGTGACATCCTGGTTTTTTGTCATAACATGAGTTTCAAATTACCAAGACACCTCCTGGTCCTGGGATTTGCAAGGAAATGGTCAATTCTTACTTTGAAGTCAGGGATCGGACGTTTATCTTTAGTGTCTTTAACTTGTACGACTGCGAAAGAATTTACACCAATAAATAACAACGGTAAGTTTTTTGTTTTAAATTTTACTCTTTATTTAGTAAAATGTATGAGTTAATAATAGGTTTTTGTTTTGATATCTACTCTTTGTCTCAAAAAATAACTGAGTATTTAAATTTCGTCCAAATAATCAGAAGTGTTGATTTGTCCTACCTCTCCCACTGATATATGATATCGTATGGAATCATTAACGTAACTCTCCGATACGATTAATAGAAGAGTTTCTATAAAGACAACAAAACATTCCTTATAAAAATAAATGGTTTTACTAGAATTGGATTGAAACAACATTTATCCTTTTATTGGGTAGTAAAAATAAAAGAGAGAGGATATAATTTTAGAAAAAATTCTGTAATAAATAAGTAAATGTACAGTACTGAAAAAAAATTTGATTGAAGGATATTCCGTTGCAGTATAACTCTCCCTTAGCTCTTGCGCCAAAAAAATACACAACGAGATATATTTTACTATTCAAAGAATATCAAGTAATTCAATTTAAAACTGTTGAACTGGTCAATATAACAATACCTTCAATTTTGTTTGCAAAATTGTAAATATTGTACTTTCAAAGGTTTTGTCACATTTTATTAACTGTTATATAAACCAAATTTATTTTGCATGAATTAATAATTAAAATATCAGTGACTGAAATATTAGTAGCATTACTGATGACTTTAAAATATATATATATATATATATATATATATATATATATATATATATATATATATATTTTTCAATTACTTTTAAAACTTATTTGCTGTTGTAAGCAAGCATTTTTTTAATAGTTTTTTGTCTTTCATGTATATGTGATTTGTATTTTAATTCTTAAATTCATGTAATATTTAACGAAATTTTTTTTCTGTGCATATGCTGCAGAATTTTTAATCGAGTTATTAGATTTGTATAGTTTGTAACTCGTAAATCTTTATTTTCTTTTTCTTTTGTACAGAATAGTGATTGAGCAATATCGGTTTTTATAGTTTCACATATGTTATGTAATTGGTATTTTGGTTAATTGGTTTGTACGCTCAAAGACCTATTTTTATGTCCAATGACAGCTAATCAGGCCGGGACCTACAGCTTAACGAAATTTGGTATTTTAATTTACTATTATAATGTCAAACAGAATTTTAAAGTATTGCTTAACTCATTAAGAACCTTATAATTAGGTAGTTTCAAATTCCTACAGTGCTAGCTAAAAGTACTAAAAAAATCTGATCCTATCAGCTTTACTGTGCTTAAAATGATGTGGTATGTTGAAAATATTGATAATTTATCTTACATTAAAATAATTTCAGCTTCAAAGTTGTTGAACTTAAACATTTCGCCCGATCAACATTTTAGCTCATTTTAAAATGTTCTTAAGTATTCTTAATCTAATAAAAATATTAAATATTTATAAAAAAATTTTATTGCATTTTTAATGCGATTAGGTTATATGGAGACAAAAAGTTATGCTCCATACGTCTGTTCTTTTATCTGTTTGTTCTTTTATCTTTGAATCCCGGAATATAATTAAGCCCCACCCCCTTTTCTCCTAGTAAAGTTGCAAACAATGTCCGCCTCTGTAAGCAATCTCACATAATCGCACTGCTATTGTTTGACCTCAAAAACTCCCCCCCCCCCCGTATTTATTGACCTTCTTGCAATTTTCGTAAAAAACAAAATCCTTATTTTAAGTTATATTGCTACATAGTTGCATGTTATAAGTTGCATCGCTCGATTGGTCATAGTATGAACATTGGATAGCGAATGAAATATTTCTTAATTTTGCTGAGCAATTATTCCCAGGATTGTTTTCTCATTTCTGGAAAAAGGTTTAGTTCTAATTTTAGAATTCCTTGAAACATTTCTTGCCTCGTTTTTTTTTTTTTTTTTTTTTTTTTTTTTAAATGGGATTTGTAGGCAAAACAAATAAAAAGTCTACAGGCAGTCAATTGAAAGTAGAGTGAACTTTTGTCAAATACTATAAGCACATTTTTATATATAAAAGAAGAGATTGAAAGGAAACTTCTTATCTTTCTGGAGCATAAGCAGGTTTTTTTTTTAAGCAAATGACTTTGAAAAGATTTTCACAGTTAAGGACTAATATTCCTTACAGAGGTTTCTTTTTACTTGGAAAAAAAATTTGATCGTGCTTGCTAAATTTTCTAGTAGAAATAAAAACATTCTGCATTTATTGCCAAAAAAAAAAAAAAAAAAAAAAAAAAAAAAAATGTGCAAATGTTTCGTATTAATATTTTTAGAGACCAAAAAAAATACTTTTTCCCACTTTCTTAATATACTTTCTTAGAAGCTCAATATTCAAATTACAGAGTCTTTGTAACCTTTTTTTTTTTTTACTTATAAAGATACGTTTTTACACTTTAAATTACGTACTATGGTTCAATATATATATATATATTACTTCGCAAACTCCAATTTTTTTTTTTTTTTCATCGGGCCCCCCCACTTTTCCTGCCCACGAGCCGCCACTGAGAGGGGGGCGCATTTTTCATTTGAGGAAGCACGTTTAGAAGGCACATTTTTTTTATTTAATCCTGAAAATGTTAATGTTCAATTTGAAAACGGACTGATTCAAGAAAAAATCATACAGAACTTATCTTTTGGCGCCCCTCCCAAATATACGAAATTTTCCTAGAATAAATGTATTTTTTCTTTTCAAGATACAACACAACAGTGAAAACAGAAATAGAATTGAGGTACACAGATTTTAAAGATGTATCCTTCTGGTATCACCAGACTGTTAACGATTTTCGAGGTGGTAAACAAAAATCACATTTCTTACCGATAAAGCACAGGGATGCTTTTTTCGTTTTGGAGAGGGGGGGGGGGGAAGCGCATTTTTCATTTTGGGAAGGGAGGAAGCACGTTTGGGCGACACATTTTTTTTTATTTAATCCTAAAAATGTTTATTTTTAATTAAAAAAATTACTGATTCAAGAAAAAAAAACACACAACTGATCTTTTGGCGCCCCTCCCAAATTTACGAAATTTTCCTAGAATAAGTGCATTTACTTTTTCTTTTCAAGGTATAACACGATGGTAAACGCAGAAATAGAATTGAGGTAGACGGATTTCAAAGATGTATCCTTCTGGTATCATCAGACTGTTAGCGATTTTCGAGGTGGTAAACAAAAATCACATTTCTTTTCGATAAGGCACAGGGGCGCTTTTTTCGTTTTGGTAAGGGGAGGGGGTGCATTTTTCATTTTGCGAAGGGATGGAGGCACGTTATGGAGACAAATTTATTGATTTAATCCTGAAAATGGAAATTTTAAATTGAAAAATAACTAAATAAAAAAAAAATCATACAAACTGATTTTTGGCAGTAGTTAGAAAAGGACAGTCCTGAGCCATGGCGGAATGCGGAATGGGATGAGGGATGATGACGTCACCGAAAGGGGGCGTGACCGGATATGACGTCACCGGAAGTTGAGTTGTTCCCCTCCGGTCACGTGACGTCATATCCGGTCACGCACCCTTTCGGTGACGTCATCATCCCTCATCCCATTCCGCATTCCGCCATGGCTCAGGACTGTCATTTTCTAACTACTTTTGGCGCCCCCAAAAAATTTCGTAAATTTTGCGCCCCAAGTTAAGGCTTGCTAGGATTGCACTAAGGACCGCCCCTGATTCCAGCAACGAACCGCGAGTGAGCCACTGATGCCATTACTTTACCATCACCCACCCAGTACTGCCGGCAACTAGCCATGAAGCGGCCATAGTTCGTGTTTTTACTGGGATAAGATGTATTTAGCTTATTAGGTTCAAATAATTATCTCGCCGGGGAAGTTAAGAATTTCGTTGGAAATAAGTTGCTTTTTCAATTTAGGAACGAGACTTTAAAATTGGGTCGAATTTTCTCCTTAAAATGTACATAGTAATGCTATGTAAAACGTACAGAGCATTTCTGTATTCAGACAAGTTACACCGTAGGGGATAAATGAATTCATTAGGAAATGAGTTGAGGTTATAGCATCTCGTTCAGATTTTACGAAATACGTTTTACTATTTTTTGTACTTCCGGTTATAACTTGTTGTCTTGTGATAAGTCAATTTACCAGATGAGACCTTTTATTTGACAAATCACACGTGTTTGATATTTATAATTATGTGGGAAGGCTAGTGGGGCTGAATAACTAAGCAGTAGTTGTTCATTGAACTTTAATTAATATATATTAAGGTTATTATACATCGTCAGGGGGACAAAACCCCACAGCACCTTCCGCTCTCGTTCTCTCTCTCTAGAAGAATGTTCTCTCCCTCTCTCCTTCCGTCATCACTTACTCCTACTTCCCAACTTCTCCGCCAGGGGCGACATCCGTTGAAGGGAATGCCATCTATTGGAGGGATCTCCAACCCACACGGCCGTCCTGACAATGCAGGCGTCCTCGCCTGATATCAAATTCTGAAAAGAATCAAAAGAAAACGGAGAGAAAAATGTTCTAAAATTTTACAAAAATTTGGTGTAGGATGTGATGAAAAGTTCTAAACTTGCAGGATTCTCCCCAAAAAGTTTGTAGTTTAAAAAAAAATCACTAGAAAATGTTCAAACATCTTGAAAAGTTATCAAGAAAACCTTAAAAAGTTCACTAGAAAAGTTCGAATATTCAAAGTTCACTCGAAAAGTTAAAAAACACTGAAAAAGTTTCAAAATTCGAAAAAGTTCGAAATTAAAGTTCTCTTGAAAGAGTTCAAAAACACTTAGGAAAAGTTCACAACCAAAAAGTTTTTTGTGCAGCGAAATGTCCATTACTATGAATCTTCCTCGCAATTTCTGCTTGCATTTCTTGTGGTACTACCAGTAGCTCTCTATCATTGACAACCTTATACAAAATGTTATTCTTCTCGACGAAGTTGTTTACTCTTCCTTCTTCTAAGGCCACTTTGATTGTTTGGATGTACTCCTCAGTTGCTTGTGCAGCGGCGATATTTCGTGTTATGTCTTCACACGTAGCTATCAAAACAGGATGTCGACTTAAAGAATCAACATGTTTCATACGAGTACCAGGTCTGTGTACAATTTCGTAGTCATACTCTTCAAGTATAAGTGCATAACGGGCTATTTTTGGTGTTAAATCACGCTTGCTCATGGTCATTTTAAATGCGGAGCAGTCAGTAGCTATTTTAAACTTAGTGCCTAATAAATAGTTTCTAAATTTCTTCAAAGCTTCAATTACTGCTAAAACTTCTAATTCATAGCTTGAATATTTTTCTTCGTGTGCCGATGTTTTTTTACTCATGTAGTATATGGGATACAACTTCTTATCTTCCGCTTCCTGGAAAAGAATTGCACCATACCCATAAGAACTTGCGTCTGTGTGTAACTCTAATCTTGCACCCGGTTGATAAATGTGAAGCACAGGACTCTTTGAAAGGATGTCTTTCAGTGCTTTAAAGGCATTTTGCTGCTCATTCCCAAAATAAAATGTAGTGTTGTTTCTAAGTAAATCACTCAATGGTTTCGCTATAAGGGAATATGATTTGATGTATTTACGAAAATATCCCGTCAATCCCAAAAAACTTTGAACGCCTTTTACATTTTTAGGTGTGGGAAAGTTCTGGACCGCTTTAACTTTGTCAAACGAAGGTTTGATTGTACCATTCTCAATGACATGTCCCAAAAAATCTATCTTCTTTTTTAAAAATTGGCACTTCTTTAAATTTAATTCAAGACCGTATTGGTATGCTGTTTCTAACACTCTCTTCAAACTGTTGACATTATCACGTTCATTGAGCGACGGCAGAATTATATCGTCAAGATAAATAAGCACAGTTCCATCTTTAAGAAGATCTCTGAATACATAGTTAATGTATCTTTGAAATATTGCCGGACTTGTTGACATCCCGAAGGGCATTTTACAGAATTCAAACTGAGAAGAATGAGTCACGAAAGAAGTATATTTTATGCTGTCTTCCTCAACGTCGACGTGCATAAACCCGCTCTTCAAATCAATTTTTGAGAACACCTTATTATTCCCTAATTGATCTAAAACTTCTTCGATAATGGGTAGGGGAAAACTATCTTTAATTAAACGACGGTTAATCAACCTATAGTCGATTGCTAAACGTGATTCTCCAGATTTCTTTTTTACTAAGACCACTGGAGAACAGTAATCTGAACAGCTGTTCCGTATAATCCCTTTTTCAAGCCATTCGGCAACGATTTTATCAACCTCCAGTTTCTCGGGCAAAGCTAATCTTCTAGGACGTTGACGAATAGGAATATCGTCTTTCAAAATTATTTTCATCTTTAAATTAGTACTCTTCGTTTTATTCGGAACGTAATTTTTTATCAAGTCCGAAACCTCCTTTCTAACGCTCAAATCACTAATGTGTACTAAATCCAAAAAGTTATCATTTAAAATTCCAACAGTTTTAAAAATATCATTTTCCTTAAAATCATTATTCGTTGAAATGTTTCTTTCCGGAATAGAAGCCTTTTCATTATCTGAATCTAATCTATGAACTGTTAGGAATCCGCAGCTTTTTCTGTTTGTCAACAAACGCACGTGGTTTTGTTGTGATGTGAGCACACCGCCATGTTGTTCCACAAGCACGTGGCCCTGTTTACCTCCGAAAGATATTTGCGAATCATGCAGCTCATTGATTTCTGAAGAGTGATACCTTTTGACCTTGAATTTATCGTAAGACGGAATTGCCTCTTTTATAAAAACGCTGGAAATAAAGTATCTTTTTATTTCCTGTTCTTTGGGCATTTTGATCTGTTTCATTTGAGCTAAAGAGATCGTTTTATGATCTTTAATACTACGAATTACGAGTTCTTGATCGCTTAAAACATAATTTACTTTGGAAAGCAAATCCATTCCCAGAATGAATGTGGTACTCAGATTATTCATCACATACACTTTATTTGATATGGAAAAATCATCAATTTCGATATCACAGTAAAAATATCCCTTTGGTATAATACCTTGTGTGTTAACCCCATTAATAATAATACTTTCATGTAATAATTCCGGATTACCAATACTTGAATAAAATTCTAGATTACATAGACATAAATCACTCCCTGTGTCCACCAAAGATAAAACTTCATTACCTCTAATAATTAACTTTTTCCAAGTTTTATTACATACTGGTAAAGCTTTATTTACACTGTTAACTACCCTTTTGTCTGGGCACACAAAACTTTTATGACCAAACTTGTTACAGTGCCAGCAGACTATACTGTTATTCTTATCAACTAAACTACTTTTATTTCTATTGGTAGTATCATAATCATTTACAGTATTATATTTATCATTATTTACAGTATTACTTCTACCATTATTTATACAAGAAGAATCATTATTTTTACTATAACCACCATATGCACTATTATATTTGTCATAGCCACAAGATGCACTATTATTTTTATTATATACACATGGGTTAGTAAGCTGCTTTTTTGACCAGGTTTGGGCACGTTTATTATAATGACCTGTTACATGTTCACTATCATTATACTTCGTTTCGTACCCCCTATTTCCTCGTAAATTTATGTTTGAAATATTTCTTCTAACCGAATCGAAATCGTCGAGTTTTTCTATCAACTCTTCTACTCGAGATATTTTAGGCAGGTCATCTAGAAAATGTTCGCGAGTTTCTTTTGGCATTTTTCGTTTCAGTTGATCTACGATCATTAGTTCTTTTAAATCTTGAAAAGTTTCTACTTTTAATCCCTGTAGCCATCCTTCCAAAAAGCTCGTCAGCTCAAAAGCGAAATCTCTCCATGAAGCTTGAATGTCTTTTTTATGACTAGCAAAATTTTGACGAAACTGTTCTGGTGATAAATAAAAGCGCTTTAGAAGTACTTTTTTTATATGATCGTAATCGTTAGCCTTGATTTCTGGTTCCCGTGCAATTAAATTAACGATCTCTAATGGAAGTAGTGTTAACAAATGGGTAACCCAGTTCTCTTTTGTTATTTCTGCTCTAGAAATTTGTCTTTCGAATAATGTTAAGAATATAGCTACGTCGCTTTTCATATCAAAAGGTTTCATAATTTTTAAAACATCATATTTTGTTCCGGAATTTTCTATCGGCTGATTTTGTCGGTTTGCAGTTTCGGCTTCTAATTTTTTTAGTTCTAAATCGCGTTGGGCTTGTCTTTCTTCCCTTTCAATATCGAGTTGAGCTTGTCGTTCTTCCTCCTCACGTTCGCTAACTATAGTAGCTAACATATCTTTAGTGATTTCCGCAGAATAATCACTAGACTCAGTAATTAATTTATTCATCTGTGCAATTGTCGCATGTTCAGGAACAGTTAAGTTAAGTTCTCTAACAAGGACTATTAAATCACATTTTCGTGCCTTCGCCAAAAAGGTCATAACTGGTTTATTTGAAGTTGCAGCTGTATTTAGCGGCATGGTTAGTTTCAAAAATCAAAAATTTCTACTCACAGGATCCAGTGTAGACACCCGTGCAGACACTATAGAAACCCCGTAGATATAGCCACTCGTTGTTTCGGTTTTCATGCACCCTGTGCACTTTTCAATTTCTTTTAGTTGATTTTACAGTCCGTCTCTGTAGTATTCAGGTAGGTTTTCATCATTTCATCCCCAATGCTCCAGTGCTGGCATAGTTCGAGGTATCAGTTCTGCTTTGGCTCCCCGTAGTTTCGCTTCTGCCGGATCGTAGTTTCGCTTCTGCCGGATTGTAATAGGGAAATCTTTTCTATGGGCTGCTGTGTAGGTGAGACGACTCGCAAGTGTCCAGTTTTACTTTTTTGATACTCCGCGGCTAGGCGACCGTATCTAACAATTTTTTCACGCGGCAGGTTTACCGTTGGCTTTTGTAGGCCGAAGATCTTTCCATTTTTTCCTTAGGCCGAGCCCCCATGTGGGAAGGCTAGTGGGGCTGAATAACTAAGCAGTAGTTGTTCATTGAACTTTAATTAATATATATTAAGGTTTATACATCGTCAGGGGGACAAAACCCCACAGCACCTTCCGCTCTCGTTCTCTCTCTCTAGAAGAATGTTCTCTCCCTCTCTCCTTCCGTCATCACTTACTCCTACTTCCCAACTTCTCCGCCAGGGGCGACATCCGTTGAAGGGAATGCCATCTATTGGAGGGATCTCCAACCCACAATTATGTCTGGGAATATTGACCTTGTACAGACGAATGGACCGTTGGATTCTTAATATACGCTTCTCATAACATTGTAGTATAGAGCAGAAACTAAGTATGATTTGTACAGCGTTTTCCGACGAAATTTTTTATTTCCCCGAAGGGATGACTGATTTAAGACAGTATACTATGTAAGGTTAATATATCACTTGTTGAAACAGTTTATACTGTCAGTGAAATTAAAAATTTCATCGAGATACAAAAGTTGTGTTTTCAATTTGAAAGTAATTTTTGTGAAATTTTATCGAATATTTTACTGACACATATATCGATGGTTTATTTAGTTTTCCGACATAGTTGCATAGTTCTCTATTTTTGAGACGGGATAAACTGTTTTAACAGAGTAATTATAGAAAATAACATATCATGTGTTGCAACCTATCGGGGTGAAAAAAATTTCGTCGGGATACAAGTTGTATTTTCAATTTGAAAGTAACTTTTGTGAAATTTTATTGAATTGTTTCCTGGCACACAATGAGGATTTTAGTTTTTCGACGTAGTTCTCAATTTTCCGGATGGAATAAACTGTTTTAACAGAGTAACTATGGAAGATAACATACCATGTGTTGAAAAAGTTCCCCCTGTCGAGGAACTAAAAATTTCATCGGGGTATAAGTTGTATTTTCAATTTGAAAGTAATTTTTGTGAAACTTATTTATCGAGTTGTTTCCTGACACACAATGATGAGTTATTTCGTTTCCTGACATATATATAGTTCTCAATTTTTTCGTCGGAATAAACTGTTTTAACAGAGAAACTATTGGAAATAACATATCATGTGTTGAAACCTATTGGGGTGAAAAAAATTTCGTCGGGATACAGAGTAACTATGGAAGATAACAAATACCATGTGTTGAAACCTATCGGGGTGAAAAAAATTTCGTAGGGATACAGAGTAACTATGGAAGATAACATACCATGTATTGATACAGTTCACCCTGTCGGGGAAATTACGAATTTGGTCAAAAATGAACTGTGGTTTAAAGTGCGTAATTTTTGTGAAATCGTATCAAATTGTTTCCTTAACAAAATTATTTATTCAGTTTCCCGACGAATTTCTTAATTTCCACAATAACTGTGTGAAAAATAATTTATCCCGTCGCTAAAATTTTTGAGATCAGGCCTACTAAATTTTGTATGTGATTCTTGAATTCAGACTTGTGATCCGAGTAGTTAAAAAGCATCCAAATTTAAGCAAATACCAAACTAGTAAGTAAATGAGAGAAACTGTTTTAGTGTAAATTTCGCAAAAGAGCAGGGAAAAAAAAAAAAAAAAAAAAAAAAAAAGGTCTCCCGACGAAAAACATGATTGAGCCCACCGGGGGAGGGGGGGCACCACCAGCACCTTCTGCTGGCACCACCTCTGGCTGTATATAACTCGAACACTGGATAAAAATCGTTTTAATATTTGTTAAATATAGACCACATCAGGTTAAAAAGCTACAAAAAATCTGGATGATATGTGACAAATATAGGATGAGAAAGTTCTGCATAGAAGTTGTTTTTTAATAGAGAAATTACAAGAGCAAACTTATGCTTCATTGAAAATCCCTGCCACAGAAATTTTCTGATTACGCTTCTGTAGGAACAGTCAGGCTGCTTTTAAACAGTAAGCCAAAACTTAGGCAAAATCTACCAAGCTAATGGCCGCATTTAATATCAAAAGTAACACAACCCACCTAAAAAAGGATGGGAGGAGAATTTCTTGAAACTCCTAAACCAAAAAAATTCTGTCAAAAGGAATGAAAAAAAAAAAAAAAAAAAAATAATTAAAAGACCGAAGGATTGAAAAAAAAAGATTCAGACACTCCAAAAATCTCTTACATATCATGTGACAAAAAATATTGTTTTACTCCTTATAATCTGAAATAATTATTACAATGTGACAATTTTACTATATGCGGAAGTTTTAGAGTTAGGGGCTAGCGAAAACTTTTTCTTTTCATAAAAAAAAAAAAAAGAATGCAGAATTATTAATTGATCCCACATATGTGCTTGTGAACCTTTGCCAGATACCGGTTACCCTTCAGCGTTACGATTTCTCAAACCATCGATATCTCAAATGTTTTCTTTTGGAATAGTAAATGGCAACCGATAAGAGGCTGTTGAAATTTTCTGTCATTTGCATTTGCTGCTTGTCGGTGTTTGGCGTTTTAAAATTTTAAAGTTAATTTTAAAAAATGCCGTTACCTGTTGCAGCTTCCCTTGGAATTTTTCAGGTATTTTAATACAAATAAACAGTATATTACATAATCATAAATTTATTGTATTATGTTTGTTTTCTGTAGTAGAGAAGAATACAAAACTATTGTTTACGTTCTGTTTTGTATATTTCAAATTCGTATTTTGTAATCGAATGCTAATTGAACTTGAATTACTTCAATAAGGAAATGATTGGCAATGTGCTGAATTTTTTTTTTTTTTACTTGAATAAAAGATAATTGCTGTGAATTGAATTTTAAATTTCATAATATCCTACAAATTTCGGATTCTGCTTAATGTAAGATTGCCCCTTCTCAATATCACATATGCAGGGTTCCCACGATCACTAAAATTTCTTACTATTTTTTAACTTGTTTTCAAGGCCTTGAAAATGCTTAGAGGTCCTTAAAAGTCCTTAATTTTTGCGGATGTTGTATTTATTGTATTAAATTTTTTTCTCTCCTAATAGAGTTCCTCTGTTGAACCCATGCAAGTTGATGCTCCACCAGAGGAAAATGATACAGCCGAAGAAGAAGTGTATATTGTTGAGAATCCTACACTTGTAAGCAATTATATTCTAGTAATAATTTATTTCTGTGTACAAATTTTTTTCTTTTTTTGTATGAGGTATGTTTTTTTTAAAGTTTTGCAAGATAACAAAAGCCTTTATACTCAAATAATATTATATTCTGATCAAGGTTACTCTGAAAGTATGCTTCTTAATTATGAATTGATAGTTTCAGATTGATTTCAGTTTATTGTTGAAAAAAATGTCCGTTACCTATTTTATAACTTCATTACTTGTGGAAAAACAGACTGCCTATGTAATATTTTTATCTGTAACCTGTTGAGCATTTTAATTTAAATTTGACACAGTGCTACCCTCTAAATATGGTCAAAATAATAATAAAAAAATTGCTGGAAAAGTTAAGTATTTACAATTTTTTTTTTTTTTTTTTTTTTTTTTTTAATTTTAAGTTGAGTTTAGAATTGAAAAAAATTCGGTTAAGATTCACTGTGCGAAACCCCTTGTTGACTTTTAAAAAAATTGCCCAATTGAAAATGATGTCACTTGGCTGTCACTTCAGATCCCTTACTCCAATAGGATTGCCAAAAAGTCGATTTGCAGTAGGTTTGCCATTTTAGAACAGTTATCCGCAAATGTGAAAAACCGCTCCTAAGTGTCCATGGTTCGTACGGTCCTTAAAAGTCCTTAAAAACTCGAAAAAATTTCTAAGGCCCTTAAAAGTTCTTATTTTTTAAAAAAATCCTTAGAAGTCCTTATTTTTTTCCAAGTTAAAAACCAATGTTAACGAAATTTGGAGATCATCATTTAAAGTGTTTTCATCCTTCCTGCCTTTTTTGTTTAAAAAAAAAAAAAAAAAATTCTCCGAAAATAGCATCTTTTCTGAAAAAAGCAAAATTTTCAAATGGAATGCAATATGCGGATCACCCATACCGAAATCACCTGTTGCGCATGCGTATTCATGTACAAACGTGCCACGCACAGACCAGTGACTAAACCAGTGCTGAAGTCATTAAATGGCTTTTGATGCTAGGTGCATCATTAGTAGGTAGATTGCTGGGGTCCGTCCCAAAAATTACGTGTAAGCATGTATGCCTATTTCATACGTACCTTGATTAAGTGTATGCCTCTGGATTTTTTTTACCATGCCTCCTTACTCAAAATAGAGATGAAAGTTATTGGAAACTGTAGTTTAAAACTTATTCTAAGGTATATAAACCATAAAGTGTTTTTTACGAAGCATTTAAAAAGAATATATTTTCCTCACCGATAAGTGAAATCGCGATGCTCTCTTACTAAATTTAGGGGAACGTTTTTTGTAATTTTAGCTATTGTTAATAAATTTCTGAACGTCTGTTTTATATTTGAAATTAAATATCACAGGGTTGTAATCAAAATCCCAGATTATTTCCGATTTAAAATATATATACACATCTTTTAAAGCCTATAGTAGCTGCATGTATGACAAAAAATTGCAGTTTTAAGCAGAATTTGATCTGATTTTGGAAATAAAAATTCACATATTTTAAGACATAGTCCAAGTTCTTTAATTAGAATATTCTTTTTGTGATATCATGAATCTGGTATGCTTTTAATAGCCAGCAAAAAGTACGGCTAAATTTGGAGAAATACTTTCTCCTGTCTAACAATGGCATACCTGCCAACTTGTACGAATTATCCGTACAATGTACGGATTTTTACTATTTTGTACGGGTGTACGAACAGCTAAAAAAATCGTAAGGATTTCACGTTACTTTTCGTTTTTTCCCCTAAAACCGTTTTTTTTTTTTTTTTTTTTTTTTTTTTTATAAATATTTTTTCAAGTCACCAACGAAACCGAAACGATTTTCCAAAGCTGCCGCGTCAGTCAAAATATTTATTCACACTCCAAGATTGCGCATATGTCCAGCACTAAAGCGCGTTGGTGAGGATGCATTGTTTTCTTTTCTGTTGCCGACTTGATTTGGCAAACCAAACCACTGCTTCGATTTTTCGGGCTTTACAGGTTATTAAAGAAGCAGAAAACCGAAATTGCTTTAGTTTTTTAATTCTGCCTTCTTTTGGACTGGACTCCAAAACGTAAATAATAGTACTGGACTTGCGCGGAAATAATAGCCCTAAACCACGGTGCCGAGGATGCACTGTTTTGATTTGTGTTGCCGACGGGACCTGGCGAACCAAACAACTATTGCGTTGCCTCAGACTTAAGAGATTAACTAAGAATCTGAAAACCAAAAATGCTTTAGATTTTGGTTCTTCCTTCTGTTTGGAAAGTACAATAATGTTGCGCGTATATAATAAAAGCACTTAAGTGCGGCGCTGGAAATTCATTGTTTTCATCTGTGTTGCCGACGGAATTTGGCGAACCAAGCAACTGTTTCGTTATCTCGAACTTTAGAGATTAATAAAGCAGAAAACTGAAAGTGCTTTAGTTTTTTTTATTCTTTCTTCTTTTGGACCGTACTCCAACGCTGCGCACTAAATCGCGACGCCGCCGTTTTCAATCGTTTTGGCGGCACTCACCGAACGACTGTTTCGTTTTCTCGGACTTTCATAATTGATATTTGTGCGTGTGATTAAACACTTTGAATACCACCAACTCATTGTATGTTTCACTAGAGTTTTTGTGTCATAAAGCATGTTTTATTTAGGTGTAATGTAGACTAAATCATAAACCTCATCAGAGATTTCATCGTAAAGTTTAAATTTGATTTATTTTTAAATCCGAGTTAGTTTTTTATTTTATAATTTCCATTTTGTGGTAAAATGTAACAATTTGTTATATTTGAGAGCAATTTAATATTATGCATTTTTTTTTTTTTTTTTTTTTTTTTTTTTTTTTGCATTTGTAATAGAATTACTATTATTTATATATTACATTCATAAATATTGTCGCTATTTGACTTTCCACGAGTCATAGGAATGCCAATATTTGTTCCGTAAAAATTGTACTAATTTGAAAATGCTAATGTTGGCAGGTATGCAATGGCTAAGCCTAAAAAATAAAGTTAAACGGTTGGGGTTGATCAAATTTTAGAAAATGTTTCATTGAAGTTGGTTGCAAATACTTGATTAACATTCTTAGCTAAATGTTACAGTTATAAATTGCTATCTTTGTACAAATCAGGGAGGTGACAGACCAGGAATTCAGGGAAATGTCAGGGAATTTCACTCTTCTGGACAACTCTGGGAATTTCGTACAATTACTCTTTAATCAGGGAATTTTATAATATTTGAGTTTCTTTTCTCGCATTCCCTGTGCGAATGCGGACGTCTATCTCGGATCGCGCCACGTGAAGTGGATACCGTGAAGTCAGCTCCGTATTGTTAGAAAAGGAAATCCTCAAACTTCAATCTGACTGCATCCTTTAGAGACATGATTATTTTCTTCTTGCCTTGCGTTTTTTAATCAACAGAATATATTAGAACTCAAATTATTTACATATTATTTATGTTAGATTTTTAGTTACCTTATAACTTAGAAGCGTGGCCGCCAGTAGCCTTTCGGTTAAAAAAATCTTCTAATTTTAATCTAACTGCATCCTTTACAGATATGATTATTTTTCTTCTTGGCTTGGATATTTTGTCAACAGAGCTCTATTAGAGCTCTAAATTCCTTAAGATTCCATCAGATTTTTTCGTTTTTTTTAACCGTTTTAGCGCTGTGTTACAGTTTTGCAACAATCCTAAAAGCATTCATAAGCAAAAATGCTTAGATCCTGTACTTGATTTTTTTTTTTTTTGTACTTTCATTTTGACATTTTATTGAACACAATTAACTGAAAGTGATGTGTGTGAATTTTTAATCTTTTAATTAATGTTTTCCATTCTTTTTCGTGCTCTAAAGATGCTTGTTTTGATTTTTAGATTTTGGTGCAGTTATGCTTAGACTATTTAAAATTAGAATTACTTATAAAATTTGTATATTTTTAAATTAGCTATTTTCTGTTTCGTTTTTTGAATGATAACATCGACAGAGAGACATCAGGGAATTTTCTGGCAATCAGTGAAATGTCAGGGAATTTTGTTTCTTGAATTCTGTAGCCCCCTGCAATGTCGTACCCTTACTAAGTGTAGATGTTTTTCTTTATATTCAATAATTTTCTTTTAATCACATTCCAACAGAGGTGGGACTGGAGCATTTTTAATTGATATTTTAGTATTTTAATATCATTTAACTTTTGAGTTTTAAAATATTTTCTGAAGAAGTTTTTAATTCCTGCCCTTTTGAGCATTATTGTTAAAATTTTGAAATCATTGTTAATTTAAATGTATTCATCGTGGTAGAAAAATAAAATAATGTAGAAATTATGGCAGAAAACCAGTTACGAAATTTTGCAATTTGCTTTAAAAGTACCCTCGGAAACAGGAGATTGTTAAAAATATGCATAATTTATATTGCACTTCAAGAATTTAAACTACATTTAGTAAAAGTATAACTATATCTCAAAATGATTGGTTATAATCATAAGGAATTAAAAGAAATTTCATTCATGAATTTTAATATACATTAAAATTTTCTTTTCATTCAATTTCTCCCCATCGTATAAATCACAAAGAAAATTGAGGTCCTTAAAAAAGTTAACAAAGTACTTAGAAAGTCTTTAAAAAGTCCTTATTTTTTATTTTGAAAATCTGTATGAACCATGGTGTCTCGTACGGTAAATCTGAGCCAAAAATTCTATAAATTTTGTTTTTGAAATGTATAAGAAAATATGTCCCATGATGGATTTCTTCCACTGTTGTATTTTTATAAAAACAATTTGATATTATGTTTCAGAAAAAATAAACTAGGCTACCACTAATAAATGCCAATTAAAAAATAAATAAAAAATATTGGAATATTATTCAATCAAACAAACCACATGACACTGTGAGTTTCTATGTGCTATAGCTATATTTTTGAAGTTTAAGAGCATTCACACTTATCCAGCGATAAGTGTGAATGCGCTGTCTTGATCAATGTTTGCAAAAATGTTTGTCAAGCAAATTCATAATGGCAATTTTTTTTTATTTGATACCTGTCTGCTGATTGATTTGTGAAAACCATATGTTATGGTCATATGACCTGATAATTAAATGTGATAAAATAACCTGATAATAGAGCAAGTGGACCAAAGTTAAACTAATTTGACATTTTGTTTAAAATATTTTTTTCTGTTTTTGCATTTTTGCTTATAAGATGCTTACTCATCTTGTACCCAGCTACACCATCTCTTTTCTTCGTTATTGATAAAGCTAAATATATGTTTTTAAAAAATCTGTCAGACAAATACAAATTTTTACAATAAACTTAAGTAGGTTTTCAAATGTTAACTACAAAAGCACATCATGACTCTATTCTAAGTGTAGTTATCACATATTTTGTGTTGTGGACGTGAGCCTTTTGAATATTTGGGAAAAAGTGAGTGATTATTGCTAAAAATCTCGTTTTGCTTAAAATCAAAAAGGAGCGAGTTCCATGCAAAATTTTATAAATGAAATTTTATAAACTATTCTGTCATGATAATGCTAAATGTTTACAATCCCCTTACACAAATTTCAACTTTTTCGTCATTTGAATGCTTTTTTTTATTGGCTTCCTGCCACCCAGAATACGTGTCTTAAAAAATGGTCAAATGTGTGACCCAATAGCTAAAAATATTTGTCTCGGCTGTAATATGTTTAGAGGAAGTAAAATTTGTTTAAATTTTTTTGGGAGGAATCTGTTTTAAAATTGTGAAAACATACTGTTGGGAATTACGAATAAGTGTTCTGCTGCCTGCGCGCATGCGTGGGAAGAAGATAAAACACCTTCCTCTCCCATGTAACTCTCTCTCTGTATACGTAATTAAAATAGATCGGACGCGCGTCTAGGCGCTCCGTTCTTTACGGTGTTACCCAATAATAAATATATGTTTCATTTTTACGTGTTTGGTACCGTTGAACCTATACGACACACAACATCATCCTGGATTATTTAAGAATTTATTTACGATTAAGAACATTTGGCATCCCTGCCGGGATGACGTTAGTACGTTTACTACGAATATAGGTACCTGTTACGAATTGGGTAGACAAAGACTATTAAGAAAATATTTTACGCACTTACGAACTGTTGTTTACGAATTTATGGATTACGAATATTTATGTGCGTAGAACTAGATTGCATAACCGGTTAACAATTACGAATTACGTGTCGGTGATACGGTTAATTGGATAGAATTACGCTGTGATCATCATGTCTCATGAAAATCTGAAGCAGAGAAGAGCGGCGAGTAGAGGATCTTTTACTCGTGCTCTGACCAAGTTTGATGGTCTTTTAGTGACCGAACCACCGGATCTAGTGCAACTGGAGATTTCCATGGACGTGCTATTGGAAAGAGCTGAACAACTGCGGCTAGCAGATGAAGCGGTTTTAGCAGAGATGCAGACCACTGGAGTGGATCAAGTGCAATTCGAGACGGAGTACGATGCCATAGAGGAGTACAGAGAAAAGCTGTCTACGGCGAGAACAAAAATGAAAATACTTCTCCAACAAGTTAACCAGCAGGCCACCTTGTCCATCACGACCAACGAATGCCCTTCTAATGGCCCCAGCAGACAACCCCCTACGTCTCATCTACAACGGCTGCCGGAGTTTGAAATAACCAAGTTTGATGGCGACCCCAGGAAGTGGATCACATTCTGGGCGCAATTTCAAAAAATACATGAAAATCCGCAGATTGATCCCGCATACAAGCTACAACTTCTTCTACAATCCACAAAAGAGCACTCCAAACCGCGAGAAATCGTTTCCAGTTTTCCTGGAAGTGGAGAGAATTACGAACATGCAGTTACTTATTTAAAAGAAAGGTTCGGGCAAGACAAAGTTTTGATTCAGGTGTTCATACGAGATATTCTGGAGCTTGTGATGAATAAGACCACTAATACGGATATTTCTACTTTATACGATAAATTGCAAACTCAGTTACGAGCACTGGAAGCTTTAAATGTAACAAAAAATAATTACGCTGAGTTTTTATATCCTTTAGTAGAATCCGCTCTCCCTAGTGAAGTGATCAGAGCCTGGGAACGTAACAGAGGTAAGGTTGATGTTAATACTAATAAATCTGATCTTGATCTTTTGATGGATTTCTTAAAAATTGAAGTAGAAAGTGAGGCTAGAATACAAATGGCCAGATCTTTTAACACTCCTCTTACTGCTCCCTACAATAATTCTAATAAAAATAATTATGTAAATTATAAGAAACAAAATAATAGAAATGTTGATAACTCCCGTAATAAAAATAATCCTGTAGCTCATGAGTTATTAAGTACGTCAGGAAAAAATAATGTGTATGATTCTAATGCATATAGATATAGAAAAATTGAATGTATTTTTTGTGAAAAGTCGCATGCTTCAGAGAATTGTGACACAGTTTCTGCCATGTCTTTGGTAGAGAAAAAGAATATTGTAAGGAAAAAAAACGCCTGTTTTGTTTGTCTGAAGTTATCTCACCATTCGGATAAATGTTTTTCTAAGCATAAATGCATTATTTGTAAAAAAAGACACTTTGTAGTGTTATGCCCAGATTTGCCCGTGAAAGAAACGGAAAATCTTACGTTGGAACCAGATCGTTCTACAATTACTACGTTAAATAAGGAAACACAATTCTCTGATGTATTGTTACAAACCTTAGTTGTTAGATTACATAATGGTAATGAAGAGATTTTAATACGTGCAATTTTGGATTCTGGTGCCCAGAATTCTTACCTGTGTGATGATGTAATTAAAAGTTTAAATTTTAAATCTAAAAGTCAGATAACATTGCAACAATCTCTGTTTGGAGGTATTGAAGTACGTGAAAGAATATACGAATCTTTTCATATTGAAATAAGTAATATTGATAGATCTTATAAATGTATTATTTCTGTGTTAAATCAGCCACAGATATGTTCAAAAATAAATCGCATTTCCTCTTTCAGTATTGCACAAGAATGCGAAAGATTAAATATTCCCATTTCAGATTTCGCAATAAACGATGGAGCCAAAGCAGACATTAAGCTTTTGATTGGCGCCGATTACTTGTCAAAAATACTCACGGGTAAGGTTATAAATTTAACATCTGGCCCCATCGCAATACACAGTAAACTTGGATGGACTTTAATGGGATGTTTTGGAAATATGGGCACCAAACCGAATATTAATGAGGGCGATCATCAAAATACAGTCATTACTCACGAGAGTGTTATACAAACGAATATTGCATCTCATGTAGTGAATCTTTTAACGAAAGATAGTTTGTTGACTGATTTGTGGCGCCTCGATTCTTTGGGAATTTGTGATCCCATCTTGGAGGATGAGATTCAACTTTCTCAGGAGACTGAGAAATATTTTTTACGCAGTTTACGAATTGATAAATTAGGTAGATATGAGGTAGCGTTACCATGGGTTCATGATCAGAAACTGTTAGAAACAAATTTTCTCTTGGCAAAAAAAATTGCGATAGCCACCAAAAGGAAATTAATTGCTTCAAATAAAATGAAGTATTACGGTGATGTTTTTGAGGAATGGTTATCCCTTGGTATTATTGAACAAGTGACTGATCAACATTTAGATGCAAATTTAAGTGGGAAACATTATTTACCTCACAGACCAATTTTTAAGGATAATGCCACTACGAAAGTTAGACCAGTTTTTAATGCGTCTGCTAAAACAATTAATTCTTTGTCACTGAATGATTGTTTAGCTACGGGTCCAAATTTGATTTCCCAAATTCCTTCTATTCTTAATAGATTTAGAGAATATAAATGTGCAGTCTCTAGTGATATACAACGAGCTTTTTGTATGATCGGAATTCAAGAGAGCGATAGAGATTTTTTACGATTCCTATGGTGGGAGAAAGACAATTTTGACCAACTGGTAACATATCGACATAAACGTGTAGCGTTCGGTTTAACCTCCAGTCCATTTCTATTGGCAGCCACTTTACGCTATCATTTGAATACGGTTTCCGATGATTTAAGAGAATCGGCTGAAATTTTAAGACCCTCTTTTTACGTGGATAATTGTTTGACGAGTCTTAACTCTGAGGTGGATATGGATAAATTTATTAAAGAGTCCCAAATAATTATGTCTAAAGGACATTTCAATTTACGAGGGTGGCAATCCAATGTTCCTCTTAAGGTGTTGGAGCAGTCAGCACATGAGGATGAGGTCACTGTTTTAGGTATGTTATGGGATACGGATAAAGATACTCTTTCTTGCAAAATTGACCCAGTATCCGAGATACACGAGCAAATTACGAAACGAGTTGTATTGTCTAAAGCTCATCAAATTTTTGACGTAATAGGATTTACCGCACCCGTATTATTATTACCAAAAATTATTCTACAAAAAACCTGGGAGTTAAAGCTTAAATGGGATGATGTAATCCCCGAGAATTTAGCTAAAAAATTTAAGACATGGCTTGCTCAGTTGCATTTGCTTACGAATATACGGATACCCAGGTGGTTGAATATTGAACCGGGTAATCAATTATTAAGTTGTCACTTATTTTGCGATGCAAGTCAATTAGCATATGGTTGTTGCATATTTTTACGCATTGAATTAAATGAACAGGTTAAGGTTAATTTATTAAGTGCACGTAGTAGAGTTGCCCCTCTAAAACCAACCACTATTCCTCGTTTGGAACTTTTGGCTTGTTCCATAGGAGCTAGGCTTTTAAATTCGATTTTAAGTGATCTCCATCTTTCAGAGATAGCAATCCACTGTTGGACTGATTCCTCCACGGCTCTAAGTTGGATTAAACGTAATTTAAATTGGGGAATTTTTGTCCAAAATCGGGTTAAAGAAATCCAATCTTTAACTTCTCCTTTGGCATGGAAACATGTTCCTGGAATAGCCAATCCGGCGGATTTAGCATCCAGGGGTTGTTCAGTGGAACAATTAATCGAACGGCGTTGGTGGGAGGGACCAGATTGGCTTCTTCTAAGTGAGGAAAATTGGCCTAAGTCAAATGAAAACCCAGATGAATGCTTAGTTAATTCAGAAATGCGTAAAACAGTTGTTACGAATTTGACCAAATCTGTGGATGATTTAAATTGGTATTATAAATATTTTTCTTCTTATAAAAAGATAGTAAGAATGATTGCATGGATTTTAAGGTTTTATGATAAGTCAAAGAAAATTAATAATAACTGTGAGAAATATTTGTCTTTGAATGAAATAGATAGAGGAGAAAAATATTTGTTTAAACTCATTCAGCAAGAGTCATTCACAGGTTGCTCTGATCCTAAACTAAAAAATCTCAAACCAGTGTTAGACGATGATGGATTGTTGAGAGCTAAAACTAATATTGTATTTAGAGAGGATACACGGGATTTTAAGTATCCTATTATCTTGCCTTCAAAGCACCCCGTTGTGAAATTGCTGATTATTAATGTACATAAGGATTATATGCATGCAGGCACTTCTATGTTAATGTCAAATTTACGCGAAAAATTTTGGATCTTGAAAGCTCGTAAAACAATTCGTGATTGTATCAAAAAATGTGTTAAGTGTCAGCGTTTTACAAGTGACCGAGGTGAGGCTCAACCTGGAGTTTTACCTGCGGACAGAGTGCGCGATGCAGCAATTTTTGAAATTGTAGGAGTCGACTTGGCTGGTCCTCTTTACCTTAAAGGCAGACAAAAGGCATATATTGTTCTATACACCTGTGCAGTATATCGCGCGATTCATCTTGAGTTGGTTACTCTTTTGTCTACTGAGGCATTCCTACAATCACTAAGACGTTTCATCGCTCGTCGTGGCCGTCCGAAAATAGTATATTCCGATAACGGTTCGAATTTTTTAGGTGCTAGTAGAGTTTTGAACGCCATTGATTGGAATCATGTTAGTTCACAAGCCATAGAGCATAAAATTCAATGGAAGTTTAACCCTCCTTCCGCTGCTTGGTGGGGCGGATGGTGGGAGCGACTTGTCCGAATGGTTAAGCAAATATTAAGAAAAATATTGGGACGTGCATCACTTAATTATGAAGAGTTGCTTACTATTTTGTGTGATTGTGAGCGAGTTATAAACACCAGACCTCTAACTTATGTGTCCAAAGATATTGACACAGTTTCTCCTTTGACGCCATCCATGTTTTTGCATGAATTAACAACGTCAGGTGTCCCAGACATTGATGAAGTGGATCACACTCAATTAAGTAAGCGTTCAAACCATCTACAAAAAATACGTGAATTACTTCGATCAAGATTTCGATCCGAGTATTTAGGACAGTTGTGTCAACAATCTCTTAAAAAACAAATTAAAAACCCAATTTCTGTCGGTGATATTGTTTTATTAGAAGATACGAACAGAAAACGTATCTATTGGAATTTGGCTCGAGTGTTGCAATTAATGCCAGGCAAAGACGGCCATACGAGGCTTGCTCGAATCAAAACAGAATCTACTGAACTGTTGAGGCCTGTCCAAAGACTGTATAGACTAGAACTGGACAGTCCTATTCATGATAACAATGAACCATTATTTAGTAACAACATTTTGAAAACTAGAAGTGGCCGAATTTCTAAACCACCCTGCCGTCTGTTATCTGTGTTTCTTATATTAATATCTTAATTGTAGTTAAGAATGTTTTGTTTGTAAATTCTATATTGGTTTACTATATTAATATTTGATTTTGAGTTTGTATCATGTGTAATTTGTAGTTTTATATTTGAAAAAAAACTCCAAAGGTGGGAGTATGTTGGGAATTACGAATAAGTGTTCTGCTGCCTGCGCGCATGCGTGGGAAGAAGATAAAACCCCTTCCCCTCCCATGTAACTCTCTCTCTGTATACGTAATTAAAATAGATCGGACGCGCGTCTAGGCGCTCCGTTCTTTACGGTGTTACCCAATAATAAATATATGTTTCATTTTTACGTGTTTGGTACCGTTGAACCTATACGACACACAACATCATCCTGGATTATTTAAGAATTTATTTACGATTAAGAACACATACTGGAATGATTAATGATCGTACCCTAAAATTTCAGGGTGGCTGCAGAACCTGCAATTCAGGGAATTTCAGAGAATTTTGTAAAATTACTCTTTAACCAAGGAATTTTGAATTTTACTTTCAATTATCCATATGTATTATACATAGGGTAATGAAAGTATAGCATTCGGTCAAAAAAAAAAATTTGATTTTTTTTGTGTGCATATTTCCACGTTTTGGAACACCCTGATTTCAAAAAAGTGATCTAGAAAAAATGTCTGTATGTGTGTCTGTGGTCAGCATAACTCCCGAACAAATTGACCTTCAATATTTAAATTTGGTATGCAGATTGCTGGTGGCCATGGGACCTACCATTAAGGTTTTCGTCAAAATCGCTCGTTTGCATAAGGTAGCTGCCATTGAAAAAACCATGTTTTTCAATTATTGCAAAAAAACTGCTCCAACAATTTTGGTAAAATTCGAAGTGGTAATGCCTCTTAAGGTGTTCTAAACATCCCCACCTCCGAAATTCCCGTAAAAATGTTTTAGTGGCGTAAAAAGTTGAAAAATGAATGCTTTCAACACAGCTCTCTTGCCTTGAGCAGCATCAAGGATCGTTTTTTCTTCTCCACTCAGTTTCACTTATAACAAGGGATGATATAAGGATTATCTAAAAGTATATCACCAAAATCAACATTTTAGCAAATTTTTTTTTTTTTTAGACCCATACAAGAATTATCGGAAAAAATATCGCCAAACCGACCATTTCCTCTAAAAGAATGGTGAAAATATAAAAACGGTAAATGACACAAATCCACGTCAGTATTATAGTGTAATTGAAAGTTGTGCGATTTTCTACACCCTTAGTTTTTTTCCATCCTCGCATTCCGGTGCGAATGCCATTGAACCAAAAAAAATTCATGTGCTTTCACAAATTTTAATGTGGACCGCTCACGTTTTAACATGCGTTGCTCTCAGGATTTAAATGAAAGCAATTAAGGTTTGACGAATCTGCGTTGAGCATTTTTAATATAAATGTTTTCGTCCAAAAAATTAAAATGATAAAGTCGAGGACGAAGCAAGTTTAAGAATAATTTATCCTGAATCAAATAGTTGTAGACTTAACTCTAATTTATTGCCGTAAATTCACATGCAGCCAACCATTATGTCACCTTTATTAGAGATGAGTTTCTTCCTCCATGTGGCGGAATTCCGCTTTTTTAATTTTGAAAAAAAAGAACTCCGCTTTTTCAAAGAAAGTTCCGCTTTTCTAATTCCTGAAAAAAATCTGTGTTTTCCTGCTTTTTCTATCCCACGGAAAAATAACTTTTTTCTAAGGCTGAACCGCGAAGCAGCTTCACTTCTGAATGATCAGGAAACCTATCGCTCGGGGGTCGCATCACATTCCTGCTCCAAGTACGAAAATCCACTGAAATGCATGTTTTTAGTCAGATTGGCGCTCAAACTCGAAATTTGTACATTTCCAACTGCGCCGAATTAGCCAATCGTGGCTCTTGTGCCATTATAATCCATACAATCAACCAACTGCGCCGAAATTCGATCCTTTTGTGTTATTTTTTTCTCTGCTTAAAATTTAAATTCCTTCTTACGATTTCGCGCAATTAACTTATACTTATAATGCACTTGCTTCCAAGTATGACATCCACAGAACTATCGTTTATTTACGTTAGTATGTGTTGCTTGTTTTCGTTAAGGCTAGGACGTGCGTTATCGCTGTGATATAGGTTGCTGTGGTGACCATTTTCCTGGAGTATTACGCCGATATAACAACGTTATTGCTGAGAATTGTTCCTGTATCTTCGGCGCTAACGCTGATATTTACGTTTATGTAATGGGCATTTTCGTTGAGTGGTACTCTGTTGTAAAATCTGAGAATTGCACCGATGTTACCGAAAGAATGTTGATATTACTGTGATGAATTGCTCTATCGCCGAGATTTTGTGATGGTAATTTTCGTAGAGTGTTACACCCGTATGCTCCGGTATATTAGGTTCTATCGCTCTTCTAACTTTGATATTTCAATTGGCGTGAGAGTTGTTTTCGTGGAATGCCGTATTTTGATAACATCTGATATTACCGAAATTTGCACTAGTACAGTAAAAGCCCGATTATCCGGAATCGCCGGGAAATTAGGATTTCCGGATAACCGAATTTTCCGGTTAATTGAATGTCGAAGTTTTTTCGCCAAATTTAAACGGTAAACAACGCTAGTGATGGCACCTAACATTAAAATCGTCACAACCGGAATATTTAAAAACTATTCTACTTATCTTTTTTAGTTAAAATAATGTGGATATTTTACCGTTATAATCGGCAATAATTTGAAATATGTTGCCAAAATTAAATCATTTTCATATCAGAAATTCCGTAAAAAAAAAAAGAAGAGACCTTGTAAAATATCTAAATAAAAAAAATTGAGAGGTCTCTTGATTGTACCGATTCTAACTGAACCTATATTTTAGGGTTACTGGGCGGACAAAGTGGACTATTGCTATTTCAGTTCCGGAGGGGAAGTTTTCTTGTGTGTGTTTTCACGGTCAGATTCCTAGAATTCTGGAAAAGTAGCTTTTGTATTTGGAAACTCTGGTGATTCCATTGTCTTCCCTCTCTCTACACACGACCTACTTTGTACCCTAAAGTAAAATATATGCTCGGGAAGACGACCTTCGTATTCAAAGATCGACTATTATGTTGTATAGAAAAAAGGAATACAAGAACTGTAATGCAAATCGCCCCGAAATTCCGGATAATTTACGGACTGTTAAGTTTTGAATTTGATTGTGTAGTTGTCGGCTAATCTAAAAATAAATATTATTAAAATAAAATTACAGCGAAATAGATTTATATTTTAATTGATTGCAAAACACGTTAATAGTATACAATAAAATATAACCCATACTTTTTGTACACAAAAAAGAAAAAGAAACATTTTCCGTTTTGTGTACAAAATGGTTGACTAGCCTACAAATCGAAACTTTGATTGGGATTATAGGGGGAAATGTATTTAAATGGATGCAATTAGGTTTTACTCTGATTGATCGTGAGAAACTTATATTTTGTGATAAAAGAATAAAACGTTTTTAAAATAGTTGAATTCGGCCGAATTGCACATTTTCCTGATGCGGCTAAAAATTTACAAATTAAATCGCATGAATTATGGATGCATCGATACTGTATGGAATAATGTTATTCGTTATACATGATTTTAAATTTTGTGAAATGCATGTTCCATATGTAGATCTAGCCTACAAACCGAATGATTGATTTTATCCTTGTTTTGGTCAAACCATTAACAAATTTTGAATTTCCTAATTACTCTTTGCCGGATGCGGTTGAGAACGTAATTTCTCAAGTGGAAAATCACTTTTCTTTGTTATAATTACAATAAAAGTAGTCCATAGATTTATAGATTCCGCACATACAAATTGCACATATTCCGGAAACGAATATAAATTTTTATGCAATAAACGATGCAAGATTAAATTGAAGCAAAATGTGTAGTTTTTTTTTATTAGAATTCCGGATAAACCAAATTATCTACTGGATAATGCTTTCCCGATGCTGTGGATAATTGAATTTCGATTACGAAACCCTCTTTCTTATACAATTGAAACAAGCTAGATTTGTTTATAGATTCGGCAAATAACCACAGTATATATATTTTTCCGGATATATTTCGGGAAAAAAACATTTTCCATTAAGAATATTAAGGTTTTTTGCTGCGAATTCACAGTTGTTTGAATAAGAGCGTCAGCATTCCGGATAAACCGGAATGAAAAAAAAAAATCACTTTTTATAATAATATATTAATTTCTAATCCATGCAAATTCAGCTATTTCGACGTAGCAAATTTAAAACCATCAATATAAAAAAAAAAACACCACTCAACTTCGAAATCTCGAATAAAATTAAAAAAAAAAAAAGATTTGGCGAAATAATGCCAATTTTCTCGCCAAACTTAGTTTTCAAAAAATTCCGGTTGATTGAGCTTTCCGGTGGATTGAATGCCGGATAATCGGGCTTTTACTGTATTACCTAGAAAATGTCGATATTACCAAAATTTGTGCAGATATCGTGGACGCTATCGCCGATACGCACGTTGTTGCGATTTTAATTTCGGCTGATATTTAGATTTGTTGGAAAACGTAAAGTATTTTGATACCCATAGTGTTTATAGGTTTTTCATCATTCAGTCTGATCAGACCAGTTCGTTTACAAAGGTAAACATTGAGTGAACTAGGTTGAGTTGTTTTCAGGAAAGTTAACTTATTTATTATATGCAAATTTCTCTGTGTCTAACTGTAACTGTTCATGTAGAGAATGATATATATAGGCAAGTGTTTTGTATACACTTTCTCTTTTCTTTTTGTATCCTGCATGTAGTTGTCATCTGTAAATAGTTTCTTCTGCATTAAAGATCAGCTTTCTCATATATAATGTTTTGTTCTCACCTTCTTAACTCGAATAGAAATGCACGTTTAGTTTAGTTTGGACATCAATTGGTTATGGGCCTTCCTAATTATGCCCGCCAATGCGAACTAATCGCTATGGTGTTGCGGAAATGTCAGCATGTTTAAGTGGGACTTGGTGTTCAACAACGTATTTTTTTGAGACTGAAGTGATGAACTGACTATTAATATTTGAAAGCTGAAGCCAGCTTGTTCTTTTCCTTTATGAAATATCGTCTTTGGTGACCGGAGTATTTTTGAGACGGGGGCCGCAACCCAAGATGGATTCCCATGGCCACCCGATGCCAGCCTTAACGTCCGCCAACTGGGCAACCTGGAAAGTGGACGCTAAAGTTCTGCTCATGCACTATGGGTGCTGGAACTTTATAGAAGGTAATGAAAATCTATTAGAACCACCGAAAGATGATGAGGAAAAAGTTTCTTGGAGGGTAAGGCAAGATTTCAATTTACGGAGAGACAGAGCATATACTCTCATCTATCAGAATGTAAGCAGTGACCTATAAGACCACTAATCTCGGCAACAACCGATGGTGCGGTTGCATGGAAGATTCTAAAAGAACACTATGAGCCAACCACTAGGGCTCGTGTGATACAGCTTCTTGATCAGTTTTTTGAAACAAAGTACCAACAAGGAGAAGAGATCGGAATATTCATTTGTCGAGTAAAGGAGGCCGCCTCTAGATTGCAGGATGCAGGACATTAACTTGAAGATCTTTACATTGGGTTTCAACTGATTCGTTACTTACCTGCAGAATATCAACCAACCATCCAGCGGATCTACCGTTGGGATGATGGTGACTTCAATGCTAATAAAATTGAATCTGAACTTATTCTCGAATCGAGTCGCTTAGAACTGGTTCGAAATGACTTGAATAGAACTGAGTCAGCTTATATGTCCAGGAAAGCAGATTCTATTGCCAATGAAGTCAAGCCCAGAAGCAAGCAAGGTAAAAATCATTTGAACTCTAATTCTAAGATTGGTTATGTCAAAAAGAAAGAGGTGAAACAAAATGTAAACAAAGGTTATTGTAATAAGTTTAAATCTAAGAATAATAGAATTGGTCCGTGTTTTAGGTGTAAACAATTTGGTCATTTGATAGCTAATTGTGATGCCACACCTAAAGATTTTTCTTTAAATACTCTTGCCGAAAGCAGTAATACTGAGTTAAAAATCAAAAATAGTTTTTATGATACGGAATGTAGTTTAACAGAATTTTGTCTTAACCCTGAAGCAGCCAACAGTGGTATTGGGGGAAATGACGAGTGTTGGGTTTTTGATACAGCCGCTACGGCACATTTTTGTAACAACAAAAAGTTGTTTTTGGAATTTCAATCGGTTAAAGACATGCGGATGTCGTTAGCAGTTGGGGAAAAAGATAGTCCAATTGAAGGCATTGGAACTATTCATTTTAGGGTTAAACTAAAAGGGGAATACAATGAAATTGTATTAAAAAATGTTTTATATAACCCAAATTTAAGACGTAATTTACTGTCAGGGTCAAAATTGGAGAACGCAGGAGCTAATTTTGTAGGTTCCGAGGGTAAAGTTATGGTCTATGACAAAGACTGGAATGAACTGTTTTATGCAAATCGTAGAGACAATCTATATTTTTTAAAACCTTTCAAGTATGTAACTAAATCTCTTTTGACTAATAATGAAGTAAATACTCTATGTAATGTTTCATCCCAAAATGCTAATAGTAAGAAAATCGATATTAATGAATTGTGGCATAAAAGTTCTGTCACGTAAATTGTGAATATGTATCAAATACTAGTAAGAACAACAGTGTAAGGGGACTTCCAAAGTTAAGTGGGCAAATGGAATCGTGTGTTCCTTGTAAGTTAGCAAAAACTAAAAGAGTTTCATTTAAAAGTGTAGGACATGTTAGGTCTAAGCAGCCATTAGAATTGTTACATATGGATGTTTGTGGGCCAATGCCTACGTTGTCTCAGGGAAGAAATAAGTACTTTCTAAGTATAATTGACGACTTCTCACGTAAAGTTGTAGTTTTTCCAATCAAAAACAAGTCTGACGTTTTTCAAATTTTTGTAAGATTTCAAAAGAGAGCCGAACGGTTTCTAAACAAAAAGGTTCTAACTGTTAGAATTGATGGGGGACTTGAATTTTGTAATCGGGAGTTTGACGATTTCTTGGAAAAACAAGGTATTAAACACGAGAAGACTAACCCGTATTCACCAGAAATGAATGGAATTGCGGAACGTTATAATTTAACTGCTTTAGATGGCGTTAAAACTCTTCTGAATTCTAGCGGTTTACCACACAAGTTTTGGGGCGAAGCATTGTTGTGTTTCACCTATGTGTGGAATCGGGTGTGCCATAAAGGAAATAGCAAAACGCCGTTCGAGTTGTACTCGGGCAAGAAACCCTCAGTTGCACATTTTAAGACATTCGGGTGTCAAGCTTATGTAGGTGTTCCTAAGCAAATGAGGAAAAAGCTTGATATGAGGGCAAAATTGGGTATTATGATGGGCTATGCTCAGAAAACTAAGGGATATCGTATTTGGCTTAAAGACGAAAATCGGTTAATTGAAACCATAAATGTCAGATTCGATGAGTCAAAAAGTGGGGTGGAAGCGGCACTGGGCCCTAGGTCCCGAAGGTATCCCGAGTTAGATTTTTCAGTACCTGATTACTCGGATGATGAGGATATGGATCCTATAATAGACTCGCTAGCTAGCCGACTTGAACCTCAAACTAAAGTAGATGAGGGGGCTACTAATAGTGTTGATAAGGGTGTAACCAAGTTAACTCCGTGTTTAGAGGTAAATTAGATTAGAAAAGCTGTTCCTAGGAAAACTGGCAGTAGAATTGATATTTATTATGGGATAGAAGGCTCCAATATCAGGTTAAGGTCATTTAATGACGTAATTGGTTATTGTGATCGCAATAATATAGAATGCGATAAAAATCTTTTTAATTTTAGCGGTAAAGATGATTCAACTGGTAAAGTTTCTGAGCTAAACCAACCACCTAATGAAGCTAATTTAATCGAAATAAAAATTCCGAAATCGTATAAAGACGCCGTAAGGTCACCTGAAGCCACTGAGTGGGGTAAGGCTATGGACCAAGAAATACAGGTCATAAATGATCGAAAAGTTTGGGAATTAGTCGAACCACCTAGTGGAGCACAAATTTTGGGAAATAGATGGGTCTTTAATTTAAAAACGAATGAGAAAAATGAAATAGTTCGATATAAAGCGAGATTAGTTGCTCAGGGTTTTTGCAAAGTTAAGGGAGAGTCTTATGAGGAGGTTTTTAGTCCAGTGGTAAACTTTTCTATCGTAAGATTATTCTTTTCTCTTTATGTATGTATGCTAAAGTGGATTCATGTTCAACTAGATGTTAACAATGCTTACTTATATGCTAAAATTAATGAAGTTATATATATGAGACAACCTGCGGGTTATGAAGTAGACAATACCAAAGTATGTCTGTTGAGGAAAGCTCTTTATGGACTTCATCAGAGTAGCCGTCAGTGGTTCTTTGAAGTAGATGAAGTATTGCTGAGCTTAAATTTCAGAAAATTAACGTGGTGTAATTGTGTATATCAATTCGATAATCTAATACTTTTATTATATGTTGATGATATAATACTATTTGGTAAATCTAAGAAAGATATTGAGATAGGTATAAATATGTTAAAAAAGAACTTTGACCTCAAAGTACTAGGAAGTACTAAAAAGCTTTTGGGGATTGAATTTGAGGAGTGTATGGATAAACTGTATATTCATCAAAATTCATATATTGATAAAGTGTGTAAATTGTATGATAATTACAGATATCCTATAAGTTCTTTACCTATACCTAAAGGCCAAGTGTTGTCAAAAGCAGATTCTCCAAGTACTAGTATAGAGCTAGAAGAAATGTCGAATATTCCGTATAGAAATCTTATAGGATGTTTGTCATTTATAGCTAGTAGAACCAGGCCAGATATCATGTATGCTGTTAATGTACTATCACAGTTTCAAGAAAATCCTGGTATCTATCACTGGAATAGTTTACTTAAATTATTGGGTTATGTTAAGTATACTTGTGAGTATAAACTTGAACTGTCTAAAACTCAAAACTTGAATATAACATGTTATTCAGATTCTGATTTCGCTGCAAATAGAGATGATCGAGTCTCCATGAGAGGTTATATTGTTTTTCTAGATAAAGCTCCTATTTCCTGGAGAACCTTTAAGCAAAAATGTGTAAGTCTGTCGACAATGGAGGCAGAATATGTTACTCTTGCAGAAGCAGCAAAAGAATTGATATGGTTAAAAAATGTTTTAGACAATGAAAGTTTAAATCTAAATCTTGGTGAATGTATATTATTATGTGACAACCAAGCTGCTATTGGTTTTTCTAACTCACCAGTTGAAAACCATAGAACTAAGCACATCGATATAAAATATCATTTTTTAAGAAATTTAGTATTGGATAAGACATTTAACTTGAAGTATGTCAAAAGTAAATCTAATTTGGCAGATATCTTTACGAAGCCTTTGACCAAAGATTTGTTGTTTGAATTTTGTAAAAAGGTGTATGAAATTTAAAATTTTTGGGGGGTTTAGATTTAGTGTTTTTCGGGGCATGTCAAAAATTTGTAATGTGAATTTAAGTGATTTTTATTCACGGTGAGGTTGTTGATAGTTTTGATCAATTTGAAGCTAATGGTAAAAAGAATTACATAGAAAAGCTTTTGTGTTTTGGATAATAAAATTTTGTTTTGTTAGTTTAAGTAAGTTACTTTGCTACTGGATAAAATTCTCTTTCTCTAGTTGTAGAGATGTTTTTCTTTCTTGCTCTTGACTCTACGTTGATCACATTAAGTCATGTATTTGATTAGAAGTTTTTCTTCGTGTATATTCATTTAGTGACTGTGTTTTCATTTCTGCATGAACTTATTGTTTATTTCTGGATAAATAGTATTTGCATATGTTCTCTTTAAGATTTGTTTTGGTAAATGAATTATGTAATTGCCAACTAAAGATGAAAAAGGGGGCCGATTGTTGGAAAACGTAAAGTATTTTGATACCCATAGTGTTTATAGGTTTTTCATCATTCAGTCTGATCAGACCAGTTCGTTTACAAAGGTAAACATTGAGTGAACTAGGTTGAGTTGTTTTCAGGAAAGTTAACTTATTTATTATATGCAAATTTCTCTGTGTCTAACTGTAACTGTTCATGTAGAGAATGATATATATAGGCAAGTGTTTTGTATACACTTTCTCTTATCTTTTCTTTTTGTATCCTGCATGTAGTTGTCATCTGTAAATAGTTTCTTCTGCATTAAAGATCAGCTTTCTCATATATAATGTTTTTGTTCTCACCTTCTTAACTCGAATAGAAATGCACGTTTAGTTTAGTTTGGACATCAAGATTTTCGCCGGTATTGCAAGCGCTATTGCTTTCGTTAGAGTGATGGTCATTTACGCCGAGGTTTACTCTAATACAATACCTGCTATTACTGAGATTTTCAACACCGTTTTGTAGCCATTCGTCTAGACTTCCATAAATACGATAGCTGCTATATCCGTGATTAGTACCTGTTTAAGGATCGATTTTGCCGTTTCATTTGAATCTATACTTACATTTTTATATCATTTTGTATAAAAATGATATAAAAATATTCTGAAAATTAGTCCCAATTAAAAAATTTCTAAAGAAGCTGTGTTTAAAGTTGTTAGTTTAACTGCAATTGTATGTAAAATTGTTTGTTGCTTTTTATTTTATTGAAGCTGAACGGTAGGAATAAAAATTTAAATGTAAAGATTTTAGTACTTAAAATGTAGCTTAAAAATTTAGAAAACTAGGTATAATTACATTCGGCCGGTTTGTCAATATGGTATAGTTGCTTAAAGTTGTTTGACTTGTTGAAAATTTGAAGTTTTTGCCAGATTTCATCGCTTTTAAAGGATTTTTTTTTTAATCTATACTATGCCTGATGACAGCACAAAGTGTATCCCTACATCTAGGTGCCTCTATTTTGAACCATTTTTCTCACGGACAGACAGAGAAGGTGCAGTGTTATAAACACACATGGAAAACCACATTTTTTAAAAGTATAGCTTAAAATGTGTTTTACGCATAAAACATCTGGAGTTTTGTTTTCAGCTTTTTGATTTTTTACCAAACTCATCCCTGCTTTGTTATTGAGACTTTTTAACTTTTTGTAACATATTCTGTATAATCAAAGTTAAGTCATCCCATGGTATAGTAATATAACTTAAGAGCAACAAAATTTACCTAAGCTATTCAATTGCCACCGCCCCCTCTGTTATAAAACTCTTGATCCGCCCTTGAGTACTAAGATTCCGACCTTTTTCTATTGTCAGCAGCCAAGCCTAACCGGCTAATCCCCTCCCTCCTGTCTGTTGATGTTCGGCTTTTTATTTTTTTACTATCTGAGATCATAGTTATGCCTGGGACAATTATTTGTGTATTATTTCTGTTAGATTTTTGGTTATCCTCTAACTTAGAATTGCGGATGCAGGCGCCTTATTGTTAAAACAAATCCTCAAACTTCAATCTGACTGCATCCTTTAGAGCAGGGGTTCCCAACCTTTTTGCACCTGCTCACCACTTAACTTTTTGAGAAATTTTGACGTACCAACAGACCTAAATATTTTAATAAATGTATAATATTTACTCTTCTAAAAATGTTCAAAGGCTTTTTGAATTTAATTCCTGAGAAAACTTCGTATTTAATGGTTAGATATTTGTTTATTTATAACATGCTTATAATAAAGGAGAAATAAAAAGATTAAAATGGTATTAATTTACAGTTTTATTTATTACCCATAGGTCTAAAAACATCCAAATAAAAAATTAATACAAACTCAACAAAAAATTAATCATCATACAAAATATACTTTTATAGTCTTTAGTGCAAAACTTGTTTTGTTGTTTGCCTGTGATTAAAATATCAACATTAGAAGTAATGGAACTTATCTTCACTCTTAAGTCCTCTTCAACACTTGCCGACCAAACGGTATAGTGGTTAGCGTACTAGCTTCTAGACCGCGAGGTTGCGGGTTCGAGTCCCGTGTTAGGCATTGGTTTTTGTAAATGTATGTTGGCTTGTCTAATGACGAATGTTTCGGCGCATTATAGCCCTCGTGTTGCTGACGGCGCCAGATAATCTGAATACAACCAACCTCTTCAACACTTATTATGCTTCTATGTTTATTTTTGTGTACAAGAGCTCAAAAAATCCACTCTCACACAAGTAACTTGTAACAAATGGCATAAAAAATAGCAGAGCTTGCCGGAAGATCAAAGGATACTCGGTTTTACATCCGATCCTGGAGTTAATTAAAGATTTCTCTTTAAAATAATCTTTCATGGAACTATCTTCTGTAAGATTGATAAAACTTTCTTTTAGTTCCAATTCATTTGGTGAAGTTCCCGAATAAGGATTTCTGATCCAGTCCACTTTTGAATAATCTTCAGAGAAATACTTCTTAAAGCTTTTTTGAAAGCCTTCCAAGTGAACAATGATATCTGCAACCACATCTGACATTGGAGATATTTCATTTTCTTAAAAAAATGATGATAGAGTGGGAAATGCAGATAAATTCTCCTCCTGTATTTGTGAACATAACAGGACCAACTTTCTCTTGAAGGAGTTTATTTTGTCACTGGCTGTGAAGGCTGTTGTGTTTGGTCCCTGAAGTCGCAAGTTCAGTGTGTCGAGTTTGTCAAAAATGTCGGCTAGATAAGCCAATCTTGACTTGACAATCATTCTTCATCAGCAAACAATTTTTTCATGTCGTGACTTTTTTCACTTAAAAACATAAAAACTTCCGATCTCAGTTCAAAGAGACGGCTCAAAATTTTCCCCTGAGATAACTATCTCACTTCTGTATGCAGGAGTAAAGTCTTGAACTTGCCACCCATTTCTTCACACATCAAGGAGAATAATCTTGTGTTTAGAGCCCTAGCCTTTATGAAGTTAATAACTTTCACAGCATCTGATAGAACGGAGTTAAGATTTTCCGGCATACCTTTAGCAGCTAATGCTTCTCGATGAATGACATAATGCATACTTTTGCATTCAGGAGCAACTTCCTTTATTTTTGCTGCTAGCCCTGTCAATTTTCCTGACATAGCTTTTGCCCCATCTGTACATAAACCAATACACTTGGACCAGGGAATGCCTACTTTGAGCACATATTCATCAATTACCTTAAAAATGAGTTCCGCTGTGGTATTTGATTCAAGTGGTTTGCTGAACAAAAACTCTTCTATCACCTCTTCATAATAATCAAATCGCACGAAAATAAGTAGCTGCGCCATGTTTGTAACATCGGTGCTTTCGTCAACTTGAAGTACAAAATAAGTGCATTTTTGGAGTTTTAAAGTCAGTTGCTCTTCAATATTATTAGACATATCGACAATTCGTCTCTTTACTGTGTTATTTGACAGTGGTATTTTTTGAATTTCTTTGGCTGCCTTTTCTCCTAACATGGCTTGGACCATATCCACAGCATCCGGCAATAAAAGCGTCTCACCGATTATGTGAGGCTTTCCATCTTTTGCAATTCTTAAACTAACAAGGTATGACGCCTTTATCAAGTTAGTATCAGTATTGACAAACTTTGTCAAATATTGGGTTTCTTTCTTAAAAAAATTAGATTTTCTTTAAAAAAATTCAATGGGCTTACCAATCAAATCAGGGTGCTTAGTATTTTGGTGTCGCATCAGTAAAGAAGGCTTCATGCTTTGGTTCGAAAGTGTTTCAAGACATACACAGGGTTCCCACGGTCATTGAAAGTGCTTAATATTTTTGAACTTGTTTTCAAGGCCTTGAAAATGCTTAGGGATGCTTAAAATTCTTTGAAAATGCTTAGAGGTCTTTAAAAGTCCTTAATTTTTGCATATGTCGTGTGCCCAACTGCAAGAGTTATAAAAATACAACTCAGACTTGCTATCCCTGCGTGACCGCCACTTGCCTGTACCGTATCAGAAGTCTCTTTGTATTGTACGCATCCTTCGACTTGTAACTTTTTTGGTAGAAAATACTATATTAAAAATTTATATACAGACATGATACCTGAAGACAAATTTTCAAAGGTCCTTAAAAACATTATTTAAGTCCTGAAAAGTCATTGATTTTCATTTTGTAATTTGAGTGGGAACCCTGTATACAACACATTGAGGAATAGGAATGTCACTGGTTTCAGTTCCAGGCTTCACTATAAAACCGTACTGTAAGTAGCTTTCATCGTATTTATGATTGGCCTGTGATTTAGGTTTTTTAGCACAATCCTTTGAAGTAGAAGAGGACATCAGAAATCGTTTCATAGTTCAGTTTTCTTATACGCAATCACAATTATTACAACACCCACAACGAACCATTGCAACAACATATAAACATTGCACAATCACTGGCAATATTGTGAGGCGGAAGAATGTAGGCGCTGGAGAAGTTATTAATAGCGTGGGCCATGGGGGGAAGAGGGGTAAGACAGCTCTCGTCACCCCGCCCCCGGCGCCGTCACTCCTCCACTCCTGCAGAGACAAGCAGCTGAAGTATTGTTTGCGTGCTCACTGCTCATGTGTACAGAAGCTATTAATAGCATGTTGCTCACATCACTCACTCGTACCACCTGAAACGTTCCCGCGTACCACCGGTTGGGAACCCCTGCTTTAGAGATATGATTTTTCTTCTTGCCTTGTGTTTTTGTCAACAGAATATATTAGAACCCTAAATTCCTTAATATTTAAAATTGATTCCATCAGATTTTTTTGTTTTATTAACTCTTTACTGTACTATGTTACAGATGTGTAGCAAATCTATTGACGTGAAATGTATATCTATAAGTGAGAAGGTTTAAGATCCCGTACTAGATTTTTTTTATATATATTTCCATTTTGACATTTTATTTTTAAAATTAGTTTTACTGAAAGTGATATGTGAATTTAATTTATATTTTTAATTTAAATCAAATAAAGAACTGAAATATCCCCTAATAAAAGTTTTTAAAAAAATGTGCTTCTGCATGGAATTTTTTTTGGGTCATGGAATTTTTTTTCAAGAAGTCCTTGTATTTTTTTTCCTGCCAAAAATGTATGAACCCTGTGCTTATCGTGTTTTATGAAAACGATTTTTTACCTAATTTAATTTGTAGTTTTGTGGTTTAAGATGATATTCTTATTGTACCAAATTTTATTTCTATGCATCTATGAGCAATTAATTTTATTAGAAGCTGTTAATTTCAGGCCTTTTCTTTCAAACAATATGTGTTGTTTATCTTTTGTCAACTACAAAATCCATAAGACATATTTCATGAAAGATATGTACTTAGTGAAATTTATGATCGATTAGCAAAATGCTGATTATTTAAGTTTCATGCTCATGCATGCCCAAGTTTAGTTAATATTTAGGACAGTGATTTAAATTTATGCTATGAACAGGATACAACCTATAACATATAGTAATGGAAATAACATGTTTTATTTGTGTCATTTTTAAAATTAAATAGAAAAGTATTGTACTAGCTTTGTTTTTCCTTGAAGTTAGGGGTATAGTTTGTGAATTGTTTAATGTGAATTTTGTATTTTTTATTAATATATTCCATTCTTTTTCATGCTCTAAAGATGCTTGTTTTGCTTTTTAGCATAGATTTATATATTGAAGCAATTATACTATAACTATTTAGAATTTTATTTACTTATTAAATTTATATTGCCACCATTATTTATATATATACAGGGCGTTTAGCGTTGGTCCCTTAGTCCCTTAAAGTACCTTATTTTTATTTTGGTCCCTTTTGTTCCCTTTTTTTAACATTTGGTCCCTTTAGCCCCTTTTTTTTAAAAATATATTTGTACCACGTAACCAGCACGTGCCATTTCCCTTTTTTCCCTCTTTGTCAAACACAACAGGGAAGAAAAGCAGACCAGAAATCCCTGTCACGTTCAGTTACGAGGAATTAGCGTTGATTGATTGAATGCTGTTTACAGAACTGGTTCGGTTCTATATCGAATAGTCAAGGTCAAAGGTCATGTAATCGTTTGGTAGCTCAGAGCTTTGTTTGGGAACTACATATGCTAATTCCTCTACTGGAACGTCTGTATCGCCAATTGTGTTACCCACATCTTCTCCGTTACTTCTCAATTTATGTTCCACTAAAGAAAAGGCACTAAAGGCTGAACTTCTTTGGGCAATGAAGTGTGTGATCTCTAACTATGCTCTTCATTCCAATACGGACATTAAAGACTTATTTGGTGCAAGGTTTGGCACTTCTAGTGTTCCTGAAGGTTTCTGCTTGTCTGCAGCCAAAACTATGTATTTGATTACATAGGCACTGGGATTCTATTTCTATAAAAATGTAGTAAAAGATATAGCTGGCTCAGTTATAGTCTATGTTTTGATGAAACAACGAACGAGTGTGGCAAGAAAGAGTTGCAAATTGCAATTCATTGTTGGTCGGAGACAGAAAACAAAATTGTCCAAAAGCACATTGAAATATTTTTTTCAGGCCATGCTACTGGAAAAGATATTCATGATAAAATTTTATTAGCATTATCAAATGCTAATTTAGCTCTTAAAAATATGCTTATGTTAATCTGTGATGGCCCAAATGTGAACAAAACTGTCCTGGGATTGATTAACAAGAGTCTTTTGGCAGTTCTGGAGAAATCTTTAATTGATATTGGGACATGCAGCTTACATTAAGTTCACAATGCCTTTCAAAAAAGTATAGAAGCGATGGGTGATAAAGTAACGCAGCTAGTAATATCCATTTACTATTATTTTGATGGCTGGCCAGCAAGATGGGAAGATTGTTGCAAGTTGCAAAAAAGAATTTAATGTTAAAAGTCATCGATTTATCAAACATTCACCCTCTAGATGGCTGACAGTAGGGCCAGCTGTTGCAAGAATACTTGAACAGTGGCCAGTAGCCCTTAAATGTTTCCTAAAGTTTTTTCCTTCTCATGCCACGTCAGCTCGACTACCATCTGGTCAGTATCAAACAATTGCAAGACTCCTTAAATCTAGCATTAAGGCTGAATTAATTTTTGTTCTCGATACTGCCAATTTTTTTTTCTTTCAATTATTTAAAAGATTTTTCAAAATGAGGAACCTATGGTTCATAAATTGTATGAGGAAGGAAATGATCTGCTGTTGCAGCTTAAAAGTAAAATATATGCAATTCCTGAAGATACGACTGAAAAGGAAGTTGAAAAATTGTCATTTGGTGATATAAATTACAGCTTAGAGTTGAGTAATGAACTGGCAAAAATGAAAGACAAGGATGAGAAACAGTTTCTTTTAGCAACTCAAAAGTTTTATATCGCAGGATATTCCTACCTCAAAGGGCAGTTAAAAATGCATGGGAGTTTATTGTAGGATTTGCGATGTTTATGATTTAAAAATGTGGTAATCATAATTTTCAGTGTTTTCATAGTAATATACAGTCAATAATTAATTATTTCCTTTTTAATGTGCACTCCAGATGAATGTTTGGAGTGCAAAGTTTGCACTTGGACAAATAATTTTTAATTCAACCCCTTAAATTGTAGGTACTGAATACTAGGCACTTTTTTTCTATGCTATAAAAACTAATTTTGTTTAATAGTCCCTTTTTTTTTTACAAGTCCCTTTTTTTAATATTTTTGGTCCCTTAGTCCCTTTTTTTGAAGTTCCAAGCTGCTAAACGCTCTGTATATATTAAACGTTAACGTCAGCAGAAATGCACATCAGGGAATTTTTAAGAGAATTTTCTGGAAGTCAGGGAATTTTGTTTCTCTGTAGCCACCCTGAATTAGCTACATTTGGTCATGTTCTTATGCTCCTGGCTCATCGCCTGGGGGTGCTGCAATAGCGTTATTTCTCCTTATGTTATTCATTCATTTTCTGAAAGAAAAAAAACGTCAGTATAAAGCTTGATCAGTATAAAGCTTATAAAGTCAGTATAAAGCTCAGAAGAGAATGACTGCTGCGTACCGTTCCTTTCAGGTCATATCGTAGAACTTTGGTCACGTTCAATGCTTATTAATTCTGTTGGTTTGGTCAGTGCTGGATTGAAAGATATATCATTTTGGAAGAGCTTTATTCCAAGTAGAAATAATCTTCTGTCTGGCAAATGAATTTCTACCAATGAATTAAATTTAAGCAGATTTTTTTTTAACCTTTTATGTTTGAAAAATGACACAAGCCTAATATTTCGTGCTATGGGCAATAGTTTTTTCTACTCCTTTTTGATACGATTTTAAGTTTAATGCATTTCATTATATTTTAGGGAAGTTAGTTATAAAAATATTTCTAGTATATTTATTGTTTTGTAAAAAATTACCAAATTCACTACAAAAACAACACTTAATTAAAATATTATACTATTCTCCAATAAAATAGTGAAATAATTATCTATAAATACAATACATTTCATCAAAGTTGCAAAATGGGATTCATTAATTTTTTGACTTGTGGTAATACATTTTTATAGACACCAGACAATAGCATTGTTAAAATGTCCATAGTTAAGAGATAATTTTGATAAAACAGCTTTTATAAAAGTACTGTAGGTCCATTTAACAAAATAATCTAACCTTTGATGCCAGTTTCGGGACCTATTGAGCTGGGTTGGCATGGTTTAAACCAAGTGTTTTTTTCTTTAAAAGCAACTACAGCAAATGTTAATAGAATTTTTTCTTCTTTTGAAGTTGTACAATTGTTTTGTAACACACTAGGTTTAGAAAAAGCCGCAAAACTTGTTTTCTTATTCAAAATGTTAAATAGTAACTGTTAAGTCTTAAATTTGTTTTTAAACGGAAATAAAGATATAAGAATCTAGTTTTCTTTCTAGTATTTTTAAGAAAATAATTCTCTAAATGAAATATGCATTCTTGGTATAACATGATTGAGTGATGTTTTTGTAAATGAAAAATTATGCAAATACTATAGATAGAATAAGTTATAATCTATTTTAAAATAAATATTGTTATTAAAGAATATTGAACAGTAAGTTTTTATATTAATCTAATAGATATATCAATGTTTTATAATTATTCAAAATTATCAATTAAACTTAAATTGTAGGCTGCATTTTAAATTTGTTTCTAAAATAGAGGTTTTGTGCTTTAACAACTTATTTCTAAACTTTTAATATTTCATTTTGAACAATATATCACCATTACTGATGAGCAATAATACGAAGAGCAATATTCCATATGCATTATGTTCTAAACAATTACCATTGTATTATACTGGGCATTGAATTTAAGGAACAGTATCTCTAAATAATCTATTGAAATTTAATATGATTTGAATGTCTACATAAGTAGTAACAATTGTTTATTTACTTAGTTTAAATTATTTTCAGAAAGAATATTAATTGTTATTTGAAAATTAATTATTCTAGTTAATGTCAAATTTTATTAATAAATATGTATACATGTAATAAAAAAAGAATTTTTTAAAAAATCCAGTTTACACCAGGTTAAAAAAAAAAAAAAAAAAAACCTCCAGCTATTGAGTACAAACTTCCTCAACAGCAAAGTCTTAGTTCTCATTGCTTGATAAAGGAGCAGATTAGGATGCTGACAGCTACAGCTAAAGAATTAGCTATCTTCAATGAAATGTACCTCTGATGAATGTTAAACACCATCGTTTTCTCTTGCAGAAGTGTGAGCATTGCACATATCCAGTATCCAAATGTGGTGTATGAGAACTTGTTTTTTACAGTTCTTAAATTAAATATAATTTAAGAATAAAAATTGATCAATGCTATGCAAAAATTACGTTAAATTGATACTTATTGTATTTTGTAAAGAAACTTTCCTATTTTATTTTAAATGTTGAGTAAATAATTATTTTTCTACTACTTTTTCGAAAACTCCAAAGTTTAACTTTTGTCATTTTATTTCAGGACCTAGAAGCTTACATAGCCAGTTATACAGGTTTGGCTAAGCTTTACAGACTTATTTATATTGCTGACCATTGTCCTTCATTGCGAATTGAGGCCTTAAAAATGGCTCTCTCTTTTGTTCAAACAACGTACAACTTTGGTCTGTACAGGTTGATTCACAGAAAGCTCCTCGATGCTGCTGGGTAAGATTTAACATGTTTACTTAGTTTTCTCTTTTTAAAAATGTATGGATCTGCCTAAGAATTGGTCCGATTTCCCGCCCATTTTTGTGTAGACACTGAATTCATGTTAAATTTTTGAAAAATATGAAATTTACTTTTATATATTTATGTATATATATATGTACTATAAAAAAAAAAACACGTCGAGTTTGTCAAAGTAGGAAGAAAAAAAACATTCTCATGGAGGCATGTGATTCCATAAAATATGAATCTAGAATAGTTGTAAAAGGTTTTTAAAGTTTGAATTTTTTATTTTTTGTAGGGTACATATATTGACATAGGGCGAAATGAAAGTATTCCATTTGGTCAAACAAGGGTTTTTTTTTTTTTTTTTTTTTTTTTTTTTACATCTTTTGGAAAATGCTAAGTTCAAAAAGTGGTTTAGAAAAAAATTCTGTGTGGGGAACTGTCTGTGGTCAGCTTAACTCCCAAATGGATCAACCTATGATGTTCAACTTAGGTAAACACGTTAATTGTGGTCATGGGACTTGTCCTTAAGGTTTTCGTCAAAATTGTGCATTTGCATAAAGTAGCTGCCATTAAAAAATATGTTTTTCAGTAATTGCCAAAAGACGGCCCTAATGATTTTGATCGAAATCGCTGTGATAATGCCTTTTAAGGTTCTCTTAACATCCCCACCTCCAAAATGTTCTTAGAAATACAATAAAGATGTAAAAGTTGAAAAACGAATGTCTTTAACACAGATTTCTCTTCTTTTGAGTATCCATTAGCAACTGTGTCTCCTCTGTTTCACTTAAACAAGAAAGGAAAATGTAATATTTATTAAAAAACTTATAACCATTTTGGCATCTTTTGTCCCCATGCCAAAGTAATAAATATCAACAATATGGCCATTTTTTAAAATTAAAATTTGAAAACAAAAATAGTAAACTATGGCAAATTTTAATGCAGTGACCAGTATTAAGTGTAATTGAAAGATTTTTTACATTTTGATTTTAACCCTAGTTTTATTGGCGTATGATTTTGTTTATAATTCTTATTTTTAATCATAAGTTTAAAACAAAATAATTTAAAATTATTAATTATATTCCATTATTGTCTGTTTTTAGTACTAGTTAAATTAAATGTTTTATTTACACTAATTTTATGTTTTATGACAAAAAAACACACATAAGTAACAATAAAAAAATTATAAAGTTTTTCTTCTACTTGTGAATAATTATAACAAGTACTACTTAAAGGATTAAAACAAAGAATAAGGTGACTGTACTAGAGAAGCTCGATACTGATTTAAATTTTTTTGTAAAAGTTTACGAGTTACAAGGAAATATCAGGAAAAGTTAAACTATTTTTCCTTGTGTTATTAAAAATGGAAACCGGTGAGACCAAAAAGCTTAGAGGCTCAAACATATTTTGTGAAAATGAACTAATTTTAATTACTAATCTTAAAAATTTCCTAAGAATTTCATTCAATACTCAAATGCAGGGCAGTTTTTGAAAGACTTCCTAAAAGAAAATTTTTAATTGAAATTCAGACTACTCCAGGCATTGTAATAATCTTTCGATGCACAATATAAATTCAATACAACAATTTTAATCCATATAGTTCAATATTTAATTTTACATCATATCTTTTATATCTATGGGATAATTCAATAGTAAAAAAGCTTTAGCTTAATGCCTTTTAATTACATTAGGGTTATCCTTATTTCTTTTGTTTAAAAGTATACTTTACTCTCCCCCCCTCCTTTCTCTTTTTTGTGATATCTAGAAATTCCAACCTTCCTGATGTCACTGGGGGTTTAAATGCTGGTATAGTACCTTTGGATACTCAGTGGATTGAAACCAAGAATAAGAAAGCTGCACTTAAACTAGAGAAGCTAGACACTGATTTAAAAAACTACAAGAGCAATTCCATTAAAGAAAGCATAAGGTAAGAGGAAAATTCATTTTAGGTGAAATTAGTAATTATTTAATAGCTGTCTAATTTTATCATTTCTTCTTTTTCATAAATTCTTTTGAAATTGTATAAACTTTATTCACTTACTATGATAAACATGTGACAATAGCAGCTTAGTAAACACTGGCTTGCTTATTAAATAACTATACAAATAAAATATATACAATTTTAGTAGTGTCTATATCTGCTATCTGCATTTATTATAAATGAAAATGAAGTTATTGACAGTTAAGATTAATTTACAGTTAATCTGACAGTTAAGGCAATTGACAGTTAGGCAATTGAGTTTTGACAGTTAAGGCAATTATTTACAAAAATTACAAGTATAAAAAAATTTTCATGCTTAATAAAATTATAAATAATTGCACATCTATTGTTTAAACTTTTTGTTTTTAAATTTCAATTATTGAAACCCTGCTAACTGCTCAAAAGCAGAATGCATGAAAGTGTTCCTCTGACCAAATTTCATCAGTGCCAGCAATCTGTTGGTAATTGAGCTGACTGGTGGGAGTTTTTCTAGATAGGAGAAAGGTAAATATTGGGCACTAGACAGACCATTTCCACGAAATTTTTAAAAACAAACACAGGGCGTTTGCTACACCCTATTGAGCAGTTTCCTCTTGAAAAGACCTCCCTGAAGGTACCCCCACACACACCTCAGACAAATCTGTATCTAACAATCTTCTGGTTCAGTATAAGGCAGTCTCGAACAAGAAAATCCCCAGTACAACCAACCATTTTGTGAAATAAAAATACTGACGTTTTGAGCATTTGCAATTTTTATTCTTTTATTCCAGACGTGGCCATGACGACTTAGGGGATCACTACTTGGATTGTGGTGATTTAAGCAATGCATTGAAATGCTACTCTAGAGCAAGAGATTATTGCACGAGTGGAAGGCATGTGATAAACATGTGTTTAAATGTCATTAAGGTAATTTAATTAATTTTGCTGTCTACTTTTTATTTTCAATGTGTGCTTCACAATGTGCAGAAAATATTCGTAGACATTTAGGTCAGATTGTAAGATCTTCCATAATTTATTCGGGACAACAACCTGTCCCTTGCCGAAGATGGAGTTGTTGCTTGCTTACTCTATAGAAATTATTTTTCAAGTTCTATTTAATGAAAGTAAATTGTGCTGTATGAAAACTGCTAAAAAAAACCCTATTGTCCTTATAATAAAAAGATAATTTTGATCTTCGTTGTTATTTAGCAGGGGTCGCAGACGTCCTATAAATCCTCTATTTTTTTAAAAATCAAAAAAAAAAAAAAAAAAACGTCCTATATTGTCTTATATTTTATAATTGTCCTATAAATCCTATATTTCTGTGTTGATTCGACCTATATTTTCTTCAAATTCGTAATAACAGTTCCGATTGTTGCTATTTTTTATATTCCGAATTCTTTGCCGCGATCGTAAGTGAAAGAGACTCGACAAAACCCACAAAAGCGATGTTAGTAAGCTGCCGCGCCGCATCTCTTGTGATGTCACGTGTTGCATTGACTACTCACTTCCTTTCTGTGTGACCATAGGGAAAGCGCACGTCGACAGAGGTAACGATGACATTCCTACAACTCAACTGTATTCAACCGACGAGAGTTGTAAACAAGTGAACTTTTCCATAGCATGTGTAGTAAACTAATTGGTCATAATGCAAAAAGGAAATCGAAAAAGCTAAGGTTAAAATTCCAAGTCGGGTACGGATTCTACGCTAAGGTGGGTGATTTTTGCCAAAAAATAGCAGCCTCGCCATTTTTTTTTAATCACATGTGAACTACCTATGGTTGCCATAATTTGGTCAGCTCTATGTAATCAATTCTTAGCGCACGATCTGTACTGGACTTGGAATTTTAACCAAAGAAAGCGATGTAGAAACAAACTACCTCGGGAAGAACAGAAAATGAAAAAAAAAATTATTATACACTTGCAGGACTAAAATTGACATTTTGAGTGCTCAGTCAATGATTGATGAAGGAAACAAAAGGGTTAAAATTTGCTGTACAGTGTCAGAATTCGGATAGCGACTTTTCAAAAAAGTCAAAAATTGAAAATGATGTCAAAAATTTGTGTTTCTAAATCTAAACGCTCACTAGGATTACCGGAAAACTAAGTCAACGGGTTGCCACATTTGGCGCTAAATCGCTAATCAATCCGGCACCATATGATAAATCTATACCAACAAAAGTCTGCTAATAAGGATAAAAAGAAATAGGGCAGCTCAAGCATTTATACATGCTAAAAACAAAAAACTCAAAATTGCAAATGTAGCTAATATAAACTTGATTTATTGATGAATACCAAGTGTGAAATATTGAGGTAATAACGAATAAAGGATGACATATTCAGAATCAGGCAATTTTTTTTTTTAATATTTTTTTTTTTTTTTTTTCCTTCTGTTTTCTTAAATTCAATATAACGAGTTTTAAAGGGAGATAGTAATTTTCTAAGTACTTTCTATTAATATTCCTCTATTAAAAAGAAAAATTTATAGGAAGGGAAATTAGTGCTGTGTGAAAGTCCTCATACTTCAAATAAGTATGTCTTAGATCAGATGTTCATTTCAGTAATTTTCATTTAAAGTTTTAATTAATGAAATATATAATGAGTTAAAATTATAGTTCAGTAGCAACTGTGTGCAGTTATTTTATATTGTCTTATAATTTTTTTTTTTTTTAAATCCTATATATTCTTATTTTGTCACTTTGACCCCTGTATTTAGTGATGACTCATTTTGACTTTGTGGGAAACAAATTGTGTTGTTGACAGGGTGTTTAGACTTGTGAATGTGAGATACTACAGACTTAAGCATATTTTTACTAGAGCGGCATTTAATCAAAGAGTTAAGGAAATAAATGACAATTTAAGCTAACAATTACTTTGAGTGGTAGAATAAGAAAGATTTGTTTATTTGCTAGTTTAATCAATTTAAACCAAGCTGAAAATTCAAGACAAGTTAGATCCAGTTGTTTTCAGATGTATGTGAAATCTTTTTGAATAGTTTTATGGAAAAACTAAAAATGGATTGAACAACTAAATTTAGTAAAATATCTGCTGGATCTAACTTGTCTATATATAGGTCAGTACCTTAGTATTTTATGCAAACTTAGAAGGGAAGGCTATTCCTATTATTCATGTTTTAGCCAGTTACATTAAAAGCTTTTTCTTACTGAGCAAATAATTATCCATTTTTAACTAAAATAAGAAAGGAATGTATTACTTCAATCACTCATTAACCCATTAACCGCCAAAACTCGAAATCCTAAAAAAATCATGGTCAGTATTTATAACATTTGTGATTTTAGGGTCATATATAACATATTTAATGAAAAAGGTGGAATATTTTAATTACATTTAGAGAAAATGACTGTTGTGTTGGTGCAACGTCAGCGTAAAACAAGTTAAAATCGGCGGTTTTCAAGTATTTCATATTCCGTTAATGTTGAATACTCAACGATTGTAATTGATCGTAGGCGATATTTTAAAGCTTTTTTTTCAAAAATATAAACTTTTGGTACTATGTAAGTACATACATTTATTTAATATGTCTTATTTTGTATGAAAATATTGACTACATTATTGGTGTAAAGCCACTTCACAACCATTACAACGATATATAGTTCAATGTGACAATGTTTACTGCGAAGTCTTTTACTGTCAATTGATCGTATAAGAAAATGTCCTTTTTGATTTTGTACTGGCAAAAAAAGACTTAGTTTGCTTGGTCTACCAGAAGATGACCTAACAAAATCCATTATCACAAAAACCATCACATGATGCAAGGGTCCAAGCTTTATAACCGAATCTCACAGGTTTTCCTTTTAAGAACATTTTTGCAGAATGTTTTACGTTATAAGGAATCATTTGTTCTTCTATACTTAGGTCGTGTGCAAATATTTGAAACTATTTAAATTTCTTATTCAACAAATTTCACGGTTGTACTCTCACTTTGTATAATTTGTCATTTTTGTCAATATTGATGTTATCTGCCATATGCAAATTTTGTTTTATATTCCTGTACTGAATACGTGACATTGACTCCTAACAAACGGGACAGATACATCTTTATATAATTACCAATACATTTCTTTTTGTGGCAATGTATGGTATCCAGTAAGGAAGAAGCAAACTAATAAACCTTTTTAGGTAACTCTGAGAAGCAAAAAAGTCAGTCCTATTATTTTGCTGAGCATATATATTAGTTTGATTAATGAGCAATGCATTTCAGAGTAAAAACTTATCGAAAATTTCCTCACAACTTAAATTTTCTATCTTTTCATTTTTTCAACTTGGCGATGTTTCTTCATCTTTTGATTTCGATCTATAAATAGGATCTATTTTCTTCCATTTCAAAGGCTCATTTTGTTTTCTTTGTCTTTGTATTATCCACATCATTTTGGTTCGTATCTTTCCTATTTGAATGTAATTCAACCTCACCAGAAATGTCATTTGGTAAAAAGTTTGTGTTACTTATTACTGTATCGTCCCCTTCTTCATTGTCAGTAACTTCGCCAACTTCTGGTGAAATAATAAAAATGTCCATTTCATTGTCATCTGAATCAATGATGTAAAAAGTATCCAGAGTTTCACTAAGAATAAGATAGTGCTTTCGAGATATTTCAAATCAAAATGAAGCAATTGCAATCACACGCTGATGAGAAATAAAGTTCAGAAAATGTTGACCCTCTTTTCCTCTGACGATGCATGAGCGCAACAGTATTTTCAACATCGTAGCTCGAAGATGAATTCATCAGAACATTTTTTATTTGTGTGTGACCTTCAAGTGAACTATGGAGATATGAAATGTTATGACTAATAAAAATTATTTCCCTTTCTTTATTTTTTCGGAATCGATTTAGCAATGTCAGTGCAACTTAGCAAATTTCGGAAATGTTTAAGTTATTACTACCAGAAAACAATAAGGTTTAGAATAATTTTTATTACTCAAAATTAGTGTGTAACCTTACCAATGAATATAAACCTCCAAATAATAGTTTAAAATTGATTACATATTTATTGTAGTTACGTTTTCTAAGCGTTGCGTGAACGCAACGCCAGCGGTTAATGGTTTGAGTGTAAATATAATTTTTCAATAAGTATGGATTCCAAACAAAATTTATTTAAAAAAAAAATTGCTTTTCTTTTCTTTGAATAAAAGTGTTTTATATAGATTGATGAATTGAGTGGCACAATTAAACATGAATGTCTACTATTTATAGGTCAGTGTTTATCTTCAAAACTGGTCTCATGTGTTAACATATGTTAACAAAGCTGAAGCTACCCCGGAAGTTAGTGAGGTAAGCTTAATTTTATTTACAAATTGCTTTTCTATTTTTATTTAGATAACTAATGTGTAATATATTGTGTATTAACATGTTTCCAGGAATATGGATTATGAAGGCTTTTTTTCTTTTCTTTTTTTTTAAATTAAATTTGGGAAATTCATAAAATTGGATCTTATAAAATTCTTAGGTTGTGTGATGATCACTCCAAATTAAGTTACTGATGCTGTTGCAGGGCTTTGCATCTCTCAGATATGGTACAGTTCAGCTATATCGCTGATTTTAGCTCTCTTATTTTTTTTTAACTGAAATTTTGATCAATCCTATGATTAATACAAATTTTCATTACAGTTTTATTAGGCTTGCTTGCAAGTCTCGCAACAGCCATTTTCCGACTTCCTGAAACCTCTGATTTCATGCCCACTTTTCTTGCAAATTGCCAACCTATATCGCCATTATTTACGCTGGTGCGTGGTGATAATTTTCGCTGTGCATTACAATGTCGTAAGGACTGCTGTTGCCGAGATTTGTACTACTACGCCGAATGCTACCGTCAAGATTTACGTTATTGTGATGCTCATTTTCAGCGAGTATCACGCCGATATAATAGCCACAATTCCGAAGATTTGCGCCTCTATAGTTGTCGCCATCACCGAAATTTATGGTTGTGATAGTCAATTTCGTAGATTATTAGATTCGGTATGATCACCTCTGTTTCAGAGATTTTCAACGATATTATTGGGTGCTGAAGTTGATATTTATGTTGGTGTGATGGTCATTTTTGTCGATTGTTGCCTTAATGTAATTGATGAGATTTGCCCCGTTATGATCCCAATATTTATCTTGGATTAGTGTTAATTTTCACCTAGGTCTAATCCGTATTGTTAGCATCTATTTCCAAGATTTGCAACGTTGTTTTATCATTCGCCTAGGCTTCCACTGATGTGATAGCTGTTATGTCCTTGACTATTGTGTATGTGATGATCGGTTTCACCCTTTGGTTTAAATGATTGAAGAATGATTGGAATTTTAATTTAATTTTGTTAAGAAATTTTTCCCAATTGTTCCATTTTACTGTATATCCTTATTTAAAATTGTAATTTTAACTGCTATTGTATGTAAAATCGTTTATTTGAGCTTGAAAAAAAGTTTTATATTTTAATTATACATATAAGCAATAATTTAAAAGTTAAAGCAATTTTTTTTTAATTGTTTGAAATTGTTTTGTGAAAATTTGTTCATTTTGTAATAATTTTGCTTGGATACTGTACCCAAACTGTGCCTGTAGCTGAACTTAAACAAATGAAAAAAAGAAAATGGAAATGATGAAATATAACAATTTGGGAATTATGCAAACTAAAATGAAAATGGTGTAACTCCCCCCCCCCCCCAACCACATTCGAAGACAGTTTTTCAAAATATACAATTACCAATTTTATTTGATGCATAAAATATAAAATTAAAAAGTTATGGTACGAAAAGTTTTTCAAAGTAAAAATTAGTTTTTTGAATTTTTTATTAAAATTTGAAGTATTAGAAAACAAAAATTGTTAATATAGTATAGAGTATTTGTTGAATGTTTCGTTCATTTGACATCATTTTATTAATAATAATCTTTATTTATAAAATTTTACTTAGAAGATAACTTATTAAATCTGAAATTTAATACTAGAGACCTCTTTTCTTGAGATTAGACTGTAAGCAATGAAAAGAGTGTGATTTTAAAGTATAAGCTCATACACACAACAGTATAGGTACACTACACTAAGTGGAGCAATTTAGTATTTGTGTCATGAAGGTGTAAAGATAAACGGTACAGCATCATAATTTTTTTTATGATGGTAAGTTGGAATGTGTTTTTCATACATGTGATTCCTCCGCGAATTAGCTGAAATTCGCGAATTTCATCGAAGTTATCCATCATCCACTGAAAAACTTGTCAAAAGTCTCCTTATGGAAGTTAAAAAATTGGAAACAGTTTCCAAGGATGTGATTCCTTCGCTGATCGGCAAATTCCCCACCCCACCCCCTTTTTTTTTAATTTTGATTTTCCTTCTTTTTTTTTTGCAAATTTCAAAGGAATTCAGCGTTTTTCTACAATTTTCCCATTGATCTTGCGGATAGAGAGTAGTTTCTCCTTCCCTCAGAAATTTTCTCTTGCGATTCAAAGATTTTTGAACGAAATTTCGACCATGCCGCCGGAGATCAATGGAATTTCCTGACTAACACGAAATCTGCATACGTTCAAACTCTGCCAAACCACCGATGGAATGAATACTTTCCCCCAGCATTTTTCTTTAATATCATAGCCTCTATCTGCATTATTTACATTGATATGCGATGAACATTTTGCTGAACGTTACGGTGATGAAATGGCTGTTTTCGCGTGATTATGGCGGACGCTATCGCATGATGATCATTTTTGTCAGATGTTCCGCCAATATAATATTCGCTGATTTTATTGGAAAAATTTGTCAGACTTGGTACACTTCAGCTGAAATACGGATTTTCGCTCTTTTCTTATTAAAATTTTGATTATTTTTGAGATCAATACAAATCTGCATTACAATCTTATTGAGCTTGCTGGCAAATCTGACAGCCACGAATCTTATGTGCATTCAGACTTTCTCAAACCTCCAATGTAATGGCTAATTTCCTGCAAATTACCAGTTTCTATCGCCATTATTTACGTTGGTGTATGGTACTTAGTTTCGCTGACTAAGGTCTGCAATTACCGAAATTTACGCTACTACGGTGGGTGCTATCGCCGAGGTTTACATTGTTGTGGTGCTCATTTTTGCTGAGTGTTGCGCCGATATAATATCCACTATTCCGAAGATTTGCCCCTATTTAGTTGTCGCTATCGCTGAGGTTTACGCAGTGTTGATAGACAATTTTAAAAAGTGTTACGTCAATATAATCGCCTTTATTCCAGACATTTCCAACGATTTATGGAGCACTAACACTGATATTTACGTTGGTGTGATGTTCATTTTTTCGATTGTTTCTATAATGTAATTACCCAGAGTTTCGCCGATACAGTGGCCGGATATTTACTTTGGAGTAATGGTAACTTTCTACTAGGTTTAAGCTGTTTTAATAGTAGTTATTGCGAAATGTGCGTTTCTCTTTAGGTGTCAGTTACCTAGGTTTCCGCTGATGTGATAGCCGCTTAGCCGCTATTCCCGTGATTAGCGTCTGTGTGAAGATCGATTTTGTCTTTAATTTGAATAGATGCAGAATGACTAAGATTTTAATTTAATTTTTTTGCAAGATATTAGTCCCAATTATCCAATTTTACTGTATATTCTTATTTAAAATTGTAATTTTAACTGCTATAATATATAAAATAATGTAATTTATCATAAAAAACCATTTGACATTTTAACTAGAGCTATTAATAATAGTTAAAAAGTTAATGCATTTTTTTCATATAACTGTTTCAAATTGGCTTGTGCAATTGTGGCACTGTATTATGGTCAATTACATGTAGAACCTCCCTCCCTTTGTACTTAGCTACGGAAATGTTAGTGACAAGCAATTGTTTTGAAAGAAAAAGCTAGTGCAAAGGAAACAAAAGGAAAAAACTGCAAAAGTTTCTAAATTACAGAGAGATGTTCATCTGAAAAAAAAAAAATCATCCTAGGTCTCAAACAATCCTTCCACATCTGAGCCGACCAAACGGTGTAGTGGTTCGAGTGCTAGCTTCTAGACCGCGAGGTTGCGGGTTCAAGTCTCGTGTTAGGCGTGGGTGTTTGTAAATATATGTTGGCTTGTCTAATGACGAATGTTTCGGCACATTATAGCCCTTGTGTTGCTGACGGTGCCAGATAATCTGAAAACAACCAACCTTCCACATCTGAATCTTATACTCAAAATGAAGCTGATTGTTCCAATATGTCTGATGCTTAGCACAAACTATAAACTGTACACCTAGTAACATTCCCTATGTTTTTTGTCTGCTTAGATTTAGACCTTTATATTTATGACTTGGTAAACTGTCTTATATTTTTTTGTTCTCACTCTCAAGAAAGTTTTTTAATTAGAGAAATGGCTTATAAAATGATAAGCCATTTCTTAATTTCATAAAAATTTTCTAATTTCTAAAATTAGCTCAGCACACTAATAAGTGTGTGGGGGGGGAGGGTATACTTTGGAAAATATGGTGATAATTGGTCGCAAGAGGGGCCCTTGAAAGTTTTTTGATGATGCTTGAATTTTTATTAGAAATTTTGCTAGACACCCTGTATTATTATTTCTGAATGTGTACGAAAACATTTAAATCAAGTTAAATTTTCCAGTTATGATTAATACATGAACACAGTTGTCTTTACTTAATTATTGTGTGTGTGTCAATCACAATGAGACATGGGTGCTGTAGAGTTAATAATTGAATCAATCTTGTATCCAAAATTTAACAAAGATTTTTATTGAATTTTGTGCGCTGTATGTTTTTGCGTATTATGCTGTAAAATGACGAAAAAAATTCAGCTAACTTTTTGCTTGACTAATCACATGTATGATTTTTACTTGAAAATTTATTATATATATTTTTTTGTCGATAAAGTTATAATCAGGGGGGAGAAATGGGTATTACCGGGAATAATCATGGAAAGGTCTGGGAATTTCAAAATAACATTTTTGTGGACACCCTGTTAGAAGCATAAACTTTGCTTTGGTCTGTTTTTTGAAAAAAATGACTATTTTTCATTTGTATAATACATATGTTTAACTAAAATGGCATTTTTCACATGTATGTTTTGGACTTTGGATAGCCTTCAAACATTTTAGTATTTTTTATTTTAAAGAATTTGTACTTGTATGTATAAAATTTGACTATTGTCAAGTTTGTAACCCTTTCTGTGTTAAGTAAGACGCCACTGTCACAAATTTGAGTTTTTGACCTCGGTTGGATATTTGACAATATTATTATTTTCAATTTTGATTTAATGTGAACGTATTAACTTATTTGAAATTAGTTGGTAGTTTTTATTCTTAAAATTAAAGACTGTGTCATTTTATCCAATACTCGAATAATTGGATGGTTTAAACAAATTCCTGCAAATGTTTTCTTTAAAACTTCACTCTGCATTGATTTTTTGTAGATAAATGGAAAAGATGCAAATCAGGTGGTTCTGACCAAACTTAAAACTGCTGCTGGTTTAGCTGAATTAGCCACTAGAAAGTACAAGTCAGCTGCAAAAAACTTCCTCCAAGCTTCTTTTGATCACTGTGACTTCCCAGATGTAAGTCATTGTTAGCACTACTATATATAAACACTAACTTAAAATGTAAGACTTCTGTGTAATTACTTAAATCAACCGTTATCTTGGTCTGTACGTAATTGTTGTTCACTCAATTTAAAGTGAAATTTAAAAAAATATCTAATTGTATTAATTTTGAATTACTAAAGTCAACTAAAAAATTTCAATTAAATATTATTTGTTTTATTTATAAACTAAGTTGAGATTTTATTAGGTAATATTATCAGGGCTGCCACTGGCTACTAAAAAGGCTACTAAAGCGACTATTTTAGTGACCAGGCGACTATGGCAACTATTTTAGTGAAAAAAGGGCCCAAAACGACTATTTTAAGCAAAACCTTCAACTATTTTTAGGCTGAGACTACTATTTTTTTTAAAAAGTAAATACTATCTGATAGTAGGACGGAATTTTTTTTTTCACTAAGGTACTAACGCAGTTTTGTAAAAATAGCTATATTTTTATGGGGGAGTGAACTCTACCAAAATAGGTGTTAATTTTAGTTCATGTTCGCGGATCTAGTGATAACCTCGTTAGTCCGCCGATAGTATCTTCCTGGTAATCACACACGCTCAATTATTATTTTTGCCTAACTGTTAGGTTCCAATGTTTTATCTTTTGCAGTGCAGGGCGCCACAACATACACTATTATATTATCAAATATCAAATTATTTTGCCTTTATTTACTTTACTTGACATGAATGAATTTGTGAAATTTGCTTTGAATACCGGAAGAAAATGCCATCAGTACGGACATCTTCCTTAACCTGTTCTTTTTTAATTGAAATCTTATATCTGCTTAAAAATATCAATTGAAATGTACATTTAGCAATTGAGGGTACGACGTAACCAATGGAGCATTACTTTGGCACAACTTAAATGGCTTGATAATGTCATCGTAAATCATCTTTCTTCTCTTGTTAAAAAAGTCGCCTAATTTTGTCAAGGTCATTGTATTAATATTTAAGAACAAAAAACCCTTATTAATTTCTTAAATCAATCAAAGGAGCTAAGTGTGTGACATTTTGGGACTACACATCACTAAATGTAAGCAATGCTCCGAAGTGAAAGTTGCTTATTGTGTATGAAAAGGAAGCAGTACTTGTGAAATGCAAGCTTTTGTTTCCTAACATACAGATAAGTACATGAAATCCACACTAAAAATCACACATAGTATAGTTTGCTTATGTGATGATTTCAGCTTTTTTTGGCAAAATTTCCTGAGATCGATGCAAATCAGCATTAAAATTTCAAGGGAATGCATGTGTGTACTTGCTTACAAGTCTGTTCACCACAGACCCTTGCCTGCATTCAGAATTCCAAAATCTTCTCTGGAATGACTACTTTTATTGCTGCTTTCTCTACTGTTTGTCTCTATCATCAATATTTATGTTAGTGTGTGATTGTTAATTTCATTGAGTATTACGCCGATGTAATGGCCGCTTTTACCGGTTTTTGGTTTGTATGCTGGACGATCACCGAGATTTATATTTTTCTGACGCATAATTTCGCCGCATATTACGCTGATGTAATAGACCATTGCGAGATTTACTCCATTATGATGGACACTATTGCTAATATTTATATTCTTTTGATGATTATTTTCACTTAGTATTAAGTTGATGCAGTAGATTCTATTGCTGAGATTTGAGTCGGTATGAAAGGCACCATTAACGATATTTACATTGGAGTGATAGTCATTTTCACTAAAGATTAAGCTGATTTGACGGTTTAACAGCTGTATTTTGGATATTTGCGTAAATTTATAACTTCTAATAACTTAAATTTTGAAGCAATTTATCTAATTGCTTTGAATCTAGCTTAACAATCTCGAAAACTGGGCTTCATTAAATTCGTAAGTCGTTTTCGATATAGAATAATTGTTTAAATATTACATATTTTGAAAGAAGAAATCGTTATTAAGTTATGAAAAGTGAGGCTACTATTTTCAACGTCTGAGACTACTATTTTGGCTACTATTTTTAACATCTGAGGCTACTAAAGCAACTATTTTCAAGGTTTATAGTCAGTGGCAGCCCTGTATTATGTACTACTATTATTGTTATTTATTAGTTAGTTATTATTGTTAGTTATTAGTTAGTAAAGGATATTTAATAGTAAAAAGGATATTTAATTAGCTTTAATAAATTGTTTAAACAAAAATCTACAATTTGCAAGTAGGAAAACAAAGAATTTGTGATAGTTTGGAAGCAGCACTTTTCTTTAAAAAAGATTCTTAATGTTCAGCTTAAATTTAAAAAAAAATTATTTTAATTAACTATACTGTTATTTTGTGTTCTTTTTTTAAATTGATTGATGAAAATATTCCATAAAATAAGTATAAACTTGCAATATTTCCAAAATACTTTAATAATAATTTTTTTCTTATTTATGGTTAGTTCTTTTTTCTGTAGTAGGATTTAACAATACCTGAACTTCTTAGTAACTACTGTATTTAAATAACAATAAGATTTTTTTTTTATCTGATATTTTTTTTTTTTTTTTTTTTTTTTTTTTATGATTTTAAATTTCACACCTGAAGCACTTTGTGAAATTGATAGGTTTACTCTTTTATAAATTCTGTTTAATGATTTTGCCTTCTTGAAATAGTTGATTTATTAATTAAAAAATATTATAAAGTTCAAATTTTTATACTTTTGAAAGATTTATATTAATAGAATTAATAGCAATGAATAAACTTTAATTCATTCATTGTATTCTTAATTAAATTTTTATCTACAATTTATATTTGTTTCAGCTGTTATCTGTAAATAATATTGCCATGTATGGTGGATTGTGTGCTCTAGCGTCTTTTGATCGACAAGAACTTTTAAAATATGTCATATCTAGTAGGTAGGTCGAGTTCAAATTGAATTTTCAATTTTAATAATGCACAATATTGTATTTTTTTTATATACTACCATTATAAATGAAACATAATCATAACTTGACATCTTCATGATTTTATTTTTTTACAGTAGTTTCAAGTTATTCTTAGAATTGGAGCCTCAGTTGCGAGATATAATCTTTCGCTTTTACGAGTCAAAGTATGCCTCGTGCTTGAAACTTTTAGATGAAATTAAGGTAAATAGATTTAACTGTGATGCAATCTTGTTGAACTAAATATATTTTTATCAAACCAAGTGTCTTTACATTCTGGTTGTTTTGCAGGATAACCTTCTTCTGGATATGTATCTAGCTCCTCATGTCAATTCTCTCTATACTCAAATAAGGAACAGGGGTCTTGTTCAGGTATGAGCTTTACTTTCTCTAAACTTTTTGATACTTAAGGATTAAACGTCCTAGTTCCTCGCCTAATGTTGATTTTCTTTCCTGTTGCCATAAAAACAAAAAAAAAATTTAAAAAAATTACATCTTAATGAGTTCTTGTTTATGACATAATTCCCAGTTGATCGTGCATTCTGGCATAGGTTTTGTAAAAAGGGACAATTGTAAGATAAAAGAACGTTTAATTTTTTTTTTTAATTAAGAATTTGCATTTACAGAGTCACAAACCAATGAACTATTACAGATCGAATAAACTGTTTATTGAAATTAATATTATATCATCATCATCATTTTGCTGTAACAAAATGTTTTCCAAATGTAGTTGGCTAATTGTAGTAACCAAAATGTCTTCTTCGATCTTCTAAAGCAGCATTCGCCACTAACTTTTAAAGGTGGGCTGTATTATGACTTATGACTTATGACTTGTGAATGGGGGTGACTCAATCGAGTACCAGCACCGCGACTTAAGTCTATTGTACTGAAACCCCCTAATGATCTAAAGAAGACCGGTTGCTGAAATAAATTTCAGTATAGACCTGATTGGAACATTTGATAATTCCCAGGGTTCGATACAATGGTATCCTAGATGTTCAAATCTTTGGGCAGAGTAGTAGTCACAATTGCATAGCACATGTGTGGAGCTCTCCTCTGTCATACGACAGCCTCTACATAGTGGGTCATCTTTAACACCTATCAGATTAAGATGTCTATTTAAGGTGCAGTGTCCAGTTAAAAGGCCTACAGCAACCTTGATCTCTTTTCTGCTCAATTTTACTAGCTCCCTCGATCTATTCCAGGGTGACTGTTGATTGAGCTCTTTGGCTTGTCTTTGGTCTTTAGATTCAAGCCAAGCTTGATAGGATTCAGTCAATAAAAAGCTTTTGATAGTTTTCCTGACCGCATTATGGGGCAGACCCAAAACAGGTTCTGGACCAATAAAGGATATTTTAGATCCCTGTTTGGCTAATTGGTCTGCCATTTCATTACCTTCAATGTCACAGTGACCAGGAACCCAGAGAAGAGAAACCTTGTTACCCTCAGCTAGGTTTACAAGTGCATTGTGGCATTCCCACACTGCTTTAGAGGTAAAGCAGTGACTCTTTAAAGCCATTAGTGCAGCCTGGCTGTCAGAGAAAATCTTTATGACCTTCTTAACAACTCCTCTATCTAGGCAATTGTAGGCACATGCCGTAATTGCAAGAACCTCAGCCTGAAATACAGTAGCCAACTTGCCCAGAGAGAAAGAAAGCTTTATTTTTCTGTTAGGACAGAAGACACCTGAGCCAGTGCCATAAGATGTCTTTGAACCATCTGTATACCAAATTTCATCTCCTCTTCTAGTCAGATTGGAGGGAAATCTCCAGTTTTCTCTGGACGGGAAGATGATATTGTATTTGGCTTTAAAGCAAAATTGCTTTAACATCCAGTCAGAATTCATAGTTAAACATGGATGTTCTTTTACCTGTGTTTGAATATTTTTAAACAAAGGTAATTCATAGGATGTTTTCCATAAACCCATGAGTTTTAGCCGTCGTGAACACAAAACAGCCTCTAATTCCACTTGTTTGTGTAGTGGTAGAAAGTCTAGGAGAATTTCTAGACTCTGTGAGGGAGTAGTTCTCATTGCATTTGTAATTGAAATGGTTGCCATTCTTTGTAAACTAGTGAGTTCTTTTTTCACAGTTTCATTATGGGTTCTATTTCCCCAGGCAATGGCCCCATAAGATATCATTGGAGTAATCACTCCAGTATATATCCAGAGCACCATTTTTGGTGACAAGCCCCAGTTGTTTCCAATAGCACGTCTGCAGGCCCAAAACACTCGTTTGGCTCTGTTGGTGCAGTATTGGAGATGAGGCTTCCATGTCAAGGTTTTATCAAAGATAACCCCTAAATACTTAACCTCTTCTGAATATGCAAGTGGTTTCCCAAAGAATTTTATGGTTTGCATATCAAGTATTCTTTTCCTAGTGAACACTGTTAGGTTGGTCTTGTTGGGGTTAACCGACAAACCTACCTCTTTGCACCATTTTTCTACCTTTTTTAGAGCAGTGCTCATGAGGTCAGTTACAGTATTCTGGAATTTACCTCTTACGACCAGTGTTATGTCATCAGCATAGCCTAGACAATGCAAGCCCAAAAAATTAATTCTGTTTAAGAGTTCGTCAACCACCAGACTCCATAGTAGTGGTGACAACACTCCTCCTTGTGGACATCCTTTACAATTCTCCACAGTGAGCGAGTCTCCCAGAAGGGAGGCTTGAGCCAATCTGGTTTCAAGCATATTTTTAATCCAGGTACATACGCTTGAATTAACATTTCTTTTGAGAAGGGCATTGTTGATTACATTCGTTGGGACTCTATCAAAAGCCCCCTCAATATCCAGAAAGGTCGCCATGGCTATTTCCTTTCCACTGACTGCCCTATCTAGTACCGTAATAAGGTCGTATAGGGCAGTCTCTGTAGATTTCCCAGGTTGATATGCATGTTGAAATCTCGATAAGGGTTTAGCTTTTAAAACCTCATCTCTGATATACCTGTCAATCAATTTCTCCAGAGTCTTAAGGAGGAAAGAAGTCAGGCTAATAGGTCTGAAGGCTTTGGCTTCATTGTAGCATGACTTTCCTGGTTTGGGTATAAAGATAACTCTACAGGTTCTCCATGCATGTGGTATATAGCCATATACTATACATGATCTAAAGATTCTGCATAGGTGTGGCATAATAATATCTTTGCCATGTTGGAGTTGAGCTGGTATAATATCGTCAGCCCCAGGTGATTTGAAGGGCTTGAACGAATTAATAGCCCATTTAATTCTGTTTGGAGTAATTATACTCTTTGCCATAGCCCAGTCCTCTTTTTTACTACGTGATAGTGTAAGATTGGGAATGGCAGGCATGTCATTTGAGTTTGCGACTGTGGAGTCAGGAAAGTGTACTCTAAGCATTTCTGCTAGTGTACTTTTGCCATCTTCCGTGTATGTGCCATCATCCTTTCTGATGGAACCCAGTTGGCACTGACTGTCCTTTGACAGGATTTTGGTCAGTCTAGCTGCACTGGACATATTGTCCGCCTGGCCACAGAAGTCTCTCCACGAATCTTCTTTACTTTTTCTAATGGCCTTATTATAGCTGGTGAGTGCATCTTTATGCTTTGACCACTCGCCTGTTTTTTTGGCTCTGTTAAAGAGCTTTCTGCAGGTTTTACGCAATGCACTAAGGTTTTTGTTCCACCAAGGAACTCGCCTTGGTATCCCAGTCGTGACAGCTTTACAATTTAACTGGTAGGCTAGGAGGATGGACCGTTGTACCGAGTCAACCGCCAGCTCCAGGTCCACCAGTGAAGGAAAATTAAAGCTCTTACCTTCTAGGAGAAGCCGAAGGTCCTCCCGATAGGAATCCCAGTTGGTGTGTCTGGGATTCCGCCTTCCCTGCTGAGTTATAAGTGCAGGGCCTGTAATGGACATTTGGATTAGTTTATGGTCTGATAGTGTAATACATTCAGAAACATGCCAATCCTGTATGCAGTTGACTGCTTTATTATTACAGAAGGTTATGTCAATAACCTCCTTTCTATTGCTAGTAACAAATGTTGGTTTATTACCAGTGTTGAGGATATACAGATTATTGCTTAAGAAAAATTCAATTAGATCCTCACCTCTTTTGTTGCAGTTAGTACTGCCCCAAATGGTGTGGTGTGCATTAGCATCGCAACCCACAATGACCTTCATCCCAGAATGTGAGCAACGCTCAACAAAGCTTCTGGCTGAGGTTGTTAGAGGAATTTCATCCTCGTATGGAAGATAAACTGACATAATATAAGTAATATCTCCATTTTCGCTGATTAACTTGATAGCTACATTATCACTATCCAGTGGGTCGGCTATAAGAAGAGCATTAATATTTTTATTTGTAATTATACAAGCTCTCGGTTTACTACTTGAGCAATCAAAGAATAGGTTCCCACAGTTACCTAGGCCTAGGATTTTACCCTTGTTGACCCAGGGTTCCTGTATCAAGGCAATATCTATCCTTCCTTCTACCAGTCTTTTATTGACTAAAGCAGTTGCTGACCGGCTATGATGAAGATTAATTTGAGCAACCTTGATGGTTTTGCTCGTCTTCTTTTGGGTTTCAGACATGAATTAAAATTAATAAAGCTGTTACCCTACTCAGAAGATTCCTTCTCTTTTAGTACTGTGTCCTCCTTAGTGGGGGAAACAGACACAATTGTAATATCGGATCCCGAATCTGAGAAATCGAGATCGCCAAAAACTTTATATAGTGATCCAGAAGAATCACTAATAGGACTAGAAGGAGATGGGGTTTTTTGAACCTCCGCTCCAGTACTTACTGATGGGGTCGTTTCCGTTGGATCTTGAACGACCTCCATATCATCAGTGGCTAGTTGCGTAGACGTTAACCGTACGTCCTTCTCCGAAGGTGCCAATGATTCCTCCATTGCGTCATCCGATGCGGGCCTTTCGACCACATCATCGGATTCAACAGGAGGTTTCATTACGGCGGTCTCCAACGCGGGCTGTTGGGCCACATCGCTGGATTCCGCCAGTGGTTTACCCACAGCAGCAGACGGAGGGGACACACGAGCAACATTAGGGTCGCTGATGATTTTTAATAAACCTTTACCGAAGCTCCCCGTAAAGATCTCAAAATTCTTCTCCCTGATGAACTTGGAGGATTTGAGGTCCATCTCGATGATCCATCTGATGTATGCATGATCACCGACGATTTTTCTCTCCCGGATTTTCCATTCAGCAGTGTTGAGGCCTGCATTCAGGCGGGCAATTCGCCTGAGCAGGACCTCCCCATCTGTGGTGAGTATATCCCGGGATTTGAGAGCCATCTTTACGGGTCTCGGTAGGTCCGATGCCTTCTTCACCTGGACCTTTAGATTTTTGCTTATGGCCCTACCTTCGTAGTTTCTGACCAGCCAAGCAACAGTGTAGTCATTGGCACAGAGGATCATCAAAGCACCGTTTAGCACACCCGAATTTAAAATCTGGGGGGCCTCCCGGGCGACATCCTCTGTGTCAATGACCTTATTGATGTCACCTTGAATGATCAGGGCATCATCGGGTGACAAGGTGCCGTCCGGGAAGTTATCACGGACGATAGCCATCTTCACCCCGGTAGCAGCTTGGCTATAGGATGGGGACTCAGCCGTCCTCGGTCTTTTAGCCTGTGCACCTGTAGATGGGGAAGGGGTGGTTTCACTGACCCTACCTCTTTTACCCGCTGGAGTTGTACTGCGATGTTGTGCAGTGTTAACTCCAGTTTCAGCGTTAAGACGCTGACGAGCCACTTGCCTTCTATGTTTGTTCTTTTGGGAACGCGTCATAGATGACCATTCGGGTAGAGAGCTAAGGGAGTCTCCGGTTAGATTTGTCGCGGGCCCCGAGGGACCACTATCGACAGATGGTTGGTTACTTGTCGTGGGCCCCGAGGGACCACTATCGACAGTTGTTTTGGTGCTTGGAACAACTTCGCCACATACCTCAGTGGTTGACTCAGAAGAGCCAGGTCCACTTTGGCTGGGTTTGGGTTGCTCCAAACTTGTATTGCGGTTTGACCCGCCGGTTTTTTGTTTTTTCTTATTTCCCATATATTATCAAGGACTGAGGGTAAGTTTGAGTCACCACCTGTATGGACCCTCAGTGCAGGCGGAAGGCTAAATACAACGTGATTCGCCACTTCACGAGGTGAACCGTTAGAGACAACCTTTAACCCTGGTTGCCATGTGACATTCACATTCTCTTAAGCACGGTATCCACACCTTGGATTTTGGTTGCCGTTCATCTGTCACATCCGTCTTATCTACCTAGGTCTTTCGACCATCAGCAGATCGTCAGGGTAGTAACAGACTATGCCAAGGCAGCTTTTAGGCACCCTCCTCCTTTTTCAACCGGGCTTGGGACCGGCTTAGGCTGAGTTAATGGGCTGTATTACTTGTGTTGGTGCTTTTCGAGGGCCAGATACACCAATATATGTATTTCTATTAGCAATTTAACAATATATAGCATTTCTGAAAGCTGGGGGAAAAATGATTTTTTTTTTATCGTAATCAAATTACAACCTTTTTTTCAAATAATTGAAAAATAATAATTTTCATTATTAGTAAATTAAAGTCTAAAAGAGAAGTGAATCTATTGATCCAACGTGACAATGCGGATTGATCTAACTGTTAATAAACAAGGATGAGTTTCTTCCGCCATATGGCGGAATTCCACTTTTTTAATTTTTTCGGGAAAAAAGAATTCCGCTTTTTCAAAGAAAATTCCTGAAAAAAATCTGTGTTTTCTCGCTTTTTCTATCCCACGGAAAAATAACTTTTTTTCTAAGGCTGAACAGCGAAGCAGCTTCACTTCCGAATGATCGGGAAACCTATCGCTCAGGGGTCGCATCACATTCCTGCCTTATTCCTGCTCCAAGTACAAAAATCCACTGAAATACATTTTTTTGGTCAGATTGGCTTTCAAATTCGCATTTTGTACATTTCCAACTGCACAGAAATTTGATCCTTTTGTGTCATTTTTTTCTCTGCTCAAAATGTAAATTCCTTCTTACGATTTCACGCGATTAACGTATACTAATAATGTGCTTGCTTTGAAGTCTGACATCCATGGAACTATCGTTTATTTACGTTAGTATGTGTTGCTTGTTTTCGTTAAGGCTAGGACGTGTGTTATCGCTGTGATTTAGGTTGCTATGGTGACCATTTTCCTGGAGTATTACGCCGATATAACAGCGTTATTACTGAGAATTGTTCCGGTATCTTCGGCGCTAACGCTGAAATTTACGTTTATGTGATGGGCATTTTCGTAGAGTGTTATTATTCTTGAAAGTTGCTCCGGTATATTAGGTTGTAACTTTGATATTTCAGTTGGCGTGAGAGTTGTTTCCGTGGAATGCCGTACTTTGATGACATCCGATATTACCGAAATTTGCACTAGTATTACCAAAAAAATTTCGATATTACCGAAATTTGTGCAGATATTGTGGACACTATCGCTGATACGCAAGTTGTTGTGATTTTCATTTCGGCTGATATTTAGATTTTCGCCGGTTTTACAAGCGCTATTGCTTTTGTTAGAGTGATGGTCATTTTCGCCGAGGTTTACTCTAATACAATACCGGCTATTACCGAGATTTTCAACACCGTTTTGTAGCCATTCACCTAGACTTCCGTAAATGCAATAGCCGCTATATTCGTGTTTAAGGATCGATTTCGCCGTTTCATGTGAATCTATACTGACATTTTTATATCATTTTGTATAAAAATATTCTGAAAATTAGTTCCAATTAAATATTTTCTAAAGAAGCTGTGTTGAAAGTTATTTTAACTGCAATTGTATGTAAAATTGTTTTTTGCTTTTTATTTTACTGAACAAGCTGAATGGTAGGAATAAAAATTTAAATGTAAAGATTTTAGTACTTAAAATGTAGCTTAAAAATTTAGAAAACTAAATTTAATTATATTCGGCCTGTTTGTCAATATGGTATAGTTGCTTAAATTTGTTTGACTTGTTTAAAATTTTAAGTTTTGCCGGATTTCTTCGCTTTTAAAGGATTTTTTTTTTTTTTTTTTTTGAAGCTAACCATGCCTGATGACAGCACAAAGTGTATCCCTATTTTTTAACCATTTTTCTCACGGACAGACAGAGAAGGTGCAGTGTTAAAACGCACATGGAAAACCATAATTTTTTTAAGTATAGCTTAAAATGTGTTTTATGCATAAAACGTTTGGAGTTTTGTTTTCAGCCTTTCGATTTTTTACCAAACTCATCCCTGAATAAAACTATTTAAAATGTACTTCCAAATTACTTTGTTTTAATCGATATCACAATGGTGTTCGAAATCGTTCAGTTTATTTTGTGATAGAGTCGATGTCTGTTGCAGTATTTGTGGCAACCAATCTTAATAAATTGCCCAAATGATATTTAGTTAAGTTATTCCTGTATTTATTCTTTATGGAAACCATCTTGCTGAATGCTTCTTTATATAGTTTCTTTGGGTACGTAGTGGAGAACTCTATTCTACACAGTTAACTCATACTATAATATTAGACAAATTTACAATTATGTAAAAAAAAAAATAAGTCTATACCATGGAATTTGATTTTTTTTAAATTTTTTTTTTTATCTTCTGTGCTTTTGGCCGGCCGAAGAAAAATCCGGTCCGCGTAGTGGCTAACGCTGTTCTAAAGAAATCAACATATGCACATTAAGGACTTGAAATTCTATCTCAATTTAATACAGATTTTAAGATTGCATTACATCATAAACAAGTGCTCAATAAGTTTAAAAAAATTTTAAATTATCATTGTGGTAACAGGAAAGAAAGTCAACATTTGGCAAGAATTCTCTTGGACTAAAAAGTAGGACGTTTAATCCCTAAGTACCAATTCTTTTAAACCTATTGGTAAAAGTACTTCATTTAAATATTTATCTTTACATGTTTAAATCCTCCTAAAACAAGGCAGAACAATCATATGGTATATGAATTGTCTAAAGTTAGTTCTCCACTCATTGGGAATAAATTTTTTTACCTGGATTTTTCTTATTTGAGATTCTAATGCAGGAAAGTTTCAACTTGAAGGAATATTCAAGTTTCATTTCCTCCTTAAAAGTTGTAACTCATCCTGTTTCGACACAATATAGCTTTTGCACAGTTATTGTATCGTGAAGAAATCCTCCAATTTAAATCTAAATTGACTAAAAGTTTTAAGTTAGCTTTGCAAATTTTCCTTGTATTTCATTGAATTTGAATTAAAAATATTGGTTATCCCTTTTCTTGCAGTATTTCAGCCCTTATTTATCTGCTGATATGAACAAGATGGCTGATGCCTTCAATACTACTGTCAATGACCTGGAAGATGAGCTCATGGTATTGATTCTCGATAATCAAATACAAGCAAGAATTGACTCGCATAATAAGGTATATATTTGAAAATGAAACCATATGCATTGGTTTCTGTATAGCTCAGCCTCTAATTTTGTGGAGACGAGTGTACCAGTAGGGAGAAAGTAACGAGACAGGGAATTTGTCTCTTAATTTATTAGATTAACATATTAACACAGCTTAATGCATGCATGTGTCAGACGCATGCATTAAGCTGCGTTAATATGTTAATGTAATAAACTAAGAGACAAATTCCCCATTTCGTTACTTTCTCCCTGCTGGTACACTCGTCTCCACATACATATATATTTTAACTACATAATGTCATATTTGTGGGTTTTGTATTTTTATTTTAAAACCTACAGGATTTCCGCATATATGCAAAGTCTGGGAATGTCATGAAAAGTCATGAATTTAGATATTGTGTAAATTTTGTCATGGAAAGTCACGGATTTTGATAAAAAAAAACATGTCATGGAAAAGCAGTAAATTTTATTGATTTCTAAATATTGTAAGTAGAATCACATGACTATGGCGTCATAAATGCCGATCGCTATTCATCTGCGTTTTTTATTTACTTTTTTGATAGAAACAAAAATCACAGTTAAAAACCGTGCCAATGAAAAGAATTTCTGAACTCCAAACATAAGACATCACACAAGTAGATCTTGCTGTAAAAAAATTCATAATGTAAGAACTGAAATAAACTGATTTGATAATCTTTACATTTGATTTATTTGTCTTAGGGTGACTACAGAACCGGGAATTCTGGGAAATGTCAAGGAATTTCACTCGTCTGAAAAAATCAGTGAAATGTCAGAGAATTTCTTAAAATGACTCTTTAATCAAGGAATTTTAAAAAATTTCAGTTTCCTTTCTCGCATTCCCCGTGCGAGTGTGGACATTTTGACATTTTATTACTTAGAATCCCGGCCGCCTGCACCTTATTGATAAAAAAAAATCTTCTAACTTTAAACTGGCTGCATCCTTTACGGACATGATATTTTTCTTCTTGCCTTACGTTTTTTGTCAACAGAATATATTAGAACCCTAATTATTTACGTATTATTTCTGTTAGATTTTTAGTTATCCTATAACTTGGAAGCCTGGCCGCCAGTGCGTTATTGTTAAAAAAAATCTTGAAACTTCAATTTGACTGGATCCTTTACAGACATGATTATTTTTAACCTTGCCTTGTGTTTTTTATCTACAGAATATATGAGAACCCTAATTACTTGCATATTATTTCTGTTAGATTTTTACTTGTCCCATAACTTAGAAGTGTGACTGCTTGCATCCTTATTGTTGAAAAGAAATCCTTCAACTTCAATCTGACTGCATCCTCTACAAACAAGATTCTTCTTGACTTGTGTTTTTTTGTCAACAGAATATATTGGAAGCCTAATATTTCAAATTGATTCCTTTAGATTTTTTTGGTTTTATTAATCCTTTACAGCGTTGTGTTACAGATGTGCAATAAATCTACAGGCATCCATAAGCGAGAAAACTTATATCCTGTACTTGATTTTTTTTTATGACATTTTATTAAACACAATTAACTGAAAGTGATTATGTTTTATTTTTATGTGTAATATTTTGGTGCAAAATTGACCATTATTTTCTTTTTCATATTTTTAAACATAATGTCGGCATAGGTGCACATCAGGGAATTTTCTGGGAATCGGAGAAATGTCACGGAACTTTGTTTCTCAATATTTTTAATGTGATTTCTTGGGTCATGGAAAATCCTATTCTTCAATCTTGAAAAGTCATGGATTAAGGACATTTTATTTTGGCAGAAACCTTGAACCTACTAAATTGAATTTCTATTTTTATATTGTTTTGTTAATTAAAATTTTTAACTGGTTTACTTTATTGTCAAATAAATATTTGGGTATTAAGTTAATTTGTTTATGTGTGGCTTGTAAATTTAGGTCATTTAATAAAATGACATTCTTTTAACTAATTTACATAGTTGGTACATTTTTAAAACACCTTGAAAAGTGCTTGAAAAAAAATCTTTCATTTTCAAGTGCTTGAATTCTGTAAAAATATGTTTAAAGTGCTTGAATTTCATTTTATTTTCTAAAAAATATAGCATCTTAAAAAAAAATTTACCCAGCAAAGTGTGCAATATCTTTCGGATTTAATTGAGCCAATCAGCAACTAGGAAAACAGCGCATTTGAACATATAAAGATTTCGTCATTCCCCCTTTGATGAGTACAGCACTGCGAATGCGCTATCTGGAACCGATCAAGTCAAGTCCAATCGATGGTCAAGTCACGTGATCTCTTGTTTGGTTTTTGTATCATATGTGCTAATTTTTTGCTCACCGTTTAAATATGACGGGAAATACATTTTCGATTCAAGCTGATTAGAAAAGTGAATATCATGAAGTGAAGCATATGTGATATTTTGGATTAGCACTTTGCACGATGTACTTTGTGTGTCAAAAATGTTATGATGAGAGAAAGTGCTTTAAAAGCCATGCGAAGAGCAAAAAGAATATGGACTTAGTTTCTATAAGAAGTTTGATGAGGGTTGTACGAACTATACCCCAAAATGCGCATGACGTTGATTTCGTAACAACCAACGTCGTCAGCGCTATAGAGCCGCTTGTAATTGAAAACAAAGTTTTAGGTACTGAAATATAATGGACATATTATGTAATTGCATGTTCACAGATAGCGTGATTGCATCTAAATTCTAAATTTTCATGTAGAGAAAAAAACCTGCATATTATGCAGTATTTGGAATCAAGCCTTCAGATTAAATTGGAAGACAGTTTAATCAATAAGACTTATGTATTATTATTTGTCAAAAGTCTCAATCTGATGAAACAAGAAAATCAAATGAATGTTCACACCCGATATTGACGTAGTTACCAAGTGAGTACTAGCTACTTGACCTCTGTTTTTATGAGACATAGTACTGCTTCTGATATATTGGAAGTTTTTTTTTCCTATTGTAACCTTAAAATTTTCCTTTATTTAAACCTAAAAAATGCTTCTTTGTATTTACTCGATTTTATCATGCACCGTTTGCCAATAAAAAAAATTGGGGAATTTTTTTTAAATGTATTTGTGTTGATAAACCATCCTTGAAAAGTCCTTGAATTTTTTTTCTTCTTCAAGTGTACGAACCATGATTTATTCAAGTATTAAATGTTCCATTCCTTACCATGCTGCTCTAATAATAACTACCCAAGGGTCCAGAAAAGTGTCTTCAAAATGTGTCTAGGGTTCAATTTCTTCTGAAATTTCCCCTAAATTTTGCATATTTCAGGGTGTCCACTGATCGTTAAAAGTCAGGGAATTGGGCATTTCGGGAATTATCAGAGATTTTGTCAAAAAGTTTCAAGAAATCGGGTAATTTTCCGAAATTAAACTGAAACTTTTAATTTAGACAATTAAAGATAGACTGCTAACAAATATACCAAAAACAATTTGCAAAAAAATAAGAAAAAGTTATAAAATAAATTTTAAAAAATAAATTTTGAACCGCAAGACCGACCACGTAACTTCTTGCATTAAAATTTCCTGATAAACACTGAACCTGCATACGGGTCAGACTTCCCCAAATCACGGATGGAATGACTAATTACTACCTTTCCTCCTCACCTTTCTCTAATGTTGTAGTCTCTATCAGCATTATTTACGTTGGTATGTGATGGCCATTTTGCTGAGCATTTCGCTATTGAAATGGTTGTTGATTTCGTACTTATGTTGGACGCTATGATCTAGAATTACGTTGTGTGATATTCATTTTTGTCTATTGTTACACCGATAGAACAGTCACTGACACTAATGCAGAGATTGCACCTTTCAGAATTGGTACCATTCAGCTGAAATGTGGATTTCAGTTCTTTTTTGATACATACAAATCTGCAATACAATGGAGCTGACAACCATGGAGCTTGTGTACATTCAGACTTTACCAACTCCGATGTAATGACCTCTTTTCTTACAGATTACTGCCAAAGGTGCTGGGTTCGAATCCCGGATCAGGCATGAACGTTAGTTGTGGTTCGGAATTCACGTTAAGTTGTAGGTCCCGGCCTAATTTGCCGTCGTTTATAAAAATGCTGCACGTTACACTGATGTATGGGCTGCTATTGGCGAGATTTACATTGCTTAGACGATAACTATCGTTGGGATTTACCTTGTTGTGATGTTCATTTTCAGCAAATGTTACATCGATTTAAGTAACCAATATTCCAAAGGTTTGCGCATCTATAGTTGTCGCTGCCGCTGAGATTTACGTGGTTGTGATAGTCAATTTCAGGACAACCAGGAATCATATTTAGTTTGTTTAAATTTGATTATTTTTTAATAAAATTATTGTTATTGTTTAACTAGATTTTATATGCAAAGGATGTTGATGAGAGAAGTCATACATATGAAAAAGCCATTAAAATGGGCAAAGAATACCAAAGGAGAACAATAGTAAGTGTTGAACTGTTAATCAATTAATAGGATTTAGATCACTCCTTTTTTTTTAAATTAAATTAATAAAGCTGTAAAAATTTTATGGTATTTTTTTTATTGAATTCTTTTTTACCTTTTGAATTGTTCTTAGTGTTGTAGTGAGCCTAGATAACCTATGTAAAATGATGTGCTGTTTATTAATCACCTAATAAACCTAGTGTTAACCTTAATTGTCAAATAGCTATCAGTGAACTTCAAATATTAAATTTGTACTTTGAAAGGAAATAAGAAAGTGACATTTTTACAAATTTGTAAAATTAGAAAATACTTCCCAGCTCTTTGTAAATATTTATAAATTTGCATTTTTTGTAGAAATTAATTGTTTAATCATTACTTTTAATCTAAATGTTCTTTTGTTTTTTAATAGTCAGTTTAAGGTTGATCTTATTTTATCTATTTTCAAGTACAATACTTAGTCTACATTTAATGATGATGGTTTTAAATTAAATAGTAATTAACTATAAGTGTGAAGAAATTTGAAATTTCTGTTTTAAAAACTACTTAAAGTATTGCACAGGGTGAAATAAATTAGTTTAACAATTGAATTCTTACAAATGATAATTTCAACATGGTAATTTTGCAAGAAATAGTCAAATATATTTATGCAAGACTTTCTACAGTATTTTATGAATTCTACATTTTGAATTGCTGATTAATCATTACAAATGAATATTCTGCATTTGTCACTATTCTAAATCTACCTTTTCTGCTGTAAATCTCCAATAGAAATTAAGTTAGTTTGCTTTTCTGATTTAATTACATGTATACATAAAAGCATTTAAACGCCATTTTTCTTATCCAGCAACTTATCCTCCGTTCTGCCATGCTCCGCAATCAAATTCAAGTCAAAGTGAGTGGAAATCTGGTACTTATTTGAAATATTTTAATGCTTTTCTTTAATTTTAATGTTTGATTTGTTTGTTGATCATTGCTTTTGTATTGAGGAAACTGCAAGATAACTGAAACTTTCTTGTCTCTAAAGAAAGGTAAAATAAACTTGATTTTGATGTAGCGTTTTAGCTGTAGCAAGTTTTCCTTGTTATGTGAAAACGTATACATTTCTAACAATTTGGTTTCCATCTTTCAAGTGAATAGATGGAAATCTGTTTCATGTCTTGTATAAGTGTACACAATAAATAAAAACTAAATTATGGATCAAATTCATGTCTCTTAGTATGGATTTAAAATTGTTGTATGGTATTTAAAAATTAGCAATTTTATGTAAATAGTATAACGTGTTTAGGTTTATCTTTAAATAGCGAGTTTGTTAATTGTTTTACAATCAGTAATATTTTGATTTAATTTTATTCAATTAAAAAAAGTTGAAAAGGATATACAGAAAGAAATCAATTCAGATTTATGCTGTTTGATTAATTTAACTTTAATAAAAAAAAAACTAATTTAGCATTCAGATCTTTTAAAAAAAAATATATTTTGACTAGCTATATTAATTCATCTGCAGCTTTGCATCTTTCAAAATCATCATTCAAATGGGAAATTTTAAAAACAGTTATGGATGGAATTGTCTTTAATGATATTTCACATCATTTAGGGGTACTTAACATTCATGCATGTATTTCTCAATATCTTTTATTTCATAATCATTTAAGGTATTTGGACTTAAAATTTTTACTTTAATATTTCTAGAGTCCTCCCCGTGAAGGTTCTCAAGGCCTGGATGTCTCGGTATCACCATTGCCATTGAATTGCACTCCCAGGAGTTAATTTGTGCATGTTTATTTCCAACACTGGTTTGAATATATGTCCTAAACGAATTCCAATGCAATTCGTTTGTAGATAGAACAATAAAGTTGAAAAAACAAACTTTATTTTATTATGAGCTGTCAATCGTGGTGATGAAATATTTCCTTTTGAATGTTTATTTTTGAGAAGATTCAAATAAATATTATTGTAAACTGCATATAATATGAAAACTGTCAAGGCTGTTTTTTTAATAATAGAGGAATTAACACTTATTTTTTAAATATCCAATGCATAAACCTTCACAATATTCAATCAGTCACAAATTTAATTCTATACCCATGAATTAAGTTACTACAAAATTGTTTGAATTGTTAAACTTCATTCTAGTATTTTAATGGTATGTGTACAATGAAATACTGTAGTTTAAAAATATATTCTACTGCTAGTTGAAAGTGTCCAACAGACAAACAACCTAAAACAATTGAAATACAAACCAACTGTTACCCACATTAAAATACAATCTGTTTTCTGGAGCTAATTTCTTTAATCATTAGTAACGTAATAATCCAAGATACCAAAATCATGAGCTATATAATTGGATACCAAAAAAATATTTTGGATTTCTTTAAAGAAATGTTTAGCGAGAGGGGAAAAATAAATAAAGGTAATAAATTGAAGTTGGTCAACAAATAATTATTTAGGAAGATGAACTATATGGGCTAGCTGTATCATATTTTAATTATTTCTTATTGGATTGTTGAACTCCAGCTATATTTAGACCAGCCGATCTAGATGTTCTTAAACAATTAGTATTAATCTACATTCTATAAAAATGTCAAATGATGCACCTAAACTTACAGCTTGACTTAATAGATTTATTTTGTTACTAACCTATTTAATTACAAGAAAAGTTATAGCTGGTATTGGAAGTGTAAGATGTGTGTGATGTGAGCATAACAAGTTGTGTGTCAAAATGTTTATTAAGCGTAATTGTCTTAAGTTTAAGTGTCATAAAAGTTTTTAAATTAGGTTGCAGTGAATGTCCTTAAGGGACTAAAAGTAAGTAAACATGTATGAACAATCTTATTTAAATGAATCAACTATCTCCAAATATTTTATTTCTAAATCTGTATCTTTTGTTAAAATCAATGTTTTCTGTTACTATGAAAAGAAACATTTGTCTTCTTGAGGAGGAACAATAGGCAGATTGTTTAGTTACAATTTGAAAGGTAGCCAATGGCAACATTGTGACGCCTACTTCTAATCGTGTGAGAGTATTATGATGCTTCACATATTTGTAAATTCAGTGTAATAAAAATATATGTATGTATGACATTGTGTTTTTAATATTATTGGAAGTAACTCATTAAAAACATGGGTTTAAGGCAATCTTATATTTTTCACATAATTTCAGAAAACAGGGAGCTGCATCTTTATTTAAAAATGCATTGTAATGTAAGTGCTTAAAATTTATATGCAAAATGTATAGAACACCTGGCTTTTAATGCAGTTTATAAAAACTATTTTTTCAGAATTTTTGTAACTGTTGTGTAATTTTTTATTAAATCGAATTTTATGACAATTCGAATTCAGCTAAGCATTGCCACGAAATATTTATAAATACTGCATAGTTACTAACCGCCAAAAGAATTATTGTCGTTGACAAATAATTGTATACCGGTTAAACACTCGGATTACCATGTGTTAAAAAAGTGTGACTAAGTTGTGTTTTTAGTTAGGTGTGACCTGCAAGGGGGTATAATTATATAAAACCTCCCAATTAAGCTGCATTAAACTGGGCTAAAGATATAAAAATTATTTATCATAATTCAAGTCAGAGTTTATCAATATATCGTTAAAGAAATAAGTCCACCTGATGACTAAGGTTAGCACTCGGAACTTGCATGCCAGAGGTGCCAGGTTTGAATCATGGGTTAGGTATGGATGTTCATTGTGGTTCGGAATCAACGTTAAACTGTACAGGGCTGCCACAGGCGACTAAAAAGGCTACTAAAGCGACTATTTTAGTGAAAAAATGGCCCAAAACGACTATTTTAAGCAAAACCTTTAACTATTTTTGAGCTAAGGCTACTATTTTTTTAAAAAAGTAGATACTGTCGTCTGATAGTAGGACGGAAAAAAAATCGGCTCTAAGGTACTAACGCAGTTTTGTAAAAATAGCGATATTTTTATGGGGGGGGAGGGAGTGAACTCTACCGTTAGTCCGACGATAGTATCTCCCTGGTAATCACACACGCTCCATTATTATTTTCGTCTAACTGTTAGGTTCCAATGTTTTATCTTTCGCAGTGCAGGGCGCAACAACATGCACTATTATATTATCAAATGTCAAATTATTTTGCCTTTATTTACTTTACTTGACAAGAACGAATTTGTGAAATTTGCCTTGAACACTGGAAGAAAATGCCATCAGTACGGGCAGCTTCCTTAACCTGTTTTTTTTTAATTGAAATCCTTTATCTGCTTAAAAATACCAATTGAGGGTAATTTTAGTAATTGAGGGTTGCCACGTAACCAATGGAGCATTACTTTGACGCAACTTAAATGGCTTGATAATGTCATCGTAAATCATCTTTCTTCTCTTGTTAAAAAAGTCGCCTAACTTTGTCAAGGTCATTGCATTAATATTCAATTACAAAAACCCTTGTTAAATATTTTCCTAAATTTCGATGCAGATTGATTAAAATTTCAATATTAGTTGATTTTTGCTCTCAACGACCTATTTTTATGCACAATGACGGCTAATCAGATCGGGACCTACAGCTTAACGTGGATTGTGAGCCACAACGAACATCCATGCCGAACCCGGCACCTTTGGCATGCGAGGCCAGAGCACTAACCCCACAGCCATCAGCCGGGCATTTCAATATTGTAGCTAAATTTATAACTACTAATAACTTAAATTTTGAAGCAATTTATTTAATTGCTTTGAATGTAGCTTAAAAAACTGGAAAACTGGGCTTAATTAAATTCGCCCGTCATTTTCGATATAGTATAATTGTTTAAACATTTTGAAAGAAGAAATCGTTATAAGTTATGAAGAGCGAGGCTACTATTTTCAACATCTAAGACTGCTATTTTGGCTACTATTTTTAACATCTGAGGCTACTAAAGCAACTATTTTCAAGGCTTATAGTCAGTGGCAGCCCTGACTGTAGGTCCCGGCATGATTAGCCGTCATTGTGCAAAAAAAAAAAAAAAAATAGGTTGTTGAGCGTACAAACCAACCAACTGTTAAAGAAATTAGATTAAAATAATTCTATTGCTAATATAGTATTAAAAAAAAAAAAAATTAAGTACTCTTTTCCCAATTGGCGTACCAATATTAAAATGTGTTTTTTTTCCCCCTCACTAGAATAATTTTGGATCCGCTACGTATAAGCCTACATTTTAAAAACATAGTGAGAAAGATCATAATTTAACCTGCACCATAATTGCCAATCTGAAAAATATTGCTGACATCAGATGGCATAATTTGGTAAGTACTTGGGAGTTCCCCTTTTTTCCACCTGTTAGCTTAAATTGAACAACTTGATTACAATTGAATTTCACTATAACAGATTCGATACTACAATGTAAAGTATTTTATTCATACTTGAAATAGGATATTGCTATGGTTTTTAAAACAAATATGTATATTGTTAAAAAGTCGCTCCAATGACTTCAAACCAATATTTAATTTTATCACATTTTTATAATCTGTTTTGTTTCCACATAATTATAAAATAATTCTTATCATATAGTATGCGCCAAAAATAAAATTTCTGACGTAACAAGCCAATTTATACTAGACGATTTTTTCTGTAACGTCCAAGATTTTCGTAACTTATTCAATTTTCACCATTATTTTAAATATTAAAGCTATTTTTACAAATTAGCTAAAATACTTTTGAAAATGATGTTAAAGAAAATAAAGGGGTTTCAGACCTGCGCCAAATACAAATATCTGCTCCAAATGCTTTATTTTAGTCATACTTGCGCCAAAACGCGATTTTTTTTTTTTTTTTTGCGGACCGAAATTTGATACTGTTCGCCGCTGTAATATCGCTATTGTTAAGAAATATTCCTGTATATTCGGCGCTAACGCTGATATTTACGATAGTGCGGTGTTCATTTTCTCCAAGTGCTATGATGATTTGCGACGCTAATGCTGACATTATTGTTAAGTTTTACGTTGTTATGACGGTTATTTTCGTCGATTCTTTCATCGATATAATAGCTCTGTAATATTGAGAATTGCTCCCATTAATTCGACGCTATTGCTGGTATTTTCGTTGGTATGATGGTAATTATTGCCAAGTGCTGGGATATTGCAATATCCGAAATTTTACCCCTATATTACTGAGAAAATGTCGATGTTACTGCGATGATTTGCGCCTCTAATGCAGATATTATTGCAAATTATTGTGATGGTCATTTTCGTTGACTCTTTCATCGATATAATAGTTCTGTAGTATTGAGAATTGCTCCAGTTAATTCGACGCTATTGCTGATATTTTCGTTGGTATGATGGTAATTATTGCCGAGTGCTGGGATATTGCAATATCCGAAGTTTGCCTCGATATTACTGAGAAAATGTCGATGTTACTACGATGATTTGCGACGCTAATGCAGATATTATTGTGATGATCATTTTCGTCGAGTCTTTTACCAATTTATTAGCGCTGTTGTTGAGAATTGCTCCGGTTTATTCGGCGCTACTGCTGATATATTCGTTGGTGTGACGGTCATTTGTGAAGAGTGCTGCGTTTTGTTAACATCCGCCATTCCCGAATCTTGCACAAACATTACCGAGAAAATGTCAATATTATCGACATTTGTGCCGATATGTACGTTTTAGCGATGGTCATTTCTGCTGAGTCTTCCACTTGCGTAATATCCTTTGTCCAGATTTTCGACGGTATTGTAAACGCTTTCGCTAATATTTACGCAAGCGTGGTAATCATTTTCGCTGAAGTTTACACTTTGTAATAGCAGCTGTTGCCGAGATTAGTGACGCTGTTTAATGACTTAAAAAAATACGATATTACTGGGATTTTGCGCCAATATTACCGAGATTGCAATGGTATGGTGGGTGCTATCCATAATATTTACGTTGGTGTTATATTCGTTTTCTCCAAGATCTATGGTAATGTAATAGCAGCTATTGCCGAGATTTGTAACGCTGTTTGGTGACATTCGTCTCAGGTAATTCTGCATCAAAATTTGTGTGTGTGTGTTTTATTTTTTTTTTCCTACTGCAAAATTTATTTTTCTGCTACAATTTTTTTTTCCCTAGTTTTTTTTTTTTTTTCTACAAGTTTTTTTTTTACATGCTTCAAAGGGCATTTTTCCTGCAACTAAACTTGCTTTTACCTGCTCCGAAAGTAATTTTTCCTGCTCCTAAACTTAACTTTACCTGCTTCGAAAGGCATTTTTCCTACTCCAAAAACTGCTCCAAATCTTTCTGAGTGAGTGCCCACATAGCCAAAACTCGTCCAATAGATATCTACTGGATATGCTTTTAAAAAAATGGGATATCTATTGGATCATACGTTTATATATAATAGACGGCAAATGGATGGTCAAATGTTCCGGAAAACGCTGTACTTTATCCATCCATTGTACTTCCACAATGTCTACCGATAAGATTTTCTCTGGACATTGCAGACGTCCAAAAGACATTCAGTTAGCATCTACAAAATCCAATGGACGACCAATAGATGTTTATTAGATATCCACAAAATCCTGGAAAAATTAAAAAAATAAATGAAAACTTTACACGGGTACCATATACATTGGTTATGTCAGGTCATCGCAGTCATCCATGGTCAACTGCAGGAGGTGGAGGATTTCGTATATCGGGATTCGAACCGCAGACCTTGGCGTTTGCAACAAAGCGTCCTACCACTAGACCATCAGGACTCGTTATGAGAAGTGGTTATATTAACTATATCATAAAGTACCTTTTAAAATGGTAAAAATTTATTTGATGAAAAAAGTATAATAAATTATTTATAAAATAAATGTAGAAAACTGTGCACTTTTTTTTTCTTTTTAATTCATTTCGTGAATTTGAAATAATTTACTGAATGATTTAATTTCAATATAGATTTTTTTATACTTTTAACGGGTATGCATATAATTTATTTAAAGTGCATTTTAACTTGGAGAATAGGAAACATGAATTTTACTAGGTGATTGATAAAAGTGGTACAATCTGTCTCCACAAATCGTAATTGTACTAGTGTAATTAATTTTAAATGCTGAACTTTTACCGGAGGATTGTTCAAAGTGGGATCCTTTCAGAAGCGTTAAAATAAACCAACCTTGATGGGCCTTGTGCCTGTAGTTTGTCGTTATTTTTCTATTTGCATTTTTTTTTTTTTTATATACATAAATGGACATAGTAAAAATATTATAAGGCTCGTTTTTCGAAAAAAATTTACGCATATTAGGTGGTTAATAGACTGAGCATATCCCGTAAATTTTCAAATCCGGAGAAATTAAAACTTTAGTAAATTGACAAAACAGGCTCTCTCAAAAATCTGTAATTTCAAGTATACATGAAAAGGAAACTTTTTTTATGAAACATATTTTTGGGGAGAGTGTTTGTTTTATTTGAATAGATTTTTGCGATAAATAAAAAGACAGATTTTGTTTAATGTATTTTCATTTCAATTAAAAAAAACACATATCTCTGTGTGTTATAATTCGCAAAACAATTTGTTTAGATTTTAGAAGAGTTATAATCTAGGCCAACAGATGGCCCTGCTGTAGTTTTGTGCTTGGCGCGAAATTGGCGATCTATAAAAATAGATAAATATTTTTTTTCTGGTAGTCAGCAAGAAATGTTATAGAAGAAAGAAGGGGGATCCCTTCTCATTTTCCCCATGCAATGCACTTGTTTTTCTCCGAATACCCACCCTGAGGCAAGGCTTAACTCGATTGAACTCGCTCTTCGTGCCTGAGGTTAGAGCAGCTTACAAATTGGCTCCAACCAGGTCGGCCTATCGGAATATCGGGACATATTCCGGTACGCCCACCGAGAACAGTGGAAAAAATTTCAAATAAATATAGATTTTAAATTTAAATAATTAAGTTTTTGATTTTAAAGTGAGTTTATCTGTATCTTTGAAGATAGAATAAAACTAAAATGTAAACTTAGAATTTTAGTCATATATCGATACGACGATATATATATATATATATATATATATATATATATATATATATATATATATATATATATTAAAAAAATTAATTAAAAAGGAACTAAATAAAATTTAAAATTCTGTTTTTCAAAAGCGGCTTCTGTTTTTAAAAGGCTAAAACTACTTTTGTTGAAATTTTCAGAGCTGTAGCCCAATTAGAAATCGTTTTGTAAAATATTTATTAATTAATTAAAAAAATTATTTTAAAAGAACTAAATAAAAATTTAAAATTCTGTTTTTCAAAAAACCAATTAGCAGACCAAAACTACTTATGTTGAAAATTTCAGAACTGTAACCCTTTTAGAAGTCGTTTTGTAAAAAAAATTGTTAGTTAATTAAGAAAATTAATTAAAAAATAACTAATTGAAATTTTAGCATTCTATTTATCAAAAGTTCAATTAGATGGGTATAACTACTTATGTTGAAAATTTCAGAGCTATATCTCCCTTTGAAGTCACTTTGAAAAAAAAAATTAATTAAAAGAATTACTTAAAAAAGAACTAATTAAAATTTTAACATTCTGTTTGACATACATAAAATTAGAAAGCCAAAACTTCTTATGTTGAAAATTTCAGAGCTCTACTCCAATTTTAAGTAGGTTTCTGTAGATCCACAGAGCGACAGGCAGACACACAGCTTGTTTTATTACTATAAATACATAAAATCTTAATTATAAAGTTAAAATGTGTTCTCTGTGCATAAAGCAATTTTTGCACTATTGTAAGTGGGACTTTCCGTTACAAGATCATACCCTTTATTGTAGATTTCAGAAAATTCTTCTTTGAAAATGATATTCACAGTGACTGATATGCCCTCCCTAGATCTCTTTTTACAGTTTTCTACTTTTCTTCTTACTTCTATTTCTGCTGCATTTGGAATACAGGAATGATCACTTTTCACACACCTCTGTAGTTGTACTTTTCTCTTTCACTTATAATAAACTAAGAACTTCTTAAGTTTTTTTATGTTGGCGATAGAGATAACCAAACAGAAGTTTCTTCTTTTGGTTTTAAAAATTTCACTTTCCTTAGCTAATGTTGATATAAAATATATGTTCTCACATCAAACGTAAAATACAAAATGTGAATAAACTAAATACCAACACATTCAAAAAGTGTCACATTACTGTCTTTAATCGTCCAATATAAAGTGGGAAACCTGTTCTTTCCCTAGATATTTTTCCAAATACAATTATTGAAAAAATTTCAAACACAAAGAATTAATCCCCCTTTTCCACCCCAAAAGAGATAAGCGTTTGTGAGGGGGGGAGGGGGAGTCAAACACAGGTGCATAAGGAATGTGTATCCTAAGACCACGGAGATCTTTTTAATATTACGCTAAAGCCACAGCCGGGCCAAAACCACGTAAGCCAGTGCCACGTAACCGTTATTGGTACTTCGGTCCTTTGAGTACTGAATCTGTGGGCTCAGTGATCTGGGTCAGAACTTCACCCTATTACGGTACAAAGAAAATTCTTTATGGGTGTGCTGAAAATGTGAAAATACCTGGGAGAAAAAGGGTTTTGTATTCCTTTTGAAACGCATTGCATGTGCTTTTAAGTTAACTGATCAACTAAATAAAGTTTGATTGAGGGTAACACAGGCCCAAGGGAGTAGCCATAATTTTTTTTCGGAAAGGGTTATGAAAATTAAATTAAAACAATACCCTTTAAAGTTACAATTTCAAACAAAACAAGTCCTTTAATTTTTGTGTTCTAGTAGCAAACGGGAAAATTTCGGGAGGGATATAACCCTTCCCCGGGCTAAGCGCCTGAACACAGGTGTTTTCGATGAACTGAATAACGTGTGAGTGAGGATAACACATGTGTTTTCGATGGACAGAATAAAGTCTTTTCTGCAAGCAATCTTTTTAGAAATTGCAGCCTTTACTATGTCTGGGAGGCTGGCTGTCTTCTATTGTAGATTCTTTTCATTTTTTATGAAATATTTGCGAAGAAATTTAGTTAAATATATAAAGACGTAAATTCTTTATATATATAAAATTCATTTAACCAACGAATTATAATATGGATAGAATATAAATCGAATAACATTCTCAAATTTTAAAATAATGTATAAAAAAGGACTTAGTAGTTGTCAAATATTTATGAATAAAAAATTTATTACAGCTGTAGACCTATCTACAGACTGAAATGTTTTTATAATACAAGAGAAAAGACTATTTTATATATAAAAACTGCATAGCCAATGCTCATAGAGATTTGACGCTGGGTAATCGATTTAATTTCAAATTAAGAACCCAAAAATATGAACTTAAAATTAATTATTTAATTATAATCTTAAGAAATAATTAAATATTTTATGCTTAAGAAACACTTAAATGATTAGTTCTTAAAAATTAATTTGATTGTGTTTTGCCGCTGAAAATTAGTTTTTAGATTTATTTAAAAAAAAAAAAAAAAAAAAAAAAAAAGCATAGTCTTTGAAACGGAATAATGTAAAGTTTATAAAATCTAAGGTATAAGTATGGTACCTTTGTTAAACAAAAAATATTTCAGGTATGTGCTTACTAAGTTATTAATAATTATTACAAGTGTCATAAGCTGTGTTATTTAGATTTTACCAATGAGATCGGAATCAATATATATCATTAATCTTTATTAATAGTGTTAAATATTAATCGATGAGAATTTAAAAAATAATTTCTTTTAAAACTCCAAAAGCTCTTTCAGTCGGGAACTAACAAATATCACAGTCAAACAACCTTATGTTGATGTATGAAATGCTTTATTTCAAAACATTTACTAGAACAATATATTTAAGCTTTGAAATAACTAATAATATTTACATCTTGATTTTAATTATAATGTATACTTTGAGAGGAAGGAATCAAATACAGATTTAGGCATAATTGTTTTTAAGCTCAATGGAAAAACAATTATTGCATGAAGAAAGTTTCCGTTAGGGCTCGCTATTCCCATTTAATTGGCTTTGTGGTAAACAAATTAACTCCATGTTTATTTTATTACAAAACAAAATATATAAATTAAATGGTTATTTTTGCACAGGATATGTAAAATATGTAATCCATGAATATTAATTAACTGAATTTCTTATAAAGAAAAGTTAATATTAAAAGCTATTACAGAACTTTTTTATAGTTAGAATAGATATTTGACTTGCAAGAAATTAAAAGGGGATTAAAAGCGCAAACAAGGCCACTTTTGTACTTATTTTGAATATAACCTTTGAGTAAAGCAGCGTTTCTCAACCTTTCAGTATTCGCGGCCCAGTTTTCAATCATAATTTTCATCGCGCCCCTGCTTACAATAAAATGTATGCAACAATAATGTATATTGAATATTTTGGATTCTGTTTGTAAATTATTTTTAACTAACTGCTAAAACAAGAGGAAGCGAGCCAACGTTGGCGAGAAACCACATCTGACATTTTGCCAAGTGGGCGGTGAACACGACCAATGCCATCTCGAGCATGCGAAGAGCAAATGCTTTCTCATAGGAAGAAGGAAAATGTTCTATAACACAAGTTTCAATTCCAGCCAGTCTCTTTCGGGTCGATCCTTCTATCGCTATCGAATCTATCGTGAATGTGTATGTTATATATGTTTTCGTGTTAATTGCAATTCACCATATTAAATTCACGGCAGCAGATTTATGCAGACTCATGGATAAATTTTTAAGCGGAAGTAAACGGGCATGAGACGATAGTCAAGTATCAACAAGCACACAGACATGCGTGGTTCCGAAAATAAAATCAAGAAAATATTCTCAAGAATACTTACATTTTGGATTTACCAGTACTGAAGTAAGTGAAGAAGAAAGGCCCCTATGTATCATTTGCTCAGAAATATTGGCCGCAGACAGCAGGAAATCTAATAAACTAAAACGGCATTTGGAAATGCTTCATAGTGGATACCTCAACAAACCCAGAGAATTCTTCGAATTAAAATTAAAGTCGTATAAAAAGCAAAAATCATTTTTTGAAGAGACTTTGTCAGTAAATAAAAAAGCTTTATTTGCATCTTACAAAGTTTCATATAAAATAACCAGATGTAAAAAACCTTACACCATTGGTGAAGAGCTTATTTGGCCAGCAGCAATTGAGATTGTAGAAACTATGTTTGGAAATAATTTTTCAAAACAACTGCAGTCCATACCTCTTTCAAATGATACTGTTGCTCGTCGAATTGGTGATATAGCTGAAGATGTACAGTGTCAGCTTTTCTCGAAGTTGCGTGACGAATTGTTTTCAATACAGCTTGATGAAGCAACAGATAGTAATAAAGATGCTCATTTAATTGCCTAAGTTCGATTTTGTGATAATATGTCAATAATAGCAGAACTACTTTTCTGAAAACCAATCGAACTCCAAACAACAGCGCTCGCATTATTTGCTATTTTAAAAGATTTTATGAACGAGGCAAACATAGAATGGAAAAATTGCGTCGGAATATGCAGCGATAGTGCTCGTTCAATGACCAGAAGATTCCAAGGTATACAAGCACTTGTAAAACAAAAATCGCCTCAGTGCGTCTGGACACATTGCCTAATCCACAGAGAAGCTTTGGCTTCGAAAGAATAAATGAGTCGTGGTCTGAATATTGTGTTAACTACGGTATATAAAAATAAGACACCTGAAATCGAGAATCTTTTCCGCACTTTTTAAAGATATGGGTTCGGTACATTCAGCGTTACTATTTTATTGCGGGGCAAGATGGTTATCACGTGGGAAATTTTTACAACTTGTTTATGAATTCAGAGAAGAAATCGCAATTTTCCTAGAAGAAAACACAACGGAAGCCGAGAGTTTTCTCGATGGTTTATTTGTGATGAAATTGAGCTACTTGGTCGACATATTTTAGGAATTAAATAACTTGAATCTTCAACTCCAAGGAGCAAATACACATATGTTGGATACGAGTGATAAAGAATTGGAATTGTGGAGCAGAAATGTAAAGCAAAAAAACCTAACAATGTTTGCAAATGTGGATGATTGTACTAAAACTTACAAGGCTGAAGAAGAACATGTAAAAGTTATTTTTGTAACCATTGAAAATCATTTAGCCATGCTGGCAAAGAATTTTAAAAAGTATTTTCATAGTGACGACAAACTGATAGCAAGTTACGAGTGGGTTAGGGATCCATTCATAAGACTCCCGAAGGACTCTCAATTGATGAGGAAGAAAAATTCATAGACTTCACGACAAATGGCGAAACCAAAAGACAATTTAGTAATAAATCACTATTTGAATTGTGGCAGGAGTAGAGGATGATTTTTCTGTACTAAAAACAAGGGCATTTCGGATTCTATTACTGTTTTCAACATCCTACCTTCGTGAAACTTGATTTTCTGCTGTGGCTTCTTTGAAGACAAAATATAGATCGACTAAATATAGAAAAAGAACTGAGAGTGGCTATTTCTAATACTAAGCCTTCCTCGAAAAACTATGCTCTGCAAAACAGGCCCAAGGAAGTCACTAATAATTATTAAATTTGTTTTTAATTTTGTATGTTTTGATTAAGTTTTGATTTAATAAGTTGTTTTACTTTATTTGTTAAATATGTCGAAATGAATTTTGTTTTCTATGTGTATGTATGCTTTCCTTTCAGTCAGTTAACCAATTTTTTAAAATAATATTTTCTCTTGGATATTCTCGCGCCTCCCCTTTAGTGTGCTCGCGCCCCACAGGTTGAGAATTGCTGGAGTAAAGCCTTAAACAGTATTTTAGCAAAAAATTAATTAGCCTCATTAACTTCATTTGGGTGTTTGACCCGTGCTCGCTGACGTTCGACAACTCCTGAACAATATAGTACTTTTATTCCAGTCAACTTTTGAAATCGCGACACAATTTATCCGAACACCTTAGTACCACTTGGTGGCATTTTTTGTATAGCGAAAAGGGTCGATGGGAAAATACCATAGTATCATTTCTTTCAAACTTTTCAATTTTCACCGAAATCCATGTGAAAAAAGCAGAAAACAGTTTTCTGCGAAATTATAGCATGTCTGTTAAAGTTTAATTGTTTTAAATTTTAATGATTGTCTCTCAAGCTGTCAAACTAGAACGAAATCCCTATTAGGGTTCGATCCATTGTAGAACTGCTAAATTGCATAGTTCTTTAAGGAATCAAGCTATTTTTTAATACATCTTTTCAAAATATTAAAATAATTTTTTCATTTAGTTTTATATGTCAATTGTTAAAAACAGATTCGAACATCAATATAAAAGAAAACCTATATTTTTTAACATGAAAACTCTCTTAGGTTACGGATATGTAGTAAAAAAAAAATATTCTTAGTTTCTAACATTATATTGTAAATATTTGTTAGCAGGACCGTCCTTAGCATCTGCGACGCCCTTTGCGAACAAAACGAGGCTTTACATTTCCCCATCTTTCCAAAAACATTTTCTTACATCCTCAACTATTCTAGAAGGAAACGTTATAAATTATAGTTGAAAAAAATATCTTTGTCTTTTTAACACAATTTTTCAACATTTGTTTTCTTTAAAATGCGTAAATTTCATAAAAAGTCTTACTCTGATGATTCCCTTTGAAGAATGATGTAAAATTCCAGTTTCAAATATTCTACCTAAGCTCAAGGAGGTTAGAAGAGAGAGGAGGTCCGAGCAAGCTTGGCGCAAAGAAGCAGACTTTGGCAACCCTACTCTCACTTGAACTAAGCCTATACAAACCGACTTTTTAGTACGCTCTTCTACGGGAAAAAACGTGGGTAGGTTTGGAAATTCTGCCAAATTTTTAATATAATTAAAAAAGAAACACAATTTCTGTGGTTGTAGGCTATAGTCCAAGACCTGGACTATCAAACAGTATGCTTATTATTCTTCACAGCTAATAATTAAGCAATATTTAACAGTTTTTAAATCCCTCACACTAACTTTGATTTTGTATGAGGCGTGCAAATCGGGGGAGGGCTAATTAACCCATTTGCCGTCATCCAATCGAACAAAAACTTGCCAGATTGATTCGATGTTGACGGAAATGCATTCAATTAAGTTTTAGGGGCTATCACTATCACTAAAAGACTGCTTTTACACACGCTACTATTGTTTTTAGTAGAACTATTTAGCACACTTGCCGTCTTTTGAAGCAAGTCGTCAAGCTGAAACTTGGCAGATAGATTCAATGTGGAGGACAATGCATTCTATCAAATTTTTAGGCGAGTCACTGTCACTAAAAGGCCACTTTTACACATGCTTTTTACTGACGCTTTGGTTTACTTATATACCCATTTTCTATAATGAGATTAAACATTTAAACTTGGCAGACGCACTCGATGTCTATGACAATGCTTTGTATTAAGTTTTGGGACTGTCACACAAAGGCCGTTTTTACAAGCGTTTCTATTGCCTTATTTCAGATTTACCAACCTTTACTCACGTTCTTTTATTCAAACACCAAACTTAATTAAAACATGTAAAGTTTGACGATATTTAATGACTGAAATCTTCCACTATTAAAGTTGCCGAGGCAAAATATTCGAAGGGCTAATTAACCCACTTGCCGTCATCTAATTGATCTGAAACTTGGCAGATGGACTCGTTGTGGATGAACATTTTAAAAATAGATTCAATATTTAAAAAATGGTTACAATATGTGCGTTACCTTTGCGCACTATATAATGTAATCGTTTCGTAATCTATTGGAAATATTTTACAGCTGCGTGGTTCCTCGTTGAGGATACCCGTCATTGTCCTCAGTCCCGAAAAGAAAACAAATCATTGGCATCGTCGCTTCGTCTGCTAAAACATCATTGTAACATAAAAACAGCTCGCTTCACTTGCTGAAAAGTTCATTAACACATAAGTACTGGCTCGCTTTGTTCGTTGAAAGGTTAATTGCTACGCAAGCATATGCTCCAAGGGCGTACTGGGACGCAATATCGGCCCGGTGATTTTAGATTTAAGCCAGCCCAAATTTTCAATATAATCAGTAATCAAATATTTGTAATTATAGTTAATAATATTGTTGCGTTGTACGGGTTCGAAAGATTTGACGCCAAAGCAGATCAAAACTTGCAGAAATTTATTCCAAAATAAATCTTCACAGTTCTCTTACAGCTCCAGAACTTCTCGTTCTAGTAGACACAATACAGCTCTTTTTCACCTCAATAGAGCACAAAACAGCAGTTAAAAACTTGACTAACAACTGCTAAATCGCCGCAAAAGACAATGCAATACAGTTCGCTCAGTATATCCAGTCAACTAATTCAGTGACTCAAAATCCAAGAACTAACTGAAGTCAGGAATACAGCTCTCACAATGAACGTTGAGAGACAACTCACTCAGTGATTCAAAATCAACTAACTCCAGTCAACTAACGGACTCAGCTAACAACTAGCTCCGTGACTCAAAAACAGTCAACAACTAACTAACTAACTGCATCACCCGCTCTCCCTGAGCTTTTATAGGGTCACCTGAGAACATACGTGAACCTTCTTGAAACTCCCAGAGGTAGATGTCTGGAGAACTTTCCAGAGAGTAGTCGAAAAGACCTATATAGGTTATGGGATACATGTACCTATACATGTACCGAAAATGTCGCCAAATGGTCGCCAAGTTTGGCGACATTTGGCGATTTCTCGCCAAATTTGGCGACAAAAATTAGTCGCCAAAACCGTCGCCAACTTGGCTCTATCTCGCCAATTTGGCGAGATTCCCATTAACATAATGTTAAATGCCCTGCCCCTTGAAACTCGCTTCCCAGAGTTACCTCTGTAAAACCCGTTATCAAGCATCAAAGGAATCATTGCAGGGAAACAAATTAACGACGAACTATTGCACTGCCTTATGCGAAATGTACATAAATTTTACTATATACAAAATTAACACTACGAAATATTTACAAATATACAAAATTCGTAACATTATGACTTACTAAATCACTCTTTTCGCCTCCCCGCTCCCTTTTGATGTAGTTCTGGAAATTTAAATGTATAATTTTCAATTTGAAGCTTGCGCGATTGATTTTTTTTTTATATAGAGGCAGCGATATGGCAGTTTTTAGTGTGTAATCAGATAATCGTGACAAAAATGCAGTACGAGATATCGATGAAATTGCTCAATACCAGGCTGGAAGATACATAAGCAGCAATGAGGCTGCATGGCGAATTTTTTCATTTCCCATGCATGAACTCAATCCAGCTGTGGTTCACTTGGCAGTACATTTAGAAAATGGACAGCGTGTTTATTTCACAGATGCAAATGTGCAAGAAAGAGCCCTTAATCCACCTGGTACAACTCTGACTGCTTTTTTCACCTTATGCCAGGACGACGCTTTCGCCAGAACACTGATATAATCAGAAGTTCCCTCTTATTACACGTGGAATGTAACTAAAAAATTATTCGTACGACGCAGACGAGGGGAGCCAGTCGACGGTCAACCTGGCATTTTCAAAGAAAATACAATTGGTAGACTTTATACAGTGCATCCCAATCAAGATGAATGTTTTTTCCTTCGCATGCTATTGGTAAATGTGCCTGGTCCTAGATCTTTTCAGCAATTAAAAATAGTTGACGGCGTCACACATGCCACTTTCCGCGCTGCGTGTCAAGCTCTGAATTTATTAGAAAATGACCAACAGTGGAATACATGCAATAATGAGGCGTGCAACACTGCACATCCAAACCAAATTCGCGCATTATTCGCAATTATATTGACCACTTGCTTTCCTTCATCTCCCACAGAGTTGTGGGAAAGATATCGATCGCATATGGCTGAGGATATTTTGCATAGAGTACGCCTTGAAAATGTCAATATGACCTTAGAATTTACAGAAGGCATTTACAACGAAGCATTGATAAATATTGAAGACAAGTGCTTAGCTATTGCAAATAAAGTTCTTAGTCAATTAGGAATGCCAGCACCAACCCGAACTGCGACTGCTGCATTTGATGTAGATTTACGCCGTGAACAGAGTTACAACATTGATGATCTTCAGGCATATGTCCAATCGAACATTCCCAAATTAACGCGTGAACAGAAAGGCATTTATGATCGCATAATGCAAATGGTAAATGACGGAGTTGGGGGATCTTCTTCTTGGATGCGCCAGGAGGAACTAGGAAAACGTTCCTCATTAGATTGATTCTAGCAAAGGTTCGATCAAAAAATGACATAGCCTTAGCTCTTGCTTCGTCTGGAATAGCTGCGACATTGTTACCAGGTGGAAGAACTGCGCATTCAGCTCTAAAGTTACCATTAAACATGCAAATCATCGAGACTCCTACGTGCAATATTTCCAAAGCATCCGGTATGGGAAAAGTATTACAAAAGTGTAAACTAATTGTTTGGGATGAATGCACGATGGCACATAAAAAATCGCTTGAAGCTCTTGATCGATCGTTACGAGATTTGCGTGGAAACGTTCAACCATTCGGGAATGCATTGATATTGCTCGCAGGAGATTTTAGGCAAACATTGCCTGTAATTTCTCGATCGACACCAGCAGACGAAATAATTGCTTGCCTGAAATATTCAACACTGTGGCGGCACGTACGTACATTGCAGTTGACTACGAATATGCGTGTCCAGTTGCAGAATGATCCATCAGCTGAGGTATTCTCACGACAGTTACTGGAAATTGGAAACGGACAGCTGCCAGTCGATGAGACGTCTAGACGAATATCGATCATTTTTGTAATTTAGTAACTTCGAAAGAAGAACTGATCGAAAAAGTATTTCCTGACATTCAAATAAATCATAGAAATCACGATTGGCTCAGTGAAAGAGCTATCCTTGCCGCAAAGAATAAAGATGTCTATCAACTTAATAATGTTATTCAATCCAGTATTCAAAGTGACGAAATTACTTATAAGTCGATAGACACCGTTGTGGAAGCAGATGAAGTAGTTAATTATCCAACGGAATTTTTAAACTAATTTGATCTGCCAGGGATACCACCACACATACTTAAATTGAAAATAGGTGTGCCAATTATCCTCTTGCGGAATATTAATCAGCCAAAACTCTGCAACGGCACGCGACTTGCAGTTAAGAAATTGATGAATAACGTAGTGGAAGCAACGATTTTAACAGGGCCTTTCAAAGGTGAAGATGTCCTCATTCCTCGAATACCCATGATCCCGACCGATACACCATTTCAATTTAAAAGATTGCAATTCCCAATTCGATTGGCATTTGCAATCACAATCAATAAAGCTCAAGGCCAATCTTTAGAATTGTGTGGTTTAGATTTAGATGCGGATTGCTTTTCACGTGGACAACTGTATGTTGCGTGTTCCCGAGTCGGCAAACCAGATAGTCTTTATATCTACGCAGACAGTGGAAAAACAAAAAATATTGTATATCCACAAGTATTGCAAAATTAAACTTATATGAAATGTATTCTTTGTTTTGTTCCTCATTTCTCAACCATTCAATCACAATGTGCCACAGCGAAGCGTGGCAGGGTACAGCTAGTTATTTATAACTTGTTTGAGTGAACTTGGTTTTTATAAACCATTTATTGTTTGTTGCAAAAACTAAATAAAAGAAAACTATATTACAAAATAAAGAATGTCCAGGTTATTAGAAAATTATATCCGAAATGATAATATACATTTTATCTTAAATGTTATGAAATAATTAAAAACTCATAATACTATAATATATAAATCTCAGTGCATTATATTCTAAGTATAAAATTTAACGCATTGGGCTTTTTAAATAAAAGTTAAGGAAAGCAAGTACTTACTAAACCGGCCCATTTTTTACACACACTGACCGGCCCGGTGATTGCACCGGACAACCCTATGGCCAGTACGCCCCTGATAAACTCCTTTCGCTCGCTGAAAAATTCTTTGCTACGCCGGCACAGGCTCGCTTTGTGCGATGAAAGGTTAATTATTGCGCAAGCATAGGCTCACTTCGCTCACCAAAACTCGTACTCTACTCTTATTTGAAATCACTTTAGAAAAACCAACTTTAAAAAATTAAAAATTAATTTTAAACAAACTAATCAAAATGTTCACATTTTGTCTAAGAAAATCAAAATTAGAAGGTAAAATCTACTTATGTCGAAAATTTTAGAGTTCTACGCTTATTTAAAATAACTTTATTAAAAAAAAAAGTTAAAAAAAAAATAATTAAAGTATTCGTTTGTTAATATTTGCAAACTTAATTTTTGAGTTCATATTTAGATACTTAAGTTGATGATATTTTTCTAGAAAACGTCATATTTTGAATACATCTAAATACATCTTTAAATATATCTAAAATTTCTTTGTCTCTACTGATTATTTTAAATTATAAAAACAAAAAATAATTTATATAAGGAAATAATGAATCTCTAAACGGTATTTTTTTCCCCATGTAATCTTATATTATATTCTAATTTTTTTTTTTTTTTTTTTTTTTTTTTTTTTTGGTATTTGTGGTATCAAAATGCTTGGAAGTAAAATAAGCTGTCTCACTTTTTGTAGAATGTCTAATGTTTAAAATCTGAAATAGATTAATTTCCTTAGTGCGACACCTCATATTTTTTGCGACATTATCGCGATGTTGTTGCTGGGTTGCTGCTTTAGGGTATTCTATAACTTTGTCAAGTTCCTTTCACAAATCTGTATCATTGAATCAATTTTCGTACCTTAGAATTTAATTTTTTTTTTTTCAACGTTCATTTTTTGTATTATAAATTCTATTCATAAATTAATCTTAGTTCAGCAATGAGCAACTTTCCATCCCTCCCTCAGAAGATAATATGCACTATTTATACATTTTGCAAACTTCATTTTTGAGTTCCTATTTAAATAATTAAACTGTTGCTATTTTCTCTAGAAAATGAAGGTTTTGGAATACATTACTTCATTTGAAATTTTATTCTTTAATCTCTATGGATTATTTTAAATTATAAAAACAAAAAATAATTAATAAAACAAGAAATAGTGAAAGTGTAAATAGAAATAATTTGGTTTAGTCTTGTTATCTTGTATATAATATTTTTGGTAGGTACATTGTTATTTGTTGTAATAAAATGTTAATATGTAAAATGAGTTATCTAACTTGTTGACAAATGCCTTTTGTATAAAATCTGAAAAAAGTTTTTATATTACTGTATATTAATTTATGTTAAAGTATCAAATAAAACTCAAAACATTGAAATTGATTGTGTTACTAAAAGTTCACTCTTTTAAAACTATTTGACTATTTGTCAAATGTAAATTAGTTTAATGAAAATAAACACTGGTTTTTGTAGAAATTGCTAAGTTTCAATAAATTTAATTTTTTTAAAGAACTATTTAAAGGGAATTCAGAAAAGATCGAGTCTTTTTCAAGAGAACGAGGAACATCATATTTATTCCAATCTTATAACGCAATTACGAACGGCGAACAAAACCATGTAAAAATTATTTTACAATAGGAGCTCATGAAAAGAATGCTATCTCAAATTTCATTTCAGATTATCTACAAAAACTATCTAAAATGAAAACATTAAATATATATATATATATATATATATATATATATATATATATATTAATTATTAAATTCACTGAAAGCTAAAGCGCAGCTTTTACAATCTGTCCAGGAAAGCAGGTTTTTTTTCTTGGAGGTGGGTGACAACCGCGTCGCCCACCCCCCTCTGTGTTAATTTGTAACGGACAGTATCTTCAGGGCACAGGATACTACTGTCCTGTTCTTTCTCGAAAGCAAGTCCATTATCACTCTGCGTGAGAATAGGGACAGGGAAAGCCCCCTGCTATGGTGATTTGTGTACGCAGAAGTTTTACGACTTGTCGATGAACTAGGCGGCTCCTTTTGCTTAGATCTTAAAGTATTTGGATTTCGAACTAATGTTTAAAAAGAAAAGGAATAAAGGAAACAAATTTGGCATTCAATTGAAAACTTTGAATGATCTTTTTCCGTTGGAATTACACTTTTCCTACTAAAATAGCTTTACAAAACATTATTATTGTAATATCATGGGTAATCAGGTAATCTCTACGTTGCTTTGGTTTATTTTATATTATTATTTATGAAGCTCTAATGTATTTTTGGAATATTTTGTGTACTATATTTTCAATACTGTAATTCGCCAAAAATCGATTTTGAACTCATACATTATAAGAAGAAATCTATAAAAGAACCACAATAAAAAAAACTCGAAAAAAAAAAAAAAAAAAACTGTAAATTTCTTTACTGCAAGACCTGTCACATTTGTTGTGACATTGTCGGCTTGCCGCTTTAAACTTTTTCCAAGGTTCATATATCTTTTGTTATAAATTTTCTTCTATTCATAAATTAGACTCGTAATAAAACTCCCATTTCAGTAATTAATATCTTTTTTCATGCATAAAACTGCCCTTTAAAAGATAATTCATAGTACTAAATAATATTTAAAAATTGCTTTCAAAAAGCACTGAAATGGTAAACACAATAATTATCATCAATCGAGGATTTATATTTTATATATATATATATATATATTTGTGTATTAGAAACTCAGAAGTAAAAAATAAACAGATTTATCTAAACTTTTACAAACTACACAGATATTACGGCTCCAGATTAGTGGAATCTCCCTGAGTTATTTAATGATGCAAACTTCTCAAAGAGTAAAAATCTGAAGTAAAGAAGAAAAAAAAACAACTGTATGGCGATTTAATTATTTATATAATTAACATCTTAAATTCAAGAAGTCTTTTTATTAATATAATCCATAAAAACAAAGTTTTTAATATAAATCCTTTATAAGTATCCTTTATATATTTTATGTGTAATTGTAAGTCGTTGAACTGAGATCGAGTTTTGATAGTGCTTGACCACTAAGGGGAAGGGAAAAAAATATCCATTCCGAAACATTTACAAACTTCAAAACTTGTTTCAATACATTGCAAGTTAATAGGGCAAGTTTCAGCACGATTGGTTGAAACCAAATGTCTTGTCATCCGAAGTGACGATAGTAGCGTGTAATAATTTTTACATAAAAATCATTTCGTATTGATCTTGAACCGTCTTTAGTATCCCAGAGTGTATTTATTCAAATAAACCGTTTAAAAGCATGAAACAAGCTTTTTTGAAAGATAGAGGGGAAAAAAAATGAAAGGAAGTCTTGACGAATTTATAGTGAGATTAGCAAATGTCGACTCTGAAGTGCCAACCAAACGGTATAGTGGTTAGCGTGCTAGCTTCTAGACCGCGGGGTTGCGGGTTCGAGTCCGGTGTAAGGCATGGGTGTTTGTAAACAGTGGCGTAGCCAGAATTTTTTTTCGGGGGGGGAGGGCCGAAACAAAAATTGTAAATCATGATAAATGAATAATTTGGGTTTGTATACTTACAAGGAGACCTTACGGTCTCGGAAATTCAGATCGGGATGAAATTTGGCAGATTGGTAGTATACCTTAAGGGTATCCACACTGTAAAGTAATAAAGCGCACTAGCCAGAAGATTCCGAGAAAATAGGCTTTAAAGTGTTATGCGTAGCTTACATACTAGTAGAGATTTTTGATCCGCATCTCCCCGGTGGCTAAGTGGTCATCGTGATGGGTTCCCGTAAGGGCGATCCGGGTTCGATACCTCGTGAGGTAGGTTTTTTTTCTTTTTTTTTTTTCTTCCCAATTTATAAAGTGACTGTTACAGCTAATTGAAATTTGAATTAAAGATAATACTTTATTTTTAAATACGTAATGTATTTTTAATGAAGGTTCATTAAAACTCTATTTACTATTTTCTCAAACAAGTGATTATAAATTTTGAGATATTATAAGATGTAGAGAAGTAAATGATTTTCCCAAAAAACATGAAGAACCAGTTTCAATATGGAAGAGTAAGAATGTTGTCCTATTGTACTCAAGCAGGTAGTCAGAAATTTTCAAAACCCTAACGGCATTTTGCGACGTCTATTTTTATAGACAGGTAAAGAATCTACTAAAGCGTATGCAAAATTGCTCGTATCTAGTTGAAAATAATAGAGAAATAAATACCCGTGAAGACTGCATAAAAATACAATCAATAGTCCATCATCAATTTTTAATAAAATGATCCGGTATGCCTGGTATGTTTCCAAGTTTTCTGACGAAAGATATATTTTCATGAATGTTATGAAGTATGTTTTCCAACGAATCTTTTACAAAAAGGTTGTTCCTGTAAACAATCTTCCTTTATAAATTGTGCAAGATGTTAAAACAGTTTTTGTTTTCCATGTTTTTATGATAAGTGTCATTCTGGTGCAAGTATATAAATAAATAATTGACAAATAAAAACTATATACCAAAACCCATAGATAAATTAAGTTCTACCCTAATTTTGTTGCCGTGGTAATTAGAATTTTAATTTATATCTATTTAATTTATCTCTATTTTCTCTATTAAAAATACATTACATATTTAAAAATAAAGTATTATCTTTAATTCAATTTTCAATTAGCTGTAACAGTCACTTTATAAATTGAAGAAAAAAAAAAGAAGGAAAAAAAAAATTGCTTCACGAGGTATCGAACCCGGATCGCCCGTACGGGAACCCATCACGCTGACCACTTAGCCACCGGGTAGTTACGCATCAAAAATCTCTACTAGTATGTTAGCTACACATAACACTTTAAAGCCTATTTTCTCGGAATCTTCTGGCTAGTGCGCTTTATTACTTTACAGTGTGAATACCCTTAAAGTATACTATCAATCTGCCAAATTTCATTCCGATCTGAATTTCCGAGACCGTAAGGTCTCCTTGTTAGTAATTTCTGAGGTGCCAACTTCAGTTTGTAGACATGTGATCTCCTTAATAATCACAAGTATCCCTCTTCAACTTTTAGTAATATTCAGAAATGGTTATTTTTCTTTACACATTAAATTAAAATGTTAATAAATAGAATACCAAATGACACTATAACGATTCAACCTGCTAATAACACAAAATATTTCTAAAATTCAGAAACAAATCCCTAAAAATTCAAGACAGTCCATAAGAATTTGCATATCTCTATTTTCTCACTAGCCAATTTAACAACATGGCTTTTTTAACCTAAAAAAATTTTTTTTTTAAAGAATTCTTGTATAAGTCCACTTTAGCTTAGAGAAGGGCAAAAAAAAAGAAGGGGGGGGGGGAAACAGAAAAAAAGAGGGGAAAAAAACAGTTAGTGTCCAATTAAAAATAAAAATCGGGGCTTCAAATCAGACACTATAATTAACACACATGTAAGCAATTTGGTTTGTACTCTTAGTGTTAATAAAATTCAGTTGTTTCGTGGGTTAGACACAGCTGAATTACACCAAATAATATTTTATTTTAATCCTTTCTTTAAAAGTTATAGGACACAATAGTTTCATTTATAAAAATCTTGTTTTATTCATAAAGTTCTTGCTTTATGGAATTAATGATGATAAAGAGTTGAAATCAACAGGATAATGACTGATTTTTTTAAAAACTTATTCTGTAATTACTATATGTAAAACTATAATTTAAAAATTTCCATTTCAAAATATCAATTCGTCATACAAACTCATTTTACACATTGGTTTGTTGGCAATAAGTTAACTCGTGCAAATGCTTGTCTAAACGGTATTTCTTTGTGCACTTTTCTATCAGGTAGATTATCAAAGTATTAAAATATTATTGCAATAAAAATTTCGAATATATTTTTTCAATATTTTAAAAATACTTATTAATTACTTACCGTGTTCTTATACAAGTGTAGCAACGATTACGAATTGTAAAGCGAGAGTTGCCATGGAGACTCTGGTGTAGTTTTAAAAAGAATATCTGTAATTCTAAAAATAATAATATCTGTTCGTATTCGAAAGATTGGTTGATGTTTGTCAAAATTAATGTGTTCGTCGTAATACTGTGGAATTCTTTATTAATAGTTATCCATAACTATTAATAAAAAATATCCATATCGAACCTGATCTGCTTGATGGTTTTAATTCAACAAGGTCAAGGAGGGAGAGGGTTAGGCTTCTTTCACATTATCCGACTTTTGTCGATCCGCAAAAGTAGGAAGACAATTTCGGTAGCACCTGCTTTCACACTAGACTCCTTTCACACTATCCGATTTCCGTCGGACGAAAAAAGTTGAGTGAAGCAAAGCATTCCCACTATATACACGTTTTTTCCATTACAAGTTCAGTTTGTGTTTGAGTGGTTATTATAGAGCTTACGAAATTTAATTTACAATGAATCACAAAATAAATAAATTATTGCATTATGGTTTTATAATTGCCGCTGAAAGAGGCAATAAGGTAAACAACGTGTTTGGGTGCATCCTATCAATGAAAGAAGAGAGGAAGTGGGTTTATTTTATACTTTGTTTGAGGATTTACGAGAAGAGGAAAATAAGTCATTTTCACGTAAATGATAAAAGTTTTTCAATTATTTTCGAATGTCCATTGCCTCCTTTGATGAGCTACATCAGCGTTTGCCACTAACTTTTAGAGGCGGGCCGTATAGATTTAGGTTGAAGCTTTTCGCGGTCCCCATACACCAATATATATGTATTTTTAATTATTATCGATTTAACATTATATAGCATTTCTGACAACTGAAAAAAAAATATTTTTTTTATCTTAATAAAATAGCAATCAGTAATTAATTATTTTTTTCAAATAATTATTATCGTTATTAGTAATTTAAAGTCTAAAAAAGAAGTGAATCTTTTGTTCCAACGTAACAATGGGATTGGTCTAACTTTTAAACTAAAAGTATTTAAACTGTGCTTCCAGTTTACTCACTCTGTTTTAACCAATATCAATTGTGAGACGATGGTGATCGAAATCGTTCAGTTTATTTTATAATAGAGAAGATGGGGGGGGGGGGGTCTGTTGCAGTATTTGTAGCAGTCAGTCTTAATAAATTGGCCAAATGAGATTTAGTTAAGTTATTCCTGTAATTTATTCTTGATGAAAACCATCTTGCTGAAAGCTTCTTTATGTAGATTCTTCGGAAACAGTGGAAAACTCTGTTTTACATAATTAACACATGCTATTTCGGGAAATTTACAGTTATGTAAAAAGAAGTCTACAACGTGAAATTTTATTTTTTAATCCCCTGTGCTGTCGACGGGCCACATAAAAATCAGTTGCGGGCCAAATACGGCCCGCGGGCCGCGTAAGCTACAACTAAGTAAGCTAAGTAACGCTGAGCTACATGAAAAACTCAAGGATGTCCTTCAGCGCCAAAACACACAATTTAGGAATTGCATACAAACAATTGAGATGCTGGCTATTATATTGAGGTAAATATAAATAGTAGCAGTGTTATAGTATAATATAAATATAATATACATAATGCTGTATTCGTAGAGGATGTCCATTTAAAGACCGACCCATAGTGAACTTAAATACTAAAACACAATTTTGAGATAAAAATTAAGGTACATTCCTATTTCGAATCTTATTTTATTCAAGTTTAAAAATGTAAGGGGGGGGGGGGGGACAGTCCAGTCATTTACACTCTGTATTTACTTGTACTGCACTCGTGAAATATGTTAAGACGTTGAAAATTGAAAGAAAAATAAAGTCAATGTGGTCAATTTTTTTAAATAATGAATTAACATATAATTAGTAATTTATACCAAAATCAATATTGTCTGCCAAACACATTTTTATTATTGACATCAAAAGCATTAAATTTAGGGTGTAGTTCAACGCAAACTTCATGTCAAGCATCTTTCGTAGCATTTCTATCTTTGTAGACGTCAAGAAATTTGTCCCACAGCACAGGTCTGGCTTCAACAAGCGTAATCAAAACTTCCAAATCAATATCTTCTATTAGTTTATTAAAAAGAATTTGTGTGTTTTTATGTGCGTAATTATGTATTTCTTATTTATTAATTAATGAAGAATAACCAAACTAATAAGTAATCATATTGCAACTTCAGTAGTTCGAGGCCAACTCGCCTTCCGACAAAAGTCGACTAATGTGAAAGCGCCCATTTGGTTACGTGGTCTACTGATTCATCCGCAGACGGTCTGACGCTGGACGTTTTGGTGGCACCCGACAGCTGCAAACACGCGTTCTTCCTACTTTTTGACTCTGTCGGATAATGTGAAAGGAGCAATTCACATCTTCACCCCACTAAAAGAATTTCGTCTTCCTACTTTTTGCAGATCGACAAAAGTCGGATAATGTGAAAGGAGCCTTAGGCCGCCATTGAGAACGGTCGGAAAAGAACAGCTCCCCCATTAGAAGTTCTTCATAAGTTTGAAATAAATATCGTTAAGTTTTCAAAAGACGGCAGTTAGAGTTACAGGAAGAACGAATAAAACTTGATAAATAAAAATAATATACAATCATGATACTTAAAAAATCGAATAAATTTTTTTCACTTTTAATCATTTCGGGGGCCCGGGGGGTCCCTCCCTGTCTACTTCGCTGTTTGTAAATGTATGTTGGCTTGCCAAATAACGAAAGTTTCGGCGCATTATAGCCCTAGTGTTGCTGACGGCGCCATATAATCTGAAAACAACCAACCAACGACTCTGAAGTTGTGAATAATGTTGCAAATATTGTCGTCACGGATATACACATTGTTATAGTGAAATGCAATGTTATACATAAAAAAGTTTTGTTTCTTTATTTGTGATAAAAAAAAAAAACTTTTAGAAAACAATATTAACAATAATTCATCAACTTTTTCGATATTTCATGTTAATTCATTTGATTTGGCGTCGGGTCCATTTCCAATAAATCACCCGTTTGAAAAAAGAACCCTCGAATGTGTCCTGGCCTTGGGCCCCAACTTGTCATGATCGGGCCCTGTGTAAAAGCATTCTTTTACAACCGTGACAGTCCCCAAAACTTGATATAATGCATTCTTATCAACAATGAATCTGTTTGTCAAATTTCAGCGTGATTGAATGACGGTAAGTGGATTTATTAGCATTCAGAAACGATGATAGAAGCCTGTGTAAAAGCGACCTTTTTGAGTGTTTGTGACAGCCCCCAAAACTTGATACAAGGCATTGGCATATATATAAAATCAATTGCAATGACTTTTGACAAAAAGAAAAATGATCTTATTGTACAGAACAAAGGTTCCCAGTTCCCACCCTTTTTAGTTGTGCGGACCACCTATATTATATATATATATATATATATATATATATATATATATATATATATATATATATATATATATATATATATATATATATATATATATATATATATATATATATATATAACATACTGTACAAGAGGGGTTAAATTATATATTTTTAATAATTTGATTTATTATATTTTTATTTTTAAATGTAATTAAAATAATTTGTAATAATATTTATATTTTTATTATTAAATTATATTTTTTTATTGCACTCTGTTGCCACAATAATTAGAAAACTAAAAAACAAGTGGTCAAAGTAGAAAAAAAAAAAAAAAATTGTTTGGATTTTTAACATTGTTTATCCCCCATGAGAGAGTCAATATTTGGATTAAAACTTAGCCACGCATTATTCACTCGTTACAACATCGATGAATACTGTTATGAATTTTCCCACTGAGGCAATGATGGCACAGTTTTCACGGTTTAAAAATATTTATTCTCTCTTCCGAAAACTCACAGAATTTATTCACAGGTAGCAGTTTAATTACTCTCAAGCTTCAACACAAGCTTCAACAAAAATAACTTCGAATTCAGCGATTATACAAGCTCACTCCAATAGGTAAATAAAGCGATCAGCTTTCAACGAACTCCGAAGTCAATCTGAAAACTTTCCCGTTCTCCAGTCCTTTATATACAAGCGCGTGAGACATTCTCGAAATTTCCAGCCAATTCATCGGAAAGAAATTTCTCGAAACGTCTCGATTACTTCAGGTGTTGCCACCTTTTTCTAACTTGTATAATCGCTATTAATTACTAAATAAAATAGGATAAAAATAAATTACAATAGAATTTTGAAATAATACGTCACTATTTACAATATATACAGACAATTTGTGCAACATTTCCCCCTTCTTAAAGACTGCACGTCCCGGGCAGTGAAGTCCTTAAGCCATTCAATGACTTCTACCATAATATGGGGCTAGCCTATTGTAGTGTACAACTCTAGGTTTACACGAAGGTGTCCGTTGAATTCTTACCACGACGTCGTTGATCTTCTTAAGGACCACATACGGCCCTTCCCAGTTCGTCTGGAGCTTAGGGGAGAGTCCTTTCCGACGTTTAGGATTCCATAACCACACCTTGTCACCTTCCTGGAATGAACGTTCCGTGGCCTTGGCATCGTAGCGGACCTTCATGCGCTCTGTCATGATGTTGATTCTATCTCTGGCGAACCGATGTACGGCTTCCAAACGTGCCTGGAGATCATCTAGATACTGGACAGGCGAGGAAGGGGTGTCCGGTGGTCGTCCAAAGAGGAGGTCGCAGGGTAGTCTAAGGTCTCTTCCGAAAATCATTTGAGATGGTGTATATCCGGTGGTCTCGTGAGTAGCACTTCTGTAGGCCAAAAGGAACAATGGAAGTTTCTGATCCCAATCTTGCTGGTTCTTGGAAACAAACAAGGAGAGATGATTCAGAATCGTTCTATTAAATCGTTCAACCATTCCATCGGATTGTGGGTGCAGGGGAGTTGTACGAGTCTTTTCCATGTCGAGCAAGTCACACAGCCCAGTGAAGACGGCAGAGTTGAAGTTCGTCCCCTGATCGGAATGTATCAGCAGGGGTACGCCAAATCGGGAGATCCAATTCCGCACGAGGACTTCTGCTACGGTTGTGGCTTCCTGGTCCGGAATCGCGTATGCTTCTGGCCACTTGCTAAAGTAGTCCATGACAACTAGGATGTATTTGTTGCCATTAGTTGTGTGAGGTAGGGGGCCTAAGACGTCCAAAGCAATTCTTTCGAATGGTGCTCCTACGTTGTAACGTTGCAACTTTCCACGAGTTCGGGTCTTCGGTCCCTTCCGCGAATTGCATGCATCACAGGACTTGCACCACTTCTCCACGTCGGATTTTGCTTTGTCCCAGAAGAATCTCTCCCTGACTTTCTGAAGAGTTTTCGTGACACCAAAATGTCCTCCAGTAGAACTGCTGTGAAGTTCTTCTAGAACGTTCGTAACTCTAGAACTTGGAAGGATTAATTGCCACCGGAAGCTTTTGCCGTCATCGGACTCCCATCGACGGTAGAGTACTCCATTCTTCAAGTGCAAAGAGTCCCACATAGCCCAATATCTCTTCATTGTTGGGCTATAGCATGCAATTTCCTGCCAACTGGGTTTTCCGGTAGCCGCTTCCATGAATTCAATTAGAGGTTTCAAGTCCTGATCTTCGACTTGACTTTTCCGGACATTCTGGTCACTCCAAGGGTCCACGTTTGAAGTAGTTGACTTGGTAGTTATTTTCCGAACGGCCAATGTGTTAACCCCAAACTTAGACTCGGCATTGGAACAAAATCGACAGTTCTCCGGACATGGTCTTCTAGAAAGAGCGTCTGCATTCCCATGGAACGTTCCTTTTCTGTGATGGATATCCATGTCGTATTCCTGCAGGCGCTGAATCCACCTTGCTATTTGTCCCTCTGTATTCTTGAAATTCAGCAACCAAGTCAGAGACGCATGATCAGTTCTTAAAAGGAATTTTCGGCCGTACAAGTAATGATGAAAGTGCTCAACGGCTTTTACTATTGCCAGTAACTCCTTTCTTGTGACGCAGTAGTTCCGCTCGGATCTTGACAGGCTCTTACTAAAATAAGCGATGACTTTCTCCTGTCCTTCAATTTCCTGGGAAAGAACGGCGCCCACTCCCTCATTGCTGGCATCTGTATCCAAAATGAAGTCCTTGTTAACATCGGGAAAAGCCAAAACAGGTGCGGATGTTAAAGCGTTCTTCAGTTGATTGAAGGAGTCGTCACAGTCGGCAGTCCATAGAAACTTCTGCTTGCTCTCTGTTAGTCGATGCAAGGGTCTGGCGATCTTGGAGAAACCTTTAACGAATTTACGGTAATACGTGCACAGGCCTAGGAAGCTTCGCAATTGATGAACGTCTTGCGGTCGAGACCAAATTTGCACAGCATGGATCTTGGCTGGATCTGTGCTTACTCCATCGGATGAGATGATGTGTCCGAGATAACTGACTTTCCGCCTAAAGAGCTTACATTTTGATGGGCTAAGCTTCAAGTGGGCTTCCCTAAGCTTCAAGAACACGTTCTTCACATTTTGCAAGTGTTGATCAAAACTCCGCCCGGTGATAATGATATCGTCCAAATATACCAGACAGGTCTCGTAGGAAAGTCCTCTAAGCACAGTCTCCATTAGTCGCTCGAACGTAGCCGGTGCATTACACAAGCCAAACGGCATAACTTGAAACTGCCATAATCCTTGGCCGGTAGTGAAGGCAGTCTTCTCACGATCGTCGGGATGTATCTCCACTTGCCAGTATCCACTTTTCAAATCCAAAGTCGAAAACCACTGGTTCCCCGATAGAGTGTCCAAAGTGTCATCGATTCTTGGCAGAGGGTAGCTGTCCTTTTTCGTAATTTCGTTCAGCTTCCGGTAATCCACACAAAACCTGGTGGAACCATCCTTCTTTCGAACGAGTACGATTGGAGAGGCCCATGGACTTGAGGAGGGTTCGATAACTCTATTATCTTCCATTTCCTGTAACAGTTTCCCGACCTCCTCTTGTTTTGCGAAAGGAAGTCTTCGAGGATGTTGTTTAATAGGTAAATGGGTCCCAGTATCGATTCGATGTTGAGTAAGCTCTGTTCTTCCTACATCTTTCGATGACATGGAGAAAATGTCTTGAAATTCTTTTATAAGGTTTCCGACAATCTTCTCTTGCCTTCTTTCCAACCGAGAGTCTTCGAGAAGCTGGTCCACTAAATCCGCGGGTGGTGCGGTCGGAAGCTCCTTCGATCCTCGTTCGATGATGGGAAGTCCGTTACTCCAAATCGGAAGGCCTTCGGGAGCTCTGTTGAACCTTTTACAACCAAATCTGTCATGGAGGGGATGGTGATGTCTTCAAGAGCTACTATTCGATATGCACACGGCTCTTCCGAGTCCAAACCGAACAATGGAACTTCTTCTTTCCCCGTTTGAAGCTCGCCTTTCTCGAAATTCAAAGTAATTCCATTTCTCTTTAAAAAGTCCAATCCAAGAATACATGGGTCAATAATTTCAGCGACGTAAACGGTGTGAGTGTAGGTGTGAAATCCAAAAGATATGTTGACATTTAATTTCCCCTGCACAGAAATTTTGTCACCAGTCACAGTCTGTAGTGAAACTGAAGGCGCCGTGTAAAGAGGTTGGCTGTCCAGGCGCCGGGCTACATCCGTCCGTAAGATGGTTACATTTGCCCCTGAGTCAACTATTAGACGACAGGGAGTTCCATTGATCTTGCCCTCCACGAATAAACCATGGTTTCCTCCTTGAAGGGATGAGATGTGATAGAGGCTGAGTGGGGCACCACCTGCTCTACACGGCGACCTCCGCCTCGCGAGATAGCCGCTCTTTAGTTTAACTGCTGAGGCTCGGACGAGGGTCTGTCCCCTCTCCTGTCCAATTCAGGGCAATCACGTCTGAAATGTCCTTCCCGGTTGCAGAGCCAACAAACCACTCTAGTTTTTCGATCCTTCGAGCCAGGAATATTTCTCATAATTCGCTCCATCTTGTTTTCCAGTTCTTGAAACTTCTTCGTGAAAAGTTCAGAGGAATCGTCTGCCAATGCTCCACGTACGAAACGCCGATCTTTTCTAGAAGCTTGTTGTGCCGCCTCTACTCTCATGGCATAGACGAGGGTGGATTTCAGATCTTTGCTGTCGGACATCCTGGTAGCTTGCTGTATGTCGGGATCTTTGATGGCATCCACGAAATACTGAAGAGACAGGTTATCTCGTACGTCCGAGGGACAGTCTGGGAATGCGAGGAGCGACAGTCTTTCTATATCCGACGCCAATTCTTGAAGAGTTTCATTGGCCTTCTGCTGTCTCACTTTCAGTTGCAGTCTGTTGTAATCCTTAAGATGCTGCTCACCAAACCTTAGCTCCAACGCACTCGCCAGCGCCACGAATTCTCCCCGCTTCTCTTCAGGTAGTGTTTGTAAAATGTCAGCAGCTTCACCTCGAAGAGATGCTGCGAGATGGAATGCTTTCGAAGTATCGTCCCAACCATTCGCAGAAGCAATCATTTCAAATTGCGTTTGATAAACGCGCCAAGACGACTTCCCATCAAAAGGGGCCACTTTGATGTTAGAGCGCGGCGCCATAAAGGGGATGGAAGCGTTATCCCAATTAGGTGACGCTATGGCCAGAGCTTCACGCGTTTCCATTTTTCGCAGCCTTTCTTCTACAACGTCAATGAATTTGTCTTGCTCTTCCTTTAAGGTGGAAACTTTTTCTTGCATGGTGGAAATTTTTTCTTGCACGGTGGAAACTTTTTCTTGCACGGTGGAAACTTTTTCTTGCACGGTGGAAACTTTTTCCTGCACGGTGGAAACTTTTCCTTCAACTTCATTTCTCACTGTCTTAAGATCTTCTCTGACATCCAAAATATCCGCCTTCATTGATTGAAGAACACTCTCTGTGCGCTCCATAAATCTATCAACGGACGCAGAAGATGATTCTTGCTTGGATGCTAAAGCTTTAATATCCGATGATGTCGCTTCTTGACTGACGGCAATGGCGGCGGCGAGTTCGGCATTCGTCGTTTCTTGGCGGGCTTGACCGGCGGCAATCGTAGCGGAAAGTTCGGCTGCGGTGGTTTCTTGGCAGGCTTTCATTCCAGCAATCATTTCCATCAACTGCTTCATTTGGTCTTCCATCATTCCTCTAGTTGTCGGCATTCAAAATTACGAGACCCCACTTCTGACACCACTGTTATGAATTTTCCCACTGAGGCAATGATGGCACAGTTTTCACGGTTTAAAAATATTTATTCTCTCTTCCGAAAACTCACAGAATTTATTCACAGGTAGCAGTTTAATTACTCTCAAGCTTCAACACAAGCTTCAACAAAAATAACTTCGAATTCAGCGATTATACAAGCTCACTCCAATAGGTAAATAAAGCGATCAGCTTTCAACGAACTCCGAAGTCAATCTGAAAACTTTCCCGTTCTCCAGTCCTTTATATACAAGCGCGTGAGACATTCTCGAAATTTCCAGCCAATTCATCGGAAAGAAATTTCTCGAAACGTCTCGATTACTTCAGGTGTTGCCACCTTTTTCTAACTTGTATAATCGCTATTAATTACTAAATAAAATAGGATAAAAATAAATTACAATAGAATTTTGAAATAATACGTCACTATTTACAATATATACAGACAATTTGTGCAACATTTCCCCCTTCTTAAAGACTGCACGTCCCGGGCAGTGAAGTCCTTAACCCTCTGAGCGTCAAGGGAATGGGCGAAATTATACAGTTGTTTTCCCTGCAATAATTTTTAAATTTTATTTCTGATCCAAATATATAATTTTTTTAAATAATTTTATTTTGTTTTGTTTTAAGTAGGTTTTAAACTATCATCCTAATAAAAAGATTAAAAAAATATTTTATTTTACATTTTATTTATAAATTTAAAAAGGTTGTGTATTGCTGGAAAAACTGGGGATCAAATGACGGATATATACGCCCGTGACCCTCAGAAGGTTAAGCCATTCAATGACTTCTACCATAATATGGGGCTAGCCTATTGTAGTGTACAACTCTAGGTTTACACGAAGGTGTCCGTTGAATTCTTACCACGACGTCGTTGATCTTCTTAAGGACCACATACGGCCCTTCCCAGTTCGTCTGGAGCTTAGGGGAGAGTCCTTTCCGACGTTTAGGATTCCATAACCACACCTTGTCACCTTCCTGGAATGAACGTTCCGTGGCCTTGGCATCGTAGCGGACCTTCATGCGCTCTGTCATGATGTTGATTCTATCTCTGGCGAACCGATGTACGGCTTCCAAACGTGCCTGGAGATCATCTAGATACTGGACAGGCGAGGAAGGGGTGTCCGGTGGTCGTCCAAAGAGGAGGTCGCAGGGTAGTCTAAGGTCTCTTCCGAAAATCATTTGAGATGGTGTATATCCGGTGGTCTCGTGAGTAGCACTTCTGTAGGCCAAAAGGAACAATGGAAGTTTCTGATCCCAATCTTGCTGGTTCTTGGAAACAAACAAGGAGAGATGATTCAGAATCGTTCTATTAAATCGTTCAACCATTCCATCGGATTGTGGGTGCAGGGGAGTTGTACGAGTCTTTTCCATGTATGACTACGTATTTATTGCATACAATCTCAATAAATTGTCCAAATGAGATTTAATTAAATTTTTCTTGTAATTATTCTTGGGGAAATCACCTTGCTGAAAGCTTCTTCGTTGGCGAAATTAAGTGTAAATATATCTTTGAAGTCTTGTATACAGTTGGCGCCATCTTTCGAGGAGAAATAGTAATGCAAATTTTTCAGTAGGTATTTAAAAATAAATAACTTAACAAAAATTATATGCTTGCTGTTAATCAATTTTTAACTGTCAAAGATAATTTTAAAAAGAACATTTTAGGAATTTGCTAAAATATTTTAATAATTAAAATTATTACAATTATATGCATTAATTATACACGAATTCCGCTTTGCAAATTTGAAACTAGAAACTTAGTAAAGTGAATATTATTTTTACAATCGTTATCAACACCTATTCTCCAAGTTAAAATGCACTTTAAATAAAATATATGCATATCCGTTAAAAGTATAAAAAAAAATCTATATTGAAATTAACTCATTCAGTAAATTACTAGGGGGCTTCGCCCCCTGCTCGCTAACGCTCGCCAACCCCCAAACGCCTGAATTTGTGGTTAAAACATCTTGCTGCGCTCGAATAGGTTTGCCAGCCATAAAAAATGTAACCAAATTTTTATAAATTTAATGTAAGGCCTAATAGAGAAAACACCCAAATTGCAAGTTTCATAATAGAAAGTTAAATATACTATCCGCCAACGTTCTGACTTAAAACTTCATTAGCTATGCCCTTACATTGAAGTCCTAATATTTTTTATTTATTCTGATAAGTCGCCCCGTTAGAGAACGAAGTCCAACGCGAAGCATTTTCTGGATAGAAATACTTCAAAATAATAATTACTCTAATACAAAAATGATTCAGAAAAACAGAAAAAATCGACTTTAAAACGAAGAGTTTAAAAAGAGCTTTAAAATTAGCAACGGGTTTGTTGTTTACATACGTAAGGATAGCTTTAAAATTAGCAACGGTTGGTTGAACCCTCGAGCAGCCGGTTTGTTGTTTACATACATAAGGATGTTGCCAATCATATATTCAAAATCATTGAGGCTTTGTAGTAGCTTAATGATGAAAAATATTGAAATTTAACTAATTAATAAAGTGTTAATAAATTATTTTGGCACGTTTTGGCAAATCTACAGCTTATTTCCTTTAAAATGACACCTTGATCATTGAAATTGGTTGAGCAGTTTAGGCGGACGGACTAATCCCAAAAAACGTATTGCCTATTAAATATATAGATTTCGAATTCACAAAATAAATTTAAAAAAAAAAAAAAAAAAAAAATGCACTGTTTTCTGCATTTATTTTATAAATAATTTATTATACTTTTTTCATCAAATTAATTTTCACCATTTGAAAAGGTACTTTATCAATGCAGTTGACCATGGCTGTCTGCTATGACCTGACTTAACCAATGTATATAGTTACCCGTGCAAAGTTTTTTTCTTTTTCTTTTTTTAATTTTTTCCGATTTTTCCATTAGATTTTGTTGATGATAACTATGAATGTCTTTTGGTCGTCTGTAATGTCCAGAGAAAATTTTATCGGTAGACATTGTGGAAGTACAATGGATGGATAAAGTACAACGATTTCCTTGACATTTTCCCATCCATTTGCCGCCAATTATCGGTAAACGTATGCTCCAGTAGATATCCCATTTTTTTAAGAGCATATCCAGTAGATGTCTATTGGACGAGTTTGGCTATGTGGGGAGTGATGGCTACCATGCAATACCACAAGTTGAATAGACTGGATTTGATAGACCACCATTAGATCTCTAGAAATAGTACGTCGAAATGCGGGAGTTGATAGACCACCATTAGAGGCTTAGAAATGGAAAGTCGAAAAGACATGCTTTCGTGAACATCTAATAGATGTTTCAAAATTGGATATCAAGGATAACGTTGCTTTAGATGTCTATTACATCTCTTGTACATCTAATAGATCATGTGGACGAAACATAGATATCCAGATGTGGGCCACAAGTTTTTTTGGTGTTTTGGTCACGTGACCATTGTTTTGATTTCAGTTAAATTAAAACTAGATTGATAATTAATTGAAAGCATAACGATAAAAAATAATTGCACTGTTCAAATATATTTGTTCACTAATACAAGAAAATACAAAAACTATTCATTTTCCTCACATGTGCTAGTTTCAGTAGCTGCTAAACTAGAGCATATGTTTTTCAAAAATTAGTAAAGTGGAATTAACGCACTTTGCTTCATTTGAATAATTTGAGTACTGAATCGATAAACATATGAGACGAATATTAATCCGGAATTAATCTCATTAATAGAACATTATGTTACCTAAACTGGACAAAGTGACCAATTTACTAAAGTTAAAAGTGATGTTATCACCTAATTCTTTTCGAGATCAGTTCAAGTACCATATTTCATCTCGCAGCAAAATTGCGGCACACAATTTAATGATAATTTCCTAAAATACACTGCAATATTTCTTGATGGATAATCGGTTGTTTGTCTTTGAAATATGCCCACCGGAATCCTATCAGAAAAGGGGAAAGACATGAGAAAGCATCGATATAGATATCGATATGTGCAATGGTGCCTTGCATGCAAAAAGTACAAGCTGTGTGTTTTGATTGTTTGGTAAAGTCGTTAGAGACAGTGATATTCTCTGCTAAAAAGTGTAAAAAGTAGGAGGAGTTAAAATGAATATTCAAGTTTTGACCAATAATATCTGAACTTGGCTTTACAAAGAAAATATGAGTAACCCCTTTCAATAACACCTGGGTATTGTTAAAAAAAACGTGTGGATGGTTTGTTGTTTTTTATTGTTGTGATGGCTTACTTCGTTTTAAGGTTATACTGTATGTTTGATCGTGTTTAAAGTTTAACAGGTAAAGTTTAACAAACAGTTTAACACAATTTTATGGTACTGATTTATCGCTAAGATCTTGTGTTGTAGTAAAAGTCTATATTCTTGATTTTTCGGCTTTGGCGGGAAGTCGGCTGAGAATTTAAATATTTTGTCTGAGAGCACAGTTGTCTAGAATCCATGCAACCTGACTTCTTTTAGATGCATTTTTAGATTTAATCCATATAATTTACTCCTTTTTTTTACTCTTTTATTTACAGTGGGAAAATGTCTAGTCCTGTAGAGGAAGTGTCAAAGCTTCTTGAGGAATGGGAGCGCGACAACAATACAGATGAAGTTGTCATTGGTTGTTTGATGAAGTAAGATGTTTTTGTGTGATGTGAATATTAATAAAAGTCAATTGAGATCCAGCATTTTTTTTCAAGGGTGTTTATTTCTTCCGTTTGATAGGTCATATTTTGTCTTCAATTGCGAACATTTAACTTCAATTTTTAACATAAATTTGAATGTCACAAGCTATTGCGCAATATAGATATAAAGTTAAAACACAATAAGATGTTTCTCCAATTTCAGAACTAAACTATTTGCTTTGATATCTCTCTAAGTAGGTTGTTAAAATTAAATGAGTGACTAAGTGTTATACTTGAATTATTTTGTTGAAGCATACTCATCATAGTCTATGTTGCATTTAGCCAAAAGTTTTAATAATCGACAATGGGCAACTCCCACATTTTTAAAATTTGTTTTATTCAATTCTAAATGTTTCGAAAAGGCTGACTGTGCTTTTTAAAAAAAAAATTTGCAGCCAAAGTTCGCTTGTTAGATTTGTCGGGGAAAACGACACATTCAGCTCGAAGCTAATATGATGTCATATGATCCGAAATTCCTTGGCTTGAGACGCAGTTGCGGAAACCAGTTTTCAAGTTTCTCGCAAATCGCGCCAACCGCCACGGCATTTGTCTAAAAAGCTTGTACGAACTAGAATACCAACTATTTAGCAGGAACCTCACGATAACTATTGAAATAGGGGGAAGTTTTGACGTCATAGCTAAAATTTAGTGTTTTGATCGGACGAGGTTTTTGGGCATTTTCTTTTCTTAAATAACTAATTTTCTTAAAGAACTTGTGTTTGGAATCAGAAAGAAAATCTTTCTTAAATATAATCTAATTTCGCTCGTTTTTTAAATATGTGGGAATTGTCCATTGGTGACCCTAAGTTAATTTTGCTTGGTACATTATGTAAAAAAAATTCGAAATGTTGGCTATATCTTGTATTCTAATTGATGAAATAACAAAAGTCAAGTACCATTGTAAATCGTGAAAGGTCTTTACTAATTGGATATAATTTTTGTTATCATAAGAGGCCATCTACATATTAAAACTAAACCAAACTTTAAAAAGTTCAATAGCAACCCCATAACATTATACCATATTTAGATTTAGAATTAAAAAAAACGTCTAAAACTTCATAATTTTCTGATGAGTAGTTAGTAATTTATATAAGATCGAAGAAAGGACAAATTAATGTTAAAGAAAAAATTACTTTTTTGTCCATAAATTCTGAAATAATCAATTTTAGTAAGTTTGTTTCAAACGATAGTTTGTTAAATGTCAAACATTAATATTAATCAACTTTTGCATCAAACAGTGTTTGAATTATTAATTAATGAAAGAAGTTTTTAAATAGAAACATGTATTTTTTTTGCTTTCATTCGATTTATCGTGGTCGATTCTATTTTGACTTTTAGTTCTTAATTTTTTAGCGAAAATGAAAAAAAAAGCTCTCTTTAAGTAGCTGAATAATAGATAACATTTGAAAATAATTAAAGATTAATTCAAGGTAAACTAGGAGTGTGGAACATCGCACAACGTTCAAACACACTATAATTTTGCTCATTGCTTTAAAATTTGATATAGTGTTATTTACTGTTTGTGACAATAATTTTTACATTGGCAAGGGAAAAAAAAATGGAAAAATTACGCTCTGCTGAATACTGTTTACTAATGCCTACATTTTATACTTATCAATTTTCTAATCATCAGCAGTATAGGTTATATATCTGCAATTATAGTTTTCGATATTTCATTTATTTTGTGCAAAGTATGCACATTTTTAATCTTGTAAATAAATTATGTTACTTTTGCGTTTACTTGCTGATTTTTTATTAATCTGTTATTGAACATGGCATTATAAATCCTAGTAGTTTCTGTGCAATTTGAGACTGATACCTGTGTTTTTATGACTTCTTGAAAAACACCGACCTGAACATTTGATTTTCCCCGCTTTAAACTAGAACCATAAAAAGATATCTCTTCTTACAGAGATTCACCCTGAAGATTGGCCGCAACATAGTCAAAACATTTTTGCTCATAAATGAAGTGTTTTTCAACAAAATGAATTGAAATTTTGTTATTAGGGAAGATGATGTATTGTAAATCGAATTAATAGATAAAAAATAGGGGTTCCTATTGAAATTTTCAAAGATAAAGTTAAATTTTCTTAGTGAACACCCCCCTACGAAATTTTTTTTTGTACCAGACATATAGACAATCAGAATCAAAACATTTTGGTGCAAACCACAAGATTCTATGATGATTAGAACCGAAGATATAGCTATCGTTCTCATTTTTTTTTGTGTGTGTACCGTACCTATTACTACTGCTCTTTACATATTTTTTTTCTCTTTGAGACTTTTTTTTTAATAAAAACAATGGTATGGTAAATATTTTTTAGATTGCAGTTTCAAAAATTAGGGAAAACAAAACATTACTTGGGTCTTTTTAAAATTTTCTGTTGCAAGTTTTTATTGGTGTCCTTGTATTTGCGGCTGATGTGTATATTGTTGCACAATTGTCTGTATATAGTGTAAATAGTGACGTATTATTTTAAAATTCTATTGTAATTTATTTTATCTTATTTTATTTATTAACAGCGATTATACAGGTTAGAAAAAGGTGGCAACACCTAAAGCAATCGAGAAATTTCGAGATGTTTCTTTTCCGACCAATCGGCTGGAAATTTTGGGAATGTTCTCTCGCGCCAAGTATAAATAAGACTGGAGATCGGGAAAGTTTTCAGATTGACTTCGGATTTCGATGAAAGCTAATCACTTTGTTTACTGGAGAGAGCTTGTATAATCGCTGTATTCGAAGTTGTTCTTACTGAAGCTTGTGTTGAAGCTTGAGATTGATTACACTGTTATCTTTGAATAAATTTTGTGCCTGTGAAGAGTGAATAAATAGTAGTTTTCATCTTAAAAACTGTGCCATCATTGCCTCAGTGGAAAAATTCATAACAGTGGTGTCAGAAGTGGGATTTCATAATTTCGAACGCCAATTACTAGAGGAATGATGGAAGACCAAATGAAGCAACTTATGGAAATGATTGCTGGAATGAAGGTCCAACAGGAAACCACTGCTGCCAAAATAAAAGCCGGCCAAGAGTCCACCGCCGCTACAATTGCCGCCAGTCAAGCCCGTCAAGAAGCTACATCATCGGACATTAAAGCTTTACAAGAAGCTACATCATCGGAGATTAAAGCTTTAGCCGCCAAGTGTGAAACAACATCTGCAGCAGTGAATGAAATCAAAGAAGAAATGAAGATAGAGCTAGCCTCAATGGTGGAATCAACCATAATAGAAACTACCTCAAATGTTCTGCAATCTGTGAAAGAAGAAGTGTTCAATGCAGTAAGAAAGGAAGTTGATGACAAGTTTGAGGAGTTTAACGGAAAAGTGAACAACTTAGGAGACAAAGTTTCCACCATGAAGGAGAAGCAGGAAAAGTTTCATAACGCTGTAGAAGAAATACTATGGAAAATGGAAGCTCGCAAAGCTGTGACCTTTGCAACGCCTAATTGGAATAATGTTTCCACTCCCTTCATTGCGCCACGTTCCAACATCAAAGTGGCCACTTTTGATGGGAGGTCGTCTTGGCTCGTTTATCAAACGCAGTTTGAAACGATTGCTTCTGCGAATGGATGGGACGATACTTTGAAAGCATTCCATCTCGCGGCATCTCTTCAAGGTGAAGCTGCTGACGTTTTACAGACACTACCTGAAGAGAAGCGGGGAGAATTCGTTGCGCTGGCAAGTGTGTTGGAGTTAAGGTTTGGGGAGCAGCATCTAAAGGATTACAACAGACTGCAATTAAAAGTGAGACAGCAGAAGGCCAATGAAACTCTTCAGGAATTGGCATCAGATATAGAAAGACTGTCTCTCCTCGCTTTCCCAGACTGTCCCTTGGATGTACGAGACTATCTTTCTCTGCAGTATTTCATCGACGCTATTCAAGATCACGATGTGCAGCAGGGTGTAAGGTTATTCCAAAACAAAAACCTGAAGTCGGCCCTCGTGTACGCCATGAGAGTGGAAGCCGCGCAGCTAGCTTCTGGAAAAGACCGACGATATGTGTGTGGTGCATTAGCCGAGAATTCTTCTGACTTTGTCACCAGTAAGCTTCGAGAGATGGAAAGCAAAATTGATAGAATGATGAGAAGCTATCCCGGAGCCAGGGATCGAAAGACCAGAGTCATTTGCTGGCACTGCAAACGGGAAGGGCATCTATGACGTAACTGCCTTGATTTGAAAAAGAGAAGAGATAATACTACCACGGAATCTCAACAACTGAATCTAAGAAGATGCCATCTCGCAGGGCAGAAGCTGTAATGTAGAACAGGTGAAGTCCCGACCAGTCGTTTCCACGTTTCATCCCGTCAAGAAGGAAACCAGGGTTTATTCGTGAAGGGGGAGATCAACGGAACTCCATGTCGTCTAATCGTCGATTCGGGAGCAAACGTAACGATCGTAAGGACGGACGTGGCTCGTCGCCTGAACAGCCGACTCCTCTACACAGCGCCCTCTGTTTCGCTACAAACTGTGTCTGGTGGTAATATCTCTGTGCATGGGAAATTGGAAGTGGACATTGCCTTTGGATTTAACACCTACAAGCACACCGTTTATGTTGCCGAAATTGTAGATCCATGCATTCTCGGACTAGACTTTTTGAAGAAAAATGGAATTACGCTGAATTTTGAGAAAAGCAAGCTGGAAACATGGAGAGGCGAAGTTCCTTTTGCACGATCTAGACATGAAAGAGCTGTGCGTATATCAGATTATGGTTCGTGAAGACAATGTCATAGAGAATGCTGAAGAGTCCACATCTATGAAAAGTACCTCTCCAGTCCCGGAAAGAGAACCGAAGAAAGCAACGTGGATGAAACCCTCCCAGGAAGTGGTTTGTGTGGGAATGTACAAAGTTAGTGAAGAGGGAATCAACATCCGTGTTCCTGTCACAAGCATCGAACAGAGGTCCCGGGATCTATCAGCTGCACCCGCGGATGATTCCGATGCAATCACAGATAAGCTTATTGAAGATGATGTTCGGTTGAATGGGAATGCTCTTTCCGGAAGTTCATGTCCAGAGAGCAGACGACGTTCATCTAAAACGGAGTTCAAATCTGGAACACCGGTGTTCTCTTATCAACAACCAATCTCAAAATCATGTAACCAGCAAGATGGGGATCAGAAACTTTCACCGCTTCTGTTGGCATACGGGAGTGCAACTCACGAGACCACCGGATTTACACCTTCTCAAATGATTTTTGGAAAAGATCTTAGACTACCTTGCGACCTCCTCTTTGGACGACTACCGGACACTCCTTCCTCACCTGTCCAGTATCTAGATGATCTCCAGGCACGTTTGGAAGCCGTACATCGGTTCGCCAGAGAGAGAATCAACATCATGACAGAGCGCATGAAGATCCGGTACGATGCCAAGGCTACGAACCGTTCATTCCAGGAAGGTGATAAGGTGCTGTTATGGAACCCTAAACGTCGGAAAGGACTTTCCTCTAAGCTCCAGACGAACTGGGAAGGGCTGTATGTGGTCCTTAAGAAGATCAACGATGTCGTGGTAAGGATTCAACGGACACCTTCCTGTAAACCTAGAGTAGTACATTACAATAGGCTAGCCCCATATTATTGTAGAAGTGATTGAATGACCTTTCCTCTTATGGACTTCACTGCCCGGGACGTGCAGTCTTTAAGAAGGGGGAAATGTTGCACAAATTGTCTGTATATAGTGTAAATAGTGACATATTATTTTAAAATTCTATTGTAATTTATTTTATCTTATATTATTTATTAACAGCGATTATACAGGTTAGAAAAAGGTGGCAACACCTAAAGCAATAGAGAAATTTTGAGATGTTTCTTTTCTGACGAATTGGCTGGAAATTTCGGGAATGTTCTCTCACGCCAAGTATAAATAAGACTGGAAATTGGGAAAGTTTTCAGATTGACTTCGGACTTCGATGAAAACTGATCGCTTTGTTGACCTATTGGAGTGAGCTTGTATAATCTCTGTATTCGAAGCTGTTCTTATTGAAGCTTGTGTTGAAGCTTGAGATTGGTTACACTGTTGTCTTTGGAATACATTTTGTGCCTGTGGAGAGTGAATAAATAGTCGTTTCATCTAATAGTTTTCATCTTAAAAACTGTGCCATCATTGCCTCAGTGGAAAAATTCATAACAATATGCATTCAGGAAGGGTTAGCATATGTATAGTTTAGGTATATTTTAGTCATTAGGTGCTGATTGTTTTGTATGACATGTATGATTGTTTTGTATGTGTCTGTGGTTTGTTTATTATTTTTACCTTTTAATATTGTATGCTCTTTAAAAGCATTTTGAACAAAAGGATTTCATAATAAAGTATTTTATATTTTCTTGTGGCTTGTAAATGAACTCGCACTCTCAGCTGGCTCAGCCAGTTTATTTTGTATAAAATTTCATCAATAAAATATCAAACTGCTCTCCTGCCACCTTCATAATTCTGAAACACTACGAAGCATTTGAAAAAAAAATAGAAACCTAAAATATTGTCTAGTTGTATATTTTTCGATGGTTGAAATAAAATAATTTTTGTTTCTGAGTATGTTGTTAATGCGCGTTGTAAAGAACTATTCAATGACAATGATTATAGATACATCGCTTTTTAAATTTTGTTATATTAGAAAGGCAACATCGTCTTTGATTGTGGATTCCCTCTGTCCCCCACTTTAGCATCCAGCTGTTTGAAAAACTATCGGATAGTATATAAAAAACTGTATGGTTGTAAATTAGTGGAAGGAGAAAGCATTGCACTACTTTTTTAGAGGATCAAAATTTTTGATGCTGGTCAGCATTGTGAGACAATTTTCATTAAGCATCTTCAACTTCCATAACCTTCAATCCATTGAATCTTTTTGTAATTGAAAGGTTTTATTAAAGTGATCAGATGTCTCAATATTGGCAGATAATCCCACTTTTCATCTCACTGCCCAAATGTCCTGCTTTTCTGGCCGATCAAACTGTATAGTGGTTAGCGTGCTAGCTTTTAGACCGCAAGGTTGCGGATTTCAAGTCCCTTTTAAGGCATGGGTGTTTGTAAATGTATGTTGACTTGTCTAATGACGAATGTTTCGACGCATTGTAGCCCTTGTGTTGCTGACGGCGCCAGATAATCTGAAAATAACCAACCTGCTTTTCTGTTACACAGTTCTTCTAAACAAAACAAAAATTTTCTTCAGAACTTTGTTAATCAAGAAAAACTGAGTTAGTAATTGATGAATTTCTGGAAATAAGTGTTAGGTGGATATTTTTTATTCATTTCCACCAGCACTGAATTGAAATTGTCAATATTATGAAAATTATAGTATCAGAATTTTTTTAAATAAATTATATAAAATAAAAGTATGATTAAGAAGATATTTTTGACTATACAGTAGGGTGGAGTGACAAAATGAAAAGTGAGAAATATATAACGCCTATATGTGGAAAAGTTGTCTCTTACAAAGCCTATTTATCATGCAAAATTTCAGCTAAATCAAATATTAATATCTTTGGCTTCCCAAATAATTTTAAGTTTTTAGCCCAATTTCTCACCAAACTGTCCAAAACGGAATGATAAAATATAATATCTCTCATTTGAAACTGCGAATGGTTGAAATTAAACTTAAGAAAAAACAAATAATCAATATTTGAATAACCTTGGAAATCGCGAGATGGCCTTCAAATATGCATTGCTAATGTGCATGCTCTTCTGACTCTGGCAAATGGTTTCTCTGCATCACTACTATCAACTGGGTTCTTTGTTCGAATTGTTTGCCTTTCAATAGCGTTCTATTTAGTTTGTGTTACTTGAATGCCATATTTCTCTTCATGTTTGCTGATTATGTTCCCATTTAATTAAGATGTTAAATGCTTATGGGGAAAAAAATTCACTTTCTATTGTATCGGATCAACAAATAAAGCATAAGAAAAGGGAAGGTGTATTAAAAAATTTCGAAAAATGTGTGTCTTTTAAAAAATCCGCTGAGGAAAATCTATTTGATACTTCATTATGTAAATGAAAGGACTTTCTAGTCTGTAATTACAAAATTAAATTATCTGTAACTGAAAGATCTATTTTTACGGATCAAAGATCATTTCACAGAAATGATTGGAAATGTTGTTATGAAAGTAAGCAAAATAATTGAAACGGGTAAAAAAAGTAGCAGAATTCAAGTAAAAATGCTCAAATGCAAGATATTGTGGAAAATACATGTAATAGCCTTTCTTGTTCTGATATGAGACAGATTTCGGAATCTTCAAACGAGGTTGAAAATACTGTCTTTGAATACAAACAACTTGAATTGAAAAAAGACAATTATAAGTTAAGATTCCCTTCAACTTCGCAGATGAGAACTAAGCTTCCAAATGTAACACAGGCTTCTGACAAAACTGGTGTGTCCGATAGATCAGCGTCAATTGTTATAAATGCTGCTTTAAACTATATAGGAATATTTACCAAAGAAGATTCTTCTAAAGTAGTCGATCGTAGCAAAACCAGAAAGGAAAGAATAAAAAACCACATTGATTTGGAGGGGAGGAACGCATTCTCAACATGTTTTGAATGTAAAACAACATGCTCTTCTGTTATCTTTCTAGCTGCCCTTTCCCTTCCTTAATTTGAATCAAAGTCTTATATTTTCGACAGTCAAAGTATATCGCATATTCCAATGAAGAGTGTTTTTCCTTTCCCCACCCCCCTAGTCAATACACTTTTTTATTCTTTCCTTTCTGGTTTTGCTATGATCGACTACTTTAGAAGAATCTGCTTTGGTAATTATTCCCATATCGTTTAAAGCAGCATTTATAAAAATTGACGCTGATCTATCAGACACACCAGTTCTGTCACAAGCCTGTGCTACATTTGGAAGTATAGTCCTCATTTGCAAAGTTGAAGCAGAATCTTGACTTATAATTGTTTTTTTCATTTCAAGTTGTTTAGACTTCAAATTTTCATTTTCATTCCAAAATCTGTCTCATATCGGATCTAGAAATTCTATTACCTGCATTTTCATCAATATCTTGCATTTGAACACTTTTACTTAATTCTGCTGCTTTTTTTCCATTTCAATCATTTTTCTTGCTTTTATATCAACATTTCCAGTTACCATTCTATTAAATGTTCTTTGATCCGTAAAAAAACCTCTTTCAGCTACAGGTATAATTTTGCAATTACAGATTAGAAAGTCCTTTAATTTTTATAATGAAGTATCAAACAGATTTTACACAGCTGATTTTTTAAAAGACACAACATTTTTCGAAAAAATTTAATACGCATTCTCTTTTTAAAGGTTTCTTAATATTACACAATATTTTTTCACTCCACCCTACTATACAGGATTATTCTGCACACTTTGGAATATATTGTATATTATATTCAAAATATTGTGACACTCAAAAATCAAGTGAAAGTACTCGCATGTCATGTCCAGGTATTGCGTGCTGGCTTGATTGAGTTTCTTTGATGGACAAAACAAACAATTTTAGAGTTAAGAGCCAAATGTGTGTAAACTTTTTGTTTTTATTCCATTGTCTAAACTTTCCCTTCTTTGTTTTAGGTTGGCAGACCTGTTTGAAGCTGAAACAGAAGCATTTTTGAAGAAGGATCCTGATCCATTTGATGACCGTCATCCCAGTACAATAGATCATAATAATTCTTTATCTGTCTAAAACATTCAAAGTTAATTAAAGAAATAGTTGGCTCATTTGAATAATAAATTGGCCTTAAATAATAAACAATGGAAAAAAAAATTATCCCTTAACTGGCTCCACTGCAAAGAAGTATTAGTACTAGAGAAACAAAAGGATTTTTTTTCTTAAATGTTAAGCATAAAATTTAAGATTTTATTGTTTTCAATAGATATTTTTGTCAATTGTATTGTATATAGTGTCGAATAAAAATTAATGATAATAGAATTTTAATAGCATAGCAGTGATATGTATAGCAATTATAGTAAATTCTTTTAAGAAAAATTCCAAAACATGTAAGAGAACTTTCCGAACTGTGATTTTGTTCTTACTGTCCCAATGGTGTTTAACTTTGACATTTATTTTTTTTAGGTCGTCTTCTTCCTGACTGTACTTTGGGTCATATGCTCAAATCAGTATTTAGAAATGAAAAAATTGTAGATGAGGTATATGTTTTTCATTACAAACAGTTGTTCATCTTTCCCTGTTTTAATATGCTGTTATATTGTATTTTCCCCAAGTGCAATAACTGCCAAAATATTATTTAAGAATTTCTTTAAGCCTTTTATGTTCTCGCTACGATTGCATTTTTTGCAAGATACAAAGACAAAATTGAAAAAATAATAGATATAAAGAGAAAATTGAAATTTTCACATTTTTATAAAAAAATTTAAACTTTTTTTCAAAAGCTGACTAGCCAGTGAGTAAGATTTTAAAAATAAAGAGTAGAATCAACGATTTCTCTAACACAGTGATGTTTAATTTCACAGTTATAGCATGTGCACACTTTTAATTTGATTTTAACATCTTGATAAAGAATATTTTTGCAGAACAAATTTTAACAATTTAGCGCATGCATTACAAGTTTTATCAAATTTTATTTCTGCAAGTTTTAAGGAAGTAGTTTGTAACGTTTTTTGAAAACCATGTGCACTGAATTTGTAATGGATAAATATTTAGTAAATAAAAGAAAAAGCAAAGGTCCCTTCATTTGAAAAATATGAAAAAAAATGTGGAACTTCCTGTTTCACCAAAACGCTTTTACTAAGCTGAATCTCATTAAAAAAGTGTTACTGTGAACGGTTTTTTAAATTAATGGCAGGCATAAATATTAAATATCGACGGTTGGAAAAACTAATTATTTAGCTTTCATGATATTAAACATGAAAGAAAGGTATTTTTTTAAATAGGCAAATTTTATTTATATGTTTTAAGCGTTTGATATTTTTAAAGTTTTTGTAATTTAATATTAGTTCTTACAAATGTAGTTTTACTCTCTTGCTGAAATTAAATGTTTTTAAAACATTATTTTTTTGCAGATGGTAAAAGTGTACTGCCAACGGGATGTGTTTGATTTGAATTTAGCTTCTTGTAGATTACTACTCGATATCCTTCCAGGTCTCGAAAGTGTTGTTTTTCAAGAGGTTAGTTCGATTTACTGTTTATATTCTTTACAAAGTTATATGTTAACAAAGGTCTGTCTCTTGTGTTTGTAAATTTTTAATCATTTTGTGTAAAATTCTAAATAATTTTGTAGAAAATGAAAATTTTTCTTCTTAACAAAATTTTGAAAGTGGGAAACTTTTTGCATAAAAAATGTATATATATATCAAGTATTAATTTTTAAGGGCAGTTTTTTTTTTTTTTTTTTTCAAGCATCTTTTTAGAAGAGTATTTTTTTAAGGTGTAGATTTTTTGAGGGATCAGTAAAAAGACAAACAATTTTTTAACCAACTCTATGTTACTGAAGTGTTTGATTTTTGTGTTTGCGAATGTACTGTGAATAAAGTTTCTAGAAAATATATGTATAAATAAATTAAAATATTATTTTTCTGTATCTGTTTTGTTTGTTTGTAGTACAAGTTTTTTAATATTTTATTTGTTTTTTGATTTTATCAAAATAAGCTGATGCATTTATATTGAAATAAAAAAAAATTACAATGTGAAATATTATTTTTATTAAATATTGAATCTTTGTGTGTGTGATTGCTTTCGTTATGGGTTGTAAGATTTTTGCTTAAATGTCTGGATTCATAGCTACGTTTTCACTCACAGTTTAACAAGCTCTCATTTATTCAAAAGAAACTAGTGTTAAATAAAGAGTAAATATCTAGTGTTAAGTAAAAAGTAAATATCTAATAGAGACAATGGGCAGTATTTATGTTGATGTGATAGTAATTCTCGCTGAATGTTACGCTGATGTAATAGCTGCTATTAACAAAAATTTCAACAACATTTTGGTGACATTTGTCAAGTCGTTGGTGTCATAATAGTTATCCCTGAGATTTCACTATGTTAAAAGATATCGTTGACAATCATCCTTTGCTCTCCTCATTCAGTTTCAGGTACTTTTTGAAAATATTTTTCTCATATTCTTTAATGTAATTGTTGCTCTCTTCTTGGAATTACACCACTTGAACTTTTGGCTTATTTAGAAAGATAATTGTAATTGAGATTAGTTTCTCAATGCACAGTGTTGGAAAATGAGAATTGGCTCATGAACAATTTCTTCAAATGTACTACTTATTTTGTAAATCAGGTTATCTATCATTGACAAGAAGATTAAAGTACTGTTTGTTTCAAATGAACCAATGGTTTTCAAAATGTAGCAATATAGCTGTGATATATATTACTGTTATTCTTGTGGAAAATTACTGTGTTAAGTCTTTTTTTTTTAATTTTTTTTTTTTTACTTTTTCTTCCTTGGGTAGTACAAATTGTTACATACATTTAATTACAAAAGGAGCCATTAGGAAGCATTTGATAAGGTTTTTATATAGAATTTGGGACAAAGCTTTTGTCATTTGCCCTGCTGACAATTCACTTCATTAAAAAAGCATTGAGAAGTCTTTGTTAATATTAGCCATTTTATAAAATAAAGAAAAGAAAAAAAGCAGACACCAAGCTAATAAAACTAGGCATTTTCATTAAAGAAGATGTTTTCCTGTGATTCCACTTATTCCCTATAGACTTTGTTTAGAAAAATAAATATTGCTGCTTCATCTGGCTGAGTGTTTCATATTTTTTCTTGGCACCTTTTTACAACTGTGTTGTTTTGGTTAGATCTGTTTTATTAAGTAAATTTGGTTTCAAAGAATTTTTTTGAAAGTTGGATTTATTATTAACCTTTTCTTTGGAAACAAAAGTCCTATAAAGGAGATTTCATTGAATAAATTATTATTAGAAAGGGGGAGGGGGTAGGGGATTTAAAAGACTCTGCCTTATATGTTAGCTTAAACTGGAAACCAAAACTCAATTCACTGTGTTTAATATGTGGAAACCATTACCAGTACCTTATGCTGCAATGGTTGTGTGTAGAATTTCAATCAGGTTGCTAGTCATTTTAGGATATTATTGTGTATTGCAGCTTTTAAGGGTGGCTTGCTAATCTGTTTGATAGGCCCTTTCATGTTTAGCTGAGCAAGACAAGATAACTGTAATCAATAAACAATTTTTTCATTTAAAAGTGAAAGCTGGATGACAGGAGGAGATCACTGTTAAAAGGCATTAGTTATTAGGTTGACGTTAAGAATGCTAATGAATGGATAGGGCCCTTTGCCTTCTGCTATATTGCTGACTAAGAGTAAGTCCTTGCAAGGATCATTTCTCATACTCGTTATGTTACAATTTTCTAGCCCAGTGCTTTTAGAACTTTCTAAAAAACATTGAAATTTGGTGAATAGGTACGAAAAAGATCACTAAATGGAATGACATAAATTGTTTTCATTTTATGTCTATCTATTATAAATGAAAATTAAAATAACAAAAGACAAAACCAGAAGGAACCACTGCATATGCATTGGCTTAAGTATTTCAAATCTAAAATAAAATATATTAAACACTGTTTTTAATTTATATAATTTCCTTAAGTGATCATTTTTGTACTTACTTGCCAAATTTCAAGGTTTTATACAAAGTAGTTTCTAAATGACTGGGCTAGAAGATTGTAACCTAGCGAGCATAGGGAATAATCCTTACTAGGACTTCCTCTTAATGGTCCATCACCTGCATCATCCAATGTGTTCTAAAATCCTGGAGTAGTTCGAATGTCTGGTTGTGTCGAGGAACCCTGGTGTGTGTCTGTATAATGGGCTGTCTGGCATAGTTTCCATGTTTTATTCTTAGTATGGGTTTTTAACATATATGCCTGTTTTTCTACTGTCTTTTAGATTGTGTTTTAATTTTTGAAACAGTTCTGAATGTTACCTTTTACTCTTTTGGCGTGTGTAATTGTGATTATTTTTTATAAGTGATGTAATAAAATGTGAGACCTAGACATTGGCCTTTTTACTGATTTATCCATTTTTTATATTTGTCTTTCTCCTAGGAGGGATTTGTTCCCAGGCTGTTTCATTGGGCTGAAAAAGCTCCAAATCCCCTGCAGTCCTATGCAACAGGACTTTTAGCAGCTGCCATGGACTCACCAGAAATAGCAGCTAGCTATAAGGAAAGAAATGCTTATTTTGTAAGTACTATCCTGTGGTTCAAATACACGACTCTGTGGTAGACTATCTCAGTATAATGCAAGTCTTAGAAACGCTTCCCTTTAATTTTTTTTTTTTAAATAAACTTCCATTGTGATTAAAAGAAACTGCACTAAACCCATTAATACTGATGTAATTTTGAAAATATGAACCACTTTAAAATAATGATTTCGACTAAAGAGACAACTAGTCTAGAGTGGTAGACAAAGTAGTTTCAATAGAAATTAATGACAGATTTCTAAGTTTTGTGTGGCTTATTCAACTTTTTAAGTAGTATTTTAATAATTTTAATTTGAAAAAAATTCTTCCTCACTTTTTTTCGAAAATATGTCTAGACAATCATCAAATTGTTATCCAACAATCATGCTGTTTAAGCAAATTGCCAATGCTTTAATATTAATATGACATTGGTAATAATCACAATACTAGTCCAAGCTAATAGAATTTGGACCATTCTCTATTTTTGATTTATTTCCCATTTTTAATTGCAATAATACCTAAGTATCATTATTTTTTTCAGCAATGCTTGTTTTTTTTTTTAATATTAGTTAATTTCTTTTAAAGGTTCCATTAATGATACGTCGACTGCATGATTGCAGTTTGAGATACTTACAAAATCCAGGGAACAATAAGCCTATTCCTGAGCGACCTTTTGCTTGCCTAGGTGGAAAATACGATTATAATTCTTTCGAAAGTAGGCTCAATGTTTATTCTATAAATGATGGCTACAAAGATTCAAGTATTATTCAGAAATCAAGAAAACAAAAAGTAATTTTTAAGTATTTTCTATTTATATTTTAGTGAGTTTGATGAAGTATGTTTTTAATTTAGCTTTCTATACTATAATATTAAAATTCTTATCTCTTTGCCCCTTCCTGAAATCTCTTATTGATTGACCGTTTGAATGCATACTAATTAATATTTATTATGATTTTAATTAATATAGAAAATAGGCATATTTCTTTTGGCCTACTTGCTTGTGTATAATTTTTTGTGTGAATTACACAGATTTGTTTTTGGAAATTGCTGTATATTTATTTTATGTACATAAATTTGTAGCAAAATTAAATTATTTTTACAATCTTTTATGTCATAAAATTGAAATATAACAGTTTTGAGCTCATTCACTTCCCCCACTCCCCCCCAAAAAAGGTTTACTCTTTATTACCACTGAGAATGCATTTCACAAGTTGAGAGACATGCTTTTTACGCAATATAAAATTGAGGTAAATTAACATTTTTTTTAATACTTTTTCTATAATAATAATAATAATAATAATAAAAAACCTTATAATTAATCTATTGAAAGAAAGTTTATTAGAATCTTTCTCTTTTGATATGTATTAATTGTATTATTTTTGAATTGTATTAATAATTTAGTAATTTTGAATAGCTTAAATCTATTTCTTTAATCTCATAAAATTATTGAAATTTTCTTTAATGTATTTATATTTGAAACTTTTAAATGAGACTTTATTTTTGTCTAGGATGTGTCAAAATCTCAAAGATATTCCCCATTTCCATCTGATGCCAGGAACCATCATAGAAAATTAGCTTCTAAAGTAACTATTTTATATCATGCTTTCTAATTTAAATTAATTTATTTGTGCAATACTACTTGGCATTGTAGAATTTCATAGTGGCCACAAAACCTGGAAATCAGGAGATTTTTCCAAATTTTACAAAAATCAGGGAATTTTTCTATTGTATTTAAGGTATGTTTCCCCATTCATCCGTATTTTGGCGCCATTTTCTCGGAGAATTGTGGTAATCATTAGAAGTTTCATGTTACCGTATAATTTAAATTTTTCATTACCGTCAAAATTATTTTTGAAAAATTGACTTATTATTTCTTTGGGCATAAATGTTCTATTTGATCCACACATCTGGAAAAATCAGAGAAATTTGAAACAAATTGCTGTAAAATCAGAAATTTTTTTAGAAATCTATCAGGGAATTTTTCCTCCTGAATTTTGTGGCCTCTCTGAATTTTCAAGTAGAGAGTGGACATTTAATTAATTTGAATATTGAACAGGTTGTGAAACACATTGAAACTTAAAATAAACGACCAAGTTTCAGTTTAGATAAATCAAGCTTACAACACAATTTATTAATATACTGATAGATAATTATAGAAATAAGAAGAACAATGGTACAATTGGCCTCAGCCACTGAAACTAGATTTTGGTTATTTTATCAATGTTTTGGTCAAGTGAATTATAATAACTGTTCGTTGGGTAAAAACAGAATTAATCAATGTGGGAATGACAGGGGTCCCAGACCTGCGCCAACTGCGCCAAATACAAAAATCTGCTCCAAGCTGCTCCAAATGCTTTATTTTAACCATATTTGCGCCAGAATGCGATTTTTTTTTTTGTCCGTCGAAATTCGATATTGTTCACCTCTGTAATATCGCTATTGTTGAGAAATATTTCGGTATATTCGGCGCTAACACTGATATTTACGTTGGTGTGGTATTTATTATCTCCAAGTACTACAATGATTTGCGACGCTATTGCTGACATTAATGTCAAGTTTTACGTTGTTATGATGGTCATTTTCGTCAAATCTTTCATCGATATAATAGCTCTGTAGTGTTGAGAATTGCTCCAGTTAATTCGATGCTATGGCTGATATTTTCTTTGATATGATGGTAATTATTGCCAAGTGCTACGATATTGTAATATCCGAAATTTGCCCCAATATTACTGAGAAAATGTCAATGTTACTGCAATGATTTGCGACGCTGATGCAGACATTATTGCAAATTATTGTGATGGTCATTTTCGTCGAGTGTTTCACCAATATATTAGAGCTGTTGTTGAGAATTGCTCCGGTTTATTCGGCGCTATTGCTGATATTTTCGTTGGTGTGACTGTCATTTTCGAAGAGTGCTGCTCTTTTGTTAACATCCGATATTACCGAATTTTGCACAAGCATTACCGAGAAAATGTCAATATTTACGACATTTGTGCCAATATGTACGTGTTTACGATGGCCATTTCTGCTGAGTCTTCAACTTACGTAATATTCTCTGTCTAGATTTTCGACGGTATTGTAAGCGCTATCGCTAATATTTGAGCAAGTATGGTAGTTATTTTCGATGAAGTTTACACTGATGTAATAGCAGCTACTGCCAAGATTTGTAATGCTGTTTGGTGATTTAAAAAAAAATGCAATATTACAGGGAATTTGTCCCGATATTACCGAGATTGCGATGGTATGGTGGGTGCTATCCCCTATACTTACGTTGGGGTTATAGTCGTTTTCGCCAAGGTTTATGGTAATGTAATAGCAGATATTGCCGAGATTTGCAACGCTGTTTGGTGACAAAAAAAACCCAACAATATTACTGAGATTTTGCACCGATATTACCGAGATTGCGATGGTATGGTGGGTGCTATCATTTACGTTGTTATATTTGTTTTCGCTAAGGTCTATGGTAATGTAATAGCAGCTATTGCCGAGATTTGCGACGCCGATTTGGTGACATTCGTCTCGGTATTTCTGCTTCAAATTTTTTTTTTCTACTGCAAAATTTACTTTTCTGCTCCGATTTTTTTGTGTGTGTGTGCTACAAAAGTTGCTTTTACATGCTACTATGGGCTTTTTTTTCCTGCTACTAAACTTGTTTTTACCTGCTCCGAAAGGCATTTTTCCTGCTCCAAAACTTGATTTTACCTGCTCCAAAAACTGCTCCAAATCTTTCTGAGTGAGTGGGAGACCTGGAATGATCATTAAGAAGATTTTTAGAGACTGGTTAAGAAATGAAGAGTGCATGCGCCAAGAAGTAATTTGGGCAAGGGCCTAGTACACTATAATAATATTCATAAAGAAGGGTAAATCTCATCATTTTACAAAAAGTCGAAACAAGAATAAAAATTTTTGGGGTTTGAGTTTCCTAATTGCTTAATGAGACTGAGAAGGAAAACAAAAATAAGAATTATTGCCTTAACTTTGTAGAGACTTTTTATTAATACTGACATTTTAAAAAGGGTTCCAAATTTTCACTTTTTTTTACTTAGAATCGGTAACATACAAGATTTATGGCATTTCATGCAAACTTCTTGTATCAAACATTTTAATTCTCAATAGAGGAAAAGTAATTGGGATTTAGTTTTATTGAAAATACAGGGTTCCCACGGTCCTAGAAAGTCCTTGAATTTTTTTATGAAATTTGGTCCTTGAAAATCCTTGGAAATAGGATGAGGTCCTTGAATTTTTAAGCAGTCGCCGATAATCTCCTCCATTTTTTTGCCACTGTTTTGTATTTTTGTCTAAAGAATGTAATTTTATGGTCCTTGAATTTTCTTAAAAGGGTCCTTGAATTTTCTTAAAAAGGTTCTTGAAAGTCCTTGAATTTTTTTTCTTCAATAAGAGTGGGAACCCTGAAGTATCAGTTATGTGCAGATTACATCTTAGTTCTGATGTAAAGATTACATCTAAGTTAAATAACATCACTTAATAAAAGTTAATATCAATAAACTTGAATAGAATATATATTTTATATATCAATTCTCACTTTTGAAAACTTTCTAACTTTGCAATGTTCTTTAAAAAAAAAAGCCATATAGAAAAATTATAAATTATTAACGTAATAACTGTGGCACATGCTTCATCAGCAGTTTCTCTTTATTTTGTTATTCTATGAATGAAATAAATGTTTTGTTTTTTAGTTATAAAAATGACGACTAAATACAATCTCATGAAACCCGTGGCATATATCAAGCTATTCTTAAATCTAGTAATAATATAATCTTGCAATTCCATTTGCTAAGCACTATTCTGCCATGCTAAGCACAGAAATTGTATCTGCATTTGAGCTCAATCTTACACTTATGTAAAGCTTATACCTTACCATTGTGTAAAACAAATTGCAGAGAACCAACTAGTTACAATAACACAGTTTTGCCAAAGACTGTGGGTACGGCCTCTGCACTTAGCATAGGAGTATTGTATAAATAATATTTCATAATATATGTTGTATGTTCTAAAATTTATTGTCTGTCTTAATTTAATATATGTGTCTATGTTCATTGCTCAGAATGTTATTGAAATGTTATATTTCCTTTTTTAGCAGATTTCTCCTGTTAAAAATAATCTTTTTAACGAAGGGTCAAATTCTAATTGGACAGAACTTGAACAATATGTTATTGGGTCATACCAAGTATATCCTCTAACACTCTCTGCAGAGCAGAGATATATTCTACAATATTTAACGCCAATGGGAGAATATCAAGAAGTAAGTTTTTTGTTTTTTTTATACTTAATGTTTATTTTTTCTTTTTCAGTGTCTGGACAAAGCAACAAAAGCTGGACATTTGAACATTTAAGTGTAGTTGATTTCTTTCAAAGCCTAAAATTCAACTTTTGTAACGCCATTTAATATCTAAAAATTATTTGGTCCTGTTGGCAATACTATAAATAAGCTAAAAAAATCATAATAATAATGACAAAAATCAAATAACACATGAAATATAAAAAAGTCAAAATAAAATTGTTGAATTAGTTTGCAGAAATATCTCAATAAAATTTCTAATAATTTTTTTCTCTTTCTCAACAGTTATTGGGTGTTTAAAAATATTTGAATTAAAATCTTTCTATTTTATGCACACAGAATTATTACTGTCATGGTACGTACATTTTTAAAAAACCTTGAAAAGTGCTTGAAAAAAATCTTTCGTTTTCAAGTGCTTGAAAACCTTGTATTCTTTAAAAATACGTTTAAATGCTTGAATTTCATTATATTTTCTAAAAATATCAATTCAAGCTGATTCGAAAAGCCAGGATATAATAATGAAGCCTATGCGTTAGATTCGCGTTTTGCACCATGTCAAAAATGTCATGATGGGAGAAAGTGCTTTAAAAACTATGCAAAGAGTAAAATATGGATTTAGTTTCTTTAAGAAGTTTGATGGGGATTATTCAACCTATTTCTAATGATAAAAAATACCCCAAAGCGGATATATTTTACAACAATCAACGTCGTCAGCTTGATGGAGGTGCATGTAATTGAAAACGAAGTTTTAAAAACAGAAATACTATGGACATTGAAAATTATAAAAAATTTTTTTAAAAAAGTTACGGCTCTTATGAATTAAATGAAAACATTGATAAATTATGTAATTGCATGTTAGCCGATAGCGTGATTGCATTTAAATTCTAAATTTTCTCGTGGAGAAAAAAATTGCATATTATGCAGTATTTATAATCAAGCATTCAGAGTAGATTGGAAGACAGTTTAATCAATAAGACTTTTGTATTATTATTTGAGACAGTTAAATGGATGTTCACATACGATATTGGCGTAGTTACTGAGTACTAGCTACTTTACTTTTGTTTTTACGAGACATAGTACTGCTTCTGATATATTGGAAGGTTTTTTTTTTATCTATTGTAACCTTAAAATTTTCTTTTAGTTGAAATCTAAAAAACATTTTCCCCCCTATATCCTCGATTTGAACATGCATCGTTTGCCAATAAAAAAAAAATTGAATTTTTTTTAAATGTATTTGTGTTGATAACTTCATCCTTGAAAAGTGCTTAAAAAGTCCTTGAATATTTTTCTCCTTCAAGTGTACGAACCATGACTGTGCAATATAATTTAATCAATGTAGTAAATGAAAGATAAACTTTATTTAATTTTTTGAAATTTTCAACCAATTATAAAATTATATTTTAAATAAGATAGTAAAAATACATTTTTTTTTTATATATTATGTCATTTTTCAGATAGAGAACATATTTCTTTTTTCATACTAAGCATTAAGCAAATGTAAATATAAACATTATTTTGCAACTTAAGTAATTTCCATTATACTTTTTAAAACTGTTTGCTAATGTTACTAAGTTGTATTGGATTGTTTTATGTTACTACATGCTGCTATATTTTTTGAAATATCTGAATTCTGTAGGCATTGGCTCCAATTTTTGAAGAAAAGGCACTGCCTTTAATACTTCGCTACATTGATATTCATCAGAATCCAGATGTCCGTCTTTCTTTTGAAGCCCTAAAAGTAAAGTTTTATTTTTCTCTGGTTATTATATGTGTTGACTCATAAAAGTTTTAAAGTGAGGTTTTAATTAAACTTCAAAATCTAATTGTGTCTAATCAGAGTTCATCCTAGAAATGAAATAGGGCAACTTCTGTTTCCAAGGGCACTTTTATGGCAAATTGCGGGAAAATTGTATTCGGTTTTCTGTCATAATTTCTGTATTTGTTTCACTTTTTTCACTTTTAAAGTTTGAAATTATTCATTTTTTGCAGAAAAAATATAATGCTTAAGAATCCGCAAATCAAAAACTTGCTCAGAATGAAATGATATCAAAATACTTAAAAATGCTACAGTCCTACTTCTGCAGGAATGAAAAAATAGTGTTTTTTTTTTTTTTTAAATTTAAAAAAAAAAAAAAAAAAAAGCATCTACACAATAACATCTTCATCAAGCATTAATTTTTATAAAAATATCAATTTATAATTCCTTAAAATTGATATAACAGAGTTGCCACAGTACCTTAAAATCAGGGAGATTTCTGATTCTGGAAAAAATCAGGGAAATATCGGGAACCTTTTTAAAATATCACGAAAATCAGAGAATTTTTCTTTCTTCTAAAGGTACGCTTCCCCATTCATCGGTATTTTGGTGCCATTTACCCGGAGAAATGTAGCAGTAATTGTTAGAAGTTTAATGTTACGGAATAATTTAAACTTTTCATTACCGCCAAAACTATTTTTTAAAAATTGGCATATTATTCATTTAGCATATGTGTTCGATTTGATCAGGGTGTCTACGCATCTGGAAAAATTGGGGAAATTTGAAAAAAAGTTTTCTGTAAAATCAGCGAATTTTTTAGAAATCTATCTGGGAAATTAGAAGATTTTCAGGGAACTTCGTGAATTTTGTGGCCATCCTGTATATTGAATGAGGAGTTTTGATATAATGAATATTAAGATAAAAATTTTTCACTACCTACCCCCTCTCTGCAAAATTTTCTAAAATTTGAATAAATCAACTTTAAACTTGATTTCTTAGGCTTTACCATTGACAAACAGTAAATAGTGTCTCTCCAAATTTAACAATATTTGCTGTGGGATATCATGTGGAGTATTCAGACTAAAGAACCTAGTCTATGTTCTAAAATGTGTGCATTTATTTATTTTCCAAATCGGATCAAATTCTACGTCAAAACAGCGATTTTTTGTCATACATGCCACTACTATTAAGGTTGTATAAGTTTAAAAAAAAAAAAAATCGTAAATAATTCGGGATTTTTAATGCATTCCTGTGATATTTAATTTTTAGTATAAAACTGCTGTTTAAAAACAAGTTGGCAACAGGAAAATTTAAAAAAAAATTCCCTTAATTTTAATAAGACATCGGGATTTAGCATGTCCGAACAGAAATGTCCTTTTTAAATGCTTAGAGTAAAACATTTGATGGTTTTACACCTTTAACTAACTTAGTCTCAACCCTTTCAAATTCATTTCTTCTCTGTTCTGAGGAAGAAGGCATGGTTAAAAATCCGTTGAAATGCGCTTAATCAAAGTACACATGAAATGGCCATCCGTGCTAATTAACTAACACTCAGAAATTTTTAGACGTCCCCCTACAATCCACCGACTAATGATGCTTGTTATATTGGCATCCATTCAATGACTTCAGTTCTTGGTTGGTGCTTTTGAACATAAATGTGCATGCGTGTCAGGCGATTTCAGTCCATATCCATATTTTGCGTACTGTTAGGGGGAAAAAACAAAAGTTTTGCGAATTTGTGCAGGATGGCATGTTTTTCTGAAAAGGGCAAAAAAGGCACTATTTTCAACTCTTTTTTAAAGAAAAAGGGCAGGCAGGGCGCAACGCCTTCCGAAAAACGTCTAAGATGAACTTAGGTATTATCTTTGTATGCAACTTCAGTGTAATTTTTTAAGTGTTGTTGAAAATTAATTAACTAATTGAAAATAAGGCATAATGGAAATTAAATTATTAGGCTGAGAAATATATTGCCTGAATGAAATTTTAGTAAATGTGTAATTGCTTAAAATTGGCACCAAGAAGGACCAATGATAAATATTAACTTTTTTAAATAAGTTGCTGACTTAATATTATTAAAATATATTTTATAGTCAGTTTAACAAAGATGTATGATAAAAATGATTGCTATTCTTATATACACTACCTTACCTTTTACCTTATTAATTTTGCTTATACAGTAATATTCTATTTTTCTTACTGGCTATATCTACAGTTGAACTGAAACAATGCAGGCTTTTAAATATATGTAGACAAAATAAATGATTGTAAGGTTATCATTTCACAATTAAGAATTTACCATTTAAATTAGTTACATTTTAACTAAATCTGTATTCTAGTATTTATACTTAAGCATAAAATGTGTATTTTGTTGTTTTTAGTATTTAGCTTCCCTTTTGTGTCATAAGAAGATAGCCATTGAATTTATAAACATAGGAGGACTGCAATTGCTTTTAAAAGTGCCTTTTCCTTCCATTGCTGCCACTGGTGTATCGATATGCTTGTACTATCTTGCATACATCGAAGAAGTTATGGAGAAGGTAAGAGACATCACAAGAGATGAATCACATAGGTTTATTCTTTGAATTCTAATTTTTTTTAAACATTGACTAAATAATTATTTTAATACAGTTTAGAAATTTGGTGTTTATTTAATGGATTGACTTTTAGATAGAATATGGGGAAAATATACATTTAAAATTGGATTACCTAAATCATTGCCTTTCAATATTTAATTATGATGTTTAGTTTTAAAAATATTAGCCCTAGTTGTAAGTTTTCTCAAAAAGATAATTTAATTTTAAAATACCGTTTTTTTTTTTATTTTTATAATTTTTATTTCCCAAAAGTGCTGGCAACGAAATGCAAATTTATAATTTTAAAATAAATTTTGCCTTGTGTTATATTGTTCTATTTTAATATTGGATAAGGTATTTAATTTTTTGAATAAAGTTGGAATTTTTCTTAATTTGTTACTATCTTGCTTTAAAAACAATTCAAAAATAAACATATGAAGCATAGTTTAAATCCTTTTTTGTTAGACTAATTTTGATTATTTTCATTAAATCGTAACGTTTCCTTTCATATTAATGTAACAATTAGTATGTATTTCATGTAACAATTAGACAGTCAATAAAGTATTGCTAATTCATGTTTTACTTTGTTTTAGATCTGCTGTCTACCTACAGTGATATCTGAGCTTGTAAGGTGTGTATAATGATTTTTTTTTTATACAATTTACTTTATTAAATTAGTTTAGTTTTCCAATTATTCAAAAATATATTTTCCTGCATTATCATGAAGAAAGAATAATTGTATTTTGAAACACTAATAGATTAAATTTTCTTGTAGACTCAACTGACATTTTTCTTTGAAAATTTTTAATATTTGTGACAGAATTTTCTGTTAATGATCCATAATAAACATTTAGTCGAGTTTTCATTTCAATGTTTGGCAATTAAATTTTTCAAGAGGTATGCTCACCTTTTCCCTTAAGTTTGTAATTGTACAAGGTTCCCACGGTCATTGAAAGTCATTAAAAGTGCTTAATATTTTTTAACTTGTTTTCAAGGCCTTGAAAGTGCTTGAAAATGCTTAGAGGTGCTTAAAAGACCTTGAAAATGCTTAGAGGTCCTTAAAAGTTCTTAATTTTTACAGATGTTGTCCAACTGCAAAATTTATAAAAATGCAACTCGGACTTTCTATCCCCGCCTGACCGCCACTTATCTGCACCGTATCAAAATTTTCCGACATATTTGTATTGCGCATCCACTAACTTTAACTTTTTTGGTAGAATATACTTTATTAAAAATTTAAATATAGATATGATGCCTGAAAATGAATTTTCATAGGTCCTTAAAAACATTAATTAGGTCCTTAAAAGTCATTGAAAGGTCATTGATTTTCATTCTGTGATTTGAGTGGGAACCCTGTTGTAAAACTGAAGGGTATCTTTTTTATAGTAAATAAAATTAAAAGAAAAAGTTTTTTTTTCTGAAAAATATGCGAGTTTTAAAAATTACTATAGACATGAAAAAAAAAATGAAAAAAAAAAAAAAAAAAAAAAAAAAAATAATAATGAGTAACTTCCAGTGTTGCCTGATAATTAAATGCTATGCATGAAATTTTTTTAATAAATCCTTTCATATCTAAATATATGCATTGCACATGTTTCCCCCCATTTTTTGTTGTTTCAATTATATTTATTTGTTACGGGACATCCATGCTGACATTTGAACCTTCTGGCGGCTCATCTTGATCAATATCATCTGTTACACATTAAGATTTCAAACATGGTTATAGTTCCTAATATTTTTATTTGATTCATTTTGGAAAATTCAGGTATAGTGGTGCCACATTTCAAGAATTTCTCAAAGATTTTTTTTTTAAATATCTTACCTTATGTTGCTGAAGGATCATTAACATAAGTGCTTTTAAATATTGTTTAATTTTCAGTGCTCATTCACAAAGCCTTTTGAATTTATTAAATCTATTAACAGTCACTTATCATGTTTCACTGTTTGCAATGTTAATTTACTCAGTGCTATTAAGCTTCAGTGTAATGAATATAGCTTCAAAGTGATTTTTCATTATACTTGATGTTTCATCTAACCTCTTAATCCATCACTAATGGTGCATGATGGAACTTTGAATGACTTTTAAAGATTTTTTTTGTTTAACTAATAGCTTTCCAAGCATAGTGGAATATCTTAAATTACAAACTGTAGAAAGTTAAGCTAGTTTATTTAGGAAATACTAAGTATTTAGAAAGACAATTGCTTATAACTATTTGCATTTTCAGTTATGCTTTATGGCTTCTTGAATGTTCCCATGACAGCAGTAGATGCCATGCCACAATGTTCTTTGGGTGTGCCTTTGCATTTAAGATTGTCCTCGATAATTTCGATCAGCAGGATGGTTTAAGGAAATTGTTTAATGTTGTAAGTTGCTTTTTATATATAGTTTTTTTTTTTGGTTTTCCATAAAATAAAAAAATATTATTTTCTAGCATTTTTGATTTTTGCATTCATTTCAGATGAGCACTTTAGAAATGTTTGTACAGAATTCAACTAGGACTTTATCAGACGATCAGATTTTTGCTAACAGGTGAGTATTTGCATTTAGTATAATTTATTGTATTTTTTACTACTATCCAATATAAACAATTTATTTTCTATATTCAGGGATGACAGTTTTCCTCCTTTTTTGGTTTTTTATATAAAATTTTTCTTCTTTGTCCCTGTTTTGAGGATCTGCATTTTTCTGATCTGAACCAGTTTTTCCTGCAAGTATACTTTTCCTCATGTCTAAACAAAAGATTTTCCTTCTTAGCTCCCCTTTCCTCACAGATTACTTCACTAACTCCTAATATTTGAAATGTAATTGTTATATAGTATGAGAAATTTCATTGTATCTTTAAAATTATTGAATTGTCCTTCCTGCATACCTGTTTTGTTGGAATTTTTGTGTATTCCTTCTGCTGGCTTTTAACGAATTTTTAGATTTCCTCCTTTTTGCTCTCTGATCACTCTCGTCCCTGATTACGTAAAATTCTTGTGAAATTTTTGAATGATAAAAAATTCCATGAATATATTAATTTTTTAAAACTGCTAATTTAAATACTCCGACCAAAAAAATTATGTGGAAATGAGGCATTTACATGGTTACATTACTGGCAACTCCTGAGGAATTCTGACAAATCAAACCTTTTAAAATATCTTAAACCTTTGTGACAAGTCCTCATGAGTTGCCAGTGACGTAACCATACTTCATACTGCTGTAGTATTCAAAATACTACATCTAGCAATAATTTTTTTCTTTTTCTATTTAGTATGGGAGAAGAAAAAAGCAAAAATAAAAAAAAAAAAACATCTTTTTAATTTAATTAAATTAGTCACATCCACATCATTATTTTAACAACCCGAGTTCTGATTTTTTTTATTGAATCCTCATAATTCAGTTTATGTTGTGGTATAATTTGTTAAAAGAAATTAATCTTTTTCGATACTTTTCCTCTGTTAAAAGAAACATCAATCATACAATCTTAAAATAGGATTTTTGAAAATTCAGATATTTAATAACAGCAAAACTACATCAGAGGAAAAAAAAGAGATGTTAGTGTTTTAGTAAGACATATACCTCTTAAGATCTGCAAAATATTAGATTTCCTCTCCTGGAGAGGACAGCCTATGCAAAAAAAAAATCTGTCACTTTGCTATATAATAACTCAACTAAAGTTTTAATCAATAAATTTTTCATATCGGCAAATTTCTAAACAATTTTCTTTACAAAAGTAAAAAAATTAGTATTTTTTAAAAAGTTTAATAGTTTTTACGCAGAGAGAAAAGTGCGCATGGGCAGGGGTCGCAGACGTCCCATAAATCCTATATATTTTTAAAAATCGGAAAAAACGTCCTATATTGTCCTATATTTTATAATTGTCCTATAAATCCTATATTTCTGTGTTGATTCGACCTATATTTTCTTCAAATTCGTAATAACGGTGCCGATTGTTGCGATTTTTAATATTCCGGATTCTTTGCCGTCATCGTAAGTGAAAGAGACCTGACAAAAGCCACAAAAGCGATGTTAGTAAGCGGCCACGCCATATCTCTTGTGACGTCACGTGTTGCATTGACTGCTCACTTCCTTTCTGCGTGACCATAGGGAAAGCGCACGTCGACAGAGGTAACGATGACTTATTCCTACAACTCAACTGTACTCGACCGAGGAGAGTTGTAGACAAGTGAACTTTTCCATAGCATGCGTAGTAAACAAATTGGTCGTAATGCAAAATGAGAAGCGAAAAAGCTAAGGTTAAAATTCTAAGTCAGGTACGGATTCTACGCTAAGGTGATTTTTGCCAAAAAATAGCAGCCTCGCCATTTTTTTAAATCACATGTGAACTACGTATGGTTGCCATAATTTGGCGCGGCTCTATGTAATCAATTCTTAGCGCACAATCCGTACTGGACTTGGAATTTTAACCAAAGAAAGCGATGCAGAAACAAACTACCTCGGGAAGAACAGAAAATGAAAAAAAAATTATTATACACTTGCAGGACTAAAATCGACATTTTGAGTGCTCAGTCAATGATTGATGAAGGAAACAAAAGGGTTAAAATTTGCTGTACAGTGTCAGAATTCGGATAGCGACTTTTAAAAAAAGTCAAAAATTGAAAATGACGTCAAAAATCTGTGTTGCTAAATCTAAACGCTCACTAGGATTACCGGAAAAATAAGTCTACGGGTTGCCACATTTGGCGCTAAATCGCTAATCCATCCGGCACCTTAGGATAAATCTATACCAACATAAGACTGCTAATAAGGATAAAAAGAAATAAGGCAGCTCAAGCACTTATGCATGCTAGAAACAAAAGACTCAAAATTGCAAATATAGCTAATATAAACTTGATTTATTGGTGAATACCAAGTATGAAATATTGAGGTAATAATGAATAAAGGATGACATATTCAGGATCAGGCGATTTCCCCCCCCCCCCCCTTTTTTTTTTCTCCTTCTGTTTTTTTAAATTCAATATAACGAGTTTTAAAGGAAGATAGCAATTTTCTAAGTACTTTTTATTAATATTCCTCTATTAAAAAGAAAAATTTATAGGAAGGAAAATTAGTGCTGTGTGAAAGTCCTCATACTTTAAATAAGTATGTCTTATATGTTCATTTCAGTAATTTTCATTTAAAGTTTTAATTAATGAAATATATAATGAGTTAAAATTAAAGTTCAACAGCAACTGTGTGCAGTTATTTTATATTGTCCTATATTTTTAAAAAAAAATCCTATATATTCTTATTTTATCACTTTGACCCCTGCATGGCGGAAAACTTCTAAAAGAGCAGTTACTTTTTTAATCATTACTTTTATTTCAATATAGAGAGATTCTTTAATAAAACAGTTTCTTGTTGAAATAACATTCAATGCTGTCAGTTCTAATTACTAATATTATTTTTCTCAGTTAGTAATACTATTAATAACTGACTTCTAACAAAAATAAAGCCTTATTAATGCTGAAAGCTTTAAATTATAGTGACATGACATAAAATTAAAGATTATTGCATCATATTGAATATTAATTAATTAATCAGCTCATATTAGCAAAAGATAAAATTATTTTATCAATTTAATTGAATTGTCACATTTATCTAGCAATTTTTTAAGAAGTGATCAAATAACTTTTTGAATAAAATTTGCAAAGTTAATTTTACAAACAAGTAATGTATTTATTTTTAAATTCCCATTTTTATAAATTTCATAAAAGGTCTATAATTAATGCAGTTTACCTTCATAGTTTCATCATACTATGTATTTCTTGTGTTTAATATAAATAATTTTTTACTATTAGGCAAACAACACGACATGTCTGTGGAGCTTTAAAAAGGTATTTTGAAGCACATTTAGTTACGGAAATCGAGAGGGTTCATCAAGTTTCAAGTACACATCGATCAGTAGACTTTCCAAAAACAAAACCATATAAGGTACATAATCCATTGCAAAAATAACGGATGTATTTTTTAAAAATAAAACCCTGTTGTACAACCATCCTCATTATCTTAAATATTTTTGTATAAACTGTAGAAAAATGGACTACTACAAAATTGTAATTTTATTTTATTATCCATAAATTTGTGTTCCTCAAATTTTTGTATATTTCTTTTTTATATGTGGTAAGTATGGCAAAGGAAAATTATAAACTTTAATGCAATTTTTTTTCAACTGAATACTAAATACCATTTTACAGTGCTTAACAGTTTTCTACACTTACTAATTATATGTTTAACTTTATCTTTCTTTTTATGTAAAAGTTTAAAGAAATATTTGTAAGTTTTTGGTACTTATTATCCTATCAACCGTTGATGAGACAAAAAAAGTTCACTAAACAGATTATTTTAGTCTGACGAAAGGGTAAGTCGCACAACTGAGATACATTTAACTAAAAGACCGTAGCATTGGTTTGAGCCGAACCAGACCTTCAAGGAGGTCAGGCAGGTCGAACTTTTTGTCTCCAATGAAAAGTTTGCAGGTGGTCGATGGGATATGCAAATACCAATTTTGTTATTGATTTCAAATATATTTTTTTAGTACATAGTTATAAAACAATGTTGCATTAAAGATTATTGTTAAACATTTAAAATTGTCCACCTTAGTGACAAGATACCACAATACTTAACATTTTTCTTCACTCTTAATTTACCAGTTTATATTTCAGGCTTTAAATCTGTCTTATGAAGCTATAGACAGTTACTGCGAAATGTGGCGCGACATCATGCCTTTAAATATGAACTGGAAGCCTGTGGAAGATTTTATACACCTTGAAGCAGTTACTTTTCTTTTGGATTTGATAGCATCGTACTTTGAACTCAGTTACTCTGGGAGGTATAGTGATTTATAGCAGAAAGTAATTTTGTTCATTTTGAATATTCTGTGTCAAGAGCGATCATTGACCCAAAACATTCCCTTTAAAATATTTCCCTTAGAATTATTGACAAATAAAGAAAATTGTTTATTCCTCAGTATTTAAAAACAAAAATGTGGCCAAATTAATGAGCTTGACGATGACTTGTGTATTTTATATTTTGACAATGGATTTTATAATTTCGTGTCAAATTAGAAGTGATGAATATAATAACCTGTTTTAAAAATGATAAACCATTTTGCTTAATTAGATATGTTCCGTATTTCTAATCGTTGTTTGATTCTATTAAAACTTTAAAACCATTAATGTGTTGCTCCAAATTGGATTTTTGCCTGTTCAAAAAGGGTATCAAGTGCTTAATTTTTCAATGTTTTCTGCTCCAAAGACGACTCTTGAACCAAAGCTGGGCTACAACCCTGAATGAAGCCTAAAAAATCACAATAGTAGTGTACTTAATCTTATCACTAAATCAAGTACAATTAAAATGCCTAAATTTCAAAACAAAATGGAAATAATGTCCCTCTTTTGCTTAAACAGAAAATACTATATAACAGTTTAGTTCCAAATTCATTAAAAATAACACTTTAAATAATAATAAAACTACATGTTACTTTTCCTTTAAATTTTCTTATACTTCAGTTGTTGTATACAGTAAAAGTATTTTTAAGTTTTGAAGTAATCCAGATATTCTGCTTTTGAAATGAAAATATGATTTTTCTTTTGTTGCAGAGCGGAAACAGTAAAAAGTGCTTTGGATGTCTTAAAAATCTGTTCGTTAACGTCTGCAACGCAGCTGCTGCTTTGCGAACAATTGGCTTCCCAGGAAAATCCCAATGTGAAGGGTATACAGTGAGTATTGTTCTGCTTCTCTAAAATTCTCTCTCACTATACGATAAAAGGTTGTAATTTCAACACCAAGTTGCATGTGTTTTTTTTTTTTTTTTTTTTTTTTTTTATGAGGCCTAAATAAATATGAAGTAAGGTTCAATACGTGTGCTTAGATAATAATGTAAATGAAGTAACTCTAAATCTATAAACTAAAGAATATTTCACTCTCTCTCTCTCTCTTATTATTTTTTTTAGGAAGTATTTTCTGTCAAATGTATTTTGAATCATTCCAAAGCTTATGTAATTTTGTTTAGTTGAAAAGCTACTTATATTTATGTTCCTAAGAACCTAAGTAAAAGAACAACAATAAAGAGTTAAGAACTTTTTATTCTTGTTCTTTTACTTCTTTAATAAGTCGTAGCGTTTTTGAAGTCTTTAAATGAGCATGGAAGTATTTTGAACTATTTTTGTTATGGAATTAACTTTGGATGACATTTTCTTGTTGAAAATCTTCCTGGAACAGTTGTAAAATCACTATGAATTTAAATTTTATCTAAATTAATGAACAATGTATTACATTTTTATACATTTTGTATGAAGGCATTAATAAATCATAACTATATCCAAAGAAGGTATTTTATTTAAGTAAAAAGAATTTCAAGGCAATTGAAAATGATTATTTCCAAAGTTAGATAGTGGCAACTCTATATTACTAAAAAAAAAAAAAAAAAAAGGATTAGTTTTGATATTAATTTAAATTATCTTTTGCAGTGTCTTGTTACAAGCTGTTGACGAAGATATTTTGCCAGTGCCTGATATACAGAGGGCAGCATTGCACTGCATCATCAACTGTGTCTGTACCAAAATTCCCACAGACAAGGTATTGGCATTAAATAACTTGCCTTTTTTTTAAATGGATCATCGATCATCTACCTTTTTTTGCCTGATAGGCCGAATGCAATATATTATCAAACACAATATCTGTTAAAATATTGCTTCAAAGTATGTGGCATTTTGTACCAAATATGAAAATATTAGTTGAAGCTGATTTACGAAATTTAAGCTGATCATAAATTAATGCTTTCCTTGTAGTATTACTATTTAAAAATAATTTTTTCATATATTTTCTGTATCAGTAGCATCACCTGGTTAGGTAAGGCATGAAAACTAATAAATGATAATTAAAAAAACTATTACAATATCTGTCAAAATATTGCTTCAAAGTACATGGCATTTTTAACCAAGTATGAAAACAATAGTTGAAGCTGATTTACAAAACTCTTTTCACATAACTGATCATTCTTTTTATATAACATAAAATTTTCAGGTTATGAATTAGTTTTTTGGCAGATATTGTGATAAGGAAAATATTGCATTATGTTTTTGGAGCTTTGAAAGGACCACTCTTAAGCATAAACATCTTGAAAAGATGACCTTATTCATGAAATTTTTAGCAGTTGAGTTCTTCTGTCATCTCATCATCCAAAACTTGCAACCACTCACAGTAACATCACTACAAGCAAATTCAAATTTTAAAATTAACACAATCACATGCTTGTATTTCATTTCCCCATTAGATATTGTGAAAAGAAGTTTCCTGTGACTTTACCATGCGTAAGATCCATTAATTATATAGATTGAATTATGAGCTGAATAAGTAAAAAATTAACTTATTGCTCATGGCAATGACCGATTGATGCTTAAAAAATTAACCCCTAATTTTATTGCTAATCAATTTTGTTTTTGAGTTCTGATTCATCTTTACTTTTTTTATAGGCTGAATCAAACAGTAGTACCAAAGTACTACAAGGTACTACTACACCCAAAAGGAGATCAGGGAGAAGTGTCGAAGAACTACTCAACAAGTTGTGGAGATGTATCAGGGGCAAGAACGGAATTATGGTAAGAATTAATACAGTAATCACATTTGCTCTAAAATTCTTAATGTTCCTTAAATTTTTGTTCCTTCCTATAATTCCTAAAATTGTACTTACATTTTTCGATAATTCCTAAAAAAAAAATTTGGAACCTCGAAATTTCTTCAATTTTCCTCCAAAATCTGCTAAAGAACCCAGATAATCTTCCAGAGGAGAAAATCTTTTCTGAGATTTTAATTATTCAATTTTTTGAAAATTGACAGTTTTTGCCGGTAATGAAATATACTTTGAAAAGAATGCCTATGTCAACTTTAAAAGAAGTATCCCTAAATTTTTTTTTAATTATCCCAAAATTTTTTGGAATTATCCCTAAAATATTCCTGATTTTTTTTTAATTATTCCTAAAATTCCTGTCAATTTTTTGTAGAAAACTCACTGCGCCCCCTGCTAATATCAAAATATTATCTCTTCTTAGTAATGTTTATGTAAGTGATTGAGATTAAAGATGTTTTGAATTTGTGTTTACTTTATTTCAGATTCTGATAAATCTTTTGAGTAAGAAAACCCCCTTAACAGATGCTGACTCAATACGAGCACTGGCATGTCAAGTGAGTATTTCATTCTTCCAAGGTTTAAACTCTCAATGTTTTATATGAAGCTTGTTTTGAATATCAAGGTGTAATAACAGCATCTTAAAAATTATACTTTAATTTCACTAAGGAGGTATTTAAGGGGAATTTACTCAAAGAAAGGAAACTCTTGATTAATGAAATGGTAACACTTTACTACATTGTGAAATGTTGTGAATTGTTTTCAAACTTGTATAATGTATCGATACACATTTTCTGATTAAAATGTTTTACTAGCAAAGGAAAGCGAAACGAATTAAACAAACATATTTTTATTTTTTTATTTATTATATTAATAAAAAGATTTTCAATATTACCCAATTTGGGCTGCTTTTAATTACTGTTTAATTTTTTAGTATTTGTGTTTTCGAGTTGTTTTAGTTACTAAATTAAGCTATCTGCAGTTACTTTTATCCAGTTTAATAATATTTAGCTCTAGATGAATGTAGATAAATTAAGATAAATTATTCTAAAAATATTTAACCTTTTTCAAATACTATTTTATCCTTCAAAGATAATAAGTCGTTTTTCACTGCTTGAAAATATTTTTATCATTTGCCTTTTTTAGTCTCAAATTACTGTTTTGAATTACTAATTTCTATTTGTCTGGCTAAATGTAAATCTTAAGCTTGTAAATAAATTAGATTTTTCATAAAATATTAATTACTTCAAAATATATTTATATATTATTTTTACTAGGCTTTATGTGGTCTATCAAGGTTTGAAAATGTTCAGCAGATCATAAGTAAACTTCCACTTATTACAGATGGTCTTTTACTAGGTAAGTAACTACATTATAGTTTTTTATTTTTTAATTTAAAACTTTGAATGTCCCTATAACATTAGTTAGAGAACTTCTTTACATTGTTTAAGTTTTTCACTCTGTACCTGTCAATTACTTAGGAAAGTACTATTTCTTACCTGATAGCATTGGTAGGACTTGAATTTTTGATTTTATAAATTTATGGAATCATACTCTGGAATCTGTTTCATCCTGGATAATGATATGACTGTAATTTCACTACTCAATTATTCCCTACTGTTATAATTCATGTAAAATTTTTTGCCATGCATACTTAAAATCACTTTTTGCATTATGGATTTTATTGTTGATTTGCAGTTGGTATATTGTGTAGTCTTTCTCACTAGTCATATAATACTAGTCATTAAATATAAAAAACATACAGAAAAATTTTCTGAATAGAAATTTATTTAACTTTTATCTTATATATTCACATTAAGTGATCTACACGTTAGGTTACATCGCATGTCTGCTTATTTAGTTTTAATACTCTATGTTAACAGATATTCAAAGAAGTAAAAGTAATTTATTAAATTTAAATTTTTTTCTAGAATACATGAAGCAACCTGTACTTCAAGACAAGGGGAACGAACATGTTAAGTTTTGTAAGTTTGGACTTGAGCTGATAGCTCGTGTGACCAGTGCACCAGTAAACGACGGTTCAGAATCTTCCATGATGAATATCAACAAAAGAGAAATTGTTGAAAAAACAAAAATTATGTACAATGAAGCCCAATTACTTCAATTAATTTCTGATCATCTGTCTTCAAAAGGTTATTCTCTTAAATTTTATTTCTTATTGCAATTCTTTAGTGTTTATTTTTGTAAGAAGATGCATTCAAAAAGTTCAGTGTCATTTTTTTACATTTCTTTTTTCATTATCTAAAAAAATTAGCTCAACTAAATTTTTTTTGCTATTTTGATGTTGTTTTAAGTTGCTAGTATTTCTACTTGCCTCTGCTATGTTTGTGTATGTACAGCTTACTTAGGAATATTTAACAATTTTAATTTTTTTGTCCCTGTGAACTGTGTAATGAAATAGCATAAATCAAAACTAACCTTTATCAACCAGTAATTTTAACAAAAGCAGCTAAAAATTCATTAAAATTAAACAAAAGGAAATTTTTTAGTTTTTAATGTTTGCATTTAATCTTTATAAAGTAGTATAACTAAGTTCTAAAATTACTTGAAATTATTCCTTCAATTGTAAATTTTTGTGTAAAGGAGGCATTTTCCCCAGTTGTAATTGCTTTTTAGTTCTTGTTTTGTCCTCTGTATTTTCATGTTAGAATTCTTAAAATTCTTTTTTATTTTATTGGTACAGGTTTCAACGATACTGTTGCTTGCCTTCAAAAGGAAATGGCAGATAAATCTATTGTTCCACAACCTCTGCCGTCCAATCCGATGCATGCATTAATTTTTAACTCAACTAAAACCCCTACTACTGCACATGTGGTGAGTACTTTCAATATGTTATCAAAAGCCATTTATTAGTATCAAAAATTTGTCTTACTGCATGCTTTATTCATTACAGAGACAGTTCTGTGGAGAAATGTAGTTTTTCGCTTTATTATAAAGATTTTGATCATTACTGATTGATATAAATCCTCGAAATTACCTCATCTCGTCAATTTCAGCTTTTTTTTTTTTTTTTTGCTAGTTATCTATAGCATGTTTTTTTTTTTTTTTTAATTTAATAATTTTAGATTGGAAATAAAATCAAAAAGTGAAAAAAATGTCGGAGCAAGTTACATTCAAGAACTCATTTATGCTTAGAATATATTTCAAATTTGTCAGAGTATAGCATGGTTTTTTCAAACTGAGTTATGATTTTTAAGTTTGTCAAACTAATTATCAATTGATGTATTCATAAGTTTCATTTTCTATAAAGTTGTTTAATACATAGTATATTTAACTCGGAAGTAACACAATAAAAGTTTAATTTTAATCCTGTAACTATACTTTACTTCCATTACTTATATCATGAAGCTGCTAAAAAAACTAGATAGATATTAAATTTCAGTTTTAAGTTTTGAAGTTACTTTTTAAGGTAAGTTAAGAAAAATAACAACTTAGGGTGTACTGTATTGGCTATGCTTATATTAGATGTGTCTTTCTAGTTTTTGCAAAAGATATGCACATTTGTAATGGCAATGTGCAAAAACCAGTCAAGTGCTAATATTTAAAAAGTGTATTATGTGTTGTATCATTGGATTCATCTTATCGACTTTGATTGATAATGTTAATTTTGATGCAATCTATTTAAGCTTAAAGAAACTGTTATAAAATAAATAAGTGATTTTTATAGCTAAATTAATTAATTTTTCTTCATATTTTAATATATATTGCTGCTTTGTTATGAATCAATGTCTAATTTTAAACGTAGATGCAGGGCTACCACTGGCGACTAAAAAGGCTACTGAAGCGATTATGTTAGGGACTATGACGACTATTTCAATGAAAAAAGGGCCCAAAATGACTATTTTAAGCAAAACCTTAAACTATTTTTAGGTTAAGGCGACTATTTTTTAAAGAAAAATTGTATACTATCCAATAGCAGGACGAAAAAAAATTGGCACTAAGGTACTTGCACAATTTTGCAAGACTGCGATTTTTTTTTTTTAAAGTGGGGGGGGGGGGGATGAACGCTGTGCCGAAATAGGTGTTAATTTTAGTTCATATTCGCGAATCGAGTGGTCACTTTGTTAATCCGACGATAGTATCTCCCTGGTAACAGAACATGCATGATTGTTATTTTTGACGGCAAACACGAATATTTCGGCTACCTGTTTGGTTCCAATGTTTTATCTTTCGCCATGCAAAGCTCAACAACTTGCACTATTATATTCTCAAATATCAAATTATTTTATTTACATTACTTGACAAGAATGAATTTGCCATGAACGCCAGAAAAAAAAGCCATCCGTATGGACAGTTTTCTTAATCTATTATTTTTAAATTGAAAAATTATATTTGCTTAAAAATACTGATTGAAATGTACATTTAGCAATTGAGGGTTGTCATGTAGCCAGGTATCTTCTCTTACACAGCTTAAATGACTTGGTTACATCATCATAAATCCTTCTTTTTTCTCTTCTTAAAAAGTCGCCTAACTTTGGCTAGGTAGCTGCATTAGTATTTGAGTATAAGTAATATAACCTATAAAAGTTTTTAATATAAATCCTTAATATGCATTGCCAATATTTATATTCATTAACAAAGTGCTGTTTCTGTTGCCAGCATGTGCTTGGAGTTGGCATCTAATTTTAAATATTAAAAACATCTCTATCATCAAAATATGCGGTAAACTACTTTTAAAAATTTATTCATTAAAAAAAATGAATGTGAATTTATGCACACACATCCAAATATCTTTTATTTATTCTGATTAAAATAATTTTATTATTTATTTAATAAAAAATTTTTGGTAACAGGAAAGAGTTTCTTCAGTGATCGGTTCAATGCTATTTCAGCGCGATTGGATGATGGCAAGTTGATTTATTAGTATTCCGTAAAAGCAACCTTTTAGTAACAGTGACAGCCGCCAAAATTTTATATTATGCATTGGCATTGACATCGAATCTATCTGCCAAATTTCACACCGATTGGATGACGGTAAGGGGGTTAATTAGGCCTCCACAGATTTGCCTGCCATCAACATACCCAGCCATCCAATCGCCCACACACAAAATCAAATTTAATATAAAGGATTTAAAAAAAGGTTTGTTATTTTTCCAAATCAATCACTACCCACATAACCAGTGTTATCCACTGGATATCTATGTTTCGTCCACATGATCTATTAGATGTACAGGAGATGTAATAGACATCTAAAGCAACGTTATCCTTGACATCCAATTTTGAAACATCTATTAGATGTTCACGAAAGCATGTCTTTTCGACTTTCCATTTCTAGAGGTCTAATGGTGGTCTATCAAATCCAGTCTATTCGACTTGTGGTATTGCATATGGTAGCCACTCCCCACATAGCCAAAACTCGTCCAATAGATATCTACTGGATATGCTCTTAAAAAAATGAAATATCTACTGGACCATACACGTTTAACGATAATAGACGGTAAATGGATGGTCAAATGTCCCGGAAATCGTTGTACTTTATACATCCATTGTACTTCCACAATGTCTATTGATAAGATTTTCTCTGGACATTGCAGACGACCAAAAGACATTTAGTTATCATCTACAAAATCCAATGGACGACCAATAAATGTTTATTAGATATCCACAAAATCCGGGAAAAAATCGGGAAAAATTAAAAAAAAAATTAAATTAAAACTTTGCACGGGTAACCATATACATATTGGTTAAGTCAGGTCATCGCAGACAGCCATGGTCAACTGCAGTGATAAAGTACCTTTTCAAATGGTAAAAATTAATTTGATGAAAAAAGCATGATAAATTATTTATAAAATAAATGTAGAAAACTGTGCCCTTTTTTTTTTTTTTTTTTTTTAATTCATTTCGTGAATCCGAAATAATTTACTGAATGAGTTAATTTCAATATAGATTTTTTTAATACTTTTAACGGGTATGCATATAATTTATTTAAAGTGCATTTTAACTTGGAGAATAGGTGTTGATAACGATTGTAAAAATAATATTCACTTTACTAAGTTTCTAGTTTCAAATTTGCAAAGCGGAATTCGTGTATAATTAATGCATATAATCGAAATAATTTTAATTAATAAAATATTTTAGCAAATTCCTAAAATGTTCTTTCTAAAATTATCTTTGATAATTAAAAATTGATTAACAGTACGCATATAATTTTTGTTAAGTTATTTATTTTTAAACACCTACTGAAAAATTAGCATTACTATTTCTCCTCAAAAGATGGCGCCATCTGTATATAAGACTTATAAAATATATTTACACTTAAATTCGCCAACTTCCGTAGCTAAAGAATTCCTCTCTCAGGGTTGCCATGTTGTGGGGTTCTTTTTCGACGCCTTCGGTGTAGCTGACCACAAGAGAAAGAAAAAAAAAGGGGAGGGGGGCTGGGTCGCAAGTATAAGATTGTCCCAAGAAGGTTGTTTTTGGTTGTTTTTACAACGAGGGAAATGAAGTCAATTACGGTAGAGGACGATATGATAGAGGATAACGAAAAGGGAAGGATTTCCAAGAATTTTGATCCTACGAAGACAACAAAGATGAATAAATGGTTCCTTCAGAAGTTTATTTCGGTGGAAATTTATGTTATAGATATTTATAAGTTTTTCTAAATAACATTTAAGAATGGGTTTATCTCATCCCTGTAAACAAAGTTCATCAGACTTTTTAGGGTAATGCACTTTTCTTTTATTCAGATAGATTTAATTAATAGACATCTGAATGGACGAATACCATCAAATTCAAATAATACAATAAATTTTTACATGAATTACATTTTTATACTAATGAATATTTATATGAAAATTTAAAAAACATCTCATACTTAATTTTACAGTAGGAACTTTATAAAATTCCACTTTTAGTTTTACATAACTGGATTCCTAGATACTATTGAAAAAAAAAATAATTTCATATTGGAATTAAAATTAATCGAAATTTACTTTTTAATATGTACATTTGCTATCTTAATTTAATTATAGATATTTTGCAACTAATATGCATCCACAATCTTAAAAATATTATTACTTGAAATATATAAAATTTGAATCGTCGGTAAGAGTAGAGGACGTTAACAATATCTTACCACTTACCTGAAAAAACTTAACGTTATATATATATATATATATATATATATATATATATATATATATATATATATATATATATATATATATAAAACCAGAAGAAGTGATGAAATCTAATCGTTGTTCCCAAGCAGGGCCGCATTTCCTTTCTTTGTGGTAGTTTTACTCGAACACAATTAAATAAACCGGGATTATTTTTGGAGCCTCATTTGGTAGTATTGGCAGGATAGCCTTTTGTAGAATTGATCGCTATTCAGTAGAATGGTACAAGTAGCACAAGCATATACAATAAGATTATTTCAAAAAAATGCTAACCGGGCAAAGGGAGACAGCACTGATTACTGTCTGGGTGGGGATCTTTTGTCAATCTGCCCTATTCCTCAGGCAAAAAAGAGGGATCAACCCCCCGCGTTTTTTCAGTCTAAAGTCGCCTCTCCTCTTATAGAGATGTTTGATTAAGCGGAAATAGACTTGATATTCTATGATAGTGAGAGAGAGAGACGAGTGTCGTCTCAGTTGCGCGATGTGATCTAACGGTCGAAATTTCTACACTTTTACGTGACAGGTTATCCATATACCCTCTTTCTCAAATTTCTTTATAGTGCGTTATTGTTGTCCCTTTAATTTCTGTAGTTTCTATTTTCTAAGGTAAGGCATTATCAGTAAAAATTTTTTTAAAAAAAGCATCCTATCGTATCTCCGTTGTAATAATTGTCCGGCAATACATCAGGCTTAAAATTAAAAACTGAGAAATAAGATAAATATAACTAAAAAAAATTAGTATGTTAAACAACATGTAATTCAACACGTTTGTTTGAACAGTTAGGTGATATTCAATGACTGAAAACTTTTCTTGTTAAGGATAACGAGGCAAAATCTTCGGTGGGCCAAACGAGTTGAAACTTTGCAGATTGGCTCACTATGAAAGACAATATATTCAATTAAGTTTTTGGGGAAATAAAAAGTAGTTAATAGTTTGGAATGGTTGTTTCCTTAGTATTTGTCGAAGACTATGACAACTCGATCTGAGCTCAAAAACCGCGATAGCATATAAAAATTAGCAATGCAAATAAAGGATTTGAATTAAAAAAAAAAAAAAAAAAAAAAAACTTGTTTTAATGGATTTTTATTGCATCTTCTGTTTGAAGTAGTGTTATTTGAATACCACGAGATCTGGCTTACAAAATAAAAAAAAAACTTAGAAAAAGAAGAGAAAATCGTTAAAAAATATTTATTATGTATTTTTATCACTTTTCTGGTACAAGAATTTTTCCGACTCTACCTTTTTTCGACTAAAGCTGTATAGATCGATCTGTAACCGCCATTGTTGTCACGGAGAGGTCCTTCAAATTGAAGCAACTGCCGAATCACCATAGTTTAAATATCCTTGGACCTGTAGGGTAACTTCCTTAGAGCGAGTTAGGGCGGGTCTTAAGTGTTAAGATATAAATAATGTAGAGACATATACCCATGTATTCAATAGACATTTTTTTAAATCCTGAGAAATTGCTATAAACAAAGCTTTTATAAATATCCGTTTCATGACAACTTTCTGGAATTTTGTAGAACTATTGAAAGTAGTCTCATTCCAAGTAAGAGGTCAAGATTAGTGCCGCGTAGTCTGTTTGTCAAAAACGCTCTAGCAAATACAAAGTACTAATTTGATAGTGGATCCCTCTGATCTCCATTCTAACAATTGCATCCCTGCAGTAAAGAAGCCATTAATCTGCTCCAGTCAAGGGCGGTCAAAGCAAATTTTTAGCAATAAGCGATATCAATTGTGCTCCTCCCCCCCCTCCATTTTATTAAACTGTTATCTCTTTCCAAATTTTAGAGTTCTGAATCTAATCATTTTTAAAGATTTATGTTCTATGCAAATTGTAAACTAATTTTTAAGTATTAAATTTATTTAAAGATATGTTTAAAAACCGCAAAAATAACAATAAGTCGGCAGGCTAAAGCAGAAAGAAAGAGCGTGAAATTAAAAAAAAATTAAATAAATTTTACATTTATATTTTTGAAATATGTTATCCATTTTTCCTCTTCTGCTGATATACGTCACAAGTTTTATTAAAAAAAATTAAGAGTTTGAAGAGTTTAATTCATGTTCTTTAACATATAAGTAGTATAATTATTTAAGAAATATTATGAATGTGTAAATTTATCAAAAAATATGTTTCAGTCCCTTTAAATGAGATAAACAAACATTACTTATCAAAAATGGAACGTGATTAAAATTTAAAAATGCAACTAAAAACAAAATAGAAATTTAAATTATACCATTAAAATTCTTTGACATGATTCTGAATTAACTATTTATGAAAAATTATTGTTTTCTTATTTATTAACATGATAATTATTCTTGGTTTTGTGGGTGAAACTCCTTTTACAATCACATTTCGAAAACGATTACTGCAATAGAGAACTAATTTAGCAGTTGTATAACACCACTTATTTTTTTACTTACAAGCTAAAATGAAAAGTAAAGACAAATATGTTATAATTTAGGAAGATCATCCTCATAGACTTAACCATAGGACTAACTAATGATCAGTTGCCCCATTTATTAGACAGTAGTATGTTTTCAATACAATTTACAAATATGAATTTTTAATTTAATGAACCTTTAATCAAATTAAGAAAAGAAAAAAAAAATGAAGTTTTAACTTAATGAAGAGAAACTACTAAATAATTTACAACTGTTATTATTTGCTTCATTTAATGTTTTTAAACAGTAAAATTAAAAATAAAGAACAGATTAAAACATGATATACTTCTACTTACAAAGTTTGGCAAAATAAAATAATAAATTTACTTTTAAAACTTAACACAAAAGGCCACACACAGAGAGTAAATGCCCTCTCTACTTTCAAAGAAACTTATGCCAGCTTCTAAATAGTTGAAGAGGTGGGGACACCAAGGTCACCAAGTCATTCTAAGAAAATTCCTCCCTTCGGTAATAAACGACCCCCCACCGTCAATCCTGTTGACCGCCGTACATGATTTTTGTAGTCGGGACAAATGGATATCTCTTTTGCCATCACATTGTCAATCTGACGTATTGGTACACATTCCCATCCAAGAAAAAGGGAATTTTATAGTGCTGATGAGTCTAGCACAATGGTTTGAGGGTCGTATATCACATTTTATTGCCGTCTCTGTCTGGTGCTTTTTTAAGAAGCTGGTCAGTAAGCAATTCTCACTACCTATTGGCGACAATTACATCTACCACTTAGGAAATGGGGGCAAGCCAAGATCCCCATCCTTTCTGTGTTGTTCTCCCCTCTGCCTTTTAAATGAAACGTATTATATCTTCAAGCATTTTTGCAACTGAAAACAGCTTTTTTCAAAGAAGAGGTTCTTATCTTCTTGGTAAGTTCCATGAAGCTTAGGTAGAATATTTGAAACTGGAATTTTACATCATTCTCCAAAGGAAATCATCAGAGTAAGACTTTTTAGGAAATTTACGCATTTTAAAGAAAATAAATGTTGAAAAATTGTGTTAAAAAGACAAAGATATTTTTTTCAACTATAATTTATAACGTTTCCTTCTAGAATAGTTGAGGATGTAAGTAAATGTTTTTGGAAAGATGGGGAAAAGTAAAGCCTCGTTTTGTTCGCAAATGGCGTCGCAGTTGCTAAGGACGGTCCTGCTAACAAATATTTACAATAATATAATGTTAGAAACTAAGAATATATTTTTTTTACTACATATCCGTAACCTAAGAGAGTTTTCATGTTAAAAAATATAGGCTTTATTTTATATTGATGTTCGAATCTGTTTTTAACAATTGACATATAAAACTAAATGAAAAAATTATTTTAATATTTTGAAAAGATGTATTAAAAAATAGCTTGATTCCTTAAAGAACTATGCAATTTAGCAGTTCTACAATGGATCGAACCCTAATAGGGATTTCGTTATAGTTTGACAGCTTGAGAGACAATCATTAAAATTTAAAACAATTAAACTTTAATAGACATGCTATAATTTCGCAGAAAACTGTTTTCTGCTTTTTTCACATGGATTTCGGTGAAAATTGAAAAGTTTGAAAGAAATGATACTATGGTATTTTTCCATCGACCCTTTTCGCTATACAAAAAATGCCACCAAGTGGTACTAAGGTGTTCGGATAAATTGTGTCGCGATTTCAAAAGTTGACTGGAATAAAAGTACTATATTGTTCAGGGGTTGTCGAACGTCAGCGAGCACGGGTCAAACACCCAAATAAAGTTAATGAGGCTAATTAATTTTTTGCTAAAATACTGTTTAAGGCTTTACTCCAGCAATTCTCAACCTGTGGGGCGCTCCCCCCTAGGGGGGCGCGAGCACACTAAAGGGGAGGCGCGAGAATATCCAAGAGAAAATATTATTTTAAAAAATTGGTTAACTGACTGAAAGGAAAGCATACATACACATAGAAAACAAAATTCATTTCGACATATTTAACAAATAAAGTAAAACAACTTACTAAATCAAAACTTAATCAAAACATACAAAATTAAAAAAAAATTTAATAATTATTAGTGACTTCCTTGGGCCTGTTTTGCAGAGCAAAGTTTTTCGAGGAAGGCTTAGTATTAGAAATAGCCACTTTCAGTTCTGTTTCTATATTTAGTCGATCTATAATTTGTCTTCAAAGAAGCCACAGCAGAAAATCAAGTTTCACGAAGGTAGGATGTTGAAAACAGTAATAGAATCCGAAATGCCCTTGTTTTTAGTACAGAAAAATCATCCTCTACTCCTGCCACAATTCAAATAGTGATTTATTACTAAATTGTCTTTTGGTTTCGCCATTTGTCGTGAAGTCTATGAATTTTTCTTCCTCATCAATTGAGAGTCCTTCGGGAGTCTTATGAAATGGATCCCTAACCCACTCGTAACTTGCTATCAGTTTGTCGTCACTATGAAAATACTTTTTAAAATTCTTTGCCAGCATGGCTAAATGATTTTCAATGGTTACAAAAATAACTTTTACATGTTCTTCTTCAGCCTTGTAAGTTTTAGTACAATCATCCACATTTGCAAACATTGTTAGGTTTTTTTGCTTTAAATTTCTGCTCCACAATTCCAATTCTTTATCACTCGTATCCAACATATGTGTATTTGCTCCTTGGAGTTGAAGATTCAAATTATTTAATTCCTAAAATATGTCGACCAAGTAGCTCAATTTCATCACAAATAAACCATCGAGAAAACTCTCGGCTTCCGTTGTGTTTTCTTCTAGGAAAATTGCGATTTCTTCTCTGAATTCATAAACAAGTTGTAAAAATTTCCCACTTGCCCCGCAATAAAATAGTAACGCTGAATGTACCGAACCCATGTCTTTAAAAAGTGCGGAAAAGATTCTCGATTTCAGGTGTCTTATTTTTATATACCGTAGTTAACACAATATTCAGACCACGACTCATTTATTCTTTTGAAGCCAAAGCTTCTCTGTGGATTAAGCAATGTGTCCAGACGCACTGAGGCGATTTTTGTTTTACAAGTGCTTGTATACCTTGGAATTTTCTGGTCATTGAACGAGCACCATCGCTGCATATTCCGACGCAATTTTTCCATTCTATGTTTGCCTCGTTCATAAAATCTTTTAAAATAGCAAATAATGCGAGCGCTGTTGTTTGGAGTTCGATTGGTTTTCAGAAAAGTAGTTCTGCTACTATTGACATATTATCACAAAATCGAACTTAGGCAATTAAATGAGCATCTTTATTACTATCTGTTGCTTCATCAAGCTGTATTGAAAAAAATTCGTCACGCAACTTCGAGAAAAGCTGACACTGTACATCTTCAGCTATATCACCAATTCGACGAGCAACAGTATCATTTGAAAGAGGTATGGACTGCAGTTGTTTTGAAAAATTATCTCCAAACATAGTTTCTACAATCTCAATTGCTGCTGGCCAAATAAGCTCTTCACCAATGGTGTAAGGTTTTTTACATCTGGTTATTTTATATGAAACTTTGTAAGATGCAAATAAAGCTTTTTTATTTACTGACAAAGTTTCTTCAAAAAATGATTTTTGCTTTTTATACGACTTTAATTTTAATTCGAAGAATTCTCTGGGTTTGTTGAGGTATCCACTATGAAGCATTTCCAAATGCCGTTTTAGTTTATTAGATTTCCTGCTGTCTGCGGCCAATATTTCTGAGCAAATGATACATAGGGGCCTTTCTTCTTCACTTACTTCAGTACTGGTAAATCCAAAACGTAAGTATTCTTGAGAATATTTTCTTGATTTTATTTTCGGAACCACGCATGTCTGTGTGCTTGTTGATACTTGACTATCGTCTCATGCCCGTTTACTTCCACTTAAAAATTTATCCATGAGTCTGCATAAATCTGCTGCCGTGAATTTAATATGGTGAATTGCAATTAACACGAAAACATATTTTACATACACATTCACGATAGATTCGATAGCGATAGAAGGATCGACTCGAAAGAGACTGGCTGGAATTGAAATTTGTGTTATAGAACATTTTCCTTCTTCCTATGAGAAAGCATTTGCTCTGCGCATGCTCGAGATGGCATTGGTCGTGTTCACCGCCCACTTGGCAAAATGTCAGATGTGGTTTCTCGCCAACGTTGGCTCGCTTACTCTTGTTTTAGCAGTTAGTTAAAAATAATTTTACAAACAGAATCCAAAATATTCAATATACATTATTGTTGCATACATTTTATTGTAAGCAGGGGCGCGATGAAAATTATGATTGAAAACTGGACCGCGAATACTGAAAGGTTGAGAAACGCTGCTTTACTCAAAGGTTATATTCAAAATAAGTACAAAAGTGGCCTTGTTTGCGCTTTTTATCCCCTTTTAATTTCTTGCAAGTCAAATATCTATTCTAACTATAAAAAAGTTCTGTAATAGCTTTTAATATTAACTTTTCTTTATAAGAAATTCAGTTAATTAATATTCATGGATTACATATTTTACATATCCTGTGCAAAAATAGCCATTTAATTTATATATTTTGTTTTGTAATAAAATAAACATGGAGTTAATTTGTTTGCCACAAAGCCAATTAAATGGGAATAGCGAGCCCTAACGGAAACTTTCTTCATGCAATAATTGTTTTTCCATTGAGCTTAAAAACAATTATGCCTAAATCTGTATTTGATTCCTTCCTCTCAAAGTATACATTATAATTAAAATCAAGATGTAAATATTATTAGTTATTTCAAAGCTTAAATATATTGTTCTAGTAAATGTTTTGAAATAAAGCATTTCATACATCAACATAAGGTTGTTTGACTGTGATATTTGTTAGTTCCCAACTGAAAGAGCTTTTGGAGTTTTAAAAGAAATTATTTTTTAAATTCTCATCGATTAATATTTAACACTATTAATAAAGATTAATGATATATATTGATTCCGATCTCATTGGTAAAATCTAAATAACACAGCTTATGACACTTGTAATAATTATTAATAACTTAGTAAGCACATACCTGAAATATTTTTTAACAAAGGTACCATACTTATACCTTAGATTTTATAAACTTTACATTATTCCGTTTCAAAAACTATGCTTTTTTTTTTTTTTTTTTTAAATAAATCTAAAAACTAATTTTTAGCTGCAAAACACAATCAAATTAATTTTTAAGAACTAATCATTTAAGTGTTTCTTAAGCATAAAATATTTAATTATTTCTTAAGATTATAATTAAATAATTAGTTTTAAGTTCATATTTTTGGGTTCTTAATTTGAAATTAAATCGATTACCCAGCGTCAAATCTCTATGAGCATTGGCTATGCAGTTTTTATATATAAAATAGTCTTTTCTCTTGTATTATAAAAACATTTCAGTCTGTAGATAGGTCTACAGCTGTAATAAATTTTTTATTCATAAATATTTGACAACTATTAAGTCCTTTTTTATACATTAATTTTAAAATTTGAGAATGTTATTCGATTTATATTCTATCCATATTATAATTCGTTGGTTAAATGAATTTTATATAAAGACGTAAATTCTTTATATATATATTTAACTAAATTTCTTCGCAAATATTTCATAAAAAATGAAAAGAATCTACAATAGAAGACAGCCAGCCTCCCAGACATAGTAAAGGCTGCAATTTCTAAAAAGACTGCTTGCAGAAAAGACTTTATTCTGTCCATCGAAAACACATGTGTTATCCTCACTCACACGTTATTCAGTTCATCGAAAACACCTGTGTTCAGGCGCTTAGCCCGGGGAAGGGTTATATCCCCTCCCGAAATTTTCCCGTTTGCTACTAGAACACAAAAATTAAAGGACTTGTTTTGTTTGAAATTGTAACTTTAAAGGGTATTGTTTTAATTTAATTTTCATAACCCTTTCCGAAAAAAAATTATGGCTACTCCCTTGGGCCTGTGTTACCCTCAATCACACTTTATTTAGTTGATCAGTTAACTTAAAAGCACATGCAATGCGTTTCAAAAGGAATACAAAACCCTTTTTCTCCCAGGTATTCTCACATTTTCAGCACACCCTTAAAGAATTTTCTTTGTACCGTAATAGGGGGGTGAAGTTCTGACCCAGATCACTGAGCCCACAGATTCAGTACACAAAGGACCGAAGTACCAATAACGGTTACGTGGCACTGGCTTACGTGGTTTTGACCCTGCTGTGGCTTTAGCGTAATATTAAAAAGATCTCCGTGGTCTTAGGATACACATTCCTTATGCACCTATTGTTTGACTCCCCCTACCCCCCTCACAAACGCTTATCTCTTTTGGGGTGGAAAAGGGGGATTAATTCTTTGTGTTTGAAATTTTTTCAATAATTGTATTTGGAAAAATATCTAGGGAAAGAACAGGTTTCCCACTTTATATTGGACGATTAAAGACAGTAATGTGACACTTTTTGAATGTGTTGGTATTTAGTTTATTCACATTTTGTATTTTACGTTTGATGTGAGAACATATATTTTATATCAACATTAGCTAAGGAAAGTGAAATTTTTAAAACCAAAAGAAGAAACTTCTGTTTGGTTATCTCTATCGCCAACATAAAAAAAATTAAGAAGTTCTTAGTTTATTATAAGTGAAAGAGAAAAGTACAACTACAGAGGTGTGTGAAAAGTGATCATTCCTGTATTCCAAATGCAGCAGAAATAGAAGTAAGAAGAAAAGTAGAAAACTGTAAAAAGAGATCTAGGGAGGGCATATCAGTCACTGTGAATATCATTTTCAAAGAAGAATTTTCTGAAATCTACAATAAAGGGTATGATCTTGTAACGGAAAGTCCCACTTACAATAGTGCAAAAATTGCTTTATGCACAGAGAACACATTTTAACTTTATAATTAAGATTTTATGTATTTATAGTAATAAAACAAGCTGTGTGTCTGCCTGTCGCTCTGTGGATCTACAGAAACCTACTTAAAATTGGAGTAGAGCTCTGAAATTTTCAACATAAGAAGTTTTGGCTTTCTAATTTTATGTATGTCAAACAGAACGTTAACATTTTAATTAGTTCTTTTTTAAGTAATTCTTTTAATTAATTTTTTTTTTCAAAGTGACTTCAAAGGGAGATATAGCTCTGAAATTTTCAACATAAGTAGTTATACCCATCTAATTGAACTTTTGATAAATAGAATGCTAAAATTTCAATTAGTTATTTTTTAATTAATTTTCTTAATTAACTAACAATTTTTTTTACAAAACGACTTCTAAAAGGGTTACAGTTCTGAAATTTTCAACATAAGTAGTTTTGGTCTGCTAATTGGTTTTTTGAAAAACAGAATTTTAAATTTTTATTTAGTTCTTTTAAATTAATTTTTTTAATTAATTAATAAATATTTTACAAAACGATTTCTAATTGGGCTACAGCTCTGAAAATTTCAACAAAAGTAGTTTTAGCCTTTTAAAAACAGAAGCCGCTTTTGAAAAACAGAATTTTAAATTTTTATTTAGTTCCTTTTTAATTAATTTTTTTAATATATATATATATATATATATATATATATATATATATATATATATATATATATCGTCGTATCGATATATGACTAAAATTCTAAGTTTACATTTTAGTTTTATTCTATCTTCAAAGATACAGATAAACTCACTTTAAAATCAAAAACTTAATTATTTAAATTTAAAATCTATATTTATTTGAAATTTTTTCCACTGTTCTCGGTGGGCGTACCGGAATATGTCCCGATATTCCGGTAGGCCGACCTGGTTGGAGCCAATTTGTAAGCTGCTCTAACCTCAGGGTGGGTATTCGGCGAAAAACAAGTGCATTGCATGGGGAAAATGAGAAGGGATCCCCCTTCTTTCTTCTATAACATTTCTTGCTGACTACCAGAAAAAAATATTTATCTATTTTTATCGATCGCCAATTTCGCGCCAAGCACAAAACTACAGCAGGGCCATCTGTTGGCCTAGATTATAACTCTTCTAAAATCTAAACAAATTGTTTTGCGAATTATAACACACAGAGATATGTATTTTTTTAATTGAAATGAAAATACATTAAACAAAATCTGTCTTTTTATTTATCGCAAAAATCTATTCAAATAAAACAAACACTCTCCCCAAAAATATGTTCCATAAAAAAAGTTTCCTTTTCATGTATACTTGAAATTACAGATTTTTGAGAGAGCCTGTTTTGTCAATTTACTAAAGTTTTAATTTCTCCGGATTTGAAAATTTACGGGATATGCTCAGTCTATTAACCACCTAATATGCGTAAATTTTTTTCGAAAAACGAGCCTTATAAAATTTTTACTATGTTCATTTATGTATATAAAAAAAAAAATGCAAATAGAAAAATAACGACAAACTACAGGCACAAGGCCCATCAAGGTTGGTTTATTTTAACGCTTCTGAAAGTATCCCCCTTTGAACAATCCTCCGGTAAAAGTTCAGCATTTAAAATTAATTACACTAGTACAATTACGATTTGTGGAGACAGATTGTACCACTTTTATCAATCACCTAGTAAAATTCATGTTTCCTATTCTCCAAGTTAAAATGCACTTTAAATAAATTATATGCATACCCGTTAAAAGTATAAAAAAATCTATATTGAAATTAACTCATTCAGTAAATTATTTCAAATTCACGAAATGAGTTAAAAAGAAAAAAAAAGTGCACAGTTTTCTACATTTATTTTATAAATAATTTGTTATACTTTTTTCATCAAATTAATTTTTACCATTTTAAAAGGTACTTTATGATATAGTTAATATAACCACTTTTCATAACGAGTCCTGATGGTCTAGTGGTAGGACGCTTTGTTGCAAACGCCAAGGTCTGCGGTTCGAATCCCGGTAAACGAAATCCTCCACCTCCTGCAGTTGACCATGGATGACTGCGATGACCTGACATAACATATGTATATGGTACCCGTGTAAAGTTTTCATTTATTTTTTTAATTTTTCCCGGATTTTCCAGGATTTTGTGGATATCTAATAAACATCTATTGGTCGTCCATTGGATTTTGTAGATGCTAATTGAATGTCTTTTGGACGTCTGCAATGTCCAGAGGAAATCTTATCGGTAGACATTGTGGAAGTACAATGGATGGATAAAGTACAGCGTTTTCCGGGACATTTGACCATCCATTTGCTGTCTATTATATATAAACGTATGATCCAATGGATATCCCATTTTTTTAAAAGCATATCCAGTAGATATCTATTGGACGAGTTTTGGCTATGTGGGTATGTATTAAAAATCAAGAAATGGGGGGAGCATAGTGTATGACATTCTGTATTAAAATTTTAAGAGGATGTATGTGTGTCATGCACTTACTTACAAATCTGATCGCTACAGACACTTGCCTGCATTCAGAATTCCTCAAATCTCTGGTGAAATAACCACTTTTGTCGTTGCTTCCTCTAATGTTTGTCTCTGTCGTCAATACTTTAGTTAGTGTGTGATTGTCAATTTCATTACTCTGATATAATGGCTGCTATTGCTGATATTTGGGTTTGTATGCTGGGCAATCGCCGAGATCTACGTTGTGGTCATTTTTGCCACATTTTACGCTGATGTAATAGACCATTGCGAGATTTATACTGGTATGGTGAACGCTATCCTTAATATTTACATCCTTGTGATGATATTTTGAACCTAATATTAAATCAATGTAGTAGATCTAATGCTGAGATTGGAAAGCACTATCGCCTATATTTACATTGAAGTGATAGTCATTTTCTTCAAAAGTTATGCTGTTTTAACGGTTTAACTGCTGCTTTTTCCGATATTATCGCCGCTGTTTTGGTGCTGATGTTATAACGGCCATCTCTGAGATTTGCATTGTTGTAATGGGTGCTTTGACCAAGGCTTCCGTTGATGTTATAGACCAGGAATGAGTTTTTTCCGCCATGTGGCGGAATTCCGCTTTTTTAATTTTTAAGAAAAAAAAACAATTCCGCTTTTTCTAAGAAAGTTCCGCTTTTCTAATTTCTGAAAAAAATTCGTTTTTTTCACGATTTTTCTATCCCACAGAAAAATAACCTTTTCTTTAAGGCTGAATCGCGAAGCAGCCTCCCTTCCGTCCGATCGGGAAGAGTGGAAAACCTACGGCATTCCTGCTCCAAAATCCAAATACAAAAATCTACTGGAATGCATTTTTTTAGTTAGGTTGGCGCTTAAACTCGAAATTTTAGACTTTTTCAACTGCTCCGAAATTTGATCCTTTTGTGTAATTTCCTTCATACTAATTCCCGCTATTAATGTATACGAATAATGCTGCTGATATTTGTGTGGCTATGACTTGCGTTATCGCTGGGATTTAAGTTGTGGTTTTCATTTTCGCTGAGTATTACGCCAATGCAACAACGTTATTGCTGAGATTTGTTCCCGTATATTCGGCGCTAACACTGATATTTACGTTTATTTGATAGTCATTTTCGCTGAGTGCTACCTTGTTGTAAAATCTGAGATTTGCATCAATGTTACCGATAGAATGTCGATATTAGGTACCGTGATGAATTGTGCTCTCGTTGATGTGCATTATTGATGATGTGCGATGAGATTTGTGCTGATACTGTGGACGCTAATGCAGATATGCACGTTGTTGTGATGTTCGTTTCTGTTGATTCCTAAATTTCACGCCGAGATTTACGCTGTTGTGATTGTAATTTTCATCAAGTGTTACGCCAATACATTAGCGCTCTTCTTGAGAGTTTCCCCGGTATATTTGGTTCTAACTTTGATATTTCTGTTGACATGAGAGTAATTTTCGTCGAAAGCCATATACTTTAATAACATCCGATATTACCGAAATTTGCACTAGTATTACCAAGAAAAGATCGATATTACCGAGATTTGTGCTGATATTGTGGACGCTATCGCCGATATGCACGCTGTTGTGATGTTCGATTTTGCCGATACCTAGATTTTCGCCGGTTTTGTAAGAGATATTGCTTATAGTACTTTTGTTAAATTGATGGTCATTTTTGCCGAAGCTTACGCTAATACAACACCAGCTATTACCGAGATTTTCAACATCGAATTGTAGCCATTCATCTAGACTTCCGTTAATGCGATAGCCGCCATATTCGTGATTAGTGCCTGTTTAAGGTTAAATTTTGCCCTTTGTTTCGAATCTATGCAGAATTACTCAAATTTTTATATCATTTTGTATAAAAATTATATAAAAATATTCTGAAAATTAGTCCCAATTGTAATTTTTCTAAATAATCTGTGTTTAAAATTGTTATTTTAACTGCAATTGTTTGTAAAATTGTTTGTTGCTTTTTATTTTATTGAACAAGCTTAACGATATGAATAAAAATTTAGATTTTTAGTACTTGTAGCTTAAAAATTTAGAAAACTGGATTTAATTAAATTTGGCCTGTTTGTCAATATGGTATAATTGCTTAAAGTTGTCTGACTTGTTGAAATTTTGAATTTTTTTCATCACCTTCACAGGAATTTCGTTTTTTTTAATCCCCTTTGGAGCTATACCATGCCTGATGACAGCACAAAGTGTATCCCTACGTCTAGGTGCCGCTATTTTAAGCCATTTTTGCTCACGGACGGACATAGATGGTGCAGTGTTATAAATGCATATGGAAAAACTCTTTTTTTTTAAATATAACATAAAATGGGTTTCACGCATAAAATTTTCAGATTTTTGTTTTCAGCTTTTTGATTTTTTACCAAACTCATCCCTGTATAGACGCTATATCTGTGATTTGTGCTGGTGTGATGATCGATTTTGCCATGTATGTCAATCGATGCAGAATGACCAAAATTTTAATATTGTAGCTAAATTTATAAATAATAAATTAAATTTAGAAGCAAATTATTTAATTACTTGAATGTAGCTTAAAAAATTAGAAAACTGGGCTTGATTAAATTCACCTGTTATTGTCAATATAGTATTATTGGTAAACATGAAACCTTTTTTTGCCAAAAAGTTATTTTACTTTGGAAGTTTAAAAAAAAAGTATGCTTTTTGCCAGTCGATTTTTACCGCTGCTTTTACATGAAGTTCAACTTTTTTGCTTAGGTGCTATTTGTGAATAAGGTAGTTTTGTCAACTTCCATCGTAGAATGTGAATATGATGTCCTATATTCTACCCTTTGGTTTGTCTATGGAATAATAAAAAGGCAAATTAAGATATTTTCAAAATAAAGTAACATTTTCTTTTTTGCTTTAAATAAAAGAAGCACGAAAAAGTGTTCGGGTATTAGATCCTTTTGAAAAACTTACCATGTGAAGTATCATTAAGATACATATCTTTTTCTGTATAAGGTGTAGTGTTTACTTGGTGTTAGACACTATTTTGAATCAAAAGATCATATATATAACGAAGAGTGTCTCTGAGTTTTTGTGTTTTATGTAAATCAACAGTTTTGTTCCGATCTTTATGGAATTCTCAAAACCTTCAAAACTGGAGAAAGATCATTGTCGACTTGAAAGAACAAATCTTTATTAAGTTATGAAAAGTGAGGTTACTATTTTCAATGACTGAGACTACTATTTTGGCTATTATTTTTAATGCCTGAAACTGCTATTTTTGCTACTATTTTTAATATTTGAGGCTACTAAAGCAGCTATTTTCAAAGCTTATAGTCAGTGGCAGCCCTGTAGATGTGTACATAAGGGTAAAGTAAAGTTATCTAGTTTTCTGCATTTCCTGACAATGTATTATTATACATAGTATTGTGTTCTATTATTTTCTTTTTAATTATATTTTCCTCTTATTATTTAGAGTTCTTCCAGTTTAAGGAATTTTCGCAACAGTGAAGTGTTTTCTAGTCCTAACTGCACCACCACTCCTGTTGCTTCCATACCACCGCCATCTGTTCCTCTCAAAATTGTTCTCAACAAGAAACTGTTGGTAAGTTGATGTTCTTTTTGGAAACAATTTCGATTTTTCCATTGAAGCCTTAAGAGGGTTTGTTAATCTTTTCTCTTTCTGTAGACAATGCAATTTTTTCCGAAGGACAAGTTACATTGTTATTCTTGTATTAAAAAAGGTATACAATATGTTTCGAATTGATAGGACCACTACGTTTCAAAAATGTCCTCCTTCATAATTTAAAAGTTGAATTTTTGGCATAATTTTTTTTTTTTTTTTTTTTTAAGTTTTCCTTGAAATTATTAATATTTTAAAACAAATATATTTTAAGTTTTTTGAATAGTTTTGTTATGTTTTGAAATTATTGATTGAATGATGGGAACGATTCTATTACTCAGTGTTGATAAATATTGTTACACAAAATTTGTATGAATATACAAACTTTGTACTTGAATGATTCTCACAATGGGACTTTTCCATTTATAGTTAATTTTAGTATAGTTCAGAAGTAATCAACAGAATAAGTCATAATCTAAGTCGTTTGTTGACGGAATGGATTGGGTGATTCTTTTTTTTAAAACTTTTGTTTTTCAACAGGGACATCCTCTGAAAAGTTGCTATTTAATAAAATATTATGCCATGCAAGTTTTGATTAAAAGGTATCAACATTTAGAGGTGGCGCACAGTGGACGTCAAATTTTGCAAATATCTTTACTGAAACACTTATTACATTATTAAAACATAAAAAACTTCATCTAAAATTATATTCATTTACATGCTACATCGTCTTTACGTACATAGGGGTGAAAATCTTCAGCATTTATGCAGATTTACCACTTTTTTTCTTCTTAGAAGTTCCATTTTTTTTTTTTTTTTTTTTTTTTGTATTTAATAAGGCTTTATCCTACTAAATTTGCCTAAAAGTCCCCTCTGAAAAATTTTCTAGCTGCACCACTGTTCTATACATGCATTAGTACACAAATATATTCTTATACTGCTATGTTTGTTATTTAAAATAATGCTTTGTGTATTTTCCTCTTTTTTACTTTTTAACTGTGTTCACCTCTGATTACAGCATCATGTAAACTAAAATATCTGGTTTACTGAAGCTAGAACATGGTACAGCCGCTCTAAAAACACATTGAGATTTGCAAGCCCTCCGTTATAGGAAGTTATCTTGCAAACGAGCTGCTGTACTGAAGTATTGTTCAGTTCTGCATTATTTTGAAGAGTGTATGTTTTTGATGATTGATGTAAATTTGATCAAATTGTAACAATAAGTTAAAACACGAAAAGATACCGAAGAGTGGTTGGTTGGGCAGCTGAGACAATTCCTTCATGTAAACCTCCCACGAAACACGAAGTTGCTGCAAATTTCTTTCATTATCTAATTCCAAGTAAAATTGTTCGTGAGAGTGCTACAGAAGTTAATGAAGCTGTTTTATCAATCTGAGAACAGGTTTTAAAAAACACATCATTGTAGATGTAGAAAAAAATATTCGAAGAATTGAAAATGGTGATTAAGTGTAAAAAGAGAAAAGAAAAAGTGAACTTTGAAAAGCAAGAATATTTATTAAAAGCTTGCATGCCCTTTTCACTAATGCAATAATGTTGACTAAAATTCCCAAAGACAGGGAATTTCTATTGGCACAATGTGAAGAAATATGTTGTAGAAGAATATAAGGAATTGACTGCACTTGGGAACTTGCAGCTACAATTGATCGGACCAGAATAAGCGATCAGAAGGCAACACTTGTATCATCAGCTATTTCTTTTGGGACTGATCCAGTTAAATTTAATGTAAGTTTTAGCTATTTGACAAGCTATTAGCAATCAGCCCTAGAACACAGCTTAACAAATATTGGCCAACAATTTTTCTCCAGATGTACCACTTACAATACACTACGATGACAAGCTTTTGCAAGTTATAATCAATGAAGATGCAATGGACAGAGTGTCAGTTTTGGTCATCGGAAAAGACCTAGAGCAGCTGCTTGGAGAAGCAAATATTTCTTCTGGTATTGACCAGACAAGAGCAACTGCAGTCTATTTAACACTGTAGCATTGGGGAAACATAAAATTTATGTGCTTCTAAACAACAACCTCCAACATTGACTTGAGATAGAGAACATGCATTTTTATTTGAGAAACGTCTGGCACGCAGGCATTGTATTTGTAAAATTGTGTTAAAAGCAGTATTCTCAACATGTCTTGACGCTTCTTCTGGCCCTGTTGTTTTTCTTTTTAAGCGCTACTTGAAACTCAGTTTGAACTTGCACTGACAAGAGCAAATGCAGTATATTCATCAATGCATTCACAGCCCAAGCTGTAGCAGATCAAAAAGACAACGTCATGGTGTTCAGTGGAGAAATGCTCCTCTCTCAGCAGCAGGCTTGGGCAATGTATCGATACATCGTCAAACCTGTGTCACTATTTTCACAAAACCGATACATCACGGTATTTTTGAACAAGTCAAAACGGGGACGCGATACTTGCCTATCACTTCATTGAAGAAGAATCGCGTTGCTATGATACACCGCGATTCATGCGCGATGTTTCTAAGATACTATAGAAACGCATTGATACCGTCGACACTGCGCCATTTTAGACATGATACTTCACCACATCGCAGTTATCCACCCTGCATATGCACAGTGTTTCCAAGACTGTACAGAAACGTAGTGTAACAGCTAACACCGCGCCGTTTGAGACAATTTCCATTTGCTTTTGCTGGGGGATACTTCATCGGCATCGTGGTAATTGTATACCTTAGGTATGTGCGATGTTTCCAAGATTGTATAGAAACAAAACACCACAGACGGCATCGCTCACTTAATCACTTATACATGTTGCATTCGCTTTTAGATCCCTTGGCTTTTGAAATTTAATACAAAGTTGGAAAAAAGTGCACATTTCAAGGGAAAAAAAGCATGTATGACATTTTGAAATTATAATTCAATTTTACAATGTGGTTTTTTTTTAGGTCTTGCGTTTATTTCCTATTTTGTTTTTACAGTTGAGTATTGAAATTGCTAGGTGGTTTTTAGGCACCAGTATTCTAGTAATATTGGAGATTCGATGAAAGATTACATGAATTCAATAAAATGTTACAAGCTAAGTAAGCTTAACTTTCGGCTATATAGCGTGTTATGAAAACGTTGTTTTCTAGTAAAAAATATATAGTTAGCATCATGATGTATCGTGACATCGTGATGTTTGCTTCCTGATATATGGCGATGCAGAAATGTTAAAATCGCCCAGGCCTACTCAGCAGTGCAGTGACAATTTCTAAGAGCTCTTGGAATTGGTAGTAATTTTCCTGGGCAATTCTGACTTTTTGGTACATTTCTGACGTATTGTACATTTTATAGATCCCTGTGGACTTCGCAAAGCAAGATGGATGGCAAAAGCCATATATGCTATCAAGATAAGGATGTTCAAGAAGAAATTTGGACTTACAAAGAGGGAAGAAAAAGGACTAAGAGACCATGCAATCTTTGTTTCTTGCATCTATTTGAAAATGTAGTTACTATCCTTTCTTTCAACTACCTATGCGAACAATGACTTGTTTACTTTAAAGAAACTTCATGACTATAAGAACATCAATGAAGGCATTTTAAGGTTGCAATCAACAAGGTTCGTTGGCATCTTAAAGAGGACATTTTTTCTCACTTTTTCTTTATAAGAATAGCAGTGCCAAAACCAAATGCAAAATTATTGCAGCTCTTTCTTATGAAAGTCTGAATTAAGAAAACTTAGCAAAGAAATCAACTCTCAATGCAAACACCATACCAGAGGAAAGCTTGGAACAGTTTTTTCTTCGAACTTTCCGAGGTTATTTAATGTATTGGGCATTGGAAAAGATTTTTGTATTGCCAACTTAGGGAAATGGCAAGAAAATGAAAAGTGCCTACCTACAGAAATAATTGTTAGTTAGCATAGCATTGGGAACGACATGGGGAAAAGAGGTGTTACCCTTATAAATGAATATAACAACTGAATATAACAACAAAAAAGAACAAAAACTGTATATTCTTAAAGTTGTAGCATATCATAAAAATTTACACACTTCAGAAAAAAAGACTTTTACGAAAGTGATATGAATGATTATTGAGGAACTTCCAGTGTAAACATGTATACTAACAATACCATCAAAATCTGTACCATTAAAGATTGTATTCTACACCATCCAAAGATTGTGATCTATACCATCCATATATTCAACACAGAATATAAAAATATTTCTACTAAATAATGTGTGTTTTGTTATGTTGAACACTGTAAGTCTAATGCATGACATTCTTAAAATTCAAGTTGGTTGTGCCACCTCTAAAAATTGTAAACTTTTCATCAAATTTAGCATTTCTTATATTTTTTTGCTGGAAGAATAAAATTAGCATGTGCCCCAGTGAAATTTCGAAGTTTGAAATTTTGTCCTTTTTTTTTAATCGCCTTAAGAATGGGGTAAAATTTTTCCATTTAAAAGTTGTGGACAATATAATAAAGAAATTAGAAGGCACGTAATGTTATAAACAATTTTTTTGACCTTGTATCACTTAGAGATCTGGAAGATCTTCAAAATGCCATAATGACAAACTTTTTAAATCACTCAAACTTGTTAAAACAATCTTGTATATCATAGCCTAATAGCAAAGTCCTCCAATATCCACATCTGCAGCATTTAGAGCTATAAAAAGATCTGGCATTATCAGTAACACATAAGAAAATCGGCTCCAAAACTGATGTAGGAAAGCTCTTGAAATTTGCACAAGAATTTATGACTTGGAAGAATGATTGGCATCAAGAAATTTTTATGACATACAAAATTTAATTTGGACAAGCTAGACAGTTGACAGTTTTATTGGCATGATCTTAGTAATGTGAAGAAGTGTTCTGAATAAGCCCGTTTGGTAGTGGGTTTATTACGGTGTGGGCTAGATTCAGATTGGGACAGAGGATCTGATATAGCCTTCACTAATAATCGTCTGAATGAACCTTTCTACCTCTTTCAGTAAACATTGGAGGTGCATTTTTCATGTTTCAGCAGGACAATGTACGTATGGCAAAATCTACTTTTGAATGGTTTATGGAGAATATATTCAAATTATGAACTGTCTGACTTTTAGTTCAAACTTGAATCCAGTGGAAAATATGTGGGGCATAAAGAAAGCTATTTTGCATCATTAGAAGAGCTGTGTATGTAGGAGGTAAGCAATATGATTCCATTAAAGAAAGCTATTTTGTTGAAATGAGCAGACATTTTGAAAAACTATATGCAAAAGCTTATGGACACTATAACAAAAAGGATTTATGAGCTAATTCTGAAAGAAAAAAAAAAAAGATTGATACATTTCATATTAAAAACGATTTAAAACTGTTTCACCATTGATTTTAAAATAACTATTTATTTATTATTTATGAATTTCAATACTGGTTATATAATAAAAATTTTATTTGAAGTTATTTTTTGTTGAATACCAATAAAATGTATGAGTAAAGTATTATTTCTTTTTTAGAAAATTAATAAAATAATTATAGAGTGGACCTATCAATTCAAAATGCACTGTTATGCCATTTGCAAATTTTATCAAAGTAATGTCAATCCATGTGAAGTGGCTTAAATTCAAGCATAGTTCCTGCTTGGGATTATGCTCGAATATATGCATCTTGGATTTGGATAAAACTTTCTTTTCAAATATCACCTATTAGTTTCTCTTACTGCTGTTATATTTACTTCACTAATTTTTAATACTTTGAAATGGTAGTATTTTATTAATCTGGCAACTCTTCACCTAAAGGTTTTGGTTGTTGATTCTATAATGTGGTATAAAATATTTATTTTAATTTCTTACAAACGTTTAATAATCTTAACATTTTTCATGTATTTTATTAGGGTAGTTTTGGATATTTTAATTATAATAGAAGTCCTTAAATTAACTAGGGAAATAGAAACGGCATAAAACAAGAGCAGACACAGTTTAAAAGTTTGCATGTCTGTTAATGTTAGTGAATGTTTTTCTGAATTGTTTTTCAAAATTCGTCACTTATCATTGCAATAAGTGACATTTTGTTTCTTTTTAAAGGTACTAATTAACTTCAAAAGGATCATGTGGTATAGAAAATTAATGCTTTTATTTTGTGTCTTTTCTATAGTGATCAATTTTTAAATGTGTTAAAAGAATAATTTTTGGATGGAAGATCACCTCATAACTTTGTGCATCCTATTTTTCTATATGTTAATTTTCAACCCCTATGCATATTTGTTAATTGTGTGTTCTGCTTTGACGCAACAGCTTCCTGAAGTCAAGCCAAGCTCTCCCAGTCGATTGCAAAAGCAAGAGAAATGTTCAGGGAGCTATGTTCAGACTCCAGCAATGAGAAGGCAAGGAGTGGCAAATTATCCATATGGAGATGCCCAACCCTCCATTAGTCTGGAATCAATTATAAGCGAATATTTGCGAAAACAGCATGCATTGTGCAAGAACCCAATGCTGGCTTGTCCACCATTTGATTTATATGTGTGAGTATGTTTAGGGTACCTATTTAACTTTTTTTTCAGGATGAATTTTTTGTTTTACTCAGTGAAAAATATTTTAAAAATGGTAGCAGAACCTAAGAATGCAGAACTTCTATAATGATCTAGTATTTTTTATTTGTGAAAATATGAGGGAATTTTTCAGAACCCATAAAAAATAAACGAAAATTGTAGATTTTTCCTGCAATTGACAATGTTACTTTTCTGAATAAAAATGGAATTTTTCTTTTTTTCTGAATAATAATAGAAATCTCTTAGACAAGTTTGGAAAACTATAAAAACTATTGTTTTGTTTGCTTATTTATAAAATATAGATAATTAGTGTTTGATAAGATTGTGTATAAAACTTTCATTTTCAAGTGCATTTTAGTTAAGGCTAAAACTGTATTTTCTCATTTTTTTCAGACCTCATAAATGTCCTGAATCTGAGAATAAAACAAGAGCCCCCATAAATTGTCTTTTGAGGATACAAAAAAAGGTATGTTGTGGTGAAATTACATATTAATATGGTCCAAGAAGTACTGAAATGTATGTTGTAATTTGTGGATATTTCATAAATTGCTTGGATAATTTATATATTTATTTTTATTTCCTAGATGTACTCAAATACAGGTATTTATGGTGGGGCATCTCTAGACAGAAAATTTATTTATAGCAAGTAGGTTTTATTTTTGTTATTTTTCTCTTGTTATAATCATTAAAATTAGATTTTGCTTATTTGCAAAATGTTATTTGGAAGCTGTAAATGCTGTGTTATCAGAAAATAGCTATTGCACTAAGAATAAGCAGTTAGCTCCTATTATTATTTTATTTGAAATATATAAACATAATGCTTGCATTTGAAAATTCTAAATATTTTATATTTAATTAGAGATATTTGTTTGAAAGTTGAAACATAAATTTGCCTTGTGTCTTCATAAATAGGCTAATTTCTTTGTAATGAGCAATAAACTTCATTCTTAAGCTTAAAACGATAACTTTCAGTTCAATTTTTAAAACAGTTAATGAATCTTTTCTTTATGTTTAGATATCGATTAGTTCGAACATTCAGAGACGAAGAAGAAGGCCGATTCGATTTTGTGTGCAGCAGCTTTTTAGTAAGTTCAATAATTTATTTGTACTCAACATAAATAAGATTATTTTTATTATTTATTTAAAAGTATCAGTAGTTATATACTATAATTTTATAGTTAAATTTTACAGAGTATAAATTAATTTATTTTACTAAACATGGATAATTTTACTTTTAATTTAAATACCCAAGTTAAGCTTTTAAGTAAGTTGAGTATTTTAGTGTTATTGAAGAAAGTATCTTAATTTTCACGTTTTCTGGTTGAAATTTAGCAACATTTCCAATAGAAAAGTGTATTGCTAAACTGGTCTTCCTTATTAGGTTTCTGTTTGTTTCTTATATATTTTATACTTTTGACTTCTTAATTCAAAGTTGTTTTGTAATAAATAATGTGGATATAAATGTTTGAGCGAGTTTAATTTGTAGCATTCACAAAGTATTCAGTGGCAATTGAATGAATTTTTTTTTTTTTTTGCTATAAATTTCTATAATTTAGTTTTGGATGGTTTGCATTTGCATTATTATGGGGGTGAAGATTCTTGGAATTGTAAACTGTTTTCTGGACACATGATTCAATAGGTAAAGGAAGAGTGCAGAATATATATTTTAAGGTGGTCTAAATCAAAATGAATGATTTTTGAATAAAACTTAATAAACATGAATTTCTTTGTAGGCAAAACAACGCAACAAATTCAAATAATTGGAATTCTTTAACTCATTAGGGAGGGAAAACATTAAAAACTAGATTTTTAATGTAAATTTTTACCTTCTATTTCTATCACTGTTATATAACAGAGCTCTGATTTATTTGTCACATTTCACAGTTTGCTGTGGAGAGTGCAAGCCAACATTGCTGTCAACCAATTCAAAATAATAAAGTACATTTAACAGTGATTTTTATGTGTTGGCACAGCATAGACTTAGTTTTGCACCAAGAAAATCCAATAGTTATTATTTAGTTTAATCATTATTTCTCTTTGACAGAATTATGATGAGGATAGACATCAACCTAGAATCCTCATTGGCTCTCTAGGTGCTCTTGGAAACACAGTTGGGAGGCTGAAGATGTACAATATTAACTCTGGGGAGGTATGTATTGTCCATAAAAGTGTCAAGAAATTCATTTTTTTAAGCAACTGAAACTAAAGTATTCCCTGTTATCTTAAATAATTTAGAATTCGTATGGCCTTTTGAAGTTTTTGTATGTCTCATACTTCATTGGATATTTCTTAAGATGAGGCCCCTAGTCATGGGGAGGGATGTATTTTTGAAAAATATAATAGAATATTTATTTTAATCAATTTATAAAAATATTTTCTTAATTTTTATACTTTTTCAGTCTTTTTGTAATTGTAATTAAAATTGTATTTTTTTTTTTTTCATACTCATTTTGAATTTATGGCTGAGGTAAAAAAATGTGAAAGTAAATAACAATCTTTAAAGTATATATGAGAGATATCTCTAGATGAGTTTATATATTTTTATCTTTTGAAAAATCTTTTAGATGTAATTTTATTTAGTGTAAATAAAAATGAACTAATTTTGTGGATAAATAAATTTCTTAAATTAATATTTACATTTAATTTTTGTTAACCCTTTTAGTCGTTTTGATATAAGCATAATATCACAACTCCAATTTAATGCACAACTGATTGGTCAAGGATAAGTTTGCACTGGGTCTCGCATAAACTGTAAAATCTCTGAATATGAATGAGCGTATTTAGATGTATATAGTCCTATTTTTAATGCATATATTATTTTAATCTAAAACATAGATTGTAAACTGTTGTAATAGACAGCATTGCATATTACAACTGCTACTGCATAAAGGTCTTTCTCGTCTTTAAGGCAATTGAAAAATTATTTGAGGAACTCAACTTCCCAAAATAGCTTAAAGGGTTTGGCATTAATGTCCATCCAGAGAGAAATCAACATTGACCAAAGAAGTCCTTAGTCAACTTTCTTAAAAGCCTCGTTTTGCCTTATAAATTCTCAGCCAAAATATGTACTTAACTAAATTTTCAACAAATTTAGTGTGAAGTTAGTTAATAAAATTTAGATTTTTATTTACTAAGATATTATATGTTAATCAGTAGTGCAGTAGACTTAATTAATTAATTAAGAGTATTTAGTTTAAGAGTATTATCCACCAGTCTTATATATATTTATCATTATTACAAATGATTTCTGAACATGGGTGCACTTAACTCTTCCTTTGAAAAACAAAATCCTCCAAAATGTCCAAACAGTTCTCAGAAATTCTTTAAGAGAATTTTGAATTTTCATGAAAATAAATATAAAAAAACATTTAAATTTTCAATTTCTTGGTATTTTATATTTGTCTAATTCCTTAGGTCTAATTCCTTAAGTGTACTCCCATAGGTTCCTACTTTTAAATTCTTGCTGACATCTATAATACTATTATCATGCAAAGTAGTAGAAACTTTGTCGAATTGATCATGGAACAATCTTGAATTAATTTGTTTGATATTCTTATTGTTTTTGACATTAACTTTTTATTTTACTTTCATCTTCTTATCATGATGCCTCTTAAAAATATGATTTTTTAGTCAATGCTTTTTGGCCCGTCATGATATGTAGAGAATTTTAATAAATTGAATTCTTTTAAAAAAAAAAAGTGAAAATTATATTCTTTTTCTCCTTAGGAGCAATTCAGTCGTGATAGTCATATGCGAGGTGTAAGTAGTATTCAGTCATCAAAAGTAAGTACCTTTTTTATTGTTAATATACAAAATTAGGTAAAATTTTTTGTAGTTTTTTTTTTTTTTTTTTTGCTGCTTACTGATATTTTATTTCATATTTATTTCCAGTTTTCGCCGCTAGTTCTAACCTCAGACAATGGACGAATTGGAAACAGTTCATTATGGAGTTCCGAAGGATTTGAAATATTGTAAGATCTCTATACTTTTATTATGCAATTGATTAACTTATCATTATAAAGATTTAATTATTTTCATTGTTTATACAAAAATAGTCATTTAGAAACTAACATGTCAAGAAAGAAATGATTTTAAGTCTAAAAAAAAATTAACCAAGTTAGGTATATTGCAACTTTATTTGAACCTTATAATCTAACAGTTTGGAAATTAAGAAAGCATGACCACAGTCGAGATAAATACGCTATCACTCCATGCATGATTACTAGAAACTTTTTAATTTAGGCTTTCTAAAAACTGTTTTTTATTAACTTTAATTGTTTTTCCTCTGGAACCTTTAACTTTTCCCTTTGTATTGTCCAGTCAGGAATTATTTTTGTTTGATATTTTAAATTTGAATGAACAACATCTTAAGTATTGTGCATTTTAAAAATATAAAAAATTGCTGTTTATTCCTGATACTAGTTTATAAAAGTTTACAACTTTCTTCAATTGCATATAAATATCGTTTGTAAAATATAAAGTGTTTGAGAAAAACATAAATGATTTATTGCATTTTTTATGATTAAAATAACAAAATATAAACTCTTAAATGTACCAAGTGTATTATAAATTTAAGCTGTAAACCTTTTTTGCAATCTAAATTACTGTGACAACAAACTGAATCATTAATCTAACAATAATAACATTGAATCCTTGTAAATTATTTTGGCTTTCCTCTGAGCAAGTTGTTTTACAGTGATTTTAAATGTTAAAATTTTAACTAAAAAGAAATGAAGTTTAGCTTATTTACTAAAGAATTTATATCCTACAGTGTTAACAGCGATGAAAGCTTTATAATTATCAATGAAAGGAAAAATGAGTTCATTTTTTCATAACTACCACTGATAGGTTATGTAGTTATTTTACTTTAACACGTTGACTTCCACAATATAAATTTCTTTTGTATGTAACTCATGGAGCATCAAGTCTAATGTTTGTTTATTTTATGTTTTATTTTTCTAAAAATAAAGAGTTTATTTCACATAAAAATTTGTCTCGGTTCCAAAACATACAAAAAGTTACCTTTTTAAGAAAAATCCAGGCCAAGTTCAGTTTTTGCCTCTGAGGCTGTATAAAATGTGCCTACATTAGAATAACATGGTATTTGTGAAGTATAGACAACTCACAGAACAAATTCGAAGGAGCGTGAAAGGAGTTATATTTAACTCACGAAACCTCTTGGACACAAAAGGTGCGAGTTGAATGCAACTCATATGGCAGTCAACATGTTAACTACCACTGATAGTAAAATTCTAGAATTTCTGTTGTGTTTTTTTTCCAAAAAACTCATGCTACATTTATCCAAAATTTTTTTTTTAAACATGTCTAAAGAATTGATGCATATTATTATCACACAGAAAATTTTAAAATACTTGATCACATGGCTATCCTTATTTTAGGCGTGACTTTGCTGAAATCCCTTACATGGAGTTTGCAAAGACATCTGCTTCTTATATGGTGGGCACTAAACACGACTCAGCTGTGGCAAGTATATCTCATTTTCTCTTCGTATTTATCGAAAGTAGTTATCCCATCATTGCTAACCAGTGATCCATCAATATTTCCAGAACACATAATCTTCCGAAATACAGCTTCCTGTCTGTTGCCATTTTATAGTGTAGATAAATTTATAGTAATAGAAAGTAGCCATTCAGTTTTCATACAAACGAACCATACTGCAATTATGGGCTAGTAAAAACAGTATAAAAATGTACAATCTAAAACATAACTCTTGATATAAGATTGATATAAGTTATAAGATTGTGCTATGAAAATTTGCCTCATTTCTGTTGACTAAATTAGATGTACTTCTATATTTAAATACCCGTTTACCAATAAAGATTTAAATATATTGTTGTGAATTTTCCACAGAAGCAATGATGGCACAGTTTTTATTAAATAAAATTTATTATTTATTCACTCTTCAAAGGCACACAAAATTTATTCAAAGACAACAGTGTAATCACTCTCAAGCTTCAGTAAGAACAACTTCGAATACAGCAATTATACAAGTTCACTCCAGTAGGTAAACAATGCGATCAGCTTTCAACGAAATCCGAAGTCAAACTGTCTGTTGATTTTAGCTGCGGTCTAATTCATAGAGGCGTGTGAGAACCTTATCGAAATATCTAGCCAACTCGTAAAAATAAAAGAAACATTTCAAAATTTCACAATTGCTTTAGGTGTTGCCACCTTTTTTCTAACCTGTATTATCGCTGTTAATAAATAAGATAAAATAAAATACAATAGAATTTTAAAGTAATACATAACTATTTACAGAAAATTTGTGTAACAATATGTAACATTTTTAGAAAATAAATCGGAATCTCAATTAAAAGTAGTACATCGACATTTTCGACACACCGAGTTGTCTGAGATTTTATTTTTGTTTTCTGATAGACGACACTTTTTACATACCTGCATTTCAAGTTTTGAATTTACAGTTTTTATTTTCAGTTAGTTATACTGGCTTGAACTGATGAATCTGTCGATCCGAAACATAACTCTTTATTCATGTGTATTGCAAGCATATTGTGTATTTACTACAACGTTTATTTTTTTATAAATCAATGATTATACGTGGAATTGTAGCATTGTTGTTTTTGTGTATGCAGGGAAATACACATTTTATTAGGACAAATGTAACACTGCGACTGGATCATCGATATAGATAAACAACCGGATAAACTGCTTAAAACGGGGGAAATGAAGCTGTTGCCAGATCGTTGGGTGGACAAAAAAAATATGAATTACTGAGGATTGAAAATAAAATCTTGGGTTGTACACAGCAGATCTGTCAATAGTAGACCTTAATTAGTAATAATGTGCTAAAAATATTTTCTCTAGCACTTTACAAGGTTTCTCGCATTCCCACCCGACTATAGAAGTGTACTGTGATTGGTTAATCGTCCACCCATCATCATCAACCACCGGCACGGTTTTTTTCGGATCAGTCTATCCAGTTGTTAATCTATATCGATGGTTTAAATATGTTCAGAGTCAGGAATCCAGTGCGTGAGAAAGGCAAATTATGGGCACATAAAGGCATGATGCCGTCACGAGTCTGGGGAAACATCGTAGGATTTAAAAAATCAGTGATTTTAGTAGATATCAAATGTAATTTTAAGTGATATTTCTGACAATCGCCAATATTTTCATTTTTTGAAGAAACTCCTAAGTTAAATAAAGTACTTGGTAATCTTTTTACAAGAATTTATTACCTTTATACTTGAAACCTCTTCCAATTCTTGAAATATTGCAGCTAAATTTTTTTCTTGATCACTTAATCATGTCGTGTTTCAGTTCAGCATTCATAGTTGTTCTTTTGTTTCAGATATTTGATACAAACACTGGTGCCATAATCCAGGAGTTCTCCAATGGCGACTCAGGAAACCAATATGTTTTCAATAGATCGACATTTGACTACAGGGACAAACTTATTCTGAGCGATGGACTTTTATGGGACATACGAAGCAAAAAAATTGTCCATAAACTGGATAAATTTAATGCTAATGAAAATGGTGTCTTCCACCCAAATGGACGTGAAATTATCTCAAACAGTGAAATTGTATCCTTTGATAAATTCCCGAGCTATTTATAGTGCTTGATGCAGTTTACCTTTTAGTCTTAGCATATTTTCTTTCAGATTGAATAGTTTGAAAAGACATAATTTGCTTGAATTTCAATTAGAATTTTTATACTTAGAAAATTTTGTTAAAGGTGTTATAATTTAACCCACTCTGGCGATAAGCAGAGTTTGTACACCTTTTGGGAATGGGTTTTATTTTTCCAGTGTCCTGCAGTTCACAGTTGAGCCACCAAATTTGTTGTGTTTTTATGTATTTCAAATTAGTAAAATGTTTTATACAGTCTCCAATGGAGCAGGGATTATTTCTAGTATCGTTGAAGCATTCAGTAAAATATATTGTATGAAAGACACTAATGTCAAGGTCGGTTGATGAAAGTTAATGTATACCCACAATTTTTTTTAATTTATTTTTCTGTGAAAAATTTAATTACAACACTAGGTTACATAATACAGTATAACAAGTTAGCGGGTGATGGATTTGAAAACTTTAAAAATAAACTGCCCTTTTATTAAGTAAATAAGGACATAGACATTAACAAAGTTTTATTGGTGAATATCTCCCTCCTTTGACATGTTAAACCTTTTCAATGTAAATTTTTAAGCATTTCGTTGTAAATTTTTGAAGTTTATAAATTATGCTTTTAGAATATCCTACATTTTTCTTAATAAAATAAAAGTGGGACTTGCGAACATTTAAACTGTTGCGAACAGTTGTAGGCCTGGAATCATGTAGGATTACGTTCAATGAGACTGGAAGTGTTCTATATGGAAGTAAGATTTTTATTTGCCTTTATAAATGTTAGTGTGTCAATTTAATATCAGATTAAATCATACATAATATATTTTTATTTTAGTCTACACCAATGCAGAATCACATGACGAAAAAGTAAACTGTTTTTATGTATTCAATGCGGATGATTACAGCCCTATCGGTAATTATTTTGTAACCTTTTTGTTTTCTAATTAGTGTATTTTTTGTAACTTCTAATATTATACAACTTAATGCTATATTTATCTATGTGTTTTGTTGTATATTATTAATTAATTGCAGGAAAACTAATTTAAATAATTTTTTTTCTAGCTACGATGGATGTAAAAAGGCCAATTTTCCATTTATCAGTTGATTCTAATGAAAAATATGTTTCCACTATTGAAGTAAGTTTATATATATATATATATGAATCACTAAATGTAAAAAAGCATCATGTCCAATTGAAAACCTGTTGACATGTTCCCTTTTTATATTTACGATAATACTAGTAGTATATAAATAGAGCTAAAAATATTTTTTTATCAGATAAAACTCCATTTAAATAAAGAGTTATGTTGCATATGACTTGACAGAACAAATTGAAAATTTTATTTTTCTTGCTCTACTTTCCAAATTATTTAATGCTGGATAATCCAGCATTTTTATATTTGTTACATGTGTGTTTGCTACCAACATTCTATTTTGATAATTTGATTTTTTCAATGTAATCGTATGATGCTAATCCTGATTGCATTTGTTTCTTGTTTAGTCTCAGTTTGCTGTTTCAAATGACCAGTTCCTTGCGCCCGTTGTAGGTGTTGATTGTGTTTGTAGACTGTATGAAATCGGACGAACGAAAGAAGAAGGTGACGAGGTAAGTAAATATTTTATAACAGAACTATTACTGTTTCATTGAATTTAAAACAGTACATTTTTAAATGATAGTAAAATACTTAAATCCTATGCAAGACAGAAGCCTATTTTCATTAAAAAAATTTAGTGCTACATGTTTAACAAAATAACTTAAAATATAAATTTATCAACTGGTATTAAAATAGAAAAAACATACACAATATTGAAGTCACTGTTCCAAAATACAGGGGTCCCAGACCTGCTCCAATTGCGCCCAATACAAAAATCTGCTCCAAATGCTTTATTTTAGCCATATCTGCGCCAAAACGCGATTTTTTTTTTTGCCGGCCGAAATTCGATATTGTTCGCCGCTATAATATCGCTATTGTTGAGAAATATTTCTGTATATTCGGCGCTAACGCTGATATTTACGATTGTGCTGTGTTCGTTTTCTCCGAGTGCTATGATGATTTGCGACGCTAATGCTGACATTATTGTCAAGTTATGACGATCATTTTCTTCTATTCTTTCATAGATATAATAGCTCTGTAGTATTGAGTATTGCTCCAGTTAATTTGATGCTATTGCTGATATTTTCGTTGGTATGATTGTATTTATTGCCGAGTGCTGGGATTTCGCAAAATCCGAAATTTGCCCCAATATTACTGAGAAAATGTCGATGTTACTGCGATGGTTTGCGACGCTAATGCAGATATTATTGCAAATTATTGTGATGGTCATTTTCGTCGAGTCTTTTACTGATATATTAGTGCTGTTGTTGAGAATTGCTCTGGTTTATTCCTGCGCTATTGCTGATATTTTTGTTGGTGTGACGGTCATTTTCGAAGAGTGCTGCGCTTTTGTTAACATCCGATATTACCGAATCTTGCGTAAACATTACCGAGAAAATGTCAATATTACCGACATTTATGCCGATATGTACGTTTTAGCGATGGTCATTTCTGCTGAGTCTTCAACTTAAGTAATATCCTTTGTCTAAATTTTCGACGATATTGTAAACGTTTTCTTTCGCTAATATTTACGCAAGTGTGGTAGTCATTTTCGCTGAAGTTTACGCTGTTGTAATAGCAGCTATTGCCGAGATTTGCAACGCTGTTTGGTGACTTACAAAAAATACGATATTACTAGGATTTTACGCGGATATTACAGAGATTGGGATGGTATGGTGGGTGCTATCCCAATATTTACATTGGTGTAATATTCGTTTTCGCCAAGGCCGATGGTAATGTAATAGCAGCTATTGCCGATATTTGCGACGCCGATTTAGTGACATTCGTCTCAGGTAATTCTGCTTCAATTCCCCCCCTCTTCTGCAAGATTTATTTTTCTGCTACAATTTTTTTTTTGCTAGTTCCCCCCCCCCCCCCCCCTACAAAAGTTTCTTTTACAAAGGGCATTTTTCTTGCTACTAAACTTGTTATTACCTGCTCCGAAAGTCATTTTTCCTGCTCCTAAATGGTGTAGTGGTTAGCGTGCTGGCTTCTAGACCGCGAGGTTGCGGGTTCGAGTCCCGTGTTAGGCATGGGTGTTTGTATGCAGTTTTTTTGTGTAACCTACTAAACTTGTGTAAAATACTTTTATATGTTACTCATTAAATTGTTTATTCAATTGAAAAAAAAAAAAAAAAAAGAGTTATTGGAAAAACTCAAAAATAATTTATGCAAAAGATTAACTTCTTTTAATTTACAATTGGGAACTTTAAAAAAACTTTGTCGACTTATTTCGAAATGATAGTTTAAAAATCTTTTTCTGCCCATTAAAGTAAGAAAGGAAAGAGGTTTTTAGTTGTACATTAAAAATTAAATATTGAAATGCTTTCACTTATGGTACTATAAATTATTATTCAAAAAAAGAAAATTTAATGTTTTTCTTAAGTATTCTTTAAACATGCATATTCAGGGTTCCCACTCTTATTGAAGAAAAAAATTCAAGGACTTTCAAGGACCTTTTTAAGAAAATTCAAGGACCTTTCTAGAAAAATTTAAGCACCATAATTTTAAATACTACATCAGATGTAAAATTACAAAACGGAGATTATCGGTGGTCAGGGGTGTAGTGGAGTGGAAACACGAGGCAAAGGCGATCCTTTACATTAATAGAAGGCGGAATGACGTTCCCTCATCTAATCCCCCCCCCCCTCTCTTTACGTGATACTGAACTCAAAGCCAAGTAAGCAAACAAAAAAGTCATTTCGTGGGAATTTGCTTTCGTCTGGGATCCACAACTTCAGAGCTGAGCAGGCAAATTCTAGTTTTTGTAAAACACTTGAAAGAGGCGAGGCAATCCACACATGGCCATTTCTCCTTGATTAGAAATGAACTGACATAATATATGTTTACATCTAGCTATGATTCATTCAATAGCAATTATCTTCTTCAATGAATGATCTGTATTTGTGGAGGAATTCCAGATGTCAAATTTGTATGGTTCGTCGTATATACAGTCGAAAACTTCCACCCACAAATTCACGCCAAATATCTACATTTCTAAAGAACAAAACTTTGGCCTAACACATACAGTTATTTGTGCGCTTTCCTTAAAAAATATTTCCCCTCCTCTAATTTTAACGGGAACACTAACCGATTTATCTACAAAAGTTATGTAACTTTTTTTTTTTAATTTTTATATCACGGATTTAATAAATTATTTGTAAACCTCTCAACGTACCTAACAAATGAATTCGTTCAAAAGGAAAAAACAAATGACATAAAAGATGGGTTTTTTTCACAACCCAAAAAAGTTAAGCAAACCTGCGGTTCTGACGGAATCAACTGGTTAGTGCTAAAAATCCAGATAGGTAAGAGCAGAATGTTGATATTTTGTATTAGATTTTAAGGTGTTTTGAGATCACGGAATTATAGCATTTATATTTTGTCAGATATTGGGAAATATTTATTTTATTCCCAGTTATTGGGAAAATCAAACTGATAACTTGTTTGAACATGGAAAAATATGTTCAAAATAGTATTGATTTTTAAATCCTTAATATTAACTTCGCTTTTGTATGTTTGTGAATTTGAATATGTTTAGTTCAACAAATAAAATGTTGCTTGAATGTATAGTAAAGAGACTGGCTTCAAGCACTCCGCTACGTTGTTGTGACAGAACTGAACAGTTGTTAACTTTGTTTCACTTTAACTTGGCAGTACTGATAATGCTTCATTAGCCAAATTGCAGCCCTTCACAACCCAGTGTTGAAAAGGGGTTCCAAGGCTTGCGCTAAGAGCAGAGGACTACTAAAAAAAGTAATACGTAGCAAAAATTAGTAATTTTAATAACATGTATTTTATTCAATTCTTATGAAAATAATTTTATTACAATTTTTATGTTTTATAAAAAAAAAATTGAATCCACTGGTTCCTAAATAAAAGCTGACTTAAAATAATATTATTTAATGCAAAAAACTCTACGATTTTAATAGTTTGCACCCATACCATATAAAGCACCCTTACCATTTTTGGAGTGTTTTTTATACCCATTTTCATTGTAAGGGGAGCCAAAACTCATTCTTGCACACAAAGCATTTTACTCTAAGGCCCGTCCTGTATATTTGATTTTCCTTAATATAAAAGTGCTAATGGTTTTGCAAATGGGTATAATACATCGAAATTGGGCTGCGAAGAAGCAGGAAAGCAATTCAGATGTATTACTTTAAAATACAAAATTAAATTGCTTTTCGGTTTGAGAATGGGAAAGTTTTACGTTTACAGTTATTACAGAATTTACTCCAAAAATGTAGCAGCAGTTCTTAAAAAAAAAAAAAATCATACAGTGGCGGCAATAAGGGGAGGGAATTTCCCCGATCTTTTTTAAAATCTAGCGATTTTGATGGCAAATTATTCATATCATATATATTTTGCAGTTTGCTTTCTCCTCCGATTTATGAGATAGCACACAAATTAATATTTTATCAAGAAATTTTAAATCGACAGATGGATTTGAATTTTCCAATTATTTTATTAATGGAGCAAATTTGGAAAAGGAAAGGAAGGATCTATCAAGCAAAAGGAACTTCTCTACATTTTCTTTTTGAGAAGGAGAAAAGCCATAAAACTTTCAATCAACTTCTGCAACAATCCCAATCTTTTTCATTCATTTTGAAAACCTATTTTGAGGAGCTACAGAATCTAGGAATTTATCCGAACCCATTGCATCTCTGACATTTTGGAAAATTATTGTAAAAAACGTTTAAAAATTTGTGTCAATAATATGTTTGAAAATGTGTTATAATCCTTTACAAAGTGCTAAACAATCTTTTAAAATGGGTTATGCAAAGCAAATTATTTAAAAATCCATATAACTATAGTTTAAAAAAATTATTTGAATAAAAGAATAAGTCGAAACACGCAATTTTTTCAAATTTTTTTTTTTGAGGTACTCATGAGCTATTTTGAGATTATTATAGTAATATTAACAAACTATTTAAAGTTGTCCTTTTTACTTCGCCTTCCCCAATACACAGAAAAAAATATATAAGTTTGTAACGATGCAACATAGCGTTCCCGCACTTTTTTATTTTACACTACACCACTGTCATTGGTCACTTAAAAATTCAAGGACTTTCAAGGACCTTATCCTTTTTTCAAGGACTTTCAAGGACCAAATTTCATCAAAAAAAATTCAAGGACTTTCCAGCACTTTCAAGGACCGTGGGAACCCTGATATTCTATTAATTTCATTCTTTGCCGTTTCCAGGATGGAGAAGAATCAGATTCAGAAGAAGAAACTGATGATGATGACGACGATGATGATGTTGTGGAGTTTGATGAAGAGCTTGGAAATGATGATGGTTTGTATTATTTTATTTGCAAGTTGTCCTATCACTGTCAAGTCCTCAAAAAATTTAAATTGATACAACACCAAAATTTTTGTTATTCTGTACTCTTGCGTTTGTATCAGTGTGCATATGAAATTTTCTCTTTACATATATATAAAGGATTTGAATGCTTAAAGTGTCAGTTACTTAGTGTGATTCTTATGTAATTTTTTTATCAATAATCTATTTGGAACAGTTGCCACATTTTTTCAGCGACTATGCATTTCGCAGAGTTCATCCTATATATGAAAAAAGGCACAATATTATTTTTCAAAAACGGCTAACTCCTGTTTCTGATAGTACTTTTATGGGAAATTGCAGACATTTGTAACCTGTTTTCTGCCGTAATTTCTACATTGTTTTATTTTCCCACCCCAATAGATATCTTAAAATGACTGATTTTTTAAAAATTTATCAATGTTCAAAAGGGTATAAAGGATAAACTTGCTCAGAAAACAAACTCAACAGTCAAACAATATCAGAAATTTGAAACATCCTTATAAAATACTAGTCCTACTTCTGCCGGAATAAGACTAACAATTTATAAAAAATAAAAAACTATCTGCACTTTGTAAAATTGTCATCGAATAGTCATTTGTATAAAGATAGTAATTTATAATACTGTAAAATTAACTTAAGAATTTTCCTAAATTTTTCACAACCTAGCCCCTTGAAAAACATTTCCAAAATTTGAATGAATCAACTTTAACCTCAGACTTTGCCAGTCAGACAGTATAGTGTTTCTCCAAATTCAATAGTATTCATTATTTGCTACTAAAGTATACCAGATTCAGGACATCATAAAGAATATTCTGATAACAAAAACTTGCCTTATGTCCATTTTTTTTTCTTTTTCCAGAATCAGATCAAATTCCGCATCAAGTACATGCTGGTTCTAATGTCTCTACTATAGGCTTTAAAAGAAGTTTTTTTTTTTAAATAGAAATAATCCAAGATTTTATTGCATTCCTGTGATTTAATCTATAATAATAAAACAAGCTGTGTGTCTGTCTGTGGATCTATAGAAACCTACTTAAAATTGGAGTAGAACTCTGAAATTTTCAACATGAGAAGTTTTGGCTTTCTAATTTTATGTATGTCAAACAGAATGTTAAAATTTTAATTAGTTCTTTTTTAATTAATTTATTTTTTACAAAGTGACTTCAAATAGAGATACAGCTCTGAAATTTTCAACACAAGTAGTTTTAGCCTTCTAATTGGACTTTTAAAAAACAGAATGTTAAAATTTTAATTACTTTTTTTAAAAATTAATTTTCTAAATTAATAAACACATTTTTTTACAAAACGACTTCTAATAGGGCTACAGTTCCGAAATTTTCAACATAAGTAGTTTTGGCCTTCTAATTGGTCTTTAAAAAAACAATTTAAATTTTTTATTTAATTCCTTTTTAATTAAAATATATTTTACAAAACGATTTCTAATAGGGCTACAGCTTGGAAATTTTCAACATAAGTAGTTTTAGCCTTTTAATTGGGCTTTTGAACAACAGAATATTAAATTTTTATTTAGTTATTTTTTACTTAATTTTTTTAAACAATTAAATATTTTACAAAACGATTTCTAATAGGGCTACAGCTCTGAAAATTTCAACAAAATTAATTTTAGCAATTTAATTGGACTTTTGAGAAAAAGAATTTTTGTTTAGTTCCTTTTTAATTAATTTTTTTAATTAATGAATTTATATTTTATAGAACGATTTCTAATAGAGCTACAGCTCTGAAATTTTCTACATGAGTAGTTTTAGCCTTTTAATTGGACTTTTGAAAAACAGAATATTAAATTTTTATTTATTTCTTTTTTAATTAGTCAATAAATATTTTACAAAATGATTTCTAATAAGTCTACAGCTCTAAAATTTTCAAAATAAGTAGTTTTAGCCTTCAAATTGGACTTTTGAAGAACAGAATTTTAAAATTTTATTTGTTTTTTAATTAAGTTAACAAATATTTTACGAAACTATTTCTAATTGGGCTACATTTCTGAAATTTTCAACACAAATAGTTTTGTCTTTCTAATTGGACTTTTGACAAAAAGAACGTTAAAATTTGAATTTGTTTTTTAATTAATATTTTCACAAAAGTGACTTCTAATAGGCCTAGAGTTCTGAAAGTTTCAAAATAAGTAGTTTTTACCTTCCAATTTTGCTTTTTACAAACAATAGGTCTTAAAATGTTCTTAAAGGGATGTTGTATTATAGTTATTAACGGGGAATTTTTTTATTGTTTCTCGACAAGGGAGGGGCTTCAAATATTAAGGCTTTACGTAGCAATTAGTTTTTAATGTGTGAAGCGACATTATGCTTACGCAGCAATGAACCTTTCATCGAGCAAACCAGCTCGATTTTACATTTCTATTAACCTTTCTGCGAGTGAAGCTCCAAAAATTGGGGCCTATGCACCAATGACGGATTTCCGCAACTCGGGGCTTCACAGCTGTCTAAAATATTGCACAGGTTAAAATTTTGTAGCAAAGCCCGGGTATTCTGCTAGTTTTAAATATAAAACAGATGTTTAGAAATTAATTATAGCAGTAGACAAATTACAAAAACATTCCTCTAAATTTAATAAGAGGCTTTCGCGATCATGAAAATCTGAACTGTAATATTCTTTTTCAATGTTTAGCAAAAACATATGATGGTTATACACCTTTTTGATCAATCTTTTTCAATTCCTTTCTTCTCTATCCCTACAATTCATCTTCTAATGACACAACTGATAACAGGGTGATCCACATATTGCACACTGTTGGGGTTGGGATGAAAATGGGGTTGGGATGAAAATGTTGTGAATTCGTGAGGGATGATATTTTTTCAGAAAGGTGCAAGAACGGCACTATTTCCAAAGAGCTCCTCCAATCAAAAAACACCTAGGGTGAACACTAAATTTCGTATGAAGTTACTACTATCAATTATAAACATAAATTTTACATCTTCAAGCTTCTAAATTGCTACAAAACTTTTCAATGTCATTTTATACATACATTTGTACTTTTACAGTATTTAATGCACCTATTCTCACCAGGCTTTAAAACTGAATTTTGTAAGGATAAATCAGAAATCGCAAAAAAAAAAAAATTGCTTCCTCGTTTGTCCATTCCAAGTACTAAAAGTTGAATAATCTGGGGAAAATTTGAATAAATTTTAAAATGCAGTAATCCATATCTACTTAAAAACAAATTTAATACATTTTTCAGTTATAGTTTGTAAGAGAAGAATTCAAAGCTGCAAATGAAGGAGCACCAAACTGGCTCACTTGGATGCTTATGATATGAATTGAACATGACATCTAAATAAATATTGGAAAAAACCTGCACATTGCAACCCATAATTTCATGCAATCAACAACTTGTTTCTTTTCAGCACGCAACTTGGGTTTGGTTTATCCCTCATCCATATTTTACTTATTTCCCAACAAAAACTTTGGTATTTTTTCGCTACTAGATTCCCGTACTAGAATGTATATGCGTAGTAAAAGTATTTCATTGAAGGTTCTAAAAATGTTTTGCTACTATGATTGATATTTAAGTAATATTTCTTTCAACCTTTACTAACCATAAATTTTTAATGTTCACTTTGTGACATTTTTTTCAATTACTTTACTTTTTAGGTTATTAAAATAAATTATTGATTAATAAAGTAAATTGGTCTGCCATAGGTAAATATAAGGTAATTAACAATTGTCTACAGGAAAATATTGATGAACCAAATCCAATTAAGTAAATTTTTTTCACTTACGAGCTATTTTTTTTTTTTTTTTAAAAGCCATCCAATTATTGAAGAAAAGTGTTGTTCTGTGGCTTTTAAATGGAATTCCATCTTTTCCTACTCATTAAATTTTCTTGCTCACTTACTGGCATTGTTGTACTAATTTTTTTCTCTTTTACATTTAGAAAACCAAAATGACGACGATGATATCATGTTTGACATAGAGGAAACAAGCAACTCTACAATTTCCCTTTCGACAGATTCGTCTGATGAGGATGATACTTTATTTTCACTCAACACCTCGACAGAAGACTAACAAATGTGATATTCAATTTGGAAGACCGAGACACACATAAAATTCTAAAACTTGTCCAAGGCCTAACAAAACAAGGACTAATACAAGTCGGACATTTTTTAAGCATTTCAAGACGCTGATAAAGAAAATGACAGCCTTTCAACGGGAGAACTGATTTAATGCCTGTTTTGGAAGTTTACTGGCATGTTTTGCAATTTTATATTTTATAAATTGTATCTATACATATATAAAATTGAAAGCCCTGATTGACTGACTGACTTGTCACTAATTCTCACACTTCCTACAAAACTTAAGCGTAAAATCTGACACAGGAGTTGCTAGGAAAAGTAAAGATATTTCACTCTGATGTTTTTTTATTTGATTTATTAGGAGGTGAAACTTTCCCCTGAACTTTAGAATTTTCTAGGAAATAATTAGTTTCTGGTAAAAACACCAATTTTTTTTTTTGTAAAATGAACTTGAGAATTACTGTATGGCATAGTTTTATGCTATGGCTAATTTTTTTTATTTTTGCTAGCTATGTTTCATTACAACCCATAGAGCTGTTAAAGCACAATTAGGATTTAAGCCAACATTTAATTTTTATATAGAGATGAAACTGTTATTTGTACCAAGTTTTAGGAAAAGGCAATGTGCCAGAGCCTTCTCAAATTATTAAGTGCATGTGTCATGCATTTATATTAATAATAAAATATAACATCAATGGATTTTTAAATTAAGGTCGATTCACATAAGTGTTTTTCCATATTTTCCCATCAAATACATTTTTATGTAGTAAAATGTATTAATGGCAAATTACCTACAATAATACTTTTTGCCAAAATTTAATAACTTCAGTTTCATGAATTTTCATTAAGTGGAAGTTTTTTCAAATATTTGCTATTGGTTTATCAGGGTCTTACTGTAAAATGAATAACCAAGTCACTAAATGCAAAAAGTGGATCAAGCCTTATTGAAAACCATGACCTTTTGCATTGAGCAATTCAACTTGTATGGAAATATTTTAAAGGTTCCAAAGGTTTAACAGGACTTCCTAAATACTTTCATATCGAGACCCAAATAAATATTGGCTCTCTGAAATGTAATTTTCTTGATTAACAAGGGTGTAGAGGAATACAGTTTAAGGATTTTTTTATTTAAAAAAAAACAAAAAAAAAACGGAGTTTGACAGTACATCTTTTAAAAATGACTGTTAGAAGCGTAACGTAAGGGAAATTAATTTGAATTTCTGACAATTTTCTTTCACTCATACTTTTTAACAAAGCACATATATTACAAGAATTCCTTTGACCATTTAAATTCTTTTTTTTTTATTTTTTTTATTTGCTGATATTTTACAGTTGCTGAACATCTGGTTTAAATGGGTGTATTTGCATAGGTAGGAAAAGTTAAAAAGGTTATGGATAATCTGATACTTTTGATAACTGTAAATAAAAATTTAAAATATTCAGACCTATCTAATATAAAATCTCTTGAATAAAATAACAAATGTGTTTAAAGGAAGTAGGTTTCACAAACTGGTATTCAAAATTTAGTATTCATATAAATTTCTATAAATGCAACAGACTTCAAAATAAAAATTCAAATAAATGGCAAAGTAAAGGAAAAATGAAAAAAAAAAAAAAAAAAAAGAGAAATTTTTTACATTTTGAAGACAAACAGTTTATTAAAAATAATTATAAAAAAAAAGCCAATATAGTATAAGAAATTACACGATTTCACAGAAAGTAACTATTTGTGCAACTCACATTAATAAAAATTAAAGATTGAAAATTTCATAGTTACAACTTTCATTTTAAGTTTTTACTAGTGATATTTTAATTACGTTTTGTGATACGAAGTAAAAAAAAATACAAACAATATTGTCTTTAAAGATTAGTTAAATATAATTTTAATAATAGAAACTTTGTAAGTTGTGGAAATATAAATTATCAATTTTTATGGAAAAAGTATGTAAAATCAATTTCCTTATCAGCAAGGAATGACACTAAGGAGATTAAAAATATATATATATATATATATTTTAAGACAAACATCAAACATATAATGAATTTCTTGGTAGCAAATAAGCTAAAGCAGTGTGATTAAATTCTACAAAACAAAATACAGTAGTATATTTTTCAGGTTTTATGGAAAATTTTCAGTATAAATGATGTAATGAAACATACAATTGCACAGAATCCCTTCATGTATTTAAAATGCTCAGAATCCCTTCATGTATTCAAAATACATTTTACAACATTAACTTAATATTTTCATTTAAAGCTCTACATAAGAACTTCCTAAATAGAAAAGATGGGATTTAGTATGTTCTAATGAATCAGCCATAAAATTCTTTAGAGGTATCGAAACATCTTTTGTATTGCAGACTTTCTTACTTTTTAAAGGTGTAGAGTGTTCTAAACAGGTTTCTTCATAAGCAATAGTTCCTAGAAAAAAGAAAGGCATAAGAAAATGATGCAGGATTTTGGAAATTATACAGTTTAAAATATAAAACTTTTGAAGATTAAAGTACAGTAGAACATCAATTATCTGAATACCAATCAACCAAACATTAGTAAACAGAAAACGTTCCAATTGGCAAATTCAAAATATTTAGCATCCTTTTCTAAACTTTAGCCTACATAAATGTATCATTACTTTATCAAACGTTATTTGACAGGGTGGCTACAGAATTTGAGAAACAAAATTCCCTGACATTTCCCTAATATTTCTTCAAAAATTCCCTGATGTGCACTTTAATTCAAAAAACAAAATAATGGAGAATTTAAAAGTACACAAATTTAATTCTAACTATTCAAAGTATAATTGCGTCATAATAAATTTATGGTAAAAATCAAAACGAGCATCTTTTAGAGCTAGAGCATGAAAAATATTAATTAAAAAATACAAAATTCACCAACAACAGCCATACTTTCTAACTTCAAGGTAAAGCCAAACCAGTACAATACTTTTCTTTTTAATTAAAAAAAAAATATATATATATATTTTCTTTAATATATGTCACATGCTGTTTCCTGTTCATAGCATAAATTTAAAACACTGTCCTAAATATTTACTGAATTTGGGCATGCATGAGCATAAAACTTAAATAATCAGTATTTTGCTATTCTGTCACTAATTTCACTAGGTACATATCTTTCATAAAAAATGATGTCTTTTGAAGTCGACTAAAAATAAACATATAATGTATGAAAGAAAAGGCTTGAAATTAACAACTTCTTATAAAATTAATAACTCATAGATGTAGAGAAATAAAATTTTGTACAATAAAAATATTATCTTAAACCGCAAAAGTACATATTAAATGAGGCAACAAATCGTTTTCATGAAACACGACTAACACAGGGTTCATACTGTTTTGGCATAAAAAAAAAAATGCAATGATTTTTTTAAAAAATTCCACTGCCCCTTTAATTGCCCCAAAATTCAGGAAAAAGAGTTCCCTGATAATTCCCTGACAGATTTCTACAAAATTCTCTGATTTTAGGGCAAACTTTTTTTCAAATTTCCCTAATTTTCTTAGGTTTTCCAGATGTCTAGACATCCTAATCAAATAGAATATGTATTCTAAATAGATAATATGCAATTTTTTAATAAATAGTTTTGCTGGTAATGAAAAGTTTAAATTATTCCGTAACATTAAACTTCTAATGGCTTACCACTACAAATCTCTATGTAAATAGCGCCAAAATATGGATAAACGTGTCTTAAACAATACAAAATTTCCCTGATTTTCATGAATTTTTAAAAAGTTCCCTGACTTTTTCCAGAATCAGAAAGCTTCCTGACATTTCCCTGATTTCCAGGTTTTCCCGCTTCTGTGGCCACTGTTATTTGTATGCAGTAGCGCATTCAGATATTTTTTTGGAGGAGGATGTTTCAGTTCTTCATATGATTTATATTAAATATATAAATCAAAAACACATATCACTTTCAGTTAATTGTGTTTAACAAAATGTTAAAATGAAAGTAAAAAAAATAAAAAATCAAGTACAGGATCAAAACTTTCTCAGTTATGGATGCCTATATTTTTGTTGCACATCTGTACCACAACACTTCTAGCGTTAATAAAAACGAAAAAAATCTGATTGAATTTGAAATATTAAAGAATTTAGGGTTATAGTCTGTTGACAAAAAACACAAGGCAAGAAGAAAAATAATCATTTCTGTAAAGCATGCAGTTAGATTGAAGTTTGAAGATTTTTTTAACAATAAGGCGCCAGACGGAGGCCGCGATGCTAAGTTGTAGGATCATCAGAAATCTAACAGAAATAATACGTAAATAATTGTATTTAATTGCAAATTTAATTAATAAGACATTGTAAATAAGACATAATAATGATCCTATATAATAATAATAAAAAAAAAAGGAACATCAACAGATGATTGTGGGCGGGATATCGATGGTTTGGCTTACTTGCTGAGAGTAGAAAATGTTCGGAATCGTCTTTCTCCCAAATTAGCTGACTAGTCAGATATTGAGGGCTTTTTAGACGGACTTAAAAAAGTACATGAAAAAAAAAAAAAAAACCCTGTATTCAACGCGATGACGTCACAGCATCCACTTCAAGTGACGCGAGAAAGATATCCGCACTGGGCATGCGAGAAGGGAAACTCGAAAAATTTCAAAATTCCCTGATTAAAGGGTAATTTTACGAAATTCCCTGACATTGCCCTGATTTTTCCAGAAGAGAGAAATTCCCTGAATTCCAGGTTCTGTAGCCACCCTGTTTGAAAAATGTGCAATACGAAGTACAAACGTCTTGTGTTTAATATCACTGTTTCTTTGTTTTATATTGCCCCTATGACCTGGTGCATATTTCCCCTTCATAAATGATTGGTTATCCAAAGAATCGGTTCATAATTGTTTCAGATAATTGATGCTCTACTGCATAAAGACAACTGAACAAAAATGATCACGTTAATAGAGGATTGTTTAAAAGATTCACATAAAAAAATTATTAAATATAGAATTAAAGGTAATCATGGTTACCTTTACTATTTTTGAGATCAACAGGACTAAAATCGGTGACTTTAGGTGCATTCCAGGAAGTACTTGTTAGGCTATCTTCTTTCTCATCGCTAATATTAATATCACTTTGGAATTCTTCATTGTTAGACTGCAACACAGATGCACATTCCACTGTAGCACAGCAACACTTCCCATACGTTGAATAATTTACATTCTTTGGCCTTTTTGAACTTATCAAACTTCTTCGATATGGACGTTTCGAAGACCTATCAGTGAAATCAAATATATAGTATAAATTTAAAGTAAATGATTTCTGGTAATGTTTTAATTGTATAAGTATTCTAATACCTCATATGATAAAAAGATGATTTTCAAAATGGAATAACAAAAGAAAAATTTTTAAAATATATATAAAAAATAACTGACTTATCATGCTGATTATAGTCTTTATTCTTGTCAATTACTTCACTGTCAATAGCAACAATTGATTCATTCACTTTTAAGTCTACCAGTTGTTTCTAAATGAAAATTTAAAACGATATCATTAACAATATAAGGACTATGGTTTTACTATCATATAACAACTTTTTAAAATATTTTTTATCAAATACAAAATAAATTAAAAAAAAAAAAAACTTCTACTACAACTTAATTAGACTGAATAAACAAATACTTTTCTGTTTATTTATTCTAAATAGTAGGTTTACATATAATTAATGCAATAATAAGGGTAAAAAATCCACACATTGATATGGAACTTGAACTCTCATCAAGTGAGCTTTGTCATTTTCTAGGTACATATTTTTCATTTTCAGTAGGATGACAGATTCTTACTAACTGTGGCATTTCTTCAGAATACACTATCTACCAATAAGTAATTGGACACCAGTGATAAAAGCAATAAACACAATTTATTCACATTCAATATGTGGTTGAGCCTCCACCTGAGGCAATTGTAGGATTAACACTCCGGGGCATGCTTTCCACAAGTGTTTGGACGATGGACAGTAGTATTTTCTTCCATTCGGCTTGGAGTGGACATGTGCGTTCGTTCACCGATTTTGGAAGGTTGCTGCACCCCTTAATTCGGTGATCCTACTCGTCTCAGAGGTGTTCAATAGGATTCATGTCTGGACTCTGAGCAGGCCAGTCCAGTCGATTCTGCCCGCTGTCATCATATTAATCCATGGTGGACCTCGCAACATGACAAGTGGCGTTGTCATCTTGGAAGTAACAATGATCCAACCGGTAAAATTGCCACTAGGGAGCACATAGTTATCTAGGTTAGTGGAGTAGTAGTCAGCGTTGAGCCTACAATGAATTGGGATAAGGGTGACGTATATCAGGACTGCAGACATTCTCAATTGCATGAGTGTCCAAATACTTATTGGTAGATAGTGTAGAAGCATAAAAATTTTAAAATTAATTACTTTAAATGTGCGACAATATGGCTAAAATTTTTGCCAAAACTAATTATAAAATTTTTAATGTTATTTTTTTCCTATTTATAATTGTTCTCTCACTAAGTTCATAGATTTGTTAATGGATCAATATTTCTGTTGTCCAATATCACCACCTTTTTATATTTAATCTTGTGTTCTTATAGCATTATAAAAACTTGCAAATGAAATAAAATACAACTTAAATGAGATCTATTAGTGTAAGGAATCAGTGATAGGGGGGAAAAAAAGAATTTATTCATTCTTGCATAATATCAGAAATTTAATTAAAAAAAAAAAAAATATCCCTTTGAATAGGCAAGGCTCTGAAATAGAAAATATGATTTATTCCTGTCTAACTGGCTTATCTATATACATACTAAATTGAATAGGTTGCTTCATGCTGAAAAATTTCTTATTAATATAAACAAGTTTTATTTGTAAGCTGTTAGTCAATAAATGATTATTACTATATGAATACTATAATATTTTTTATTTTAGAGATAAATTTATGTTTAATACCCTAATCAGAAAATTTTCAATAAAGTGAAATTTTTTTTTAAAGTTTACCTTACTAAGAAGATCTTCAATGTTTGACCACCATTTAGTTACATCTTTTTCTTTTTTCCTACAAAGCACAATTAAAGAATTTTCATATTCTTATAAATGAAATTAAAATGTCTAATAACTTTACATAACAATTGAATCCTGAAATGCAAGCATTAATTAGAATAAAAATTTACTTATAAAATTCCTTTTATATAGAAAAATATACTTACTATCTTAACATAATGTTACGAATTTTTGTATATTTGTAAATATTTCGTAGTGTTAATTTTGTAAATAGGAAAATTTATGTACATTTCGCATAAGGCAGTACAATAGTTCGTCTTAACTTCGATTTCCTGCAATGTGTCAATTAATGCTTGAAAACGAGTTTTACAGAGATAACGCTGGGAAGCGAGTTTTACAAAGAGAAGGCCGTTTAACATTATGGTAATGGCAATCTCGCCAAATTGGAAAGATAGAGCCAAGTTGGCGACGGTTTTGGCGAGTAATTTTTTCGCCAAATTTGGCGATATTTTTGTCTCCATGTACATGTATAAGACTTTTCGACTACGATCTGGAAAGTCCTCCGAATTTTTATATCTAGAAGATTCACAAAGTATTGACTTCCTATACAAGACTGGCCGCGAGTGGAGTTGGTTAGTTAGTTGAGTTACTGACTGAGTGGAGTTACTGAGTTAGCTGTCTTTCAGCGAGCATTCAGAGAGTTCCGAAAGTGAACTGTATTGCATTGTCTTTTGCAGCAATTTTAGCAGTTGTGTTGCCACGTTTTTAACTGCTGTTTTGTGCTCTATTGTTGTGAAAAGAGCTGTATTGAGTCTACTAGAACAAGAAGTTCTGGAGTTGTAAGAGAGTTTGCGAAGAGTTATATCGGAATAAATTTCTGCAAGTTTTAATTTGCTTTGGCTTCAAATCTTTCGAACCCATCCACGCAACAACTGGTGTCAGAAGTGGGGTTTAAATGGCGATAACCAGAGCAATGGCAGAACAAGATGAAAAATTTAAACAGCTTTTTGCCTTCATGCAAGAAATGAAGAAAAGCCAAGAAGAAATGAAGAAAGGCCAAGACGAGATGAAGAAGGGAATATCCAAATGGCGTGAAGAAATGAAAGCGAGCCAAAAAGAGATGAAGAAGAAAATATCCGAATAGCAAGAAGAAATGAAAGCGAGCCAAGAAAAGATGAAGAAAGAGATTTTCTCTGGCCAAGAGGAAATGCAGAAGAATATTGCTGCGATCTCTGCCGGACAGGAGGATTTAAAGGAGTCTTCGAATTCGACACCTACTTGGCAGGACATTTCATTCTTTAGTTCTACGACAAAGCAATAATGGGTCCTCTAGGACTCTCTCCATATTCGAAACAGCGTGTTGTACCGGAAGTTCGAATCTGATGATGGAAAGACATCCTGATGGCAGCTATTGCTTCCAAGATCCCGAGTCACAGACATTCTTAAAGAACTACATAGCAGTCCAACTGGAGGCCACTTCGGAGTAATGAAGACATTACAAAAAGTTCAAGAGCAGTTCTACTGGAGTAAGGCGAGGGCTGACGGGGAAAAGTGGTGCCGATCATGTGATGCCTGTGCAGCCCGGAAAGGACCGAAGAAACGCAGTCGAGGAAAACTGCAACGCTACAATGTAGGAGCGCCTTTTGAACAGATTGCTTTTGGCATCTTGGGACCACTACTACGATCTGTTGACAGCAACAGATACCTCCTTGTTGTCATAGATTATTTTATGAAGTGGCCCGAAGCGTATCATATCCCTGATCAAGAGGCTACCACCATTGCAGAGGTAATGGTTCAGAGCTGGATTTCCAGATTTGGAGTGCCTCTTCAGTTACATTCTGATCAAGGAAGAAATTTTACATCTGCTGTAATGAAAGGACTTTGTGATCTACTTGTCATTGACAAAACACAGACGACGTCTTTACACCCACAGTCGGATGGCATGGTGGAGAGGTTTAACAGTACCATCCTCAATAACCTTTCACTGATGGTTTCCAGAAACCAACAGGACTGGGATCAGAAGTTACCTTTGTTTCTTCTGGCCTATCGCAGCGCTGTCCATGAGACTATCGGCTATTCCCTATCCCAGATGCTTTTCGGTCGTAACCTTCGTCTGCCTTGCGATCTGTTGTTTGGCCGCCCTCAAGATGCACCTTCATCGCCAGAGGAGTATGTCGAGAATCTTCAGGCACGGTTTGAGGCTGTGCACAATTTTGTCTGAGAGCGGATCCACGTGGTGACGGAGAAGATGAAGACCAGATACGACACGAAGGCTACAGGACATCGATTCCCCGAAGGTGACAAGGTTTGGTTCTGGAACCCGAAACGACAAAAAGGACTCTCTCGCAAACTTCAGTCTCACTGGGATGGTCCTTACTCAGTCCTCAACCGGCTGAATGATGTCGTGGTCCGAATCCGTAAGTCATCTAATTCTAAACTTAAGAGTCGTTCATTACGACAGGTTAGTCCCTTACAGGGTCGTCGCTAAGAATTTCGATTGGGGGGGCGTTAGACATACTTTTGCCGACTACAATCAAGACAAGTACGGTGTAAATGTAGAAAATATCCATTAAGGTGTAATCTTTTATTAATTAAATTTTATTAATGCATAATTTTTGTAATTAATATATAATTATTTGTTAGTTAATGCGTAATTAATTGTTAATGAGTATAACTAATTTTTTTTTTATTTAGTTATGAATTATTTTATTTAATGTGTAATTAATTTTAATTAGTGTTTTTAATATTTTATGGCATTTTATTAATACGTAATTAATGTCATATTTTAAGTAAATTCCCATCAAATTTTAGTTAAAGTTCCATCAAATTCATTTAATTTTTCATTTTTGTTTAATAATTCTTTCCCGAACAAAGGGAATAATTTTTCGAAGTGCTTTTTTTTCGGGGGGAGGGGAGGCATTTATCGCTTGCAGATAGAATGCATTCTCACAATCTTGAACCAATTCAGTAACATGAGTAGTACAAAGGCTCCATTTTAGTACAATTTTTTTTTTATTTTTTTTTATTTTCAAATTGCAGTTTCGAAGAAATTAATTAAACGTGTAAAAGTGGATGGAAATCACACTACAACATGGAATAAAATAAATGAAAAATATTGATCAAATAGGTGACTCTAATTTAGAATTGTAAAAAAAGTTAATCAAACAAGTTCTGAAAAAATTCTTTGTCAAATCCTGGCATCTTATTGCTATCATACAAAATTACCTACGAGAAACACTGCGTTTTTATAATAGAGACAATGTCAGGGACATATAAGAAACATGCACTTACACTCCCTCCTGCCTTACGAAAAATAATGTGGAAGAAGTAATTCAATAGAACAAAATATATAGGTAGTAAATTATCAATTCGAGCAAAAAAATTATGTACAGCTATTAACTAACATCAAATTAGGAAGTCCAATTCCCATTTTCGAAAAATCTAGGATTAAACAAAGACTTTTGTCGCCTTATAGCGATCTGCACCTCCCTGCAAATAATCCGCGCTCATGGACAATATAATTGCATTTCAAAATACAATAATTATTAAAAATGTTTTGTTAATTAATTTTTAAATACTTTTCAACATATTCTCCTATTCAAAAAAGAAAAGAGGGTTTTACTTTCTCTTGAAAAGTATATTAATAGCAAAACTTAATTTTTTTAGCAATTTAACAAAGGAATTTACTTCGTAAAAATAGTTACTTCGTGTACATATTTTTTACCAAAACTGCTGGATTGAATTTAATGATTTTTTCGAGGTTTTTCAGCAATAATTTCTGCAAATATTACTCGTTTTATTAATAATAATCGTTTGTTCCAGAAGGAAAGTATAATGCTAATTTTCTCTAAGCAGGACAAAAAATTAAATGTTTTACTCTAGCATTAAACCAAACTATAATATTATTTATATGTAAAAATAAAAAAATATGTATGAACCTCTATCCTAATGAAGCAGTAATCAAGTGTTACAAAGTAAATTATTCTCAACTAACTACCCTTATGAACTTCGAATTTAGCAACAAAATATTCAGATCTATAAAAAAGCAAACCATAATTTTCGGCACAAAAATCCAAACTAAATAAGGAATAGTACCTACGGAGGTTTTTTTAGGGGGAAGAAAGGGGGGATTCAAATCGCCAGTGTTATTATCTTGAGGAAAGAGAAGTTGCGCATATGATCTTCTGAAGAAGAGAAACGTCACAGTCAACATGAGATTTCTAAAAAACCCTCCCCGATTTCCCTTTCCCACCTTTAAAGGTTATGATCCTTATGTGAGATCTATTGATCCAATTTGAAATATTTGTAAAGGTATTTTAACTAATCTAACTTTATCTGAAACACGATGTCTTTTCGATGTTTCGTGTATAAAGTGGTGAAATCGAGGATAGGCGTGAAAGGGTACTACTTCTAATAGACTGAAACCTGGTTGTACGTCGGACAACGTCAGGCCGCAACTATTTGACTACAAGAAAGGGTCAAGAAATATAGATAGTATTATATCAAACCTTTCAATACTTTTCCAATGATTACTTTGTTGCAATAAATACGACATTGCCTTCCAATTTACATGGCATGCATTATTTCGGTAATACATTTGTGGTGGTCTCGCATATAATTGACAGATACAACACATAGGCACTAGCGGTCACTTTTACCTTGTGGTTAGCGCGCCAGCCTTCTGATCTAGGAGTCTCGGGTTCGACTACCCCGTTAGCCAACACCTCTACATTGGTGACCTGAATATTCAAACACATCAGTAGCACCATCTACTGCACGACCTCCATACTACCACCTCAGCATCTCTGGCGACTCACTGTCACACGCAAAGCACTCAACTAACACTCAATTCAATCGTTCACCCCTTTGCAACTCACTGGAAAGGGACTATGTGGTGGTCTTGTGTACAAATGACAGATACAACACCTAGGCACAAGTGATCACCTTTGCCTAATAGTTAGCGAGCCTGTCTTCTGATCTAGGAGTCCCGAGTTTGACTCTCCATTACCGGACACCGTTACACATTTTTAATAAATGAAGTACTATATAACATCATTTATAGAGTTCTACTTGACAATAATTGCAATAAAATTTGCAAAATGTAATAGAAATATTTTTCAACAGAATTGTGCGCTACTTCCATTTCACTCAACTTCACATTCGTAATAAGTAAAAATAAACCTCTTTGAATAACCTTGTAAAATTTATTTTTTATCTTTACCAAAAAAATAAGCAAGTTTTATTGGAAATTAAAACTTCTCGCTGGGCCAGTGGTGTATGTAAGGTTGTTGTTGTTTTTCATAAAAGAGGGCTCATTATTCGGATGTTAAAATTTACATGTTTTGAAATTTTCTGTAAGACTTTCAGTTCATATGATGTACAATACATACTTTATAGAAATGACTTTTAATGGGCATATCATGGTTTTTGAGGCGTTACCTGAAGTATTAGAAATGTGTCACCTACTGTATAAACACATCAGAATTATCTATTAATTGGAAGAATAAGTAATTATTGTCAGTTTCTTCCTGAGAATATAGTGTGTACTTATCAGGTAACTGAATTTAAAAACTTACGACAGTCGACTTGACATTTTATACAATAAATGTATTGATTTGAAATTGAAGGAAAATTATTCATTCTGTAAAGAATTTGTGGAAATTGATACTTGTGCAACAGTACGGGGTACGAGAGATATGTTCGTATTTAATTTCATTCAGAAGCTGTCATTGACGATATCAACTTAAATGTTCCTGCAAAAAAAAGGATATACTTACTTCAATTTAAAATTGCCGACCGCCGACTTGGGCTGAATTGTGATCAGGATTTTTTAATACTATTGACGATTTTAATTACTTATATTTTTTTCTATTCAATATGTTTTAAAACATCCATCACTTGGCACTTTTAAAGGAATTGAGGAAATTTTGGAAATTTGCAGAGTGCTGTATTTCTTTTCTAAAATCTTTGGCGCAGTGAGATAATGAAAATATCTATGATTTGTGTTCGCAAGATACCTATTATATTTGTGTACGCAGTCCATCAATGTAGGTGGGGGAAAAGACACCGACTCCCTTATGATAGACTTCTAGTGTAAAAATGCCGATTCGTGAAACTCGGGTCGGAATTCTTAATATTTTTGTTCCGACATTTTTTCATTCAATTCGATTTTATTGTGGATCGACTCTAAAAAAAATGGCTCGATAAAATTTCGAAAATTTGCCGACTGCTCAGCTTTCTAAAACTTTGGGGGGGGGGGGGGGCGAGACGCCCCCTTCGCGTCATCCCTGGTCCCTTACTATGGCCATAGTTTGTAATTCCCTTACGGCCGTAGTTTCCCGAATTCTCAACCCGGAGTTATAAGATCTCAACCTCCCAAAAACGGGTCTCAACTCGAGGGTTAGCGAAAGTCGTAGTCTTCGGCTATTTTCAACACCGAGTTATGTCAACCTTGAGTTCATAAACTCAGCTAATGTCAACCCTCCTCCCGAGCACGGTTGAGACTGAATTTCATAACCTGCCCATGCGCAGAGGATAAATTTGTTACGTTTGTTTTGTTTTGAGCTTCAGTCTCGACTCTTGCTTTGCAAAGTAATTAAACATGAATGATTTGAAATTGCTAGCGGATTCGGAGTTCTTAGAGAGCAGAAGGGGGGGGGGGGGGAAACAAGATTACGTGTCGATTATTTTTCGCTGTATGACGACCTGGATTTTCAACGGCGGTACAGGCTGACAAAGGAAACAACGATGGAAATTTGTAGCCTACTAAATTTTTATCTTTGGATGCATGTGGGCTTTGCATATTATGTTTTGAAAACTTCCTAGCCTCAATTTCAGCGATTCTCAACCACTGTGCCGCCGGCACTTTTGTGTGCCGCCAAATTTTAGAAATGTATATTTGTAATTAATCCCTTAATAAACATACTGTTGTTTTTGTAGTACATATTATATTATTTTATTTTACATTCCAAATAATTATCATAAACTATTTTACACAATGTATAATAGGTGTATTATAGGTAATATTATAGGTAGGTAAAGTAAACAACTTTTAAACTTCTTTCTTATCTTTTTCTTTGTGCGCCGCCAAATTTTGAAATTGTTAAAAGTGTGCCGTGACAAAAAAAAAAAAAAGGTTGAGAATCACTGCTCTATTTTATGAATATATCACAGTCAGTTTTGGCACCCAGTCAACTCTACTTGGCTACTTTTGGAAAATGAAAACCTCTGCTATTTTACCTTATGTGCCTGACATTGCATGGATAGTTTATTTCAACAAAGAAGAACCTGAAAAATTTGTAGGCAAAAACTTAATTTAAATATTAATGAAAACGGTTATATTAATGAATTATTAATGAACTATTAAACGGTCTTCAAATCCGGAGGGTATATCCACTGCAGATGAGCAATTGCCGGTGGCTCTCATCTTCTGACGATAGTTGGCGACTTTGCCACCGGCAGTTTTCTTGCTGGCTTTATACCACTTGCGGATTTGTTTTACAGACCGTTTTGTTGGGATATTTAAGGAAGCATTAAAAACTTCCGTGACAGCGATAAATGCCGCGTTCTTCTGGCAAAACGAAGTTTTGTTGGTTTCTTTGCATTCGATGATGCTAATCCGGGTAAAATCCTAGTATACTTTACACGCTTGGCGCGATTAATATCGCTACCTCCGAAATGACTTGATGCTTACCGCCAAACTGTTGCCAAAGCCGAAGTAACTTTTTTACAATTGTCGCTAAGAATTTGCGTAGGCAAAAACATAGAAAATCGTAAGCTGAAGATGGCAAATACATAAAACATACCATGAAAAAAAGCATATGCATCATCGCCAATGTCGCCAAATTCATCGTGTAACATATACTAGGATTAAACCGCTAATCCGTTGTTGGATTAACTCCAACAACAGATTTTTTTCGTACGGAGTGTACAGGGCTCGGTTTTTTTTTTTTTTTTTTTGCAAAAGTGAATCCATTTTTCAATTTTTTCAAATCACTTAAAACCCAAGATGACAACAGACTACAAGATAAACACAAGACCAAAGCATTCTGGGAATGGAAATCACATGACACTTCTAGACCAATAGCAAGCTGTCCTTCAACTCCGAGTTCATAAGCTCCGCATTGAAAAATCCCGAAGACTACCGTTTTTTTAACCCCGGGTCAAAGCTCTCGACCCAGAGCTTATGAACTCAGGGTTATAGAAGCAAGGTTGAGATTTCGGGAAACTACGGCCGTCAATGTATAAAGTTATTAAGACCATGATCACATGTGTGTATAAATTTTAAGTTTATTGTTTCTTTATTTTCAGTAACGTTTCTGTCTTTCTGTATATAAATTAGTAAGTTTTATAGTTTAGTAATGAACACAAAGTGTTTGCTATTGCTTTGAAAGTTAGCCTTCCTTTCCGGGAACTGTACTGCCGGGACGTGAGGTCTTGGGAGGGGGGCAATGTTACGAATTTTTGTATATTTGTAAATATTTTGTAGTGTTAATTTTGTAAATAGGAAAATTTATGTACATTTCACATAAGGCAGTGCAATAGTTCGTCTTAACTTCGCTTTCCTGCAAAGTGTCTAATGATGCTTGAAAATGAGTTTTACAGAGATAACGTAAGGAAGTGAGTCTTACAAAGAGAAGACCATTTAACATTATGGTAATGGCAATCTCGCCAAATTGGCGACATTTTCGGTCCCCATGTACATGTATAGGACTTTTCGACTATGATCTGGAAAGTCCTCCAAATTTCTATCTCTAGAAGATTCACAAAGTATTGACTTCCTATATAAGACCGGCCGTGAGTGGAGTAGGTTAGTTAGTTGAGTTACTGACTGAGTGGAGTTACTGAGTTAGCTGTCTCTCAGAGAGCATTCAGAGAGTTCCGAAAGTGAACTGTATTGCATTGTCTTTTGCGGCAATTTTAGCAGTTGTGTTGTCAAGATTTTAACTGCTGTTTTGTGCTCTATTGTTGTGAAAAGAGCTGTATTGAGTCTACTAAAACGAGAAGTTCTGGAGTTGTAAGAGAATCTGCGAAGAGTTATATCGAAATAAATTTCTGCAAGTTTTGATCTGCTTTGGCTTCAAATCTTTCGAACCCATCCACGCAACAATAATATAAACAAAACCTACCGAAGTAGGACTATGCAAAAAATGAGTTGCTTGGATTGAGACTGATGGAAAGCATTTTTACTAGCAGCATGACATGCTTCTTGCCCATTAAAGGCAAATAAATAGATGTCACAACATCTATAATTGACTTGCATGTCATTACACTGGCAATGGTTTCAATATGATACAAGTGTTGCCCAGCTGGTAAAGAAAAAAGCCATTTGAAGATCAGAAAAAAAAAATTACAGAAGTAATTCATCTACATTTCAATTTAACTATTTTTTTTTAATGTATACAATTATTTATATAATGAAGGTTGCCCTAAGGCGTGTGCGATCGCACACATGCATTTTTGAGAGGGGCCCCAAAATGAGAAAAAAATATTTAAAAAATTTAAATTTTTATATAATTTTGAATGCAAATTAGGCTAACCTATTTAAGGTCTACTTTTTTTGCAAGAAAGACGTCAACAACCTTGCAATTTTGTCGATTGAAAAAGATATTTCACCGTCATTAAATTATGATGCTCTAATGAAAACATTTTGAATTTGCCCCCATTCCAAATATCTGATATAATATGTTTTTCCACCATACTTATAATTCCAAGTAAATATGTTTTTAATGTTTTTAATATTTGAAGTTTTTTTTTATCCTGTATTGTAAATAAAATACAAATTTTCAGAAATATTGGAAAATCACTTAGAATTGTTAAAATGTGCGGTCATCATTTTTGTGCAATTTCATAAAAATATATATTTTAAAGTATTGTGTGATATTGGAATATGTAATTTAATTTGTAAAGATGAGATTACTGGTATAGGCTCTTTTTTCCTTTATTATTATCCAGAATTATTGAAATTTGTTTTCTCTCATTTAATGCAGTATTATAAAAGTATATCTTTTAAAATAGTGAATGATATTGAAATAAATTATTTTACAATGATAGAATAACTAGTCAGTGCTTTTACTTTTTCCATAAAAAATTCTGGAACTAATTTTATAGATAACGTTGCTGCATAAATCAAAAACATTTGAAAAAAAAAAAAAAAAAATGTATAGTGTGGTATAGAAATGTATATAATCAATATAGTAAGTAGATCATCAAAAAAGTGGTGCCTGTAAATCTCGGGCCAATCCCCCAAGACTTTTCCCACCGAGTATCACCTCAGCGATGAAAGTGAAAAGTTGGCTGATATAGTGACCATTAAGCATGGTTGTAGTGACCATTAAGCACGGTACAGCGTTACCTTTTTTAGAGTTGGTAAGGGTGTACCGCCACTTTTTCGAACTTATTATTGATAACTCATAAATCTTTATGCATTTTATTGTGATATAAGTTAGTGACAAAATAAATAGGTAAATTAAAAGTTTTTTTTTGTATGGCAAATTATGTTAAATATTGTGAATTTGCATTTTATGATTAAAAAATCCCAGCTACAGTTGGGTTACTGTCATGATCAGAAAGTTTGAGTACAGGGAAATTTTTTTTTAACACTATAACCCAGCTGCCAAGTACGTAATACAGATTATTTTAATTAATTTTTTGCAATATTTTTTCCGTGAATATTAAATCAAATAAAACTTTGTTTGCATTGCAGTTAAAAAATGTGTCTTATTTTTTACCTGACAAAACTATAAACTGAGTATAAAAATTTAGAAGTTTGCTCTTTACATAAGTTAAAGTACAGTACAACATGCCTATTGAAGTTTGAAAAGTCACTTAAAAGAATTAGTCAGAGAAAAAGTAATTTAAAAAAATAAAAATTATGAAAAGGTACTAAATACTTTACTTTAATAGTTACTATTTATTAGTTTTTAATCCCTATAAAATGCCACCTTCAGGTAATAAGATCCAGCAAATTTCAGTTAAAGAGCACCCAAACCGAGGGTTTTCTATACTCATTTTCATTGTATGGGACACCAAAACTCATTCTTGCACATACAGTATTTTGCTCTAAGACCGGTCCTGCATACAATATATTTTTCAATTATGCCAATGGTCAGAAAATAAAGTCAAATCAACCCATTAACAAAGATTGGAAAGAAAATTGCCAATCAAAATTATAGTTTATTCTTTGCTAATAAATTATGATTGTGGTTCCACTCAAAGTGTTTTTTTCAACAACAAAAGAAGAAAAGAAAAAAAAACAATTAAAAAATATATTTTAACTGATCTAAATAAACAAGGTAAAAGTTAAAAACGATGACTGTTTGTCCATTTCAAAGTCGTCTTTAATGGGTTAATTAGAATTCATAAACAGTAAAAATTAAATTTTATCAATTCTTGGAAAGAGAGAGTACATTTTAAATACTTGCAGAGTCCTGTTTTCAACACTTAAGCAACAATTGAGACAATAAACTTTCTTTTTATCATTTAAATACCACACATCAAATCAATAATTTAAATTTACAATTAAATACTTTGATTTAGGTTAGATAGACAAGCATATAATCTGTTTCTTCTAAAGACTGATGATATTTTCCTATTACTCATGATTTTATATATCATAGTAAATAAAAGATTAACCACTGAACTCAAAGAAAAAATTAATAAAGTACAAAAACATTAATAAAGCACAGAAAAAAATTATAAAAAATTCTAAAATGTATAACTAACCATAATGCTTCTTCTTTTACAAGGAAACTTAAAAATTCTTTTCTACAATTTTCCATGTAACCCGAACCTAAATTTACAAAATCAATGCATAATTTTAAATTACATTTTATCAATATTGAAATAGAAATGAGTCATGATTAAAGTTAGACAAAAAAAAAAAAACCCATATAATCCAAGAGCATTACAATTTATTTAAAATGAAAATTCAGAACAAATGTAGTATAGGACATTTGGCGATAAAAAATTTTTGCCAAAATTAAAAACACAGTAACTAAAATAAAATAATATATTAAAATAGAGGTGAAGTCCCCAGTTCAAGGTTCCCACTCAAATCACAAAATGAAAATCAATGACTTTTAAGCACCTAAATAATGTTTTTAAGTACCGTTGAAAATTCGTTTTCATGCATCATGTTTGGAATTTTTTTTTATTAAAGTACATTCCACCTACAAATTTACAAGTTGATGGATGAGTAATACAAATATGTCAGAGAATTTCGATACGGTGGGGGGGGGGGGGGACACGCAAACAAGTAAAACATACAGAATTTACGCTGGAAAAGAAAGTCCAAGTTATATTTTAATAAACTATGCACTTGGGCACACAACATCTGCAAAAATTAAGGACTTTTAAGGACCTCTAACCATTTTCAAGGCCTCGAAAACAAGTTCAAAAGTATAAAGCACTTTCGATGACCGAGGAAACCTTGCCAGTTATGGTCACGTTCACAAATTTCATTATGTTTTTAAGCTTAAAAAAGGGTTAGCCATTAAAATTCCATATTCGAACAAGCAACAGACTAGATACTTTATATAGGCCGTAAGATTGGCTGGTAATAACATGTAACAAGAAAGTGGGGAATTTTTTTGTGCTGGTCAGCATTGTGAGATGGATTTCTTAACAATTTCATTAAGCATCAGCAACTTCCACAATCTTCAATCCATCAAATCTATTTATAATTGAAAAGTTTTTGAAGCATTTAAAAGAGAGATAGAACTTTGTTTGTTTCATTATTTTCAGTTATAATAAATGTAAATAAATTTTACGAGAAAATATTCGAGTACCCATAACCTGTGACAATTTCAAAACCGTTTTTCCGGTTGCGACCACTTCTATGGCCAGAAGTGGGCTATAGGATATACTAGTTATGGCTGCTATGTATTTATGTGATTTATAATCAAATTTCTTTGCAACAAAAAATATAATTTTTAAAAATGGTAGGCTATTAACATTTTTAAGTAAACATTAGGGTTTAATTACTAGAAATTTATTTTGCTAGGAAAATTTCATCTCATACAGATAGGCCTAAATATAAAAACTTTATCTTTGCAAGAAATTACGCATCTAGTTAAAAAATTATATTTGTTTATATATGCCAGACATTAAATAATATTAATGACCACAGATTTTGTGAGAGTTTTTCCAATTATATTTATAGCTATATAGGCCTAAAAATGACTTTTAAAAACAAGGATGGTAAAAAAATTGAATTGAAGAGAAAGTAAGGAGAAAACTTTTTTTTTTTTAAATATTGTTAACTTATTTATAAATGTAGGCTCAGTTGCATAGTTAGTCAATTTTCTGGCGGGAGGAATTTGAGTTACAGTGTTTGAAGAGTGTAAAATTGAAAAAACATGTTTTACTTACATAGAAAATGACATTACCACTAGGGCTGGGCAATTTAGAGATTTCCTAAATCGATTTATCATCAGTCTAACATCGCAATTTAGTGATAAATCAATTTAACACAGCTGTAGAATATGACCCTATCTGAAAATGCTAAATAAAATTGTGCCCAAGAAATGTCCAATACATCTGTACTGAAAATTCATATAGTGATTAAATGTCTTTCAAGAGATGGCACAAATCAAATCGGGTTAGTTATTTTGCAGTTTTCTGGTAATACAGCTAAACCAGGAGTATGTTGTACCCTAACAACAATAAATATGCCTACAAATTTTGAACTGAATAAGATGTCTAGACATAACACCTGGGCATTTCTCACAACTTTATAACATGAATCACTTCCTTGTATCTTTAAAAATCTTGATATAGTATTTTGACACAAAAAACTAATTTCATCCATTGAAATAAATGCTTTTAAAATGAATAATTCACAGTGAACTTACCGAGTGTTTGATAAATTTCATTTTCTAAATTTTGAATAAGTCCCAAGGCATTATCCAGCAAACCGTCCTGAATATAAAAAAAAATCAACTAAGTTGTTGTCTGCTTTCAAATTATTTACTTTTTTATATCATATTTTAATCTAGAATTGATATAGTTTTTATCAAGAAAAGACTATAAAGAAGCAAAACTGGTTGGAAAAAAAAAGAAAAAAAAAGAGATAATTCGTATAAATATTGGCAACATTAGATATACTGTAATGACGTAAAAAAATTCATCAATTTTCTGAGTATTCAATTATATTTGATAATTTTTCTTAAAGTTAATTTTAAGTTTTTTATGTAACTGATTCAAGAAATAGTGAACGCATTCCAGAATACTTTTTGGTGATGTAAGAAGTGGGATGTTCTGTTTTTCATTGTAAATAACATTATATAAATGTCAGATTCTACTAGTATAACTATTGCTAATTTTTAAGCACGAGTGGTGTAGCAAAGCTTGCTACACCACTCATTAAGAAAATTGGTCCTCCTATAGCGCCTTCATAAAGTAGTATATTTTATACCCTTTGCAACTAATGTCAGATAGGCATTTGCATATTTTATAAGATTGCATGTTTGCACATAAAGAATTTTGCTTCTTTGACGCATAATAACAACCATGTTTCTTCAATTTAAAATAAATTATCTGATTTTCTTTCCAATAATTTCATTTAGTTATTAAGAGGAGAAACTATTATTATTAAGACCAGAAGCAATTACAAGACAAAATAAGCAAGATAATTTTAAGTTTCTTTGATGAGTAAGATTTTACTTGAATAATATTTTTACTGTATAAAGTATTGAGCAGACGGAGGTATTAAAAACAAAACATCCAAAGATGCCGATTTAAAGTATTTTTTACACACACACGTTACCTGTAGAAAATTCAATTTTTTGGTTAAGATTTACTGTACTGTTACCCTTGGCGACTTTTCCTAAAAAGTCAAAAAATTGAAGTTAAAAGGCTGTGTCGCCAAATGTAAAAAGGCATCTAATTATGCTGTGTTGCCAAATCCAAACTGTTGTCAGAAACCTTGGTGAAGGGTTACCACATTTGGCGCCAAATCACCAACTTTCAAAAAGTCGGCAAGGGACATCATACAGTAAATCTTAACTCAATTTTCAAACTAAACATCAAAATCATTTGATCTATTCCTAGCATTCATGGTAAGTCAACAACTGACTTTGACACAAATTGACAGGCGATGTAGTTTCCAATGTAGCAACATTCTTTTAGAATCACTCCACGAACATGCACCCTTTTTATCCGTATTTTTTATAATTCATTCCATATGATATTTTCAGAAGTCGTCGTCAATTCTGGTCTTTTTGCCAAATTCTCAAAATCATACCAACTTGCCATGTAAACTAGGAATTTACCAATTACTTAATCAATTTTAACACAATGCATACCTTGGCTGTTTTCTTTTTTATCAATGATCTAATTTTGAAGTAGAGATATTGAACTTTTGATCTATATTTACAATCGGCATTACGATGTCTCCGTCGCAAATCTTCAAAATGAGGTGGCTTTTTCTTAGAGTGGTTCCCAGAATTTGGCAATCGAGCCATGATATAATCTGAATAAAACACAAGAATTTAGAAACTACATTACCATGGCATGTTTTATGCTTCTCAATTAAATAGCACTCAGGATACAATGTATATATATTTGCATAATAAAATAAGGTGTTATATGTAGCTTTACTTAAGAATATTTATTATAAAATATGGAACAAAACAAATAAATTGAGTTGGAGGCCAAGTTAAAGTAATAATATGTAACTTATTTACTAAAACCCATCCTATTTAATTTACTACAACTGAAAAATCAGAGTACTTCACACATTTCAGTAAAGGATGCAAACATAATAAGGTATAATGAATCAAATATCAAAATAACATAATAAAACACTATTATGAATCGATAATTCCATGTTTTTTTTTGTTACAGTTTAAGTTTTCCTGATTAGAAGTTAGTAAATTTATTAACTTATTTTATCTCCTAATTATTCTTGATTATAGAGAAGAGATTTTCGGAAATTCGGTCTATTCCTAGTTGACGTTAAAATATCGCCAAGCCGATTTGGCGCTGTTTTGTAGGCGATACAGTTCTAAATTTGGCAACCCCATTTTTTTTATTGACGTGCTTTGGCTTCAACCTTTTTATACCACAAATCATGGAGCTGGTTCGTTTCTCAATTTTTCATATTGGAATTCCGAATTGGCGACATTCTTGCTTAGTCGTCAACTTTTCAAAAGTGCGCCAACCCATAAACGTGAACTAGGAATTTACCGGAAATTCTGCTACACTAATTAAAAAAAAAGTTAAAACTTATATTTATTTTTTAGTGCCAGGAAAAATACACAATTGAATTTACTATACAGGGGAATGAAATCACGTGATTATTATTTTAAATAACTGTACATTTAAAATATACTTCACAAAGTTTGCAAAAACTATTGTTAAAAAAGGAACAAAAAGTTTTGCTTTCATACCAGAACAATACATTTACTTCTAATTTAGGTAGAGTGATTAAAATACTACCTGAAGAAAATTTTCAATCAACACAGAAATAGTAATTATTCAAATTAAAAAAGAAGTGCTTAAAATTTAAAAAAAGGAGAAAACAAAATAAATCATACCAAATTTTAAAATTTTAGGATCAAATCACGGGTCAAATCGCTTCTGCTGCGCGCTCCAAGCCGTTTCGGTAAGTATTGCCACCAAGTAAATCGCAAAATGAATAAAAATCATCATCTTGATCATTTTGATTTTGCAAGTTACGTCATAGTCAACTACTACCCTTACGTCAAAGTAATTATGGTAGTTTATTATGATTTATGTTTTGGAAATATGAGTTTATAAATTATAATTTCTTTTCGACTTGATCACGGTGGTTTTCTTCTTTGGGCTGTAACAACTCTAGAAATATGTCTTAATTGATCGGAAAAGTTTCTTTTAAAAAAATTTCTGATCGTGAATCTTTGTCAAGAAATATGGAGTATCAAATCTTAAACAGGAGTCAAAACTAAAATTATATATTTTACTAATTTTCTTAAATGACGATGAAACTTTTAAGGCAAGGGCAAAAAAAAAAAAAAAAAAAAAAAAAAAAAAAAAAAAAAACTGTCACCTGATGCCTTAATACTCAATTCAGGACGAAAAAACCCTAAAGCGTACTCAAGCTTTCACAGGCGACGGGCCTCGATCCAGGGACCATTGTGTCTCGAGACAGATGCTTTACCGCGGTGCAAAAGAGTACTCCAGTGCACAGAAGTTTTATCTGTTATTTGATGTCGCCACATATAGCCCCCTCCCAGTGACGAAGGAGCGATACTGTTGATCAACGTCTGATCGGAGTTGGAGGTTTGGGATGCTTGTTGCATCGTTGTGTCCGCTTGTTGCGGTGTTACACGCGAGTTGCGTATGTGGTTGTTTGTTGCGATGAAGTGTCTAATTTCAGAAGCGCCGATAGATGGCAGCATTATTCATTTTTAGTCCAGTCACCAATAAAGCGTAAACTAGCTTTCACGGGCGACGGGCCTCGATCCAGGGACCATTGTGTCTCGAGACAGATGCTTTACCACTGTGCAAAAGAGTACTCCAGTGCACACAAGTTTTATCTGTTATTTGATGTCGCCACAACCCCTTCTTCTTTTCAACCTAATCGGCGATATTTCATCGAACAGCAACCAGTTCGAGAAATCACGTTTTGGCTACAACATTGCCATGGTAACCGATGGAGCCCAATTGCAGTTTTTCCTCCACGCAATATATACGGTACGTGTTAATATAGGCGTACCTAGGGTTGATAAATGGGGGATCAAATTCAATTCAGGAAAAATTCAAAGGATCTATTATAATTGTTAAATACATGAAAACAATATTTTCATAGGAACTTTTCCAGGCACATCCTACCAAATATAAACATTAAAGAAACTTCCATAAATATTGAAATATATTTTTACTTTCAATTGCCTATATGTTAGCTCAGGGTAAGGAAAGTAGTGTTTAATGTCAACATTTTTTTTTTTTTTTTTTTTTTTTTTTTTTTGCATTTCTCCACTTTTTGAACATCCTGATTTCCAAAAAGTGATCTAGTTAATATACCTCTGTGTACGTGGTCAGCATATAACTCCCAAACGAATTGACCTAAGATACGATGTTCAAATTTGGTGAACAGATTAGTAGAGGCCATGGAACATACCATTCAAAATTTGTCAAAATTGCGCATTTCCTCATACAGTTGAAATCGTGAAAAAAATCCTGTATTTCAGCAATTGCCAAGAAACGGCTCAAACGATTTTGATTAAAATCGTCATGTCTTATGGTGCTCTAAACATGCCCCCCCCCCCCCTCGAAATGCGATAAGAGCGTAAGAAGTTGAAAAACGAGTGCCTTTAACTAGAGCCTTCTTCATCAAGATTTTCTTCTCTGCTTCCTGTACAAAAAAAAGGACAATGCATTAATGTACATCGAATAACATTGCTAATTTCACTATTTTTTTTTTTTTTTCTTCTTTTCTTTTTCTTTTGACCATGCAAAAATCATTGCCAAAAAATATCGCCAAACTGGACATTTATATTTAAATGAGTGAAAAAAAATGAAAACGGTAAATAACACAATAAATTTCAATGCAATGACCAATATTATTCTGGTACTGGAAAGTTGGGCGATGTTCCACGCCATTAGTTTTATAATCTATCTAAGCCGATTTAAAATAAAGGGAAAAAAAAAATGCGTTTATACAATTCTGAAGTTTTGCCGTTATGACATTTTTATAGTCAATATAGAAATCTATATAATGTTGATAGATTACAATCAGGTTGTTGAACACAATTCAATACGTCAATGTGCAGGGGAAGAATCACTTCCAATTATCCGGTCAAAATGCAAGTTTTAAAATACATTTTGAAAAATCGCGATCCTCTCTAAAACTTGTTTATTGAAAGTAAAAAAAAAAAAAAAAAAAAAAAAAAAAAAAAAAAAACTTAAGCTAATATTTGGAAAATAAAGAGTAAAATTAAATAATGTTATTAAGACCTTTCGTTTAAAATTTATTAATCGGCATGTATAATTGCAGCTTTTCATGGGCGTCTGCATAATTATTTGCAAGAGGTACAAAGTGATTAAAGTTTTTGGTGCAATTACTTGACCTTTAAATAATATAAATTGAATTTCATAATGAATTGTTAATAGTTATATTTTGTCTGTCCAAATGAATAATTTAAAATCTTTTTTACAGGGCACACGACTTCTTCTATCCTAAGAATTGTTTTGCTCTCACATTTTCGTAATTTTTAAAAGCCTGGGGGGGGGGGGGGGAGAGACAATTGCTTCATCCTTCCCAGTCCTGGAAGCTCCCATGTAGTTTCCATTTATTCTCTCTGCCTTTCTCAATTTAATTCGCCGTCATAATCTTTTAACTTGGGCTATAGCAAATAGCACCTCTTCTTGCGACACTCCAAGTTCAACTTCTGATCGCCGTCCTACTTTTGTTCACCAATTGACCAATTTTTATAGGAATCGCAGTAAAGGGATACCCACGGAGGAAGAAAAAAAAGTGTTAGGACCTCGCAACGAGATTTCTGAGTTCTTTAGTTTCAGGTTCTTCGAGAAAGGGATCGTTTAGCCCACAAGCTATTAAGAAAAATTGCGTATAAACTTCAAGGTATAGTGTTCAATGTTCATTCTGATGTGACGTAAGAGTATCTTAATCAGAATTATCTGATTTTCAGTGTACTACAAAATTTCAAAAATACTAAAGTGGCACTTCGTTCATCGTTTTTCCTATAATTATTTGAGTATTTTGTTCGTGTTAAGGCAATTTTTAAAAAACATTCATAAACGCAGAAAAAATAACTTCATTAGTACATTTTTATTTATAAAATAAATTTTAAGATTGTGCGATCGTACTCACCGCAACCCCCCCCCCCCCTAAAATACGCCTCTGGTTTGGTAAATCTGCAGTTGATACCCCCCCCCCCCTCTCCTTTATCAACTACACTTGATTCTATCTCAACTTGAAGAGTAATTTCACAGCATTCTTTAAATTTTCTTCTTTTGAAAAATGAAAACAGTATTTCACTTTGAGGTTTACTCGTTTGCTACCTGCACTAATTTTAACTTATATTAAGTTATTGGTTAGTATTTGGGTTTGCAATAGCCTCGGATGGAGAGAAGGGCCTATTCTAATGAGGGGAGGGGAAGGCAGAGAGAGATTGGACTTTTGGGCAGTCCTTAGGATAGGCTTTGATGGAGAATCTGTATTTCTCTAGCCTCGGACGAGTGTAGTGCATAGTTGTCTGCAAACAATGTGCCTACAGTTTGCAAGACGAACAATGGCATATTAGTTGTATAGTCTTGCAGTTGGTCAAGTTGATCAGTGTTTTAAATAGTAAAACACTGATCGCTGAATAATTCCCAATAATGAAATGTAATGGATAACTTGAGTAATAATTAACAAAGATTTGTTTGGGGGGGGGGGGGGGAACGCAGTAAATTTCCTTAAAATGTCTCAACCTAATGAGGGGGGAGAAGGGGGGGGTCGAACCCCCCAAATAAACCTCGTTACGCCTATGGAATACAGCCCATTCGAAGATTTTTTTTATATTTCAGCTGTACTTGGGAATTCGATGTACTGATTGGCGATTTTGAATCAGCGTGGTTGAATGTAGGATGATCGAGGAGAAAAGGAAAACTCAGCATGATCGGAAGTTTCAGTCATCTTGGCATGAGCTTTACTCTGGTTATGTGGGAGTTTTTATTTACAATTTTTTTTTTAGCTGGCCATGTTTAATCGTCCTTTAATTAAAAAGGGAGTTTGGAATAGTGCTGGATATGATGAATTAACCACAATCACACGTTTTCACATTGACCGATTCGAAGGTTTAAAGGAAAGGAGGATTGATTCGGTTTTCTAAAAATAAGTAATTTATTTTTTTATTTCTTTTTCATCTTATTCATTTTATAAAAATTGAAAGGAAAATTAGATTTGAGTTGGAGCAGGAGTGTAATGGGGTCGGTACGACATTCCGGTACTTTTTTGAAACCTGGTACTGCGTACCGACACTTTTTTTAAAACTAATTTATAATAACTCATAAATTCTTATACATGTATTGTGATACAAGTTAAAGAGAAAATAAATACTAAAATTAAGATAATTTTGCATTTTTTGTGGTAATTTTTGTAAAGTATAGTGAATTTGAGATTTATACAATTAAAAAATCCCAGGTACAGCAGGTACAGTAGAGGATACCGAAACGATTGGGAAGCTTGGTTACCGGTATGAATGATTGTGAAAAGTGTGTGTGGTATTGAGAGAGAGAGAGAGAGAGAGAGAGAGAGAGAGAGAGAGAGAGAGAGAGAGAGAGAGAGAGAGAGAGAGAGAGAGAGAGAGAGAGAGAGAGAGAGAGAGAGAGAGAGAGAGAGAGAGAGAGAGAGAGAGAGAGAGAGAGAGAGAAGAGAGAGAGAGAGAGAGAGAGAGAGAGAGAGAGAGAGAGAGAGAGAGAGAGAGAGAGAGAGAGAGAAGAGAGAGAGAGAGAGAGAGAGAGAGAGAGAGAGAGAGAGAGAGAGAGAGATGGCATGTTTCCGGTTGCACTAGCATTTTCGATCAGGGCCCGCCACTCTTTTTGTTTGTTGTTTTCATAAAAAAGTTGTTGAAGACACAAACTGTCACAATACAACCTATGCCTTTTTCCCTCTTGAGCAATTTTCAAAACTATTTTCATCACTGTTTCTCATATAAGGTTATATACTAGATTTGAAATCAGGGCCTCATATATTGGACATTTGACTTCGAAGGTTCTTTTGTATTTTATTGCAAAGCCTGTGTTTTATTACAAATTTAACCCAAATTCGAAGTCAAGTTTTAATGTATTCGCTTGATTTTTTAAGTTTAAACTTAAACTATCATTTGAAACAACAGTTACCCTGGGTTTCTTCTAGTTGGTTGTTGGTTTTCTTCTATATATTTTTCTTTTCTATTTCCATATTTTTTTTTTCTTGTATTTATTACTATTTGGTTTGTTCTCAAGCGGCGGCCTAAAGCGCCCTCGAGCCTCGAGCATAATCTCAATATTTTTTTGTGTGTTTCTATTATATATATATTTATATATATATATATATATATATATATATATATATATATATATATATATATATACAAGGTCCGGCTATTAATTTCCAGGACTGACGTAACTGTAAGAGAACGAAAGCCGGAAGATGGCGCTAATGATTGCATATTAAAGATCGTTTTCTTGCGCATGTGCAGTGCAATCGGCGCCATTCTGAAGTAAGTGGTTCTCGTGGAATGGCGCGTTTAAAACGTAACTCTTAAATTCCTGTTATCGAAGTGAAAATGGAACAAAGAATTAACATTAAATTTTGCTTCAAATTGGGTATCCTATCCAGGTACGCAGGGTCAGTTTCAGCGTTATCGATAAGTTCGCCACATGCGTCCAGTCTCAATTTTCTTTGTTCGTCTCTTAAATGGCGAGGAACGAATCTGGAACAAATCTTGCGTTTGCCTAGGTCTTGTGTTAAAATTCGCCGAACCGTTTCTTTGTCCATGTTCAATTCATTGGCTAGTACTCGAATAGTCAATCGACGATCACATTTCACCATATCGCGAACTTTTTCAATTGCTTCCGGCGTGCGTACTGACTGCGGCCGACCTGTGTGTGGATCATCTTCGACGCTTTCGTGACCGTCCCGAAAGCGTTTAAACCATTCAAAAGTTCTTGAGCAGGATAATGCTTCTTCGCCGTAAACTTGTTTTAACATTTCGTAGGTTTCCACAGCTGTCTTGCCCAATTTGAAGCAAAATTTAATGTTAATTTTTTGTTCCATTTTCATTTCGACAACAGGAATTTAAGAGCTACGTTTTAATGCACCTTTCCACGAAAACCACTTACTTCAGAATGGCGCCGATTGCACTGCACATGCGCAAGAAAACGCTCTTCAATATGCAATCATTAGCGCCATCTTCCGGCTTTTCGTTCTCCTACAGTTACGTCAGTCCTGGAAATTAATAGCCGGACCTTGCATATATATATATATATATATATATATATATATATATATATATATATATATATATATATATATATATATATATATATATATATATATATATATATATATATATATATATATATATATAGTGGGATTTTTTTATCATTTTGAATGCTTGAATACCGACTAATAAAGGACTTGATGGAAGACTAAATGAAGCTATTGATGGAAATGATCTGTGGAATAAAAGACGACTAAGAGGCCACCGTCGCTGAAATAAAGGTCGGTCAAGAAATTTTAGCCACCAAGTGTGAAACAACATCTGCAGCAGTGAATGAAATCAAAGAAAAAATAAAGATCGAGCTAGCCTCAATGGTAGAATTAACCATAATAGAAACTACCTCAAATGTTCTGCAATCCTTGAAAGAAGAAGTTTTCAATGCAATAAGAAATGACACTGTTGAAGAAAGGCTACGGAAAATAGAAACGGGGGAGGCTGTGACCGTTGCAATGCCTAATTGGGATAATGTTTTCATTCCCTTCATTGCGCCACGTTCCAACATCAAAGTGGTCACTTTTGATGGGAAGTCGTCTTGGCGCGTTTATCAAATGCAATTTGATATGATTCAGTGGCGGCTCGTGGGTATAAAAAGTGAGGGGGCCCAAATTAACAATTGCATGTCATGTGGGAGAAAAAACATGCAAATATCAAGACACATGAATTTCATGTAATTTTGTAAATGTTACTTAAATATATATGGGAAAACAAAAAAACAAGATTATTAAACAGTTAAATTATCTAAGCATACTGATATCTGATAAAGTAAATATTTCAATAAAAGGAATTATTATTACAAAAACGACGTTTCGTTTGAGAATGGATGACGCCAGGAAGGGTAAAATGAATGCACTTGCACCTTTTGCTCTTGAAAATTAAAAATGAAGCGAAGAATTCCTATACTAAACTTCAACTTAACTAGACATCACTTAGACGGTAGATCGTGACAGTGCTCACAGGTATTTAATCCATTTTGGCGGCGTGAAAGCATAATGTTCGCCAAACCACAACCCTATAGAGAACAAAAGGCTATAAGGTTTGGCGAGAATTATGTCTTCACTCCGCCAAAATAGATTAAATACCTATGAGCACTGTCACGATCTATCGTCTAAGTGATGTCTAGTTAAGTTGAAGTTTAGTATAGGCAAAAAAGTAAAGTACAGAATTAAATAATTCAATTGAACGTAAAATTACGGCATATCTATTTATAAACTGTTAGTAGTTAGAAAATAGGGCTCCTGGGCCATGGAGGGATGAGGGATGGGATGAGGGAAGATGACGTCACCGGAAGTGGGCGTGACCGGATATGCCGTCACCGGAAGTCATGTGACCGGAAGTGGGGTTGAGTTGTTCCCCTCCTGCTGCTGTTTTAGTTTCGGTTTCGTTATAAGCTGTTTGTGTATGACGTCACAGTGGGTATGACGTCATAATTTGTTTTATATCAAAGTTTTGAGCGGTGGCAACACTTTTTAGTTTCGGTTTACCTTTAAGGCGGAGTTGAGTTGTTCTAGGGCTGCTTCTAAGTGAATAACTTAGAGATATAGGCTTTTTTATATATGACGTCAGTGGATATGACGTCATAACTTGTTTTATGTTACAGTTTAGTTAGATGGCAACATCTTACATCTTGAGACATAAATTTAAGGAGGAGTTGAGTTGTATTTATGCTGCCTCTAAACGAAAACGTAATAGTGATAGGCCCTAATTGTATGACATCACTGTGGGAATGCAGTGGGAATGACGTCATAGAGAGAATATGTTAATGTTTAACTTTTTAAGTGTGGCAACACCCTGATATAGTTTTAAGGAGGGATGCGGGATGGGTCGAGGGGACGATGACGTCACTGGAAGTTGAGTTGTTCTAGGGCTGCTTCTAAACGAATAACTTAGAGTTATAGATATTTTTACTAGTGACATCACAGTGGGAATGACGTCATTCATGATTTTACAAAATTTACCTTTAAGACGATGGCAGCAGTAGGAATATGCTAAGTTTTAGGCGGGATGGAGTTGAGTTGTTCTAGGGCTACTTTTAAGTGAATAACTTAGAGTGATAGGCTGTTTTACCAGTGACGTCACAAAGTTAATGTAGTGGGGATGACGTCACGACTTGCTTTATATCAAAGTTTAAGGAATGGCAACATCTTGTATCCTGATATAGCTAAGTCTCCTTTGATTGGTTGAAATAAAAGCTCGCTTCTGATTGGTTAGAATATGTCACGTGATTTCAAATGCTCTTCTCATTGACTATACAGTTTAGTAAGACAGTTTTCTACTAAGTTTAATGTAATTGTGGCGCCATCTAGTGGTAGGAAGGAACATAAATTACACAGTTTATAACTTTTCATGCTTCACCATTAAAAACTTCAAATACATGCAAAGATAATAGATTAACACAAATGCGTAAAGTTTCGGATTGAGTTGATTTTTTTTTTATAAGTGCTTAACAAATTTAAACTAATGTTGAGAGATATGATCGCAAGCCACTTTTAAGGAATCAGGTTTAATCAATGTTAGACACTTAAATTCTCATTATTTTCTCAATAACAGTATGAAATGTAAATATAAATTAAAATTTATGAGATAAAAAATTTAAACTTTGCAATCTTAACGTGAAAATTTCTTTTACAGAGCTTAACATGTCATTAAAAAGTTTTTTTTTCTTTTATTGTCATAGTTTTTGAGGGATTGAATACACAACAAAAAGAACTTAGACTAGAATTAATTTTTAATATTCAGCAACTGAAACCCATTATGGAAGTTAAAGCAATGATTTTACAATTATTTTTAGGTTGAGTTAGTCTGACCCTGTTGAAGGGAATTAGTATTTGTAGTGTGTTCACACGTGACTTTGCAATACAATATTAGTAATATACACTTCCAAAAAGAAATATTTATCACTTTGAATAGAAAAATGACGATTTTTTTTTTATTTATATAAGTATTATTCTCAATTTTGTAAATTTGAAATGTATTATCCATATTTTATTGAGGAATCTATAATTTTTTTCTTCTTCTTCTTCCAGAATGGTTTAGGAAAAATCATTTCATTTTAGTCAGAACAATGTTTTCAAAGAGATGGAAATACATATCTTTTCGATATATCAACATTCAAATACTTTGAAATTGATTCTATTTGTTACAACCGGTTATAATTCAAAGCTATACTGTACTAGGCGAGCGATATTATATATCTTAGCTACTTACTGTCTATGTTAAAATTTATATTACCAATAAACTTGTTAGAAATTAATATGTCTATGTTAGTTATATTAATCAAGATAGTTTTTATTGTACAATGATACTTAAGTTGATGAATGGCAACACATAACTAGCTGCTAATGCTGAATAGAGATGTGATAACTGATTTTGGATACTCTAATGTCTAAATAAGAGAGAAAAAGTAACATACTTGAACATTTTACAACTAAGAATTCAAAAGTGAACATGAAAATTTACTTTACCCATAAAAATCATGTCTTTAAATGTGTACGAATATCACTAAATAAGAGAAAAAAAGTAACATACTTAAACTCTTTAAGACAAATAACTTTAACATTAACGAAAAAAAATTTACCTTACACATAAAAATCACTTTAAAATGTGTAAAAATATCGCTAAATAAGAGAAAAAAAGTAACTTACTTAAAATTTCTAAGATAAATATTTAACCTTTACGCGAAAATTCCCTTCATATATAAAAATCACGACTTTAAAATAAAACATGCAAGAGAAAAGTAACGTACTTAAACTTTCTAAGACAAATAACTTTAACATTAACGTAAAATTTTACTTTACACATAAAAATCCCGATTTTAAAATATGTAGAAATATCGCTAAATAAAAGAAAAAAAAATTAACACTCTTAAACTTTGTACGACAAATAACTTTGACATTAACGTAAAAATTTTTCTTCACATATAAAAATCACGACTTTAAAATGTGACGTGTAAGAAGAATTAGCATACTTAAAATTTCTACGACAAATAATTTTAACCTTTACGCGAAAATGTACTACATATATAAAAATCATGTCTTAAAAATATCTCTAAATAAAAGAGAAAAGTAACATACTTAAACTTTCTATGACAAATAACTTTAAAATTAACGTAAAATTTACCTTACACATAAAAATCACGACTTTAAATATGACAAGTAGGCGAAAAGTATTACATACCTATAATTTCTACGACAAAGAATTCAAACATTACCATTCATGTCTTTAAAATGTATAATGACAACTCTAACTTTTAGAAAAAAGAAACACTAAAAATTTACAAGGCAAAGAATTTAAAATTAAACGTGAAAATTAACTTTACATGTACAATCATACTCTTATATCAACGATAAAGATAAAAGAAAAGAAAAAAAAAAAGCTCTAAAAGTGTATAAGACAAAGAATTTAAATAATACGCGAAAATTTATCTCACATATAAAAATTATGTCTTTCAAATGTGTAAGAATAACGCTAAATTAGAGAAAAAAAAATATTAAAAATTTATAAGGTAAGGAATTGAAACAATACGCGAAAATTTATTTCACACATAAAATTTTTATCTTTAAAATGTGTAAGAATAATGCTAAATTAAAGAAGAAAAAAAAATAACATAAACTTTCTCCGACCAAAATTTAAACAATACGCGAAATTTTCATACTCAATTATTTTCTTAGGTTAATGTTAAATAATTTGAAATTTAACAGAATAAAAATTTCAAAGATAAAGAATTTTAACCTTTACCCGAAAATTTACTTCACATATAAATATCATGTCTTTAAACTTTAACGTGACAATCTACTTCTCATATACAATTAAACTCTTAGATTAATGTTAAATAAAAAAAAAAGTAACATACTTAAAAACTTCTAAGATAAGCATAACGTAAAAATTTCGCATCATGTGTTTAAAATGTAACATATAAGAGAAAAAAACTAACATACTTGAACTTTCTATAGCAAAGAATTTAAGCGTTAGCATAAAAATTTACTTTACATATAAAATTCACGTCTTTGAACGGGATGATAAGCATGCGACGGTAATTAGCCAATCAGGTTAGCGGTAGGTGATACGCCACTTGCCGGCATTTTTAGACCGGAGGATGAGTCACGCTAAAACTTGTTCAAACAGGTCGGGAGACTTGTACAGCAAGAACAGCAGCATCGACGCGCAAGCAGCGGGTGATGGTGAGGTGTGTCAGCAAGTCTTTGAGATTATCGTTTTCCTACTTTGCCTTTTTCATAAGGAAATGTTTGTGAAAACTTGGAATGAATGAAGTGGATTTCAAAGAGACATTAGTAAGTGAAGGTAGAATTCGCATGGACTTTCTTCCAAAAAGTATGATTCACTTGGAGAATTTAAGATCATTTCTACTTGAAAACTTTTCTATTATCTAAAACATTGAATATTGTTCAAACTCAGTGGGATTATATGCTACAATACGGGTAAAACTTAACCAAATTGTTACATAGAAGAAAAATAGTAAGAGATTTAAAATAAATACTAGTTATAGATACTCCAAAGAAAAAATGTCACCTCTACTTTTCAATCGGAAAATCAATACAAGTTTGAAATTTATGTTACTTCAAGAAAGACTTAGACAATTTACTTTGTAATAATATACGTTAAGGTGTCGTATTAACTCGTGCAATACATGCTGACTAAGGTTTTATTTTACTTATCAATCTAAGAAAGGTGAATTGGGGGAAAATATTAAATAAATTGTAGATATTAAATACATTGTAGATATGCATTCAAGTTTTGAAAATCACCTGCAAGACTTTTAAAACATCTTAAGATAATTTGAAAGAAACTTGCGAATTATATGTAAACTATATAACTTTTTATACTCTGAAAGGAAATCACAAGTAACTTAGTTAACTTTTTTCATGGTAACACTCATATTCAACGACATGTTTTTAAAATTTAACCTTCTTTACATGATATTAGTTATAAATTTGTTTAATCTCAGATGCGATATACTATTATTTCTAACATATATGTTACGAATTGTGTAAAGTTTTTAAAAGAGTATATGCAAATCACCAATCATAAACATAAAAATCTAACATCATTCAAACAAACTAAAATAATAAGATATTTTCCTTAGTGGAAATAGTTAACTACTCATGTGATGGAATATACTAGAAAATTTAAATATACTGAAAAAAGTTTGCTAGGCAAACTTAAAGAATATTTTTTTTTCTTGTGAAAAACTAGCATAAATTTGAAAAATGTAGAGTTTGTTACTACGTAAAATTGAACATCATCTGGACAAACTAAATTATACGTGAATTTTTTTTTTTTATTTGAGAGGTGCTGACAATATATCATTAATATAGAGATTTTTAACTTCCACCCATAATTTCTAAATAACTTATACATATCATTATACATTTTAAAGACATGAATGGTAATGTTTGAATTCTTTGTCGTAGAAATTATAGGTATGTAATACTTTTCTCCTACATGTCATATTTAAAGTCGTGATTTTTATGTGTAAGGTAAATTTTACGTTAATGTTAAAGTTATTTGTCATAGAAAGTTTAAGTATGTTACTTTTCTCTTTTATTTAGAGATATTTTTAAGACATGATTTTTATATATGTAGTACATTTTCGCGTAAAGGTTAAAATTATTTGTCGTAGAAATTTTAAGTATGCTAATTCTTCTTACACGTCACATTTTAAAATCGTGATTTTTATATGTGAAGAAAATTTTTTACGTTAATGTCAAAGTTATTTGTCGTACAAAGTTTAAGAGTGTTAATTTTTTTTCTTTTATTTATAGCGATATTTCTACATATTTTAAAGTCGGGATTTTTATGTGTAAAGTAAAATTTTACGTTAATGTTAAAGTTATTTGTCGTAGAAAGTTTAAGTACGTTACTTTTCTCTTGCATGTTTTATTTTAAAGTCGTGATTTTTATATATGAAGGGAATTTTCGCGTAAAGGTTAAATATTTATCTTAGAAATTTTAAGTAAGTTACTTTTTTTCTCTTATTTAGCGATATTTTTACACATTTTAAAGTGATTTTTATGTGTAAGGTAAATTTTTTTCGTTAATGTTAAAGTTATTTGTCTTAAAGAGTTTAAAGTATGTTACTTTTTTTCTCTTATTTAGTGATATTCGTACACATTTAAAGACATGATTTTTATGGGTAAAGTAAATTTTCATGTTCCCTTTTGAATTCTTAGTTGTAAAATGTTCAAGTATGTTACTTTTTCTCTCTTATTTAGACATTAGAGTATCCAAAATCAGTTATCACATCTCTATTCAGCATTAGCAGTTAGTTATGTGTTGCCATTCATCAATTTAAGTAAGTATCATTGTATAATAAAAACTACCTTGATTAATATAACTAACATAAACATATTAATTTCTAACAAGTTTATTGGTAATATAAATTTTAACATAGACTGTAAGTAGCTAAGATATATAATATCGCTCGCACAGTACAGTATAGCTTTAAATTACAACCGGTTGTAACAAATAGAATCAATTTCAAAGTATTTGAAGTAGGGATGGAACGGATGTGAGTTTTGCCGGATACCGGATTTCGGATATCCGGGGTACCATGTCTACCGGATACGGATATCCGAAACGGATTTCGCCGGATATCCGGCCGGATATTCGGTCTATATACTAAAAACAATAGTTATACTATATGCTTTACGAAAAAAATGGTCATGATATGAAGTATTAAGTAAATTATAATTAGTGGTTTTTAGTTCACCGCGCTGCATGCCACAGGTCCATTGTTTGATTCGCGGACTGGGCAAGGTTGACTTAGCTGTTTATACCTGAAAGAAATAAACTGAGGAGGACCATGCATGCTTGGGAACTAAACACTGGGGTTCGGCGTCAGAATGACCATTTGACTGAAACATCTGCTATGTGACACACAAATGCCACAGTCGAGAAAGCTGAGCTTTGCCCAGCAGGCCTTAGTCCACACGGGCTGTCACGCACTGAGTTAATTTTTTTTTATTTAAACTTTAGTTGATGAGTGAAAGAGATCTTTGTTGCTGATTTTATATCTAGTAATATTGATACTTTTAGTTTTTCATATAGTTCTGGCAGGGCTTTATCACGAAAATAATTTCTATTTGGAAGCGGATAACGAGGAGCTAGGTATTTTATTAACTAACCAAAGCCTTCTCTATTCACAATGGAGAATGGTTCAGCATCAAGAGCCATTAACTCACCTAAAATTATATTAAAAAAATTTTTTTACAATGTTGAAGTGCAAAATATAGCTACTTTCAATTTACTTCATGCATTGTTTATAATTGATAAATGATTACAAAATTATACCGGAGGCATTTGTTAATAACAAAAGATTTATTTTAAATATTTTATGAAATTGAAGTCTATTTTTTTTTTTTGCAATGCACCTAAAACATTACGGATTTAAAGAAATCTCGTAGAAAACTTAAATTGGATCTATCGGAATATTCCGTCTTTAAATATAAACTTAAAAATTTTCGAACCCAAAATTCATCAACATTATGTTATACAATATTTAAAATATATATTTAATATAAACAAACAAAATTAGTACTTACATATTTTTACGGTTAAGGCTTTTGCTTTAGGATCATCTAAACTCCACAATTTTGGTACAAATAATTTCGATTCCAATGTTGTCTGCGTGCATTTCTTGTTTTGATGAATTGTTTTTTCTTGTTCATCAATATTTGATGCATTTAGTGAGTCTTTTAAGCTTTGGTGAATTTCCTTATGCACACTCATTAAATGGTTCCATAAGGGTTTTGTGGAAAAGGAATTTGGGCTTTTGCCGCGCACATTTTTTAAACGATTCTGTGGAGCAAGTAACACATAGGGCTTTGCTTTCGTCATTTCCATTAATTTTAAAATACTTCCAAATGGGTGATTTTAAATGAGCCATTATTAAAAATTATAAATTGGATTATAATTGGAGAAAACTAAAATTCAATGCATTCTAGAAAGCTAAATATAATTCCACATTGTGGCGCTGCTTTAAAGACCTAAAAATTACAATACTTCATTTTACGTCAGAAAAAATATACCAGCTTTCAACTTCTGCCAATGAAAAATCAGAAATTAGACCATACCATTCACAGCATAAAGGGGTAGGGTATTATCGTCGATAGAACAAAAAAAAAGCATTGAGGATTGCGCATTGGCTATTTATTGCTTTTTACTCGCTAGCAAATGTCAGAAAAAAAGGAGGAAGTGATAATAACTAAAATTCTTAACAAGTCACTTATGTTATGGAAAAAAAGTACTATTTATTAGTATTTCGGTTCGAGTTTTACGGAGAAGCATTCAAATATAACATCTGGAATTAATCAGATCATAAACTTGGAATGAAAAGAACATATTGCAAAACACGTATGAAGGATGTGTATGGAAAAAGATTGGCGAAATGGTTTATGCTTATCAACTCGGCGTCAATAATACGGCGCCTCTTTCTGTTTTCGTTTTCTAACTTGACTGCAATTTATGTCCAAGAAAAAAAAATTTGAAAAAAAAGTGTAGGATGCGGTGTTCCCTTTTTCCGAAAAAGATCATTATTTTTTTCAAAAAATTATTTCTTGTGGATACCTGGTGGTCGGATATACAGCCGGATATCCGAATGAAATTATCGGATGCCCGGTATTTCAAATCGGATATCCGACGGGGTTTCGGATATTGAAAAATCAGCCGGATATGCCGGATATCGGATATTTGCCGGATATCCGTTCCATCCCTAATTTGAAGGTTGATATATCGAAAAGTTATGTATTTCCATCTCTTTGAAAACATTGTTCTGACTAAAAAGAAATGTTTTTCCTAAACCATTCTGGAAGAAGAAGAAAAAAATTATAGATTCCTCAATAAAATATGGATAATACATTTCAAATTTACAAAATTGAGAATAATACTTATATAAATAAAAAAAAATCGTCCTTTTTCTATTCAAAGTGATAAATATTTCTTTTTGGAAGTGTATATTACTAATATTGTATCGCAAAGTCACGTGTGAACACACTACAACTACTAATTCCCTTCAACAGGGTCAGACTAACTCAACCTAAAAATAATTGTAAAATCATTGCTTTAACCTCCATAATGGGTTTCAGTTGCTGAATATTAAAAATTAATTCTAGTCTAAGTTCTTTTTGTTGTGTATTCAATCCCTCAAAAACTATGACAATAAAAGAAAAAAAACACTTTTTAATGACATGTTAAGCTCTGTAAAAGAAATTTTCACGTTAAGATTGCAAAGTTTAAATTTTTTATCGCATAAATTTTAATTTATATTTACATTTCATACTGTTATTGAGAAAATAATGAGACTTTATGTGTCTAACATTGATTAAACCTGATTCCTTAAAAGTGTCTTGCGATTATATCTCTCAACATTAGTTTAAATGTGTTAAGCACTTATAAAAAAAAAATCAACTCAATCTGAAACTTTACGCATTTGTGTTAATCTATTATCTTTGCATGTATTTGAAGTTTTTAATGGTGAAGCATGAAAAGTTATAAACTGTGTAATTTATGTTCCTTCCTACCACTAGATGGCGCCACAATTACATTAAACTTAGTAGAAAACTGTCTTACTAAACTGTATAGTCAATGAGAAGAGCATTTGAAATCACGTGACATATTCTAACCAATCAGAAGCGAGCTTTTATTTCAACCAATCAAAGGAGACTTAGCTATATCAGGATACAAGATGTTGCCATTCCTTAAACTTTGATATAAAGCAAGTCGTGACGTCATCCCCACTACATTAACTTTGTGACGTCACTGGTAAAACAGCCTATCACTCTAAGTTATTCACTTAAAAGTAGCCCTAGAACAACTCAACTCCATCCCGCCTAAAACTTAGCATATTCCTACTGCTGCCATCGTCTTAAAGGTAAATTTTGTAAAATCATGAATGACGTCATTCCCACTGTGATGTCACTAGTAAAAATATCTATAACTCTAAGTTATTCGTTTAGAAGCAGCCCTAGAACAACTCAACTTCCAGTGACGTCATCGTCCCCTCGACCCATCCCGCATCCCTCCTTAAAACTATATCAGGGTGTTGCCACACTTAAAAAGTTAAACATTAACATATTCTCTCTATGACGTCATTCCCACTGCATTCCCACAGTGATGTCATACAATTAGGGCCTATCACTATTTCGTTTTCGTTTAGAGGCAGCATAAATACAACTCAACTCCGCCTTGAATTTATGTCTCAAGATGTAAGATGTTGCCATCTAACTAAAATGTAACATAAAACAAGTTATGACGTCATATCCACTGACGTCATACATAAAAAAGCCTATATCTCTAAGTTATTCACTTAGAAGCAGCCCTAGAATAACTCAACTCCACCTTAAAGGTAAACCGAAACTAAAAAGTGTTGCCACCGCTCAAAACTTTGATATAAAACAAATTATGACGTCATACCCACTGTGACGTCATACACAAACAGCTTATAACGAAACCAAAACTAAAACAGCTGCAGGAGGGGAACAACTCAACCCCACTTCCGCCCTAATAACCATGTGACGAGTATGTGACGAAAAGCGATATCGCATAGAGATCACGCGATGTCACGGCGATATCACACAGGGGTCACATAGTCGTCCAATGTCCGTTTTAGAGGGGGTTTTGCGACGTAACTTTGTGATATCGCTGCGATATCGCTTTTCGTCACATTGTGACATTGGGGACGAATTTGCGATTTTTGCGATATCGCATTGTGATCTGTATGTGATCTTAGTGATTTTGGCGACATCCGTGTGATTTATGTGATCTTCGCAACGAAAGCTTTGTCACTGCGATATCGCTTTGTGACCTAAATGTGATCTTAGTGATTTTGGCGACATCCGTGTGATTTATGCGATCTTCGCGACGAAAGCTTTGTCACTGCGATATCGCTTTGTGACCTAAATGTGATCTTAGTGATTTTGGCGACATCCATGTGATTTATGCGATTTTCGCAACGAAAGCTTTGTCGCTGCGATGTCACATTGTGATCTGTATGTGATCTTAGTGATTTTAGCGATATCCCTGTGATTTATGCGATCTTCGCAACGAAAGCTTTGTCACTGCGATATCGCTTTGTGACCTAAATGTGATCTTAGTGATTTTGGCGACATCCGTGTGATTTATGCGATCTTCGCAACGAAAGCTTTGTAGCTGCGATATCGCTTTGTGACCTAAATGTGATCTTAGTGATTTTGGCGACATCCGTGTGATTTATGCGATCTTCGCAACGAAAGCTTTGTCACTGCGATATCGCTTTGTGACCTAAATGTGATCTTAGTGATTTTGGCGACATCCGTGTGATTTATGCGATTTTCGCAACGAAAGCTTTGTCACTGCGATGTCACATTGTGATCTGTATGTGATCTTAGTGATTTTGGCGACATCAGTGTGATTTATGTGATCTTCGCGACGAAAGCTTTGTCACTGCGATATCGCTTTGTGACCTAAATGTGATCTTAGTGATTTTGGCGACATCCGTGTGATTTATGCGATCTTCGCAACGAAAGCTTTGTCACTGCGATATCGCTTTGTGACCTAAATGTGATCTTAGTGATTTTGGCGACATCCGTGTGATTTATGCGATTTTCGCAAAGAAAGCTTTGTCGCTGCGATGTCACATTGTGATCTGTATGTGATCTTAGTGATTTTGGCGACATCCGTGTGATTTATGTGATCTTCGCGACGAAAGCTTTGTCACTGCGATATCGCTTTGTGACCTAAATGTGATCTTAGTGATTTTGGCGACATCCATGTGATTTATGTGATTTTCACAACAAAAGCCTTGTTCCTGCAACATAATTATACAAAAAATTCACAATTAATTTTTTTTATCAACTACCTATATCTGCTTCAAGTATCTACTCTCACTATGAAGAGGCTCAGTACCTTTTCTTTACGTCAAATATTTTCTAATAGTATGGTAATATAATTTATACTATCAAGGCCAATCATTACTTTAATGACTGGCCTTAATGGTATAATCATAGTATTAGAAAATATTTGAATATTTTCTAAAAGTATGAACTTTTTCTAAACTTAATATACATGAACTTAATGGTATAATAAATTAAAGTATCATAGCATTAGAAAATATTTGTTCGTCTTCAACAAGACTTTGGGAAGTAAAAACTAGTCTCTTATATTAAAAACCAATGAAACAGTTAACTACCTAATTAGCCTTTAACCAAGAGAATTTATCCATTCCAATAGATTTCTCAGCTAAATATATATCTTAAAAATAAGACAAAACATGACTAAATCTATTAAAGCACAATGTAATGTATCTCATGCATCTCAATTTTTCTTTTAAACTGATTACAATGTTGTTTTGCCATTTTGGGCAAATCTTCCATTTTATAAGTTTAGCATAAAAGAAAAATACAAAACTAAAAACAGGTTGAACAAATCAAGCAAAAATGGAAATATGCAATTAAAATAAGAGTAAAAACATAAGAAGGTAATAAGTTTATTTTATTGAACACAAAGCAAACATATTCTTTGTTACACTAAATATTGCAGAATGTTTTTTCTTTTCGGCAAGGTATCTGTCAATCTGACTGCCAGGAATTATGCCACTTCCTTCAATGTAGTATTCTTTCTCCGTGTTTCAGAGCATTAGGTGTAGGCTTTGGACCTAGAAAATTAAAAATAGGTTATTCTTAAATTTCAGTTTAAAATACACCATTTTTAAAATTGCCATTCACAATGCAATTTTAAAAATCTAATGCAATTATAGCACAAGATGCTAGTTCATAAAAATAAAAACAGAAATTCTGTGCCAACTTTAAGTATTCATAACAAGGTTATAATAGTAATTAAAACGTGTAATGCCAACATAAATAATTGATAATTATACTCAATTCTGATATTGTTACAAGTGATTATTTACAGCTTTCATCACTGTAATCCATTAATTACTAACAAATTTATTTGGAATAGTATGACTTACTATTTTCTGATTTTTTTCTTTTAAATCCTTTTTCCCTTACCTTTGCAAAACTAAAACTGATAAATGGTATACCAATTAAAAAGCTAACACACCTCTGTGTCTAACAAATAGTTTATTTACAATTGCACATATTGCTATCTGTTTGACAATTTTTTTTTTTTTTTGGTTTTTAATGAATATGCAGTAGGAAATATGTTAACTCGAGCTGGAAATGATCCTCTTTTTATCTGTGAAAGTAAAAGGACAAAAAAAAAAAAAAAAAAAAAAAAAAATGGTTTTAAAACAGTTTTTAATTTTAACATTTCCCTCCATTATTTCTTAAAAAATTTAACTTATATATTAAAAAAGTTCCATTGAACTGAATAATGGATTCACAGATACAACTTATCACTAGACGACCAGATATCCGAGCCATGCCAAGTTCTGCCTTTCGAATCAAGGTTCAATACATCTCTTAGTAAAAGAATACAATACCTAATGCTGATATTTATGTCTATCTATGACTCACTCTGATAACAGAGGTTTTATCAGACTAGTACTTCCTAATTAGTGACAAAAAATATTTGTCCATTTTTAATTATTGCTAAAAAAATTGACTTGTTACTGAAAGTTGTTACGTCCAGCAACCATTTGGGACCTCTAATTCCCCAAAATTGATATTTGAGAACACTATTATTAAAAGCAATAAATTTGGCAACAGTAAGTGATTTTAAAATAATAAGGTAATTTGAGGGGGTTCAAACGACTGTTCGAAGAAGATGCCTGCTATACCTTTTGTTACTTTTAGAGTTTTGCAACAAAAGATAAAATAAAAAATTATAGCGTGCTTTTATTTTACTATCTAATTGTCTATCATTAGGAATTTTATACAAAAACTAGTTATATCACAGAATAACTAGACAACTGTTATAACTAATTATTTCACAATTTAACCTCTATGATATGTTGTTTCAAACTTTGCTTAAAGTAAGTACTCCAGTCTTTATATAGAAAAACTAATTTCACTTTCATACATAGACAATAACACACGCATAACATATATGGTCAATTAGAGAATTCAAAAGCTAAAAAAAAAAAAAAAAAAAACATCCTCAGGCTTAACTTTTTCCTTAGTGGCATTATTGTATTTCTTCTAAATCAATTACATTTCATAGAAGATATATCTGAAGACTACAATTTCTTGAAATTTGAAAGAAATTAATGCTGTTATGTTCAATTAGTATTGCAAAATGTTGACAGCAGCCATACTTCACCATGGATTCTTGCTTCATGGATTACGTAAATATTTTGAGGTATATATATATATATATACATACAAACAAAATAAAATGAAAAACAGCAGAAATTTGGAATTGTATCAAGGGGCATCTTTTTAACCTATTAGCATATGTACTGGTAATTTGTTGTATTTCTATAGCTTTGATGTTTTTGATTTTACATTTGTAATTTCATTTTTTTCCTTTTGTTATGTATATACATAGGCGTAAAGTACGGGGAGCAGGGGGGGCTGGCCTCCCCACTTTTAAATTCTGGGGAGGCTGCCTACCCTGATTTTTGTAACACTATCTCCTTTTTTTCCCTCCATTCTCCAAATAAATTATAATAACTGTTTATTGTTGGTATTATATGAGAAGTTGTGTCATACCTAGATTTTTGAAAAATTAATAGATTTTGATAATTTTTCGAAAAATTTCATCTTCCGTCAAAACTTGCCCCCCCCCCCATGTTTTTTGAAAAGTTGACACCTATGTGTATATATATACACATATATACATATATCTATATGCATATATATACATACACATATATATATACATACACACATATATAATATATACATATACACATATATAAATACATATATAGTAATTTCAAAACTATAAAGAATTTAAATTGACATATTTTTAGTTAAAAATTAATATTGTGCATGGATAGTCAATGAAATTGAAGCTTATGACTCAAATATATTTGAACCATAAGCAATTTTTATGCACACTTTTGCTGCGCAAAAATTATAAAATGAGTAAAACTACATGAACAATAATGGCATTTTTCATTAAAAAAATTTTTAGCCAGAAAACTAGTTTTGCTATCAAAAGAGTAATTTACCTGTTGACTAACATAATCGTCTTCAGCTCTACGTCATTGACCAGGAAAGTCTTGCTTCACCCATCTGGTTTAGCAGGCTCTTGTTCCATGTCAGATCAGTGTTGGTTTGTCTTCTCCATGAACCATCAACTAAATTCTCCCCAAAGGTGCTTTTGAGAAACTTTCTTTCAAATATGGCAAGGACCTATTGACTACAAAATAGTAAAAATTAGTTGACTGACTTTTTGGATAACAGATCATTTATATGATAAAATGTTGTACCAGCGTCATAACAGCCGTATGAAACCAGGAAAGAATGCTATTAAACACAAAACTATAGATATTTTCTATCTCAGGTTTTACAAATAACCTTACTTAAGAGTAATATTACACTTAAGTAGGTCTGATCCTAAAGCTTAGAAAAAGTCATACACTTTGAATTGATGATCATTAACACGAGATGAAACATTTTGAATAGTGAACTTTCATCTTCGGTCATTACAGCTTCACATGTAGCTCGGATAACCAGCAAGGCACTCTTACTAAAATAGGATGATTGCTAAGATAAATTCAAAAAGGAAATAAGATATATGTTTGAATTAAACTAGAGATGATGTCTTGACTAAGCTGCAGTACGCTTATCGGATAACAGAAGAAGAGGTAAAATTATGCCTTGTTTATGCACACAAGACATAATAATGTACAACCTCAAAAACAATTACCATATTTTTTATGGCATCACAACGTAAAAAAACAAAAAAAACAAGCTATTTCAATATGTTGCAAAAAGTTACTAATCAAAAATTGATTTTAGCAATAAGTTTTCTATAATTCAACAAGATGAGGTCTAAAGTACCCACTGGGAACAAAACCAGGTTATATTATATACAGCTTGTATATGCTACTTAGAAAAGGTATTTTGCTATGCTATTGTGTTTTATTCTATCCTTCATGATAAATCGCAGAGCATTTTTGTAACTTCCTATTAATTGAGGAGACATACCAAGAAAGCATAAAAAAATTTTCATCAACAAATTTCCTGATGGAGCAGGGCAACGTATAAACTGTCATTTTTTTGTGGCCTCTCGCGGGAAGGTACTCTAAAAAATATAGTTTATGAATTATGGTGTTGTTACGGATGCAAATACCTTTGCTAAATTTATTATATCGGCGGAATTTGCCAAAAAATACAAAAGTCAATGTAATATTTTTTACAAACAAAAGGTAGAAAATGCCTTGAGGAATTGGATAAGATCTGGTGTGATGCACAACCAATTCCACTAACACAGAGAGTGCATTGTGTCGGATCAGTTTCTTCATTAACCATAAACTGCTCAGTGACTTCTAATTACCCTAAAGCTTGGCGTCCACTATTGCTGAGCAGAGCGGATTAAATTTGAGCCAATTACAAGACTGTCAACGTCCATTGTAGCACAAGGCTTGTGCTACAATCGACGTTGGCAGCCTTGTAATTGGCTCTAGTCCACTCCGCTCTGCTCAGCGATAGTGGACGCCAAGCTTCAAGGTAAAGTTGTCTATACATCAAAGAAAATGGAGAGTGATATTGTACAACAAGTAAAAAATAAAGTGATAGTCACATGATGAATATTACCTCAGGAAAGTGGTATGCTGCATATTGGAAAGAATAACTAGTTTATTGGCCGAGCACTTAACGTTAGTCTTAATGAAGACAAATTCTCATCCATCTACCAAACTAAGCCATCTAAAAATCAGTTTTAAGAGGCTTAAACTTTTATTATCCAGCCACACCTCTCAACTGTGTATTACAGCATGATTTTTAACACATAGAATCAAAAGTTTGAAATTTGTAACTGCATATAGTATTTTGTTTATTATCTTAATTTTAGTTTATTTTTCATAAATATTTAAATGCTTAAGTTTATGTTCTGTGCTTGGTCACCAGATTTATTTGATTGCAGACACATACCGTTGGCAAAAAAAGTCTCAGTACGGAAGCCACAGTTACAAATAAATTAGCATAATTTCTTCTCCTTTGCTTCATATCTTCAAACTATTGAAATTATGTTTAATTTGGTTCTTTAAAATAAGTTTAAAATAAATGTCGGTTTTTACAAAACGCAGCAAGTATTTAAATTGAAATACTTTGGAGATATTGCTTAAGTCGCACATGGGTTAAAAATTTATAAAAATATTGAAGGGACATCTCAAACGGTGAGAAATATTATTATTAAAATAGCGGGTCTGAATGAACTTGCAGCCCGTAAGAATCCTTAAATAAGTACCTGTAACAGAAAAAAGCGCCTTGAGTTTGCAAAAAAGCATGCAAGTTATCAGTTATCTTTCTGTGAATCAGTTCTTTTAATGATGAATTAAAATTTAATATCCAAGGGTCAGATAATCGAGTTATGGTCTGGATAAAACCAAATCAACAAATGTTAATTTAGAATTTATGTGGAACTGTCAAACACAGTGGAGGAGGCATTATGGTGTGGTGGTGTATAAGGGCTGCTGTTGTCAGCAATGTATATTTTGTAGAAGGAAGTAGGGATCGGTAAGTGTATCTTGAAATTTAAACACAAAATCTTGTAACAAATGCACAAAAATTGTCTCTTGAGAATTCTTTTCAATGTTTTTTTTATCAATTTTTAAGCCATGTGTGACTTGAGGTGAACTTATTTGCGGATTATCTTGAACCTTATTATAGGATATTTCTTTTAAGCAAGCTTTTTAGCTTTGAAGATCTTCCGGATCGATCTCTATCCTCAAAAGTTTGAAGCTCATGGTGTCTTTTAATAATATATTGTACTATAGGCTTCAATATATAAAAGATTTCCCCAATTTTTTTCATAGATAATCCATAATTTCATAACTGAATCGCCAACTGACAACTAGGTTTCGAAACTCCATTTTAAGACGATCAGCTACGAGGTAAAATTAAACAATTGCTGCTATCATGTCTTCAAGGCACTTGCGTACACTTCATATTTAAAAAATTTACTGCAAATCTGTTGTGGAAGACTTCAGAATTAATTTTCATATTGCATACTGAAACATTTTTTGTATGGCAGTTAGCAACATTTCCTAAATATTTCAATTTAAATACTTGCTGCATTTTGTAAAAACAGGTATTTACTATAAAATTATTTTAAAGAATCAAATGAAACATATTTCAGTAGTTACTGGTGATATGAAGCAAAAGATTATAGAAATTATGCTAATTTATTTGCAACTTTGACTTCTGTACAGAGATTTTTTTTTTACCTACTGTATGTTAGTCCATTACTATGATTTTGTTTGTCCATTACCACTTACTCTTTCATTCTATACATCATTTATTTATTTTACATTATATAATTCACAAACTTTTAAAATTTTTGAATGAACAAAAGAACTATGTTGTTTTTCAGTTAGTCCGTTACCTTGACTTTATAACCAAATGGTGCACTCTAATTAAATGGCAACAAATTCTAATACCCAGAATAAGAATCATGTACCCTTTAAATATTTATATAAGTGCCATTTTCAGTCAAAATTAAAAATCTTTCCTTAGTGGGTTTGTATTTGTGTTAAAATAACACTAGAATGTTAGTCCGTTATCATGGAATTGCCCAAGTGTTTGAACAAATCATATGGCTTTGACCTAGCTATTTCCTGGCGTCACTTACTTGGTAAATCACAATTGGCCCGTGAATATTTCCTTCGTCAATGTTTACCTTTTCGATGATAAACACTGCTTTAATTTGAATCACGATTCAGCAACTACAACCTTCTTTCAACTAAATTTATTTTTAAAATTGTGTTAATAACATTTGACGATGGCTTCGAATAGAAGTTATGTGTTCAAAAGACAACTTAAAGGCAAAACCATTAAACATCATTGTTAAAACAATTCTCAGGAATGTACTTTACAATAATATTAATATTCATGTTACTAGAGTTTCCTGTCAAAAATCTTAATCATAAATTTGTATATATAATTACTTTATTTGACCTTGAATAATTTTATTTCAGTTTTTACACATAACTTACATAAAATTAGTACATATGTTGGGTTTGCATATAAAATATTATTACATTTTTTCGAGGGGTAATATATTCTAACAATATTATAAGGTGAACCTACCAGTAATTGACCATTTAGTGCAAGTTTCTACACATTTAATTTTTTTTCTTAAAAAATTATTAACGGAATGTTATGAAAACTTCCCAAAATATAAATTGATTAATGAAGCTCAATAATAAATTAACATGGTGTTCCAGTCCTTTTTACAATTTAAAATATCATCAGAATTTCTTACCAAAAGCAATTTTGCCAGTAATTGACCCAGTAGACATTAGTAATTGACCACAGCCATGCTAGTAATTGACCACTTCCTTTTCCAGAATAAAACCAAAAGTTAATTGTTAAATTCTGTTATAAAATGCTCTAATATTCATAAATTAACTATTAAATGAATTAAAAAAAGAAAGTAAAAATAAATATAATCAATTTTAATCCACGAAAATACGGGAACATCAGTGTAAAATATAGTATGAGGGTTTTCAAAGTTAGTTATACTGGTAGATAATTATGCATATTTTATTCAAAAAATTAAAACAAGAAAATAAAAATAATATAGAAAAGACTATCCAATCCTATACTTTCAATTCTGAATAAATTTAGATGAAAAGAATCAAATGTAGAGGATATTATTTCTTGAATAATTTCAAAATCATCCGTTTTTCAAATGGAAATCATTTTCTTGCATTGGCATTTATCCAATTACATAGAAGAGTTTCTCCAGCGTAACGAGTTGTTTTCTCGCCAACGTCGAACAAGGTAATTTTGATTGCAAATTAAAAAAAAAGAAAAAGCGCATTGAGCAGAACTTTTTGTGTTTATGGCCTTTTCAAAACATTTAGAATTGAATAAAAAAATTAAAAATGCGGGAATCGTCCATTGGACATACGACAACTGCAAAAATTAAGGACTTTTAAGGACATAAAAGCATTTTTAAGGCCTTGAGAAAAAGTTCAAAAATATTAAGCACTTTTAATGACCTTGTTGTAGAATTGTGAAGTTCTTTTGTCCTCAGAGTTATGTTTAATTAATATTCATTTTCCAGATACCTACAGAAAATACTTAGGCCAGTAGAAGATTATTATATATTCTATATTGTGATATAAGCAAAGTTAACTTTTAGAAAATATAACATAAACAGAATGTTTCAGCTTCTAGTTATGCAAGTTTCAATATTGTCCTGGTAAATAAGGAATACAATAACAGCAAATCAGGATAATGATGCTTGTTATATTATTTTAATTACAACTTGAATAAATAAGTTTAATTGACGCTTATTGACGAGTGTGATTGCTCACGTCAAATAATTTACCGAGTTAGAAAAAGTATTTTCCCACGTGTTGCATACAATATATTTTATAATTACGCGCAAGAAATATTTCCAATCCGTATATTTATTAATGTTGGCAACTCCAGTAAATGAATTTCTTCTAAAAATGTGTCATTTCAATGCAATGTCAAGACTGTATAATATTTGAGCACGAGGCGTGCAAGAAAATACTTTTTTTACACTCGTCTCATGTATTGCTTTCAACAAAAATTTAATTCTCTAAAAACAATTTATAAAAAGTTATTATAATAGCAATTTGAAGTTAAATAATAATAATAAATATGTATAAATTAACTTACCCAATTCGAAAATGCATAACATTCAACCCAATGTGTTTGGTTGGTTGGTTGGTTGGTTGAACCCCCGAGGAGAGGGTGAAAAGGAAGGACTTGTGACTAAGCACCTGCCTTCCCAATGTGTTTGTGTAGTGAACCAGAATATTGCCATTACATTTATTTAAAAGTAAGATAATTTATATTCTGACGTCATATATAGTTGCTTGGAAGACAAATTAATAAAATAAACGTTTTTGATTGGTTTAAAATTCGAATATGTTTTAAAGCTGTATTTTTCATTAGTTGTTTTGAATACATTGGAATTACCAGATGCTTCTAAAGATTTTCTTTTATCATGGAATGAAAAATTTTACTTCTTAATTAATTTACAAATATCCGATTTTACGCGCATTCCATTTCTTTTTTTCTTTCTTTTTTTCAATTATGTGTTGTATATTTTCTTTATTGAAAGGCTGAGTTATATAACAAATTGTAAAACTCGTTTCAATGGAATGCATTCACGTTCATTATTAAACGTAAATATATAATTTCGGAAATTTGCAAGTAGAACATAAGCTCACACAATGAATTTATTTTCTGAATACAGCACGATATTCTTTTAAATACTGTAGAGCAGCATTCACCTCTAACTTTTAGAGACGAGCGGTATGAGTTATATGTTGAAGTTTTTTGTGGACCGCAGATTTTTACCGAATATGCCAATACATATTACTTTTACTGTGTATGTTCAAGATCACAAATGTAATTATTGGTATAGAATAGATCCAACAATAAAAATATTTGTGAAAAATGGAAAAAATAATGAACTTTTTACTATCTCGAAAAATAGTTATTTATGCAACTATACTTGGGAATATAATACTTTTTCAATCGAGGTAAAATGCTTATTTAACGAGTGCGTTAGCGCAAGTCAAATAATTTAAAGAGTTTGAAAAAGTATATTCCCACGTGTTGCATACACTATTTTTTATAATTACGAGCAAAAAATATTTTTAATACATATATTTGTTAATGCTGGCAACTCCAGTCAATGAATTTCTTCTGAAAATATATTTTTCAATACCCAAACCTATATAATATTTGAGCACTAGGCGTGCGAGAGAGTATTTTTTCACACTAGTGCGAAAAAGTGCTACTTTCGCCACGATTTTTTATTCAAAATTGTTATAAAAAGTTTTATTTTTTGCACGTTGTTATAAAAGTAATTGATATTTGATTTTTTTTTAATAATTAAAAAAATATTTTCGTTATACTATCTTAAATTAAAATCTAAAATATAAGTGAATCTTTTATTAAAACCTTGCTTGTGTGTCTTCATGTGACTTGGCATAACATTGAATAAATATATTTAAATTATACCTTCTTATATTCTGCTGATTTTGTCGATATCATCAGTTATGAGATATCAATTGTAAGTCAATATCAATTTCTCTCAGGCTCTCAAGAGAAAAAAAAAATACTATTTGTCAGACTTGCTACTACGGGCAGCGTAGTGGAGAACACTGTTCTTAATAGTTAACACATACCATTTTGGAAAAATTAATATTATGTAAAATAAAGTTCATTTCTCGAAATCTGAAATTAAAGTTCAAAGATTGAAAAAGCAGAGATGGTTCTTTAGTGAGATTATCGAGTGATCAAAATTGAAATAAGCCAAATTAAAAAAAAAGAAATCTGCCACTCATTTTGAAAAATGCATTTCTCGAGTTATGCATTAAAAAAATGGTACAATAATACATTTCATTTCTTAAACTAAATTCATTTGCTTGAACTGATCTTGTCATTCATTTGCTGAAAACAAATCATGGAAGTATTTGTTAAAATTTAAGCTGACTTATGATGGATTTTAGTTGATGTAAATTTCCTCAAGTAGCAAATATTCTATATCCAAATGAATATACATGTTTGCAAATAATGTTTCTCATATTCAAGTAAATTTTGCGTTCAGTTTTCATTAGCATCATATGTCCGGAAAACGCTCAAATCTAAATATGTTATTTAAATAAATCTGGCTTGTTTAATTGCATACGAAGTGGGGAAGGGGTTTGTAATAGAAATTCCAGTATCCGTTACATCCAGAATATTTTTAAAAAAGTCAGTAATTCAAGTAATAATTCAGGCAGTCAGTAATACAGAATTCTAAAATCCAGAAGAAATGTACATATATTGTATCGTTTATTGCATTAAATATATATTAGTTTTCGAAATACAATGTAATTTGTTTGTCTGGAATCCATGTAAATCTATTACTTATTCTTATTATAATTATAGTCTAAAATAAAGAAACGTAATTTTATAATCGAAATTACATCTTCCACAGCAACCGGGAAACAGGGGCGTGGAGCATCGCACAACTTTTAATTACACTATAATACTAACATGTATTTGTGTTTTATATTTTCTTCATTCGCTTAGAAAAAATGGCCAGATTGGCGATAAATCTTATATGAGTCGTTAAAAAAAAAAAAAAAAAAACCTTTGCCAAAATAGTGTTTTCGATGATATACTTTTCGATAATTCTTATATTATTCTTTCTTTTAAGAGAAACTGAGGAGAGGAGAAAAACGATCGTTGATGGAGAACTCTGTGTTGAATTTTCCCCCCTTTTTTCCCCTTCCTTCAACTTTTTATGCCATTTAAGCATTTTTACGTGAATTTCGGAGGTGGGGATGTTTAGAACACCTTAAGAGGCATCACCACAGTGATTTTGATTAAAATCGTAAGAGCCGTTTTTTAGAAATCATTGAAAAACCTGAAAACTACCTTATGCGCATGCCGGGTTTGAAGAAAACCTTAATGGTAGGTCCCTTGGCCCCTACCAATCCTCACATCAAATTTGAACATCGTCGGTCAATTTGTTCGGGAGTTATGCTGACCATAAACAAACAGACCAAAATTTTTTTTATATCACATTTTTGAAATCAGGATGTTCCAAAACGTGGAACATCCTGGAAGTCGTTTTTCTGAGTCGTAAGTCATCGAGTTAAACTTAACTCGTTACTGAAATAATAAAAGGAAATAATGTTCGCTTCAAAATCCAGTTAAAGTATTTTAAATGTCAATATGTATTTTTCATTGTTCTCCTAAGTTAATTAACTCTTTTTAGAAATAATAATCGTGCGGTTAAAGTTGTATTATTTTTATATTTATCTACCATTTTCAACATCATTTCCAAATTGGTTGGTGCCTATCTGATGGCTGTGTGGTTTGTTCTCTGGTCACGCATGCCAAAAGGTGCCGTGTTCGAATCCTGGGTTAAGCATGGATGTTCGTTGTGGTTCGTAATCCACGTTAAGCTGTAGGTCCCGGCCTAATTAGCCGTCATTGTGCATAAAAATAGGTCGTTGAGCATATAAAACAACTAACCAGTTGGGTTGCATTTCTTCTATTTGTACCCCCCCCCCCCGTTTCCTTTATAGAACAAATTCAAATTGAAAATAAATCATTATTTGCAGTTATTTATTGTTCATTTCGTTAAATTTTAAATGACAAGCGTTAGCCAATAACCACAGAATATCAAAGAAGAATTTTCATTATTATTTGGAAAGTCAGTCCAATTAATAGATAAAAATGGAAAGGAAAAAAGTCGAATCCAATAAATCATGTAAGAAAATAGAAAATCAGATTCAGTCGAGATCGAAGCAAGAGAAAGGCAACTGCGCTTTTCACTCCCCCCCCCCCCTCTTCCCCTTCGAAGACGCGACCAGTAAACTGAACAGGTGTACAACATTACTCTCCCTTAGTTCTTTGTTCCGTTCCTCGAATTTTGCAAGCGAGACAAAGAAAGTAGGGAGCGAGTGGGCTGGAGACCAGATACTAAACTGACCTAAAGGGATATCCGAGTTAAAGTGACCCCTTATAACCATTCATCACCCCGAGGGTAAATAAAGATGGTAAGAAACCGCGGGCTGTAAACGAATACTGCATGGTAGGGGGTAATTTAAATTGATCTCGTGTTGCGTCGCCTGCTGGTGTAGACGGAATCTCAAAATAAATTTGTCGCATCTATAATTTTTTGTTTCAGTTTAATAATTTTATTGTTTAGATTGGTCAATGATAGTGCAATCAATTTCAAAAGTGAATGTTTTGCTAAATGTCTAGAATTCCGTAGCGATATGCATTTCATTTCCATGTTCTATACGTTGTTACCAGTAATTTATAAAATCCAACATTCTATAGCAACGGTTCGCAATTTCTTAAGTTGTGCGGACCACCTATTTTGTAAAAAAAACTTTGCGACTCATTAAATAATACAATACGTGCGTACATCAGTAATTAGTAAAATTTTAGAATTAAAGGATTAAAAAATAGTTTGAAGATATTTTCTATATTTTAGTTAATCTTCTTGAAACAGAATTCACTCGTTAAACCGTCGAAGAATAGAATCGAATAATTGGATTGTTACTAATCATCGAGTGACTCGATTATTCCTTTCTCTACCCTTGAAGCTTCCGTAATATTTATCTTGGATTATTAGACTCTTGATTAGCTTCCACGGGCCAGTACCACACTACTCGCGGCCCACAATAGGTTGGGAACCGCTGTTTTATAGAACACATAGGCATTTTAAATCATGCCGAAAACGGGTCGATTTAGAAATCGCTTTATCGGACTTTTTTGTTTTTTATATTTTAAAATGCTCAATGCTTTTTTTTTTCTGAAAGGATTTTAAGTTATGAAAATGATTTAAATTTTTTTATAAATTTCACATTACCGACTGGAAGGATAAAATATAACATACGATTTGCAACTAAAAATTCCATGATGAATTTTTTTAAAGGTTCGGTTTGCGAAGATTTTAATTTTACGTTTCTTTATAGTTTAAAATGTCGCTATAATGAAAATTGGCAAAAAAAAACCCGTCGACTTTAAATTAAACAAAAAATTCAGTTATTCTAATTTCCCAGCATTTCCTGATGATCGGGATTTACTGCAAGAATAATATGTTGAGAAGAAATATTTTATGAAAAATAAAAGTGGTGCTCATTACCTGCCTTTAAAATAGGCTATATGAATGAAAAAAGGGTATATAATATATACACTAACTTAGAAGCGTTGCGAAAATTGCCTAAATCACACAGATGTCGCCAAAATCATTAAGATCACATACTGATCACAATGTGATATCGCCGCGACAAGACTTTCGTTGCGAAAATCGCATTTCATTCTAAAATTATTTTGGGATATCACTGGATGTCGCTGCGATATCACAAAGTAACATCGCAACTTCGTCACAGTGTGATGTCGCAGCGATATCACATGGAAGTCGAAAGTGACGTGAACTTTTGCGACATCGCTGCGATATCCCATGCAAGTCACATTGTGACCGTGATCTTTGCGACGAAAAACTTCGTTGCAGTGACGTAACTGTGACAAAGATGGTTAGTAGGGCGGTCACATGACTTCCGGTGACGGCATATCCGGTGATGGCACTTCCTATGACGTCATATCCGGTCACGCCCACTTCCGGTGACGTCATCATCCCTTATCCCATCCCTCATCCCTCCATGGCCCAGGAGCCCTATTTTCTAACTACTACTGTTCCATAAGAAATCCGATACTCATTCACGGTTGAAAATTCCTGGTTTGAAGCTTTAGCCGCTTTGCACCCTTTTGTATGCGATCTGCACCCCCTTGCCACTGTCACAAAAAAATATGTGAAAGTATGAAAATCGATGTCACTCAATTTCTATTCTGTATTTAAAAAAAAGAAAACAAAGAGTTAGGGAAGAGTTATAAAATAAATAAAGTCAAAACCTTGGTTAAAAATTCTGTAGAAATCACAGGGGAAAATTTTTCATCAAATATTACATGAATCATAGAAAGAAGGAAAAAAAAAAAATATGCCGACAGCAACAATTTCACTTTTGGTAACTTTAGAGTAAATACTTAAATAAATAATTTTATAATGTTTTAAAATAATTTAAATAAATCATTTTAGAGACATCGGTATTGCTCCTAATATTCAAGTCAATGATATTTCATGAATCAATTCATGCAAAATAATTTGGGCTTAACAGTAGAACTAATGAAAAATGCCATTAACTTAGAATGTGCAATATTTATAAATTTGCAACCAAAGTCAAAGGTATTGCTATATTGACCAGTTCAACAGTTTTAATTTAAATTCATGAAAAAAAGAATAATTACGTGATTTGAGGATGAATAATTACTTGAAAAATGCATTGCATATGTATGCATCTCAAATTTGAGATGTCTACTTACATTGAAACCAACCTGCAAAATATCCGATGGGGCTCGATTCGACGACGTTTCACATGTGAATTGAATATATTGCCTCTGGTCAATGAGTTTTGACAAAGTGATAGTTGAAAATAGGTGTTTTACCATGATTCTTGATATTTTGAAAAGAAGTTGAGCAAACATGGAACTCGCTTCAAATTTTAATATATTATTTAATTCAGAATTTATTTTGAGAATTGGATCCTACCTGGGTTAATAATAAACATCGTTTCTTTAATTTTAAGAATGCACTAATTTTATTTGACAATTTCAAATTGCTTGTAAGTAGTTAGAAATTGGGCATCCTAAGCCAGGGGCGGTGCCGGTACAGGGATGAGGGATGATGACGTCACCGGAAAGGGGCGTGACCGGATATGACGTTACATGAAGTGACGTCACTGGAACTGGAGTGGAGTTGTTTCCCTCCCGTTGCAGTTTTAGTTTCGGTTTCGTTATAAGCTGTTTGAGTATGACGTCACAGTGGAAATGACGTCATAATGTGTTTTATATCAAAGTTTTGAGCGGTGGCAACACTTTTTAGTTTTTGTTTCCAGTTAACTGGAGTTGAGTTGTTCTAGGGCTGCTTCTTAACGAATAAGTTAGAGTGATAGGCTTTTATTGCGTGACGTCACAGTGAGTATGACGTCATAACTTGCTTAACGTTAAAAGTTTTGAGCGGTGGCAACACTTTTTAGTTTCGATTTACCTTTAAGGTGGAGTTGAGTTGTTCTAGGGCTGCTTCTAAGTGAATAAGTTAGAGTTATAGGTATTTTTTACTAGTGAAGTCACAGTGGGTATGACGTCATTCATGATTTTACAAAACTTACCTTTAAGACGATGGCAGCAATAGAAATATGCTAAGTTTTAGGCGGGATGGAGTTGAGTTGTTTTAGGGCTACTTTTAAGTGAATAACTTAGAGTGATAGGCTGTTTTACCAGTGACGTCACAGTGTTAATGTAGTGGGGATGACGTCACGATTTGCTTTATATCAAAGTTTAAGGAATGGCAACATCTTGTATCCTGATATATAGCTAAGTCTCCTTTGATTGGTTGAAATAAAAGCTCGCTTCTGATTGGTTAGAATATGTCACGTGATTTCAAATGCTCTTCTCATTGACTATACAGTTTAGTAAGACAGTTTTCTACTAAGTTTAATGTAATTGCGGCGCCATCTAGTGGTAGGAAGGAACATAAATTACACAGTTTATAACTGTTCATGCTTTACCATTAAAAACTTCAAATACATGCAAAGATAATATATTAACACAAATGCATAAAGTTTCGGATTGAGTTGATTTTTTTTTTTTATAAGTGCTTAACACATTTAAACTAATGTTGAGAGATATAATCGCAAGACACTTTTAAGGAATCAGGCTTAATCAATGTTAGACACATAAAGTCTCATTATTTTCTCAATAACAGTATGAAATATAAATATAAATTAAAATTTATGAGATAAAAAATTAAAACTTTGCAATCTTAACGTGAAAATTTCTTTTACAGAGCTTAACATGTCATTAAAATTTTTTTTTCTTTCATTTTCATAGTTTTTGAGGGATTGAATACACAACAAAAAGAACTTAGACTAGAATTAATTTTTAATATTCAGCAACTGAAACCCATTATGGAAATTAAAGTAATGATTTTACAATTATTTTTAGGTTGAGTTAGTCTGACCCTGTTGAAGGGAATTAGTAGTTGTAGTGTGTTCACATGTGACTTTGCAATACAATATTAGTAATATACATTTCCAAAAAGAAATATTTATCACTTTGAATAGAAAAATGACGATTTTTTTTTTATTTATATAAGTATTATTCTCAATTTTGTAAATTTGAAATGTATTATCCATATTTTATTGAGGAATCTATAATTTTTTTCTTCTTCTTCCAGAATGGTTTAGGAAAAACATTTCTTTTTAGTCAGAACAATGTTTTCAAAGAGATGGAAATACATAACTTTTCGATATATCAACCTTCAAATACTTTGAAATTGATTCTATTTGTTACAACCGGTTGTAATTTAAAGCTATACTGTACTGTGCGAGCGATATTATATATCTTAGCTACTTACAGTCTATGTTAAAATTTATATTACCAATAAACTTGTTATAAATTAATATGTTTATGTTAGTTATATTAATCAAGATAGTTTTTATTGTACAATGATACTTACTTAAATTGATGAATGGCAACACATAACTAGCTGCTAATGCTGAATAGAGATGTGATAACTGATTTTGGATACTCTAATGTCTAAATAAGAGAGAAAAAGTAACATACTTGAACATCTTACAAACTAAGAATTCAAAAGTGAACGTGAAAATTTACTTTACGAATAAAAATCATGTCTTTAAAATGTGTACGAATATCACTAAATAAGAGAAAAAAGTAACATACTTAAACTCTTTACGACAAATAAGTTTAACATTAACTTAAAAAATTTACTTTACACATACAAATCACTTTAAAATGTGTAAAAATATCGCTAAATAAGAGAAAAAAAAAGTAACTTACTTAAAATTTCTAAGATAAATATTTAACCTTTACGCGAAAATTCCCTTCATATATAAAAATCACGACTTTAAAATAAAACATGCAAGAGAAAAGTAACGTACTTAAACTTTCTACGACAAATAACTTTAACATTAACGTAAAATTTTACTTTACACATAAAAATCACGACTTTAAAATCTGTAGAAATATCTCTAAATAAAAGAAGAAAAAAATTAACACACTTAAACTTTGTACGACAAATAACTTTGACATTAACGTAAAAAATTTTCTTCACATATAAAAATCACGACTTTAAAATGTGACGTGTAAGAAGAATTAGCATACTTAAAAATTCTACGAAAAATAATTTTAACCTTTACGCAAAAATGTACTACATATATAAAAATCATGTCTTTAAAATATGTAAAAATATTGCTAAATAAAAGAAAAAAGTAACAAACTTAAACTTTCTACGACAAATAACTTTAACATTAACGTAAAATTTACCTTGCACATAAAAATAACGACTTTAAATATGACATGTAGGAGGAAAGTATTACATACCAATAATTTCTACGACAAAGAATTCAAACATTGCCATTCATGCCTTTAAAATGTATAATGACAACTCTAACTTTTAGAAAAAAGAAACACTAAAAATTTACAAGGCAAAGAATTTAAAATTGAACGTGAAAATTAACTTTACATGTACAATCATACTCTTATATCAACGATAAAGATAAAAAAAAAAAAAGAGGCTCTAAAAATTTATAAGACAAAGAATTGAAAAAATACGCGAAAATTTACCTCACATATAAAAATTATGTCTTTCAAATGTGTAAGAATAACGCTAAATTAGAGAAAAAGAAATATTAAAATGTTATAAGGTAAGGAATTGAAACAGTACGCAAAAATTTATTTCACACATAACATTTTTATCTTTAAAATGTGTGAGAATAATGCTAAATTAGAGAAGAAGAAAAATAACATACTTAAACTTTCTTCGACAAAAATTTAAACAATACGCGAAATTTTCATACACAATTATTTTCTTAGGTTAATGTTAAATAATGGGAAATTTAACGGAATAAAAATTTCAAAGATAAAGAATTTTAACCTTTACACGAAAATTTAATTCACATATAAATATCATGTCTTTAAACTTTAACGTGACAATTTACTTCCCATATACAATTAAACTCTTAGGTTAATGTTAAATAAAAGAAAAAGTAACATAATTAAAAATTTCTAAGATAAGCATAACGTAAAAATTTCGCATCATGTGTTTAAAATGTAACATATAAAAGAAAAAAAATTAACATACTTGAACATTCTATAGCAAAGAATTTAAGTGTTAGCGTAAAAATTCACTTTACATATAACATTCACGTCTTGAAACGGGATGATAAGCATGTGACGGTAATTAGCCAATCAGGTTAGCGGTAGGTGATACGCCACTTGCCGGCTTTTTTAGACCGGAGGATGAGTCACACTAAAACTTGTTCAAACAGGTCGGGAGACTTGTACAGCAAGAACAGCAGCATCGACGCGCAAGCAGCGGGTGTGTCGTGGTGTGTCAGCAGGTCTTTGAGATTATCGTTTTCCTACTTTGCCTTTTTCATAATGAAATGTTTGTGAAAACTTGGAATGAATGAAGTGGATTTCAAAGAGACATTAGTAAGTGAAGGTAGAATTCGCATGGACTTTCTTCCAAAAAGTATGATTCACTTGGAGAATTTAAGATCATTTCTACTTGAAAACTTTTCTATTATCTAAAACATTGAATATTGTTCAAACTCAGTGGGATTATATGCTACAATACGGGTAAAACTTAACAAAATTGTTACATAGAAGAAAAATAGTAAGAGATTTAAAATAAATATTAGTTATAGATACTCCAAAGAAAAAATTTCAATTCTACTTTTCAATCGGAAAATCAATACAAGTTGGAAATTTATGTTACTTCAAGAAAGACTTAGACAATTTACTTTGTAATAATATACGTTAAGGTGTCGTATTAACTCGTGCAATACATGCTGACTAAGGTTTATTTTACTTATCAATCTAAGAAAGGTGAACTGGGGGAAAATATTAAATAAATTGTAGATATTAAATACATTGTAGATATGCATTCAAGTTTTGAAAATCACCTGCAAGACTTTTAAAACATCTTAAGATAATTTGAAAGAAACTTGCGAATTATATGTAAACTACATAACTTTTTATACTCTGAAAGGAAATCACAAGTAACTTAGTTAACTTTTTTCATGGTAACACTCATATTCAATGACATGTTTTTTAAAATTTTACCTTCTTTACATGATATTAGTTATAAATTTGTTCAACCTCGGATGCGATATACTATTATTTCTAACATATATGTTACGAATTGTGTAAAGTTTTTAAAAGAGTATATGCAAATCACCAATCAGAAACATAAAAATCTAACATTATTCAAACAAACTAAAATAATAAGATATTTTCCTTAGTGGAAATAGTTAACTACCCATGTGATGGAATATACTTAGAAAATTTAAATACTGAAAAAAGTTTGCTAGGCAAACTTAAAGAATATTTTTTTTTTCTTTGAAAAACTAGCATAAATTTGAAAAATGTAGAGTTTGTTACTACGTAAAATTGAACATCATCTGGACAAACTAAATAATACGTGATTTTTTTTTTTATTATTATTTGAGAGGTGCTGACAATATATCATTAATATAGAGATTTTTAACTTCCATCCATAATTTCTAAATAACTTATACATAAATTTCAGAAAAACTGAAACGGAATGTGTTTTACAAGAGGCTTATTTTGTAAGATGAATATTCAATATTAATATAACTGAGCAAAGTTCATTCCGGAAAAAACTTGTAAAAGATACTTATATTTTGAAAATAGTTTGAAATATCCTTTTAAATTTATGAATGCTCGCTTTCGAAAGACACAAATAAAACTGATATTACTCATGATAATTAACACATGCATAACATTAGTCAAACAAAGTGAAATTTATATTGCTTGTGACCGATAACTTTTCAGTGAAGCAGAACTTACATAGGAAATTTGTGCAAACTTTTTCAACTTTTAAACCAAGTATCATGTAAAATTATAAATCACGATAGGAAATAGCATACTTCAGAATCGGAACAAGTCTTGTAGTTAAGCTAAATTTATTTCTCAAGGAATTGAAAGCATACCAGAGAAGTCCTTATCATTTCGCATCTTTTCTCATGTTGCAAGAAGACATACTTTGTAAAAGATCGTCGTAGCACTTAACAAAACTCGGTAAAAATAAATATATTTTCTATGGCAAAGATAAAACTTCACAACTTAATTACTGAAATTTAGCTAAGTTGAATATGGTTTATTCACATAACTCGCATATGCTTCGAATGTTGAAATATATTTGTCAGTTGAAATCAAACTCATCGAAAATAAATGCTATCTACATTTTCAAGTCGGAAATTACTATTAAATAAACTTTACATGTAAGACATTGTCATGTTAAAAAGAAAAATCTACAAAAATGTAAATGATAATTTTACTGTTGGTACATAAATGATGAATAATTTATGATTTTAATCTAGGCAAACGTTTTAGTGTCTAACAGAGAACTTAAACTTTGGCAGAAAAACGAAAAAATAAATTTTTTATATCCTTTCATGCTTGTCGAAAATTGAATTTATTAGCTGTTGTAATAGATTTTTATTGTCCAAATTTCTATAGTTCTTCCCAGTGCAATAATATTAAATTCATGTGTAATGAGTAGGTTTTTTTTTGTTGAATCTTATAAATTTAATGAAATTATTATGACCTAAGAGATTGAGTGAACTGAATAAATCAATGACGTAAATTTAAACAGTGACTTGAACTGATACATACTATAACTGTAAAGAAGTATGACAAAGTGATAGGTGAGAAGTTTTACTGGAAATATAGAAAATACAACATTGAAAGATGTGAATGTTTCGAAGTACTTTATCAGAAAAAAAAAAAGAAAAAAAAATGCGCTGAGGTCCGCTACAAAAATTTTTAGGAGAAAGTTTAAACAAAATTTAAAATCAAACATGCTTTTAAGTGGGAACACATATATTAAAACTATAGCACATTAAACAATTTATATTATGTCATCTCGGTATCAAACTGAATAACATGAAAAACAACGACAAACTGAATAAACATGATAATTATCAATATATGTGGAAAAGTTTCCTTTTTTCACATATAAAAAAATAACACATTGACATACGTTAAGATCACGAAACATGCGTAATCATATGTCGATAAGAGCAACCAATGTTGCGGGGAGATATTCACTTGATGGTCAATATCCCATGAATAAATTGATTGATTGAATTTCTAATGCTAATTCCAATAGTATTCCATGTAACTTCAACTTGATATGTTACACTATAGATATATTTATTTTTCAAATATATTGACTTTCAAAAAATCATCCTTCAATATAAGAATGATCACAGTAAGAATAAAAGAAAAGATACTAAGCATTGATTTAAAGTGTATTTATTTCGACTTAGCAACAAATCATATGCTTGAAACGAAAATTGCTTCGAACCAAAGTATAACTATCCAATTTCATTGATTCCTACAAAAAAAAAAAATTCTCAAATAGTAATTGAATTTTTTTTCTCATACACATTATAAGTGTTGTCCAATCAGGTGTAGAATAGTTGAAGATATCCGACCTCTTTCTAAATATTAATAAGTCACTGTTGAAAAACTTATAAAAATTTCAATTTAAACTTAAAGTTTTTTTTATATATATATATATATATCAAAGAATGTTTTCAAGTCAATATATATATATATTTAAATACGAAAATTTATTCACTTCAATAAATGTATGTTTAAGTTATAAAACTTGTCGTATGTATTGAAAAATTGTAACTTTTCGTCTTATTCGTATAAATCGATAACTTATACCACTAGTTCTTCATCAATTAATCTCCTAAGTAAATCTTTCAAAGGTAAAAACATACTTATAGCTTTGTCTTTGTAACATGTTAAATTTAAAATGTTTCTCGTGAAATTAAAATATTATATGTTTTCCATGAAAATATATAAAGTTTTGTAACTTTCACATGAAACATGTAAAATTTAACATGTTACAAAGACAAAGCTATAAGTATGTTTTTACCTTTGAAAGATTTACTTAGGAGATTAATTGATGAAGAACTAGTGGTATAAGTTATCGATTTATACGAATAAGACGAAAAGTTACAATTTTTCAATACATACGACAAGTTTTATAACTTAAACATACATTTATTGAAGTGAATAAATTTTCGTATTTAAATATATATATATTGACTTGAAAACATTCTTTGATATATATATATATATATATATATATATATATATATATATATATATATATATATATATATATATATATATATATATATATATATATATATATATATATATAAAACTTTAAGTTTAAATTGAAATTTTTATAAGTTTTTCAACAGTGACTTATTAATATTTAGAAAGAGGTCGGATATCTTCAACTATTCTACACCTGATTGGACAACACTTATAATGTGTATGAGAAAAAAAAAATTCAATTACTAGATGAGAAAAAATTTCTTGTAGGAATCAATGAAATTGGATAGTTATACTTTGGTTCGAAGCAATTTTCGTTTCAAGCATATGATTTGTTGCTAAGTCGAAATAAATACACTTTAAATCAATGCTTAGTATCTTTTCTTTTATTCTTACTGTGATCATTCTTATATTGAAGGATGATTTTTTGAAAGTCAATATATTTGAAAAATAAATATATCTATAGTGTAACATATCAAGTTGAAGTTACATGGAATACTATTGGAATTAGCATTAGAAATTCAATCAATCAATTTATTCATGGGATATTGACCATCAAGTGAATATCTCCCCGCAACATTGGTTGCTCTTATCGACATATGATTACGCATGTTTCGTGATCTTAACGTATGTCAATGTGTTATTTTTTTATATGTGAAAAAAGGAAACTTTTCCACATATATTGATAATTATCATGTTTATTCAGTTTGTCGTTGTTTTTCATGTTATTCAGTTTGATACCGAGATGACATAATATAAATTGTTTAATGTGCTATAGTTTTAATATATGTGTTCCCACTTAAAAGCATGTTTGATTTTAAATTTTGTTTAAACTTTCTCCTAAAAATTTTTGTAGCGGACCTCAGCGCATTTTTTTTTCTTTTTTTTTTTCTGATAAAGTACTTCGAAACATTCACATCTTTCAATGTTGTATTTTCTATATTTCCAGTAAAACTTCTCACCTATCACTTTGTCATACTTCTTTACAGTTATAGTATGTATCAGTTCAAGTCACTGTTTAAATTTACGTCATTGATTTATTCAGTTCACTCAATCTCTTAGGTCATAATAATTTCATTAAATTTATAAGATTCAACAAAAAAAAACCTACTCATTACACATGAATTTAATATTATTGCACTGGGAAGAACTATAGAAATTTGGACAATAAAAATCTATTACAACAGCTAATAAATTCAATTTTCGACAAGCATGAAAGGATATAAAAAATTTATTTTTTCGTTTTTCTGCCAAAGTTTAAGTTCTCTGTTAGACACTAAAACGTTTGCCTAGATTAAAATCATAAATTATTCATCATTTATGTACCAACAGTAAAATTATCATTTACATTTTTGTAGATTTTTCTTTTTAACATGACAATGTCTTACATGTAAAGTTTATTTAATAGTAATTTCCGACTTGAAAATGTAGATAGCATTTATTTTCGATGAGTTTGATTTCAACTGACAAATATATTTCAACATTCGAAGCATATGCGAGTTATGTGAATAAACCATATTCAACTTAGCTAAATTTCAGTAATTAAGTTGTGAAGTTTTATCTTTGCCATAGAAAATATATTTATTTTTACCGAGTTTTGTTAAGTGCTACGACGATCTTTTACAAAGTATGTCTTCTTGCAACATGAGAAAAGATGCGAAATGATAAGGACTTCTCTGGTATGCTTTCAATTCCTTGAGAAATAAATTTAGCTTAACTACAAGACTTGTTCCGATTCTGAAGTATGCTATTTCCTATCGTGATTTATAATTTTACATGATACTTGGTTTAAAAGTTGAAAAAGTTTGCACAAATTTCCTATGTAAGTTCTGCTTCACTGAAAAGTTATCGGTCACAAGCAATATAAATTTCACTTTGTTTGACTAATGTTATGCATGTGTTAATTATCATGAGTAATATCAGTTTTATTTGTGTCTTTCGAAAGCGAGCATTCATAAATTTAAAAGGATATTTCAAACTATTTTCAAAATATAAGTATCTTTTACAAGTTTTTTCCGGAATGAACTTTGCTCAGTTATATTAATATTGAATATTCATCTTACAAAATAAGCCTCTTGTAAAACACATTCCGTTTCAGTTTTTCTGAAATTTATGTATAAGTTATTTAGAAATTATGGATGGAAGTTAAAAATCTCTATATTAATGATATATTGTCAGCACCTCTCAAATAATAATAAAAAAAAAAATCACGTATTATTTAGTTTGTCCAGATGATGTTCAATTTTACGTAGTAACAAACTCTACATTTTTCAAATTTATGCTAGTTTTTCAAAGAAAAAAAAAATATTCTTTAAGTTTGCCTAGCAAACTTTTTTCAGTATTTAAATTTTCTAAGTATATTCCATCACATGGGTAGTTAACTATTTCCACTAAGGAAAATATCTTATTATTTTAGTTTGTTTGAATAATGTTAGATTTTTATGTTTCTGATTGGTGATTTGCATATACTCTTTTAAAAACTTTACACAATTCGTAACATATATGTTAGAAATAATAGTATATCGCATCCGAGGTTGAACAAATTTATAACTAATATCATGTAAAGAAGGTAAAATTTTAAAAAACATGTCATTGAATATGAGTGTTACCATGAAAAAAGTTAACTAAGTTACTTGTGATTTCCTTTCAGAGTATAAAAAGTTATGTAGTTTACATATAATTCGCAAGTTTCTTTCAAATTATCTTAAGATGTTTTAAAAGTCTTGCAGGTGATTTTCAAAACTTGAATGCATATCTACAATGTATTTAATATCTACAATTTATTTAATATTTTCCCCCAGTTCACCTTTCTTAGATTGATAAGTAAAATAAACCTTAGTCAGCATGTATTGCACGAGTTAATACGACACCTTAACGTATATTATTACAAAGTAAATTGTCTAAGTCTTTCTTGAAGTAACATAAATTTCCAACTTGTATTGATTTTCCGATTGAAAAGTAGAATTGAAATTTTTTCTTTGGAGTATCTATAACTAATATTTATTTTAAATCTCTTACTATTTTTCTTCTATGTAACAATTTTGTTAAGTTTTACCCGTATTGTAGCATATAATCCCACTGAGTTTGAACAATATTCAATGTTTTAGATAATAGAAAAGTTTTCAAGTAGAAATGATCTTAAATTCTCCAAGTGAATCATACTTTTTGGAAGAAAGTCCATGCGAATTCTACCTTCACTTACTAATGTCTCTTTGAAATCCACTTCATTCATTCCAAGTTTTCACAAACATTTCATTATGAAAAAGGCAAAGTAGGAAAACGATAATCTCAAAGACCTGCTGACACACCTGACAATCACCCGCTGCTTGCTCGTCGATGCTGCTGTTCTTGCTGTACAAGTCTCCCGACCTGTTTGAACAAGTTTTAGCGTGACTCATCCTCCGGTCTAAAAATGCCGGCAAGTGGCGTATCACCTACCGCTAACCTGATTGGCTAATTACCGTTACATGCTTATCATCCCGTTTAATGACGTGAATGTTATATGTAAAGTGAATTTTTACGCTAACGCTTAAATTCTTTGCTATAGAATGTTCAAGTATGTTAATTTTTTTTCTTTTATATGTTACATTTTAAACACATGATGCGAAATTTTTACGTTATGCTTATCTTAGAAATTTTTAAGTATGTTACTTTTTCTTTTATTTAACATTAACCTAAGAGTTTAATTGTATATGAGAAGTAAATTGTCACGTTAAAGTTTAAAGACATGATATTTATATGTGAATTAAATTTTCGTGTAAAGGTTAAAATTCTTTATCTTTGAAATTTTTATTCCGTTAAATTTCCCATTATTTAACATTAACCTAAGAAAATAATTGTGTATGAAAATTTCGCGTATTGTTTAAATTTTTGTCGAAGAAAGTTTAAGTATGTTATTTTTCTTCTTCTCTAATTTAGCATTATTCTCACACATTTTAAAGATAAAAATGTTATGTGTGAAATAAATTTTTGCGTACTGTTTCAATTCCTTACCTTATAACATTTTAATATTTCTTTTTCTCTAATTTAGCGTTATTCTTACACATTTGAAAGACATAATTTTTATATGTGAGGTAAATTTTTGCGTATTATTTAAATTCTTTGTCTTATAAATTTTTAGAGCCTCTTTTTTTTTTATCTTTATCGTTGATATAAGAGTATGATTGTACATGTAAAGTTAAATTTCACGTTCAATTTTAAATTCTTTGCCTTGTAAATTTTTAGTGTTTCTTTTTTCTAAAAGTTAGAGTTGTCATTATACATTTTAAAGACATGAATGGCAATGTTTGAATTCTTTGTCGTAGAAATTATTGGTATGTAATACTTTCCTCCTACATGTCATATTTAAAGTCGTTATTTTTATGTGCAAGGTAAATTTTACGTTAATGTTAAAGTTATTTGTCGTAGAAAGTTTAAGTTTGTTACTTTTTTCTTTTATTTAGCAATATTTTTACATATTTTAAAGACATGATTTTTATATATGTAGTACATTTTTGCGTAAAGGTTAAAATTATTTTTCGTAGAATTTTTAAGTATGCTAATTCTTCTTACACGTCACATTTTAAAGTCGTGATTTTTATATGTGAAGAAAATTTTTTACGTTAATGTCAAAGTTATTTGTCGTACAAAGTTTAAGTGTGTTAATTTTTTTCTTCTTTTATTTAGAGATATTTCTACAGATTTTAAAGTCGGGATTTTTATGTGTAAAGTAAAATTTTACGTTAATGTTAAAGTTATTTGTCGTAGAAAGTTTAAGTACGTTACTTTTCTCTTGCATGTTTTATTTTAAAGTCGTGATTTTTATATATGAAGGGAATTTTCGCGTAAAGGTTAAATATTTATCTTAGAAATTTTAAGTAAGTTACTTTTTTTCTCTCTTATTTAGCGATATTTTTACACATTTTAAAGTGATTTGTATGTGTAAAGTAAATTTTTTACGTTAATGTTAAACTTATTTGTCGTAAAGAGTTTAAGTATGTTACTTTTTTCTCTTATTTAGTGATATTCGTACACATTTTAAAGACATGATTTTTATTCGTAAAGTAAATTTTCACGTTCACTTTTGAATTCTTAGTTGTAAGATGTTCAAGTGTGTTACTTTTTCTCTCTTATTTAGACATTAGAGTATCCAAAATCAGTTATCACAGCTCTATTCAGCATTAGCAGCTAGTTATGTGTTGCCATTCATCAATTTAAGTAAGTATCATTGTACAATAAAAACTATCTTGATTAATATAACTAACATAAACATATTAATTTATAACAAGTTTATTGGTAATATAAATTTTAACATAGACTGTAAGTAGCTAAGATATATAATATCGCTCGCACAGTACAGTATAGCTTTAAATTACAACCGGTTGTAACAAATAGAATCAATTTCAAAGTATTTGAAGGTTGATATATCGAAAAGTTATGTATTTCCATCTCTTTGAAAACATTGTTCTGACTAAAAAGAAATGTTTTCCTAAACCATTCTGGAAGAAGAAGAAAAAAATTATAGATTCCTCAATAAAATATGGATAATACATTTAAAATTTACAAAATTGAGAATAATACTTATATAAATAAAAAAAAAAAAATCGTCATTTTTCTATTCAAAGTGATAAATATTTCTTTTTGGAAATGTATATTACTAATATTGTATTGCAAAGTCACATGTGAACACACTACAACTACTAATTCCCTTCAACAGGGTCAGACTAACTCAACTAGGGATGGAACGGATGTGAGTTTTGCCGGATACCGGATTTCGGATATCCGGGGTACCATCTCTACCGGATACGGATATCCGAAACGGATTTTACCGGATATCCGGCCGGATATTCGGTCTATATACTCAAAACGATAGTTATACGATATGCTATACAACAAAAATGGTCATGATATGAAGTATCAAGTAAATTATAATTAATGGTTAGCGCACCGCACTGCATGCCACAGTTTGATTCGTGAACTGGGCAAGGTTGATTTAGCTGTTTATACCTGAAAGAAATAAACTGAGGAGGACCATGCATGCTTGGGAACCTAACACTGGGGTTCGGCGTCAGAATGACCATCTGCTATGTGACACACAAATGCCACAGTCAGGAAAGCTGAGCTGGGCCCAGCAGGCCTTGGTCCACACGAGCTGTCGCGCCACTGAGTTAATTTTTTTTATTTAAACTTTAGTTGATGAAACGATGTTTTAGTGATGTATGATATAAACTTAAAAAATTTCGAACCCAAAATTCATCAACATTATGTTATACCATATTTAAAATATATATTTAATATAAACAAACAAAATTAGTACTTACATATTTTTGTGGTTAAGGCTTTTGCTTTAGGATCATATAAACTCCATAATTTTGGTACAAATAATGTCGATTCCAATGTTGTCTGCGTGCATTTCTTGTTTTGATTAATTGTTTTATCTTGTTCATCAATATTTGATGCATTTAGTGAGTCTTTTAAGCTTCGGCGAATTTCCTTATGCACACTCATTAAATGGTTTCATAAGGGTTTTGTGGAAAAGGATTTTGGGATTTTGCCGCGCACAATATATTTTTTAAACGATTCTGTGGAGCAAGTAACACATAGGGCTTTGCTTTCGTCATTTCCATTAATTTTAAAATACTTCCAAATGGGTGATTTTAAATGAGTCATTATTAAAAATTATAAATTGGATTGTAATTGGAGAAAACTATGATTCAAGACATTCTAGAGAGCTAAATATAATTCCACATTGTGGCGCTGCGTTAAAGACCTAAAAATTAAAATACTTCATTTTACTTCAGAAAAAATATACCAGCTTTCAACTTCTGCCAATGAAAAATCAGAAATTAGACCATACCATTCACAACATAAAGGGGTAGGGTATTATCGTCGATAGAACAAAAAAAAAAAGCATTGAGGAGTGCGCATTGGCTATTTATTGCTTTTTACTCGCTAGCAAATGTCAGAAAAAAAGGAGGAAGTGAGAATAACTAAAACTCTTTTAACAAGTAACTTATGTTATGGAAAAAAGTACTATTTATTAGTATTTCGGTTCGTGTTTTACAGAGAAGCATTCAAATATAACATCTGGAATTAATCAGATCATAAACTTGGAATGAAAAGAACATATTCCAAAACACGTATGAAGGATGTGTAGGAGAGATTGGAGGAATGGTTTATGCTTATCAACTAGGCGCCAATAATACGGCGCCTTTTTTTGTGAATTTAAACTAAATGCACCTGCATCTTCTAGCTCATCTCTGAAGTTAGGGATATGCGAAAGCATAGTGCTCACGAAGGAACTTTTTCGTTTTCTACCTTGACTGCAATTTATGTCCAGGGAAAAAAAAAATTAAAAAAAAAAAGTGAAGGATGCGGTGTCCCCTTTGTACGAAAAAGATCATTATTTTTGGCAAAAAATTATTTATTGTGGATACCTGGTGGCCGGATATATAGCCGGATATCCGAATGAAATTATCGGATGCACGGTATTTCAAATCGGATATCCGACGAGGTGTCGGATATTGAAAAATCAGCCGGATATGCCGGATATCGGATATTTGCCGGATATCCGTTCCATCCCTAAACTCAACCTAAAAATAATTGTAAAATCATTACTTTAACTTCCATAATGGGTTTCAGTTGCTGAATATTAAAAATTAATTCTAGTCTAAGTTCTTTTTGTTGTGTATTCAATCCCTCAAAAACTATGAAAATGAAAGAAATTTTTTTTTTAATGACATGTTAAGCTCTGTAAAAGAATTTTCACGTTAAGATTGCAAAGTTTAAATTTTTTATCTCATAAATTTTAATTTATATTTATATTTCATACTGTTATTGAGAAAATAATGAGACTTTATGTGTCTAACATTGATTAAACCTGATTCCTTAAAAGTGTCTTGCGATTATATCTCTCAACATTAGTTTAAATGTGTTAAGCACTTATAAAAAAAAAAAATCAACTCAATCCGAAACTTTATGCATTTGTGTTAATATATTATCTTTGCATGTATTTGAAGTTTTTAATGGTGAAGCATGAACAGTTATAAACTGTGTAATTTATGTTCCTTCCTTCCACTAGATGGCGCCGCAATTACATTAAACTTAGTAGAAAACTGTCTTACTAAACTGTATAGTCAATGAGAAGAGCATTTGAAATCACGTGACATATTCTAACCAATCAGAAGCGAGCTTTTATTTCAACCAATCAAAGGAGACTTAGCTATATATCAGGATACAAGATGTTGCCATTCCTTAAACTTTGATATAAAGCAAATCGTGACGTCATCCCCACTACATTAACACTGTGACGTCACTGGTAAAACAGCCTATCACTCTAAGTTATTCACTTAAAAGTAGCCGTAAAACAACTCAACTCCATCCCGCCTAAAACTTAGCATATTTCTATTGCTGTTAAAGGTAAGTTTTGTAAAATCATGAATGACGTCATACCCACTGTGACGTCACTAGTAAAAATACCTATAACTCTAACTTATTCACTTAGAAGCGGCCCTATAACAACTCAACTCCACCTTAAAGGTAAATCGAAACTAAAAAGTGTTGCCACCGCTCAAAACTTTTAACGTTAAGCAAGTTATGACGTCATACTCACTGTGACGTCACGCAATAAAAGCCTATCACTCTAACTTATTCGTTAAGAAGCAGCCCTAGAACAACTCAACTCCAGTTAACTGGAAACAAAAACTAAAAAGTGTTGCCACCGCTCAAAACTTTGATATAAAACAAATTATGACGTCATACCCGTTGTGACGTCATACACAAACAGCTTGTAACGAAACCGAAACTAAAACTGCAACGGGAGGGAAACAACTCCACTCCAGTTCCGGTGACGTCACTTCATGTAACGTCATATCCGGTCACGCCCCTTTCCGGTGACGTCATCATCCCTCATCCCTGCACCGGCACCGCCCCTGGCTTAGGATGCCCAATTTCTAACTACTCTTGTATGATTTTGCTTTTTAAAGGGTGTAGGTTCATGACTCAGATTCTTTACTAAATGCTCATGAAATTTTTTTCTGGTTACATTAACTAGATTTGCTTTATCAACATTTTACATATTATTTGGAGAGGGGGGGGGGGTGAAAATTCTGTAACTGTGACGTTTTATCTTTTAACTTTAACACAGCATTATACGATGGCTTAGTTTTAGTGGAGCCATTTATTTAGAGAAGAACATTTTTTATTCTCTGTATAGAAATTCTTCCGGTGATGGCATCGGAAGTTAATAATTTAATAGGATATCAAATATTAATATGAGACAAATCACTTCTTCCGATCATATGGACGACATTTAAATACTCAAACATTTTTCGGGGGAAAAGTAAATATATAAATAAAAACAATTTGCAGAGAAAATCTTACTCTTACATTTTGAAAAACAAAGAGCGAAAATGAATGCAATGGATATTTATTGTAGCCACTTTTTTCGCACCGTCATACTAGAGGACCAACGTGCAATCGCCTTCTCTACAGAAAATTGCCGTTCCTTTACAAAAAAGTCCACGCCAGAGCAGAGCGATCAGGGATGTTTTAGAAATTTTGTATTTATGCTTTGGCAAAACAGGATGTCACGTGAAAGTCGCAACCTTATATGCCCTATCGGTTTCAAATTCAAGGTCGTCCGAAGAAGGGGTCATTTTGTCCCCAGGAGAACTAGCATCTTTAAGAGAAGGGTCGCTTTTTTGCATTATTGATTGTGATTAAAAAATTTTCGAGTTTCTTACAAGAGCTCCCTGCTCCCTTCACAATAGTTAATGTCTAATGACAGAATAAATAAGTTTTAAGCATTTTTTTTTTTTTTAATATTAAAAAAATCATACAACAAAACAATATTAACAAGCATATATGTAAGTGGGGCCAGGGTTCAAAAAAGTGAGGGGGCCCAGGTCCCCCCTGGCCCCCTGCACCAGCCGCCACTGATATGATTGCGTCTGCGAACGGATGGGACGATACTACGAAGGCATTTCATCTCGCGCCGTCACTTCGCGAAGAAGCTGCCTCAAATACTTCCCTTCAAATACTTCCGTGGGACAAAAGAGGATATTTGGCTGCTTTGACATCTGCTCTGTAGTTGCGGTTCGGTGAACAGCATCTTAAAGATTATAGCAGGCAACAACACAGAACAAGGCAGCAGAAGAACGGGGAATCACTCCAGGAGTTCGCCTCGGAGATTAAAAGGTTATCACTGCTAGCTTTCAAGGATTGCCCTGCGAATGTGAGGGATAATTTAACCTAACAATATTTTGTGGATGGCCTGAAGGACGCCTTCCCAAGCCTTTAGAATGTCGGACAGTAAAGATCTCAAAAGTACCCTCGTGTACGCCATGCGAATGGAGATTCATCAAGAAAAGACCGACGATATGTGCGAGGGGCATAGGCCGAGGATTCTTCTGACCTGGTCACAAGTAAGCTTCGTGAACTGGAAGATAAAATCGAGAGAATGATGAGAAGCTATCCCGGAACCAGGGATCGAAAGGCTTGAGTTTTTTTGTCGGAACTGCAACCGGGAAGGACATTTTAGACTTAGTTGCCTGGATTTGGACAAGAGAGGGACAAGAGATGAGCTTCAGCAGTTAAACTAAAAAACGGCCATCTCGCTAGGCGGAGGGGCCCCACTCAGCCTTTATCACATCTCATCCCTTCAAGGAGGAAACCAGGGTTTTTTCGTGGAGGGCGAGATTAACGGGACTCCCTACCGTCTAATAGTTGATTCGGAGGCTAATGTAACCATCTAACTGACAGATGTAGCCCGGCGTCTGGATAGCCAACCTCTCTACACGGCGCCTTCAGTTTCGCTACAGACTGTGACCGGTGACAAGATTTCTGTACATGGGAAAGCGAAAGTCAACATCTCCTTCGGATTTAGCACCTACACGTACACCGTTTAAGTTGTTGAAATTATTAACCCATGCATTCTCGGGCTAGACTTTCTAAAGTAAAATGGTATCACTTTGAATTTCGAGAAAGGCGAGCTTCAAACAGAGAAAGAAGAAGTTCCACTGTTCGGTTTGGACTCGAAAGAGCCCCCGTGTGTGTATATCGAATAGTAGCCCTTGAAGACATCACTATCCCCTCCATGACAGATTTCGTCGTAAAGGGTTCAGCAGGGCTCCCGAATGCCTTTCGATTTAAAGTGACGAACTTCCCATCATCGAATAGAGTCCCGAAAGGAGTGCTAATAGGAGAGACGCTCGTGGATCTCTCTCTGGAGCTGGTGCATGTGAAAATGGCCAACATCGGTGATGCTACCAGAGTTATCAAGAAAGGAGAAGAAATTGCCACTTACACACCTGTTACAAGCATTGAACGAGGATCGAAGGAGCTTTCGACCTCACCCTCCGCTGATTTAGTGAACCAGGTTATCGAGGATACCCAGTAAGAAAGAAGTAAAGAGAAGATTGTCGGAAACTTTATGAAGGAATTTCAGGACGTTTTCTCCATGTCATCGAAAGATGTAGGAAGAACAAAGCCTACACAATATCGAATTGACACTAGAACCCATTTATCAATTAAACAACATCAAAGAAGACTTCCATTTGCAAAACAAAAGGAGGTAGGGAAATTGTTACATGAGATGGAAGATAACAGTCATCGAACCCTCCTCAAGTCCACGGGCCTCTCCAATCGTACTCGTTCGAAAGAAGGATGGTTCCACTAGATTTTGTGAAGATTACCGGAAGCTGAACGAAGTTACGAAAAAGGACAACTACCCTCTGCCAAGAATTGATGACACTTTGGACACTTTATCGGGGAACCAGTGGTTCTCAACTTTGGATTTGAAGAGTGGATACTGGCAAGTGGAAATACATCCTGACGATCGTGAGAAGACTGCCTTCACTACTGGACAAGGATAATGGCAGTTTCAAGTGATGCCGTTTGGCTTATGCTCGTGGAGTGGTACCGGCTATACGTTCGAGCAACTAATGGAGACGGTGCTTAATTCTTTAGTTCCCATTGCAATTTTCTGGAATATCCTTTAGGGACCGGGTTCTTGCCCGAGAAGAAGAACTATTTTTACCCCTCCAAGTGGCGTAATTAGAGAGACAAGGAATAGACCCCTGGAAAACTAAGGGTGATTTATCTCTCTTCATTGTCTGGTTTCCAGACAGAGGTTGACAACTCGTATTTCCTCAAGGCGATTTTCTTTTCTTTAACGGTACAAAGTATTTGTGTTTCGGAGTTTCACCTGTTGCCCCCCTGCTGTGACGAGAGTCGTAAAAATCACCTCTCACTGTGAAGAGAGTCTTCTGTAGCATTGTAGTATGCCGCTAATGGTATCGGACCTCCAAGATCCAGTTAAGAAAGGGGGAAAAGAGCTATGAGTGAAGAGACACGACCGGAATGGAACTCAGCCGACTGGGGTGGTTGGGCCGGAACGGGGACAAGAGAGTTAAAGGAGCCTGTCTGGTATATTTGGACGATATTTATCACCGGAAGGAGTTTTGATCAACACTTGCGGAACGTAAAAGACGTGTTTTTGAAGTTTAGGGAAGCCCACTTGAAACTTAGCCCATCAAAATGTAAGCTCTTTAACCGGAAAATCAGCTATCTCGAACACATAATCTCATCTGATGGAGTGAGCACAGATCTGGACAAGATCCATGCCGTGCAAATTTGGTCTCGGTCGCAAGACGTTCATCAATTGCGAAGCTTCCTAGGCCTGTGCACGTATTACCGTAGATTTGTGAAGGGTTTCTCCACGATCGTCAAACTCTTGTATCGACTGACAGAGAGCAAACAGAAGTTTTTGTGGACTGCCGACTGTGGCGACTCCTTCAATCAACTGAAGACAGCTTTAACATCCGCGCCTGTGTTGGCTTTTCCCGATGTTAATAAGGACATTATTCTGGATACGGATGCCAGTAATTAGGGAGTGGGCGCCGTTCTTTCCCAGGAAATCGAAGGACAGGAGAAAGTCATTGCTTATTTCAGTAAGAGCCTGTCAAGATCTGAAAGGAATTATTGCGTCACGAGAAAGGAGTTACTGGCAATAGTAAAGGCCGTTGAGCACATTCATCATTACTTATACGGTCAAAAATTCCTTTTAAGAACTGATCATGCGTCTTTGACTTGGTTGCTGAATTTCAAGAATACAGAGGGATAAATAACAATGTGGATTCAGCGCCTACATGAATACGACATGGATATCCGTCACAGAAAAAGAACGTCCCATGGGAATGCAGACGCACTTTCCAGAAGATCATGTCCGGAGAATTGTCGATTTTGTTCCAATGCCGAGCCTAAGTTTGGGGAAAACGCATCGGCCGTTCGAAAAATAATTACCAAGTCAACTATTTCAGACGTGGACTCTTAGAATCAGAATGTTCGAAAGAGTCAAGTTGAAGATCAGGACTTGAAACCTCTAATTGAATTCATGGAAGTAGCCAATGGAAAACCCAGTTAGCAGGAGACAGCAAGCTATAGCACAACAATGAAGAGATACTGGGCTATGTGGGATTCTTTTCACTTGGAAAACGGAGTACTCTACCGCCGGCCGATGGGAGTCAGATGATGGCAGGAGCTTCCGCGGTGGCAATAAATCTTACCAAGTTCTAGAGTTACCAACGTTCTAGAAGAACTTCCCAGCAGCCCATTTGGAGGAAATTTTGGTGTCATGAAAATTCTTCAGAAAGTCAGGGAAAGATTCTTCTGGAACAAAGCAAAATCTGACGTGGAGAAGTGGAGAAGTGGTGCAAGTTCTGTGATGCATGCAATATACGGAAGGGATCGAAGACCAGAATTCGTAGAAAGTTGCAACGTTACAAAGTAGGAGCACCATTCGAAAGAATTGCCTTTTATGTCTTAGGCCCCCTACCTCACACAACTAATGAAAACAAATACATCCAAGTTGTCATAGACTATTTAAGCAAGTGGCCAGAAACATACGTGATTATGAACCAGGAAGCCACAACCGTAGCAGAAGTTCTCGTACAGGATTGGGTCATCAGATTTGGCGTACCCCTGCAGATACATTCCGACCAGGGGACGAACTCCAACTCCGCTGCCTTCACTGGGCTGTGTGATTTGTGAAAAGACTCGTACAGCTCCCCTACACCCACAATCCAATGCAATAGTCGAACGGTTTAATAGAACGATCATCTCTCTTTATTTGTTTCTAAGAACCATCAAGATTGGGATCGGAAACTTCCACTGTTCCTGTTGGCTTACAGAAGTGCTGCTCACGATACCACCGGATTTACACCATCTTAAATGATGTTTGGAAGGAATCTTAGACTACCCTGCTACCTCCTCTTTGGACGACCACCGGTCACTCCTTCATCGCCTGTCCAGTATCTAGATGATCTCCAGGCACGTTTGGAAGCCGTACATCGGTTCGCCAGAGAGAGAATCAACATCATGACGGAGCTCATGAAGATTCGATAAAATGCCAAGGCCATGGATCGATCTTTCCAGGAAGGTGACAAGGTGTGATTAAGGAACCCTAAATGTCGGAAAGGACTCTCCTCTAAGCTCCAGACGAACTGGAAAGGGCCGTATATGGTCCTTAAGAAGATCAACGATGTCGTGATAAGGATTCAACAGACATCTTCATGTAAACCAAGAGTTGTACATTACAATAGCCAACCCCATATTATAGTAATAATGATTGAATGGCCTTTCCTCTTAAGGACTTCACTGCCCGGGATGTGCAGTCTTAAAGAAGGGGGAAATGTTTAAAAAAAAAAATCTGTATATAGTTGTAAACATTGACGTATTACTTTAAAATTTTATTTTATTTTATTTATTAACAGCGATAATACAGGTTAGAAAAAAGGTGGTAACACCTAAAGCAATCGGGAAATTTCAAAATGTTTCTTTTATTTGACGAGTTGACTGGATATTTCGAGAAGGTTCTCACGCGCCTGCATAAATTTGACCGCAGCTAAAATCGACAGACAGTTTGACTTTGGGACTCGATGAAAGTTGAACGCTTTGAATGTGCCTGACCTGATTTATCGCTGAAATCGAAATTGTTGTTATTGAAGCTTGTGTTGCAGCGTGATAGTGATTGCACTGTTCTTCGATTAAATTTTGTGTGCCTTTGAAGAGTAAATAAATAATTATTTTTATCTAATAAAAACTTTGCCATCATTGTCTCTGTGGAAAAATCACAATATATATATAACTAAATAGCCTTAATTAATTACTTAATTACATCTACGGTACAATTGAGAGACATAAATTTTCTTAGTAAAGACAAATCTAAATTTTATCAACAAACTTCACACAAAAAATTTAGTTAAGAACATATTTTGTTTCATAATTTATAATGGAAAACCTCGCATTCGAGGTTTTTTGGAAAGGTGATTAAGGACTTTTTCTTGGTCAATATCAATTTCTCCATGGATGGACATCAAAACATTTAAGTGATTTTGGAAAGTAGATTTCTTCAGGTAATTTTTCAGTCGCCTTAAATGAGGAGAAGGACTTTTCCGCAGTGGCTGTTGTAATAGACAGTGTTGCCTGTTACAACCATTTATAATCCGTTTTTAGATGAGAAGGGTATGAATATTAAAAATAGGTAGGACTATATAACTTACTAAGTTCATTCATATTCACAGTGAGGTTTTAGAGTTTACAAGGCCCAGTGCAAACTTATATTTGAACAATAAGTTGCGCACTAAATTGGAGTGGTCAAAATCTGTTCATATCAAAACGACTAAAAGAGTCAACAAAAATGAAACGGAAATACTAAATGATGAATTTTTTTAATATCATAAAATTAGTTCATTTTTAACTTGTACTAAATAAAACTAAATCTAAAAGATATTTCAATTGCTAAAAAATAGTAGAAAATATTTAAATTCTTCTACAGATGTCTGTCATATATACCATAAAATATGTAATCTAGTTTCTTTTAAATTTTTTTACTTCAACCATAAAGTATATATATATATATATATATATATATATATATATATATATATATATATATATATATATATATATAAAGTTGATGAAGTTTGAAAAGTAGGCAGATCAGCTACACTATCATGGGTGTCCTGCCCGAAGAAAATTTTTGTAAATGCTGAAAATAGGAAGTTTCATTTTTTCTTTGCAAAGTCAATGATAAAAAAGCCAGAAACGTATGGGAATCATATCTTATTTAAAAATAAAAATAAATTTAACAATTTTGGTTTCGATGACCGTATTATTGTGTGGAGAAGAAAAAATTATGAACTTAATCCCAAAAACTTTGTGGGAACAGTAAAGCTGGGACATGGAAGTGTCCTTGTGGATGGGTGCTTGTTGTTAGCAACTTGGTAAATTGATGTTTAATGATGGAATAATGAATCATGAACAGTATTTGAATATTTTGATTGATAAACAAAATTTGGGTATTTCAAATAACTCCATTTTTTTCAAGATAATGATCCGAGCATACAGCATTCAATTATAGCCCCTATTGCCTCTATAATTTCCCACACTATCTAAAAATACTATCTCAGTCTATAGATTTGAACTTAAAAGAACAGGTTTGGAAAAAATTGGAGGCCAAAATAAGAAGACACGACATCAAAAAGTAAAGCCAATTAAAAATAGTAATGAATAGAAGAATAGAGGAACATTAATGCAAAATTAAAAAAAAAAATTAAATTTATGACCAGGCATATAAAAGTTGTTCTGAATGCTTAAAGATATTCTACGGATTACTAATTTACCAAAATATTATGATAAATACTAACATGTAAAAAAAAAGGGGAGATATTTTTTGTTACTTTTAGGTTAATGATTTTTCTAAAAAAAAGTTTTACTGTGCATTAAAAATATTTTTTGTAGTTTTATTAAGATGAAATTAGAGATATTATTTAAAAAATCATTCTGAAATAGTAATATTTGAGATGGATAGTGTAGTGTTTGGCTGAAATTTGTAAGTGTAGGAAGACTTTTGAGTGCCACTGTATGTTACACGTGAATATAATGTTTTGCTTTTGTCATAGGCGTAACGAGGGAGGGAGGGAGTTACCCCCCCCCCTCCACTAAGATGAGAAAAATTTGATAGGGGGGGGGGGGGTTGAAAAACCATTAGATAAAGAAAATTAAGCAAATGTACTGCTTTTGTCCCCCCTTCCCTTCCAACCAACTCTTTGGTGATTAGTATTGGGAATTATTCAGAGATAGGTGTTTATTAAAATTATCAAAAGCTATACCAAACTGCAAGACTCTACAACTAATATACCTTTGAAAGTATTACAAACTGTAGGCACATTATTCGCAGACAACCTCGGAGCTATACCCCTTCGAAGCTGGAGAAATGGACTTTCCATCGTGGGAAACATGAGCCCTGAGTGGACAAACACTAAACAATAACTGAATGTAAATTAAAATGAGTGCAGGTAGTAAACTCAAGCCTCACAGTGAAACACTATTTTCATTTTTCAAAAGAAGAAAAGGTGAAAAATGTGGTGAAATTATACTGTTCAAGTCGAGAAGAAGCGTACGTAGTTGTGAACAAGTAGTAGCGAACGTAGTTGATAAAGGTGGAAAAAAAAAAAAAAAAAAAAAAAGGCAACAAGAAAGGAATACTTATGGTCGATTAGAACGTTTCTATCAAGTTTTGGGACTGTCACTAAAAGTCCGCTTTTACCCACGCTTTTATTATCGCTTCGAAGTGCTAATTAATTCACTTACCGTCATCCAATCAAGTTGAAACCGGCCAAGCAGATTGGTGTCGATGGCAGTGCATTCTATCAAGTTTTGGAGGCAAAAAGAGGAATTGATGCTTCATACTTGTCAAACACTATATGTGTGAACTCAAAATCATTTAACTATGTTGCAATTACACATAACAGTAGGCAATACATATAAAGTTTTTTTTATTAAAAATACAGGGTGTCTATAAATTAGCTGGGCAATGGAGTTCAAATAGATCTATATAACTCTTAATAACTAAGCATTATTAACCATTTTTTTACTCAACTAATTTATGTTCACCATGCCATTCTGTAGGGAAAAAAATTGTTTATCATGCCTTGTTATTATGAGTTGTACAGATCTATTTGAGCTCCATTGCCCAACTAATTTATAGACACTCCGTATTATTTTCAATTGTTAATATGTATGTGGAATCTTATCAGACGAAACGGTCGTTTCGCCGCCAACCTTAAAAAGGCAGAAACGACAGTAAGTATCTATCCCCCAAAAAAACACTTTTGAAAAGTAGATGAACCACCAACCTCAAAAACACAAAAAACTTTCTTGCAATAAAAAAATCATAAACATGATGAAAATTTTCAGCCACAAATACAGTGATATAAAAAATGGCCAACCTCTGATTACAACTCTCAGTTGTGACTCGCTTAAGAATGTCTGCTTACTTAGTTTATTTTTAAAATTTAAGTTCCGCTCCCATAAAAATGTACGCTGCTTGAGGTTGGCGCCCGTCATAGGAATATTAACAATGCTTGAGTTTAAACTAATTTATGGCAGATTACACGAATATTCGAGTTTATGATTTCATTTGGATAGGTAGGAAATACAAAGTGGTGTAAATCTTCATGTTCATGTAACTTTCAAAATAGTATAGAGAAACTGTGCTCAAACGCTTGCATTTGAATGTATTTATTAAGAATTTTTTAAGTAGGAAACTGAAGTGTTTGTGGTAAGCTTTTGTTTGGTTGATACATACATTTTGGAAAGTTTTTATTGTCTGGGTTAAAAGTTAGTAAGGTTTAAAGGTTAGTAATTAAGACGGGCGCCAACCTCAAGCAGCGTAAATTTTTATGGGAGCGGAACTTAAATTTTAAAAATAAACTAAGTAAGCAGACATTTTTAAGCGAGTCACAACCGAGAGTTGTAATCAGAGGTTGGCCATTTTTTATATCACTGTATTTGTGGCTGAAAATTTTCATCATGTTTATGATTTTTTAATTGCAAGAATGTTTTTGTTTGTGTTTGTGTTTTGAGGTTTTTTTTGTGTTTTTGAGGCTGGTGGTTCTTCTACTTTTCAAAAGTGTTTTTTTGGGGGATATCAGAACTTTTTTTTAAACATTGGCGACTTCTATTTTTTGAATTTGTCCATTTAATCGTTTTTCTATATATCACCTATGGTACACCTGGTACCAGGAATATTCATAATTCTTCAAACTGAGTTCGACGATACCTTACATGCAATAATTATCTTTAAAATTGATAAACCGGAAGTGGTACCGATAGCATACCTGGTACTTTAAACATTCATAATTAGTCAAAACAAAAGTCCAACATGCCATATTTATCTTGGAATTTGATAAACTGAAAGTGGTACTACCTATGCTATACCTGGTACCTTAAACATTCATAATTTTTCAATACAAGCAAAACGACATCCAACATGCTATATTTATCTTCAAAATTGACACCACAAAATTAGTACCACCCAGGGGCGTACTGGCCATAGGGTTGTCCGGTGCAATCACCGGGCAGGTCAGTGTCTGAAAAAAATGGGCCGGTCCGGTATGGAAGTTCATTCTTTTTTTCAATATAAGTAATCGTCTTCTTGGATTTTTTTCTTTTTTCTAACCCATTGCATTTGAATCCCAATTGTTTCCATCGTTCGCTCCCTTTTTTGGTTAGTCGGGAAGATAAGGTATTCTAGAAAAAGTATGGGGTATTGTGGAGAAGCGGCCGATGACTGCTACTTAACGCCCGAGGTGAGGAAAGGACCAAGGAGATCCAGGGCCCGATTTAGATTTTTTTTTACTGTAGGCCCAACATTCAGAGAGGGCCCCCCAATAGCAAATATTTATTTTCTTACTTCACAATATTACCAGATCAAGCTACATTCGTTAAGACTAACTTTTTACAATTAAAACTCATGGTTTACTTTCACGCGATTTTTTTGTTATAATTAGTATGATCTTGATTTCCTCTATCCAACTTAACTCTCTGTGACTGTAAAAAATATGGAATTTGCGGATGTGTAACTAAAAAAATTTTATTATTTTTGTTCAGTACTTCCCATAAAAAGACCATTATATTTAAAATTTTCAGAAAACTTTCAAAATTTGGGGCCCCCATATTTGAGGGTCCCTAGGCCCGGGCCTAGTGGGCCTAATGATAAACTACCCGCATGGTCCAGTCGTGGATGGGCTATTAACTCATTACTATAATGGCCCCCAAGATCGTTGGCGGCAGAGTATATATTATTCGGACATCTTAAAAGCAGAAACTTTAAGTAAAGCTTCTCGGGGGGGGGGGGGGTCAATTTTTCGAGGCGGTAAAGACTCTAGTTCTAATTACATTACTAGTCGAACGGAATTGACAAATGATGAAGCACAAGTCACAACACCAAGAAAAGAGTGGTCGTTGTTTTGTTAGAGACCATTTCCATTTCACAAATTGGTATGGTTCCATGCGAAGCTAAGCTGGTAGCAATTACATACTATAGTCAATACCAAACGAAAATGTTGCAACTGATTACATAAAACTTCAAATATACATTTCAAGTAAGTGTCTTTATTTTAAATTATTTATATATAATGGTTCTTAATTCTTAAAAACTTGAAATGAATTAATCTAATTCATACGTAAAATTACGTTTACTAGAGAAAAGATTTTTATTTAAATTTTATCTCTCCATATACGTATAAAATTCAACGTTTATCTATGTTTATTTACGCCTATAACTCCAGATTAACTGAATCAATTTGGATCATGTTTGTGTCGATTTATAACTTTTTAATACGAATGTAAACACATATTTAACATTGCATTGTGTTAGTGATCTGCCTGACATTGTGGGTTTAGAGTACAATTCAAAATCTAAGCTTTTTATACGTTTTGTTTTCGAAATCAGAAAAATTAAATTTTCTGTATTACACATTTTCCATTCATAGTTATTTTTTGAAGTCTATATAATCTTTTTTTAAAAAAAAATGTAGTACTATTAATTAAGATGTTATTGAGAGTGATTTAATTGTAAATAAAAATTATTAAACCATTTTTATAAATAATAAGAGATACATCTCTTATTATAATCATAAGTATACGATTTTATGTAGATAATTTGATTCACTCCATAGACAAGGGGTAATTATTTAATTTTGTGTTGTAATGCAATTTCATTTTGTCTAAAATTATATAAATAGAATTGAATGACAATCGGGTATGTGCCAAACAATCTTTTATTAAAAAAAGAAATTAAGTAGTGGTAAATTTAAAAAAAGAATAAAATCTTAATAGAAATTCATGAGTTTAACCAATAACACGTTAAAATATATTTCGTAGAAATCAAAGTTATCTGTTGAAGAAATTAGAAAGTTAAGATATGTTTGCTAAAAACCTAACTGAAATGTCAAAGCATTAAAACTTGATAAACCTATTTATATATGCAAGTTCCTCAATTTATGTATACGTTTAATTATAACAGTATTGTCACGAATTTGTGCATGTTATGATCCATCACATATTTTTCTATATCTGAACTCTGCCCTTCTTCTTTCCTTCCCTGTTCTCCTCAATATTTTTGAATAATTTACGCCTAACTTAACGTAATTTTTCAAAGTTCCAAGTTCCAAGTTTTCGATTAATTTTGCAACAAAATGGATTTTAAAGTTTTTTTTAACGACTACAGTTTTTATTTATTCAGATTTTTGTCTAATTTGGTAAAATGGACGGTAAAAAAAGAAAATGTCTTGCAAAGCAATGTTTATCTATAAAAGATATATTCTTTGGATCAAAGGATAAAAATATTGTTACAAATCATGACGTAGCAATCGACACTACTGAGATTAATAATCATTTAAACAAAACTTTAGAAGTTTCATCTACGTGTGCAGATACAGAACCAAACAGCAATGATATTTGTTCAAATGACAATGATCTCTAGTATTACAACTCTTTACTTATTTTATACCTTTTAAAGTTAAATATATAGTATAATTTCGAAAGTCATTTTCTTGTAAACATTTTTTATAAACCTAAGTATTCTTTATTTTACAATTTAGATATTGTTTTATTTTGTAACAAACTATCAATAGTTTATTAAACCAAACTCACTCAAAGGGAATATAAGGATTAAAAACAGAGAAAAATTTAGTTAATTAAACTAATTATTAAAACAATTCAATTATAAAAATTTATAAATAAATTTATATAATCATCGAAATTAATTATTCATTATAAATATTTAAATAATAAAATTTATTAGTTATTCAAAATATTTCATTATTAAAATTAATTAATTAGTGGAATTTTATTAACAAAAAAAGTTAAAATTTGATAAATGATTATAATTAAAATTTGGGCCGGCATAAATCTAAAATCACCGGGCCGGTTTTATGTCCCAGTACGCCCCTGGTACCACCCATGGTACACCTGGTACCATGAATATTCATAATTCTTCAAGTTGAGTTCAATGATATCTTACATGCTAAAATCTACTTGAAAATTTACAAATTGGTTGAATGCGGATGGCAGTAATCATCAAAATCGCCCACGAACGAGTAATAGAAACTTGTGTATGGCAACTGAACCTCCAAAACTTAATGAAATACGTTGCCATCGACAAAGAGCCTGTCTGCCAAGTTTCAGCTCGTTTGGTTAGTTTGTACGCACAACGACCTATTTTAAGGCATAGTAATGACTTATCAGTCCGGGACCTACAGCTTAACGTGGATTCCGAATCACAACGAACATTCACACCTAACCCAGGAATCAAATCCGGCACCTTTAACATACAAGGCCAGAGCGTTCATCCCATTGAAAATTTATTCTAATCAATTGTTACAAATAAATATTACAAGTTTTTTACAGTCTAAATATTGCAATATAAATTATTTTTATTATACCAAGCATTATTTTGGTTCACATATAATAACCTATTGATATCTGACAAAATTTAAAATATTTTCTTAACAACAATTTTAAAATTCACTATGAAATTACAATTTTGAGGATATATGATTCTACGATTTCATTATACAACAGAAAGTAAACAAAATTAATACATCTTTAAAAACGAATGACATTTGTGCAAATTCCATTAGCCAATCGCAATGCGTGGTTCATTTAGTCCTCTGTAATGAATTGACTGTGACGTCAGCTCGCATAACCTCCATATTTATACTTTGTATTTAGCCCATAGTATCTTGCAACAAAATGTGATTGTTTTCATTTTTCAATGGAGATTTCCCGAAATTAAAATGTTTTTGAAAGTTAACTCTCTCTACATTGTCATACAGTTCAAATAACACATGCAACTTGAAGAACAAATATTTCTCTTTAATTCTGTCTTTTCACAAATTAAATTATTTCAATTTAAAAGATGTTATAAGCCATATAATTATAGTATAATTCGTTCTGCCTATACTTTAACGATACGTTCATTCTCAATTAAGCCTAACATGTCGGAAAAACTAACTTCGAAATTATAGCAAACCTGTTTGGCAACTTTTGGCATATATTTCTGAACCACAATTACAAGCTGATCGCCTTTATCTGTCGCCAAATTATGAAATGAAAAAAAGTAGTTTTAAATTAATTAAAAATAGAAAGAAATATTTAATGAAGTTCAAACCAGCGTAGGATTTTAAGTTGAAACATTCCGCATCCTATAATTCAATCCGTTTGAAGATCTATAGCTTAGTTAGGGCTGGACGTTTGTCTAAATTTTTACATCAAAATCGGGCCAGAACTCGTTTTTTTATTTCATTTTGGAAATTTCAATATTTTTTTTTCTTCGTTGTTTTTAATCCTAGGTACTCAATTTTTTTTTTCTTCGAAACATATCACCAAGACGAATCTATGGTATTTTTTGTATAATTATGATAAGTTTCGTAAGCGCGCTAGAAAATAGTCAATTTCGGCTTTTTCGCCGGAAGTTGTGCAGAGAATAGATACTTACTGTCGTTTCTGCCTTTTTAAGGTTGGCGGCGAAACGACCGTTTCGTCTGATTCTCTGCACAACTTCCAGCGAAAAAGCCGAAATTGACTATTTTCTAGCGTGCTTACGGAACTTTGCATAATTATACAAAAAATACCATAGATTTGTCTAGGTGATATCTTTTAAAGAAAAAAAATTTGAATACCTAGGATAAAAAATAACGAAGAAAAAAGTATTGAAATTTCCAAAACGAAATAAAAAAAACGAGTTCTAGTCCAATTTTGATGTAAAAATTTAGACAAACGTCCAGCCCTAAGTAAGCCATAGATCTTCAAACGGATTGAATTATAGGATGCGGAATGTTTCAACTTAAAATCCTACGCTGGTTTGAAATTCATCAAATAATTCTTTATATTTTTAATTAATTTAAAACCACTTTTTTCATTTCATAATTTGGCGACAGATAAAGGCGATCAGCTTGTAATTGAGGTTCAGATATATATGCCAAAAGTTGCCAAACAGGTTTGCTATAATTTCGAAGTTAGTTTGCCCGACATGTTAGGCTTAAGTAAGAATGAACGTAATGTTAAAATATAGGCAGAACGAATCGGACTATAATTATATGGCTAATAGCATCTTTAAAATTGAAATTATTTAATTTTAATAGAATTAAAGAGACATATTTGTTCTTCAAATTGCTTGTGTTATTTGAACTGTATGTCAATTTAGAGTGAGTTAACTTTCAAAAACATTTTAATTTCGGGAAATCTCAGTTGAAAAATGAATATAATTATATTTTGTTGCAAGATACTATGGGCTGAATATAAAGTATAACTGGGGAGGTTATGCGAGCTGACGTCACAGTCAATTCATTATAACGGGACTAAATGAAACACGCATTGCGATTGTCGAATGGAATTTACAAAAATGTCCTTCGTTTTTAAAAATTGTGTTGATTTTGTTTAATTTCCGTTGTAAAATGAAATTGTAGAATCGCATCAAAATTATTACTTCATAGTGAATTTTAAAATTGTTATTAAGAAAATTTTTAGTGTTTTCAAATATCAATGGATTATTATGTGAACCCAAAATAATGCTTGGTATAATCAAAATAATATTTATTGCAATAATTATACTTTAAAAAACTTGTAATATTTATTTGTAACAATTTATTAGAATAAATTTTCACTGGGATGAACGCTCTGGCCTAATATGTTGAAGGTGCCGGATTTGATTCCTGGGTTAGGGATGTTCGTCGTGATTCGGAATCTACGTCAAGATATAGGTCCTGGACTGATTAGTCGTTACTATGCCCAAAAATAGGTCGTTGTGCGTACAATCTAACCAATCGAGCTGAAACTTTGCAGAAAGGCTCTTTGTCGATGGTAATATATTCCATTAAATTTTGGGGGTTGAGTTGCATACACATGTTTCTATTACTCGTTTGTGGTCGATTTTGATGGTTACTGTCTTCCCCATTCAAACGGTTAGTCAATTTTCCAGAAGATTATGGCATGTAAGATATCATTGAACTTAACTTGAAGAATTATGAATATTCATGGTACCAGGTGTACCATAGGTGGTACTACGTCTGGTTTATCAATTTTGAAGATAAATATTGTTGCACAAATTGTCTGTATATATTGTAAATAGTGACGTATTATTTCAAAATTCTATTGTAATTTATTTTTATCCAATTTTATTTAGTAATTAATAGCGATTATACAAGTTAGAAAAAAGGTGGCAACACCTAAAGTAATCGAGAAGTTTCGAGATATTTCTTTCGGATAAATTGGCTGGAAATTTCGAGAATGTCTCACGCGCTTGTATATAAAGGACTGGAGAACGGGAAAGTTTTCAGATTGACTTCGGAGTTCGTTGAAAGCTGATCGCTTTGTTTACCTATTGGAGTGAGCTTGTATAATCGCTGAATTCGAAGTTATTTTTGTTGAAGCTTGTGTTGAAGCTTGAGAGTAATTAAACTGTTGCCTGTGAATAAATTCTGTGAGTTTTCTGAAGAGAGAATAAATATTTTTAAACCGTGAAAACTGTGCCATCATTGCCTCAGTGGAAAAATTCATAACAATATGTCATGTTGGATGTTGTTAGGCTTGTCTTGGAGAATTATGAATATTTGAGATACCAGGTATACCATAGGTGTTATCACATCTGATTTGTCAATTTTCAAGATAAATATATCATGTTGGATGTCGTTGGACTTGTCTTGAAAAATTATGACTGTTAGTGGTACCATGGGGAGTCCAATTTCAAGATAACTATAGCATGTTGGATGTCATTGAATTCACCATGCAGAAGGAAGAAATTGCAGGACATACGTATGGCTAGGGATAATGATAAAACTCTGGTAAGTGACCTGGCGTAGAATGGAAAATGCGTTGCGGATGAAGAGAAAAACGATGAAAGGGACAAATTAAAAAAATAGAAGTTGCCAATGTTTTAAAAAAAGCTCTGATATCACCAAAAAAACACTTTTGAAAAGTAAAAATACCGCCAACCTCAAAAACAAAAAGATTTCTTGCCATACAAATATCACAAATATGATGAAAATCTTCAGCTACAAACAAAGTGATATAAAAAATGGCCGACCTCTGATTACAGATCTCGGTTGTGACTCGCTTAAAAAAAGTATGCTTACTTAGTTTATTTTTAAAATTTAAGTTCCGTTCCCATAAAAATTTACGCTGTTTGAGGTTGGCACCCGTCTTAATCACTAACCAAAAACCCTTCACACAATAAAAACTTTCCAAATGCATGTATCAACCAAACAAAAGCTTACCACAAACACTTCAGTTTCCTATTTAAAAAATCCTTAATACGGATTCAAATGCGAGCATTTGAGCACAGTTTCTCTATAGTATTTTGAAAGTTACATCTACATGAACATGAAGATTTACACTCCTTTGTATTTCCTACTCATCCTAATGAAATCATATCTCCTCAAATATTCGTGCAAACAGCCATAAATTAGTTTAAATGCAACCATTGTTAATATTCATATAACGGGTGCCAACCTCTAGCAGCGTAAATTTTTATGGGAGCGGAACTTAAATTTTAAAAATAAACTAAGTAAGCATACTTTCTTAAGCGAGTTACAACCGAGATCTGTAATCAGAGGTTGGCCATTTTTTATATCACTTTGTTTGTAACTGAAGATTTTCATCATATTTGTGATATTTGTATGGCAAGAAATCTTTTTGTTTTTGAGGTTGGCGGTTTTTTTACTTTTCAAAAGTGTTTTTATGGGGATATAGATATACCCTAATATCAAAACAATTTTTTTTAATTGGTTTCCTCTGGTTTTTAAACAGGCTAACTTTGAATTCAAATTAAAGGAAATACTATCATTAGAAAAAAATCATTTTCCTTTATATATTCTTTTTTTAGCAGTCTTAATCGAATAATAATAATAATAATAATAATAATAATGATAATAATAATAATATTAATAAAAAGGATGATGATAATAATAATAACAAATGAGAGCAGATGCCCATATTTGTAATTTATTCCTATTTTCTAAACTTCAAGAGCGCAATGTATATCGAATTTGAAAGTACGAGATCAACATTCTCAAAGAAGTTACGACCGGAAGTACCGAGAAAAGCAACCAAAAGCTATTTTGCAATTTTTGTATAAATGTTATAGACATGTGTCATATATGTTTCAATGTCTCGATAAGATTTGTAGGATTACGTAAGGCTTAATTGGAAGTGCTTCAAAGTTCTACAGTGAAAGTGATGATTTCATAGTAACTTAAGATCCTATGCTTATTTACACCATAGTTTCAAATAGATAGAGATATTGTATAAGAGCTTTAATATTCGGTAACAAGTAGTTTCGCCATTTGTCTATAAAGTCGACGACACTTTATTTATAAAAATTTCAAAAGGTTTTATTCAAAGCCATCAACCACCTCAACAGAAACTGATTTCAGATATTAAATACTTCTAGACCGCGAGGTTGCGGGTTCGAGTCCCGTGTTTGGCATGGGTGTTTGTAAATGTATGTTGGCTTGTCTAATGACGAATGTTTCGGCGCATTATAGCCCTCGTGTTGCTGACGGCGCCAGATAATCTGAATAAAACCAACCAGATATTAAATACCGTCAAATTGTACATTCTTTGCATTTGAACACATTGTATAATAATAGAAACATGTGTAAAAGCGGTATTTTAGTGGCAGTTACTTTCACAATCCATCTTCTATCTATTGCTGGTCTCAGTAATCGGTTTCTCTGACCACTGGTATTGTACCTTTTCTCGTTCGAACATAATTAGGACGTCAGGATTTCACCGAAAGAGAAACGGTGGAGAGCCTTTAGAGATCAGTTTAAGCATAAGTATGGCGACTGGCACTGAACATTTCTTGACAAGGTAATCTTAGACAGTTTTGCAACAACTTGTGTAATAATTCGAAAGAAATCTGTAAATAAACTTGATTACTTTCATAATATGTTTGTGTTGTATGTAAAACAAAGAAATTTCATTAAGATTTTATTATTTTTTTACATTTAAGGAACCATAATAATATATTTACAACCCCAAAAGAATAAGAAATGAAAATGCAATAGCAAACCAGTTACATTCTTTTTTTTAGCCTTGCAATAATTGCTGTTTGCCTTATTTAGTTTCATAAAGCTTTAAAGTTAATATTGTCTTCACCACTGTGAACTAATCCCAAACGTATGTACGAAATGGAGACACCACCTACTTCAAAATAAACATTTGTTTGTTCTTAGCTTGATATTTACAATCTCTGCTTGTATTGTCATGGTCTTAAAAAATATAACGATATTGGTATTATTTTTTTTATATGTTTTGCATCATCTAATAGCGCCACCAATCTTGAAAGTCCGAATGGCGAATGGAATTAAATCAAATGAAATTCATCTGCATCCACCAAAATAAAACCTGGCGGTTATTGTCATGGAATTTTAAGTCACGAACAACATCAAATCCACCCACTGATTTGCTTAACAGCTTTGGTAATCTCTCGATGCACCAAGGCACTCATTGTGCCGCCAGAAGCAGCAACTGAAATGCTGCACCCGTAATCAGGAGGTGGTATTGACGGAACACTGCCCTTGTTAACAGTCACTCCAGAATACAAGTCGCAAGTACTGTGTCCCCTGTTTAGAAAATTGCTTTTGTACGCAACAGGCAACTGATACGAGGGTATGATGGTGGTTGATCTTCCTCCAGGGTTAGTCGACACTCGTCCATCTGAGCCGTTAGAGGACACAGGAGATGACAGCCTCGATGACAAATCAGGTCGTCTCACCAAGAAAAAGTTCGAAGAATCCACCACCTTCGTCTCACCATCCATCTGTTTCCGACATCTGGCCTCGTTTGTTTCTCGTCTGTCTTCGGATCGACTTCTCTGGGATATTTTTCGATTCGGATTCAGAACAGGATAACGCAGCGGGATGATAGTGGTGCCGCCTTCCGTCAGCCTAGATGATGTACGACTGGCTCTGACATCCGGCGCAGGTTCTGGAATATCCGGGTAGCTCCAGTTTATCCCGCTGTCGGATTCGGACTCGCTTAGAGCTGAGTCGGCGGATTCTTTGTCGGAGTTGGATGTCTTAGAGCCGAATCCAGTCGAGTTACTAGAGGAGTTGGTCTGGAAACAATCTTTCTTGGGTATACTTGAAGAAGAGTTGCTGGAGAAGTTAGATTTGGTGCTGAGGTTGGGCGAGAATTTGTTGTCCTCGTAACAGGAATTGTCGGAACGGAAACCGATGGGCGGACGTATGGTTGGGACATCTATGAAGATCTCTTCTGTACCTAACTGGCCGCTGTCCCCAGATAGGAAAGCTTCTTCGTCTTCTTCGAGGAAAGGGCTTTTGATGTCCATCAGGTTGAGATGATTCAATTCTGCGACAACCTGAAAAAAAAAAGTGTTTGGAGCTGTCAATTGTTTGATCTAAATGCTTAAGAGGGAATGCCAGTCTTTTCTTACTCCCATAGATCTAATACTTTGTTTTTTCGGCAACAATTCTTATCGGAATATTGCTTTGAGCTTATAAAATTTTATAGACAGTAATAAAAGTGGATTAAAAAAAGTTTGAAGGCAAAATAATTAAAGTTTTTTATTATTATTATTATTTTTAAGTAATTATAAGCTAGCTTATATTTTGTTTTTTAAATGTAATAATAATAATAATAACTATAAAACATTTGTAATTTTACATTTAAATTTTTTAAACTAATTTTTATTACTGATGTTATGTCTGTTAAAAATTTAATATGCTTCAAAGCCATATTCTAGCAGAAATTATGTTCAAAAAAATAAAGCATTAGAACTCTTGGGTAGGGTTAGACTGACGTTCCCTCTTAATAAGTTTGTTATTTTTATGATCGCATTATTAAATCAAATATGATAACAGTTCAATAAAATATAAATTTATTAGGACATATTTATTTACTCATACATATATAGTGGATTGGCAGTTGATGTGTTGTGATTGATAATTGATGTTTTGCGATTGACAATTGATGTTTTCTGATTGATAACTGAGGATTTGCGTTTACAAGACAAATAACCAAATGTTCACGGTTGCATGTCATTAACAATCCCGGACTATTATCAAGAAAATAATTGTAATAAAACTTATAATATAAAAACACACTTAGACGACTTTAAATTAATCTAAGATTGAATTAATCGTTTTCTAATAGATATATTTGATATTACAAATGATTACCTTTGGTTTCTTCATTTCAGTCTTTAATGATGTCACCTCTTCGTTTAAATCTTCACATTTTTCTTTCAACTAGGTAAATAAATTCACATGTTATTAACAATAGTTGCAATGATCTGATTAAAAAATGTTAATACTTTTTTCAAAGTTCGCTTTTTTAAGTGAAATTTTTTATTTGCAAAGATAAAATAATTTACAGAGATAAAATAAAATTGGTTTTACTCAAAGCAAAATGATCTTACTTCCAGTTCTATCTGCATTAAATGGATCTTATCTTCTTCAAGTTTCTGTAAGAGAATAAGTTATATAAGTAGAAGTTATATAAGTAGAAGTTATATATAGACAGTGGAAACGTCGGGCTAACATGTCCCGGGTACAGTCAATACTTTGATATATATATTACTATATTTCATTTTACATATAAGATTAATTCGCTGTTGAAAAACATTTGTATCTGGTTAAAAAGTTTCAGAAATGATAGTTTCTTAAAGAATTCTTGGAGAAATGGTTTCTTATTTGAAAATTTGCGTTGAAGGGACATTTTCAAAGCAAGTTTACATATTTCAAAATCTGAATTACTCTTTGTATTCTGGATTCATACATAAAAGTTTCAGATGCAGCTTCTTATATATTCCATGATCCCTGAAATTCCATTAAATCATTACATTAGAGATACCAATTTTACAATCAATTAACCATCTTCGGACTTTGGAAAGTTCACATGGTAAAGGAACAAATATTGCATAGTAGTGGCACTGAATGTTCCACAGGAGCCTTCATTTATCTGGGAAGTAGAATGATCTATTATTTGGTCAAGTTGGCAATGTACAGTATAATGTTCCAGGTCACGGCGCTTTTTTTCTTCTTTTTTTTTTTTGCAACAGAAGTGCCTTTATATGCGCAGAAATAAGGGAACATCACTCACAAGAGAATTATAAAACACTACACAACCCTAAATATCGCAATGCTTTCTGCCATAGAAAATATACTTTTCACGGCCAGGCATCTAAAAAACTGTATTCCTTTGACTTTTTCATGCAATTAGTTTGAACAAAACTTATATTAATCTATCACATATAGTGAGCACCAACTTCATTTTTTTACCTTTAAAGATTGAAGCTCAAAAAGGGTAATATTCGGAATATACTGATGTAGGTTTTACTTGTTTTATCATTTTCCTCTCAACAATGCTTGCCTCTATTTATTAAAACTAGAAATATTTGTCGTTTACATTTTTCCTTTGGTATGCACATTAGATTTAAGATTCGGCACTGTGCAAAACTGAAAAAAGTTATCAGTGACGGGAAGGATTCTGTCAACATATTCCTATTTATCTACATTTTTCTCTTAAGGGCTCTGTCTACTTTGGATGCATGAAAAAAACGTTATTTTTATTAATTTTTTTTAAAGAATACTGTTATGTTTATTGATATAAAAGTTGCTAGGCTTAACAAAAACATTCGTAAATTACAAAAAATAAAAAAATTAAAAAAAAATTAAAAAATTTTTTTGTCTTTAACCACTTTTTTAGAGTAAAAATGCCAGGTAAACAGGAGTCCTCAAAAAGTAGGTAGGTGTATTCCTTTGAAAAAATCTCAGAAACTGCTGAACTGATCCTTATGAAATTTTAACCATATATTCTGTACACTTATTGCTATATTCCGTACCAGAATTATTATTGCAAAATTTTAATTTTTACATTTTTTTTTTTTTTTTTTGCAAAAAGCATGAAAAAAACAAACACGTTTTTTAATTTATTTTTTTTCGCCATTTTGTTATTTTTACATATAAATTAATATTAGAGGTACGAGATATAGTCACTGTCGCACTAAACCTAAATACATTCAATTTTTTTGCTTCAGATGGGCCATTCAGATTTTTTCAACAGCACACACCTACCTACTTTTTGAGGACTTCTGTTGCATTTTCACACTAAAAAAGTAGTTAAAATCAATATATATATATATTTTTTGTAATTTACAAATCTTTTTGTTAAACCTAGTAAGTTTTATATCAATAAACATAACAGTATTCTTAAAAAAAATTAATAAAAATACCGTTGTTTTTCATGCATCCAAAGTAGACAGAGCCCTTAAACATGGTTCCATCATAGTTTACGTCTAAAATTCTTCAGTCTGTGAAATTCTATAAAAGATGCATTTCTCCTAACTTAAAATTACAATTATTATACAACTTTAAGTTTAAAGTCAACAAGGGGGTGGGACAGATTACACTTTAATGAGTTAAAGTGTTATCCTTGTATCTTTCCGAAATTCCCCACTCATATTCTTTGGGTCTCACTCAAATATTTTTTTGCTTCTGAATATTGACGTTAAATAACTAGAAAGTGAGTTTCAGTGGACACACATTGATATTATAAAATATAGAATTAAATTGTCTTATACATTACCTGAAGAGCTTGACGGAGTAACTGTACCTAAAAAGAAAACAAACAATGCTATAGTTAAGCTTTTGTAAATTTATTCATTTACATTTTTAATACCAAAGAACACTTACATGGATTATATGGTATAAAATTTCAGAATGCTGCTTGAATGAGGAGAACATTCTTTTCTAAGTTCTATCTCGATGAAATTCAATTATCATTAGAAATTCCTTTACAGTTCTAGCACATCGGGTTCAAGGCTTTTTTAGTTAAGCCTTTATAAGTATTAGTTTCATCTTCATGCATATATATTCTCCTTCACGTACTTTCATCATGGGTACATTTAGAATACGTAGTATAATTAATTAAATATAATACTAAACGAAGGAAATTATCAAAGAATTCTCAAGAATAATTTCCAGTTAGAATGTAAAATGCCAGAACTGAGGCTTCACAGGCCGAGTGTTTCATACATTTCACTGCTAACACTGCACAACGCAAAACCTCATTTCAAACACTAGACATCACAACACTACGATACAAACATTACACAGTTAATAAACTTAATATTTTTTCAGAGGAGATTCACATAGTTTCGAAAGGCCTATTTTCTGAATGGGCACATGCCCAAGACCGACTATTTCGTTGTAAAATGAATTTTTTCAAAAATTTTTTGTAATAATATTAAACTGCAATAATGATTTAAAATCCGAAATTGAGATTCCCTTAATCTAATGTTTGTAATTTGCGAGATATAATAGCTTACTGTAAGTTTGGGAATCTTTTCAATGTCAAACATAAGAACCTCGTCAAAATTTTATATTTCTACGAGTTAGTATTAGAAGGAATCGAAAATAAAGACTAGAATATGCAGGCTTTATTCATTTCTAAAATATTAAAATTGAAAAAGTTTGTGATTTTTTGCTAAAAATAAATTGAAGTTAACGGTTGTATATTCAGATTCCATGATATACATATATTATTAATGTAAAATAAAAGACTGTTAATAAAGAATAGGTGAAAATGGGGAATATTGAAACATCCTAATTTTTAAATGAGTTTTCCGTTTCTGAAAGAGATAGTGTTGCACTTGAAGTCCTCACATGTTGACGTGATTTGGCGTTAACCTTAGTTTATAAAGAAAAAAGAAAAGAAGAAAAAAGAGGGGAAAAAAAACTTACTTCTTTTTGAAGTCTCTCATTCTCCGTCTCTAGATTTTGTTTGCCACCTGTGACTTTCTCCATGCTTAGGTACGACTTTCTCCATACTTCGATTTCTGACCATACGTTATCCGTGCAGGGAATACAGCGGTTTCGCAACTCCTGCATTTAAAATAAGTACTTAGGTCTACTTTACTTTACAACTGTATTGGTAATAATTTGCATAGAGATTAAGTTGGTAATCATTTGCATCGAGTTTAAGATGAGTATTAAATTTAATCACACTTTGTGACCATATGTATATTTCTACATATGAGTACAGATTACTGTTAACAACATTCAATGCGAGCGGGTTTCATTAAGGAGGATTCTGAGGAGAAAGCAACTTCTTAGATGCATATCGTAAGTGCGAAAAGCAAGGAAATTCCATTTGACATCCGTACAAGTAAGGTTACACTCTGTCCTAACCACCTTGAAATCTTAATCTCATAAGAGAATTTATTTTAAATTTGGTAATCTTTTAATCTTAAAAAGCAAGAACCTCATTGAAATTTTATATTCGTACGATTACATTAGTTATTAAAAAGAAACGAAAATAAAGACTAAAATATGCATCTTTTATTCTTCTCTAAAATACTAAAATTGACAAAGTTTGTGATAATAAATAGAAGTTAGCAATTGAATAGTCAGGTTCTATGACAAAGACGTATTCAAGTGAGTGCAATGCCACTCACCGTTTCCAATGCGTTGATGTCTAATCCAGCTTCTTCCAATTCGCACTGCAAACGAATTCTGTCCGCAGCTCTTGGGCTTGTTTTTAGAAGAACGTTGAGAAATTTCAATGCGTTGCTCTGAAAAGACATAGAATTAGTAAAAAAAAAAAAAAAAGAGAAAAAAAAAAAAAAGAAGAAGAAGAATAGCGTGTTATGTTTTAAACATTCGTTCTATCTCAATGTGATGCCTTTTAGCTTTCTTTTCATAACTAATTTTTAGAGGTAATTTTATTTTAAATTGAAAATTTCCATAGCAGCCAGTTGTAATATTTTAGTGGAAAACCTTTAATAAAACAATGTAGAATGTTTAAAAAAATGAATTTTATTAATAATATTAAATTCTAAGATCTCGAATACAATAAACTAAATTAAATTAGAATGGGTAATTTAGATTAATAAAATTGTCTATGTAACGTATAAAAGTTTAAAGAGCAGGGTACAAATCTTTAATTCCTCCATTAACTTTGTGCAGAGTAGTTTTAAAAAATTCAAATTCAAATCTTAAATCACATGAAACTTCTTATCTTTTAACTTAGATCAACTTGTTTTTGTTCATGAATATCATCACTTGTGTCAACTTGTTTTATTCATCATAGTATCTTCAGAAGCTCAATCATAAATAAATCGAAGACTATTAAATGACAGAACTTTGGAAAGATATACGTCTTCTAATAATACCCATCTCGTAATAATTCACGAGATGTATATCGTTCCAGAATTCTGTCATTTAAAAATTTCATTCCCATATTATTCAAAATAAATTTGTATCGATTTTTCTCATTAAAATTTAAAGTATTTTTGTTCTTACACACAATTTTATGTGCTTCTCCTAAACTATTTTTTTTTTTTTATATATTTATCATAAATAAAAATGATGGTAAAATTTACTACGCACTATTTGAAAAGTAACCCCTACCTTTTTAATGGTTAAAATTGTGAGATAAAGTGCAACAAACCCTAAGGTTGACTGACCTGTATTTAGTAAGAATTCATGAAACCATGCAATTGCGTATTTTATAAATAATAAACCATTTAGATTTGCGAGACAAAAACAAAAGGTAATTTCTGCAACCAAGAATAAAATTACATAAACTACATTTTCTTCCCACTACTCGTGTCCCCAATCACCCTAAAATTGTTATTCCTTCCTTTCTTTGGCTGGCTTCGAAGAAAATGCTAGTCTCGAAAAATACTTCGAATATTTGTTTGCCCTTTTTGCCAAAACTATTTTCCAAATATTTTGTCTCCTATTGTTTTTCCCTCATATAAGTGGCCTCACATCAAAGAAGCAAGCTATATATTAGTTTCTGGATAATTTCATTTTTACGATGAGAAAGTGATGCATTTCTTTGTCTTACGTTAAACAGGAAAGCTTTTTTATTCGTGATTTGGCTGCATATAAAATGGGAATGACATAAGAATACCTTACTATAATACCTTGTCTATGCATATCCTTATCATAATTTTAACCTACAACTGAGATAAGAGTTCGGTTTTCCTACCCGAAGAGATATTTATTCGTTTGTAGATAAAGAATTTTTTTTTTTTAAATATAATTTTTATATTTTATACTTTGAAAAAACTTTAATTACATCAGTTACTTATTAGTTTAGTGATATATCTAATGAACAATGTAAATAATTGTTTTGATTATACCAATATCCAATATTCGATTTAAAAAAAAAAGAGAAAAGAATGGAATGACAATACTTACGATTTGTTCAGTCGAAAACATTTGTTACATAAAAATTGATTGCAATTAAGAGAAATATTTAAATAATAATAATAACAATAATAACAATAATAATAATAATAATAATAATAATAATAATAATAATAATAATAATTATAATAATAATAATTATAATAATAATAATAATAATAATAATAATAATAATAATAATAATAATAATAATAATAATAATAATAATAATAATAATAATAATAATAATAATAATAATAATAAATAACAGTGATAACAAAACTACACAATCTACATCTAAAGATGGGAAACATTTAGAAATTTCTCCATTATGACATTTTCGAACGTAGAAAAGATGGTTGACACCAGGAATTAAAATAGTTAAAATATATATTCTGAGAAGAGTATATATACTTAAGTCTCATTCTTGATTTAAAGTACTATTTGTTAAAATAACTTACTTGAAAGGCAGGGGGAGATGCAATGGCACCTTGAAGCAGCCCCACTAGAAACTTAAACCTGACGGGTTCTCCAAAAAGTACTCGGATAGCCGTGAGAGCTTCAAGAATCAGTGCGTGACCACGACCGGACAACTCCAAAACCCGGATCAACAACTGAAAGAAACAATCGAATTATACTTAGTTGAAAAAACCACTTTTGCGATCTTTTGTTCTTTTGGAAGCTAAACAGAACGAAACAATTAATAGCCATTTATTGCGAAGAACGAGAGAAAAAAAAAATTAGTTAGTTTTTCCCCTTGACATTGAATAGTTTATCACGCCATAGAATGAAGCGATATTGTTCTGAGATTAAAGTAAATTATTTCAAATATTTGGTTTTGGATTTAAACTTTGCAAGTTTTAAGATACATATTCTTTAAATTGTAACAATACTGATGTATTATTTTTTACATATCAATGAGAGAAAAAGGTATTTTGTTTATTGATTGAGAGCTAAAAAATGCGAATTCTTAAATATTAGTTCTTAAATAAAACATTTTAGATTTGAATTCAAAATATAAGCATCTTAACATTCCATAATTCAATTTTTTTCGACTCCTTTCTTTAATTTTAGATTTTTCACAAAAAAATCAAAATGAAGTGCTGGTGAAAATGCCAGTAAAAATAGTTTATTTGAATTCTTATTAAATTAGTCGCCGCTGTAGATTTGATCTGTATTAAAATAGACTTGTGTATGAAATGGTTAAAATAGTGATGTAGAAAGTATTTGAAATATTTTAAAAGAAGAGGAGAAAAGGAGGGGAAAAAAAACTCTTAAAGTATGGATAAAACATACTAGTAGAAAAAACCTAAAGAACAATTAAATTCTAACTCAAATTTTTTCGCTATAAATGCTTGGACATTTCTCTTTGCGTAAATATTAAAATTGAAATGGTATTTGTAAATAAACTTTGTATAATATTATACACAAATATTTTCTGACGGAAAACTATACGATAGCAAATATTTGTTTCTCGAATATAATTTTTCTCAATTCGATTTCGTTATAACTTTGGAAATGAAACCTTGCGGAAACTGCGGAAGCAGAGCGAAGCCACCATTATAAAAAAATATATATAAATAAAACAGCAATTGACTTGCATGGCAACTTAAAATCAAATCGTGACAACTTTAGCAAGTCATCTATCTATCAATTTTCGAAGTGTGGACTGATTGTTCCGTGAACCACCAAATAAAAAAAAAACAATAAACAGTAACCAAAATGTGACAAGATTTTTCATCTTGCTCGTTTAATCCATGCGTATTTTTTTTTTAAGTTGAATTTATGGCACACAGAATTAATGGTCCGAAAACTAGATTGGTTTGTCAGATTCACAGCGGAAAACATTCCTTAGCTCACTAAAGGCATTTTCTGACTCCATCAATGAGTTAATTTGAGTCTATTTGTGTTTTAAAGGAGTTGTAATGATCGGAGATATTTTTTTAACGGCCATTCTGGTAAGATGATATATTGTTCTGTAATTGCGTCCTCTACAATTTGCAACAATATTAACCGAATGAATTATCGTGATCTGTTTATTATGCACGGAAGAATTGACAGCGGATGATGAACGATGGAGAAAGCACAACACTTTGGGGTTTGATGACCTTTCCTGCTTTCGCTTTCTAATAATTGATACGGATGATTTATATTGGTGAAACTGTCAAACACTTTTAATGGTGGTATTAAAAAACTAGGGCCCTTACTAATTCGTTCTTTTTTCTCTTTTACTTTTGTAAGTTTGTTCCATACTTGTCAGCACTGCTTAAAATATATGTAGAATGTTTGATAAGATCCTTTTCTATCGCAGTGGTTCTTAACAGTTATAGTAATTATACTTTTTTAAGATTACGTGTAAATTTATTAAAGGTAAAAAGTCCCAATATTAAAAATAGATAAATAGAAGTGAATGTAGAATCAATGATTAAGACTCACGCTTTTACTACATACAGTTGTCTGCTCTCACAAAACTAGAAAATTGTTAAAACCGTTAACATGTGATTAATGCTGATAAAAATTGATATTTTATTTTAAGTAGATTACAAATGACCTTGAGTTATTCGTGAAATGTAATTCTAAAATATAAGAAAATCTGGCTAATTTAATTGAACTTTATATTACAATGTAATGATGCATTGATGTTTTATGCACTGTTCTCGAGAAATTTTATTTTTGACAACTAGATTTGAAATATATTTTTGAAATGATAGAAAGTGCGATGGTTTTCTTTTGAACAGAAAGGTCGTAGCTGATAATTAGGGTGGAAAGTATTTTTTTGATAATCCATCTTGTAAATGTAATATAAGAAGAAAAGAATCACCAAGTTTACGTAAGAATTTAGGATGTTTCCAAATATCTCCACATTTTGAAACAGTGACAATTCAAACAATAATCTTTGAGTCATATATATAACTAATAAAAAATTGGATAACAAAATGCAATGCCTTTCAAAATAGCCTAAATCCGAAATTGAAAAAAATCGCCGAAACAATGAAATACCAGGTCAATTTTGTTGAGAGAATTGTTGATTCTGGGACCGACACGCTGTTATTTTATATCAAGTACAATTTTAGGACAAATATTTTGACACGAGACTCATTTGTACCAAACTTCTGCGACAACCAGCTCCATTGTTCTTTGTTGTTCCTCAACAGTGAATAAAGAGCGTGCAGGTATCACTCCCAAACCTACATTTTGAAGCATCCATGCATGAGAAATTGCATCATCATATGGTTGCCTTTCACTCATTATACTGTTAGTCAGAAAACGCAACTCATCGTAATGGGTCGGTATGCATTTGGGTACTTAACGAATGTATTACAGGAGGTAATGCTATCCGAGGCGTAGTTTCACGAATTATATTACGATTGCAAAAACACGTATTGAACGATACTTCCTTATGTATGCACGCAATTCAATCGCTTTCTAAAACTTTGAATATGGTAGATAGGAATATGATGGATTAAATTGAGCGATTTGGTCTAAGCATATTGCTACAAGGGATTGCTACTTTCCTATTTTACTTATGTTGCTGAAAGCAAGATCCTTCTTTTGGTTTGGATATGAATTTGAAAGAGGTTATTTGAGAAGCATCGGGGGAACAAAATCCAATAAATTGCATTTTAATGATTTTAAAATGTTTAGTGACAATCGATAGCTGTTTCAAGTATCTTTATGTAAATTTCTAGAAATGTTAAAAACACACACACTCTCTCACACACACACACACACACACACATACACACACACACCTTGCTAAATTACTTTCAAGATCCAATCGTACAACAATATAATTAATGGATTAATGAAACAAAATGGAATAATTGTGTCACTATAATGCTACAATTAGATAACAGCAAAACCATAGTTTCGAGGAAAGCGCATTTGAAATTTTTTCAAAGCATTGAAATCGTACTACAGCATAATGGCTTTAATATAAATCAGCGTCCGCCACTAACTTTTAAAGACGGGCCGCATGACTTATGTTGGAGCTTCCCGCGGGCAGCAGATTTATACCGAATACGCCAATAAATATATTGCTTTACGACATATGTTCAATGTTAGAAATGTGATAATTACAAAAGATTTAACAATATAAAACAATTTAGAAAACTGAAACAATAATTTAACTTTTTTAAATTAATAAAAAAAACAATTGATATTGTTTCAAATAATTAAAAAAATAGTTTTCTTTACATTGTACATTTAAGTCATAAAAGAAATTAATCTTTACCTAATAGCACACATCCTCCCAGGGAGGTCCCTAGGAAGTCTCCAGTCATTCCCGGGACTACGAATGACTTCCCAGGGACCTCCCTGGGAGGATGTGTGCTATTAGGGTAGTGACACTATTACAATGCGACTTGGCATAAACTCATAATCAATTAAGATATTTAAAACATACCTCCTAAATCCTTCATTTTAGTCGACGTTAATTGCGAGACGATAACGGCCGGTCCGCTTTTCACTATCTACTTTGCGTTTAAAACTAGTCCTCGACACCATTATTGCACTGGAGTCATAGAGATCACGATTGTTCTTTTCACGTCAAAACATATAGGCTATATAGTATGCATTAAAACACCCAACTCCTGCCCATCACAGAGAAAAAAGCAGAATTCGAATTGTGCCACGCACGAGTCGAGGGGGTTGGGTATCATAAGTAATAAACTAAGCAATGTGAAGGAATGCGTCATTGGTAATAATTCAAACTATTGCTTTTTTTATTTTTCTGGCAGTCTCAGAAAGGATTTTTCAGACTTACTGACGCGGGCCACTTAATGGAAAACGCGGTTTTTGGTAATAAACACATACTATTGTAGACAAATTAAAATTATTTCCGCAAAATTTGATTTTTGCTCTTCTGTACTACCGGCGGGCCGGAGAAAAAGCTGTCGCGGGCCGCCTAGTGGCTGACGCTGATATAAATAGAATATAATGGGATCTTACTACAGAGTTATCCACTTGTGTCATATAATGAAGAAAGGTAATTTATGTCTCATTGTGCCCATACATAAAAAATTTAAATTTAGGAGTTATTTAGTTGTAGCATTGAAGTGATGATTAGTAATACAGAAATGTGTAAATCCCGAATGCTTTACATGTAGTATTTTTATGTTTGTATGAAATCTTGTATATCCGAAAAAAATGCGTGTCAACTGGTTGAAAGATCTATAAAGCGAGGTTATATGTGAGAGTAGTGCTCACAGTAACACCATACAAACAAAAGCGAGAATGGGATATTTCAAAAGAATAAATTTAGAGGAATAGAAAGTAATTTAGGTAAAATGACAAAGGAACAGACAAAAATTCTATATGAAGTGAACATTGTAAATTGTGGATATGATTAAGGGGAAGTTTTTCTCGTATTTTTAAACTTTTGGTAATAACCAAAATTTTGCAATTTACGGCGTTTCCCTACGTTTGGCAATTTTTGGTTCTCAATAGAAGCCATATTAGTTATGTATGTTTTGGAGCATGGAAATAAATGGATTCTGTATTATAACACATGAAGTATACATAACCTAAATCATTAGCGGATAGTGTTTAATATACTCAGCTATGTAACGGTTAATCTGCTTTTAATAAAACACCTTAATTTAAATTAGTGAACTGTTTTTCTATTGTTCTTTTTAATAAAAGCGGCTAAAATTTTGCCCGGAATAGCGTCTGAAAATCCGTTTATTCTTTCTATCTGTGTGAGCTCAAAGGAATGGTTAATGAATTATACTAAAAACAAATATTTTGGAGAAAATGATAAGAAAATGATGAAACAAAATGAACTCTTACACCAAAATATATTTGTTCTAAATGAAATCCTAAATACTAAATGAAAGTCATGAATCATATGAAGCAAAGATAATTATTGTGATTGCATAAAAGCAGAAATTTAAGAGTTCAAAGTTTTTGTTTATATTTTGTAGTTTAAGGTGAAAAGTTTAATAAATAAATATGAAGTTGCTGATAAATTGTTTTCACTATAAACAAATGAATCTATAATAATTTGTTAAAATACCGATAAATCAAAGCAAGTGTTTACGACTCATACAAGAACGTACTTGATTAATTGATATGAAAAGAGAATTAATAGCTATATTTCTTTAAATTAAAGTTAAAAGAAAAACTGTACAATTCACTAAATTTCAGCATCTTTACTTGTCAATTTTTCCTAATGAAAGCATTGTCATTTTCAATCAAAATATTTTACACCTTACAGGTCTATAGAAGTAGAAAATTTGAAGTGGCATTTTTTTTTTTTTTTATCTTTTCAAAGCATTTCTTGAGCTTTATTCTAGAAGAAATCAATAAATAAGAGAGGTTCGAAATGTTAAGGGTCAAAATCACGAAACGGAACCAAACGTGTCACAAGCAGGATTTTCATATATGAAATTAAAGAAAATGCTCATGCAAAATAAAATAAATACAAACCTGATGATTTTCTTTTTTCAAGGAACTTGAAAAAATAGGGGATGGGTGCAAATAATTTGATAAAAAATAATCTTCAACTTCGAAAACGTCATTTCGATGACTGTCCCCGGCGAGTATCAAGCATAATAATTTGCATGTATGCGGTAATTGTTTCCATTTCCTTTTCAAATTTTAGCTAATTATTAACTCTGACTATAATAGTAAGAAACAAACTTTTCTGCAAAAAAATAGTCTTGTTTTTTATTTATTCTGTCTCTTTACTGCGTCTCCGACTTTTGCATCATTTCGATGACATCACCGTTTTTCACTTCGAAATCGTAACCATCCAACTTAAACAGGTGAACTTCTCGCATTTTAGTGCGAAACTAGTAGTTCGAACGTGATCACATTAAGGAAAGTGGACACAATTTTATTTTTCTCATTAAAATCGATTGATATGTAGTTTTAAATTTCGAGCGAACATCTATTATCCATCATTTCGGCGATGGTCCATTTTTAATGTTTTAATATGCTGAATGTTAAGCTGCTGTCATTAATGATTACATTGACATGTGGCTTTATTTATGGACGCACATGGTCCTCGTATTCAGTTAAGTCTAATCGCTACACAATGTAGAAATGAAGTTCGTCATTCCGGAGACGGTCATTTCGGCGACGTCTCCGAAATAAGCACTGTCGTCGAAATGACTTTAACGCGGGAGCTGTAACTTTTCTATATATTTCTTATACTATTTCGAGTTTTTGATGCTTTTTAGAAGAAAACGAAAAAAGAGAAAAGGCTTGAGAATTTTGTACAAAATCCATTAATATCAAAATTCGATAGCCGTTTATTAAGTGTTCAAAATCGCATTAATAAAAATGCAAAAGTCACAAGAAATATTGTCTTACTCATTAAATAATGTTATAATACTATAAAATCTTACAAAAAATAGTAATAAGAAATAAAAGTAAACAAATTTCTTTATGGAGCAATATTTATTTACCATCACATCACTTTTGACTGGATTACAGCAAAAAAGTAGGGACAAAAAATACTTTGTATTAGAATTTAGTGTTCAAACTTTGAAATTACTGTAGAAAATAGCCGACCAAACGGTATCGTGGTTAGCGTGCTAGCTTCTAGACCGCGAGGTTGCGGGTTCGAGTCCCGTGTTGGCATGGGTGTTTGTAAATGTATGTTGGCTTGTCTAATGACGAATGTTTCGGCGCATTATAGCCCTCGTGTTGTTGACGGCGCCAGATAATCTGAATACAACCAACCAACCAACTATAGAAAATAAGTTACTGAAAGAAATAAAGAATAAAAAACTTGTTTGCACGAAGTTCAAAATCAAAGTCTTTGTGAGCATTTTTTCCCGTTTCCTCATTTTGACCCTTAATGTAAGTCGCCTCAAAAGAAAGTGTTTGAATGTTTCAACAGATGGCGCCACCAAAAGCTCAATGGTACGATTTTCTTATTCGTAGTAACGTTTTTAAAGATGCATTTAAGTAAATATTTGTTATCAGCGAGTCATCCTGTATTCGTCATTGATGGATGGATTGTTTAGTTAAGTATTTTGTATTTTCTCTATTTTGGTAAATAAAGTTTTCATGCATTTTTTCCTACATTTTCGAAAATTATGAAATCCTATATCATAGACCTAACTCTAATACATACCACTTAATATATTAATTATTACTGTCAAATCATTCTTACCTGCAATGCTAGTATCCTGGATTTTGGGTAAGTGCTCATGAAACAAGAACAGATGCTCGACAAGCCGTGAGCGTCCTCTGTCACACGAATCACAGATTTCTTTTAAAAAAAAGAAAAGAAAAAGGTCTTCAAGGTAAGGATCAATTATGCATTGGTAATAGCATACTTATAAGACACATACACAGAAATAAAAAGAAGACGCAAAATATTAAAGAACCAACAGTTTCTTCTTGGTCTTTTCGTATTTTACATCTTTATATTCCGTTCTATCTCAAAGGAATAAATCTGTACCTTTAAATAAGAATAACCAAGATTAACACATTCATTTTTAAGAAACATGTATTAGAAAGCCTCAATTTCCATATTATTGTAAATAATTTGCAAGATTCCGAACTTCTTGGAAAATAACAAATCTGTAACGGCAAGTATGCGTATGCAAAAGAAAAAAAATTGACAGTAAAATAATGATAATGGAAAGCTTCGATTTATGTGTCTGCCAGTATGTTCTTGTGGATAAAGGTATCATTATCACAAACTGCATTTTCAACTAACAATGATTTCTGTAAATTCAAATATATTATCTTTGGAGATTTGTGTTTGACTCTTACCAATTAAATTAGTTTACGATGAATAGCTTATTCATAATCTTATGGCAGTCAATAAATTTCCAACAACGCTAAACTGTCTTAAATTATTAATGATGTGGAATTATTAATTATAAGAATAGCATCTAAACTTTAAATATCCAAAAAAACATAACCAAGCAGAGTATTTTTTTTAAATGAGTTTTGATACAACGAAAAAAAATCCGACTTTCAAATCGTGACATCCTAAAATCACAGAACCCTCTTTGGCTTCAGGGTGGAGACGAATGTTCATAACTGAAGCTCATCAGCTTAACGATGTCAGGGGCCTTTAATAACGAACAATTAAATTAAAAAAAATTGTGCATATATTGCTGAAATCATGCGAAAATAATCTCGATAAATATAAATAAAAACTAAAATTTAAAATGAAAAAAATTGTTAACACGATTTCAAATTTTCACAAACGGCAATACAAGAGATCAATTGTACAGGGCAGATAATAAAATATTTATTAGATTGCTTTCTCTTTTGATCAGAAATTTCATTTATAAGTTTCCCTATAAAATTCAGGCTGTAAAGTTTACTTCTGCGGTTAAACGAGCGATTCTTTTATTATTATTTTTTAACATTTCTCTTTGATCTTGAAAAAAAATATATACATAATTTTATAAATAGCTCTTGATTGCTACTATCTCCAAACGGCTCTAAAAAGAAGAACTTACTTACACTGTGCGTCATAAAGAAGTTTCATATACTTCCTTTGTTTTGATGTCACATGTTTTACAAAGGACAATATTGTTTTCTGTAGTTTCTTCTGAATTACTTTAAGAAAAGAGCAAACTACTTTGAAAGAGTTTATTCTATTCTGACAAGTAACGGGTCCTTTTGAAACATTGTAAGACGCAAACTTTATTGTTTTGTTTACAGCATTTCCGTTGGCGATCGGAATTTACTTTAAGATGTAACCTTTCGAACCACTCCAAACCGACAACAGCGAACCGACTGTGGGAACAAGCGGAACGAAAAGCAAGTAATTTTATTGTTTCTTATTACTCGAGCTGCACTTCGCCTTCCATTAGAGTTAATTAACTTTCGAACCTGATTAATTATCGTGGAACACACGCAACATGGTCGACGCGTTTAAGTGCTGAAGGTTGTTCCAAGAGGCACTCAGGTCTACCATTCTTTTTTGTTTGATCCGATGATCAGATGAATTGTGTGGATGACTTATAGCATACATCGTTTCGGAACGATAATTTTTTTCAATGGCTGACCTTCTATAAATTTAACCGATAGCAGCGATATTTCTATCCTATAACAATCTATTCTATATTAATTTTCTATCAGCGATGTTATTAGTATTAATGGTTTCCATTGAAAGTTGTTCTGAAACGTCAATCGTGGTAAATGGTGTAAGGTTACCCTGATTGTGAACAGCATTTTATTTAAAATATGTTATACATTTATGAACACATTTTTTTTATTGCATTTATTATTTAAACATATCACATTTAAGAATTTTTTTTTTGTAATATTTATTAAATATAATTCCACATTTATATATTAATTTCGTTGGGATAATTTACGAACTATATTTTGAAGAATTTTGAGGATTAAGTAAGTAGCAGAGCAAACAAATAATTTTAACTTGCATCTTATAAAATAAATGTAAATCAGGGAGTCATCTTTTTATAAACAAGTCTGTAGAATTAGTCCCATGCTATATCCGTAAACACGATTTTTTACTTTCAATTACCAATATGTATATAAACATAGGGTAATTAAAGCATAGCATTCGGTCAAAAAAAAAAAAATTGCTTTTTTTTTGCATTTCTCCACGTCCTGATTTTAAAAAAGTGGTCTAAAAAAATGTGTGTATGTGTGTCGGGGGTCAATATAACTCCCGTACAAATTGACCTACGATGTTCAAATTTGGTATGAGGTTTAGTGGCGGCCATGGGGCCTACCATTAAGGTTTTCGTCAAAATCGCGCATGAGCCTAAGGTATCTGCCATTGAAAAAATCATGTTTTTCAATGATTGTTAAAAAACGGCTCTAACGATTTTGATAAAAATCGCCATGGTAATGCTTCTTAAGGTGTTCTAAACATCCCCACCTCCGAAATTCCCGTAAAAATGTTTTGATGGCGTAAAAAGTTGAAAAATGAATGCCTTCAACACAGAGTTCTCTTTCCTTGAGCATAACTCATCAACAATCGTTTTTCTTCTCCTCCCAGTTTGGATTATAACAAAGGATAATATAAGGATTATCGAAAAGTATATCGCCAAAAACTATTTAGATGATTTTTTTTCCTAAGATCCATACAAGAATTATTGCAAAAAATATCGGCAAACTGGCCACTTACTCTAAATGAAGAATGAAAATATACAAACGGTAAATGACACAAATCCACGTCAGTATTATAGTGTAATTGAAAGTTGTGCGATGTTCCTCACCCCTAGTTTATTCTCTCTTGAATTGAATGTACATGAATCATAATAATTGTAATTGTTTTAAATAGAAGTTCAAAAATTAAACTAAGTTGATCCTTCAAATTTGAGAATTTATTAGTTTCGGCTTTGATTATAGAGCCAATTAATTCGGAAAATTTTGATGTTTGAACTTTATTACTTCTTCCTAAGTATCTGAATAATACAAAGATATTTTAGCAATAAGATTTTAAAATAGCTCTCATTGCTAAAAGTTAAAACAGAATGTTTTACTCTAAAGATTTTAGAAAAAATTCCAATTCTACTGTCTCAAAAGTATTTAGAGATTTCCAGAAAAGCCGATCCCGTGTTTTCAATTAATCCCCAACAAATAACTTCTGCATAGTTGGAATTCTGTGATGAAGATCTGACATCACACCGTATTCGTTTTCAAAGACAGACGTTTGGAAACATAGCCATTCTCCTGAAATTTCCGTTTTAGACTTCAAAATTTATAAATTTTAAAGATTTAATTTAAGGTACATTTGGAAATTTTTCAAAAAGCTGAAAATTAGATCTTTATGCACATATGAAAATTTGTGAAACACATGAATATTTTTTACAGATAATTATGATTAAACTTGTAAATTAGTTTGAAAGTATCATTGTCATCCTAAATCATGCACAATTTATATAAATTTTACATTTTCTTAGTTTTTTGTTGGTAAATAAGTTTGGACTAGTAATAACTTAAGATAAATGCACCAAACAATTAATTTTTAGCTAAATTTTTCTTATAAAATAAATGTTTTTGAGTTTATCTTTAGTAATATAATACAATACAGCACAGCACAGCACAGTAGTGTAGTGTAGTGTAGTGTAGTGTAGTGTAGTGTAGTGTAGTGTAGTGTAGTGTAGTGTAGTGTAGTGTAGTGTAGTGTAATGTAATGTAATGTAATGTAATGTAATGTAATATAATATAATATAATATAATTCAATATTTTTGAAAAATGGAAAACTTATAATTTTTTTTTTATACTTAACATGAAACTTACGCTGAAAATCAAGTTAATTCCTTAAAACATAGATAGAACGTTTTATCCAATCGCAACTCTAAAAGGATGAATGCTTCCAGTCAGGTTTTTTGATTCAGTAATGTCATTAAGTGGTCAAGAAAGGACGTAAAAATTATTATATTAAAATTTGGTAACGATACAAAATGTTAGTGACAAATTAAAAAATCACAGTAATATTTTTAAAATGCTTTTGAAAGGAAAAGCTCTATATGTTTATGATTGAAATGTAAGATATTTAATAAAAAAGAATATTTAAAAATATACATTAAACTTTAAATATTATCTATAGAACTTGAAAAATAAAATTTGTAAAAAGCGGCAGTGAATATTATTGACATTTTTATTTTAATAATTATGGGGTTTTCAAAAAAATAAATGAGAAGAAAAAAAACCATTAAAATGCATTTAATTTGTCTTTTGAAAGCTACTAAAGGCATATAAGAAACTATTCTTCAAAATGTTTTGTTATGGGTTTCGTAGAAATGGGACAACAAAGTGGGTAGAATGGGACAGCAAAGTGGGAGAATACTCTATTTGTTAAATATTCATGTGATGATATTATACCCACACTATATTTTAGTTTTATTTGTAAAAAATAATTGAAGTTAGAAGAAACTATTATGGTATTGTAGAATAAAATTTCAATAAGTTGTAATAAAAAAATAAAAAAAATTGTATGAACGATTTTGTGCTTTTGTAACTTACCGGATTTTGCATAACGTACTTGAGACACAGCAAGCAATCATATTGATTACTCTGAAAATAGAAAAAAATATGATTAGAAATGAGGGATATTGATATTTCATTTTAAGACATTTAAAACATTACCAGAAATCTGCTTTCATGAAGTCTGAAAATTAGAAAAATATTTTAATCAAATTAATTTATATAAATATAAGGAATAGCTACAGATGAATTTTAAATTTTGGTTACAAGTTGTTGTTTTTTAAAAGAATTCTTTTTAAAATTCCGATGTAGATGCGTAGAAAATCCACTTTGATAAATGCTTACAAATGAAATAACTATGATAGATAATTTGATTAAAGGAAAAAAAAATAGAAAATTAATTGAATAATTAATTTTCTGCGGAAAACAAAATTTTAAATGTTTAAAAAGTTTGTTATTTTAAGCAATCCAGACTGGATTGAACCAGGCCGTGACAATTTTCAAAAGTCTATGGGTGCGAATCAAACCAGTTGTGAGTTCCCTTTTCTCCCACTAAACAAGAGTGGCTCTGCAATCCAACCAGATTTGAAACTGCAATATAGTGATATTAACACACTTTCCTTAAATCAATCGGTCTGAAATTTGGCAGATAGATATGATGTCGATGACAATGCATTCTATCAAATTTTGGGGGCATTCTATCAATTTTCACTGTCATAAAAGGTCGCTTTTACTTACGCTTGTATCTTCAGATACTGAAAAAACCAACTTGGCGTCATGCAATCGCCCTGAAATTTAACAGGTAGATTCGTTGTCGGTAAAGTTACATTATATCATGTTTTGGGAGGTGTCACTGTCACTGAAAGGTCTCTTTTACATACTTTTATATCTGCAGTATACTAAAAAACCAACTTGCAGTCATCCAATCGGGCTGAAATATGGCAGATAGTTTCGAAGTCGATAAGGTTGCATTCTTTCAAGTTTTGGGGGTATCACTGTCACTAAAAGGTTGCTTTTACACACCCTTCTATCTTCAGAATACTAAAAAAACAACTTGCCATCATGCAATCTGGCTGAAATTTCCCAGATAGATTAGCCGTCGGAACGGTTGCATTACATACAGTTTTGGGGTTGTCACTGTCACTAAAAGGTAGGTTTTACACACGCTTCTATCTTCAGTATACTAAAAAATCAACTTACAGTCATCCAATCGCGATGAAATTTAAAAGGCAGATTCGTTATCGATAATGTTGCATTATATCGTGTGTTTTTTTTTTGTGGGGAGGGGGGGGGGGGTCACTGTCACTAAAAGGTCGCTTTTACGCACGCTTCTATCTTCAGAATACCATAAAACAACTTGCCGTCATGCAATCTGCCTGAAATTTCACAGATAAATTAGTTGTCGATACGGTTGCTGTACGTACAGTTTTAGGGTTGTCTCTGCCACTAAAAGGTTGCTTTTACATACGCTTCTATCTTCAGTATATTAAAAAAACAACTTGTTGTCATCCAATCGGGCTGAAATATGGCAGATATATTAGATGTCGATAAGGTTGCATTCTTTCAAGTTTTGGTGGTATCACTGCCACTAAAAGGTTGCTTTTACACACCCTTCTATCTTCAGAATACTAAAAAAACAACTTGCCATCATGCAATCTGGCTGAAATTTCCCAGATAGATTAGCCGTCGGAACGTTTGCATTACATACAGTTTTGGGGTTGCCACTGTCACTAAAAGGTAGGTTTTACACACGCTTCTATCTTCAGTATACTAAAAAACCAACTTGCAGTCATCCAATCGCGATGAAATTTAAAAGGCAGATTCGTTATCGATAATGTTGCATTATATCGTGTGTGTTTTTTTGTGGGGAGGGGGGGGGGTCACTGTCACTAAAAGGTCGCTTTTACGCACGCTTCTATCTTCAGAATACCATAAAACAACTTGCCGTCATGCAATCTGCCTGAAATTTCACAGATAAATTAGTTGTCGATACGGTTGCTGTACGTACAGTTTTAGGATTGTCTCTGTCACTAAAAGGTTGCTTTTACATACGCTTCTATCTTCAGTATATTAAAAAAACAACTTGTAGTCATCCAATCGGGCTGAAATATGGCAGATATATTAGATGTCGATAAGGTTGCATTCTACCAAGTTTTGAGAGTGGGGGTGTCACTGTCACTAAAAGGTCGCTTTTACACACGCTTCTATCTTCAGTATACTAAAAAACCAACTTGAAGTCATCGATTCGTGTTGAAATTTAATAGGTAGATTCGTCGTCGATAATGTTGCACTATGTCATGTTGTATTTTTGGAGCGGGGGGGGGGGGGGATCACTGTCACTAAAACACGTTTGTATTGCCTTACTTTAGACTTATCAGCTTTTACTCATGTTCTATTATCCAGTTACCAAGCTCAATTCAAACATATTTCATTTAGCGATATTTATTGACTGAAATCTGTCCTATTTAGGTTGACGAGGCAAAATCTTCGGAGAGCTCATAGAAGAAACGGTTGCCAAATGGAGATCTTTATCGTCTACAAAATAGTGCCAAATTGCCTTGGCGATATTTTCATGTCAACTAGGAATAGACCGATTCGATGAGGACAACAATTTATTAAATCAAGTTTTTGGGACCAAAACAAAGTCAGTAAATAGCTCGGAATAGATCCTCCGTTCTTAGTTGTCAAACACTATGGAAACTCGATCTGAGCTCAAGAAGTTGCAATTGCGCCTAAAAGTTGCAAAGCATGTGAGGGATTTACATTAAAAACTTTGTTCTTATGTATTATATTATTATTTGATAAAATGTCGTTTTTTTTAATTCCAACTTCTGGCATAAAGTTGGAGTCTCCCCCCCCCCCCCCTACAACAAAAACGTAGAAATCCAAAGCAAGTTGGCCATCTCTAATAGTATTTTCTGGAAATCAAGTATTCGTCTTTCTGAGAAGTTAACATTCTTAACATTTTTAGCGGATATTAAATCTAAATGAGAATGTATTTTTAAGCAAAATATCCTTTTTAATACTATACTTACCTTTTAATATTATATTGACTTTTAATACTACATATGCATTGGCATATACTACAATGCAATTAAAAGAGAAAAAGATATTTGAGTAATACTGCTTGGTTGGTTGTTTTCAGATTATCTGGCGCCGTCAGCAACACGAGGGTTATAATGCGCCGTCATTTGACAAGCCAGCATACATTTACAAACACCCATGCCTTGCACGGGACTCGAGCCTGCAACCTCGCGGTCTAGAAGCTAGTATGCTAACCACTATATCGTTTGGTCGGCTGAGTAATTCTGCATTTATTAGAAGTAAGATTGTAAAAACTATTACAGGAACACAAAAATAGTTAAAGGGCTACCAAATTGAAATATTAAGTAAACACTATTTTTATTTTAACTGAGTGAATTACAAAAACTTTAAACATGTATTGTAATTAGAAAATTTCAGTTTCAGCACAGTTCTTTAATATGGTAATCAATTTCAAAAGCATGAAACCATATTTATGTTACAATACAAAAATTATGATTATTTATGAATTAATGAAGGATGACATCAATTCTATTTGCAAAAAATAGTAGAAATTAAAAAAATTAAATCAAAAAGTGCGATGAAAAATGTTTAGAACACCAGCTAAAATAAAAATATCCAGGGCTGTCAACTCTGAGATCATAAGAATTGCTAACGGTGACTTTTTAATTTAATTTTTATAATTTCTAATATTTTTTAAAAATACAACATACAATTCCAAACTCTGTTTCCATAAAGAATAACGAAAATAAAATTCAAAAAATAGGCCTTATTGTAAATAAACAACTTAATTCTAAAAATAGATATATCAAAGACTCACATCTGATGCCTAATAATTAACAAAAAGCAAAATTTTTTAAACTTAATGATAGTGTGGTGACAGGAAGAGTGACTTCTGACATCATATTTGCATGAAATATGAATAATTAATTATCACTCGTGAACTGTGTATAAATTTATTTCATTCGCTAATATTATCGTTTGGCAATATTCGCCGTGTTCTTTTTGCGTTTTAAAAATAAAGTAATTTTGTCCTCTTAGTAACGTAATGGTTTTCGTAATTGATCAAGCAAAAAATCAGCTGTTACTGGTTGGAATGCAGCGCCACTAGTCCACTGCGGCTGTTTCCACTGTTTACTATTAGCTGTCACGGCCTAGAGAGTGCCTTAGCGCTCGTTACAATCCAGTGTGGCTTTGTTAAACTAACCAATTCCCGATTATTTTTTATTCTGTGTCTGTATGATCATACATAATCTATATAATTTAAAAACACTTTTACATTTCATTGTGGTTCATGATTCCTTTGAATAATTTAATTATTTATTTTGGTGAGAGACTATTTAATAGTATAACATTCATTTTGTTAATCTGGTTTTAATTGATTGTTTGAAAATATTAAATAAGAAAAATGCCCTTGACTGGAGAAAAAAAAACTACATCTAGTGGTATCATTTAAATCTGTAATTTTAGAAACTGTGCGAATCCAAAAACAAAGTCGCTATTCACCAAAGCCGAATACAAACGAATTCTACTCAAATAAGCTATAGCAACTTCAGAAAAAATCTTATATCTGTACAATCCTACAAATAGTATAAAAATTAAGAGCCACAGTTAGACCTTAAACAGCCAAAAAACAAATATTAAAATATGAATCCTAAAAATATTTAAAATTTGAAATCCCGACTGAGTTTCTTCATCAGGGGGCTTGAACCCAGTTGGAATTTCAAAGGATGCGTTTCTGAAATGCGATTGAATCAATTGCATTCAAGCCCCTATGCATACAGCGGATAGACAATAAGTCAAAAATGTTCACAAATACTAAATTGAAACGTGCCTTGTAAAACAAACAGCCGCAGTGGACTAGTGGCGCTGCATTCCAACCAGTAGCAGCTGTTTTCTTTGCTTGGTCAATTACGAAAATCATTGCTTTACTAATAGAGGACAAAATTACTTAATTTTTAAAACGTAAAAAGAACACGGCGAATATTGCTCAGCGATAATATTAACAAATGAAATAAATTTATACACAGTTCATGTGCGACAATTAATTACTCATATTTCATGCAAATATGATGTCAGAAGTCACTCTTCCTGTCCACACTATCATTTACTTTAAAATTCTATGCTTTTTGTTGATTATTAGGCATCAAATATGAAACTTTGATATCTATTTTTAGAATTAAGCTGTTTATTTACAATAAATCCTATTTTTGAATTTTATTTTTATTAATCTTTATGGAAACAGAGTTTGGAATTGTATGTTGTATTTTAAAAAAATATTAGAAATTTTGAAAAATTAAATTAAAAAGTCGCCTTTGGCAATTCTCATGATCTCAGAGTTGGTAGCTTTGGATATTTATTTTAACTGGTGTTCTAAACATTTTTCATCGCACTTTTTGATTTTATTTTTTTAACTTCTAATATTTTTTTTGCAAATAGAATTGATATCATCCCTCATTAATTCATAAATAATCGGAAATTTTATATTGTAAGAATAAATATGGTTTCCTGCTTTTGAAATTGATTAATATATTAAAGAACTGTGCTGAAACTGAAATTTTCTGATTATAATAAATGTTTTAAGTTTTTGCAATACGTTCAGTTAAAATAAAAATAGTATTTATTTAATAATTCAATTTGGTAGCCACTTAACTATTTTCGTGTTCTTGTAATAGTTTTTACAATCCTACTTCTAGTAAATGCAGTATTACTCAAACATCATTTTCTATTTGAATTGCATTATAGTATATGCCAATGCATATGTAGTATTAAAAGTCAATATAATATTGAAAGGTAAGTATAGTATTAAAAAGGATATTTTGATTAAAAATAAATTCTAATTTAGGTTTAATATTCGCTAAAAATGTTAAGAATGTTAACTTCTGAAAAAGACGAATTTTTGATTTCCAGAAAATTCTATTAGAGATTACCAAACTTGCTTTGAATAGCGACGTTTTTGTAGTAAAAAAAAAACCGTCGCAACATTTTGGCTTTGTCGCCAACTTTTTAAGATCGCACCAACCTATACACGTAAATTAGGAATTTACCTTATAAATCTAGTAGCTAAGATTCAGACTTCCTTGGATGACGGAAAGTGGGTTTATTAGCCCTCCGAAGATTTTGCCTCGTCAACAGATTTCAGTCAATAAATATGGCCAAATGAAATATATTTGAATTTAGCTTGGTAACTGGATAATAGAACATGAGTAAAAGTTGATAAGTCTGAAGTAAAGTAATGAAAACGTGTGTAAAAGGGGCTTATTAGTGAAAGTGACATCCCCAAAAACTGGATGCAATGCAACCGTATCTACAATGAAGATATCTGTCGAATTTCAATTCGATTTGATGAGGGAAGTTGGATAATTAGTAATCCCAAGCGCCAATTGAAAGTAAGAAAAAGCGACCTTTCAGTGACAGTGACGTCCCCCAAAACTTGATATAATGCATCCTTATCGACAACGAATCTACCTGTTTAATTGCAGCTCAATTGGATGACTACAAGTTGGTTTTTTAGTATACTGAAGATAGAAGCGTGTGTAAAACCTACCTTTTAGTGACAGTGATAGCCCCAAAACTGTATGTAATGCAACCGTTCCGACAGCTAATCTATCTGTGAAATTTCAGCCAGATTGCATGATGGCAAGTTGTTTTTTTAGTATTCTGAAGATAGAAAGGTGTGTAAAAGCAACCTTTTAGTGACAGTGATACCCCCAAAACTTGAAAGAATGCAACTTTATCGACTTCGAATCTATCTGCCATATTTCAGCCAGATTGGATGACTGCAAGTTAGTTTTTTAGTATACTGAAGATAATAGCGTATGTAAAAGTGACCTTTTAGTGACAGTGACACATCCCAAAACATGATATAATGTGCCACTTTATCAACAACGAATCTACCTGTTAAATTTCAGAGCGATTGGATGACGGCAAGTTGGTTTTTTTAGTATCTGAAGATACAAGAATAAGTAAAACCGACCTTTTAGTGACAGTGAAATTTGATAGAATTCCCCCAAAATTTGATAGAATGCATTGTCATCGACATAAAATCTATCTACCAAATTTCAGACTGATTAATTTACGGCAAGTGTGTTAATATCACTATATTGTAGTTTCAAATAAGGTTGGATTGCAGCTCCACCCTTGTTTCGTGGGAGAAAATAGAACTAACAACTTGTTTCCTTCGCACCCACATAGACTTATGAAAATTATCAAGGGCCAGGTTCAATATAGTCTGGCCTATGCTTAAGTTTAGATCATATTTAATTTTAACTTAAATTTAAATGTTTGATGTTTCTACAATAGATTTTCATAACTTTATTGATTTTGATATTATATCTGTACAAGTTATAGAAATCTTCCAATTTCTATTTTTCCTAGTTTATAAATTTTTTTATTGGAATTAGCATTCATGGGTTCATTGGAAAAAAAAACTCATTGTAAGTGATTAAAATTTATAATCATTCTTCTTTAAAAGAAAAGAATACTAAAATTTGTCAAAATCAATTATTCGAAAAGAACTATTGCAATATCTAAACAGGTATTCACAATGAACTTTTGTAGACTTTCATACACTGTAAAACAATTTTGATGTTCTTTTCAACTGATAAGAAGTTATGATTATCTCTCTCTCTCTCTCTCTCTCTCTCTCTCTCTCTCTCTCTCTCTCTCTCTTTTTAAATATATTCTGTTTTATTGAAATTTTTATTTCAAGAATAAAGTTATTTCCAAAAATTTTTTGTTTAAATGTATTTTAATACATTTTATTTAAAATTATTTTAGATTAGAATGTTTCTTTCTCTTTTTCACTAAAATTTCTGTTACCGAAATATAATTATCTTTTATTAAATAAATTCTACATATAAAGTTTTTTCAAACTCTATTTCAAAGTTCATTTGCATTTCATTATTTACTTTGAACTTTTGCTGGAATTTAACGTCATTAATGATATTTCAGAATAATAAGAATTCATAAAATAGCATGTTATATAAGCTTTTCGATATACTTCATTCGAAAGTTGATACCGCCTAACTTCGATCATCACTCAAATATCCGTCACCTATCGTGAGAAAGCAAGCAACTCCTTCATCCTATTAAAAATGAAACTTCTCTATCGATAAAATTACTATTTTTTTTTTCTAATCTTCACCTAACTCACATTAGATATTACCTCGAGTAACTCATATTTCGTAAGAGTTATAATTTCATGCAGCAACTAGACCGAAACTTCGCCAAAGCGAAGTTAATAAAGGCTATTAACATAACGCAAATAGCCATTCCACCATTATAGTTCACAATCATAAAAAAGATCGTCTGGAAAAGCACCGAATTTTGATATAGTAGATGGCAACGATTAATTTGTTCCCTTCATTCTTATCTGAGCGATAGCAGAGCTTAAAATATTCTTATTGTAATGCATTTGTAAAGAATTTCAGTCCAACAAAGGATGTTTATTTTGAGAGAATTCTTATATTCTTTCCCGTTATGTACACCTTTGATTCTTCATTCTGTTATGTTTGTGGATATTTACCTCTTTCATTGCCAGAAACCTGTCAAAGGAAATGCTTCCTTTCAAAATGGCTCGACTTATCAAGATTTTCTTGATACCATACACTAAAGTTTTATTTCGATTCGGCTTGATGCAGTAATTTCACGTTAATGGATGGCTGGAAAAATTTCCTCTATAAATTTTAAACATTTTTTTTACTTTCCAATTTAGGCAAAAATTATTTAAAATGCAAAGGAAAAATAAATGAATGTTAAAGCTCACTTTTACTGTACGTAAGTTCAATGTCAGACTAGGAATTTGTTAATTTTGAAATGAATTTACCACAGCTTATAAGATATCACTCACTAATTTTTTTAAATTATTCGTTTTTCTCTATAATATAACTTGAATTTAAATGAACGTACTTTGTTGTCTCATTTTGACAAACAAATTATTTGTATTCGTCCTATTTTAAGTAGTTATGACAATTGTTGTAAAATTAGTACCTATTCTGGTAAGGAATCTACAAAAATAGTAAAAATTGATATTTTCAATATATCACTTATGAATTTTTTGATAGATCTCTTTCCTTATTTTGAAATTATTTAAAAATTATATTTTGAAATTATTTAAAAATTAACAATGTTTCCAATTTTACTTTTTTTCATGTATCACATACAAAATGCGATCATGCCCTTTTTGTGTAGGTAATTTAATATTTTTGGGACACTGTGTTATAGAAAGACCATAATTAAAACCGCACTTGTTTTAGAAGCTGTGTTAATGAATACATCTTCATAAAAATATGTATATATACTATTTAGACTATGATAACTTTGTGTTTTAAAAAAAAATAGATATATAAAATTTTAGCCCTAGAAAAAAGTGCTTCACTTTGAGGACTTAATTGTGTAAGCTTTAATAGTTGAATCTCATTAGGAAAATTGTGAATGAACGTTATGCACAATGAAAACATTTCAATAAACTTTTGAAAATTGTCACATATTTAAGTTAAAACAAGAAAATGTGTCAGACGAAATCTCTTCAAACGTGATTTGCAAATTTTGAATGTCTTTATTTATTTTTTTAAATATTTTTTTGTATTTTTTAAATAGTTTTTAAAAATATATTAATATTTTTAAGACCATTGCACAATGGTCTCAGTAGCATGAGTACAAAAATTTATAAAGTTCCGTTGATAACTATAAGCTCTGGACTGCTCTAAGCAACTTAAATTTAATTATAGGTTCATGTATTTTGAATTACTCTACTTGAATCCTATAAAATAATTGACTTAATGGACAAACCCAACACAGTAAAAATGTTAAACCAAAAGTAAGACCCAATTGCACGATATTTTTTGCATGAAATCCACTCTCATGCCACATATTTAAATTGCAGATAATAATATCCCATCAAAAGAAATAATTCTAATCTTATTTACTCAATCAAGTATCAGAACTACTAATAGCACATCTCATTAAACTAGACATTTGAATAATTGATTGCGATAACCCGAAAATATCCCCTGTAAAAAAATCTATTTCTGTCTAGTTTCATTACCAGCATCGTCCATTTATGCTTATTAAAGGCTTCTTAATAACGTCGCGCGATAAGAAAGTGCCAAAAAACACGTATCGCCCAAACAAGTTCCAGGTCGTAATCGGTTATCAGAAAAGACAAATTGAACGATTTCGTATGCACAACGAACGACCATTAGATGGCATCAAGTCAGACGCAGGAAATAAAGCTTAATAAAGGTAACCGATTAGTGGTAAAATCCTCTCTGACAATTAAAATACGCAATTAATAGGACTCGGAAGGAAATAACAGCTATGTTGAGGAGAAGGTAATGATCTATTTTTATTCAGCACTGAGCTTTGGTATTTAGTTGAACTTGTTCCTCAACCATGTTGTACGTGTCATCGGAATAGGAGTGTCTTACAGGTTGGACCTCACACATTGTCCGTCAGCTGTGATAGACCTTTTTTTTTTCCTTTTTTTTTCTTTCCAATATGTGAATACTTAATTGAAGCAATTTACCATAAGGTAAATTGCTCAAGTAGTTGTGGACTGACCTTTGAAGTTTTTTTTTTCTTGTTTGAAGATTCGAGAACACATCTACGGCTGAATGTTAAATTATTTTAAATTCAGAATTATACGAGCTTCTCCCAAGGATTATTCGAGGGGGGGTATTAATAATCTGAGGGTTTTCCTTCACATTGATAGCTTTTTCTAGAGTTTTCATTTTAGATTTGAAATGTTTGGAGCTTCAATTAATTGAGCTTGACGTTAAAGTTGAAAATTTTCAATTGTGTGAAAGAAAAAAAGAATTTTCTGTTGTCAGAAATAGAATTTTATGTTGTGCGAAAGAGAAGCTGATTTTTTTTGTTGTGTGAAATAAAAGCAAGAATCCAATTAATTTAATGTAATTTTTGTTTTTAATTCTAGATTATATAGTACACTATAGTGGAAATCTTATACAAATATCCTATATGTGTGACCCAGTGAAAAAATTTTGGTTCGCAACACTACAAATTCTACAGCCTTGTACTGTACACTAATTTTAAGGTCTTTGCGAGATAAATGTTTCAACTAAAATTCATAAGTAAGTATCAAGAAAAGTACCACAATTTTCATCAAGAAATTTACATACATAATTCGCTCATCATCATCAAAAACAATATCTACTTCATATGTGTAAATTTAAATACAAGTTTTTTTTTTAAATTTTACCACACACTAAAAATTATTGTTATAAAATCTATTAATATTGCATCATTTTTTATTTGGTGACATATATTTAGAGAGTGAAGGTTTAAAATTTATTTTTATATACTACATTCTGAAAACAATTGCTAGTAATTACTTCATATTTCAACCTGATTGAATAATATTGTGAAATACTCAGTAGCATACACTAGAAAACTTCACATATAGAATGTTGTAGACTGTTATACTTATGCAAATAATTGAAGAAAATATCTCTTTAAAATTTAAACGTTAAGAAAAGCTTGAACCACAATAAAAAATAGAGAAAGAGAGAGGGAGAGAGAGAACATTATTCATCCCATCTTTCTTATCACATCAAGAATATGAGATGAAGCGCCTGACCACCATCTGCTCGCGTTCCATCAAGACCCGGAAACAAAAGAGCCACAGAAAAGATTCGAAAATGACAAACCACTACAAGGTTAAACTGAAGGTGGAGCCCATACCGTAACTGGTCATTATGATTTATAGTAGATATGTACTTTAGAAAGCGAAAATTTACACTTCCTGATATGGATTGTGAACCATGCCATGTATCTGCAGAACTGGTTCTCTTTGAAAGGTAGTTCCATCATTTGAAATAACTGATATCTGTAGTTTCGCAAAGTTCAATCACAATGGACACCTAATGCCTTACCAGAGACGGAATTGTTTGTTTTTCTGGACATTTTCCGAAAGAGGTAAATAACCTATAAAGAGTTCTTATAGACATTCCGAACTTTCAAAACATAAACTTCGTAACCTCAGAGAAAAGATGCTGAATATTCTATTTTCGATGCTTTTGTACGACAGATAACATGTTTGACGTGTTATTTTTTACTCTCTTGATTTGATTCAGAGTTTATCTTAAGAATTTCAAAAATGCGTTTTTATCGTACATTCATCATTCATAAGGAGGAGTGTAATTGGAATTGACAGTTATCCATTAAAAAAGAGTTAAATGGAACCTCGAAAGTTGAAAAATAAATACTGAAAACTTGTATTCACTTTTAACTAGTTGTGTGTGGGAGTTGACTTAAGCTCTCACTCTTGGCATGTTTGATAGGGTCCTCTTTTATTTCTTTTATTTGTTGAAAATATAGGAATAACTTTCTTGTTTAAAACATAGTCGCGGTTATTCATTATTGTTGTTATTATTATTATTGTTATTATTAATATTGTTATTATTAATATTATTATTATTATCATTATCATTATCATTATTATTATTATTATTATTATTATTATTATTATTATTATTATTATTATTATTATTATTATTATTATTATTATTATTATTATTATTATTATTTTGTATATAAAAGCTATGGTTTACAATTTTTCTTTTGTTAACAATTTGCGTTTATTTTGCTAACAATTTATAATTGATTTTTTTACAATTACAGAAGGTATAATTGATTGCATTAAGGTTTTAGTAATAACTTTCTATTAGATGTCTTTAGATAAAAAAAAAAATAGGCGAGTCTTTAAAGATTTGGAAAAAAAAAATGTTTAATTTTTTCGAACCTTTGAAGCTATATACAAGGTGGCCACAAAATTCAGGAAAAGAAGTTCCCTGATTTCATGGCAAAAATTTTTTCAAAATTTCTCCAATTCTTCCAGATGTGTAGATCAAATAGAACAATAATGTCAAATAGATAATATGTCAATTTTCTTTAAATTGTTTTGGCAGAAATGAAAAGTTTAAATTATACCGTAACATGGAACTTCTAACGATTACCGCAATTCTCTGGGAAAATGGCACCACAATACGGATGAACGGGGAAACATACCTTGAAAACAATAGAAAAATTCCCTGATTTTTTCGAATTTTAAAAAGTTACCTGACATTTCCCTGATTTTTTTCCTGAATCAAAAACATCCCTGACATTTACTGATTTCCAGGTTCCTTGACCACTATGTATATATTAGAATGCAGTGGTATTGATCACACATGAAATTTAATTGTATTTCTTCTATTTTGTATGTTCAAATGCTGCTATTTTAGATTTTACATGGAACTCTATTTCCCAGAAGCAGAAAAATACAATACAATTGTTGAATGAATATTACGAACACTAAAAAAATAACACAAATCTCGAAATCCTGATTAATATGTCAATGTTGTCTACATTAGTAACCCCCCCCCCCCCACACAATCTTTTCATAGTGTTAAAGTCGGTTTTGTTGAGCCAGGCTTTACATTGAAACAAACAGGAGATTCCAACTTATTATTTACCACTACTGACATTGACACGTCCCCTTCAATGAAATACGTTATCGTATTTGAAGTGAAGAAAATTTAGTACTGATCTTTTGCAACTCGAGGTCTCTTTATACCTTATTAATCATGAAAAGCATAGGGATATATAATCTGTAGAAATTTGCTAATCAGGAAGTGTATGTAATAACATATGAGGAGCATCTGAAATCTCGAAAAACAACTCAGAAATGGTCATTAAAATGCTGCTGGACTGAAGTTTTCCTTTCGTGAAAAACGTCAAGTGAGGAAATAATACATTTTCAACACTACCTTACAAACACAACAGTAATTTTTCTATGTTTACATACAAGCGTGATGAATAAATGCAATTTTGCATTTAATTTTATTGCAAAACACAGATCTGTTTATCTTTCTAAGTTCAGAATTTTGCTTATAAACAATGTAACTGTTTGCTTGAAGTGAGTAAATTGTCGTTAGATATATTTTGTAACATTCGATTATTATTTTACTATGCGAAATTCCAACATTATCTAAATCTAGTTGATTTCGAATTAAAAATAACTATTATAAGTAAGGAAGTATGTGGGATTGTTTTAGAGGGAATAATATTATTTAACATCTGTTAAAAAATATATATACTAAAATTTAAGAAAACTAAAAAGCAATTTAAAAAGGTATTCAAACTTAAAATATACGTGCACAAACTTTAAGTATTTAATTTAAAAATATAAATGGCTTTTCAGCAACGATCTGGAAAAATTCACGAGTTCACGTCTCCGTTTTAGTTTTTTAGGTTTATATAAAATAATGTTACAAAAATCTTAAACAAGTATTGTGAACAGGAGTAGGAATTTTTATCCGATATTTTGAGAGTTGGGTTGATTATTTAAAGACTTCTTTTAAAATAGTATTTTTTTCTAGAGTTCATTTTTTCAATCAAAATATTTTATAACTTGGTATATTTTTTTTAAATTTTAAAATTCCAATCCAAACTCCAATATGGATTGGAATGTTCTATAAAAACATTTTATTTTAAAATAGCGACCGCTTTCCTTAAATACATTATTTTTTCATTTTCTAAAAGGTGTTTATTACTTTTTTCTACTTTTCAAAAATTTAGAAGAGTCCGGTTGTAGAATAGTTATTTATGCAACTAGTTGGAAAAGTAATACTTTTTCAAACGAGGCAAAATGCTTATTTGATAAGTGCGATACCACGAGTCAAATAATTTGACGAGTTTGAAAAAGGGATTTCCCACATTTTGCATTCAATATTTTTTATAATCGCGTATGAAAAATAACTTTAAATATATAAACTAATGTTGCAACTCTAGTCAATGAATGTCTTCAAAAATAACAATTTCTATACTGAAACTGTATAAAATTTGAGTACAAGGCGTGCGGATTTTCTCACCTCTCGATAAAGTGCTACTTTCGTAAAGATTTCTGATTAAAAATTATTAAAAACAGTTTAATTTTTGCACGTTGTTAAAAAAATAGATTCTATCAACAAATTTACCAACGTCTGCAATAGACATCGTACCAATAGACCACAATTACACATATAATCAAAATCAAACTTTGTTCATTTAATGTGTTGTATTAGAATCCCATATTGATTACCTCGCTAGGATATACTTTATCCCTATTCATATTGAGAAGACATGATAGCTATTGTGATATATAGTCGCCAATCGTTAGTCAGACTGCCTGGTAGTTTTTCTAGTTTTCTACAAAATGAGACTCAGGTGAGGGACAGTTACATCTCCAAAGACATCTTGGAAGAGAATTACCCTAGCACATAGTTAATGACTGCACGATATTCCAGCATATAATTCTATTGCAGCTCTTGCGCCAGAAAACATATAATAAAACTGACACAGTTTTATGTGAGTTCTTATTCAAAAAATGAATGCTAATCTGTAGGCTCCTGTGCTGTCTGATAACCAATGTTCTATTGCAGTTTATATGCTATGATAAAAGAACGAACCCATTGTTCAGAGTCAGAAGAACCACTTACTATGAGTTTGCGTTCTGAAAACTCAGATGGAAAAATAAGTAGACACGAGATGAGGGAGTTGATTGAGACCAAAAGAAGTAAGGTATGTATTATGAGTCTGCTAAAATAATTCCCAATCAATCACTGTTTAATAATTCCTATCATATCACTAAAATGGAAGTTCTTTTTTTACCAATTTCTTGGATTATTGATGATATCACACACACACACACACACACACACACACACACACACACACACACACACACACACACACACACACACACACACACACACACACACACACACACAAATTATATAAAATAGAAAATTAATCAATTGAATATTTTACAGGCAATTTATGCCGACTCATATCCTTGAGGAGTGGCATTTAAATTCAGTTGAGTTACGGCTCAAGACATTCATGTATTTTACAAATTTGAGCGCCATCTACAAGAGTTACTACATAATTTAAGTTAGTAAGTGGCATTTTCAACCATCGATTCGAGACGCAAAATTTGGTCTGTTCCTATTGAAAAGACCTGTCGGAATTAGGACAGATTAGAATAAACTGTTTTACGATTTTGAAACATCGTATAAGCTATGTGTGTAATCAATGGCCAGAAATTTCCAATATAAAAATCTGTATGTCCAAATTTTTTTAAATTGAAATTTTGGTACTATCTTAAATAATACTTTCCGCTCTTTCTAGTGAAATAAAGCATGATCTTAGTCTAAATAATAACTGATTTAGACGTTTTTGAAAAGCACTATGTTCCATCATAAAGAAAGAGAAAAAGATCGTAACTGTAACATTCATTTGGCTCTCCTGTAAAATTTGCTTTTTGTGACATAGTGCGCTTTTCTTCCGGGATACAGAAATATTTTAAGAATTTTACGTATACGTCTAAAAAAACTAATCTTCAAGAAAAGTATCTGATCCACAAAAAAAAAAAAAAAAAAAAAAAAAAAAAAAAAACTTTAGAAATAAGAAAAGAAAATTGCCTTTTCTAATTTTCCATCTGTAAGTTAAGTAGTTAGGTATGTCATATTGTCAGTCTAAAATACACAACATGTTTGTGATCTAGTTTTTTTTAGATTTAAATGAAATGGAAATGAATTTTAATCAAATGGTAAATTATTCCAATCTAATTTAGATTTCAAACAATTAATTAGTTCTATAGTACGATTGAAGGTTGTGTGATATTTCTAACCTCTAACACCATACAAATTTCACAACAGCAGAAAACTAGAAAAATAACTTTAATACCTCACTAAACATTCGTATAGCCCACTGTTTGCAATACTAGAATAACAATTGCGTTTGAAATCATGCCTGGAATAATGTTGTCTGATAATTAAATCAGTACAATGGACTTTAACAATAAACACGTGCCAACCCATCAACACTTAACAATGACCATCCTTAGGTGCTAAAATCATAATATCTAATGATAGACTGATTGAAAACCTCGTGACACAATCCATGCATTAAACATAACCATCAAATTCGACGAACATTTCAAAAGCGGAACTGGCAACTCACCTCCTCCTTTTTTTCCGTAATAGCATGGATGAGGCAAAAAAGGTGTTCCAAGCCTCCTCCACTATCAACAACGTTGTTAAACCAGCAAGGGAAAGCACTTGACCCCTACGGTCGACAACCGGGGCCGCGTTTCGAAATATCTGCCTTTTGAAGGTTTTTTTTTCCTGCTCCGAAAGAAAAGAAAATGGCTAGGGGGTGGCCAGTGTAAGAAAGTAATTTGCCGCGCCCAGTTCTTGTTTCTTACACTTGTCGTAACATCTGATGAGCTTTAAGGATGGGTAAACTGATGCAAATGTTGCCGAGGGTAAGGTCAGGAGAGTATTGTGTGCTATTGCAACAGGTTTCAAGATATTTTTTGTGTGTGAGATGGAGAGTGTTATTAATTTGCATAATGTCGGTCCAGGGGGTGAAATATATTAGTGGGATTTGTGACTCGGGGGCGACTAGGAATGGCTCTCTTATTCTTCTTTTTATCTTCCCCGATGGTGCAGTGAGAGGAAGTTAAAAGGCAATAATCTCTGTCTTAGTGGAGTGTGCATGGGCAAGGCCAGACTGGATTGAACCAGGCCGTGACAATTTTGAAAAGTCTATGGGTGCGAAGGAAACAAGTTGTTAGTTCCATTTTCTCCCACTAAACAAGATTGGCACTGCAATCCAACCAGATTTGAAACTGCAATATAGTGATATTAACACACTTGCCGTAAATCAATCGGGCTGAAATTTTGCAAATAGATTTGATGTCGATGACAATGCATTCTATCAAATTTTGGGGGCATTCTATCAAATTTAACTGTCACTAAAAGGTCGCTTTTACTTACGCTTGTATCTTCAGACACTAATAAAAACATCTTGCCGTCATCCAATCGCCCTGAAAATTAACAGGTAAATTCGTTGTCGGTAAAGTTGCATTATATCATGTTTCGGGAGGTGTCACTGTCACTAAAAGGTCGCTTTTACACACGCTTCTATCTTCAGTATACTAAAAAACCAACTTGCAGTCATCCAATCGCGCTGAAATTTGACAGGCAGATTCGCTATTGATAAGGCAGATTCGTTGTCGTAGATCCGGATCCAAGGGGAGTTCGTGAAATTTAACATCGGCTCTCTTTCCAGAATATGAAGTACAGTGTGGTACGCAACAATTCACCATGTTTGGTTTTAAATGATAATGAAATTAATTAATAAATGTAAATCTATGATAATGGCATCAATTCTATTTGCAAAAAATATTAGAAATTAAAAAAATTAAAATCAAAAACTGCGATGAATTTTTTTTAGAACGCCAGCTAAAATAAAAATATCCATGGCTGCTAACTCTGAAATCACAAGAATTGACAACGACGACTTTTTAATTTATTTTTTATAATTTCTAATATTTTTTAAAAATACGACAAAGAATTCCAAACTCTGTTTCCATAAAGAGTAATGAAATTAAAATTCAAAAATAGGCCTTATTTTAAATAAACAACTGAATTCTAAAAATAGATATCAATATTTGATGCGTAATAATCAACAAAAAGCATTTTTTTTTTTAATTAAATGAGTTTTTGCATGAAATATGAATAATAAATTGTCGTGAGTGAACTGTACAAATTTATTTCATTCGTTAATAATATCGTTTGGCAATATTCGCCGTGTTCTTTTTGCATTTTAAAAATAAAGTAATTTTGTCCTCTTAGTAACGTATTGGTTTTCGTATTTGACGAAGCAAAGAAAACACATGCTACTGTTTTGGTTGGAATGCAGCGCCACTAGTCCACTGCGGCTGTTTCCACTCTTTACTATTAGTTGTCACGGCCTGGTTCAATCCAGTTCGGCCTTGGCATGGGAGACCAGTACAGGTAAAAATATGTTGGCCAAAAGGGGGATATGATGGCCAAAGAGTCATTTAATTTTAAGAGGATTTTTATGTGTAACAGTTCATTCTTTCACTACCTTTGAATTTTTATAAATGTCTACAAAAGGAATACGATTGTCATAAATATTGAATAATATATGTAGCTGGAATTTTGGAAGTTCATGTAGAGTAATGAATCCAAAAGTACTGCAAATTCTCCTAAAATCTAGAAACAACAGGACTTATACTCCAAAAAACTAAATTCTTTACTGATTGCAAATGAATAATTTTTAATGAATGTAATTTTAATTACATTATTTGAAGATTGTTTTTGATTGCTTCATTAAAATTTTCATTTACAGAAAAAAAGATGCTCTATCAAAATACATTCATCGCATTTGAATAAAGTAACATTTGTTAATCAAAAGGAAAAATTCAAGTAAAGAATTCAATGCCACTTATTTGTTTTTAATTTAAATTAAAGAATACCACACTTATTTTTAATGTGATTATGGAAGGAATGCCAAACTTCTTTTCGAAAAATGTTCCAAAAATGTCACAAATGCTTTCGACATTTAATTACGAATAAAATAATCTATAAGAATATAATTTTATCCCAGATCAAGCATTCCTTCCCTCCCCATTTTCTTATAATTTTTACCATAAAAAATGGACAAAAAAAATCTTTTTTGATACATATCACCTATTTTACCTACTGTAATATTTTAGGTATTTTAGAAAATACAATTCATTTCATATTAACAATATTCAATATCACTATTCCTCGAATATCAGGATTTAAACTTTGATCAAAAGTCTTCATAAAGATTATTAAAGTAATATGCGTCACTACTCTCACATAATAAGCTTTTTTTTCCAAAAAATAAACCTTTAATAACACAATCACGGGAAATTTGAGCGGTAACATTTCAGTTTGTCGAAGTCTTTCGAAACCATCTTCCCATGTCATCATTTCGAAAAAATCTTCAGAAAAGCAGGATATTCTGCACTGCTGGAATCGGCAAGTGAAAGTATGTGATTTAATCTCATTTTTTTTTTTTTTTTTCTCTCTCAGCTCGTTAAAGGTCCAGTGCGTGCCCTGAAAAATGTCTGACACGCGTCGCCAACACTTTGTAGTGATCAAAACATCTTGTATCAGATGTGGTGTCACTTCCAATTTTAACTTGACAATACCTTTTTGTGTTGGTTGAAACGTTAAGAAAGATAGTTTCATGCTGTCCTCCTCCGCGAATGAAAGTTCTGACTAATGCATTTTTTAGGGAGGATTTTTTTTAAAACTCTTTTGAAAGTTTATCTTTGTCAATAGAAGTTTATTTCCCGTTTTTCCTCATTCTTAAAAAAATGGTTAATAAACTGCTTTGAAGGACTTTTTATTAATATTCCATCTATTTCTTGCGATTCACTAACTGATATGTTACTTATCAATATGTATTTTTTTACTCGTGCTTACTTTATAGCATTAATATTTATGATAAAACTTGACACTTTATAGCTCTTTTAAAAAGTTTTATGAAAAACTAAAACTACAATCCTAAAACATTGTCTCCAACTGTAAAAAACTTCGGTTTCAAAAATTCCATAGAAAAAATTTCAATTTAGTGATAATTTGGCTTTTACTTTTTACTCAAGAATATCATATTTATATTTAAAACTATTTCTAGGTTGTTAAATTAAAATTTGTCTTCATTCCTAAATTGCACATCTTGTGTGTAAATTTACATAGATTTACTTCTGAGATTGAGAATTATGCTTGTTTTTGTAATGACTATCATGTTAGTTTTAGTAATTAACTTGTATCGAAATACATTCCAAACAATTTAGTTTCATATTGTTATCTTAACCGTAACTTACAGATATCTTTCGCAGTATAGTCTGTTCTTGGCGACCTTTTGGACCCTTGGTATCGTTTTGGCGAGCTTGACACACTCGCAGAACTTCCAATAGACACTCTACGCCACCAGAACCAATAAAATCTTCCATGAAGCTAGAAAGAAAAATATAATAGTTATGCATAATTTAAGTAACTTTTTTGAAAACTATAGAGATTAAAGGAAGAAAACACCAAAGAAGTTCATTATTATTATTATTATTATTTAACTGGTATGTAATTTAACACTGGTATTAAGACAAGGGACTTGGCACAAATAACAAACTGTATAGAGAACAACTTTAACAACAGAAAATAACAGAAATTAACAACTGGTTTAATAACAGAAAATAAAATGGAGTAAATCCTATCGTATTTTGCAACAACAGTTTGCAAATATAATTATCTCTGTGATAACTAAGTCTATTTTATTAAGTTTAGGAAGCTTTTTTTTTGTGAAAGTAGTTGGCAAATAATGATAACTGATTATAGTATTTCCGATAATAGTATAGTTGCATTAGGTTAAATAGCTGTAAAAACTATTACTTATCTCTCACGGAGGAAGAAGGGCACTTATTGATACCTAGAGCAAACCTTAACATTAAGCGTTTACTCGATAATCTCTTTTACTTTTGTGCATAAATGTGTTTGTTGAGGGTGTATTTTTTTTTTTTCAAACATACCGTAGTATATTAAAGTTTTCTGTGTTTTGATGTATTGGTTTTAATAAATATAATTTGAGAATTATGTTGAGATGTACATTGTTTATCACTGGAATCATAATAAATGTTGCTTTTCATTTTTTTAACCTGCTCTTTTTAATATGCTACCGGTGTTTACGAGTGGTAGTGTTCTATAGGGTCTGCACATTTAAAACAAACTGATTTGTAGTTCAATTTAATTATAGTATTAAAAAGATTTGTATGGTAAATCACTCTAAGTTAGCATGCAAGTTATTTATGGTAAGGGCACAAAATTAACACAACACGCTTACTCATAGAAAAATATAATTGAACATAAAATGAATTATGCAATCATAAAATTCTGCAACAGGCATTATAAAACAACAGGATGAGACAATTTATAATATATTTTGTTTAAGTTTATTGTTTACTAAGCATAAGTAACATACTCGGAATGATTGGAGTCATAAACCTATGCAGTTGAAGAAAGGATGAGATAAGCGCAAAACAAAACATCCGTATATAATTCATTTTTAATTACGAAACAAAGTTTGTTCCTATTAGTTATCTAGCATACTTTAGCTATTTACAGCATAATAAGTTTTAAAAAAGCTTAAGGATATTTTAAATATACGCTAATTCTCTACAAAAACAGTTTTAAAATAAATTAAAGTTAAAGGCGATTGTTTTGATTAAAAGATGTAACTACCTCAGTATTTCCTGAAACAACACATATGTTTGTGACACTAAATTACAAAAAATATTTTTACTAAGCTGAAGGAACTTCATAGATTTTAATATATACTATAAAATTTCTGAATGAATTCTTGAATCGTCGACTTAGCAATAAATATTGAAAAAATTAATAACAAAAACGTGAAAGCCTGAAAAACATTCATACTGTTGTTATAATTTTGGTGCATATTTTCTTCTAAATAAATAATAAACATATTTTTTTTCTTGCCATTAAGTTCATGAACTCACTTTATTTTGTATTACACATTTATCTAAATTAAAGAAAATAAATTCCTCCCAAAATGAGTGTGAATATAGATTTTCCTTACATTCTTGTATAATTGAGGTTTTTATAATATTTATGAACAACATTTTCGGAAATACTTTTTTTATAAATTTTACAATTTCTGAAAATATCCACCGAAATTAGAAATAAACATTTTCGGAAATACTTTTTATATAAAATTTATAATGTAAGAAAATATCTGCCGAAATTAGAAATACATTGTAGAGGAATATTTTTACTGACATTTATACTCTAATGACATGTACAATTATATTGTTGGTTTGAAATTGCTACAAATATTTTAGGACATTTTTCTTGAAATTTTTATAATTAAAAAAAAAATTAGAAAAGAAGAAGCTGTACTGTTTAAATGAAGCTTTTCGCATACAGTAAAAGGCAATTTTTTTATGGTTCAGCATGGAATCCACTTGAAACTTGAACCGTAGAGATGTAGAAGTAAACGAGTTACAACTTTTGTGGGACAGATTAATGTATACCAAATCCAAGAAAGAGTTCACCACAGTCTTTTAAAAATTTGAAAGTCCACTCTCGCTAAAACGTACCAACCTAGTAGGGAGATTTCCTCACAGAACTATTATGAAGCAAAATGTGGATCTACTTAAATTCATTATGTACGTGTGTGTACCAGAACTAACCTTTCGATACATCGATATAATTGAATTCATATAGTAGTTTGACCATATTTAAAACAACAATAAAATAGTAGAAAGCAAAACTTTTGTAAATAAATTTGAATTCATTGCTGTCTGGCTCACACAATTTTAACCACAAATTGTTCCCTACACAAAATTTTAATGATCAGGATACTCTTTTTATACTTTTCAAACATCTAATATTTTCCCTCTGAGTAACACAAAAATGCACAAAAGCATCCATTAGTTTCTTGATATAAGTACATTAAATCATTCAAGAGAATTTTATTTCAATGCCAATTCTAATATTTTCTCCATACTATTATTTCACTCAATAAAGAGTATTCATAATAAGAGACAGCATTACGTCTTCGAAAATTCAAGTTCAAGGGCTCGTATAACAAAGCTGTTTCGTTTAAGATTATTCTTCATTTAATGACATCAGACACGCTTGTGGGGGTTTTCCAGTGGGGTGTGAAAACCCCGTTTGTTGTTGAGCAATAATTCTCGACTCGCGCCATCGCCCTTCCATGCATGGCTGAGCGGGAAGACTGGCATTTTAACATGCCACCACAAACTAGGATTGATCTCAACCGTAAGCATTTGCCCAAAGCAAGATGTTAACAAGATGTTTGAATCTACCCATCACCATAATTTTGTGGTGCGTCTTAAAAACTACGACGTTTTGTTATTTCAGGAATTCCAGGAATGATAAAAGTTTTAGTGCAAAACAAACAACTATGAAATAGCATCTCAAAAATAGCATCCTCTGTAAAGCATATTTTAAAATTTTTACTATTTTCCTACCATACTATATTTGTATATCTTTTTTAGTAGGCATTCCCAATAAGGTTTTTCTGCTTCGCGACAAAAATCATTCAATTCCTACCAATATTAATTTTTTTTTTAATTATTTTTAAAATTTATCAATTTCAAAACTGTTAAAACAGAAGTAATAGTATTTATTTATTTATTTTTAAAGCAGACTCCAAATTCTAAGCAATTTCGTCTTGAATTTCAATTTAATCAGCTTGCATTTTTTTTTTTTTTTTTTTTTTTTTTTTTTTTTAATCTTTTGAATTTGCATCGATCTTATATATTTAAGTAGTTTACCAATTAAAGTATCAAAATTATTATGATATATACTATTTATATAAAACAAAATTTACTGAGAAGTACTTCTGATTTCTAGTAAAAAAAAAGGAGTTTTGGTGAGTAATAAATTAACTGTTATGGAACATCATTTTTTGATAAACTTACAGCTTAAAGCCTCTCCGAAATTCTGTCTAAATGATAATTTGAATAGGCGAGTTTTATTTTTCAATTCTAAAAATTATAAAAATTAAAAAAAATATATTAAAGTAAGATCCTGGTAAGCTAAATATATATAAGAAGTCTAATCGCTAAGAATGATCGTGGTGTCGTTGTTTAGTGTGTGAGGTTGACATTTCAGTTCTCCTAGTCGTCATACCAATTTGTATTCCATTATCATAGCCAAACATATTCTACAAGGCAGTGTGTTTAAAAAATTTGATCAGAGAAATTGAATGTAAAGTAGGGAAAACAGCAGTATGAAAATAATCTTAATTAGGAAACCACACGTTTGAATTTCATTGCTGCAAGATTACATAGAGCAAACAGCTCCAATTACTTAGCGAATAAAATATTATGATTTATAGAGGCATAACAATGCTTACCATATCACTTTATGAAAGTCCTTTTAAATTGAAACCGACTTAATACCTGAATCACGATTTCTTTTGGAATTCTGAAAACTTTCATTCTACGCTTCTTTCATTATGTTTAGACTGATTGTAATAAAGTTGGTGAGCTTCAAGGGATGGTAGAGGAAAGGATATACTAAGATTGATCATGGAAATACGGCTAACGAAGATTGTAATAAAGCTGGTGAGATTCATAAAATGCCGAAGACAGGGCGAAAAGATTGATGGCATAGAGGAAGATTCTTTCAAAAACACGTGTCCAGGAAACATGTCTTGACGATCTGAGAGAAAGTGATTGCCGAGTAGACACGTGTGACCTCCAGGTTCAGCTACCTTGCCCATCTTATTCCCTCTAGACGTCCACTAATGGATGTTGTCTGGACTTAGAGAAAATAATTTCTTACGATGATTTAAAGGAATGCTCTGAGTCATAGAAGATCCAATCCAGGGATATAATTTATTGAATAATTTGAGAGGGGAAAAGGGCAAATGCAGAATCTTAACTTTGTGCATCGTGAGAAAATGTATCGAATAAAATATACACGATAGAAAAATATGCAAATATTTTTTTTGTTGAGGATATCTTTGAAAACATTATTATTACTGTCTAAAAATTGTTATACTTTGGCAATGACATAAGTATATTAGTTCTTCAATTTTGGTTAATATTAATTGCGTATCAAAGCTATTTGAGGAACAAATTAGCCTATGGATCGTAAACAATGTAAAAATGTAACGAGTCCAATAATTAGAAACTGTATATTGAAGTTTATTTTCGTTTTAGTAGAATATTTGAAAATTATTTAATACACTTGCAATATATCACAGAAAAATTACCTAGGCACGAAATAGTTTTCGTCAATTACACAAGAAAATTTATATACTAATTTCATTTTGTCTCATGATAACCAGCCGTGGATAACAGTTTGGATTAGCTTTTGAAAACAATCTATTGATAAAAATCTAAAAACAATAATTTATGTTTTGATTTTTTTTCTATTGAATATAAAAATGAAAATATAGTTTTCTTAATTGAAATGAATCGAATGTTTATTTTAAAATAACCTTCATTCGAATTATGAGTATCATGCATCATTTAATGAAAGAGTGAAAACTATTTTATTAAAATAGGCTAAATAATATTTTTGAAACGAACTGTACTACAGTCCTGGTAATGTTTGAAATTTGTATCTATAAGATCAAATAAAATATTTCTCTTAATGCTTAACTTTTGTTCTACATTTATAAGTGGTTTTCAAACCCTAAGGTTGAAGTAACTTAAATTTATTAAATAGACATGACTGGGATCAGTTTTAGTAACAACCAACCTACTATTATCATTACTTATAGTTTATACAATTTGAGTTGAAAAATATTATCAATATTTAAAAATGTATTACTTTATATAATACACTTAAATGCTTTTGCCATTTATTTTAATTATTTAGCTTATTCTATCAATGTGAACTAAATCTCATTAAACTGACAATGGATATAAATTATTCCGAAAATGCATATTACTTTCCATATCTTCCCATACCGTCATTTATTCTAATTAAAATTCATATTTTCGTCATTGTTTTTAGATATCAACAGTTATGGAGATTTCTTTGGAAGACTTCTTTTTCATACAATTCCATTGTTATGAAGATGTTCCAAACTTATTAAACAATTTCACAAATAAAAACCGAATTTATGTTTAAAAACAAATTTAATCGAGTTTTTTTATTAGTAGATCATTATCTTTTCCCTTTTCTCAGAAAATCGAAACTTTAAGACTAGATTAAGTGGAGAAAAAGATAGAAATTGAGCGAAAGATTTTTTTTTTACATAAATTCGATATTTTAAAAGCTGAAGCTCAGTTTTACGATGACATTACTGAGGAATTAAACCATCAAAGCATTGTAGGTGTAGTTGCATTAGTTTCAAGAATGTTTTTGACAAGTTTTTGTTCAGGGCGTTAATTTTGAAATCAAGAAGAATTGGGATTCGTGGTAAGGTTTTAAATTTGATAAAGTATTTATTGATTGGAAGAAATCGAATAATTACTAAGTGTAAATTATTCACAATAAGTTGAAGCTATGAGTGATGCACTTCAACAAGGATAAGTTTTAAATCCACTGCTGTTACTTATTTTTTTCAATGATATAAGCATTAATTTATTGGGAAATGTCAGTATTTTTGCAGGTGACTTGAAAATTATGTAAGTTATTAGACTGGGAAGTTAAATTGTCATTTCGAATAGATAAATATCATTTAGTATACATATATTAATTTAGTATACATATATTAATTTAGTATACATATATTAATTTAGTATACAAGGTGAGACCGAAAAGTAAGGTGACTGATGTCATAATAATCACTGTATTATATATTTGCTGATAAATACATCACTGCCCTTCAAAGTAGTTCCCGCCGTCTACAATACACTTCTCACAACTTTCATACAAGTTCTTGAAACTTCTGAAGTCCTCCTTTGAGACTGTCTTAAGTTCCTTGGTAACAGCGGCTTAAATGTCTGAGATGCTTGAAAATCGGTTTCCCTTCATTGCCAATTTCGGTTGTGACTACTAGTATGACTACAGATACTAGTATTACACCCTCTTTAATCCCCTGATCTAGCTTCAGCAGATTTTTTCCTCGCTCCACGACTGAAATTGGCACAGAAGAGAAACCGATTTTCAAGCTTCTCAGACATTCAAACTGCTGTTACCAAGGAACTTAAGACAGTCTCAAAGAAGGACTTTTTCAGAAGTTTCAAGAACTTGTATGAACGTTGTCAGAAGTGTATTGTAGACGGCGGGAACTACTTTGAAGGGCAGTGATGTATTTATCAGCAAATATATAATACAGGGATTATTATGACATCAGTCACCTTACTTTTCGGTCTCACCTTGTAGATAAATAACAAGTAATACAACTTTTGTCATAGGAATATGATTCCTATCTATTATCTACAAAAATACAACATCAACGAGCATGATATTATTGACTTAAGGCCTAGGAGTGTCGGTTAATGAAAATTGTGCAGTATTAGAGCATAATTGTAAGATAACATGCAAAAAAAGGCTAATATATCACGAGTTGTCAGAAAGACGTCTCTCTGTCTCCTCTAAATCAAGAAATACTATATTACCCTTTTATGGAGAATTTGTTAAGCTACATTTCGAATATGCAGTGCAAATCTGGTCACCTCATCGTAGAAAATATATTAATTTATTATAAAATATTCAGTGAAGAGGGCAAGAATGATCATACAGAGAAGTTGAAGTTATCGTATGAGCCATATTTGATTTTCATTCAACTGCCGATATATTTCCTTTGGGGTACAGAAAAACTGTTACTATTGCATAAAACACTATGTACTACAAAAATTCACCAATGTCACTACAATGTTACTTGATTATCTAATTAATTACAACTCGAGGCATTTTAATATTAATCTATCTGACCTTCAAAAAAAATGAAAGCCACTTTTTAACTATATACCTCATTGTAACGGGATTTGGATGCAGCGCTAGCACTGATTATTATTAATAGGATTTCCTTTTCTTTGTAACAATGGAACATGTACGGAAAAAAAAAAAGTCCCGCTGTCGATGCTGTCACGCAATCCCCGACTTATTAAGCTTTCAAACGCGAATCTCTTATCTTGATGGGAGACTACAGAATGCAGCAGTCAACTTCAAACCCCGTTGTCTTCCAGCTAATCTTACACAGAGACAAGAATACAAATTAAAGGTTCTGTCCCCGCCGTCTTGTATTCCGGCGGCATCATTTCAATTGAGAATTTTTACTTGTAGGTTTTACATTTACTTTTTAATACTGAGATCTGAAGTCGCGATAGAAAGTAAGTCTTGACCTTGAGGTCTAGCAGAGAATGCGTCAAGAGGACTTAACGGTTAAACGCACTGGCGTTCTTTCTTTGAAGGAAATTAAATAAAAGGAAGGTGTGGCTTTATCTGCACATTCATCTCTTTATGTTTTTTTTTTTTGTTTTTTTGTTTTTTTTTTAATGTTCATTGAAGTCCAGACTTTTATTTCAGTGGCGGGGAAGATTTAAGTTGCATTGTCACACCGGCGCGTCTTAGTTACAAAGGATATCTTTTGTACATGGCTTCCGTTAACCATTCAACTTTCAATTCTGACACGACTTTTTCTCGCATAATCTTGTTTTGGAAAACCTCAATATAGGATATTTGGGATGAAAATTTCAAAATAATTGTTCCCTATTTATATTTATTATTAGTAATTCAGTTCTAGACAATATTAGTTTACCAAAAATCTTATTCACGAATTATATTATTGTTCATGTATGTTTGCTTAATAAGTTATGCTCAGTAACAAAAACAAATAGTTCAAAAACAAAACTTTCGCTAGATTTGACAAGAACACATAAACATGTAAATGATATAATTAATTAATATATCATACTCAACAGCTCATCCACATTTATCAAAGCTATTAACTACATTTTGTAATATTATTTTATTTTTAAGATATTGAAATATATTTGAAAACATTGAGTGAAAAGTGATTGGTGATTTTAAAATTTATCTTGACACTTTATGAATTAATTACAATAAAACAACATGTGTATTAGGAAACAATGATTTATTACCTCTCCTGTCATAGAATCAGTAAACTAATCAATGAACCATGTGATTATTTTGTATAATACATACTTGAAAATCAAGTCTTGCTGAACAACAAAACAAATTTGGATCATTTGCGTAAGAACAATCCTCACCTCGACAGCATGGACATCAAATTGTGTGTATGATAGCATTGAAACAGCGCATACAATTGTCATCAAAGCTTATGATGTCATGTTTATTTATTTAAAATACATTAATAAAGGTTTCCATATTGTGAAAAATAACGTGTAATTCGAAAATTAATTTTTTCCTTTCAAGTATTTATGTTTTCGTTGTAAAATTACTAAATTTATATACCTTTCTTTCAGGAGTTGAAGTTTAAATTCTGAGTTGTTTCCAAGATATTATAATATTTGTAAGTTTAAAAACTTCAGATACATATATTGAGATAGTTAAAGAGATGCTGATACCTTCTATATTTAAAGTCAAAATCGAAACTGTAGTTAAAGGGAATTCAAGAAAGAAATAGGCTCACTTTATCGTGAACTACCCAAGACGAGGAGAAAGGAACTTAAAAAGATATTTACCTTCGTTACAAATTACTTATAATAAGAAATAAATCCAATGAAGGATCAGAAAGTATTATTTTAGTTTTAATTTGAAATTTTATATTTAAACTGAAAGAAGTAAAAGTCCGGAAAGCTTTGCCTTTAACTTGACTTTTCAATTTCAATTATAAAAATAAAAAAATAAATAAAAAAAAAAAAACATTAAACGGCGTTGTTGGTCGGGGTCGTTGAATTGTGTAATTATTTTTCTTCTGCATCATCATTTTCATTTAGAAGTATCATTTAGGCCTTTAATACTGTTGGGAAACGCACGTTGGTTTTTATATAAATTATAAACTTACTTTTTTGTGCGGTTCCATTTATATCTCACGTTAAATTTTTCCCGGTATTTTACCGATGTTTTGACGACATATCAACAAATCGGATCGGATGAATTCACTTCACTTACTTTGTAAGTTTGTGACTTGACTTGATTTGATCCGAGTTGTATTTTTGAGATTTAGAAACTGGTGTGGTAGGGTGATCTAATTTTCTTATGCTAATTTTTGTTACCTGGTCATGTGACCGTTGATTCAAGTATTTATACTGTATGGATTGTGTACTCTTCGGTTTTCCTTTTCCTTTCTTTTCCATGCCTTATCGGCATGAAGTAACTCGATATAATGTGCGGGTCGCACAGGAATGATTAGCCAATTGCAAGTTATTTATTTCTTTTATTGTAAATAAATTTTTGTACTTTTAAACGTCTCTAAATCTTTTCCAAAAGAAGTCATTTTCACTGTGCATTGTTGAGAAATTTTTAGAGCCCTCAACAAACCGCAACAAATACAAACGAAAATTTTATAAGATTGTCTTTTGTATGTGAATGCAGTTTTATGAACTATGTGAAAACAATCACTTGATAAACAACCCACTGAGCTACTAAATTTTCATTTTCGAATCAACGCAATCAACATCCTCTATATTTCCCTTGATTACTAACTGATTTATAAGTTAGAAATATATGATATATCGTCATCAGGTCTTTGTTACAAAACGTTACGTATCAGCAGCATTCTCTGTAGGCACGTGGGCTTATAATTGCAGTAAATCTCGTAATCACGAAATAAGTGCCGTTAAATTACGAAGATTACTATCGTCCGTACCGGGTGTGGTAGTCAAGTGCCTCTATTCTTTTGTCCTTGCCTGAGTAACATAAGTCCGAGAAGCAAATGCAAAGAATGACACCTAGATGAATCGAAAATAGGGACGTGAATAAAAGCTGTGGATAAAAATAAAAAGATATATCTTTGCATTGCATCCTGTAGAGCCATGATTATTTAATGGATTAAGGATGTGTGTGTATTACGAAATGTTTAAGGCCTATCTACAATTAGGTTGCCTATGGTAGGTGAATAGGATTTGTGATAATTAATCGTGCAATAAAAACAAGGATACATTATAAAATTAAATATACTAAGCTTGTGTGTAAATACACATGTAAAATGGCTCACTTTATACACTTTATGTATTAAAGTCTATTTCATTTTAAGAATATTATCACATTAAAGAATAACCTAATATTCTTCAGACTTGGTGTTTTATATTTTTAATTATACTTGCTTATACGCTGTCAATATAGTCATAAGGATTTATGCAAGTGCCGAGTGTGGAAATTACCGAATACAGTGAATGTTGTAAACGTGTTATACCAAGCCTTCCTGCTAAAACATAAATAAAAAAAAGCATCGGCACTAAACTACGTATTTTATTATTGCAAGTGTAGGAAAAATGTTCACCAGCTGGTTACTTACATGGTGGTGGCGCATCTGAGGTCGTCTCTAAGCGAGACGAGCAGTTGCGAGCACTTGGGGGTTTCCTTGAGATCAGCGTCATTAGGCTTGATGACGCTATCCAGGTCCTTCCCGTCCGCAACAACTTTGCTGTACCGTTTCAAATAGTGGACATAGTCCTTCGCCAGCAGGATCATCTGGAATCACATTCATTAGTTATTAAGGCGCACATACGAAACGAGCTGTAATTTTTAATCCCCATGGACATATCGAGTACTAATCTAGTAACAAGGCTATTTCTTTAAATCCCATAGTTGAAATTTTTTTTTATAAGCCGCCTATATGAGGTTCTTTAAAACACCGATTTGAAGATCAAAAAAATGTACTATAATTTAAAAATATGAAGCTTTTTCAATACATTAAAATAACAGAACATCTAAAAAATGTAGAAATTTAAAAATAATAACTTTTTTCAATATATTAAAATAACAATTCCCGTTTGTAATTCTAACATTTAAAGAGAGATAAGTAAAAATGTTTTTGTTTGTATTTTAATTCCATTTGTAATATTATCATAAGGTAACACATCAATTTACCAAATATGATAGGGGAACAAAAAACATCTACTATTTTTACAAAAATTCCTATAAAATCAATATAATAAAGCACCCGATCAAAATAAATATTTAAAAAATAAAAATATCATTATTAAAAGAGGACTGAAAACGAAAGCCGTCTCTCTGTTCACCTCCTCCCCATCTTTCTCTCGCTTTCTCTCATTTCCTTCCAGTCCCTTTTTAAAAAAACTGAAGTGCTCCTAAACCTGGCATACTTAAATAATGCAAATGATAGTGAGTTTGGTTATTAATAAGCGTAAGGAGTCGTCTTTCGCTTTGTGATGCACATATGAAAATGGTTTTCTTAGGCAATAGTTATAACTGGTATAGGTTTAAGACTTGACGAATCTAAGAATAGTAAGCTGTCAATGAAACGTCAAGGAAATCTAATATAAAATAATTAATTTTTTTTTTTGTGGGGGGGTGGGGATATATTTTGTTGGCTTGTAGCAATGTTATTCGAGTTCCTTTAATTGCTGTTTTAATGCCGATATACGCTTAAGATTTACAATTCTAGAAATAAATTCGATAAAAAAATGTAAGTATATTTGATAAAAAACAACAAGGAGCCCAATTCGAAACTTAAGTCGTGACATTATATTTGTGCAACAAAAGTATCAAAAGAGGATCTAAGTTTCATACTCACTGTTTGACTACTTAACAATAGCTTCTACTTCTGTGTTCCGCTGAACAAGAGAGTTAACCTTCATCTTGATTTAGATAAGTTTAAATGTTTAGAGGGTTGATCGAAATCAATCAATTATACCACCAAATGTTGCTGATCCATTGAAAATAGATTATTGATACCTTCTTAGTCCCAAATACCGAAGACGTGGGCGAAGGATTACGATGGTGGGATATGCAAGATATAAATCTTAATCGTGATGAAATAGAGGAATAGGTTTGATCTCCGCGAATATACAAGCGGTAACAAGGTATCAGACTATATCTCAAATATCACAATTGGTGGTTTTAAATCTTATCAGGGTATTTGTCATTTATGCCTTATTGAACCATATTGCGGTGACATCTGTATATATTTATAACTGTTGTGTGAGGCTAAACGGGAGCAGAAAATAGGAAGTACTGTTTTTTGCAATGGAAATTGCAATGTATGGGTTATATTTATATACCTTTTTCGTTTCAATACATGGTGTAAGTGAAGCTTTAAAATTCACGTGTAATTTTTATGTTGTGCTCAAAATTATGTTGGGCATGACCAGGGCATTTTTTTACTAGAATATGTTACGATATTGAAACTTAAGGTTTTGAAGACTCAGCTGTTCTTAAAACTTTAATGTTATCCAGCACTGTCAATGGTGGATTGGTTTATGGAATAGAAACTTCGCGATATGTATATTTCATTCTCTACAGGAATGTAGGTCGAAACACAACTATATAAAATTAAATTGTTTTAAAAATAACGTTCTGAATCTAAAGGTGCAGGTGATATTTATGTGATGACATATTACGTTTTCAGAAATGGTAGAAAGCTTTACGCTTTCCTTATAAATCAAAATAGTTTTGACAATAATCTCTTGGGAATTATTATTTTGGTGAAATTGAATTTTGCAAGTTTTTATGTCTCGCGTCAGTGAACTAATAAATAAGATTTCAAGACTTTTTCACAGATAAATGCATGTTGTGCTACGAGTAATATGTCATAGCTATACACTTTTGATAGCAGTAAAACTGTAGTTGTAATTTTCATATTTGTGGCTGTACTTCGGACTATTTCTCCATAATTCTAGGGGGTATTTAAGAAGTTTTATTAAACAGTATTGGTGTTATCTATACTAATCTGAACAGTCGAATTTTCTTGTCTTACTCGTACGAATTCAATAAACCTAGTTGGGAAGATGATAAGACAAATTATTCACTTTTCACTTAGTCTTTCTTTTGATTTTTGTTCTCTACTCTAAATGCAGCCAAACGCTATTGACAAACTTTCCGTTCCATCCCCAGCGCTAAACGAGCCATGTTTGGTCGAACGCCTCCATATTATTACGATAAGTGAAAATGTGTTGGAATGGGACGAATGGCGATAAAATATACGTCACGCACCTTTTCCATGTTTGGGTGCTCATTTCGAAGCGATACGTGTTGGGAATTTCGTCTCGTCTCTATCTGCTCGAGATGATGAGGCCGCGACACAATGTCAATCATAAGCGAAGCAACTTTTTTTTTGTGCTATCCCCTCCTTCGTGGGTGATTGAACTTTCTCTTCTTACATTGTAGGAAGTTGGGATAGAAATGGCTGATTGGACGTGTCTGATCAATGAGTTCGAACGGGGTGGAGGTGAGATTGATTGGGGGATCGCTTCGGAGGGGGAAAAAAATAAAAAATACATGAATAGTCAGTGGTGACTCCGCGTGGGAATTTTGCTTCTTCAAAAAAGGAACGACCGTTTCTATTCTATTGAAAATATCCAAACATTTTTTATGCTACACATCGAGGAATAAGGAGGCAGCCAGATAGTTTAAAAAAATGTTAGCATTTTTTTTTTTTTTTTTTTTTTTTTAATTTCAAACACAAATTATTTAAAAATTTTCTAACATTTGCTCATTTAAGATTTAGATTACAAACTTAAAATTTATATCATATTGTATTGCAGGTCTATGCTTACCTAGGATTCTAAGACAGCCTTTTAAAAATAAATTGGAAAAACAACATCTCTTGCACTGGCTCTGTGTTTCAATATGAAGCATTGTTAAAGCATTCTATTATGAGACCAATTCTGCGCATACCAATGAAAACTGGATTTTGTTAGTTTTTTATTATGTTCTAAAAGTATATTTTACTATTTTTTTATTCACTAAATGTAAAAAATAATATTTTAAAATTAATTATGTTTTACAATAAATAATTTTGAATCAACTATTTCAATCTCAAATTAGAAAAAAGTATATTACCGTTTAAAAATAAACTTTTATTAATTTTGCATTTTACAATAACAAAAAGAGCTTTTGCGTATAATCATATGTGCGCTCTTGCGCATGGTTATTTTGGGTAGCTTGATTTATAAATTATATATAAACTCTAACAGTAAGGTATAGAAGAATTTCATGCATTATGAAGTGATTTTTTTATATGTAGGGTTACGAGGGTCATGTTTAAATACTAAGTAAGGAACGATTGATTGGTGGTTATTGATGATCCACTGTTGGCGCATTGAATTAATAAGTATTATAGAATTGGTTATAAAAATACATATTTAAATTACTTGAAGTATAGTATTAAAAGATATCTAACATTTTAAAGTGAAACATATGTTATTTTTACTGTATATAAAATGCAGAAAAAAGTTAAGATGATTTCGTAACAGTTCAATTGTTTACTACTACTAATAATAGGGTTTAATCGTCTGCCATTACTTGTGATTAATTACAATATAACTTCGAAAATAAATTAAAATTTTCAGCCAATTACCAACCCGTATTTTATTTTGGCCCGAATTGCAAAGAGCAGTTGCTCGAAACCCTTCTATCCATAAAGTCAATAAACACAAAATAGACTGAACTTCTTTATACGATTGAACGTTATTCTTAAAAAAAACTAATAATAGACAATGTATAAAATGTATTATTATTTAATTTTATAATAATTATATTTATCTTTTTTTAGTCTGTTTACTATCGGAACTAAGACAACTCTTGGGAAAATCGCCAAACATTCAATGACAAAAATAAATATCTCTCTTTTACAGTTCATCCAAATATTTTATAACCCAATTTCCATCTATATGCATTCGAACAGTATGAGATAATAATAAAGTGTTGCAAGTAACGCGACACCCAAAAGTACTCAGATAGAGCCCATCTATTAAGCGTTCTATTCTAATAGTGTAGAGTTAGAAGCTAAAACCAATTTTCCACTACTTCAAGCTTAATGTTAGATGCCCTGATGTGAAACATGAAAGGTGCCAGTTTGATGAGAGGAAATCAAAAAGAAAAAAAATCCTATGCAACTAACAATTTTTACAGCATTGTGATTAATCAACTGTGAAACTATCCTATGACTATTTTTGCAAACGTATAGTTGAACTTTGTTGTTTGTTGTAATCTTACTTTGTTGTTTAGCTCTTGTAAAAGCAGGACTTTTGATGAAGTGTGTAGGGACTAAAGATTCTTATTTTACATTCGAAACCAAACATTTCAGGCTATTTTCTAATTGTTAGTAAACAAAACCGTTTAAAAAACAACGTACCATAGAAAATGCTAAAACATTTAGAGATGGAGAAAAGTACTGCTCATTTTTATTGCACGCAATCCAATCAATTCAACGCTATATTGCATTGTCACATGATAACTTGTAAATAAACAAATATTTCTTTTTCCAATGAAAAATGGTGAACTATACCAAAAAAGTATTCGTTTAAAAGGACTTTCTAATACCTACTAGAATTAGGCAGAGCCAGTTTAAAATCTTTGCTTAATCGTGCCAAGCTTGAAAAATGTATTCCATTTATGGCGAATAAAGTAAAATATCTCAAATTCAAGAATGAAATAAAATTTTAAGATTAATTTTTTATGCAAATTATTTATTCATTTTTATACTAATTATTTTATTTTGAAATGCGATCCAATCAAATTCAATATCGTAAACACCGTTATGTTAGATTACTTTTGCCTTAATGAGTTATTTTACTAGTTATATTTTAAAGTAGTATTGTAATTAATGTAAGCAAGTAGAATATTTCTAAATTTTCTTAGTGCATTTATTTTGAATATGAGTTAAGATAAAATGAAGAAAAAGCTTTTTTAGATGTGAAATGGATTATTTACAATAAAAAAATACCCAGAAAATTTCTGTGTTATACAAAACGGAATATAAAAGTGTTGAATTCCATACATAGACATTTCCGTTAGTTACCTGGGAAATAACTGTTCTTAGTTATTATCACTACGAGAAAGCAACGGTCAATTTTGAAATGTTCCAAAAGCACTCGGAATTTGAAATTCTCAAAACAATAAGGCCGACCAAACGGTATAGTGGTTAGCGTGCTAGCTTCTAGACCACGAGCTTGCGGGTTTGAGTCCCGTGTTAGGCATGGGTGTTTGTAAATGTATGTTGGCTTGTCTAATGACGAATGTTTTGGCGCATTATAGCCCTCGTGTTGCTGATGGCGCCAGATAATCTGAAAACAACCAACCAATCAAAACAATAAGCAAGTAATTTCTTATTATTGCACCAAATATATTTAAAAACTTTATAACCTTAACTTAGAAATTACTTGTGGTTTGACTGATCCTCATCAGAAAAAGTATATAATTAAATATCCTATTAATACCGCCTAAAACATCGAATTGATGAATCATCCGCCTTACAGACCTGATTTGGCACCCAATGACTTTTTTTTTTATTCCCGCACATCAAAAATAAATTACATGGTCAACGATTTTCGACTCCCGAAGAAGCGGTTGATGCATTAAAACGCATGTTTCGGAGGTACCTCAATCGGAGTGGAAAAAGTGCTTCTAAAATTGATTCAAACTCATGCAAAAGTAAATTGATATTCATGCAGAAAATTTTGAAAAACAATAAAACGAATTTCGTTCATAAATATTTGTTTTTTCATTATTAAGCCAGAAATATAAGCAGCAACCCTCGTATAAGATGTAGATTAATTTATTCATTATATAGAAGTTTTTCGATTAAGTTTAAATAGGAGTTTTTTGAATAAAAGAAATAACTGAAAGACGTTAACAATAAGTTATCTTTACGCTTTTCAAGTATTTATTTTTCAAAATAAAAGAGACAAAAGTGCATAAAGATGACTAATTTCAGGTACACTTTACTTTGTGTTTAAAATGCATTTATAACCTGTCATAGTGCAATTCCAAAGAGGAAGTGGTCCTTTTAATTGGGACATTATACTTTGCTTACCTATTATTACGATTAACCCCGTTATAGACACTTCCCTTTCCTCCTTTTAAAATTACGAACGTTCATTTTAGGAACTGATTAATGCATTGGCTATCGGCAAGTTATACATAGGGTTTCTATTTTGTGATAAGAAGTAAGGAGCTAACTTAGTTCCCTGTGAGAAAGATGTCAGAAGCTTGAAGAATATTGAAATAGAGTATAATTACACCTCAGTGCTCTTTCTTGATCAATTTATATATTGATGGCTTGTAGGTCGGGGTGGACCTTTCCGAAAAACCAGGCTAGCTAGAGGAAAACTCAGCCTGCTGAAGGAAGTCGATGTTGATTGAAAATCAAAACTTATTTTTTACTGCATTGCGTCGTTCTCAAATTCTGAGGCGTATGTATTCATTCAGCTTTTTAACTTAATTTGAAGTTGGAAACATTTAACTTGCAAACAAGGCAGTGCTATAATTTCGTTCCGTGTCTTTACGTTCAATTGAAATTAGAAAGACTAAATTCTGTTTTCATATCGATACAAAATGTGGATAACTTGATTGCAAATTAAGTAAAAAAAGTTGCATTCAGGTAATTTTTTCAAAGTCAACTGAAAAAAGTTCCAAATAGTCAGGCTTTTAAGTAAATGGGCTTGTGAAACACCATTTTGTTTAAAATAATAATAATTGCACGCAATGTTTACTACACAATCCCAAATGACGACTTTTTGTTTAATTTTTTAATTTGAAGTTTCTATTTAAAAGTATAAATTTAGTTGGATATATATCTATACTTCTATACTAGTTCAAATACTCATTGCATTTATTAATAAATATTTTGGAACAAATTTCTACTAAGAAGTGAAGCAATATATCCGTATTTGTTTTAGATATTATTGAAAATAGAACATTCCTTACCTTTCGAATTGGTCCTTTGTCAGTAGACTTTGCTTTGTATTTATCCTTTTCTGGCAACATATTTAAGTTCTAAAAGAAAATAAAGTGAAAGTCATTAGAGAAAGTAATGTTCATAGATTATTCTATAAAAAGCAATGTAATAAGTTAATATATTTTTTATCTATAGCTTTTTATAAATAAATTTTTATTTACGCATTTCATTCACACACACACGCACGCACACACACACTTACACACACACACACACACACACACACACACACACACGCACGCACACACAGTTTTCTTTTATATCGTTAATTGCAGAGAGAAAGATTTGCTAATTTTAAAGTTTTCAATTCACATAAAATGCGATTATTTTTCTTTCATTCCAAAATATTATTACCACTGTTGTAACTCTCTTCAACTTTAAATTTAATATTACATATTATTTATTTCATTTATTGAGTTTAGTATGAATAGTAATTTAATAGTCGTAAACACTCGCATTTAAATTTTTAGTAAGTTGATTGAGTCAAAAATTAAACCTAGAAGTAGGGATAAAAACGTTTTAAAAAGCCCGTTTGTGAGTCGAGCAATATAATCTTTTTTGGACAAAGGTACTTTTGATTTTTATCAGAGGGACAGATCACATAAACCATTGATCAGAAAAGGGTTTCCTTCAATTAAGGTAGGCATTTGTACTGAATTTTCTTGCGCAATTAATGTATAAATTACGATGAGAAAGTTCAAACTCCAAACATTGGCGTTTGGGCATCTTACATGTAACTTAACTACATTGTCGTAAAACTTGAAGTCCTTAAAAGCAACTTCAGATCGTTAAACACTTTTATGTGTGTGCAAGTCGTAATCGTAAATTTTCTTGACTAGACCTTGTTCAGAATCACGTAGCTATTTTTCATAGTTAATCTCAAAAAGACACTTTGCAGTTTATCGCATCATAGGCTGTTTTGTTCTGTCACGTTAACGCCCGCGCACTTTCCGCTTGCTTCAATTTCAATCTCAAGAAATGGCAATGTAATTCGTGAAGGCAGATGTGAGTATTTTTGTTTCGTTTCCAAACTTCATATGTACTGAGAGTGTCCTCTTACAAGTTAAATAAAAATTGATAGGTGTCCAGAAATACAGTTTTAGATGATATTTGATGATATAACAGAGCAATAAACAGCCAAATTATTTGTTTACCTCGCATTACATTAAACTTGTGTGTGTGAGTGTCTTCAAGTGAATATTTTTCCAAAGCTTTTCGTGTTTAGAAAATGTAATATGCAATGCTATGTATGCCTTCAAAAAGTTGTTAAACCAAATCTATGTTATTTAAATGTATAATCAAATTTAATTTTTTTAAATTTTTTAAATTAGCAAACGTTATAATTTTTACACACTAAATTATAATAATAGCTTCTTTCAAGAAACAAAACAAAATAATTCCTGCCTGTAATCATTCTTGTAATTATGAATACTTGGTATGCCCTTTTTTTAAATCACAATGAGAAAAATACAAAAGTATAGATTTTATTAGGGACATTCAGCATATAAAATACTGTACAAGCATGGAAATTAAATAAAAAACGAAAATGTGTTTGAAATTCAATACTTGGAACGTTTTCTCATAAAATACTACGAATATACTATTTTCAAAAAACATTTTCTTTGTATTTTCATTTTAACATCGAATTTCTTTTCTGTGGAAAATCTGTTCTGAAGAATTCAGTTAAAGTTAGTTTGTGTAATTATACTTTTTACAGCGTTGCTCCTCTTTCAAAATTGCATACATAAATTTATAAATAAGATTATTACTTAAAGAACGAATCAAATTTATGCGACTTAATGCATAGCTCTGTATAAAAAGCTTTAAGATGTATAAAAAGATATAAATGGCGAGGCGGAATATCAAAGAATTAATGAAAGGCAGAAACTTAATGGAAGTAACTAAACATAGGTTTGCAAAGAGATAGTTCTTGGTTGAATACACTTTTGACGATTAAACTATAAAAGAAAGAATTTCAATAGCACAGAACTCAGTTCAAATTTTATCTTTAGAGAGAACATAAACAAAATTACAAGATAGCCATTTATTCCTAACAGAAATTAAAATATAACTTGTGCGTAAAAAAAAAAAATGATCTATAGTTTTGTTCTTACGACTTGGCAAACAGAGAGAAACTTAATTCGCCTAATAATGATACTTTGGGATTCACTAAAATTGATTTTTAAAAAATGATTTATTTATGCAACCATAGTTGCTAAAGTAATAATTTTTCAAACGAGGTATAATTTTTATTTGCCTAGTGCATCAGCAGGTTAGCACTATTGTATTTTTTACTCCGTGCAAAAATATATTTTTAATACCTACATACATTAAAGTTGCTTCATAACGCAACTTCAGTCTATGAATCTCTTCTGAAAATGTGCCATTTCTATATCAAGACTATATAGACAATTTGAGCTGCTTGAGATAAAGCTACACCGCACTCCTTGGAATAAAATATTACTATCGTCACGATTTCTGATTAAAAAAATTACTTTTGTGTGTTGTTATAAAAAAAAATACTTTTTTTAATATGGGTTTTCATTTCTTTAAATCATGCACCAAACATTTAAGATGATAAACGTGAGATTTATGAATAAAAGATTCACTATTAATCCCTTTGAAGTGAACGTTTAGAACTTCTCAGTCCAAATAATAGACTAATACAAACTTCTTAGTTTAAATGGTATTTAATACAGATGAATAAGTAAGAGTGAGAAGAAAGGTCTACAGTGCATGAAGATACTTGATAACGGTTGATGTCATTAACTCAATGCGCTGAGTTCATTTAGTGCGAAAACGATGTAGTGACATTCAAGAGATTTCTTTTATCTTTTTGCAACAATGTTTTTATACGGATGAATTTATACTTAAATCTCAAATCTAACTTCGCCGGATTTAGAATTCCTTTCGCAACATTTGGAATCCTGTAAGGTGAAGAATTACATATCTTATGTTCCGATACGTATTGTTTGTTTTTATGATACGTGTAGATGTAAATTGTAGGATATGTAAAATTGTGTTTCTTTAATCGAATTCAATAAAAACTTAAATTATAATTTTTTATAACTACGCGCAAAAAATTTCACATTTCTTACTCGTAAATCGTGGAGAAAATAATACTTTTTCGCGAGGAGTGCGAGAAAGGCCATCAAATATTGATTGAAATGATTTAATGAAATAATTGATTGTAATTACATATTTTCAGAAAAAATTCATTGACTGGAGTTGCCAACGCTAACAAATATATGGGATAAAAAATATTTTTTGCACGTGATTACAAAAAATATTGTAAGCAACACGTGGGAAAATACTTTTTCAAACTCGGTAAATTATTTGACTCGTGTCAACGCACTCATCAAATAAACATTTTACCACGTTTGAAAAAGTATTACTTTTCATACTAGTTGCATGAATAACTATTATTTTTAAATCCTTTATATTATTTTCGATTTTGTATGTTTGTTTGACGATGGGAGCGGAATATGAGGCGGCCTAATTAACCCCCTTGCCATTATCCAATCGATCTGAAACTTAGCAGATAGATTCAACGTCGAGGACAATGCATTCTATCAAATTTTGGGGCAGTTACTGTCACTAAAAGGCTGCTTTTAGGGAATACTAATAAACCAACTTGCCGTCCTCCAAACGCATTAAAATAGCTTTGAACAGATCACTGTTGAAACTCTTTCCTGTTGCCAAATTTTTTTAAAACAAATAATAAAACTACTTTAAGCAGAATAAATAAATGATGATCATAAATTCATGTTCAATTTTAATAAATAAATTTTGAAACGTAGTTTGCCGCATATTTTGCTGATAGAAATGTTTTTGATATCGGCGATGTATCACTGAATATAAAAATTGACAATGCATCTAAAGGATTTTTTAAAAGTTCTGTTTTTATGGATTACATTATTTACTGATTTGGTTAAAAAGTCAATTGTATTTAATTAATTTTTATTTTCAAGATAATTTGATGAAAATGCTTTTCAATAAAGCAACTTAATCCAGTGGATTATATTAATTTAAGCCTCTCCATATATTATTTTAAATTTAATCTTCTATGTCATTAATATCACAAATTCGAAAAAGATATTTTCACTGTGAAATAATTGTAGCTCGTGTAAATAATTATTGAAGTCGGTGTGTTGTTTGTGATAAAATCTTAGTACTCATAAAAATTGTAGGTAGTAATAGTAATTTTAAAATTACCATTTAATTTAAGTCTTTTCTCTTGTCCTAACATATCAAGTAATATGTTTTGTGAAAAATATACTTTCTTTTGTTTGAAAAATATCTGTTATTTGTCGTGATGGATTAGCAAATCGTATTTTCAGGCGTGTAAATTTCAAGTGTATTTCTACAAAAATAAAGTATTTCTTCTAAGAATTCCTGCAGAATTCAGAAAGGTGCGCAATTTTTTTTTTTTTTAATTTTTTTTTTTATTGAAATGAACCAAATAAAAAATTTATATTCTGAAATGAAATTTCTAAGCAGTAGTTCTGAATTTATCTATACAATTACTTATATTATAATTATTATGAAGTAGCAGTCTATTTTAATATTACAATACAGAAACTTCCCTAACTTGGAATAAAACAAGCTTCCTTAAATTCTTGATGCATAAGGTCAGTGGCGGCTGGTGCAGGGGGCCAGGGGGGCCTGGGCCCCCTCACTATTTTGGACCCTGGCCCCACTTACATATATGCTTGTTAATATTATTTTGTTGTGGGATGTTTTTAATATTTAAAAAAAAAAAAAAGCTTAAAATTTATTTATTCTGTCATTAGACATTAACTATTGTGAAGGGAGCAGGGAGCTCTTGCAACAAACTCGAAAAAATGTTAATCAATCACAATCATTACTGCAAAAAAGCGACCCTTCTCTTAAAAATGCTAGTTTTCCTGGGGACAAAATGACCCCTTCTTCGGACGACCTTGAATTTGAAACCGATAGGGCATATAAGGTTGCGCCTTTCCCGTGACATCCTGTTTTGCCAAAGCATAAATACAAAATTTCTAAAACATCCTTGATCGCTCTGTTTTGGGGTGGACATCTCTGTAAAGGAATGGCCATTTTTTGTAGAGACGGCGATTGCACGTTGGTCCTCTAGTATGACGGTGCAAAAAAAGTGGCTACAATAAATATCCATTGCATTCATTTTCGCTTTGTTTTTCAAAATGTAAGAGTAAAATTTTCTCTGCAAATTGTTTTTATTTAGATATTTACTTTTTTCCCGAAAAATGTTTGAGTATTTAAATGTCGTCCATATGATCGGAAAAAGTTATTTGTCTCACATTAATATTTGATATCCTATTAAATTATTAACTTAACTTACAATCCGATGCCATCGACGGAAGAATTTCTATACAGAGAATAAAAAATGTTCTTCTCTAAATAAGTGGCTCCACTAGAACTAAGCCATCGTATAATGCTGTGTTAAAGTTAAAAGATAAACGTCACAGTTACAGAATTTTCACCCCCTCTCCTCTCTCCCAAATAATATGTAAAATGTAGATAAAGCAAACCTAGTTACTGTTACCAGAAAAAAATTTCATGAGCATTTAGTAAAGAATCTGTGTCATGAACCTACACCCTTTAAAAAGCAAAATCATACAAGCAATTTGAAATTGTCAAATAAAATTTGTGCATTCTTAAAATTGAAGAAACGATGTTTATTCTTAACTCAGGTAGGATCCAATTCTCAAAATAAATTCTGAATTAAATAAAATATTAAAATTTGAAGCAAGTTCCATGTTTGCTCAACTTCTTTTCAAAATATCAAGAATCAAAGGTAAAACACCTATTTTTAACTATCGCTATGTCAAAACTCATTGACCAGAGGCAATATATTCAATTCACATGTGAAACGTCGACGAATCGAGCCTCATCGGATGTTTTGCAGGTTGGTTTCAATGTAAGTAGACATCGCAAATTTGAGATGCACATATGCAATGCATTTTTCAAGTAATTATTCATCCTCAAATCAAATAATTATTAATTTTTTCATGAATTTAAATTAAAACTGTTGAACTGGTCAATATAACAATACCTTTGACTTTGGTTGCAAATTTATAAATATTGCACATTCTAAGTTAATGGCATTTTTCATTAGTTCTACTGTTAAGCCCAAATTATTTTGCATGAATTGATTCATGAAATATCATTGACTTGAATATTAGGAGCAATACCGATGTCTCTAAAATGATTTATTTAAATTATTTTAAAACATTATAAAATTATTTATTTAAGTATTTACTCTAAAGTTACGAAAAGTGAAATTATTGCTGTCGGCATTTTTTTCTTGTTTTTTTTTCCTATGATTCATGTAATATTTGATGAAAAATTTTTCCCTGTGATTTCTACAGAATTTTTAACCAAGGTTTTGACTTTATTTATTTTATTACTCTTCCCTAACTCTTTGTTTTCTTTTTCTTAAATACAGAATAGAAATTGAGTGACATCGTTTTTCATACTTTCACTTATTTTTTTGCGACAGTGGCAAGGGGGTGCAGATCGCATACAAAAGGGTGCAAAGCGGCTAAAGCTTCAAACCAGGAATTTTCAACCGTGAATGAGTATCAGAACAATTTATAAATAGATATGCCGATATGTATACTTTTTTGCCTAGGAATTCTTCGCTTCATTTTCAATTTTCAAAAGCAAAAGGTGCAAATGCATTCATTTTACCCTTCCTGACGTCGTCCATTCTCAAACGAAACGTCGCGTCGTTTTTGTAATAATAACTCCTTTTACTGAAATATTTACTTTATGAGATATCAGTATGCTTAGATAATTTAACTGTTTAATAATCTTGTAGTTTTGTTTTCCCATATATATTTCAGTAACATTTACAAAATGACATGAAATTCATGTGTCTTGATATTTGAATGTCCCTCTCCCCCCCCCCCCATGACATGCAATTGTTAATTTGGGCCCCCTCACTTTTATACCCACGAGCCGCCACTGCATAAGGTCTCCTTTTTCACTATCCATCAATTATTGGAATATAATAGCAAGGGAAAAACAACTTTCCACTTTTATTTCATTGTGAAAGAGTTGCATTTTAAGTTATTTTTAGTGCTTATATTGTCTGGAATTTTAAAGTACTATTTTATCCAGTCCATACACCAGTTTCGTCCATGACCACTCCACCTTAAAAACAACACGCGTATCAAAAGGTTGATTACTAATATAATTGTAACTATCAATTACGAAACTATGCAAAAGATATCCCTACTAACCCCACCCCGATGCTAATTCAAAAGAAAAAAGCGCTGTCGGCCCATTCCTGATATACCATCCCCTCATGCTCTGTTTATGATATACCTTTCGATTTATTTATACCATAATTTAATCAATGTCGTGATTACTGAAAAAAAAGAACCTTCATTCGTGTACCCTAAAAAATAGCAGATAACCTCATTGGCTTAGTGAAGACAGACACAACCACGGACATCAACATTCCAAGTCCGAGGAATATAATTCCCGAAATCTAGTTACTTTTTTTTTCATTCCTACATAATTTAAACTGGCGATCCGGAGGGCCTTCTTCTGTGTCAATGTACGATTGATATCTCATTGTTGCTTTACTTTTGGAATTTTTTTCTTGTTTGCCATCGCATATCGACATCTGGCTGTTTTTAGTGGGTCTTTCCGATGCTTCCTCAGCCTTCTTAGTACAGGTAAGGCGACTCGCTTAACGAGCGAGTCACGCAAGTGGCAAAAAGTGTTGAAGTAGAATGGGGTCTTAATTACGAGGGAAGATCAACGCTCGAAATTAGCATCGTTTAGAAGCGGGATGTCCAGAGGTTGGGACCATTTCAACCTTTGACTCGTGGACGGAGGACTTAGCCAATTATGGATATCTTAGGATTATGGCGGAGGGTAAATTTCAGAGTGAGTGTGGATACCTTGTGATTAAGAACCGTGACTTCGTGTAAAAGAATGTGAGGAAAAGATTGTATTAAGGCTTTCCTTACGAAGGATTTTGATTTTAAGCCTAAATTTTTTACGTTTTCTTATTTTTTATTGTTTGAAAACATATTTATTTTTTAATTTTAATTTGTCACTCATATATTCCTAAGCAGTTTCAGCAAGAATTCAAATGTAATGTTAGTTGTTAAGCCCTTGTGATATGATGATAAATTATGCGTGTTACAATAAAATAAAGTGTTGACAGATTTTTATGATAGTTAAACTACCTCCAATGATAAAGAAAGCCGCTTTAAAAATAAAAACCTCTAAAAATCAGTCAGCTAAAGATTAAATTTATAGGGCGAATTTCAATGCAATTTCTGTTTTTGTTTTACCTTCAACAATAAAAAAAAAACCTAAATTTCTGTTTAAATGGTTGAACAACCATTTCACATAGGCTTAGTGTTCCTCCTATGAAGGTGGAAATATAATTTCCCTTTGTCCAAGGAAGTAGGCTTATAATTACCAAATGTAGATAAAAATATCAATGATTTATAGCGTTGATACTGTTGAGGTGCTAGATTCCCTTCGTTGTCTCCTGTGCTGTTTCCCAGCTTACACAAATGAAGTACATTTACGGCATAAAATCCGTATAATTTCTCATAAGCTAAGCAAATAATTTTCTAAAACAATTATTGTTTAACTGGGAAGTCACTGTTATATGACGCATTAAAACTTGAAATGACCCCAAGGGTATGGTTTTGGGAAAGTGGGGTTACAGAATACTTTCAACTTTAGTTAATAATTCATCTGAATTGCATTAATCCATTAAAGACGACTTTGAAAAGGATGCACAGTCATTTTTTTTTTTTTTAACTTTTAGCTTGTTTATTTAGATAATTTAAGGTATATTTTGAATTTTTCAGATTTTCTTTTGAAAAATTATTTTTATGATTTTAAAAAACACTAAGTGGAACCACAATCGCAATTTACTAGCAAAGAAAAAACTAAAATTTCGATTGGCAAGTTTTCTTGTCAACTACCGTTAATGAGTTAATATTAAAGTAAAATAATTGCATTAATGTTTCTTAATGCAAAGAAATTTACAAGATAGAAAAAAATTCAATTCTTTTTCAGTTTGAATTCAAACTGTTTTTGTATTTTACTAAAAAAATCTATATTAGATTTTCATAAGTATTTGAAATATTTCTTGCATAAATTAAAACATCACTTTAAGTCATAAAGTATAATATTTTTCAACAAGACCATTGCCCCTTCTTTTAAAAAAATACATTTTATGCATTTTTTAAAACAATCCTTATATAGTCGCTTTGAAAAACTACAGCATCTTTCAGGAAAAATTTACTGTTTATATCTAAACAGTAAATTTTTTCTGAATGTTGTAATATAACTCAAGATTAGAAAACTATTATGCACTCATAAAGCAAATGTGTGTTGCCTATCAAAACATCAATTTGTGAACTATTTTTAGAGACGGTTTCAAATTTATGAGTTCTTTTCAGTTGCAGCCTGTTTTTTTTTTTTATCGTGGAGAACATTGAACCATTCGTCAAATGACCCTTATGGAGGCCTTTTGTCAAGGTAGTTATTCTTCTTATCATCACATGAATAAAAGCAAACAACTTCACTTTGGGTGTTACCGAAGCTGACACAAAGCCATTACCGGGTTACGGTTAATGAAGGAACAGATCATACAGTTACTCCTGGAATGAAAAGAGAAGAAAAAAGATTCATAACGTTTGGCACATTTTGTTAGGTGATGCGTTCGTGTGTTGAGAATCAATAAGAAAGCCTTTTTTTAGGACCTTTTAATGGATAATACTTTGTTCTGCGAAGTCTGATAGCTACTCAGATTATAAACTTTAAAAACTGAGAAAAAGCCAACAAAGGGAGACATGGATCAGTGCCCTCTATACAAGAATCCCTACTTACACTTTAATGACGTCACTTCTGGTAGTCTACTAATGACAAGCAATGTAAATGAAACTGTGTGAGTGTATACGTGTATTTTCCATTATAATTCACACTGTTTTTAATTATGTTCTAAAAAAATTGAGGCTTTGTTCATTAATATTTAGAGTCTAAATTAGGAAATGAAAAAATAATCTACAATTAAGTACTTTGTAATCAAAATTACAAAAGATATATCACTTACTAAATTTACTACTTATTTTTTAGCACTCTTTTGTTTTAATCTGAGAAAAAAAATTCAATTAATATATAAATGGCAGAATTCATAAGAAAGCATAATGTATAAATAAAGCATATTTTAATAAGTTTCTGTAACAAATATTGATTTGTGCATAACATCCGTAAAGTGTAAATATAACTGTTTTAAGGATTAAAGAATTACCAATAACAGTATCTTGTAACTTCATATCAGTATATGTTTGAATTTAAAGTAGAATAAAAACTTGTTTAATATTGGCAAAATATATACAAAAGTTATGTTACAACCTGTTTCTCAATACTACGGAACTTAAGATACAACTTTTTTTTCATTTGTTTAGCTAAACTGCTTCTGATAAATTTGTTATCAAAACGAATAAAAATGATTGCGACACAGTTGGAGAACCTCCCTTTTCCTGAAGAATTGTTTAAGCGCATTCAAAACTAGTGGCTAGAAGGCATCTTGATTGCAAACGCTCTCCGTATCTTATCAATAACCTCTTTGTACCAAATTGAAATTCCACAAGAGATGAAATATGAATAATTTCTAAGATAATATAATGTTCTTAAATATGTGTTTATTTTTATTGCTTACACTACGATCAAGTAGAAAAAAATCTTTATAATTTCGTGACTTATTTATCTGCATATTTCTGTTAAACATCTAAGATATTTCTCTCTCTCTATTAATAATAACGAAACAAAAGTCTTTATGTGACTCTATCCTAGTGGTTTTACAGGAAGAGACTTCTAATATGCTTTTAAATTTTAAACATAAGTACTTTTGGCCTTTTAATGCTCTTGACAAACAGAATGTAAAAATTTTAATGAATTTATTATTATTGTTATTATTATTATTATTATTATTATTTTTTTTTAAGTGATTTCCAATAAGTGTAAAGCTCTGAAATTTTCAACACAAGTAGTTTTGGCCTCATAACTTTTATTTTCACAAACAGAATGTTAAAATAAAAAATAAAAAATTTTAAAAAATGCTTAAAGTTTTTTTTTATAAAGCGACTTTTAATAGACGTAGAGCTCTGGAATGTTTAATATACGTAATTTCGGCCTTCAAATTGCACTTTTGACAAACAGAATGTAAAATTTTAATTTTTTGCTAAAGTATCTTTACAATGTGACTTCCAATAAGCGTATAACTCTGAAATTTAAACATAAGTAGCTCTGGCCGTCTAATTTTGCTTTTCACAAACAGAATGTTAAATTATTCTCAGCGGGGTGTGGGAGGTTATAACTAAATGAACGGGTAACTCTTTTGTATCTCGATTGGAAGGGGCTAATAATAAGGGTCTACGTATTACGTAGCAAATACTATTTTAAAGAGCAAAGCTAGTCTGGTTCGCGAAGAATCAAAAGCTAAACCCTATACACAATGATGGATTCCCGCACGCATTGCCACGCATCTAGTAAAAATATATTTTCTTAAACGATAGAGTACTTTTTAATAGTTAAATTTAATAACTTCTATCAGCAATATTATATTCAAAAGACAAATCAAGGTAGAGGAGTAACTAAGGAAGGGTATAAGCCTCAAAGCTATCAGTCGAGTAAATTGAGAAAATATTTTATGCAGATTTTAAAAAAATTTGTCCATTTGATTTTTAAATGAGTTATTGTAAATATTATTTTGGGATTATGATTTGTTTTCTTATGTTAAAATGGGTTTTATTTCCTTTCTATTTTCGCTTCTTTACTCAAAACAAACTTTCATGCACTTTGAAACCTCTTTGACCTCAACTTCTCAATCGAAGAAATATATTGACATGTCCTTTTCGAATGAGAAGATATTAACCCTTTTTTACCACCATCGACACAACGTCTGTACCCAACCATTGCAATGGAATCGTGTGCGATTAGTACCACCTCGGCTGTTTCATCGTCACGGACCAGCGAGAATAGAATACAGCATCACGCCGGAGGGACTCACTGTTGCCAGTCCTGAAGACTTAATTATGTTCATTCGTGGGACTTGGATTTAGAAAGAAAAAACTTCGATGGTTATCTATCTCGTACGCCTACTCGACGGGTGGCGAGTAATTAAAGCGTCACACCTTTTGTCTTCTAGAATGTGTCCATCTTGAGGTAGGCCGTTAGAAGTGGCTTGATGAAGGGACAATCAACTGTGTCCTCATCATTGACAAATGATGAGGATTGTGCTTATGATGAAACTCTCTCGTTTTGTTTTAAGAACGGTCTTGTGTTATTTGAGTTTTCTGAACGTGATTGACATCTTGATTAAGAGTTCATACCTGTGGGCTATTATCACATTTACAGTAATATGATGACACATGGTCTATTCTAACGGGCAGTCGTAGATATATCCTTTTGAATAGTAATAATATAAAAAATGGACTGTCGTATAGACAAATACATAGAGTTGTAAGAAACAAACAAACAAATAATAATAATAGTAATAAATGACAAAACATGCACATGTTAAGTGTTCATTATCACAACACAAAATTCTTATTACAATGGCAAGGCGTTTTTAGTATTTAAATAATTTTTAGTTGAATTAAATTTAAAGTGATAAAAATTTAAATTAAAATTAATAATTCAAATGCAGCTCGCCTAGCTGCAGGAGTGCAGAATACTTAATTGAAAATTTAGACGGCAATAAGTCAATATTAATCTATCCATATTGTTACGAATTTTTCCACTGACGGGCTTGACCAGCGGCGGTTAATTCTTGTCCGGCTTTTATTTCGGCTTTCATTTCAGCGGCCGTGGATTCTTGTCCGGCTTTTATTCCAGCAATCATTTCCATTAATTGTTTCATTTGGTCTTCCATCATTCCTCTAGTTGTCGGCATTCAAAATTACGAAACCCCACTTCTGACACCACTGTTACGAATTTTTCCACTGAGGCAATGATGGTACAGTTTTCACGGTATACAAATATTTATTCTCTCTTCAGAAAACTCACAAAATTTATTCACAGGCAACAGCGTAATCGCTCACAAGCTTCAACACAAAAGCTTCGGCAAAAACAACTTCGAATACAGCGATTATACAAGCTCACTCCAATAGGTAAACAAAGCGATCAGCTTTCAACGAAGTCCGAAGACAATCTGAAAACTTTCCCGTTCTCCAGTCTTTTATATACAAGCGCGTGAGACATTCTCGAAATTTCCAGCCAATTCATCGGAAACGAAATATCTCGAAACTTCTCGATTGCTGTAGATGTTGCCACCTTTTTCTAACTTGTATAATCGCTATTAATTAATAAATAAAATAAGATAAAAATAAATTACAATAGAATTTTGAAATAATACGTCACTATTTACAATATATACAGACAATTTGTGCAACATTTCCCCCTTCTTAAAGACTGCACGTCCCGGGCAGGGAAGTCCTTAAGCCATTCAATGACTTCTACTATAATATGGGGCTAGCCTATTGTAGTGTACAACTCTAGGTTTACAGGAAGGTGTCCGTTGAATTCTCACCACGACGTCGTTGATCTTCTTAAGGACCCCATACGGCCCTTCCCAGTTCGTCTGGAGCTTAGGGGAGAGTCCTTTCCGACGTTTAGGGTTCCCTAACCACACCTTGTCACCTTGCTGGAATGAACGGTCCATGGCCTTGGCATAGTACCGGATCTTCATGCGCTCCGTCATGATGTTGTTTCTCTCTCTGGCGAACCGATGTACGGCTTCCAAACGTGCCTGCAGATCATCTAGATACTGGACAGGCGAGGAAGGAGTTTCCGGTGGTTGTCCAAAAAGGAGGTTGCTGGGGAGCCTAAGGTCTCTTCCAAACATCGTTAGAGATGGAGAAAATCCGGTGGTCTCGTGAGTTGCACTCCCGTATGCCAACAGAAGCGGTGAAAGTTTCTGATCCCCATCTTGCTGGTTATATGATTTTGAGATTGCGTCCGAATCATCCGCAGGTGCATCTGATAGATCCCGGGACCTCCGTTCGATGCTTGTAACAGGAGTACGGATGTCGATTCCCTCTTCACTAACTTTGTCCATTTCCACATGAACCACTTCCTTGGAGGGTTTCGTCGACGTCACTTTCTTCGGTTCTCTTTCCGAGGCTGGTGAGGTACTTTTCATAGATGTGGACTCTTCAGCATTCTCTATGACATTGTCTTCATGAGCCATAATCCGATATACGCACAGCTCTTTCATGTCTAGATCGTGCAAAGGAACTTCGCCTCTCCATGTTTGCAGCTTGCTTTTCTCAAAATTCAGCGTAATTCCATTTTTCTTCAAAAAGTCTAGTCCGAGAATGCATGGGTCTACAATTTCGGCAACATAAACTGTGTGCTTGTAGGTGTTAAATCCAAGGGCAATGTCCACTTGCAATTTCCCATGCACAGAGATATTACTACCAGACACAGTTTGTAGAGAAACAGAGGGCGCTGTGTAGAGGAGTCGGCTGTTCAGGCGACGAGCCACGTCCGTCCTTACGATCGTAACGTTCGCTCCCGAATCGACGATTAGACGACATGGAGTTCCGTTGATCTCCCCCTTCACGAATAAACCCTGGTTTCCTCCTTGTCGGGATGAAACATGGAAACGACTGGTCGGGGCTTCACCTGTTCTGCATTGAAGCTTCTGCCCTGAGAGATGGCATCTTCTTAGATTCAATTGTTGAGATTCCGTGATAGTGTTATCCCTTCTCTTTTTCAAATCAAGGCAGTTACGTCGTATATGCCCTTCCCGTTTGCAGTGCCAGCAAATGACTCTGGTCCTTCGATCCCTGGCTCCGGGATAGCTTCTCATCATTCGATCAATTTTGCTCTCCAGTTCTCGAAGCTTACTGGTGACAAAATCAGAAGAATCCTCGGCTAATGCACCGCACACATATCGTCGGTCTTTTCCAGAAGCTAGCTGCGCGGCTTCCACTCTCATGGCGTACACGAGGGCAGACTTCAGGTTTTTGTTTTGAGATAACCTTACTGCCTGCTGCACATCGGGATCTTGAATAGCGTCGATGAAATACTGCAGCGAAAGATCATCTCGTACATCCGGGGGACAGTCTGGGAAAGCGAGGAGAGACAGTCTTTCTATATCTGACGCCAACTCTTGAAGAGTTTCATTGGCCTTCTGTTGTCTCACTTTCAATTGCAGTCTGTTATAATCCTTTAGATGTTGCTCCTCAAACCTTAACTCCAACGCACTTGCCAGGGCCACGAATTCTCCCCGCTTCTCTTCAGGTAGTGTTTGTAAAATGTCAGCAGCTTCACCTCGAAGAGATGCCGCGAGATGGAATGCTTTCGAAGTATCGTCCCAACCATTCGCAGAAGCAATCATTTCAAACGGCGTTTGATAAACGCGCCAAGACGACCTCCCATCAAAAGTGGCTACTTTGATGTTGGAACGTGGCGCAATGAAGGGAGTGGAAACATTATCCCAATTAGGCGTTGCAATGGTCACAGCTTCACGAGTTTCTATTTTCCGTAGCCTTTCTTCTACAGCATCCATGAATTTTCCCTGCTCTTCTTTGATAGTGGAAACCTTTTCTTCCATTTCATCTCTTATAGCAGTGAGAACGTCTTCCTTCACGGATTGCAGGACCGATGATGTTGTCTCCATAATAGTAGATTCTACCATTGACGATAGCTCGGTTTTCATTTCTTCCCTGATCTTGATTACGGCTGCGGATGTGGACTCGCACTTATCGGCCAAAGCTTTCATGTCAGATGACGTTGTATTTTGCAAAGCTTTAAAATCTGATGATGTCGCTTCTTGTAAAGCTTTAATGTCTGATGATGTCGCTTCTTGACTGGCGGCAATTGCGGCGGCGAGTTCGGCATTTGTCGTTTCTTGACGGGCTTGACCAGCGGCGATTGTAGCGGCGAGTTCGGCATTTGTCGTTTCTTGACGTGCTTGACCAGCGGCGGTTAATTCTTGTCCGGCTTTTATTTCGGCTTTCATTTCAGCGGCCGTGGATTCTTGTCCGGCTTTTATTCCAGCAATCATTTCCATTAATTGTTTCATTTGGTCTTCCATCATTCCTCTAGTTGTCGGCATTCAAAATTACGAAACCCCACTTCTGACACCACTGTTACGAATTTTTCCACTGAGGCAATGATGGCACAGTTTTCACGGTATACAAATATTTATTCTCTCTTCAGAAAACTCACAAAATTTATTCACAGGCAACAGCGTAATCGCTCACAAGCTTCAACACAAAAGCTTCGGCAAAAACAACTTCGAATACAGCGATTATACAAGCTTACTCCAATAGGTAAACAAAGCGATCAGCTTTCAACGAAGTCCGAAGACAATCTGAAAACTTTCCCGTTCTCCAGTCTTTTATATACAAGCGCGTGAGACATTCTCGAAATTTCCAGCCAATTCATCGGAAACGAAATATCTCGAAACTTCTCGATTGCTTTAGGTGTTGCCACCTTTTTCTAACTTGTATAATCGCTATTAATTAATAAATAAAATAAGATAAAAATAAATTACAATAGAATTTTGAAATAATACGTCACTATTTACAATATATACAGACAATTTGTGCAACAATATATATTCTGTAATAGATATTTTTTCTGAATAAAATATCTCAATTAGGATTTTAGAATAGTTTTAATGATATGATTTTCGTAATGAAGAAAGTTTTTAAAAATATCAAACAAAACTTAATATTTTAATGTTTAACATATAATTATAAAACGATTTATTTAATACAAACCTTGATTAACATAATCAAAAAACTTCTAGTATCATAAAACCCGACAGTATATTTCTCAAGTATTCTTAGAAAAAAATTAAAGTAATATGAATGGACATGTATTTTGCTTTATTTACTCCACTTTTAAGATTGAATTTAATGTCAGGAGAACGTGAGTGAGCTAAAATTTTAAGAATAGATAAAAAGAAAATGTAACAGAATGATAAGTGCATAATAATCAATTAAATTATTTCAAAAAGTTCACATCATTTTTCATTCTTGCTGTCACAGCCATAGATTAACTTTAACGTAAGTGGAGACTATTTTTTACTATTTTAATGTTTTATCTGAACCACTATAATAATGTAATTACTTAAAATGACATCTTTCTTTGAAGTAAGTATTGATATTTTTTATAACAAGTGCAAAATAAAAATAATAATAATAATAATTTTAATCAAAAATCGTGGCGAAAATAATATTTTATCAAACTAATGCGTTAAGTATTTTACAGCACACTCCGCACTCAATTTTTTTTAAAAATCCTTTATACTTATTTCGATTTTGTGTGTGTGTCGATGGGAGGCAAATCTGCCGACGCCTAATTAACCCCTTGCCGTAATCCAATCGGCCTGAAACTTGGCAAGTAGATTCGATGTCGATGACAATGCATTCTATCAAATTTTGGGGATGTAATTCTCACTAAAAGATCGCTTTTACATGCGTTTCTGTAATCGCTTCGGAATACTAATAAAACCCATTTAACCGATCATTTGTTGAAACTCTTTCCTGTCGCCAAAATTGTTTTAATCAAAATAAATAAAAGGTAATTGAACATGAATGCTTAAATTCATTATTCAAATACTTATGGACTGAAGTCCAGTCAATTTAATTTTGAGCTGCATTGCAACGCTAGTGAAATAATTTTAAACTATCATTGTTAAAACTATTTCCTTCAGCTAAAATTTTTTTAATCAAAATAAATGAAAGATAAGTGTTTTTACGGCCTTACGTCAAACTTATCAGCTTTCGTAGATCGTTGACTCGTTGTAGATGACAATGTATTTAATCGAGTTTTTGGAGGGGATGACAATATGCTCAATCTAGTTTTCGGAGGGGGGGGGGGGAAGAAGTTAGCAAATATTTCGGAATGGGTCTTATATTAGTGGTCAAATACTATGAAAACTCGATATGAGCTCAAGAAGTGGCAATTGAACGTAAAAATTGGCAATGCATATAAAAGATTCATATTAAAAACTTTGTTTTTTCTGGATTATAGCCTTGACAAAGAAATTACATATTTTCAGAGGAGATCCATAGATTGAAATTACCAACATTAATATATGTAGGCATTAATTATTATTATTTTTTTCGCATGTGATTACAAAAAAATATTGTATGCAACTTGTATGAAATTACTTTTTCAAACTCGGTAAACTACTTGAGTAAGCATTTTGTTTACTTGCTTAAAAATCTATAAGAATCTATACATCTATAGATAATATTTTACTCGTTTGAAAAAGTATTACTTTCGCAACTAGTTGCAAAAATTACTACTTTATGAAAGTAAAAATTTTGATGGAATTCCTTATTTTTTTTTAGAACATTTGCCACGCTTCAAATAGAAAATAAAATGAGGGTTTTATATATATTGTCCCTTAGAAGATATAGAACACCTTTTCAACTAGAGCGATTATTTTAACAAAGATATTATAGAACTTAAAAATCTCAAAATTAAATTATGTTAGGCCGCTTAGAAACTTTCTTGGCAATTTTCGGGGGAAGAAAAAGAAGAAAAAAACTATTTTCATCCAAAATACAGCAAATTAATTAAATATCGTCTGTTCTCTTTATTAATTTATTCTAAAAATTAATAATTTTTATTTTAATTATAATTTAGCTTTAATTTCACACATAATATAGTCGAACAGGCTGAGAGAGGGAAAGAAAAGATAAAAGAAGAGAAAAATGTAGCATTTTACTATGAAAAAGAAAGTTCACATACTTCTATTACAGTCTATTTTAAATCTACAAAGTTATTTATGTTATAAAAAGATTTTTAAAAAATCTAAAAAGTTTAGGACTGATGACGATTTCTATGCATGCATAATATTTTAGATGTATCTACATAAGAAATAGATTATATATTAAAAAATCATTTTAAATAATGTAATATTTTCAGAAAAATATTCAAGAACTTTCATAATTTTAGGTTTATAAATTTTAGTACTCAACTTGATAAAAATAACTAATTGCGTGACGAAAGCTGAATATATCTAAGCATGATGCTAATCCAATAGAAAAAAATAATTAAACTGAGAGTAACATTTGGACTATTAAATGCATTTGTTTACGAGTGTAGATTTTTATAAATAGTAGCTGATGTAGATTTTTATAAATTGGGATTCATTTATTTCCTAATGAAACGTTACTGTTGGAAGTATGTGTTTAGGTTTAAACTCAAATAATTTTCTTTCAAAAATCGGTACGTAAATGACCCTCAAATTGGTACTAATCCTGTAATATAGCATATAGAATTCGTGTATGGATGATCAAATATCTTCCAAAAATCTACATTTGCTTCAACTTTATATATTCTTAAATAGTTTTACTAATAACTCTCCCCCACCCCACTCCCCAAAATATATTATAACGTCCAATAAATGATTGAAACTTGATCTCTACACAAAATGGAACGTCATAGACAATGAATATATATATAAAATAGGATACTGAAGGAAGGCAGCAAGTAATTATTAAAACAATATGTGGAACACTTTTATTTAAAAAAAAATATCTCTAGAATTATTATTCAAACTATTACTTCTAATTAAAATAGGCATTAAACTCATTTTTTTTTTTTTTTTTTTTTTTTTTTTTAAATAATTTTAAGCCATTTTGTGAATGAATGATGTGGCATTATGGAAGTGCTTCTCTTCACTAATGAGATAAAAACTAACGATGAAAAATACACCCAATTGCATTGTCATATTATTACCTAGTTACATTAAGCGAATTCATGATACTATTTTTTTCACAAATAACAAATGATTTGATGAATTATAAATTAGCAACCTTTCGATTTATTTAATAGCACTCATAAAAATATAACGTTTTAATGTATTTACCCGCACTTTTAATTTATTATAAAATAGCACCTTTTTAGTAACAAGTTGCAAAATATTAACTACTTTGCAACTATCACGAATAAAATCAATTTTACTCCTATACTTTACCTCCTTAAGTCCTTTTCAGTGGAAGACGAACAATGGTTTCGTGTTATAAGGAAGCAACACACAAAACGGATTTTCTTTATCCACGATAAGCAAGTAACCATCTCCATTCCAGTAGTGCCAAAAAGTGTGTTCCATTGATAGTTTTTAAGGAAAAAGGCGATCGATAACTATTGTTGATCCCCTTTTCAATTAAATGATTGTAGCCGCAAATCAATTTTCGATCAAAAACTTCTAACAAGTTCTAGTTCGGAGTTGTTCTACTTTCCAGAATATATCACTCAGCAGCAACAATAAACGGGAAGTAATTGTCACAAAAGAAATTCGATAAACAAATTGGGTGACTCCTAACGAATGCTTATTGATTCACTTCTCCAAGAAAGAAGTGGCATTTTCTTTTTCAGATCAGAGTAAAACAATTTTAAAAAGATTCTGATACAATGTATCCTGAATTGAGATGTAATAGTTCTAAAATAAATGCAAACGATTTCATGCTGGTTAAACTGGATGCCAATTATTCCGATAAAATCTTTCTTCAATGGCATAAATCAATTTATAAATTAGTTCTAAATAATTTTTCAGGAAGTCTGAACTGTCTTTTGTTTAGAAGTTCTTTTTAAATTAATTTTAAAATCTCGTGATCGGTTGATTAATTATGAAAAATTGTGTTTTCAGAAGAAAAACAAAAACAAACACAGTGCATAAAAAACGTTAATAAGCCGTAGTCACAGGCAACTGCCTTGCGCTAATGTGCGACGGGGAAAATAAAATACCCGTTTTTACTTGGCTAATATAATTTGAAATATTATTCTAATTGATAGCAGGTTTTGGTTGGTAAAATAATGACTTAGGGAGAAAGAAAAAAAAACAAAAAAAACTCGAAAAACGTCGCGCATTAAGTCCGTTCTGTGTTTAAACTAGACAGAAAACTTATACTACGATGTTCATTACCAAAGAAATTTCACACATATTCTCAACATATTTTAAAAGTGTTTTAATTCCTTTATTTCATTAATTTTTGTCGTGTCTTCTATGACAGTAAAATTTTAAGTTTTTTAAGTATATGGTCAATGATGTGCCAGCATTACTCTTCATAAAATAGGGTTGTCTCGTATTATAATAATCATTTCTAATAACTATAATTTGTTACAAATAGTATTACAATTACCTTAATATTCAAATTAATTTAAACTAAAAACTAAACTATTTTACAAAAGAAAATTTTGTATCCTTCACCCAGAATTTAGTTTGTATTTATAAAAAATAGAAAAAAAGAACAATAGACGTGATCAGAATTGAGGACCTGAGAAACAAATGGGCCTAAGTGACTTTTCTTCACTTTTGAGAAAATACACTTTAAAGTTTTTTATTTATATAAAATTTGTATGGAAATTGTTTGTTGCTCAAATACTAACCTCTGGAATGAAGATCTCACTAGTTTTCATAGAATTAAATATAAATAAGAAACTTAAAAGTGCATTTTCTCGAGAAAAAAAAAGTCACTTAGACTCCTTTGCTTTTCAGTCCCTCAATTAATAAAACAGCGAAGATATAACTTGTGAATTTCATAACCGATTTTTTTCTCTCTTTTGCTGCTGATATTGACTCCAAAAATTAATACAGGTCTATTAGATTGATGTGATTAATATTTAAAATCTTCAATAAAAACAATAATTATGGTCTTGTGAGAAAGTAAGCTTACATAGAGGTTTTTACATTATTGTTCCATTAATGGATACGGTCCATTTTCAGATATGCAGACCCACAATTCCAGGTAGTGGCCCCTCTCAATAAATGGTTTATCAGTGGAATTGGGTTTAAGGAGCCTCAACCTGTTTCCGCAGGTTCGTCCTTCACAAGGTCAGAACTTTTCTACATTTTTATATAAACACCAGAAACTTTCACCTTAACTTGAGGAATTTTGTACGGCGGTTATTGAGAGTAATTTTTCAGTGTTACATATTATTGAAGCTATTATGTTTATGTTTTATTCTGATTAAGAATAATTTCATTTACAATATGAGAATGTTGAATAAGTATATATGATAAAGCTTACTTATTTTGAATGCTGAGTATATTTTTTAGTTATATTCCCATAGCATTTCACGAATATGCACATTTTAAGTTATAAATTCTTTGATTTTATACTTTAATATGTGGCAAATAGAAACTGTTTAATCTATTAAATAAATATATTCAAACTATTTGCACGCTTTATTTATTATTCAAGAAATTAAAGAACATCAAGAACTCCTAAGTTAATGAATTGAAAAGAAAAATTGATCTTTTACATTCAATCAATGAAGATTCCATTGAACTATTGTTATTTTCTTTATATTAATTTCTTAGACTTCATTCCCACTAATGCTAACTTAAACTTTTGTAAAATCAAAAAGATAAGAAACTTCATTAACAAGTCATTAACCGAGTTTCTATATCTAAAATTGCAACTTAATTAAATATTTCATCAGAAAAACCATTTAAAAGAATAAGTATACGAAATTAATGTTATTACGAAATAAAACCTACAAGAAGAAAGGAAAATACCGGTGTGAACTATGAAATTTACTTTTAATGGTCCAAAGATTTCCCATCGAAATTTGAAATGTGACCTTCATTTTAATTCTGTTCAGCTCGACTTGTTCAATTGTACGTACCTTTCCACCGATAATTACACACCGTGTTCTTTGGCGGAATTTAATAAAAGGCGAGGCTTCAGTAATCAACTTAAATACCACTGTGGAAGCGAAAGTTTAGGGCTACATCCCTTCGAAATTGCGTTTGGCCTTAAGCTGTGAGTTAAAAGATTCCCCGATGCGTTGGGTCAAGATGGTGGCGCAATAAATGAATCACTTGCTCAAGGTAGCATATAAATGAACACCAAGTGAGGTAGCATAAGTTCACAAAAAAGCAATTATTATAGCACAGTTCAAAGTCCTCTTTCATCATCTGATTGGCAAATTCAATATTGTCTCCATTTACTCACTATTAGCTGGATGGAAGATTATATTCTAAAACAATGTTAAAAATAAGTGAAGTCGTATTCTACTTTTCGAAAAATGTTTTTTTTTTTTTTTTTTTTTTTTTTTTGCACAATAAATGGAGATATGTATAATCAACTAAGATCTTGAGCAACATTCCTTAAGTAAAAACATGAAACTTTAATGTTAAACATTATTCCATGATTTTTACAAATATGGATTAAAAATATAATTTTTTAATGATTCATATTGATGGCTTAGAATAAAAACATCATGTTTAATTTTTTATTTAAAAAAGTAAGTAGGTTGCAACTACAAATAATTCTTTCTACCTGCAAATATCAGTACGTTCATCATATATCAGATTGAATAATGTTGACAAAGAGGCATAACTAAAGAAATCTACAATCTCAAATGTGAAATAAAAACGCGCATAACCATGTATAATCATAGATAACAGGAATAAATTATTCATTTATCAGGAGCATTACAACACAATTTGACTTACGAGGTATTCGTTATGTCCTCGATTTATGACATATCTATAGTAAAAAAAAAATCAAAATATTTCAAAAATATTAACTTTAAAAAAAAATAACATTTGATATAGCTACCACTCCCTTTTTTCTCCCTGTTTCAAAATTAATTAGCACAAATTTTTATTCCATCCCTAAACGGGAAACTTTAAATTTCATCTGAGTTCTCAGAAGGGGTTATAGTTCATAATCGAACATCAGCAGCATAAAAGCTGACAAAGCAGCATGATAGACTGAAACTAGGAAGTTATATAGTAGCTACATGGGACCCAATAGTTCCTCTCGGTCTTTTTAAAAATGTGTCAATTGAAAGTACGATCTTTAAAAATGTATGTACTACCAAATATGGGTTGGTATTTTTCCCTCTTCTGATATGCTAATTCAAACCAATTATCCACAAACGTCCTTGTGAAAGACGTACCTTTCTGGTTTATTGATATTCTTGCATTTTCGGACGCTAATCACTTAATGGGAAATCTGGAGAGGTCGTACGAAGTGTATAGCATTGGCCAATTACCCAAAACGTTTTCTAAGAAAGAGGACCTATGTGTTTGCATGGAAAGAATATCCCCTCGGGAAAATCTTGCTGGTTTGGATCTTAAGAGTACAAATAAAAAAATAATTCTAGGTATCATTGGATGCATGACTATTTACCTTGTCCTTCTTCCAGGTAATGTCACAATTATTAAGAAGGGAAACATAAGTTGCATGCGCAATTTCGTGGTATACTAAGTTTCGCAGGTAAGCCGTTCATTTCCTAACCAATTGAGTGTATGATTGCTTTCCTGAATGACTAAATGTCAAAGAGTATGTTGATATAGGTTCAAACGTTCTTGTGAAAAACGTATGTGTTTATAAATGCATGATCGCCATAATTAAATTATGGCTGTTTAGAGCCTTCTGAAATCTCTGGAAATTAATAGATTTTTAAAAATGTTTGTATGCATACTACTGGACCATGGTAAAATGATATCTAAAAGTAAAAGACTATATTGCAAATCAAAATGAAATAGTTCAATGTTTGACATATGACATTTCAAACAGAATACTTATACAACGTATATTCAAAAGCTTATTGGATTGTTTTGTTTTTGATCTCAAACTTCAATCATAACTTTGCCGATTAGGTTCAGCCTTTAAAATTAATTTCCATATAAGTCGTTAAAGGGTCATATTACCAACTGGTGGTAAAAAATTTTACTATTGGTTTTGTGTTGTTTTTTCTTTAGACTTTATTTTCCCGTAGCTTCATGTATACTAAACTTCATGAAGATACACTACAAAAGGCTGTGGACTGCTCAAAAGAGGTGTACTACTTTAATTATGACTGCACTATATATGTCTGTATGTCTTAATGTCCGTCTGATCGAGTAAATCTCTAAATATATGCTGGTTAAAATGTTTATATGAGTTATGAAAGTCCCTTGAATGTTTGAATTCGTTTTAAAGGAAGATTTACAAATTGCCAGTGGCTCGTATACCTGATGGTAAGTTGATTGGAAAGTCTTTGGCACGCAATTATTTGACCTTCAGTTTACTATCGCTTTCAAGCTACATAGTGCCCACAATTTTAGCAATGCATGTATTGAGTCGTTAGTCACTGGAGAGGAAGGGGGGGGGGGTATGTGACAGTAAACTGAAAGTATTTTATTGACTGGAGCTGTCTTCAAGCTAATGGTGCGGCATTGATAAACTAGCATCTCCTAGCATCCCCGTTGACTGGTTTGAAGAGTTAACACGGTGCTGGTTGAGGTATCCCGTAATTGACGATCACAATGGGCAATTCTCGCATTTAATTTTTTTTTTTTATTATTCAATTCTAAGTGTTTTAAAAAGGCCATAAACACACAAATTTCTGCTCACTGCGCTTTTTCTTCTTCTTCTTCTTTTTTTAATTTGCAACCTAAGTTCACCTGTAAGACTTTGGCGAGGAAACGATTCATTCGGCTCAAATTGAATGTGACGTCACTTGATCTGAAACAACTTGGCTTGAAACGCAGCAACGGAACTCAGTTTTGCAAGTTTCTCGCAAATAGCGCCAACCTGTACGGGATATGGCAACAAACTGTCTGCCAAACCAACGCCAACTATTTGGCAGAAACCTCACGATAACCATAGAGAACGGAAGGATGTCATGACGTCACAGCTATAGTTGAAGTGTTTTGATCGGACTGGTTTTGAATCGATTTGGAGGCATTTTCTTTTCTTAATATTTAAATAACTAATTTTTTTTTAAAGAACTTTTATTTGAATACTTGGTATCAGAAAGAAATTCTTCATAACTATAAACTAATTCTTCATAAATATAAATTAATTTCATTCATTTTTAAAACCGTTGTCCATTGTCACGCCAACAACTTGCCAGACCTTTAGGTAACAGGACAAGGATAGCTTATGGGAATATGTAAAGGTAGTTGTAATATTCAAGGATAAACCTGACAAACATACACACATCTTTCCTCAGGTATATCTTTTAATTTTCTTTTTAAATGTAATCCGTTTCCTTTTTTTTTCAATTACTGATGCAGAACACTGGAGAAGAAACAAATTCTTAATTTCAAATGTTTATTTGCATTGATAAAGGTTGTTAATAACATTATTTTAAGCTAAATAAGTTGTCAGTTACATTGCGTTAGTACAAAAACAGAAGTGATGCCACTATCTTTAACCGTACGATCTTTAGAGATAACTGAGTTTTATTTTAAACTGAAACGTCATGACTGTAAACAAAACCAAGGTAGTATAAACTTTTCGAAATAGTAAATATTAAATATTTACCAATTCCTTGATACGATTCTACTTCTTTTTTTATTTTTTATTTTCAACTTTAAACAATCCAACAGAAAATTCTTTGATTTCTTCAAAGCGTGGGTTAATACTTATTTTCATTTGAGAAAATATAATACTAAATTACACTTGTTTCCTTATTTACATTATAAAGTGCATTGACAGGGAAATAGATCCTTGATTTATCAGAAATTTCGCTACATATCCCCATAAGCTATCGTTGTCCTGTTACGTTTCTAATTCACCTTAAATATCTAGAAAGTTGTCAATAACGCATTGTATTTTATGCATTTCACTGCGTTTTTATATTAATTACGTGATGAAATTCCGTACGAATTATTAGGTAGTTATTGATGTTTTGTTTGTTGATATGTTTCTTATATTAGTAGAAGTTATTGATATGGTTCAATACTTAGATTTTACAAGTTTATTATCACAAATCTTCTTTCTGTTAGAATCATTTTATACAGTAGAACGGAACATACCTTTATTGATTATTTTCAAGCTCAATGCTGATTTTTAAGTATGATCTTTATACAAATTTACAATCCCAGTATTAACCAGAAAAACAAATTTGGTGGATTTTTGCCCATGACAATCAACATCAAAAAGGGAAAGAAATTTTACATATTAGGTAACTTGAAAGAAAAGTTAATTAAAAAAGGTGAAAATCAATAATGAGAGAGGGATAAAGAGGAGAATAGAGGAATGTGATGGGTATGAGAAAGATTAGGATGCCGTGGCAGAAAGAGAGTAGAAAAGAGGAAAGACTTGTGAGGTGCAAGAAAGGTAAATATAATACATAAAAGATAGGTTGTTGGTGGAGTATATAGAGAGCTAGAACTTTTGAGGCTTAACAGGTGGAATAGAGATGCTACAGGCCAATCACGATGTCAAGATAAACTAGTTTAGCCTGAATTTGAGGTTTAAGCCCAGGAGCGTTACTATCCCAGGTAGCACAGCAGTATTAGCCAAAGTCGGAAACTGGGGTTCTGGAAGATTTAACAGTTTTGGCCGAAACTCGAAAATCGCTCCATACACGATTTAAAAAAAAAAAAAAAGCATTATTTCAAGAACACCACAAAATATATTTTCCACTTCCATTCTCTCTTATTTAAAATTTTTCTTTGAAACTGTGTACCAACATTTCAAAGCTTCCAGTGTGTTTTATCCAGCATTGGCGAGATTGGCCAATATCTTTAACAGCGACCGGTTTACATCGATCCACATCGTAATTGACCAATGTCGAGCGATATTGGGCAGTCGTGTTATTGAGCTGCTAGGAACGGTAAATAATTAAAATATAGTATATATCTTTAAAATATACTATATTGTATACCCGTATTCAATTCTAACTAAGAAAGGGAGTTCGCGAGAGTGAAGTAAAGAGGTGGAGATTGACATTTGTGATTTGTGAATGAGGTGGAGAGAGAGAGAGAGTAGGGGGAAGTTACAAAAGACCATGGAATAGATGAAGTGGAGGAGGAAGCAAAGAGAGGCAAATATAGAGATCCCAGAAAGAAGGTAAGCATCGACTGGTGATGATCGAGGAGGGGAGAGGGATGAGAATAAGAAGCAGAGAGATATTAAACTCGAATTCACGACTGTTTGGTTTGGCATGAGGTGTAGAGCAATTTTTACAGATTATTTAAAAACAACGAATTCTATGATCAAAACTATATAAATTTAAAACCCATCCTTTTATAACATAAACTAATTAAATATTAGTTCAATTACAGTAGAATTTTGAAACACGTTAACGAGTTCCTTTCATTAGATATCGTCTGCCACAACAGCCAACCAAGAATATTTTCTTACTCTCACAAGTTAAAGCAAACGATCATGCCGTAATATATAATAAAAAAAGATTAATTAAAAATTCCACTATCGTAGAAAACATAAAATCGCCTTCTTAACTGAAAACAAACTTCTCTAACGCAACGGCAGCCGATTCCGCCGTAAAAGAAGAGAAAATAGAATACTAGACACTGAATAAATTGAATGCTTCTCTCACCCCTGTTGCCATTTAAAGACATGACAGTAATTGCCGACGCCCTGGGGCGCAGTAATTATTCACTGAGTGCGCCCCCGGGGTACACCGGATGTTGCCACACGGAGGTCACGCAACTTTCTCTTTTATGCGCCCTGATATAAAAAAAAAAAGGAACGATAAAAAGAGGGGCATGCCTAATGATGAGAAACTTACATGGAAGGAATAAGAATAATTTCACGATAAACAAATGCGATCTTAAGAAGGTTTCAAGCGGAATAACTTGTATAATATGGTTCACTGTACCTTCCACTTTTTTTTTTTAATTCCTTTTCAACTACCTTTAAAAAAACATTTCTAGTTCGTTAGTTTGGTTAAGAGTTGTAATCACTTCTCATTGTTGGAAAGTAAATATCTTTAATGTGTACTCTGGAGTACAGATAATGCTTTTAAGTACCTCTTAGATGTATAATAAGGCTTAATTGTGGAATTCTTCTCATGGTATTAGTTTGCAATTACTTCAAAATAATTTATTTCTTTTTTCAAATATAATTTCAAAAATATTTTGATAATCAATGCCAAAGGTCGATTAAAATAGATTCCAAAAATGTTGCATATTAGTCTCTAAAATACGAATGTTGCTTAGTAAAATAAACGCTTGATAAAAAATTATATTTATGTAAATTTATTTACCTCCGTTTTCGAAAAACATAATTTTTCTTAAAAATTTAGTAGATAAATACAAACGTAAATCAAATTTCTTCATTGAGACTTTGAAAAATGACAGTTTTACATATCTATTTTCAAAGAGGACAGTAACAGAAATATATAGCGATATTTCAATAACTCTTTACAAAAAATATAATTCCAAGTTACTTAAAAAGACATAAAATCCATTTTACAGCTTAATTTCTTAGTTTGTCACTTTATTTACGCTATTGTAAAAGACAATTAGTATTTTTTGAAAAATATTTAATTTTGTACAGTGACCGTTTATCGTTTAATATACAGAACATCAGGAAATAGACCTTCTAGAAATTTTAATTTCAAGCAACTATCAAATAGAAAAATTGCTAATTAATAAACCAAAATTCAATTCTTCCAAAATGAAGTATTGCATAGTTAACAAGCAGCAGCAGATAGATCTGACTGTTCTACAAAAGGGCATTTCGCTCACCCCAACCGATCGTTTATCAGTCGTTGACATATTCCTCTCTCTCTTTCTCCGAACAGACGGCCATTGAAAGCATTCGTGCTGAACCAGTTAAAGCATTCCAATTCAGAACCACCAAAATTGCAACTTAGAAAACAAACGCAGCTACGCCCCTGGGGTATCTGTTTCCTGCGGTCGTATCAAATCGTAAGGCAGCCCCCCTTTCGCCAGAGTTTATCGCCAGCATCGGGGTGATCTCGTTAAAGAAGCACTGTGTGACTGTATTATAATCTCGAGTTGGCGATCTGGTGGTGGGCGAGTTTATTGTGTGTCTGGTCGACCCCGAATAACCCCTTCGGAAGGGACAATTATGTGTCTTTGGCCATCGTCGTCGGTTGCCATTGTTTCCGAAGTCGTACGCCAATTTCTTTTGTTAGGATGGGAGTTTTTAGCCGTGAAAATACGGTGCTGTTTTTTTTTGCGGTGCTGGAGTTGGGAATGTCAAGTTTGACAGTTGGAATTGGTGGTTGAGTCGAGATGGTTGACTTTGGAACGGACGGAAATGAAGGTTACTGGAACGTTTTGGTTTTGTGTATGTTTGAGTTGGGGATTACGAGAGTGATATGATATTTGTTATTTGTCAAAAGTTTTATCTAGTAATTTTTTTTTATGATTTCTTAAATATCATAAATTATTCAAAATTAAATATTAAAAGTACAGAAGCGAACCCATAATATTTTTGCATATTTGGAGTTAGCATCCTAAAAAGCGTTGGAATACCAAGTTTCATAAATTTTAGTGAATGATTTAGTGACCGATGAATGATTAGTAATTTAAATGATAATAAACAAATGATCAATTTATGTAAAAAAGATGCACTTTTTTATGCATAAGTAATAAATTAATCGATTAATTTTTCTTTAAAATGATAGTTTGTTAAAAGTCAAACATAAATAATATGCAACTTCGGAATGAAGTAGATTTTGAATAATTATTAATAATTAATATAAAAAAAAAATTTGAAACTCTTAAATAAAAATGCTTTTTTAGAAATATTATTATTACATTAACCATAGTCGAATTTTTTTTATTATTTTTTTTATTTTATTCTAAATTTTTGAACACAAAATATTAACAAATATGTAAAAACGTCTTATAGGGTACATATTGAGCATCAGGAACGAACATTATGATGGAAGTTAAAGTTAGATTTTCGGTCAATTATTTTTCCATGATTTAAAACCTCCATAACTTATTTTCAACTACTTAAAACTTCGATAACTTATTATCAACGACTTAAAACTTCTTTAACTTGTTGTGAGTAACTACTTATAACTTATTGTGCTTCTCAATATTGACTATTGCTCATACATAGCTTGTTTTTCAACATACAGCATTAAAATTTTAGATAACGAGTATATGAAGTATTCGGCATCAAATACTTGATTATACGCTTGAATATACTATACATCGTCTATACATCAATACACGAAACGTCAAATGGCATTCTCATATATAGGGGTTAATCTGAAGTTTTCAGGGATTTTTCTTAAATAAAATAGTAAAAGAACCCTTATATATAATATTTATTTAGACTTTAGAACTATAGAAAATCCTAAATGGTATACATGTTTGTATATAGCTTGATATTAAGACTTTTAGAACCTAAAATATAGTCATCGTTTGGTTTATTATTGTTATTAGAGCATTTTATCATCTTTTCTAGTGAATGTGTTAAATTCAAGAACACTCAAAACAAAGCTGTCATAATCAAACAAGTAAACTTATATTGAAAATTGTAAAAAAATATTAAATTACTAAATAATAGACTGTGGAGAAACAGTAATTATATAATTTAAAATAAAACAAACACCAAATTTCGTTTCAATTTTGTTACTCAGTGCATATATTCTGAAAAATGTACAAAATTTTAAAGCATTATTTAAATAATTTTCTTGTCATTACATTTAACAGAAAGTATTTGTTTTTTAAGTTAGTCACTTATATTAGAAATACTAAATGCTTTCAAGCTAAGTATACATAAAACTATTAATAAAAATTGATTAATTAAAATATAATCTATAGTAATAAAGAGTAAATGACGTTTATCATTTAAGTACGAAATCAAAAAGTGTTGCAATAATAAAATAGAGATTGCAAAATATTTTATTACGATTTTAATTTAACATAATGTTTAATGTTAACTAGCGTTAAGAAATTCAATTAAATCAAGAAACATTTCAATCGTAATCAAATAATTGAATTGAAAAACCTTAATAAATTATTTATAACAACGATAAATACTTTAAATAAGATTGAGAATATTGTTTTGAAGCACAGATAGATAAAATCAAAATAATTTAAAAGTAATACTACGAACACGTATAGATTTCACATTCCCTAAAATATTAAGGAAATATTTATTTAATCTATAGCATAAATTTCCAAGTTAATGTCGAGGATAGCTTTTACAAAATATGCAATCCAGAAATAGGTTGAAAAAACTGGCTCAATAATACAATTACTTATTAAGGTCTTATGATATGCAAGAATTTTATCTCAAGTCTCACAAAGAACAATATTGGATAATATTTAAAAAGAATTTGAATTTTTTTATATAAAAGTATTTCGTTTGTTTTAAATATTTTTCTAGGCCTTACAGATAATTACCTTTTACTATTAAAGATGTTGCTTTGATGGTCATTAAAACAGGTACTCTTATATTCAAAACAGCTGTTAATGTCAAACGCATTCATTAAAGCCAGTCTTAAAACCAAGGACTTGTTTACAAACAATTCGTTTTACTGGTCTCTTTTTAGATTAAACAATCTAACGATAATGATTCCAAAATCAGATAAACGACGTTTTATTTTTAGGCTCTTAATATTAAAGGCTTTAATTTGCTCACTTAAAAATCCTTTACCATTCCAAACAACTTTCCCAATGGCGCTCATTGATCGAAAGCAAATAACAATGGCCACTAATTGTCTCCTCCAATGAAGGATAACCAAAAAAGCCACCTTATTTGAGGACAATCAATCGCAAGAAAAATCTCCCACGGGTGAATCATTATCAACTTATAATGAGATTGATTACCGCGATGGACCTTGCCTATATTCAAAGTCAATCGCTCCAGATCTACCATTTCCATTGAAGAAGCAGCTCCCACGCATTCAATGGACTTGCAGAGGAAAATGTGGCATCGCCTATATGTGACCCGATGCCTTGATTCGGGTTGGTGTATTCTAAGTGAGTGAATTCATCCAAAGAAAATTATTGTAGAAGGCGATTCATATTAGGAAATGGACATGCGTGGTGGGAGAAAAAGAAGGTCAAAAATAACAGCAGTTTTTTCTTTTCCCTAATTATTGGAATAACTTAATGAGAAAGGTTCGGAAAGGGACGCGGGAAGTGTTCCAAGTGCGGGGGTTTCGGTCTAAGGTGAAGTTCAGTTAAGTGGTGAGAATCTGGGCTAGAGGTTTATCTTGAATTTTAATCAGTAATGTCTGAGATGGGCGATTTTTTTTATTTGTGGCCGGTGTGTCGTTTGGGTGGGGAGAATCGCGTTATAAATGTGAACGTCAAATAAAATGCGAACAGGTAATATTATGGATTCCAAAGTTTGGTTGTATAACATCGGTAATTTGTGCTATTCCTCAGTAATTACAGGTTGAATTTTGTTTGTTTTGACTAGGTGGCATACTTTGCTCTACCTACGCCAATTGCAACCCAATAATATCTTCTTCTTAAGTTTTGAAAGGTTGGTTAGAATTATATTGTTTGGTGAAACATTGGTTACAATAACAGACGATAAGTGAAGATTAACGGCTTCGTTTAGATTCTGAACGACAATAATCATCCATGGTTTAAAAATATCGGTATTAAGAGGAAATAAAATTAAAAACCTTTGTAGCAAATTTGATTTTTTTTTTTTTTTTTTTTTTTTTTTTGCGAGGTAATTGAGATCATTAGATGACTATCCTGACTTACCGATAAAAACAAGCATACTTTATAAAGTTTTTATAACATGGAATAATACATTATGTTTAAAGGTTATTGATGATTAAAAATAAAGTGATTCTCCATTCGTGCTTTATTTTATGGGAATTCAATAAAAAATATTTCGAAGTATCATAAGTTTTCCAAACAGCTGTGAAGCCTGACGGCTTGGAGATATTCTAAAGCTTTCTCGTCCTTTGCAAGTGACCCTTAGAAGATACTGATAACAAACGCAAACAGCTTTCCAGAAAAATATATCCTCAATTATTATCAAAATACTGATTAAATTACTCCAAAAAATCTTTTCATTTAAATCTGACTAGTAAATCTGTAGATCTTTTCAATGTTAAGGAACATCAAATGCGCGGTACCATCCCTTCAAATCAAAATGCAGTACCTTTCATTCAGATTCCAAATTGGTGAAAATTAGCTAGTAATAATAGAGAGCTGTGGTATGGTTTTGTTATTCTAACACTCCGATTATCAATTTAGTATTCCCGTACATAAATAACTTAATGTTCATAGTCATTGCATTCATTTAAGAAACAAGCACACACAAAATGTCAGGCTCCATACAGTCGAGAGCAAATCTTTGCACACTAATCTCGTTTTGAAAGGTTAAGTGAATAAAATGCATTCTTTAGCTGTTTCGTTTTTGTTACTTTAGGAGTAAAAAGATATAACTAAATACGAGACATAGTCGGCTTGTGTCATTGTTCCTGTAAACATCGTGTTTCTTACACTTTCAGTGGAATGTCAACTATAATTATCTCAAAAACCAGTTAAGATGAGTTTTAACGATCAGTACATTCGTGCTCATCTTACAAATGAAAAGTTATTTTTAAAGAGATAGAGCAGGGTTTTCCAGACATTTTGTACCTTAGAAAATTGAAGAAGATAAGAATTCAGTTTTATATTCTATGGATCTTTTGAACCTTATTTAATATTCTTTGAATTCTATAAGAAGACCACCATAAGAGAAACCATGGTTACTCTCAGCTGCTATAATGCTAAACGTCTTTTGAGATAACATTTGAAAAAATTTAAAACATAATAGAAACTTTCCGTGAGAATGATCAATTGGATAATGAATAGAAGAAGAAAATGAAAAAAAGTTTTATAAAAGTTTAACTACCGTTATAAGTTTTTATTTTTATTCTTTAGTGATCATTGATATTTTGTGAGGAACTGATAAAGAGATGCTATATGTTCAAAGAAGTCTTTACATTGAAAAAGAAAGGAAAATTCTCATTTAAATGTGAGAATGAATGAATATATAGCTGGTGCATATATTTTTTTTTTATATAAAATACGTGAAGAAAATGGGGATTTTTAGAAGGAAATGTAAAGTAATTTCTTATCAACATGCTTTTTAAAAAATGTGGAAATTCTATTCTTCAATTCTACGATTCAATGTCATTAAATAACATAAACATGATCATTAAATAACATAAACATGATCATTAAATAACATAAACATGATCATTAAATAACATAAACATGATCATTAAATAACATAAACATGATCATTAAATAACATAAACATGATCATTAAATAACATGATGGCAAATGTTAATACTTTTACACAAACTAACAGATTATTTACAAAAGTGAGATATAGTTTGGAACTGGAAACATACGAATCCAACTTATCTAGGATCTCAAGTAATGTATTAATAGTGCACTATTGACCAACCAAAATTCATCTATCCCGTATGTTATGTATGCCATCTGTGGGTTTGGAATCAATAGTCTAAAGCAAGTCCATTTGACACCAACTCCACATGGGCTCTACGCATGGCTTCAAAGAAAGTCATTTTCTGCTAAAACTGTCTGAAAGAACTTGCTAGTTTTCAAATCACCTTAACTTTATAAACGGTAGAGATAGATTGGAATACATGTAACAAAACACCTTTTTACTCATTTTTATATTACTTCCTCCTGGTGTTTTCTAAGAGTCGATCAATTTGTCAGATAAGATTATTTTTGTCATTTATTGATCTTACACAGTTCTTGTTGGTGGCGCCAGAAACGAGTATAATACCTTATAGGTAGAAAAGGGTATTGGGCAATGTGTTACAAATTGCGACAAATTGGCAGTCTCGTGGGCTTTACGTACGACTCAACAGACAGAGGATAAGGTTCTTACCTAGTGATAAAAGTCGATGGAGAAAAACGAACTTGATAAAAAAAATGGATGTCCTCGCACGAAAATTTATGTCTTGACTTCAGTTAAACGTGCTGACTTAATAAAGGAAATGTCCATCATAGAGAGTTGAGAGAGTATAAATTGCAATTTTATGGGTGTAACTTTTATTTGTATTTCATTAAACTTTTTCAGATGGAGGGAACGTTCTATGCCAAATGTCAAATGTTTTAATTCGAAATTCTTATTCTTACACTATACATTTAAGTACTATTTTAAAGGAAACACATACAGGCTTAAAGCCTAACAAGTTTAGTGCAAACACCAATTAGCACCAGCAAAGTGTTTTTCAAATAATCCATCTCAACAAAATTTACTATATTATCATACACATATATATATATATATATATATATATATATATATATATATATATATATATATATATATATATATATATATATATATATATATATATATATATATATATATATATATATATATATATATATATATATATATATATATATATATATATATATATATATATATATATATATATATATATATATATATATATATATATATATATATATATATATATATATATATATATATATATATATATATATATATATATATATATATATATATATATATATATATATATATATATATATATATATATATATATATATATATTAGGAATATAATAGAAGATCCTTTAGATAAAATTTCAAAATATAATTTGGATTTAAGTCCTTTTGTGATATTTCTTACAATTATATTCCTAATAACTCCCAACATCTTTATTAATATTCTTTATATGTATATTAAAATCCCCTCTATATTTTCGTAGTTTTAACTCATATTCCTTTGTATTATAATCTATTCTACCCATGATCCAATCTGGATCATCACTTTTTGAACTAAGATATGGAAAATCGATTATACTTATTTTTTGGCTTTTCGCATTTTAAATAAATTCCAGTATTAAATACTTTAAAAATGTCTCCATAAAACTTTTTGAAATATATAATTTCGTTCTTAATTATATTGTATTGTACTTCTGATACTAATTTAAATGTTGGAATCTTTCATGTTACTATTTGGAGAAATGAAGATAGTAAAAGTGACAATTTGTAAATAACTTTACACAGAAGTATAAATTCTGAAGCTGTTTATATTATTTTTAAAGACAGGTTAAGCTTCGCTTGATAATGTCATGTGCATTAAATATACAAAGTGACCGAACTCACGAAAAATAGTTAAGTCATTTAAGTATTAACAGTCATAAACAGTCATTAAAATATCAGAACTATTCGATAAATTTGGCACATGAATGAATATTCAATACCTTTAAGTTAAGCTTTATCAAAATAGAGCAATCTCAACCATATAAAATAGACAACGAATGAAGTTCGCTTTAACTAATAAGTTCCCATTGAGTTCATGAATAGTCAAACACGAAATCAACAAATTTTATCTAGATCAAAATCAAATAGGGAAGATTTATCTTCCTCCAAAATGCTATTGCGACAGTTCCATTTCCACCAACAATTTATCTCCATTTTCTTCCACAACAGAAGCCTTTTCTACCACACTGCCTGGTGGAGATCGAAGAGCAATGTCCAAAACTAGCCTCTTCATCATGTACCCATTTAAAGCAAAATAAAAGAGGACAAAAAATTACAGAAATCCAAAACGGCCCGAAGCTCTTTGTTATATGACTTTTTGAAAACGATACATTTATTAACTCTCATCCATCACCAATTCACAGCAGCCGATGTCCATCCCAGAGTTTGGTGTCATTGGAGCACACCACCCGGGTTCGTTGCACCCGATAATGTGATCGGAGAAGAAAAAAAAACTACACGAAGTGGAATAGATATGACAGACTTGGTATGTGTTTGCTGATATTTACGCTTCTGGGTAGATAGGATACAAATAACATAATAACCTTGTACGTGACTTACCTACCAGAAGGTAATTACTTTCACTTAATGTACCATGGGAATTTGTTTATGTCATTTTCTGGTGATCGCATTCGGCTAGTGTATCAAGATGGTGAAGGGGGATATGTAAGGAATAACAATAATTTTAAATTTAAGAATGTTAATGTCGTTAAAGAAGTTTCGTTTGGCTTGCTGCTTAAAGCAAAACAGTAGAAAGTTTTTGATCATATACATATATATATATATGTCGTTAAAATTTTGGTTTTGAGACTTTAATGGCAATGGTTTGGGTAAAAAAATTTGGAAAAGAAAGCATTTTTCGTCTTTTCTGTCAAATCGCTACAAGAATACAGAGTTTCCTTTCCTTGCGTGAAGTTTAATTAAAACATTGAAGCAAAATACTTGCAAAAGTTAAAGGGACAAAAAAGGTATTTTGATGCTTGTTTGAAATTTTTTAATTAATTTATGAGATTTTCTGAAGGTATCTTAAAGTTAACTATGATCGCTTTTTTTTAAAACTACCTTTAGAATGACAAACTTCTCCCTACTATAAAATGTCAGATATTTAAATCGGAAAGAAACAACTTTCTTTATTTAATGAATGGTAACGGATGAATTTTTATACAATGTGAAGTTAAGTTTAAAGCCTAACTTAAATTTATACATAAGCATTGTTTGAATTTGAAGAAATCGTATATTATGTCAGCTAAAAACGTAGGAACCAGAATTGAATGTCAGAATGATTTTCACTTCACTCCGAAAGTTGTTATTCTTATTAAGAGACAACTAGACGATAGATAATTTCATTTAAAATGTTAACTGATTCTTTGACACAGTTATTATATGGAGCTTACTTCAAAAGTTGAGATGATGGAATACCTTCTATTATTAGTATCCGTTTTTATTTATCTATAGTAATTGATGCATTACAGAAAAGTCGCAAAATGTCCAATCATGCGATTGATTTTCTGGATCACTGGTCAATTTTTTTTTTAAAGTTTTTATCCAGTTAGAAGAAAAAAAGTATGGCTCTTGTTAATTTTGGGTCATTTCATTTCTTCAATATAATTTATTTTAAATTTAATGCAAGTTCAGAATATTTTCGTATTGCAGTAATATAATCATGAAGGGAAAAATACAAGTTTTGAAAGTATGTTTATCTTTCTAAATGTAAAGAGAAATCTGTAATAACCTTCCACAAAATATTTTTACATCCCTATACATAAAAAATTACTGTTATTTAATACTATTAATTACCCTTTTTTGGAAAACTGTTCTTATTGTAAAAATATATAACCCAAATGTATGATAATATATTCCAGTTGTAAACTATTGTGTGTCAGTATTACAATTATATTTGAATAAAGAACTGTTTCAGATACCCTTACATCAGAATATAAGTATATGCAATATACAGGATGACCATGATTAACTTGCGTCTCTTTAGAATTCGCCTTGTGCCTGATATAATTACCTCATGTTCATTAAATTTAGTATGCATGTTTTCTAGACTATGGAAGATATTTTTATACCCGAAGGAAACAAAGGAAATTCAGGTAAAATATTCACCGCTCAGGCGGAAATACGACACTTTAAGGCTGCATCGATAGAAGTTAACTTTGCCAGCTGAACTTTTTAGGGAAGTTGCGATTAAAGGTTCTAAACAAACAAACAAAAACAAACAAAAAAAGAGATCCGATAAAGGTTACAGATCCTTGAGAAAACATTTCAGATTAAGGAGAACTTGACTTTTATTTAGAGAAACAGATTGACGACACTAAATTCGCGAACGAAGATATAAGTTATTTTAGTTTTCAGTTAATATATTCCGTTCTCGGGCCTATATATCTCCAAAGAACAAACCTATATGTAAGGGCCTATATATCACTGCGTCTTCTTTTCTTTTTTTTTTTTGCCTTAAACAAACGCTCAGGATTAGTTGCTTACAAAATATTGAGTTCTTTTCATGTACAAAAATCTATCAGTAATAAAAATGGTAAAGGGTTCTGCCTCAAAAAAAAAATTGAAAACCTGCTACAAAAGCAAAAATTGTGACGTCCTGGCCTTCCCTACCTGTGTGGACATCAGAAAATATTTTGTTCATCTTAAATGTAGAATTTTTTTTAATTAATTACAATGGAAAACACTTAGAACTACTGTGGATGTTTTCACATTAAGGAATTACAAAAATTTTCTTCACTGATGATCCGAATTTTGTTTTCATTTCCAATACATTAAAGTAAGATATTTGGTACCGTATTGCATTCATCTAGAAATATATAGTTCTGATATATATGAGTTTTCAGAAAATCCCACGCTTGTATCACGACACGACGCGTCATTTATCAAATCGTTAACTGCAATCTCCCACGGAAAAAAAAAAGTTCCAAATCGAATTTAAAATCGTTTTACCTTTCAAGAAACGGTAAATGACAAACAAAAAGAGATCAATTACTTGCTTACCAAAGACCTGGATCAGTATTGACCTTATTCGCACTCGATTTCAGTTGATCCGTAAAATGCTTGGGGACAGTAAAATAGAAAAAACTTTATAACGGTGAAAATGAATAGACACATAAGAAGATATCGTTATTCAAAATGTAAGCAAATGCATATAGATGTGATTCTATTCAAAAGAGGACGGAATAATTTTCTTCTTAGAGCTTTCTAGTGAAATTAATATGTAATTATAACTTCGCAAATTATTAGAGCATTGTTTATTTGGAACGTAACATCTAGATTACGATTTTAATAGCACCTGGGGCGACTTCATACAATTCATATGGTTTATGACGTCTAGAGTGTTCGGTAAACTCTTTACGAACACAGATTCCAAATGGCTCCAAGGCGTCAATAATACCGAGCTAAGTGATTTCAATGGACCGTAAAAATTAAAATGATATGCTTTGAACATCGTCTATTTTGATTTTACTTGATAATGATACAGCATTAGTGAGCCGCCTAAACCTCTAGAAAGGGAATTAAATCGTGTGTAATATTATTCGTAAACTTAATTTGATGGATTGATTTATCTAAAGATTAATTTACAAAGAACTCACGAATACATAAATAAAGAGACCAAAATATCTTATTTAGCAATCCATTCAAAATCACTTCAGCCAAGTCCGCTATTATTTCCTGTTAAATTATATGTTAAGTCACACAATAATGACAGGTGATAAAAAAAACTGTTTCGTATGCTATTATATCTTCATCCACATTTCTTCAATTTTTTTCTGGTTTAAAATATTTAATTTCTTGTTTTGAATACTGATTTTCATTATACCCTGAAGGTGATTTCTTCAAAAATAGCTATACTCTAAAAATACATTGCTCTTTTAAACATTTTTCAAATAAAACATCTCTGCACAAAAAATTAACTCCTGTAATGACCACTTTCGGAAATACGTAGGGAAAAGTTCGAATAAATGATATTTCTGTATACTTCAGATAATTAGTACTAAAATTAAGTAAAAAATACTAGTTTAACTTAATTTTGAAAGAAAGTACTTCTACTACCTAAGATCAAATAAGAGTAAATTTATACAAACTTATACATTTAAAACAAGGGCACTTCTCACAAATTTTGGGGCCTTATAAAATTTCATTCTATTGAGAAAAGATAAGCTTATTCACGAAATGGAAATGAAAAAAATATATAGAATAGGAATTTCTGGAGAAAAAAAAATGCACTTAGTATGAAATATATTGTTTCTGAATTAACCAATTCAATTAATCACTTTAATTTTTTTAAAGTTAAGCAAAATCCTTTAGTAATTTTGATTACTTGACTTCATAGTTTATATATCCTTCACTTAAACTTAGCTTTGACCTTGTGTAAGAAATAATTTTCAACTTGCAATATATGAAAGAATGGCAAACACAAAAGAATTCAATTGATTCAACGATATGGCACCATTTATCCTTCAAGACACAAAATTGAATTAACTTTATTGTATTCACGGCTGATCTTTTAGGGAATCACTTTTGATATTTGAATCCACAAAGACATTTTGTGATTATTATTCATTTTAAGATTTGTTATCCTTGTAATATGATATTATCATATCAAACTGGATTAAGTGTGCATGAGAAATAATTTCCTTACAAAAATATTCCCACAATATCCTTTAAATATAAATGACCTTGAAGTAGGCTTGAGAAAAGTTACTGTATATTGTGTTTTAAAGATAATATCATGTCTAAATAATTTGTTTCAGTTTCTTTTGTGATTTTAAGTTTGTATAAAAGAATATTTTTCGCTACCGACTCCAGGAACAAAGATGTATAATTTTCTTTTTTATTAAAAGATTTTGAACTTCAAGGATGTGTTTTTGGACCTTCAAATTTAAATGTCAGCCACTTCTAATAATGTCTAATATTATTTTCTATGTCAAATAAAATGAACACGTTCGAAAGAGCAAAGACGGTTAATAAAGTAATCCCATGAATGAATTAACTGAAATATAAATACCGAAAACATGTAATCGAGCATTAATTAAAGTACCAAGTATATTTAGAATGTATAGCTCGCACGACTATGTACAGAATAATGGATTTAACAAATTTTAGTTCATTTAGTCAGAAATATTAATGTATAAGATTGATAAAGTCTTTAAAATTGCATTAATATTCCATAGCTTTTATATATCAATGTTCAGACTAGGATTCATTTTAGTCTAATATGTAAAGATCTTTCAATAAACTTATTTTATAATTTATAAGATAGGAGAGGGTGGCATAACATGAAACAAACATAAGCCACAAAAATTTCATACTAGTTTCCTTCTTTTAAAATGGAAACTAAAATTTCAAAAAAAAAATAGTACCCAAGCATAAATTTCCTCTCTACTATCTGTTGTTTTACCTATCAACTCAAATCATTCAAGAAGTATGGAATTGTTGAAGTTACGAGTGGTACAACACACACATTTCTAACCAATTGCTTCAGTTTTTCCGTACCATTAAATACCTTAACCACTTTCTTTGAAATACATTACAACTTTAATACCGTAGGAAAACATACATAAATACCAAAATCTATATCTCAAACACTATGATCCATGCGGACATGCATGCGTAAGCACATTTCATGCCACCAATCAAGATCCCCAAAGACATTTTTCTCCACATTCGAACCCCCATTGTCTAACATTTCCTCCAAAGCTCTACACTTCCTGGATCTCTCTCCTTGGTTAAGATCGTGATTTGCTTCCTTAATAGCCCCAGAAAGTGAACGTTCAGTCCAGTTAATCTTCCCGTAATGGGATTACCATCAAGTAGCCATCGCCCGATCACCTCTGCCAATATTTGCATTTCGGTTTGCGAAGGCGGTCTTCCATGCTGGAAGAACCAGCGATTGTGCAACTATCTCTCCTGCTGTTGGGAGATAAGTCTGGAAGCTTGTTAGTAGGCGGTTGAACCTGGGTGACGTTTCGATTTTTTAATAGGATCATAGGAATGAAAGTCAACCACTTTCCAAACCGCTTAGGGTTGTAGTGGAGCTACTGTAGATTATAATAAAACTCATATAGAGAGTTGTGTTACCACAAAGCGAAATTACTTATTTCTAAATTTAAAACAAGACATATAAGGACATGTTATAGTCTCTACAATATTGTTTTAGATTCAGAAAAAGTAATTTCGCTTAGTGACTACTCAACACCAATGTAGAAGTAAAAATGGCAGTCGTTTAGCTCAGCTCGATTCGAATTTTTTAAATTCTTATTAAGTGTCCGTCACCCAGTCACCTCTGCCAATATATGCATTTTGGTTTACGTTGGTGTTCTACCGAGTTTGAAGAGCCAAAGGATTTTTTAACTCTCTTGCAGTTTGTAGATGTGTCTCGAGTGCTTTTTAGTAGGTGGTTGAACCTGAATGACATTCTGCGTTTTTTTAAATAAGATCATAGACAACTTGATGTTTCTGCTTTCTGTAATTAATTTTTGAATGGGAATGGAGTATCATTAATGAAGAAATAATTGAATATTGTATATTTCTCCTGCTGTTCCAGATAAATCTGTAAGGTTTGTAGCAACTTTTTTAAACTTAGGTGATGTTTTTAAGGATTTTCGATTAATGAAAGAAAAAAAATTTCGTGCTAATCTCTTTTCGAGCTAATCTTTTTTCTACTCGTAGACAAATTATAATTTTAAAATTATGATGAACCTGGTAGTTATATTTTTTATACATATAAAATATTAGTTTGTTGCAAAGTTACATGGAAAAATAATTATTTTAACTAGATCAAATATGCTTTTTATAACACCGACGCACGGGACAAGGTGCGCCAGTGGCTTATAAATGTGTATTTCATCTAATTAAATAAATTGTTTTTATGTAATTTGCTACAAACTAATATTATATAAAACAAAAACCTAACTACTAGACTCATCATAATTTTGCAATTCCAATCCATTTACGAGAAGAAAGAAAAGCAAAAATGTCCCGCGCGTCATCTATATTGGTGAAATAAACTTCGAAAATTGTTTTCTCGTAAAGAAAAATGGCCTTAGCAGAAAGATAATAACAGTAATCTGTGAAGGCAGTATATTTGTTTTAAACTTTTGTCTATGACTTTGTTAGAAGGTGAATAAAATTGGGGCCCGTTTAGGCACTGTTTAAAATATTTTTCAAGAATAGAACTTTCTACTTAAAAATTATTGTCTTTTAAGTTTGAGAGAATATGTCAAGAGTTGCATACTAATAATTCCTAATGCCTCTGCTTAAATTAAAAAAAGAAATTAGGAATTTATTATTTAAAAGTTTTATTTAAATTAATTGAATAAATTAAAAATACTTTGTTGATACAATTAATGAGGAAGAATGTCTTAGAATTAAAAATATTTTACGCTATAAAATGAAAGAAGAAAAAACTTTGATTATAATAATACCTCTTTTGGGTAACGGTAATTAAATGATCACTTGGTTGTACAAAAATAGTTCATACTATATAATGATTTTAAAAAGAATGAAATTAAGAATCTTTTTTTAAAAAAAAAACTGTACCAGAAAAAGTATTTAAAAGAAAATTGTGTAAATTCCGTTTTAGTGGGAATTTTAGCTTGTTTTAATTCAACAGCATTAATTTCCCTGAAAGCAAATTTTTTACTAAGCACCTGGTTTTATGGGACGGAATATTTGCATATCCTCTGCGGGTGGTCTGAAGCAATCATGCGGTGCTGCTACTGTTGGATTGGCATTTCCAACTCGAGGTGAGGTTCAAAGAGGATTTAAAAAAGTACACTGAGAGAAACAGAGTGTATCTTTTATCGTAAGTTCAGAATAGACTTATTCATATGGTATTGATATAAACTCGTGAGAACTAGTTGCCTGTGTTTCTTCCCTTTTTTTCACGGAGGGGGGGGGGGGTCGGTTTTCAGCTGAAGCTACATAAAATATTAATTGTTAATTCTAATGCAATTTTTCATTGTCCATGTTTTTCTGTTACTGTTGATTTGGATAAGCTAAATACGTAATTTTTTCTTGCTCACAAAATAATTTTTAGCGTAGGGTCTTGCCCTCTGAACAGATTTGCGAAGCAGTTTACAATATACCACAGAATGACAACATACTAAAAATGATTTATTTTTAGCAGTAACTGGAATTGATACTTATGAACAAAAATAACTGGTATTTCGTGTTTATTTTGTAATTAAAATTTTAGCTTACATGGTAAACAGAAATGTATTAATGAAAGTTTCTAATGCTCCTAATTATTTTTAAAAGATATATAAACTTCTTAATTACGTTCCCACACCTGGGAATAGAATTCAGTATTCGTTAAAGATGATTTCAGTAGTTTCTTTTTTTCCAATGGAACGGTAAATATAGTATCATAATTGTTCTCCAGGATCTTAATTAATATAAAATACTTAGTATTTTATTTATTTATTTTATTTATTAAAAACCAATTCGATTCACTTTTTATAAAAATAACTAGACAAATACGTTTGACAAAGGATAAAGTTTAACAATTCTTTTTATACTGTGAAAAATATCCAAGTTCAATTCAGGTCGTTTCTTAAAGTAGTGGATGTTATTCACTCAACCACATTTCTGAAGTGGGATTTGATGGGGAAAAACTTTCAATGATGAGAATTTTCAATTTCAAAGAAAAATTTTCACATCAATTATTTCCCGGTTTCCAAACCATTATATTTGTTCCTTCGAAACGCAGAAATGCTAAAAATCAAAATTTCTGGACCATTTTTCAAAATAAAACACCTGTACCTTTCGTTTATTCATATTCATTCTTCCACGACATAAACGGAAGAAATTTTCCCTCAGAAATCCCGCCATTCTTATAATATACTAAACACAATCATAAACAAAAAACTCAACACAATTCTCTACCATTAACGTCACCTTGAATTGAAGCGAAGGAATAGAAAGAAAAAAAAGCATCTTGGTCCTGACCCGCTTGTCATTACATGAAGTGAAGTTAATGACCCGTGACTACCAAAAGTCACTGTTATTCAGAATAACACGAAAGAAAACTCAACGGAAGTAACCCAACTTTTGAGCGAGTTCTGGTTGCACAAATATATAATACCAATCCCGCCCAATGAACATTGAAATGTGTGCGATTCCGACCTTTTATTCTTGCAGGTATATCGTTTACAAAAGCGGTTTCGCTTTGACCGAAGAAAGGAAGAACTTCCACAGCACGGTACTAATCAAAGAATGAAAAAATTTCATTCTTTTTTTTCTTCTTTTTTTTTAATTTCATTTCGGTCGATGTTATCAAACTCTTGCAAACATCTCGCATTTGAAAATTTTACAATACTGTTTCGCATTTAGGAATTATTTATAATTTAAAAAAATAATATAAAATGTTTTGTTAATTACTCACGACACAGCCAACTGCTATGTTTGCGGAAAAATGGAATATACATTATGACAGGCTAATAAAATGTTTCGAATTTGTTTCAAAGTACATACTGATTGGTCATAGGCATTTTATAAGTGTTCGCATAGTATGGAATCATATTCAAAATAACATTTTGCATAATGACTATATTCCATTTTTTTTTTTTTTTTTTTTCAAAATTATTAAAAAGAGTATTTGGTTTATGGAAAATTGGTATTTTTCTATAAGTAATTCTTTTACCAAGAAAAAAAAAATAATCTGTTCTAAAATGATATTTTTAGTTCCTTATACCAGGCACTATAAGTGAAATGTATCATGGCAACGTCACAGTTCTCCGAATATTTAATGGTAGAAACGAAATGCAGGTTTTTAATCGAGAAATTGAATTTGAATTCTGAATTTATTTTTAAAGGTGTTATTAAGCTTGATCCAAAGTTTTGGTTGATGAGATAATGATAAAAATATATCAATTTCAAAAAAATAGCGTGTATATGATCCATAGTTATAATTATAAACGTTAATTAAACACATTTTTTGCCAAAGCTAATAAGATAAATAAGTTATAGTTTGGTTTGATTTAAAACTTCCTACTGTCTATTTCTGACACTTATAAAACACTTATAAAATGACCATATACGTCTCGTAATTTGAACATCTAGACAACGTTAGCCACTACGCGGCCCGCGGCCCAGATTTTTCGGCGGTCCACTGGCACCACATAAGATTTTTTTTTTTTTAAATCAAATTTTACGGTACGAACTTTTTTTTTTATATAACTGGAATTTATCCGAAATAGTATAACTGATTCTCATTTGGACAATTTATTAAAATTTACTGTAGCAAATATTCCGAAAGAACATCTATCATAAAATTTCAAATAATATCATTCGGAAAATTTACCCAACCTCGCAGTCATATGTTACCCATCAGTTTTATGGAAATAGTACTCCTGAATCTATTATAAAATTACCTAACACGGATTGTATTATCCTGGACAATCTTTAAAATTTCTATCACAACAGCGTAAGCTATCAAGTGAGATTAGTGATTCGGAATGCCCATCAGTGTAAAAAAAAATATATAATCCAATGTATGACTCAAATAATCATGGAAGATTTTTCAGAATAACATTTAGAAGGAAATAAAAACAAGTTTTCCCACGCTTAGTGTAAAAATTCGACAGACTTAAACACGATAGTAAATACCTATTGATTTCCAAGTCATTAAAGATCATAAGAAAAAAAAATTATCCTAAGAGTTATCAACAAAACACTACTCTAACATTCTGATACTCGCGAAAAAAAATCAGTATCTTGATTGAGCCGGAGTGTTATTAATGACCCAAGGGCCACTTTCGATTTAGCTGAAAATTAACGACTGGATTGTGATAACATCATTGCTTCCAAATCTTAATTGAAGGTACATTTCAATTTAAATCGAACGCATTAGGTCTAGCCTCAGGTTGCAGGAACACAAACGACGTTGTGTTGCTAAAACAAGAAGCCAAATCCCTTCCAGAAATTATACAGCAGAAAAAAACGAATGGAAAATGTTTGCTATCATTAAGTAGGAGTGTTGGCTTTGAACGTTAGACGCTGTCGCGATAAACAAACAACTTTTTCGTTATAGTATTTATTATTAGAGTTGTGTGGTAATTTTTTATTTTTTTTCTGCATTTCAAATGGATGCAGTTTACAGATCTTGAATTTATAACTCATCAATTCATTTCAACCTCAAGTTAATGATAAAATAATACGATATTTTTGTTTCGTTGTTGTTTTCGCTGAAGTAAGATTCGATTCAATGCTCTGTCTCTGTACAAACAAGTCATTTATAATTTTCTGTCCTTATATGGCCGCGATAGTTCGAGTTATTTTTAATATTGAAAAAATGTTTGTTGTAAGAATTGTTTTAGTTCAGAATTGGTATTTATATGCACACGTAAAAGTCAAACAGTTGGAAATTCTTTTAATTAAAACTTTGATTAAAAATGTTGCTTTGGATACACATTATTTATTCTAATTAATAATTTTCTAATCGGCTTAAAACACTTAATTATCTTTTCAAGGAATTTCAATAATTATTAATTTTTGACATCACATTTTGATTTTTAAAAATAATACATTTTATTTATTATTTAAAAACTGATGAAATTTCTGAAATCATGGTATGTATGCATTCAGTCCTTAAACTAGAAATAATATACTTGAAAGTTTTCCTACAGTTTTTTAATATTTCTACAAAGACTTGAATGGAACTTTTAAACTTTTTAAATCGTATAAATTGGGATATCTGGGGAAAATGAGTGAAAAAAACTAAATAAGATGGTTAGTTTCAAATTTATAATTATTTAATTCAAAATAGTAAATAAAATTAAATAATTTCAAAATTTAATTAAAATATAATACAAAACAATAAAAACTGCAATGTCTAGTTTTTTATTTGCATTAAATCTTTTTTATAATCGCACAAAGTAAAATTGTCGAATTGTTATCATCCCCATAGAAATTAATGAATTTTCTATTGCTAAATTCTAACTCGTAGATACCGAACGGTAATAATGCAATATTTTCCCAAATAATACTTATTGTAATAGTACTTTTTGATTAAATGCGCACCCTCTATTAAGTAATGCATTTCAGTAAAATGCACAAAACTCTTACTGGTTAATTATTTCACATTGGTATGTATTTTTTTAAATATAAAAAAGTGTTTATAAACTTTTCTTTTTAAATTAAAGTTTTAAAGAGAAATAATTTATTAATTAAGCAGAAGCTTTATCGAAATGTAGTAGAATAGCTGTAAAATTATCCTTCTCAATCAATTTTTTTTTTTTTTAATTAAAAAAAAATCCTTGATTAAATAAACAGAATATTATTAAATACTAAAAAGAATATAAAAAAATATTTATAGAAACAGTAGAAGCATAATTCAAACAAAACATAATATCGATATTGTAAAAACACTTCATAATTATACATCTGCCAGGTATTTAGATTTGTTACCTTTAAAAACACATTGTTTCAATTGTTAGAAACCTTATGCCTGACATAAAAGTTAAACTCAACCCTTTACCTTTATATAATTTATTTAAAAACGAGTTTTAAAAAGTTTTATAACATAAATAAACATACAATCTTAGAGCCAAAATTGAATCGGTGCCGTCCAGCTAAGGGATATTTATTATTCAAATATGATGAATGTTTAAATATATAAATGTTTATGATATATATAAAATATGATGAATGTTTAAAAATATTATATATATATATATATATATATATATATATATATATATATATATTAAGGATATTTTCATTTATTATCCAATAGGATTATAACCAATAGTAGTTTATTTCAAATACCATTTTCTATATACTCTAATATTTAAAATGAGTAAAGATAGATTAGTATTAAAAAAGTGTATTTTCATTTGTTAGAAGTCATTTCTGTAAAGTTTTCTTGTAATTTTTCAGACTTTGGTGAATAGCATTAAACTAAATTTTTCTGGAGTAGTTATACAGTAAATTGTCTAAAAATTATCATGAAAACAAAATTTAATAATTAAAAAAAAGATGTGATTGAATCATTAAGATTTCAAAAATCTTACCTGAGACAAAATCAAGAGTAATCCTGTCTTTGAAATAGATAAAAAAAAAAGAGACCCCTTCGAGAAAGAAGAACCAAAACCACACGCTACTTTCTTCTGCTTTCGCACACCTAGTATGAAGGAGGGAGGATCAAGAGCAAGTCAGAGATGCTTCACGAGAACGATGCTCAGCGCCCTCTGTCGAGGAAAATAAATGACATTGTTTTACACTAAAGTTCTCTGTCTTTATGAGTTGTTGGCCGACCAAACGGTATAGTGGTTAGCGTGCTGGCTTCTAGACCGCGAGGTTGCGGGTTCGAGTCCCGTGTTAGGCATGGGTGTTTGTAAATGTATGTTGGTTTGTTAAATGACGAAATGTTTCGGCGCATTATAGCCCTCGTGTTGCTGACGACGCCAGATAATCTGAATACAACCAACAAACCAACTTTATGAGTTGTTGTTCTTCGTAGGTTGCAATGGGCTAACCACTGAAAATTGTCATTCTCATTTCTTTACAATACTTCCTTCATATATGTACCAAATGAAAGGGGTTTTAATGCTTTCATCAACCAGAAAAAGATACTATTCAAATAATTTTTTGTTAGTAATAGCATTAAAAATTCTTTTATTTGCTTGTTTTAATTGTAGTCCAGTCATTTTAGAGCTAAAAAAGACCAAACCTCAAATAAATAACAACGAAAGGTTTTTTGACTCGGAAAAATTTCATGAACAACATATCGAAAGTCTAAAATAACCAACATAACGGAACCCAGTCATATTGGCCGTGAATTTCTCTAATAATAGTAAAATGCCCTTAATTAATGCTACAGGGTTCCGATTTCCTTCAAATATGTACCAAATGAAAGGATTTTTAATGCTTAACCTTATACACTAAAAGCAAATTCTATTTAAACAACTTTTTTGGGAAGTAAAAGAATTAAAAATAATTTTTATTTGTTTTTTATGATTGCTTTTTAAATCATAAATTTAACCTTTTCTTTTTCTTTTACTTATCATAAATATAAAATTTCTTTTAAAAAGCAGTTTAAGTAAAAACACAAAATACATTACATTTTATAAAAATTGTAAACACGGAAGCCAAAACTACTCATACCATCAACTTTGACATCTAAAAATAGCAGTTTGATGCAATTTATAACCAAAGTAGTTGAGGACGAAAAAGGAAATCTATTTTTATTCACCAATTCTTTCACAATTACTTCTTTCAATTGATAATTTTTTTCACAGTTATTTCAAATGAACCTTAAAGTAGCGCAATTAATCCTGTATTTGATTCTAGTAACATCCAAGAGCAGGAATGGTGCTGATTGAATGTCAGTCATTATGGGCATAAGTTGATCTCCGTAATGTCTAAACCAGTCATACGGTACAAGTTTTTTAAGCTTGAAACGAGTCATAAAAAAGTTTTGATATTTAACAGTAGCTGATGTTAGATGAAGGGACTATATTTGAGTGACAGTGACAAAAATAAATGGCTGTATTTTTACTAGCCGACTTTTCATTAAAGAGTTTATATCGTAGATGATCCAATGATGCAGTTGTCTTTCAACCGTACAGAACAACACAAATCTTTTGTCCAGCTGAAATGATATTTTCCTAATAATTTATTGATGCATAAAATATTTGGGCATAATTGATAAAAACAAGTGAACGAATTTATAATTTTCGTTTGATCTTTACCGATTCCTAATCTAAATAACTGTAAAGCGTTGCTACAATCTAAAAAAAAAAAAACGTAAATGGAAAGTAAGCCTTCATGTACATTTAACCAAATTTAGACTTTATGGGTTGTTTGTTATATTTTATAATCAAGTTCACAGACTTTTTTTACTCTGTTGATATTGTAATGTGATCCTGATGTCTAACTGCACAAGGGTGGATCAAGAGTGACGGGGCTTCTTTTTGTTTAAAGAGTCAGGCTTTTCCTTGTATCTTTTCAGTTTTTCTTTACCTGGTGAACGAAATCTCTTTGTATTTGTTAACGAGTGACACATGACACTAGTAAATACATATATAGCGTTATTAACATCTGTGATTGAAATTATAGATTGAGCCCCAACTCGCCACTTACTTCTGGTGTCCTTGTTCTTTTAGTTAATCGTTCTGTTCCTGTGATGATTCTTAATGTCATTTTAAAAATAATGGTTCAATTCATTAGTGTATGTTCAGTATAACAAAGACAATAGAAAGAATTTCTCAATTCTCTAGTGACGAAAAACAAGTAGATCTCTTTGAAAAAATTTGTAGACGGTTGGATGTAAGAATTGTTAATCTATTTGAGGTGCGCAGACGATTTTGTTTATGAATTGTATCCTGTTTAAAAGTATGGCAGCATTTGTTTCAGAGTTAGTAAATGCAGATTCCATTTTCCAGAGTATTCTGCCCAGAGTTACTTTTTTAAACGTTAATCATTCTTAGATACTTAATCCAGAATTTAACAGTTCAACTAATCACCTCGTACACAAATAAAAATCATTATACCAATTTATATATATATATATATATATATATATATATATATATATATATATATATATATATATATATATATATATATATATATATATATATATATATATATATATATATATATATATATATATATATATATATATATATATATATATATATATATATATATATATATATATATATATATATATATATATATATAGTTTTAAAGTTTTTAAATGTAAAAATAAAATCACTTTTCTCAGTGTCACTACATTTAAAGGTTAAAGTTATTTTATTAGTATTTCTTAGGCGGATTCAGTGATTTTAAAAGTGCGGGGACGGAATTCAATGGTTTTAGAAGTGGGGAGACGCAAGTGAATTTTTTTTTTAAAGTGGAGGGACGCATCACTGCGCGTCTACCCACACTTCTAGCACTGAAAATGCAATAAATTTTGTGATTTCAGTCAAATTGTTTGCAAAAGTAATATTTGTGATTTAATAAGCAATCGAAGTAAGCAAATAAAAGCACTTTTAGTACTATTACTATCAAAAAGTTGTTTAAATAGAATGTGTTTCTAGTTTACAAGGTTAAGCATTAAAAATCCTTTCATTTGGTATATATTTGATGGAAATCGGAGCCATTAATTATGGGCATTTCACTATTACATAGAAATTCTTCAAGGTGGCGACCAATGGACAATATGGTGGGCTTCCTTTACTTAGATTCTTCTAGACTTTTGATATGTTCTTCAGGACATATTTCTGAGTCAAAAAACCTTTTGTTGTAATTTAATTGATGCTTGGCCTTTTTTAGCTCTAAAGTGACTGGACTACAAGCAAATAAAAGTATTTTTATTGCTATTACTATCAAAAAGTTGTTTAAATAGGAAGTTTTTCTAGTTTATAAGGTTAAGCATTAAAGACCCTTTCATTTGGTACATATATTTGAAGGAAATTGAAGATCTGTAACATTAATTATGGGCATTTTACTATTGTGACAGAAATTCAAAATGGCGGCCGATGTGGCGGCCTTTCGCCACTTAGATGTTTCTAGACTTTTAGTATGTTGTTAAGGACATTTTTCTGAGTCTAAAAAACATTAGAAATCTTTTGTTGCAATTTGTTTGATGTTTGGCTTTTTCTTAGCCCTAAATTGTCTGGACTAAAAGCTAAATGTAAGCGTGCGTAGTTTAGCAGGTTTTTTTAAAATGTGTTTGTGAAGTAATATATTCATATCATAAGCGCCGGTTGGATTATTTATAAAGTGATGGAAGATGACAAAAATTTGTTTCAAACCATGATTTTTCAAAAAGAGGAATTTGATTTCATTCTGAGGTTATAATTATTAGATACTGATTAATTAAATCCTTTATATTAACTTCGATTTTTGTGTCAATGGCGGTGGAATCTGCGGAAGCCTAAATTAATCCTCTTGCCGTCATCCAATTGGGCTGAAACTTCTTGGCAGATAGATTCGATGTTGATGACAATGCATTCTATCAAATTTTGGGGCTGTAACTGTTACTAAAACTTTACTTTTACGGAATACTAATAAATGAACTTACCATCATCCAATCGAGCTAAAATAACATTCAACCGACCATTAAAGAAACTCTTTACTGTTGACAAAAATCTGTTTAATAAATAAATAAATAAATTTTTAAATCTGAATCATTTTTATTTAATACATTTTGAAAACTAGTTTACTGCCTATTTTGCTGATAGAGATGTTTTTAATATTTGAAATTAGATGCCAACACCAAGCACACGCTGACAACAGAAACAGCGCTAATTTTGATGAATATAAAAATTGGAATGCATATGAAGGATTTTGTATTAAAAACTTTTTTATTATAGGTTACATTATTTTCCGATTCAGGGACTTTTTAGGTTTACATAGCGAGAACTTCACATCGCTAAGGCATTCCGCTAGCGTTCTGTGAGTTTGGAAAAGTCCTCTCCAGAAGCGGTACGGTGCACAACTATCAAAATATTATATGAAAATTCAAAACACCTCCCTGAATCCTCAGCGCTGGATGAATATGAGCTTCAAAACATTTTATTGATTTGAAACAAATGATATATTCAAAAGGTTCCAATAGAGGTTTATTCATATTTGATTGAAACACAAGATACGAAAATTATATTTCATTATATAAAAAAAGATGTTTCTTTTCTTTCATATACGAGGTCACTGACAGTGATATTTAATATTAATGATATTTTGTTATTGGAATTAAGAAAGAACATTGCGCCACTAAAATATCGTCTGCAACTTATTTTTTTACTTGAAGAAACTCTTCTCATTAAATTCTAAAGGTATTTCGTAAGTGTTATTTTTGGCTGAGGAGCTAAGCCAAGACCCAAAATTAAATTTATCAGAAGAATTATGTTAGTCGCGTGAAGATTTGAGGCCATATAAGGGTAGCCATAATAAAAACGTACACTTCAAAAGATAGGTGCGCCTTTCGAACTTTAGACTACTTTCTCCAAGTTCAAGTATTTTCCAGAATGTGGTAATTGTCTTACTATTTACTTTGTGTATCATACAATTACCTCGATTTCCATTTCTATTTTAGAGTATTGACCTTTACATTCAGCTCGTGTTGTTCAACTAATATAAATACAATGCCTTTCCCATCTTTATTCCCTTCGTTATAATATGCAGTAGCAATAAAATAGGTTCAGCTACTTTTTGTTTATTTTTAATCAAACATTAAGCTGACGTCAAAAACTTGTCCTAAGTCTTGGAGACAAGCAATTCCGAATTTTTATTCTTGAAGAAAAATGAATTTATTTTACTTGAACTTTGTCAAATGCCTAATTAAATCGAAATGTTTTATAGTTAATATTTTTAAAACAATTTAAGATTACTTAAAGACTATAGGAATGAAGTGTTAAAAAATATTGGGGATGCCCCGATCCAGGGCGATACGGGAAGGGAATGGGGGAAGGGGGGGGGGGTTGTTTTCAGATTATCTGGCGCCGTTAGCAACACAAGGGCTATAATGCGCCGAAACATTCGTCATTAGACAATCCCACATACAAACACCCATGCCTAACACAGGACTCGAACCCGAAACCTCGAGGTCTAGAGGCTAGCACGCTAACCACTATACCGGTGGGGGAAGGGAGGGATCATCATCAGTTAAAGTATAGGATTGAAGGACACTTACGTACTCTTATAAACTAGGTACGTTTACGAATAAGGGGGGAAAATTGAAGTATACACATAAATTGGGGACACTTGAGACATTCCTAAACGTTTTAGTTGCTGCTTTCACAGCAGACTATAACGATTTTTATGATTCATTTGTTTCCAAAATACAGTTTAAAATTGAACTTTGTGTATGAATGAAATAATTTTGTCTAAATAACGATTGTAGTTTGTCTATTTATTCATTTAAAAAATGCGTTTGCATTTATATGACATTCATTTGTTCTACAAACCATTATGCGAAACTAATTTGTTTTGCCTTGTCAAACTCCCATGTAATATTTTTAATTTCGTTAAATTCTTAATCTAATGCTGTTTTAAAGAAAGATTTTTAAATTTAGCTCTGTATTTTAATGTCAAGGAAATTACTAAGACAATGTAATTTTTTTTTTAAGTTTAGTGTCCATTGAATATTTTTCAAAATATAAGAATGTTTTATATATTCTTAAATTATTATAAAAAAAAAAAAAAAAAATCCTTAGGTTTTCAGAATACAAGAAGCCAAAATCCAAGGGTACGTCAAAATATAAGGGGCTTTTCAAAATTATCTACTGATTATTTTAAAAAAGCATGTCATATCAATGCAGAAATTCGAATTGATAAGGGGCTCCAAAGCTTCATTTTGTGACTTCTGATACGTAATTTTTCTAAAATAATGTACTTATTTAAGAACAAATATAATGTTACGAATTTTTCTGAGTAATATTTTTCCAGAGTAAATATATCGTAGTGTCAATTTTGTAAATAGGAAAAATTATGTACATCTCGCATAAGGCAGTGCAATAGTTCGTCTTTAGTTTGCTTAGCCGCAATGTATGTCTTAATGCTTGATAACGAGTTTTACAGAGGTAACACTGGGAATCGAGTTTTACAAGGAGCAGGGTATTTAACATTATGGTAATGGCAATCTCGACAAATTGGAGAGATAGAGCCAAGTTGGTGACGGTTTTGGCGACTAATTTTTGTCGCTAAATTTGGCGAGAAATTGCTAAATGTCGCCAAACTTGGCGACATTTTCGGTCCCCATGTACATGTATAGGACTTTTCGACTACGATCTGGAAAGTTCTCCAAATATCTACCTCTAGAAATTTCAAGAATGCTCTCCCCCATATAAGGCCGGCTGTGAAATCACGGACTCAACGTCCGTGATTTTGAGTCACTGAATTAGTTGACTGGAGTTGGTTAGTCAGTTAGTTGTTGACTGGGTTAGTCAGTTAGTTGACTGGAATTACTGAGTCTCAGCGAACATTCCGAGTAGTTCTAAAGCGAACTGTATTGCATTGTCTTTTGTGGAGATTTAGCAGTTGTGTTGTCAAGTTTTTAACTGCTGTTTTGTGCTCTATTGTTGTGAAAAGAGCTGTATTGAGTCTACTAGAACGAGAAGTTCTGGAGTTGTAAGAGAATCTGTGAAGAGTTGTATTTGAATAAATTTCTGCAAGTTTTGATCTGCTTTGGCTTCAAATCTTTCGAACCTACCAACGCAACAATAATATGTCTTTTTCACAATATTGAGATAACAAAACTCCTTGTTAAACAATGTTTTAGAATATTATGCATTGTTAAAATTTAGAGAAAATCTAGATGGCATAAGGTAGGCATCCCAAAGTTTGACAACTTAGTGAATAAAATGGTTGTTTAATTTCCCTACTGTTAATAATAATATCTTAATTTAAAAGTATATTATGAAATGTTAAGCTATACTTCTTTTCTTTATTAGGCTTTCTTTTAATTTTTATTTTACAGTATTTTTTATTTCAAATAAATAATTTAAAAACTAGTGTTTGGCATCCTTTATTTTCTGTTAGATAATCAAATAGTCGATTATATAAATAATCCAGTGTAAAAATATTTTTATGCAACGATGGTTAAATTATTTGGATTCGTAAATTCATTCGAAGAAAATATTTTATTCAAAGAAAACTAAATTATAAAAAGAACATCTGCAATTTTATATTTAGAATAGATATTTCACTCGGGAAACGTAACACAAATTTGGTGATTGTGCATAGCATAAGCACACTTGTGTATTTTCTTAATAAGAATACCTTTAACTAAATAAACGTGTTTATAAAAGATATTAAATATTATAATTTATTTTAATTGGATTTTTTCGAATAATGAAAAGTAAATAGCTAAACACATAAAATATTTAGAAGATATGGATGAAGAGAAAATATACCGAAATTCATTTTCAACCAAAAAAATAAAACTTTTCGAAATTTAAAAAAAATAGTCACAACTTAAGATTTATCATTGCGTACTTCTGTACCTCTATATACCTAAACATTGGGTTGCTATTTAAGTGGCTGCATGCTTTTGAAAATTAAAAAAAAAAAATTGGATAAATAGGATAAATTCACAGAAACATAGTGTATTTCCTTTAAATACACTAATCGAATACATTAGTATTCCACTAGTATATTTCTTTTTTGTTTTCAAATCTGATTCTTGCACCTGCGTGTTCGGCTTCCTGTTGTTTAGGACTACTGTATATAAGAAAAAATATGTATTGGTTTAATAGGGTAAATACATCCTATGCAGGGGTGTAGGGGGGCCGGTACGGCATACAGTTACTTTTTTGAAAGCCGGTACGGCGTACCGTCACTTTTTTCAACTTTTAGCTTTTTGTGTGGTAAATTATGCAAAATATTATGAATTTGAATTTTATAATTTAAAAATTCCAGCTACAGTTGGGGTTATCGCAACGATCGAGAAGCTTGCGTAATCGTAAGAATTGCTTTAGCACTACAATCCTGTTCCTATGTTATCTCAATTTCTGGAAAATGAAATGCTTTTTAATTATTACGCATCATAAATGAGGCAATGAGAATCTTAATAAAGGGTCTTCTTTTTTTTAAATTCTATATACCATTTCCTATACTGCCTTTGTGTCTCATTTATGAGATTTTTCATTATTTCTGAAACATGAAAGATATAAAATATATTTTTGTCTTTTACATTTTTGTGTCTTCTGGTTTCTCTGTTTGAAACACTATCCTTCGAATACCACAAGAACAAGTTGCATTATGGGGGGGGGGGGGACTTAGGAATGTAAGAAAATTGTTAAAAAGTATTTTTTTTTCATGCATTATTAGAACGTTTGATATCAAACAAAAGCTATAGAGAAGATAATTTCAAAACCATGATTTTTTTTTAACTACTCTGAAAGAGAAAATTATTATTAATTAACATTTCGTTATAAAAACGCAATAAACTTTTCTGAAAAATTAATAGTTTGAATTAAAAATCTACTACCAGTTCTAGACATTATACCTACCTCCCTGCAAATAATCCTGGCAGCTTGGCACCCATGTAAATTTTAATTGTATTAGGGCGATTTCAAGAACTTGGTCGAACTCTGTTTCCTCTCCATAAATATTTAATTCCATTTTCTCAGAAAGTACTCCATTCAATGAAATATAAATCGAAAAAAATCCTAATCTGTATTTCACATTGAAAACCATTTGAGTGAAAAAAGAAAATGGGGAAAAAAAGCTCAAGGAAATTTGACCTCAGGATTATTAACTAGAATTCATCTCACTTTCCCGACGACCGTCAATTTTACGCCGTTTTCCCCTCCCACAAATCTGGTTTTTATTTTTTATGGCAATTTTTTTTTCGTATAGTGTCGGAAAGAAAAACGCATGTTTACTTTTCAGAATCGCTGCAATCATATCCATTTGTGATTTCTCAAAATCACTTTTTTATTCACCTTAAACAAATAATAGATAACTGGTTTGGAACAAGTTCCAAACGATTTTTTTTTTTTTTTAATTTTTTTTTTTTTTTTTATACATTCTTTAAAACTTTCCAATCATTCGTGGATTCTTGTCGTAAGAAAAGATCGTGAAATGATTGATACATATTTTTAAGAATTTCCTACCATTAATTTCGTCTGCTTTCCGATTTTCTGGGATAGTAACAGTTATCTCCTATATGTACGTACTCTCTTGAAGAAAATGAGCAGGCTATTTTTTATTTTTTTTATTTTGACAGATGTCATTGACTTTTTAAAAGAAAGTGGAATATATTTCAAATTGGAATATATTCGAATCCAAAGTGGAGTATATTTCGAATTGCTGATATTAAAAAAAATCGAGCACAATTTCTGATTCAATTGGAAAAATTGAATTTCAAATTCCATTCTTATCAAATCAGAATTTTTTCTTTATTTTGCGGTGGCGTGTGGGATGGCTTTACGGATATTGACACATATCAAATACCGATCTCAAATTTATTCACAATTTGAACACGGCAACACCCGACCACACATTTGTATTTATTTAACAGTAAATGTAAATGTGATTATTCCTGTTTATTTGACAAGTTTAAATTTGATTGCTCTTAAATATTTAAACATGAAATATTTACAATCATTTTATATAAATAGTAATCCTAAATATTTAAAATTTCATAGAAAATATTTTACTACAATGAAACAAAATGCTAAACAATGTCTTTTGATAATGCATAATACGGACAAGAAAAATATCACTTAAGTTGTGTAAATCAAACTATGTTGATCAAAACGAAATATGTATTGCAAATTTGGGGCATTTTGTTTTTCCTTCGATAGTTTGTCAACTGTTGATGAAGAGGTTGTGAAAGAGTTTGCGTGTTCATGCAACTTTAGTAATAAATTCAAGGAAAGAAATCAAATAAAATTCAAGAAACAAAACACACTCCGAAAAATAGATACTAATAACTCAGAAAGTGTTTTCATCATTATTAAAAAGCTTCTGGTTTCAGAACGGCGACTCACTTCTAATTAAATGATGACACTTTTTATTTTGGTCAAAAATTTCATTGTACTTTCCCATGTTTAAAAAGTTTTACATCCTATTCAGTTTATCATATTCTTCATATTCAAAAAACAATTCATCATATTTTTATTCAATCGATTCTTCAGATTTTCATCTTCTGTGACAGTGAAATAATTTATATTCAAAAGATATATGGATAGATATTCAAAGATGTGAAAATATACTTTTTTAAATATTTACTCCTTTTTTTTAATTAATTTTTATAACATTTTCCATTTTTATTTTTAAAAATTGATACACTTCCGTCCTTTTTTATGTTTTCAAGCATCTGATAATTTAAAATGTCATGGTATGATACTTAAACCAAATACATACATAACTTTCGCTCATAAAAAGTGAAACAGAGTTTAAACTCTTACGTACCAAACCTATTCACATCAAGCTGTCTCAGCCTCACACCCAAACACATAAACCGAGAAATAAAACGCTTCAAAATATTCAAGGTTCAAAGGTTGCTGGCCAAGCCCTCTTGTTAAGCCTCATTACAGTGCAAAGGCTAGTTCAGACGCCTTCTCCCTTACCCTCAACATTATAAAACTCTAACAATAAAGCAGGAAATCAGCGGGAGATTATCATTACGATACCTACGTTCAAAGTTAGTTGCAATTTTTTTAAAAGTGAAATTGGACAGCCATTTTGCTACGGTGTTGTTGAGTATTTATATAAAATGCTACAGAGTATTTCTATTGCCCACTCGCTTGGAGGTTTCTTTGTATAATGTTAGCTGTTGATGTTTTTCTTGTGGTAGATTATTTGTTTGGGTGTGTTAGACTCATTAATGTTTGTGTGGAGGCAGGCAGAGAAACAGGCGTGGGTCGAAGCACCCAATGTTGAAGAGCAAAATGAAATTTGTTTGTTTATAGTTACTTGACCTTTCTCTTTGATTCGATTCTTAATTATTTTTTTTTTTAATGTTTTTTTTTTTTTTTTTTTTTTTTTGTAGAAATAGAAGTTGTTACATGCATTTTATGGATGTTCTAACTGCAAGAACATTTTTTTAAAAAAAGCTGCTTTTATAGTGTTTATCTAGCAATCTAAAGAAAATACTCCACACTAGCATAATTTGAAATTCGCTATTTTATTTTCTAAAATATATTTAGCCTTAAAAGAATTAAATAAGCTTAAAACTGTATTTTGAATACGAAAATCACTTAAGTTAAAATTTTCACTCGAATGGAAGGAATAGATAAATTACCTCGATTTACATTTGAGCAAGTCAAATAGAGATAAGAGAATCTAAAATATATATAAATATACTTTAATTAGAGAAATATATATATTATCCAAAGAATTTTTAGACCACGAAATCGGTAGTATTGCATCTTACAAACTTTAATCATTAAACTTCAATTGTTTTGGTTAGAAAACTTCAAGTACCTCTTGTCTCGTATAGCTAGCTATCTTTAATTTGAAGATTTGGTGGACCACAACAAAATTGCTTTTCTTAGAATGCCCTTTTACCTAACTAGGTGCAAGGCTTTGTTAAATAAAAAAAAAATCTATATATTTCTAAATTTTCTACTTTCAAACTAATGCTGGTTTTATTTTGAAATTTTTCTAGAATTTTTTTCATTAAAATCGTACATGATGATCAATGTATTTTTCACAGAAAAGCCTCATTAAACGTCAGAATATTTTATCTTGCTTTTGGAGATTCAGTCAAAGCTTTTCTGTTCTAAAACTACTATTTAAAAAGTTTAATAACTGTAGATTTATGTTTTATTTTTCTTTAATGTATAACCCCAAGAAATGTAAATAATAGATATTTCAAGTGAAGCCATATTTTATTTTTATTGAAGGCATTTTTAATTGCATAATTAGTAATAAATTGAAAATTCTAATTATCGAGTGAACGATTATTTTAATCAAACGTGTTTTACGAGTATTTTTTAACATTTAAAATTATGCTTTCTTTTGTTTATAGACAAATAAAAAGTAAATTTTATGCAAAACGATGCATAATTTTTTAAATAAAAACAAATGTAGTAATTATACGCTGAAAAATTAGAAAGAGTTAAGGATTAGCATATACTTATTCTGAATAAATATAGGAAAATCGTTTAGATTTCGTTAGATTTTTAACTTTTACAAGTTTGTAGAAACAATCAAAAGTATGACACAACACTTCACTTGAAAACTTTACACTTCCTGGTCAAATCTTTAAAAAGGCATTTCTAAAACCAACACAAATCTAATTTTTTTTTTTTTTTAACTTTTTAAAAAGTAGTTATAAAAATTAGAAGATGCACGAAAGTTTCATTCTGTACTAACAACCAAATGTCATCAAATAACAAATATGATACCGCTCAAGTATCTAAATGATAAAAGGATAATCATGCACATTCACTAAACCGATCTAAAATTACTACGTTCCTTGAAATCACTTCTTCATACTTCATTAATACGATCTTTTCCTACGCTATTTTTATTCTCATTTGTTATTTTTATTCATTAAATTGTAAAAGTTCTGGTTTTCAGATGTAGATCTTGTATATATACATCACAGAAAAAAATTTCTAAAGTGTTGAGAAAAAATCATAAACATGACGTCAGTCGTAGTCATCTTGGACACTTTACATATTTTCACATCGAGTTTATAGAATGCGTGTTTAACTCTCAGAAAAAATATAAAGTTCCTAGTGTTATTTTATTTCAACCATCGTATTAAAAAATCTGCACCTCAGGCTTTATGAAATTTTTCTTGCAATGCAGGTACTAAAACAACAGCGATTCACCCATGCCATCACAATTAATTTGGATCGAAACACATTTAAAAGTCAGCAAACTTTATTGGCACATTAACTAGTATTTAGTGCTAAACAACCAAATTATTACAATCATTTTGTTGGGGTTTTTTTTAGGAACTTTGAGTTTCATAGGAAGTAGCTTCCTGCTGCCACCAGCACGCCTATCCAGATGAAGATAGAAGATACTAAAGTGATATGAAAGTAGCAAAATGCAGCCCAGAAGGTTAAAGCATCGCAGTAATCAGGAGATTCATGAACTTTTTCTTCCGGAGGAATAATCAAATAGACGAGAATCAGACCTGGAAAAAAAGTTCAAAAAATTTCAAGCTGTACTGAAATTCATTGAAGGCTTGGCTATTTTACTTTTAGAGTACACTGTTAAAAAAAATTGTCCACCTTGCACCAAAAATTGGTTCCCATTTAGCTGCCACCAACATTTGGTGCTTAGTTTCGCGATTTAATGGTGCTTACGGTCCGAGGTTGCACCATTAAATCGTGAAACTAAGCACCAAATGTTGGTGGCAGCTAAATGGGAACCAATTTTTGGTGCAAGGTGGAACAAAATTTTTAACAGTGTATGTACTAGTTCTAAAAGTCATCAGGATGCATATACGTGGTTTTTACCGAAAAAAAGCAAATACATCTCCAAAAGGTAGAAAGGTTGATGGTTTTATTCATAGGCAGGTGCATGATTGATTAAAAATAATTTTACCATTATTCTCTTAGCAAAGCAGCAACTTATCGATTGGATTAAATGAGTTAGTACTCTAAATTTTTCTCTTTAAGTTAGCAGATCTTATGCCATTCGATTTTCTATGGGATTTTATAAGAAACGTATAATCCTACCAGAATTTCTTAAATTTGCCACAAAAAAAAAAATTGTCAAATGTTCGAGAAGTGGCTACAATCTCATCGTTTTGTATCTCATCGAACATCAATCTAAAATTTTAACAGAATGGACAAAAATACTAATAATTTACACATATTTTTGTGAAGTACATGAACAAGATTTAGTCAGAAGTATATTCGGATAATCCATTCCAAAAAGATTGAATTTCATACACAAGCTAAATATTGCATATTTGGAAAAAATAATGAATTCAAAAAATCCCGATAAAATTTTCATAGAGAATTCTGTTTATTCCCCAGCCATACATTCATTTGCCACCTTGGATGACTTATTACATCATCGACAAATTGATGAAGCACTTGCAAAGGGTGAATTTTAAGTCTGGAAACGTATACATTACAAAACGAAGCTCTAAGCATTCAAATGCATAAAAATAGACAAACGATACATTTTTACCTCTATATGATTTTGACAATGAAATAACATTATTAAACACTGTCTGAGAGGGTAAATAAAAGGGATATCACATCTTGTGATATACTGAGATAAGGTAAATCCGCTTCTGAGCTTGGACTTTTCATTTTGGTGAGTAACTCAATGGTAAAAATTTCTACAGAAGAAATACGCGATTAATTTAGAAAGATCGCTATAATAATCAAAAGAGTGTCCCTTCTAACTCACTGTATGTATGCATGAAGAACATTAGAATCCTGTTAATCCTGCAAAGGTCCCTGAGGACATTGTGGCATTCTTGATGTTTCTTACACTTAAAAGAAGCAAAGATGCTGCAGAGATTTGCCACTGAGTCCAGGACTCCGCACACCACCATCATGACAGGTATCTTCCTTGACGCTTTGCAACTGTCGACGCGAATGCCACCTGCGATCAAGACGGAGAGATACATAATTTTATATAGTCATAAAATATGAGAGCAATCCAGTAAACTCAAGTATTATTATTGTCAAATCATAACGCGCACAGAAGGTTTGATACAAACTAACTTGCATCCCAATCCTTTTATAGTAAATTAGGTTATTTGTACTTTCAAGTTCCCATATGTATACATAGGGTAATGAACGTAAAAGATTAGGTAAAAAAAAAATTCTGCATGTTTCTACGTTTTGGAACATCCTGATTTCAAAAAAGTGATATAGAAAAAATGTCTACCTGTGTGTCTGTAGTCAGCATAACTCCCGAACAAATTGACCAACGATGTTCAAATTTAGTGTGCGGTTAGTGGTGGCCATGGGACCTACCATTAAGATTTTTGTCAAAATCGCGCATCGCATAAGGTAGCTGCCATTGAAAAAAATCATGTTTTTCAATGATTGCTACAAAACGGGTCCAACGATTTTGATCAAAATCGCTGTGATAATTAATGCCTCTTACGGTGTTTTAAACAGCCCCACCTACGAAATTTCTGTAAAAATGCTTTAACGGCTTAAAAAGTTGAAAAACAATTGCCTTCAACACAGAGTTCTCTTTGCTTGAACGTAGCTCATCAACAATCGTTTTTTCTCCTCTCTTCAGTTTCACTTAGAAGAAAGGATAATATAAGAATTATCAAAAAGTATATCGCCAAAAACACCATTTTGGCGAAGTTATTGTTATTTTTTGTAGAGACCCATAAGAATTATCACAAAAAATATCACCAAACCAGTCATTTTTTCTAAGCGATTGATAAAAATATAGAAACAATGAATTGCACAAATCCACATTAGCAATATAGTGCAATTGAAAGTTGTACGATGTTCCTCACCCCTAGTTATAAATGCATCTGCTTTTAGAAATAATAATTTTTGAACGCAGCTTGTTTTATTTAGCGATTATTATAATGTCAAAGTTATGTTTTAATCCATATGATTTTCCTATTCCTGTATGTTATTCGATTAGTAGCTGGTGATAAATTACCAAATTTTATACAATACTAGTTATATCTACATTTATAAGTTATATAAGTATTTTTCTAAGGAATACATAAAGCACAAGTATGAACATTTTTGTAATTAGTAGCTCTAATAGAGACTAATAGTATAATTATCAGGCTATAATTATTGTAAATACCTCATAAAAGAACTTCAAAATTTTGTTCAATGACAAACTTTTTACTAAGTTGCATTCTTTCAAACAATGTTTATGGTTGCAATTAAACTTTTTATTATATTTATCTCTATCTTTATCTTTGTAGAAAAAGTTACCATCCTAAATTACGTTTAAAAGGGAAATAACTCCTTTAAAAGCCAAGAGGGTGATTGTTTACGTAACAATAGAAAAATAAACTAAAGAAAAAAATTATGTTTAATGCCAATGTCATGATCCTCAATGTTAGTAAACCAGTGAAGAATTTACAACTTAATTAATTAGCAAACATGTCATAGGGTAACTGTCACAGGGTATGAAAGGCATGTCTTTGTAGGTCAAAGGGAGGAAATATTCTTATTGCACTTTTATAACTTCGTTAAAGTTAACAACAATTATTAATCGGTGTTAAAAGTTCGACTTGGGTCAAATGAACCACCATTCACCCTTCTATGAAACACGGAAAAACTCCAGTATAAAGTATGAATAATCGGATGACTTACCTAACGATGTCAGCAAAACAGAAAATGCGAAGAAAACAATGTCTAAACATACTACCCTTTCAACTGAAATAAAAAATATATTGTTAACATGGTCATTTCAGTTGATCTATTCTGATTGTCCCATCCATTAGAAATAGTACCTTCTTTAAATACGTCCTTCATTGCATATACAGAAAACTCTTGGAAGTTTAACCTTTGCTTTCTGATTCTCAATCTTGTTCGCAGACTTAAGACATCATCTGAAATTAAAGGAACTTTAGAGTATAGGAATAATAAACATAACTTTCAAATATTTAGAATATTCTTTTAAAAAATTCAGTGAATGAATTGCGCTTAAAAAGAGAAAATTAAAAAGAATCTGCAGAAATTGTCCTGTGACCAATTTTTGAGAATAAAACTGTAATTGGAAATGCATTCTAAACCTTACAGAACTTAATAAGTTCTCTTAATTCTTCGAAATGAAAAAGTTATTATTTAATCGTTCGTTTGTTTGTTTTCAAGTAAAATGTAAGAAATTTAAACTTTTTAATTTTTTCGGCTTCATAGATCAAATATTTTCAAAATATTGAGATCTTAAAAGACATTCTTGTAATTGCACAGTTTTCATTTTATATCAAGTTTATTTCTTTTGTTAGCATAATTTGGTATAGTCAAATTACTAAAAAAAAGTAATGAAATTCAAAGCAAAATTTTGAGTCCGTAATTGAGAATGGTAAAAGAATGAATTGCTAACTATAATATTTACAGTTATTTGAAACTTAAAAGCTGGTATACAATGCTGGAAAATATCTTATTTTTATTGGTTTTAAAGAAAACTAAACACGACCTGTTTCCCCAATCTTGTTGAGATCATAATTGCACTTTAGCCTGTTTAAAAATAAAAGTATTTATAATATTATAAGCTTTAAATGAAGGCCTTTTCTCCACCCCCTCATTCCCTTGTCGCCTTTTTTATTCAGGCTAATAGTAAGAATTTTTATTCACATCAATAAGACATAGTTTATAAAATCTTATATCGATTATTGTATAAATACCCAAGGTAGCTCATTACCCATTTAATATATATCTTTTATAATTGTGTTATGTGTCTTTTGTCTTCAAATAAACCAAGGAAATGTCACGTAGAGAGTTGTTATTCATTTTAGTGATAAGTTTTGCGATACTGGGAATATTGAAACTATACTAAACACCGATTGCATTTCGAAATGAGCATATTTTCTTTGAGACACTCAGTGCAAATCGGGTATCTCCACTTACCTTGTAAAAGATGGCTTCCACTTTCAATGGATGCATCCGGATTACTTGGAAGTATCTGGTCAGTGGAAGCTATTCTATCTCGAATGGGCGTAGAGGAGGATATATTTTCATAATGAACCACGTCCGTCCCGTCTATGATGCTGAACCTCTTGAAAGTGGTTGTTCCAGAAGTGGACGCGCTGCATTTTGTGGTATCAGTTCCAGGTTCCAGACCATGTCTCAAGATGTTTGCGATGTTAACATATGTTGCGAACTGGGTCTCCACCGCTGAAGATTGCGGAGGAATGGAAGATAGCTCCATAATCTCAGCGTATTCAAGATCTTTTTCGACATCCATGGCTGAGGATACCAAAGTACAGGCAGACATAATGAAATTCTGTCCTTATTTTGTGTTTAATTTCTTCGGTGATAGATTTTGTTTTGGTAATTTTATATTATCATTCATTTGAAATAACACATGGTCAGCAAAACTTGAGTATCCTGCGGTGTATATTTATTGGTTCCTCCTGTATAGGTTCTATACAAGAGGAACCAATGAATATTTTGTTTACAGATTAAATAAAGCAAGAAATAAGTTAGGTATGGAGTTCTTCAGCATTAAACACCCAAATTAAAATTATTCATTTTTAACTCAACCACAAAATCTATTTTGTTCTTTGTCTGCAAGACTTGGAAATAAACCCAAATTTCAGGCGATCTCCTTAAACACTTTTCAAACAAAATCTCTCAGCAGGATACTTAAGTTTTGCTGGCCATTTGTTATTCCAAATGAATGATAATATAAAATCTATCTATATTAAAAAAAAGTTAGGAATGAAATTTTGTGTCCCGTGTATCTCAATTTCTGGTGCAAGGAGAATTGTGAAATTTCAAACATAAGTAGTTTCTGTATTCATTTAGTTTCAAAAGAAAAAAATTTGTTGAATTGTTAGTTAGTTTTTTTTTTAATTAAATTTTAAAATTTGGTCGTAATGGTAATCCAATGGGACAAATTTTCCCCCTACTCTTCTCTCGCAATAACTTCTCGAAATATTTACTTTTTCAATTGAAAAAAATATGATTCGAATCTTTGAAATGTCCTCTAGGCGATGAAATTAAAAATTTCTTAAATGATAAAAAAATCAATTCGATACATACTGTTTTAGATAGCATTACACCCCATTGTTTCTGCATTCTTTCTCCTTCAAAACGGGGATTCCCTTTTTTTGGCCATTGCGTGTGTGGGGGTGGGGGAATTATGAAGTCCTTTTTATATCTTACAATGCATAAACCCAAGTACGATGTATAAAACTCATTCATATTTTTAATTGACTTTCTGTTAAAAAACTGATTATCGACATTTACTTGGTTGATTTTTTTATTAGTTTTTTTAACAACACATTCCAAAAATTTGCATAATCTAAAACTATTGTTCATGTCCATGGGTTCTTTTATATTTCTTAATCGGCAACGTTCAGTTATTTTGTGTTTAGCCTTGTCTACGTCTACCTACAACGTGTTGTTTAAATTTTTGCGAAGAAAATAATGTTCCTGAATTTCGTTCTTCGATAAACAGAGCGTCTTCAATTGACAACGGTTTTGGTATGTATGTTATTTATGAAAATTTTATTATTCAAGAGCAAAAATCTTTTTCACATGCATCATTCTTATAAGTGCTAATGTTTTTTGATAAACAGAGCGTCTTCAAGTGATTGTTAATTATGAATTTTATACTTTGGTTTTTGTGTAAATTCTATAGTTAATTATGATTTCTTTTTATTCATTGTGAAAATCTTTTTTCTATTGTTTAATTGTTTTTGCATAATCTAAAATTATTGCTTATGTCCTTGAGTTCTTTTGTATTTTTTAATCGGCATTTAGCGAGCGGCATTAACGTTAGCGAGCAGGAGGTGGAGCCCCCTAGTTATAAAAAAAAAAAAAAAAAAAAAAAAACTATCACAGATTAAATTAAACACAAAATAAGGACAGAATTTCACTGTGGAACTCTTATATGGATACCTGATGGAAGGAAGCGCGGAAAAACCCAAACTTATGTAAAGAAGAATGGCAGAGAAGGAAAGGAACACAAAGGAATGGTCAAGCAGAAATCTTCAAGAGAAGCAACTTTGGACAGCAAAGGATGCAGAATAAGAAGGTATTCTCCAGTCAGGCATAACAAGAACTTTGATGATGATGATCATCACCAGAGCTTAGAGAAAAAAATTTAATTGGACTTCAAGATGTGTACACCCAAGAAACAAAGCTAGTTACAAAAATAGATAAATTTGAAAAATAGTTGAGCGTTTGTAAGAAATGCATTTGGAAATCAATTTTTCCAAGTCCCTGTACTCTCCAGCCTACTCAAATTTAAATGCTCTATCAGTATTTATATATTCTGTAAGTAATAAATGTTCAGCATGTCAATATATTAATGGGAAATATTAATTAATTATTTATAAAAACTGAAAACTGTTTACTACTCCGAAGATTTTAAAACCTTTCTTCAAATATAAAAACTGGAAGTACAATGATCTAATGTACATTTTAATTAAAACCCCATAGAAGAACCCCATAGAACTGTATAATCAATAACACGGCGAATACTAAAATTTCAGCTAAGGAACAATAAAGCAAAAATGAGTGTGAATTATGAAAAATTTATCAAAACATTAAATTTTGAATTGTCCAACATTTATCAACTGCCTTAGCAAGTAATAATCACCTAAAGAATAAAAAATAGCTCTGGTGTCCTAAAAATCCATCTTCCCAAATAATGTCTAATTATATTTTTCTAGTACACTTGCCAAGAATAACAACCTTACTTAGGTGCTTTCAGTTATACAAAACCTCAAAAAATATATTTAGGAAGATATCATTCAATTGTTCATACATATTGTTTGTTAGTTCATACAAGTCATAATTTACTAAACTACGTACAACAGAAACACATTTAATTATCATGCCAAATTAAGCATACTTACATGAAATGGGAAATATAAATAAGTAATAATATAAAATATTGTCATAGTTATACTAAAGAAAACAAATTTATGTTGTACCTTATCTCAAAAACTGATCTTAATCATAGTAGCCAATTAAATAGTTTAAAATGAATAGAAACCACAAGAGAAAAAGGAGCCAACATCTTCTAATTAACATATTTCAGTTAATAAGGTGTGAAAAAACATAAAACTGTTAACTTTATTAAGACGGGAGTTTTGCGATTAGTACTTATTAATTTCAAATTCAATAGTAATTAGACCAAACTATTTCAATCCAGTTATAATTTAAGGGGCAATGCTGAAGAATGGGGGAAAGAAAAGAAAAAAAGATATTATTCACTGTTCTCAAAATGAATGAATTACATAGGAATATATAAGCCATTCAAAAACAAAGTGATAAATATTTTTGACGCTTTAATACTCTTATGAAATCCCCTTTTATTATCCAGGGATAATCTAAAACACTAACATATACAAAACACATATGATCGTTCCAGCACTACTAGTACTTTCTTTGAGAATATAATCTAAAAGAAAATAGTTTGTAATTAAATGATGGGTATATAGTGTAGGGTATAAGAATACAATTCTTCACAATGCAGTACAGTCAATCAGGGTAATATTGAACCACATTTTCAGTATTTTCTTCTTCCCCACTTACGTTTTAAAAATATTTTCTGACCTAATGGCGTAAAATGGAAGAATAAACCCTAAATTATATTTTAATTTACACAAATTAGTAAATGCTGCTGATGAAAGCACCAAATAATAGGAAAATAACCCGGTGCAAAGTTACCCTGTCATTCAGGGTAACTTTGAACCACTATCAGAAGTTTCATATAAAATAGCTTTTTTTTATTCAATCTTGGAGTCTAGACTACTTTGAACGAGTAAAATTAAGTTTCTAAGTATTTGAAACATCATTAGTTGCAGTTATCAGTATCATAAAGTTTGGATATTTTAAATAACACCACAAAGAATATGTTAGGTAGGAACAGTGGATAACGAATCCCATGAATATATTGCAAAAAAAAAAAAAAAAAAAATATTTATTATTCAGTTTTAACATACAAATATAGTGAAAAAACAATCTTCAGTTCATTCACTTAAATATAACATCATTGTATCAATTAAAAATTGAAAAGATAAATAGAAAATAATAAAACTGATAGGCCGCCCTTATGCTATTAGTTAAGTACTATGGTGTTTGCAAGTCACAAGGTGGCACAAATACAAATATTCTACTCTTAATGTTAGAAATAGTATGATAATATAAAAACAAAGTTCACACTTCATAAAATTTTCCTTTGGCATTCTTTAGATTAATAGTTTTGCATCAAAGAAAGAATCATTGATCTGGAAAACTTATTCTCGTGTTCTAGGTGGATTGGTTGGTTTTGTACGCTCAACGACCTATTTTCATTCACAGTAACGGCTAATCAGTACGGGACCTACAGCTTAACGTGGATTCCGAACCACAAAAAACATCCATGCCTAATCCAGGATTTGAACCTGGCACCTGTGTTCTAGCTGGAAAAATAATTTCTGGTGATAATTTTTTTAACACGTCTACTTTTTCATACCACAGATCACCATTGATATTGGGCCATTTCCAATATGTACCATATTTTTTCATGAACCACCAAATATCACGTTGTCTTTTATGTCAATTTGGTCAGGGTACATTTCTTCATCGTATTGAATAATTCTGCGGTCGTAAACTTTGCATATGCCATCACCAAAATCTAAAATACGTGCATACTTTGTGTATAAAATTCCTGCCTCATTGATGTGTTTAATAGCCACCATTTGAACAATCTCTGACTTTTCAGTAACATTCTCCCAACAATTTGAGCAGTATAAACCTCTATCATGTCCTTATTGTCCAACTTTCATCTCCTCCAAAAATGACAGTGTTGTACGTACACTGTCACCTGCATCATCTAGTTCAGGTTGGTTGGTTGGTTTATACTCTCAACGACCTACAGCTTAATGTGGATTCCGAATTACAACGAACATCCATGACTAACCCGGGATTCGAAACCGGAACATTTAGCATGCGGTCCAGAGCTCTAACCACACAACCTTTAGGTGGTTCATTTAGTTTAGGACTTTTACTCTTGCTGTTTCCCAGGAGTTCATATGATAGAGGACTTTGGACAATCCCACCATGTCCTTGCTATACATATTCCTTTACCATTTATTTTTTGAGCAGATAGATTTTTCACTTACTCAAAATACTTTTTACAACCATTATAGATCGGCAGATTTTTTTTTTTTTTTTTTTTTTTTTTTTAGTTCTGTGAACGTGTTTCTAATATAATTAGGTACTTCTTGAATTCACTCCCAACATTTTCATTTTATAGGATTTTGCATACAAGAGAAGATTCTGTATGTATATAAACGTATTTAAAAGCAACCAAAAATAAATTAGAATAAAATTTGAATTATATGTGCAGTGTATACATTACACACTGTCATCAGCCTAACTTTGAACCGGCCCAAAGTTACACTGAATATGTGATAAAATGATAGTGCCTTGATTTTTGCTTTTTACCAAATGTTAGTAAATAAATAACCATCAGCTACTAACAATTTCACTTTTTTCAGAAAATTATATAGCTGATAAAGTGGTAAGTTGATACTTACTTGCATAAATTAGTTGCTTTACATCAACTTCAAATAAGCATTAAAATGGAGCTTGAAAACAGTACTCCAGAAAAACAACTGAATGACCAAATAAATTATGTACTATTTTGTCAATTCATTTATTAAACTATCAAGCAAAAAGCCAATTTTGCAATCTTGCCAGCAGTTTGCAGCAGTGGATCATGAGCAGCTTTTTAAACCCAAAAATACTAAAAACTAGGCGGTGACGCAAAGTTACACCTTATAGCTCAAAGTTACCCTGAATGACTGTACACACTCCATTTTCTAGACAAGTAATGTTGTCCTTGCAAGTGCTTATCATATTTTTTTAATGTACTTATTAAGATTCAAAGATCTAGGGAAGAGGGGGCAGGGAGAAAGGAACTATCACATAGAAATGAATGATCAAAAAACGGAAATACTTTCCTGATACGGTTGGTGGTACTACTTGAACGTCATGGGTCATTTTTCTGAAACGTCAGTTTTAAGTTTCAAATTTTTTACAGTACATTTAAAATACATTTGGGTAATTTTCAAGAAGCTGAAAATTGAATCTGTATAAAAAAATATAAAGATTAAAAAAAAAAAAAATAATAATAATAATAATAATAATAATAATTTAGTTTAAAGATATTGTAAGTTAGGCAAAAAGTATCTTTACCATCCTAAACCATGCAGAAATCAAATAAATACTGCATTGTCTTATTTTTAAATCAGTAATTATGGACTAGTCATAACTTTATATAAATACATCAAACTGTTATTTTCGGATTAATTTTTTAAATAAAAAAATGTTTTTTATAGCTATTACTTTTGCAGAATGGAAAACAAAAAAACTAACAATTTTTTTCAAGCTTACGATAAAACTTGTACTCAAAATTATTTTAATTTCATAAAATATCGATAAAACAAAATATCAGTAAAATATTCAAAAATAAATTTATTAAGGACATCAACATTTAGATATGAAGATGGTTATGACATGGATGGTAATGACATTTCATCATATTTTAGCAATCATAAATTAAAGAATGATATATATATTTTTTTTTAATTAAAAATTTAAAACGGGTTCATATACTAAAAGAATATATAATATAATCCAAATTGAATTTGATAAAATTAAGTAAGATTAAGGATGGGAATGGTAGCAATAAAAGTATTTTTATTAACAATCAGCTTCAGCAATCCTAACTAAGATATACAAAGCTAAGCAGGATTATTATACCAATTACAATCCTAAAATGACTGCTACTTCCAGTGCATGATATTTGAATCAGTTTAGTGTCATTTAGTGGTCAAGAAAGAACGTATAAACTATTTATTGGTAATGACGCAAAATGCTGGTGGCAAGATAAAAAAAAAATCCAAATTTATATTAAATTTTTTTTTTAAATGTAACCTTGTGCCTTGATCTTAATAATAAGCTTTTTAACTTGTTCTCCAGAATAATGACAATCAAACGTCAAAATTGAAAGAAAAAAACCTTTACATGCTAAATCAAATGAACGAAAAAAATATATGCCTCTGTTATTAAAAAAAAATTAATTAATAATTTTGAAAAGTGTTTATTTGAAAAGTTGTTTACTATTTATGTTTGGCCTTCAATAAAACACCGTTTGGAACAAAAATTAGTAAAACATCTTGATCGTTCAATATTTTGTGTTTTAAAAAAACAATGTTTCTTTTCAACAATAGTCCGTAAATTCCTTGTCGGCATTTAAAAAGTTAACAAACTATTGAAAAGTTATGAAACTTGATATTTCGCCGTTTTTCTGCATGCTAATTCCAGATTTGAAATAACAGTATGAGATTGTAACTATCTTTTTTAAGTTTAGCCCAATTTTAATATGTAAATAACTCTTTATGAAAAAGAAAAGCTAAATTTATTTATTAAAAAAAAACTTTCCACGTTATACAATGGTACTTTTATTTTTTGTTTCATCGATTAGAATACAAGATATAGCCAGCAGTGGTCGGATTTTTTTTTTTTTTTTTTAATATGAACCACCTAATAGTTTGTAACCATGGTGCTGAGACGCCCTGTATATATATTATACAATATATTTTATCATAAGCTTAAAATTTTTCTAAAAGATAGTACTACAAACATACCTAATTTATTTTATCCAACACAATAGCTGTTCCCGTTTTTGTCAAAAAATGCATATTGAGGATGAAATAGTAAATGCTTGTGAAGATGAATGGGATAGCATTCTTCTATAAAAATAAAAGTTTCACTTGCTTATACAATTAATATTAAATAATCAAATTAATACTAAATAATCAAATTAATACTAAATAATCAAATTAATATTAATAATGAACTGATTTCATTATTGCATAACAAGAACAATTTTTGGATATTTTAAAGGTATTTCTTTTGTTAACTTAGAGAAGTTTGTTTGGATTATAAATATTTCATTAATGTATTACTGTTGAAAAAAATATTCAGAATTAATGTTATAATTTCAAAAGTAAAAAGTAAGTTGTATGCCCTATTCTCTATTCATCCTTGTGCCTGTGTAATCCCTTTATTGTCCAATATAATCCTATATATGGTACATATGGGACAAGCATATAGGTACGCGAAAAATTCCAAATTATAACAGTTAGAAAATAAATTGTATTAAAAAAATTTGAGATGTTTTATCGTAATATTTTTAATTTTTATTTCTAGGTTTTATACTGTTTTACTTAATTAAAAAAAAAAAAAAAAAAAAAAAAAACACTTTTCTAATTCATCCCCAGTTCTTTCCTTTGTTTTCTTATTCCAAAACCTTGCTTTTACATTTTTGGTATGAAGATGTTTTTCATTAGAATTATTAGATCCATATGAATAAAATTATTTTACTTTTAAAACATAAAGCATCCGATAAGTGCATTGAATCACTATATTTTAATAGTTCGACAAATAATCAGCTTATAAAAGAAATATGATAAAAATTTGTGTAAAATATATTGAAAAACATTGGTCCAAGTTGTCTTTGTCAAAGTATTGGTTTATGAAGAAAATATGAAGAAAAGCAGAAGAGCCCAATGCTCACAGGGGCTTTTTAATATTTTGCAATTTATTCTGATTACTTATATAATATTAGTTTATTATTAAAATGTCAGTTTTAGAAATTTAGTTAATTTATTGTCTAAGGTTAATGCGACTCAATTGAATTAATCTAACTCAGCTTATTATAATTCTATTAACAAATAGAAAGGAATGTGATACACCCAATTTGTTTGACGCTTAAACCTTGGGAGATAAAATGTATAGACAGGAGAAGGAGGATTTATTGACGACATATAACGTAGTAGAAAACAAGATCAAGATACAATAAATATAAAAGGCAATTTAATATTATAAAGCAATTAGATAAATAATTTCTAACCAGGATATACATTTGATGCGCTTATAAAAGTAATTATGAAAGTCAATAATATTTTTGATAAAAAAAAATATAAAAATAACGGCAAATAATTAAAACAAATATGGACAGAAATTCAGGTATGTGATATAGCACAAAAATGAGAATTTATATCATATAAACTTAAAAAAATATATTAATTTATAGAACCAATAAGAAATTCATTTTGACATAGTTTTATAATAATTTGAAAGCATCATTTGATGAGATATTAACTAGCATTTATTACTATAAAATGCATCTAACTGAGTTTTTCCACTGTTTGAAAAATGCTCTAGAGTGTCGAATACTCTTCTTTTCCACGGGCATTTATGCCCAACTAAATTCAATATTCGATCATGACAGCTAAAAACTATCCAATTCAGTGACGTTATCAGAAAAATAAAATAACAAATCAATGAGAAACAAGACTGGGTTACTCATATAAATTAATCATGCACCCCGACAAGATCCTTGCAAATTACAAAATCAAAATACGCCAAACCTTCCATGAGAAATAAAGACGCACGCCAGATTCTTTTCTTCACTAATACAAATGTCGTCAAGATTGCTTACCATATCGACAACTTGGAAACTTCGATGGTGTCTGTAATTATTACTACTATAAAAGAGACTGTCAAGGTCGACTGCGCATCTTCAACAAGGAGCCAAAATCTCGCCAAACAAAAACTCCGATCTGTGAAAAAATAATTGTATACCTCCACTTGATAGTTCCAGTTCGCGAGAATAAAACGAATATTTCCCAACGGTTTTCCTGAAATGTGGGGTAACCCTTAAAAATAATCAGACAGACCAAAGACGGGTGATTCGTTCAGGGCTCCCTCTGTCATTGGCGTCTTTTTTCAGGTTTCATGTCCAAGGGCAAGTGTTTTTGTTTTCTAAATCAACAAATTCAAACAAACGGTTTTCTAGGAATCGACGAGTTTTTGTTCTGAATCTTGGCGGAAATAATAGAGAAGTCGTTGAAAAACCAGAAAAGACCGTTCAAATGAAAGGTTTTTTTGGGGTTTTTTTTTTTTAATGAAGGCAATTTTTATTTAAATTCACCCACTTGCCGGAGGATCATTTGCGTTTAAATATAGGAATTATTTTTAGTTATGTACTCTGGTCGCATATATATTTAATAACACTGTTTTTAGAGGAGATGAATGTGAACATTTCCAAGAGACGGTGACTGGAAAAACGATGATGAAAGTACCTTTACTTGGAAAAAGCCCATTGAACTAATTTAATTGTTTACAAAACACGTTATAATAACAAAGATGTTGTGAAATAAGTGGCCAGTGGGACATCATATGTGTCCTTTTAACTTCTATACAATATTCTGTTTCTGTTATGTACCCATCCTGTTCCTGTTATGTGTGTCCATTCTGTCCCGTATCAAACCACAAAAACTTATTTTTAATTGAAGGTCTCTTGTGCTATGTAAAATTGTAGGTCTGGTTGCGATTAGTTTACGTTCTGATTATAATTTAAACTAAACTCAAGCTGACATATTTGTCAAAGAAGACAAAAATTAAAAAATTCCAAAAAGTTGAAAAGGAAAGAAAAAAAAATGTAGTTAAATATCACTAATTTCAAAGAATAAGAAATTGTCTCAAGATTTCGACGTCCCTTGATTACTTTTCCACTCATAAATAAAAAAAATCGCATGTAGGAAAATCTAATTAAATAAGCTATTAGCAAAACATTCTAATTACTAAAATCCCCATTTCATGTAACATATTGAGAGACCAAAATTCACCCGTAGGTTTTGAATACATGCAGTATGCTATGCACTGAAAACTAAATCCCCCCAAAAAACACTTTTGAAAAGTAGAAGAACCACCAACCTCAAAAGCACAAAAAACTTTCTTACAATAAAAAAATCATAAACATGATGAAAATTTTCAGCCACAAACACAGTGATATAAAAAAATGGCCAACCTCTGATTAGAACTCTCGGTTGTGACTCGCTTACGAATGTATGCTTACTTAATTTATTTTTAACATTTAAGTTCCGTTCCCATAAAAATTTACGCTGCTTGAGATTGGCACCCGTCATAGGAATATTAACAATGCTTATGTTTAAACTAATTTATGACTGTTTGCACGAATATTGAAGGAGATATAATTTCATTTGGATGGGTTGGAAATACAAAGTGGTGTAAATATTCATGCTCGTGTAATTTTCAAAATAGTATAGAGAAACTGTGCTCAAACGCTTGCATTTGAATCGTTATTAAGAATTTTTTAAGTAGGAAACTAAAGTGTTTCTGGTAAGCTTTTGTTTGGTTGATACATACATTTTGGAAAGTTTTTATGTGTGTGGGGTTTTAAAGGTTAGTAATTAAGACGGGCGCCAACCTTAATCAGCGTAAATTTTTATGGGAGCGGAACTTAAATGTTAAAAATAAATTAAGTAAGCATACATTCGTAAGCGAGTCACAACCGAGAGTTCTAATCAGTGGTTGGCCATTTTTTTTATATCACTGTGTTTGTGGCTGAAAATTTTCATCATGTTTATGATTTTTTTATTGTAAGAAAGTTTTTTGTGTTTTTGAGGTTGGTGGTTCTTCTACTTTTCAAAAGTGTTTTTTTGGGGGATATCATAAATTTTTTTTAAACACTGACGACTTCTCTTTTTTCAATTTGTCCGTTTCATCGTTTTTCTATTTATCCCCTATGGTTAACCTGGTACCAGGGATATTCATAATTCTTCAAACTGAGTTCGACGATACCTTACATGCAATAATTATCTTTAAAATTGATAAACCGAAAGTAGTACCAATAGCATACCTGGTACTTTAAACATTCATAATTCATCAAAACAAAAGTCCAACATGCCATATTTATCTTGGAAATTGATAAACCGAAAGTGGTACTACCTATGCTATACCTGGTACCTTAAACATTCATAATTTTTCAAGACAAGTCTAACGACACCCAACATGCCATATTTATCTTCAAAATTGATAAACCAGAAGTTGTACCACCTATGGTACACCTGGTACCATGAATATTCATAATTCTTCAAGTTGAGTTCAATGATATCTTGCATGCCAAAATCTACTTGAAAATCGACAAATTGGTTGAATGCGGAGAGCAGTAACCATCAAAATCTACCACGAACGAGTACTAGAAACTTGTGTATGGCAACTCAACTCCCAAAACTTAAAGAAATACGTTGCCATTGACAAAGATCCTGTCTGCCAAGTTTCAGTTCGATTGGTTAGTTTGTAAGCACAACGACCTATTTTGGTGCATAATAATGACTAATCAGTCCGGGACCCACAGCTTAACGTGGATTCCGAATCACAATGAACATCCACACCTAACACAGGAATCAAATCCGGCACCTTTAACTTACAAGGCCAGAGCGTGCATCCCATTGAAAGTTTATACTAATAAATTGTTACAAATAAATATTACAAGTTTTTTACAGTCTAATAAATATTGCAGTATAAATTATTTTTATCATACCAAGCATTATTTTGGTTCACATAATAACCCATTGATATTTGACAAAATTTAAAATATTTTCTTAACAACAATTTTAAAATTCACTATGAAATTACAATTTTGATGATATATGATTCTACAATTTCATTTTACAACGGAAAGTAAAAATCAACACATCTTTAAAAAAGAATGACATTTTTGCAAATCCCATTAGCCAATCGCAATGCGTGGTTCATTTAGTCCTCTGTAATGAGTTGACTGTGATGTCAGCTCGTATAACCTCCACATTTATACTTTGCCCATAGTATCTTGCAACAAAATGTGATTGTTTTCATTTTTCAATGGAGATTTCCCGAAATTAAAATGTTTTTGAAAGTTAACTCTCTCTAAATTGGTCATACAGTTCAAATAACACATGCAACTTAAAGAACAAATATTTCTCTTTAATTCTGTCTCTTCAAAAATTAAATTATTTAAATTTTAAAGATGTTATAAGCCATATAATTATAGTCCAATTCGTTCTCCTATACTTTAACATAACGTTAAAACTCACTTAAGCCTAACAGGTCGGAAAAACTAACTTCCAAATTATAGCAAACCTGTTTGGCAACTTTTGGCATATATATCTGAACCTCAATTACAAGCTGATCGCCTTTATCTGTCGCCAAATTATGAAATGAAAAAAAGTGGTTTTAAATTAATTAAAAATAGAAAGAATTATTTAATGAAGTTCAAACCAGCGTAGGATTTTAAGTTGAAACATTCCGCATCCTATAATTCAATCCGTTTGAAGATCTATAGATTAGTTAGGGCTGTACGTTTGTCTAAATTTTTACATCAAAATCGGGCTAGAACTCGTTTTTTTATTTCGTTTTGGAATTTTCAATATTTTTTTTCTTCGTTGTCTTTTGTCCTAGGTACTCAATTTTTTTTTCTTTGAAAGATATCACCGAGACGAATCTATGGTATTTTTTGTATAATTATGTGAAGTTTCGTAAGCGCGCTAGAAAATAGTCAATTTCGGCTTTTTCGCTGGAAGTTGTGCAGAGAATAGATACTTACTGTCGTTTCTGCCTTTTTTAAGGTTGGCGGCGAAACGACCGTTTCGTCTGATGGGCGTAGAGACATGTACTTAATGAAATTGACACTCAAAATTCAACCTCTTTTGTGTTGTAAAATTGTGTTTGCTTAGTTATCATTTGAAAGAACTTAAAAATTGTGTGCTGACAGAAATAGTAAAAAACGTATGTAGAAACATGTAGTGACATTAGCAATGACAATTCCACATTTTTTGTAATAATTTCTTTGCGTTAGTAGTAATGAGTTGAGGAAACTCAAAATTTTTTATTTTAACATTGTCACCCTATCTATCTGATTGAAGAAATACCAGTAGTCGTTTTCAAATTTTGATTATGAGTATTTTTAAATTTCTGTTACTTCATGCAATATAACTCCTCTTGTTGTCCCATAATAATAATAATAATTTAATGATAGTTCTCCAAATAATCATTTTATAGATTATGGGGTTCATTTGGTTTCTCGTATCACAAATGAAACAATAAATCCTTTTTGTGCTTGAATATTCGTTGAGGTCCACATATTATCTGTTTCACATGACTGTATTACTGGTTTTCCTTCCCAAAGTTGTATTTTTTAATCATATGATTTTAAAAATACCTAGAATTTTGTTTTTTCAGGTAGATGTGGGCATTAAGTAACTGTAAACGTAACACGAAATATTATTAATGAAGAACCCATAAAATGATTTTCCAAAAGTTCGTTTCAGTCAAAGCAGCACAATGGGTTGTCAAAGTAAGACTAGTGATATATGTCGTTAAAAATGTCTAAATTTCAACAACCATTCGAAGCTTTAGAAATTTGCAACGGAAACTCTGAAAAGTATCCACGTTATTTAGAGTGTTGAATTCTGAAGGGAAAAAAAACAACTTCTGGGTACGAATGGTTTCTGTTTACGGATTACCAGCTCCAACGGATGTTACTCAACTCCACTCGATATGGTTTTTTTGACTTTGCGCTGTCCATGAATTTTGTCGTTCCATGAATTTTTAGACGGTTTCAAAATTTGATGTAAATATCGGCAATAAAGTGTTTTCTCATATAAAATCCATAGTATTTTATCGAATCTTTAACAAGTGGCGTCCGCGACAGGACTATGGATAGTTTAAAACGAGAGAGAACGCAACTCCGGCGATTATTTACAATGTCATTGAAAGAAGTGGAAACCGTTATGAAGACAGAAGCCGTAAGTAAGAATGAATTGATACCTGTATTCAATATTTTGAAGGACAGAGCTAACCGATTATTTCAATTAGATGAAAAATTAAAAGTGGTGTGGTTAGAAATGGAAACTTTTGATGAAGATGAATTTTCTAGTGACATTGATTTAACGGAAAAGTATCGTGATCAATGGATTGCTATGGAAACAAAGGTTGAATTAATTTTGTCGCCAACTGAAGGAAATGAATTGTCGGGCGCTATAAATGAAACAAAGCGAAATTTTCGTCTTCCTAAGTTGGAGTTAAAACGTTTTGACGGTGATATCAAGAACTGGCTTGGATTCTGGGGACAGTTCAATAAAATTCATGAAGATGATAGTATCGACTCTGGTGACAAATTTCAATATCTTCTGCAAGCAACAGAAATTGGCTCTTCGGCAAGAGATTTGGTAGGAAGTTTTCCACCATCCGGTACAAATTATTATAAAGCTATTGAACAACTGAAGTCACGTTTTGCTAAAGATGAGCTGTTAATCCAAATTTATGTTCGTGAACTTTTAAATCTTGTTTTAACTCAAGCAAAGAGTGGGGAAATTTTTACTTTGCGTATTCTTTATGATAAATTAGAAACTCAACTACGAGCGCTTGAGACGTTAGGTGGAAGTTGAAAGTGATGAGAGGCTACAGCTTGCTCGATCAGGTTTCGGAAAAACTCAAGAATCTCAAAGGTTTAAACTGAAAGATAAAATTCCTACTGATGCTTGCATTGTATCTAGTGAAAGGAATAAGTTAGAGAAAAATGACAAGCAATGCTTATTCTGTAATAAGTCCTTTCACAGTGCATCAGAATGCTTTAAGGCGGTTGACATGTCGCTGGAGGAGAAAAAAGAAGCATTGAAAAGAAAGGGTGCGTGTTTCGTCTGCTTAAAACCAGGTCACAATTCGAAGGTTTGCAAAACCTATATGAAGTGCATCTTATGCAAGAAAAAACATCATAGTATTATGTGCCCCAATATAAATCCAGCAAAGCAAGATAAACCACCTGAATCAGAAGCAAAGGTTCTCTTGTCACCGAAGAATTCATCAACCTTATTGTTAACTGTATTAGTGAAAATCGTCAATAATGACAGGTCCAGGATCGTCCGAGGATTGTTTGACACTGGTGCGCAGCCATCTTTCATAAGGAGAGATATTGCTGAGGAATTAGGCTTAAAACCAGTAGATCACGAATTATTGAGCCATGGACTTTTCGGGGGCAACGAAACTAAACAAGAATTCCACAATGTGTATGATATTACATTGCAAAGTTTGTGTTCGAATTTTAAGCATGATATTTCCGTTTTGGATGAAAGGAAAATTTGTGGTCCTATTCCACGGGTGCAGGATCCTAATATTTATCCCATTTTGAAAAGAAAAAATATTATTTTAAGTGATACAGGAGAAGATGTACCTGAAATAGGCTTACTAATAGGAGCAGATTACCTTGGTGCGTTATTAACGGGAATAATTGAACCCCTTGACAAGAATCTAATTGCTATTAAAACAAAACTTGGATGGACACTTCAAGGTAAACAAACATACTACTCTAAATCTTTGGAGAGTATCACTTATGCTACCAATTTGGATTTGACGGAATTATGGAACCTAGATGTCCTGGGTATAAGAGATCCGGTAGAAGTCAAGTCAAGACAGATAAAGGATGAAGAAACCGTAGAATTTTTCCGTAAAACTATTAAAAGAAACGAAGACGAAAGGTATGAAGTATGTTTGCCGTGGAAAAGTGGACGTCCAGAATTAGAGCTCAACAAAGATTTGGCCAATAAACGGTTAATGTCAACTACTAAAAATCTTATTCGGTCTGGACATATAAGTGAATATAATGATGTGTTTAACGAGTGGATTCAAGATGGAGTCATTGAGATTGTAAAAAAAGATGGCAATAAAGGACATTATTTACCTCATCATCCTGTAATCAAAACTGGTGATACAACAACAAAAATTCGTCCAGTTTTCGATGCCTCGGCAAAGGATACCAAAGGAAATTCCTTGAATAATTGTTTGGAAAAGGGCCCAAATTTATTAGAGTTGGTGCCAAAATTGATAATGCAATTTCGAAAAAATGCAATTGGCATAACCTCAGACATCAAAAGAGCATTTTTACAGATTAGTCTGAATCCAAAAGATAGAAACTTTTTTCAAATTTTTATGGTGGAAGGAGTTTTCAAAACAAGAAGAACTTATTACTCTTCGACACTGTAGAGTAGTGTTTGGAGCTTCTCCCAGTCCATTCTTATTAGGAGCAACTATAGCCCACCATCTAGAGAACGTTTCAGATGAAAGGAAGAAAATCGCTCGTCATCTTCAAAAATCGTTTTATGTTGACAATTGTGTCACAAGTTTAGAAACTAAGGAAGAGGCCGCGAAATTTATTTCTGAAGCTAAGGAGTTGATGGCTTCGGCACAATTTGAGCTACGAGGGTGGGTTGCTTCTGAAAAAATTGTAGAAGAGGCACACAAGAGAGTTATTCCGATTCTGGGTGTCACTTGGGATACCGAATGCGACGAACTTTTCTGCAACAGTATGGTTGAAATTCCAGAAGAAAAGATAACTAAAAGGATTGTGTTGTCTACTGCCCATAGACTATTCGACCCTATTGGGATGACATGCCCCGTCTCATTGATTCCTAAAGTATTATTTCAAACTATTTGGAAAAATAAAATTAATTGGGATGATGTTCTTCCATCAGATGTATCCAATGCATTTTTAACCTGGGTGAAGAAATTGCACTTCCTGAAAGATTGCAAAATTCCAAGAATACTCGTTTCAGGTCCATTTGAGGATTGTAAAATAAGTCTTCACTGCTTCAGTGATGCCAGTGAAGTTGCTTATGCAGCTTGTATTTTCTTGCGATCTGAATTTGATGAGAAGATTTCGGTAAAATTAGTAGCAAGCAAATCACGAGTGGCACCTTCCAAGGAGATTACCATTCCTCGAATGGAACTCATGGGATCCCTGATATTATCTAGATTATATACTCAAGTGATAGACGATCTTGAGTTGACAACAAATACAGTGTACTTTTGGACTGATTCTACAGTGGTCCTAGCTTGGATCAAAAGAGAAAGTTCTTGGAATACATTTGTGGGAAATAGGGTTGCAGAAATACGAAAGAATACTGACTCTAAGGATTGGCATTTCGTACCCGGTCAGATGAATCCTGCCGATCTTCCTTCAAGAGGTTGTGATGCTAAGGTTTTATTGAAGAGCAAATGGTGGGAGGGTCCAGACTGGTTATGGAAATCTGGCCATTGAATGAGATACAAGATATTGATGAAAATTTAGTTGAATCTGAGAAGAGGAAGGCAATAGTCAGTAATGTGGAACACGAATCAAGTAATTTTTCTGACAAGTTCCTTTACTTCTCAAAGTGTTCTAAGATTCTCAGAATGCTTGCCTGGATTCTCCGTTTCATTAAAAACTGTCAACAAAAGGAAAAATTCAAGGAAGCGGAACTGACATATGAAGAGGTACAGTCAGCTGAAGATTGTTTGCTGAAATTAATTCAGAAAGAAAGTTTCCTCGGAAACAAAATGAAGGCCTTGAAAACCATGCAAACATTCAAAGATGAAAATGACGTTGTCCGACTTAGAACTAGGCTTCTCCTGGGAGAAGAAGATGAAAGTTTCAAATGTCCAGTGTTATTGCCTGCGGACCACAAGATTATTCACAGACTAGTTCAGCAAAAGCATTGTGAACTACATCATGCGGGACTTCGAACTCTGATTGCCAATTTAAGAGAAAGGTACTGGATTATTTCAATCACTAAATTAGCGAAGCAAGTAAGCTCTAGATGCATTGCCTGTAGAAGATTCAAAGCCAAACCTATCGAGCCACCTTTTGCTCCTCTTCCTAAGGACAGAATAAAGGTTGCTGCAGTATTTGAAGTTTCAGGGATTGATCTTGCAGGCCCCTTGTATTTACGATCTGGCGAAAAGACATGGGTTGTGCTTTTTACCTGTGCCATTTATAGGGCTGTTCATCTAGAGTTAGTAAATTCCTTGTCCACAGAAGCTTTTATAATGGCTTTAAGAAGGTTTTTCGCTAGGAGAGGTCGAGTGGATACAATCTACACAGACAACGGTACAAATTTCGTCGGTACAAACAATGCTCTGACAAATTTAGATTGGAACAAGATCATGTCATTTTCGACTATCAAGAAAATTAAATGGAAGTTTAACCCTCCAACCGCCGCATGGTGGGGCGGATGGTGGGAGCACATGATCCGCATGTTAAAGGAAATGTTAAGGAGAATTTTAGGCAGAAAATGTGTAAACTACGAAGAATTGGAAACTATCCTCTGTGACTGTGAGGCCACGATAAACTCCAGGCCGCTGGCATATATTGAAGACACTTCTGAGGGTCTGAAGCCATTAACGCCTGCGTGTTTTTTGCAAAGCATTCCTAACAGCGAAACAACTGATTTAGATGAAATCGATAATAAAAGCTTAAATAGAAGATTGCGTTTCGTACACAAATTACGGCATGATTTAAGAATGAGATTTCGTAACGAATATTTAGCAATGTTGGTACAAAAGGGTCACAGCCGGGAATAATCGTTGAGTATTGGAGATGTGGTTCTTCTTGAGACTGATTCCAAGCGCATAAACTGGCCTTTAGGAATCATAATTGAAGTCCTCCCTGGAGCAGATGGACATTCAAGAGTCGCAAAAGTGAGAACAACTGACGGAGAGAAATTGAGACCTTTTCAGAGACTTTATTCCTTAGAAATCAGCAGTTCTGAAAGATTACCATTCATTGTGCAGCAAAGGGATGAAAGAATAAGGCCTCTGCGATCTGCAACTTCAGATGATCCAGATTCCAGTGAAGATGATGATTCTTCAACACAAGTAGTCCCAGATGTTGTCACAAGAAGTGGTGGGCGGGTTAAAATTCCCAATAGACTTGATTTGTGATATTTATTGCAATTTCCAGAGACCTTATCAATTGCAAGGTGGGAGTATGTTTACGGATTACCAGCTCCAACGGGTGTTACTCAACTCCACTCGATATGGTTTTTTTGACTTTGCGCTGTCCATGAATTTTGTCGTTCCATGAATTTTTAGACGGTTTCAAAATTTGATGTAAATATCGGCAATAAAGTGTTTTCTCATATAAGATCCATAGTATTTTATCGAATCTTTAACAGTTTCAGAAATTAAAAAATGAGTGAAGGGGAAGACGATGAGTGACGAGTCAGACAGTCGACGTCAAAAAATCTGAAAATGGTGAAACGGATAGATGCGATAGTTTAGTTCGTGTATTTAGTTGCATATTTTCAAAAATTGCACAAACTTAAAGTTTGTGATTTTTGCTCATATTTAGATAACGTTACAGACGAGCGACACAAGCTTTACTTTGACCACCCACTTCGATGCTCTGATTGAACTAAACGTTACCAAAGTTATTCCGAGCGTACATACATGGCCGGATTTAAGAGTATGCCACCTATAGGCTAAAGTCCATTTGCCTCCCCCTCTGTAGTTCATATTCGCTTAATACTGTTGGGTGGACAGGTTCGAAAGATTTGAAGCCAAAGCAGATCAAAACTTGCAGAAATTTATTCCAATATTACTCTTCACAGATTCCTTTACAACTCCAGAACTTCTCGTTCTAGTAGACTCAATACAGCTCTTTTCACAACAATAGAGCACAAAACAGCAGTTAAAAACTTGACAACACACCTGCTAAATCGCCGCAAAAGACAATGCAATACAGTTCGCTTTAGAACTACTCGGAATGTTCACTGAGACTCAGTAATTCCAGTCAACTAACTGACTAACCTCAAAATCACGGACTCAACTCACGGCCGGCCTTATATAGGGGAGGCGAACATTCTTGAAATTTCTAGAGGTAGATATTTGGATAACTTTCCAGATCGTAGTTGAAAAGTCCTATACATGTACATGGGGACCGAAAATGTCACCAAATGGTCGCCAAGTTTGGCGACATTTGGCGCATTTTTTGTATTTGTATAATGCCTGTTATAGGCAATTAAATTTTTAAGACAATGAAAATAAATAGATTAAATTACCAATGAACCAGCTTAATCATTATTGTATAATTAAATCCATTCACTACCATAAGGATCAGCTTGTCCCATAGACATTTCTCACGACCAATTTTGTAGCCTCATTTGTAAATAAACATTTTTTGTGCTCAGAATCGGTTGTTCATTCTTTTGTTTTCTATATATCTCAGTGGTCTTTAGTGTCATTTATTTTTAACCAATAAATAAGTTATAAATAGCTAAAATTCTGAATGACCGTATAAAACTTAAATTCTCTAAAGAAGCTTTCTGGGTACTTTGTTGGTTGGTTATTACAAAGTGGCAATAAGAATTTCAATACGATTAAAAAATATACAAATTTTTACATGTAGAGTTACCATAATTAAACTGCTCCAGTTTTGAGCCCTTTAGAACATATTTTTATCAACAAATCTCCAAAAAATGTTGCATGCATTCTCTTTGGATCATAGGAAACTATCTGAAGAAAAAGAAACATGCGGAAAATTCACCTTAAAAAGTGTCGGAGAGAAGTTTATTTTACCGGCTTTTCCTTATCTGAAATGCTGTAAATAAAAGTTTAGACGACAAAAAAAAAAATGTCTGTCGTATAATTATTGTCCTTGAAGCATGTAATCTTAAAATTTTGATGGTTTATTTATTATTATTATTTTTTTAGATTTTATTTCAGAGGTAGTTTCTGGTCTTAATTGCATGGTATTAAAAATTTTATGAAAATATGTTAATTTTTACAGGCTAAAGGCAACTCTAAACAATGTTTGTTTAATTTTGGCCACCCTATATACAGTAACTGATTCCCGTCCTTTATATCTAATGAAAATCTAATCCACAAAAATAAAGTTTTTACTATAAATCCATCAAATGCTTTGCCAACTTTTATGTGCAACATCAACTTGTTTAAACGATTTTGAGCTAATATTAAGTTTTCCTAGAACAGTATAAAACTTAAATTCCCCAAAGAAACTTTTTGGTTGGTTTTTACAGTGTTCCCACTCATATTGAAGAAAAAAATTCAAGGACTTTCAAGGACCTTTTTAAGAAAATTCAAGGACCTTTTTAGAAAAATTTAAGGACCATAATTTTAAATACATCAGACGTAAAATTACAAAACGGAGATTATCGGTGGTCAGGGGTGTAGTGGAGTGGGAACACAAGGCAATGGCGATCCTTTACCTTTTTAGAAGGCGGAACGATGTTCCCTCATCTAAAAAAAATTTAATTCGTATTTTTTTTTTCTCTCTTTACGTGATACTGAACTCAAAGCCAAGTAAGCAAACAAAAAAGTCATTTCGTGGGAACTTGCTTTTGTCTGGGATCCACAACTTTAGAGCTGAACAGGCAAGTTCTAGTTTTTGTAAAACACTTGAAAGAGGCGTGGCAACCCACACATGGCCATTTCTTCTTCATTTGAAATGAACTGACATATATGTTTACATCTAGCTATGATTCATTCAATAGCAATTATCCTCTTCAACGATTGATCTGTATTTGTGGAGGAATTCCAGACGTCAAATTTGTATGGTTCGTCGTATATACAGTCTAAAACTTCCATACACAAATTCATACCAAATATCTACAATTTTAAAGAACAAAACTTTTGCATAGCACATATAGTTTTTTGCGCCCTTTCCTTGAAGAATATTTCGACTCTTCTAATTTTAACGGGAACGCTAACCGATTTATCAACAAAAGTTATGTAACTTTTTTTTTTTTTAATTTTTATATCACGGATTTAATGAATTATTCGTAAACCTCTCAAATTTCCTAAGAAATGAATTTGTTCAAGAAGAAAAACAAATGACAATAAAGGATGCTTTTTTTTACAATCTAAAAAAGTTAAGCAAACCTGCGGTTCTGACGGAATAAACTGGTTAGTGTTAAAAATCCAGATAGGTAAGAGCAGAATGTTGATATTTTGTATTAGCTTTTAAGGTGTTTTGATATCACGGAATTATGTATTTATATTTTGTCAGATATTGGAAATATTTATTTATTCCCAGATATTGGGAAAATCAAACTGATAACTTGTATGAACATTGAAAAAAAATGTTCAAAATTGTATTAATTTTTAAATCCTTTATATTAACTTCGCTTTTGTATGTTTGTGAGTTTAAATATGTTTAGTTCAACAGATAAAATGTTGCTTGAATGTACAGAAAAGAGACTAGCTTCAAGAGCTCCGCTACGTTGTTGTGACAGAACTGAACAGTTGTTAACTTTGTTTCACTTTATCTTGGCAGTAATGATAACGTTACATTAGCTGAATTGCAGTCCTTCACAAACCAGGGTTGCAAAGGGGTTCCAAGGCTTGCGCTAGAAGCAGAGGACTACTAAAAAGAAGTAATAAGTAGCAAAAATCAGTAATTTTAATAACATGTATTTTATTAAATTCTTATGAAAATAATTTTATTAAAATTTTTATATTTTATTAAACAAAAATTGAATCTGGGGGTTCCTCAATAAGAGCTAACTTAAAATAATGTTATTTAGTGCAGAAAACGCTACGATTTTAATAATTTGCACCCTTACCATTTTGGCAATATCATATATATTTTGCAGTTAGTTTTCTCCTCCGATTTATACCAATTTTTGACTATTAGTGTCACCTAATCGTCACCACTGTCGAAATGATAAAATCGAACTGGATAAGATACAAAAAAACAGGAATGTCCCAAGCAAATCTGGCAAGTAATGAGTCTACATTGAAATATCCCGCATAAAATTAGAGATGATTGAGATGGTACAAAAATTAAAAATTAATATCAAGAAATTTTAAATCGACTGATGGATTTAAATTTTCAATTATTTTACTAATGTAGCAAATTTGGAAAAGGAAAGGACGGATCTATGAAGCAAGAGGAACTTCTCTACATTTTCTTTTTGAGAAGGAGAAAAGCCATAAAACTTTCAATCAACTTCTACAACTATCGCATTCTTTTTCATTCATTTTGAAAACAGATTTCTAGGAGCTACAAAATCTGGGAATTTATCCAAACCCATTGCATGTAAGGCATCTCTGTCATTTTGGAAAATTGTTGTAAAAAATGTTTAAAAATTTGTGTCAATAATATGTTTGAAAATGTGTTATAATCCATTATAAAGTGTTAAACAATCTTTTAAAATGGGTTGTGCAAAGCAAATTATTTTAAAAATCCATAAAACTTAATTGTTTAAAAAAAGTATTTGAAGTAAAGAATAAGTCGAAACCAGCTTATTTTTTTTAAATTTTTTTAATTTTTGAGGTGCTCATGAGCTATTTTGAGATTATTAAAGTACTATCAACAAAACTATTTAAAGTTGTTATTTTCACTCTCCACCCCCCCCCCACCCCCCCACACTCAGAAAAAAAATATACGTTTGTAACATCGCGACATAGCGTTCACACACCTTTTTATTTTACACTACACCACTGTCGTTGGTCACTTAAAAATTCAAGGACTTTCAAGGACCTTATTTCTTTTTCAAGGACTTTCAAGGACTAAATTTCATCAAAAAAATTCAAGGACTTTCCAGGACCGTGGAAACCCTGTTGCAGACCACTAAACTTGATAATATGCAATACCATCACCAACGAGTCTATCTTCCAAGTTAGCAGCTCGATAGAATGATGGCACGTGAGTTAGACCACCGAAAGTTTGCCTACCACATACAAGCAAAATCGAAGTTAATACCAAAGATTTAAAAAAACAAATAATCACAAGGCAGTGAATGTAGTATGCTGTTTATTTTTCAGTAATTTCTTGTTAAATGATTACACTATAATGCATTACAAAGATACATACAGTAAAAAGCGATTGAACAGAATAAGAATATCCAATTTCAAACTAAATAAGTTTGTTTCCAATGATAAGAGAATGTTCAAATCGTTTAATTTAAGATGCAGTCTTCAGTTGCACACTATATTGTTAGTCCACAGGACGATATGTCTCGGATACTGCCAATATCCCCGGCATTTTGCCCTGTGGTCTAACAATGTAGTGAGCTGCTTGGGATATCTTTTCAGTTAATTATAAGAAAGACATTTTTTTCGGGTGGTCCAAATTACATAATGTCGAGGCCTTCTCTAGAACAGAATACATCTCTCATATATAGTAGAAAATGGCCGTCAAGAACATGAGCATCAAGAAGAATATATCTGAGAAGCTGGTACTGAAAAGCGTAAAGCAGGAGAACCAGTATATGTAAAAAAAGCAGGTGTTTTCTTCCACTTCTGGAGCACCATCAAAGTACAGATGGAGGAGACCTTGGGGAAAAAAAATATTGTTTTAGATGATTATTCAAACTTGCGCTAGTACTGTAATCAAATGTGGTAAATCATCAAATGTGGTAAAAAGATACATTACATAAAACACATTTGCTCTAAAAGTAGCACAACTCTAAAGTCTTCAATTTGAGTCAAACTGTGTACAAAATCCCAATCTGCATGCAAGAAGAATTTTTAGTTGTATCACTTTTGTAACAAGTGTACGATATCTTAAATGAACAATTATTTTCAAATTATGTATAAAATGTGACAATGCAAAAACTGTAATTAATTTTATTTATTCTGAGAAGTAAACTCAATCATCTTATTTTTAATAAACAATAATTTTATTTAGATTTTTAACAAGTAAGTTTGTTTTTTTATCAAAAAGAAAATTGTCCCCAAAACTATTCGAAATAATAAAGTTCTAATATTTTTTTATCAATGCTACTACATTTAACATGTATATTTAACGTGTACAATAAATGATTTTTGTGGTTTATAAATTGAATCACTTACATCCAATTTTGTGGTAATATCTTACGAAGATAATGTATGACTGTATATTTTTAAATAGTTAAATGCATTCCAGAAAAGTAATGCTATACCAGTAAGATTTGATTTTTTCGAAAAATACAGTATACCTTCAAAATAGTTTTTTTTGTTGTTGTTTTTTTATCAATAGGAGGCACTGTATGTACATGTGATCAAGTTTCCAATGTTGTTTAAAAAGAATGAGAGTGCTAATGCACTTGTCACTTTTACTGCTGCGACGGTTCTTATGAGAATGAACTTTATAGAATGGACAAAGCTTGATCTTCTATAACAATATACGGAAGTTTAATTTGGGGAAATTTAACTACTGTCGTGACGTTCTACTACTATCGAATGCACCGATATTACCTTCTTTTATGTACCAATATCTTCATTTTAAAAAGAAAAGTATAATGGTAATACCAATTTTATTAAATAAAATACGCCAGGTATTCATAATAAATATTCCACTCAAACTGAGTTGAAATTAAGTGTCTGTCATTTCTATAAAGCAATAATTTTTTTGTAAGATAAGAATAAAAAATGCATTAACATGTAATTAGAATTTATTGCAAAACTAAGGGTGCAAATAGACAAAGCATTGCTTTTGAGCTAACCGCAACGTAAACACTGTGAAAATTATTGTTTTATAACATTATGTACTTTCTTCGTTTTGATCAAGTATGTAGCATCTAAAATTCTAAACTGAATGTCAAGAAAGGATAAACAATGGCTTCATAGAAAACATTCGTAGAGAAAATTAATCTGATTTTGATCCGTTGGATGATGAAATGGCACTTTCAAAATAGCTGCATAATTAATACCAGTAAAGTTGTAATGAAGGATGTGTTTAAGGTTCATGATTTCTTTATAACTTACCGCATGAAATTTTGGAAGATTAAGATAGTAACAAATGAATTACACTTGGAGCATCTTTTAAAATACAACCACCATCAAACGTTAAATTTTTAAAGATTAAATGGTTGCATTTAAGAGCGTTTTAAAACTTTATTCTAGATACAGAAGAGGTTATAATACAGTGTAACCAATTTCGCTTGAAAGGGTATAGCTTCAAAAGAAGTTATGGATGTCATTCTCGAAGCCTCAATGAAAATATATTATGGTATTATATCAATAAGAAGTCTTTTCTGTAAAGTATTTGTAAACTGTTAACATAAGTTAGGGATACCTTGACAGAAGTCCCTAAATAATTCTCGGGATTGAGAAACTGGATTAAAAAACTACATGAAAAGATATCGTAAAACGCTTCACTGCTTTTATTCTTTAATTATAAGGTTTTTACCGCAAAAGTGGTAACATGCAAACTTTTTTTTAAGTGCATTATGCAATAAATTTTAAAATGTATTGCCAAAAAGAATGAATGAAACTTTTTTCTACAACATTATTTTAGTACCATACCTTGAAAATACTCCACAACACTATGAATGGAACTAAGCCGGTTAAAAAATTTTAAACAAATTAAGAACAATACAGAATGCTATTACTAACGTGGTAGGAATTTTTTTACAATAAATGTTTAATCACTTTTTTTTTAACTTTCTAACTCGTGATACCAAAAGGTTTTTGAACACAAAATCTTAATACCAAACAAAAATCTCTTACAACTTTGTACGGTTTCCTATAACTTTTTTCGAAAAGTTAATACACAGAGTTTTCTAACCTTTTTGTTGCATATTGGAAACGCAGCATTAACCTGTCTAAACGGTTGAAATGACATCCGCTATCATAAAAGAAAAGTTCGTGTTTTTTTTTTTCGTCTTTTTGGAAAGAAATTATCCAACAAGTTACAAGCAAGCTTCGAAATAAATTTTGTAAGCGAGTAGCATTTAATTAAACCATGACTGAAAAAGATATGAGGAAAATGAGTTCAGGTTTAATAGTAGCGAAGATCAGCTGAATAATTCGCATAAAAGAGTAGGAGGTGGATAAACTATAACATAAAAACAACATTCCGGTTGAATATCATAAGAAATTCGAAATGGGTAACTATTCTTTTTTTTTTTTCTTTCTTTACCATATGGCTGAAGTTGGATATTCTTCAGGGCTTGGAGCCATGTTATAAGCAATATAAAATATTTTATGTTGCAAAACAAAATATAAAAAGCTTATTTTGTAGACTTTTGATAGCGTGTTAGTAAATTTATGAATATGTTGAATAATTTTTGGCACCCAATTAGTATCTAGTATTTGAAAAATTTACATTTTTTAAGAGACAATTTAACATAATCATCATACTATATTTAAAAATAGAAAAAAATATATATATACAAGTGAATGGGGGATTGCTAAGATCTCCACTAAGATCATGATAAATAAAATCAAAATCTATTTATGAATATGCATCGAATATGTTTTGATAGAACATATCTAATAATTCTTAGGAATTCACAGTCACTTTTACTTGAGAAACTCACCCATTATATTATTGAGGAAGTGTACAAATCGGAAGACTACTTTGCAATTGTCGACATATTTGTTCCTTGCACCGAAGAGTTGATATCTGAGATTTATTCCTTGAACAACAATGCCAAAAATTCCGGATTGGATCAAACAGATGGCAAGCAGGTATTCAGGGATGGGACAGAGATCATTAAGCCCAAACCGATGCTGAACACCTGAAAAAACATTATCTTCATATACTTACATTGGTATCCCTTTGATATCATCAAGTATTTACACTAATATTACCTTCGACTGGTGCAATCCATAACGAAATTGCTTTTTCTTGAGCTATTATTTTTCTACTAAAGTACTATTACCATTAAGTTGGATTGCATAGTTCACCGGGAAAACTTTGTACATTTTTAATAAGCATAATTGGAGCTTAAGATTATTCACCAAATGACCATTATAGCTGATGTGATGGTGCAATTAGTCAATATGTAGGCAAATATTTGAGACACGATAGATAATAGAGAAAAATCGATTCTTTATTACTCGTTTTGTATTTACTTGGTTGTTTTTTTGGATTGAAAGATCCACCACATAGAAGTGGCTGTTAGTTAATCTATTGCAAGGAATCTGGTTTGACTGTCGATGAATATTTTCTGAGAGGCAAATTCTTGTGAAGAGGTAATGCCGCTCATGGCTGTAAAAAATTTCAGTTCTAATGTGTGTGTGGTTTTTTTCTCAAAGAGTAGAGATGGAATGAGCCTGTTTTCTTACGATAAAATGATTTGCTTATGCTTCCGTTCGGATAATTGCTTAAAATCCCTTTAAATTTTTCATTCTTCTCGTGTTTACAGAGGTAAAAAAAACTGGACTTCGTATGTTAGCGTAAAAAACATAAAAGACAGTAAATAAGAAAACAGATTGTTAAATATTTCCAGATTTGCGTCAAAAACTATTTTGTAAAGGGCAATAAAAAACTGCTGCTAGATACTTGCCAGTAATAATCATCAGAAAGGAGAGTATCAAATTGAAGGCACTTGTATAAAACGAGGAATCTGTAAAGAGATTAGATCATAAATATTACGATAAGTGTATCAATTAAAGGCCTATGGTCCCAACAAGAATAAACTTTTTTCTACGCTTAGTTGAATACATTTTCTAGCTAATGAGGAAAATGTGACACTGAATAAGGAATTAAATCCCATCACTTGCCATTTTAATATAAAGAACATATCTAAGTATTTTAATGCTTGAGTATTAATAGGTATTGCAATACATTAAATATTAATGTATTTCTGTAAAAATATAGTTCTTTCGGATTTCAAAACACCAGGTATGATTTGTAGTTTCGTGTTTAAAAAAAAACATTCACATTTTTCTTATAATTCCGAATTGGTTAAGTGCGTGTAACGTAATTTCAATTTCAATTCAACGTTTTCAAAATTAACGCTTCACATTAATTTTGTTTAGTTACTTCAACATTTATCAACGTACTTGTAATATTGCATCTTTCTTTTATGGTGCACTTAACATGATTTTATAAGACGTGAATCAAATAACCTTTTAATTTCTTTATTTGTTGTTGATATAATTATGTACTAGAATCGACTATGGAATTACAATTCGAAAATTAGTAACAAAATGTGTGGAATATTTTCTAATTTATTATCGCTTTTATTGATAAACATACTTTAAATTTGAGGAGAATTTACTGTCATAATCTATTGTCATGATCACATATTCATTTGATAAGTAATAAATAATCTAAATAATATTCACCTTCCTCGTTCAGCTCTGTTGCTACATAGCGGATATATTCTTCAAACGTTAACTTTGGTTTCTCTTTTTTTAGCTTCTCGATAAAACAACTATCTGAAAATAAAAGATAAGTGTAATTTAAACATATTTTGTTTATATTGATGGGAGTTACAAAATAATTATGAAATTTTTAATTAGTATGTAAAAAGCGATACAATTTTTCCCGCAAAGTCTTCCCTATTAAAAAAAACTAAATTTTTTATTGGTAAGTGAGAAAAGATGATTTTTTCAGAACATTAATTTTTTAGTTTTAGTAAAAACTATAATTTAAACAATTAGTTAGATAGTTTAAATTATAGTATATTAAATTATAGATTTACTAGGGGGATCCACTCCCTGCTCGCTAACGCTCGACAACCCTTTGGATTGCTATGCAACCCCCTAGGTACTCTTCGCGAAACAGGCTCGTTTTGCTCGCCTCAAAATGAGGCAATTAAATTATACCCTAGCAAAAAGCTATTTCAGATGCATAATCAAGAAAATCCTTACAAAGTGATATTGTGCTAAGAAACTGAAAACGTTTTGTTACAATACTTGCCCCGTCATTATCATACTGCTTATGTCAAGACGCGTTAAGCAGGGACAGTATTCTTTATTTTCATGATTTTCAATTCGTAATAGCTGAATTTGCACTGATTAGAAATAAATATAGGTTCAGATTTACTGCACGATGCATCTTGGCGACTTTTTGAAAGTTGACGATTTGGCGCGGAATGCAACTCAGCGACTTGGTTTTCCGGCAACCCCAGTGACCGTTTATATTTGGTAATATGGCGTTTTGACGCCATTTTGGATTGGTCGACACAGCTATTTGACTTAATTTTCAATTTGGAGATTTTTTTTCAAAAGACACCAAGAGGCAACATACAGTAAATCATAATCTGAAGGAATATAATATTATACAAAGTTCAATTCCAGTTTATCCGGAATGCTGAAGTTCTTATTCAATCTACTGTGATTCTTCAGCATAGAAACCTTAATATTCTTAAGGAAAATTACATGCTCAGTTTTCTAAATCTTGCAACATCTATATATATAATTCTCTTGCGTAACGTCCAAATTTGGCTGTATTTCTGTGAGCAGAATGGCAACGACTTCAATCACCAATCTTCTAAATGCACTTTATGCACGAATTTCCAGCCAATCACAATATATCTTTTGAAATTTGACTAATACATCTGGCAACAGCAACAACTTGGATTCGCTATATTTTGTTTTTCTTATTACAATCTACAGATAGAAATTATTGCCTATTTAAAACGTATTGATTTAATAGTTACGATGATGCAAGAATAAATATATCCAAGATGTGTACATTTCTTTTAGATTATAGAATTCCGGATAAATCAGACTTTTCGGAAAAGTTATCTGCTGGAACATGTTCCGGAGGTCGCCGGGTTGCATTCAGCGCTAAATCGCCAATTTAAAAAAAAATCGCTAAGAGGCGTTGTGCAGTAAATCTGAACCTATACTCATCTTTAATCAGTGCAAATTCAGCTATTACGAATTAAAAACTATCAAAATAACGAATAAAACCACCCACTCAACTTCAAAATCTCATATGAAAATTAAAAAAAAAAAATATTGGCGAAATATGGCTAATTTTCTCGCCAAATTTGATTTTAAAAAAAATTCCGGTTGATTAAATGCTGGATAATTGACCTTTCACTGTTTTATTTTATTTTCTAAGTATCGCAAAAGTGAACATATATGATTGCTTCGTTAAGAAATTTCGATAAGCAACTTTAATTATTTTGGCGCTTCATACAAAACCAGCCCGTAAATTTTAATTGTTCAATGAAATAACCGATCTTTTTTAAATATATCTACAAAACTGTTTATTTTTGTTGTTTTCTAAGAACTTTCTACTACGTTGCCACACTGTCCCTGCTTAACGCGTCTCGACAGCAACAGAATAATGACGTGGCAAGTATCCTGACTCTTCAAAAATAATAAAAGTTTCAGTTTCATGGCATTATGCATCTGAAATAGCTTTTTGCTAGGGCATATTTTAAATGCTTCTCTTTAAGGCGAGCAAAGCGAGCCAAGGGGATTGCATAGCAATCCAGGGGGTTGGCGAGCCTCAGCGAGCAGGGGGCGGAGCCCCCTAGTCATAAATATTAAATCAATACGTTTTAAATAGGCACTAATTCGTGTCAGTATAATAAAAAATATATATCTCTATATATATAAGGCAAAGCCCTCACTCACTCACTCACTCACTCACTCACTCACTCACTCACTGACTCACTGACTCACTCATCACTAATTCTCCCACTTCCCACATAGTCACAACTCTGAAAATCGGCACAAATATCAACAATGGTAAAAATAGAAAAAGTAAACTATTCCGATCTCGATTAACCCACTTTAAGGGGTCGAAAAGGGGCCAAACGTTCCAAACGGGGGACATTCGAAAATCCTACTTCCCACATAGTCACAACTCTGAAAATCGGCACAAATATCAACAATGGTAAAAATAGAAAAAGTAAACTATTCCGATCTCGATTAACACACTTTAAGGGGTCGAAAAGGGGTCAAATGTTCCAAACGGGGGACATTCGAAAATCCTACTTCCCACATAGTCACAACTCTGAAAATCGGCACAAATATCAACAATGGTAAAAATAGAAAAAGTAAACTATTCCGATCTCGATTAACACACTTTAAGGGGTCGAAAAGGGGTCAAACGTTCCAAACGGGGGACATTCGAAAATCCTACTTCCCACATAGTCACAACTCTGAAAATCGGCACAAATATCAACAATGGTAAAAATAGAAAAAGTAAACTATTCCGATCTCGATTAACCCACTTTAAGGGGTCGAAAAGGGGTCAAACGTTCCAAACGGGGGACATTCGAAAATCCTACTTCCCACATAGTCACAACTCTGAAAATCGGCACAAATATCAACAATGGTAAAAATAGAAAAAGTAAACTATTCCGAACTCGATTAACACACTTTAAGGGGTCGAAAAGGGGCCAAACGTTCCAAACGGGGGACATTCGAAAATCCTACTTCCCACATAGTCACAACTCTGAAAATCGGCACAAATATCAACAATGGTAAAAATAGAAAAAGTAAACTATTCCGATCTCGATTAACACACTTTAAGGGGTCGAAAAGGGGTCAAACGTTCCAAACGGGGGACATTCGAAAATCCTACTTCCCACATAGTCACAACTCTGAAAATCGGCACAAATATCAACAATGGTAAAAATAGAAAAAGTAAACTATTCCGATCTCGATTAACCCACTTTAAGGGGTCGAAAAGGGGTCAAACGTTCCAAACGGGGGACATTCGAAAATCCTACTTCCCACATAGTCACAACTCTGAAAATCGGCACAAATATCAACAATGGTAAAAATAGAAAAAGTAAACTATTCCGATCTCGATTAACACACTTTAAGGGGTCGAAAAGGGGTCAAATGTTCCAAACGGGGGACATTCGAAAATCCTACTTCCCACATAGTCACAACTCTGAAAATCGGCACAAATATCAACAATGGTAAAAATAGAAAAAGTAAACTATTCCGATCTCGATTAACACACTTTAAGGGGTCGAAAAGGGGTCAAACGTTCCAAACGGGGGACATTCGAAAATCCTACTTCCCACATAGTCACAACTCTGAAAATCGGCACAAATATCAACAATGGTAAAAATAGAAAAAGTAAATTATTCCGATCTCGATTAACCCACTTTAAGGGGTCGAAAAGGGGTCAAACGTTCCAAACGGGGGACATTCGAAAATCCTACTTCCCACATAGTCACAACTCTGAAAATCGGCACAAATATCAACAATGGTAAAAATAGAAAAAGTAAACTATTCCGATCTCGATTAACACACTTTAAGGGGTCGAAAAGGGGTCAAACGTTCCAAACGGGGGACATTCGAAAATCCTACTTCCCACATAGTCACAACTCTGAAAATCGGCACAAATATCAACAATGGTAAAAATAGAAAAAGTAAACTATTCCGATCTCGATTAACCCACTTTAAGGGGTCGAAAAGGGGTCAAACGTTCCAAACGGGGGACATTCGAAAATCCTACTTCCCACATAGTCACAACTCTGAAAATCGGCACAAATATCAACAATGGTAAACATAGAAAAAGTAAACTATTCCGATCTCGATTAACCCACTTTAAGGGGTCGAAAAGGGGTTAAACGTTCCAAACGGGGGACATTCGAAAATCCTACTTCCCACATAGTCACAACTCTGAAAATCGGCACAAATATCAACAATGGTAAACATAGAAAAAGTAAGCTATTCCGATCTCGATTAACCCACTTTAAGAGGTCAAAAAGGGGTTAAACGTTCCAAACGAGCGATATATTCGAATGTCCTACTTCTCATATTTTCATAATTCTGAAAACTGATGTGAATATCAATAAAGACAAACGCAGAAAAAGTAAACTATTCCGATCTCCGGTGGATCAAGGGGTGGAAAAGGGGTTAAACGTTCCAAACGAGGAATATTCGAATGTACCACTTCCCATATGGTCACAACTCGGAAATTTGGTACAAATGTCAAAAAAGATTAAACATAGAAAAAGTAAGCTATTCTGTTCTCGATTAACCAACTTTAAGGGGTCGAAAAGGGGTTAAATGTTCCAAACGAGGGATATCCGAATGTTCCTCTTCCAATGTAGTCATTTTTCTGATATTTTTTTGCAAATGTTAAAAAATAAGTCATTCCAATATCGATATTTTTAAGGGATGAAAAGACGACGCAACATTGAAACTATACGAGGATTAACTTAATGTCTAATTAACTTAATTCCAATACAGCTACTACTTTGAAATTTAGAACTAAGAGCAAACATCAACACAATAAACTATTCCAGTTTACTATTCACAATTATAAATTTCGTTTAAAATGTCAACAAAGGAAAGTTCCTATTTTGATAAATCAATTTGTCGGGATCGAAAAGGGAGCAAACGTCTGAAGTGTAGAATACATGAATGTCTTTTGATCGCTAAAATGCTAATGGTAAAATTTCGTAGCGCAGCACGGGTATTCAGCTAGTATATATATATAGCGAATTCAAGATGCTGGCTGTTGCCAGAAGTATTGGTCAAATTTCAAAAGATATTTTATGATTTGCTGGATTACTGAATTTGGAAATTCCCGCATAAAGTACATTTTGAAGATTTGTGATTGGATGTTTAAAGTCATTGCCATTCTGCTCACAGAAATACAGCCGAATTTGAGTGGCACGCAAGAGAATTATATATATAGATTCATTAGTGAATGTCACTTACATGTAACAGAAAAGGAAGGTTTACAATGGATTTGGTAGGAGATACAATTTAGTGGTAAGGTTTTTATACACAGTGTCAAGCCTTAATTGAAAAAGAGATGTATTTGTCCAATAGGCGGTTATTACCAATATGATGACAGCCTATTCACAATAGGCTGCCAGCATATTTGTAATATTAAGTGATATTTATATTAATATTAACCATTTTAGAAAACTAAAAGAAGTAAAAAACGAAGAAAATATAAATTAGGCGTTTTCAATAAATTTTTAACGTTCGATTACAATTCCGGTGAACTCATACAGACTTGGTGTAAAAAAATATGTTCGCATTGGTTTTCCAGCTAGTTGCTTAGCGTTTTGGCTTGATTCACAGAAACCTTGTCACATATGTGTTGTTTTAGATTAGATATCCCTGGGTTTTTTTTCAGTAACTGCTATTGAAAGGTTGCTTCTAAACACCTTTCTATTATAGTACATCTTGTACAGAGTATCCAAGTTCTAATGCAGTATTTCTATTTGAAGCCAAAACATGAACTTATATGAGAGAAAGAAAAAGTTATCCCCAGGCATATAACCTAATATTAATTATAATAAAAGCATTTAATATTGAAAAGTGAGCTTCGAGCAGGTGCGGAAATCAAACCCTGGCTTCCACACTACTTTGTACTTTGTTGTTACTTTATATTCTGAGACATTCTTTACCGATTTATATTCTTACATGATACATTAATTAAATAGCTAGCTCAGATATCAGAATAAAGAATACTGGCCCCGTATCTTTTGATCAATGCTTAAAATTTTAAACCAATCGAATTATAGAGTTCGATCTAATCGCTTATTAAAAACAAGTGAAGCTGTAAATCTAAAACTAATAAATCTTGCAATTTATGTAAGTTAAGTAGGCAATAATTTTATTTAATGCTGCCAAATTTGATGCAGTAATTAAAATTATATGAAACTTTTCAACAGAAACATTACAATATAAATGTTAAAACAATTGAAAATAGGAATCTCTGTCAAACGGTTCAAAATGCATTTAAAATTCTTCCTTACGTTTAATTTATTCTTAATGTAATCAAACTTCTAATCTTCCACTCTAATGTATTAAGCAAAGCTGTCTCTATTTTAAAGATGTTAAAACTAATTTTTACCTGTTTGGGATTTTATGTCGAAAGATCTTTTCCGTCGTTTTCCGGATATGGTAGAATTTTCATTTTCCGACGGAGTACGAGGTTCTTCCATCGGACCATTGTAGCCGACTATCATATTTTCTTTTTCAAAATATAAATTTGCTAAAAAATTGAAAAGCAATTTCATAAGATTTCATTTTAAATTCAGAAGTAAAACGTATAAAATTCCATGTTTATTACGAGGCTTATGTTGTTTACAGAAATATATTTCTTCTAGAAAGGAATACTAATATAAATGTCTACATACTTTTTGCGATAAAAAGTTTCTGAATTAATTACTGAATTCTCCTGTTGTCTAGTTTTTTATATCTCTTATTGCAGTCTTTTTAGTAGAAAAAACGATAGATACTATAAAGCTTTATTAGTACAATTGAAGTGTTACGGCAAAGAACGATCTGAGTCCTTTTTTCTCAATTCTCCAGAAAAGCTTATTTAAAGTTTCAAAGCTCAGGGCTTGTGTCAGGGTTAAGGTATATGGTTGCTCAAAATCTCACATATTTGCCAGAGAACTCAGCTTGGTTAAACTATCTGCTATAACCTTGCAATGGCGGGAAAACATCGATTTCGAAAAAATTGGACTAACCGTGGAGCTTCATTTGAGAAAGGTTTTACAGCGATGGTTTCAATTCTGTTTTATTCTTAGAATGAAAACAAACAACAACACTATTAACGAAGAGTTCTTAATTAAAATATATAAATTCCTTCAGTTTATCCTCTATGCTAATTTCATTTAAAAATGTTAATTAAAGTAAGACGCAACAGATTTTTTATTTAACTGTAAAATTAATTTGTAATGTCGGCCATCACTATAACATAGTTTGAACTTTGACTTTCATTGTACGGTGATATATATTTTATGATTAATATAGAATACTTAGCGTTACTGTGAGGATAGAAATATTCATTTCAAAAAGAGCATAAAGATTACCTTTAACTCATCAATAGAGAAATGCAATAGACAATTTTAAAAAAAAAGTAGTTAATAATTTAGCCATTTATCATATTGAATCTTTCATGTCGTTTGCAGTAGTATTATGAAAAAAGTGCTGATCCCATGATATTGTTAATTTTTTTTTAAATAAATCAGTCTAAAAATCAGCTGTTAAATAAACTGATTGAAATATTTTGGCCTAAAAACTAAGCTCCAAACGAACAGTCCTATAATAAGTACTCACACAGGTATAGAGCACTTAAAATGTGAATACTATGAGGTGTTTTAGAAATACCCTTTATAAAGGCTATATTAAACTTCTTATTTTATTTAAGCTTATCTTTGAATTTAGGGGCATTCACATTTTAAGATATTCAAACAGTATTGGTGAAAAGTTGTAGTATCTAACAAGTACTTTAAGATCTTTCATTCTATATTTGATCAATGGCTTCTAGTTTAAGAAAATCAGTAGTACGAACAAAATTTTAATCATTTTTAAATAAAAACTCACCTAATTTAAAAATTAGTTTTCGATTTAATATCCAAGTAGATGCATGATCAATTTATTAAAAGTGTTATTTGTAAATTGCAATGAAATGGAATGCAGATTTAAACCACGTAATCAAAAATCTGAATAGGATGATTTCGTAGTTTTCCCAGAAAATATTTCGAAATGCTCATAAAAGAGAAGCTATATGTTATTATTTCATGTCGAGGAGGATCCTTTCCTCAAAAATGGAGGGCACTTCAAGAAACAAAGTGATTACTGGAAATTAAAATGGAAAGTAATTTATCAAAAAAGCTGCTACGTTAAAAATTACTTGAAACTGGATTTACTTAGCCGATTAGGATTTACTTTGGACGCGATTTACTTAGCAAAATCATTTGAAAAACGCAAGTGGAGGATCGTACTAAATAAAAGTGATTTTCATGAACATGTTTATGAAAAATAGTTTTGAAAACACAACCCTGATCTATACAGTATTCAAAACAGGGCTCTCACTCTTATTGAAGAAAAAAATTCAAGGACTTTCAAGGACCGTTTTAAGAAAATTCAAGGACCTTTTTAGAAAAATTTAAGGATCATAATTTTAAAATACATCCGACTTAAAATTACAAAACGGAGATTATCGGTGGTCAGGGGTGTAGTGGAGTGGGAACACAAGGCAACGGTGATCCTTTACCTTTTTAGAAGGCGGACCCTCATCTAAAATCTAAAAAAATTTTAATTTGTATTTTTTCTTTATTTTTACGTGATACTGAACTCAAAGCCAAGTAAGCAAACAAAAAAAAGTCATTTTGTAGGAATTTGCTTTCGCCTGGGATCCACAACTTCAGAGCTGAGCAGGCAAGTTCTAGTTTTTGTAAAACACTTGAAAGAGGCGCGGCAACCCACATATGGCCATTTCTCCTTCATTAGAAATGAACTGACATATATGTTTACATCTAGCTATGATTCATTCAATTACAACTATCCTCTTCAACGAATGATCTGTGGAAGAATTCCAGACGTCAAATTTGCATGGTTTGTCGTATATACGTCTAAAACTTCCATAAACAAATTCATGCCAAATATCTACATATTTTTAAAGAACAAAACTTTGGCCTAGCACATATAGTTCTTTGCGCCCTTTCCTTGAAGAATATTTCGACTCCTCTAATTTTAACGGGAACGCTAACCGATTTATCAACAAAAGTTATGTAATTATTATTATTTTTTTTTTAATTTTTATATCCCGGATTTAATAAATTATACGTAAACCTCCCAATGTACCTAAGAAATGAATTTGTTCAAGAAGAAAAAGCAAATGACAATAAAAGATGTTTTTATTTTTGCAATCTAAAAAAGTTAAGCAATCCTGCGGTTCTGACGGAATAAACTGGTTAGTGTTAAAAATCCAGATAGGTAAGAGTAGAATGTTGATATTTTGTATTAGCTTTTAAGGTGTTTTGAGATCACGGAATTATGCATTTATATTTTGTCAGATATTGGGAAATATTTATTTATTCCCAGATATTGGGAAAATCAAACTGATAACTTGTTTGAACATGAAAAAATATGTTCAAAATTGTTTTGATTTTAAAATCCTTTATATTAACTTCGCTTTTGTATGTTTGTGAATTTGAATATGTTTAGTTCAACTGGTAAAATGTTGCTTGAATGTACAATAAAGAGACTGGCTTCAAGCGCTCCGCTACGTTGTTGTGACAGAACTGGACAGTTGTTAACTTTGTTTCACTTTATCTTGGCAGTACTGATAACGTTACATTAGCTGAATTGCAGCCCTTCACAAACCAGGGTTGCAAAGGGGTTACAAGGCTTGCGCTAAGAGCAGAGGACTACTAAAAAAAGTAATACGTAGCAAAAATCAGTAATTTTAATAACATGTATTTTATTAAATTCTTATGAAAATAATTTTATTACAATTTTTATATTTTATAAAAAAAATTGAATCTGTGGGTTCCTAAATAAGAGCTGACTTAAAATAATGTTATTTAGTGCAGAAAACGCTACGTTTTTAATAATTTGCACCCTTACCACTTTTGGAGTGTTTTCTATACCCATTTTCATTGTAAGGGGCGCCAAAACTCATTCTTGCACATATAGCATTTTACTCCTAGGTCGGTCCTGTATATTTGATTTTCCTAAATATAAAAGAGTTAATGGTTTTGCAAATGGGTATAATACATCAAAATTGGGCTACGAAGAAGTAGGAAAGCAATTCAGATGTACTTTTAAATGCAAAATTAAATTGCTTTTTGGTTTGAGAATGGGAAAGTTTTACATTTACAGTTATTTCAGAATTCATTCCAAAAATGTAGCAGCAGTTCTTTTAAAAAAAATCATACAGTGGCGGAAATAAGGGGAGGAAATTTCCTCGATCTTTTTTAAAATCTTGTGATTTTGATGGCAATATCATACATATTTTGAAGTTTGCTTTCTCCTCCGATTTATACCAATTTTTGATAATTATTGTCACCTAATCGTCACCACTGTCGAAATGACAAAATTAAACTGAATAAGATAAAAAAACAGTAATGTCCCCAGCAAATCTGGCAAGTAAGGAGTCTACATTGAAATATCCTGCCTAAAATTAGAGATGATTTAGATGGTATAAAAATTAATATTATATCAAGAAATTTTAAATCGACTGATGGATTTGAATTTTTCAATTATTTTACTAATGCAGCAAATTTGGAAAAAGAATGGATGGATCTATGAAGCAAGAAGAACTTCTCTACATTTTCTTTTTGAGAAGGAGAAAAACCATAAAACTTTCAATCGACTTCTGCAACAATTGGAATCTTTTTCATTCATTTCGAAAACAGATTTCTAAGCGCTACAGAATCTGGGAATTTATCCGAACCCATTGCATGTAAGGCATCTGACATTTTGGAAAATTGTTGTAAAAATTTTTTAAAAATTTGTATCAATAATATGTTTGAAAATGTGTTATAATCCATTATAAAGTGTTAAACAATCTTTTAAAATGGGTTGTGCAAAGCAAATTACTTTAAAAATCCATATAACTTAATAGTTTAAAAAAATTATTTGAATAAAAGAATAAGTCGAAACACGCATTTTTTTTTCTTTTAATTTTTGAGGTGCTCATGAGCTATTTTGAGATAATTAAAGTAATATTAACAAAACTATTTAAAGTTGTCATTTTCACTCTCCCCCCCCCCCCCCCCCCACACACACACTCAGAAAAAATATATACGTTTGTAACGCGACATAGCGTTCCCACACCTTTTTGTTTTACACTACACCACTGTCGTTGGTCACTTAAAAATACAAGGACTTTCAAGGACCTTATTCTTTTTTTAAGGACTTTCAAGGACCAAATTTCATTAAAAAAAAATTCAAGGACTTTCAAGGACGGTGGGAACCCTGCAAAACCATTTGTTCCTCAAAAATTCGATCTGAAACCTTTTCAACGGTGTTTAACAAAAACATAGTTCGTACACTTGAAGGAGGAAAAAAATTCAAGAACTATTCAAGCACTTTTCAAAAATGCATTATCAACTATTATACATTAAGAAAATTTATATATATATATATATATATATATATATATATATATATATATATATATATATATATATATATATATATATATATATATATATATATATATATATATATATATATATATATATATATATATATATATATATATATATATATATATATATATATATATATATATATATATATATATATATATATATATATATATATATATATTTATATATATATATTACGTGTTCAAATCGAATTATATAAACAAATGGTTTTATAGTTACACAATTTAATTTAAAAGCTTAAAATTTTTTATTTCATGTTTCCTTGCAAAATTTAAATCAATCCGGAACTAAATACTTCTGGATTAGTTTAAATTTTGCAAGGAAAAATGAAGCTTCATATAATTGCTCAACCATGCTGTTTTCCTGATTGCTAATTGGCCAAACTAAATTTGAAGGATTTTGCTTCATTTTGTTGACCAAAATTTTTTAAGATGTTATATTTTTAGAATATAAAATAAAATTCAAGCACTATAAACATATTTTAAACAAATTCAAGGTTTTCAAACACTTGAAAATGAAAGTTTTTTTTTCAAGCAATTTTCAAGGTTTTTTAAAAGCATACGAACCATGAAAAAGCACAAAAAAATCTACTTGTTGCTACAAAATCATATATGTCACCGACATCCTCAGCGATTGTTGGAAAAGGGGAAGTAGAATAAAGAGAATAACAAGTTATAAAGTGGAAAAAATAAAAATTATAAAAAGCAATGAAGAAAATCAAAAGAATAAAATGACATAGGATCATCATAAAACAGTTTTGATACATAGATAGTTGTGCATCTATAATAGCTAGTACCTGCTTCATAAATCAAATGCTTCATTATTTTTGGCAAAAATACCTGCCTGCGTATTGCTTTAAAATATATTAACTTTTATGCCAGGTGTAACAATAGTAATAAGAGATCATGGAAAAATTATGAAGGGTAAATAGGGGAATATTTTTATTACACTTCATAAAATTCGAAAAAAAGTATTCTTAAAACTTCCTATAATATTTTTATGAAATTGATAATAAAAAAACAACTTTTCTTTTCATATTATATTAATGATCTTTCGTTACTTTTTGATTGCAGACTTGTAAATATTGCACAGTCATATCTTTAGGTATTTTTCATTGGACAAAAGTAAGAAGAAAAAAATTAATGAATTGTCTATTGAAATTTTCATTAAATGAAGTATTAGAAGTAATATAGACGTCTTAAAAATAATTGATATACGTTATTTTAAAATCTTATGGAATTTTTACTTTCAATTACCCATATGTTTGCATAGGGTCGTGGAAGTATAACCTTCGGTCAAAAAAAAAAAAAAAAAAAAAAAACCTTTTTTTTTTTTTTTTTTTTTTTTGCATTCTTCACATTTTGGAACATCCTGATTTCAAAAAAAGTTGTCTAGAAAAAATGTGTGACTGTATGTCTGAGTGTCCGTGTGTCTGAATATACTCGGTCAGCATAACTCCCGAACAAAGCGACCTGCGTTGTTAAAATTTGGTGTGCGGGTTAGTGGTGACCATAAGATCTACCATTAAGGTTTTCATCTAAATCGCGCATGCGCATAAAGTAAAAATCATGAAAAAATCGTGTTTTTCATCAATTGCTAAAAAACGGCTTAAAATCTCTATGATAATACCTCTTAAGATCTTCCATTCATCCCCACCTCCGAATTCCCGTAGAAATTCGAGCAAAGCGTAAAAAGTTGGAAAACGAGTGCTTTTTACACAGAACTCTCTGCGCTTGAGCATCGCCCATCACCGATTGATTTTTTCTATTGTACACACAAGATACAAGATATATGACAAAGTAATATCTATCGTAATGTCTATTATACTGATATAAACTTGACTCTAGGGTAGTTTAGAAATTGCACACAAAAAAAATTGTTGGTGATGCTTCTGCATTTAATTGCAAAATAACATTAGACTGCAATTGCCAAAAAGTCACTGATAATAAGGTTTGTGAATATCCAGTGTCTATTATCTGTAACTGTAAATGAGCAACACAGATATGCAACATTGAACTGACATTCCTGTACTTTCAAAGAAACTATATTATAAGTAAAATTCGAACTGCGTGCCTTAAGAAAAGGGGGGCAAATATATAAAGACAAGAAAGGAAATTGGTTGAACCTAAAGGAACTCATATCAATGTTAATTTATTATAACAGCCATGGCCATCTTGCTCCAAAACATATATACAGAAACTCTCCCTCAAAGGAGGTAGAATATTATTGATTTGAAGATATTGAAGATGACAAGGATAAAGATTTCGAATAATTTAAGCCTGAAATTAAGTCACCATGGCAGATGCGCATCAAATTGAAAATGCTGCTCTGACTAGTGATCGCTTGTGATTGACTAGTGAAAGCGTTAACCGCTCAGAACTTCAAATGCAGAAAAATGACAAGCCATAACCAACCCACTTCAATTACTATATTTTGACGAATGAAAGGAAAAGCAGTTTCTAAGAATCATAAAAAACGGTTACTAATACGGGGTGGAAAACGGGTGTTATTTGCTAAATTAAAAAAAAAAAAAAAAAATTTGAAAGACAACTGCAGTGGGGTGTGCCACTTCCATTTTCATGAATTACCATTCCAGCAGTTGTTTGAATATATTAGATGATGAAACGATTAATTAAAAATAATTAGTGGTTCAAGATTGGCACTCAGCTCAGTATATCTGAGAAATCCTCAGTGGTAAATTTTAAGTGTTGAGTGTGGGATTCCAGAAATTAACCGGAAAGTTTTAAGCCAAGATCAACAATACCTGCTGGATATAAGTTCGAAATCAGGCAGCTAACCTGAAGATTTATATGTGCGTGAACATGGTCCATTTTCCCATCCAAAATGGTTAACAACGGCGAACAGAGTTCTACGATAATATTTAAACTTTGAAAGCTTAACAGATAAACATAAGATCTTAGTTCCTTTTATCTTAAAGTTATATATGCCTGTATGCAGGCTGGCCACAAAATTCAGGAAAAAAAGTTCTCTGATTTCCCTGACAGATTTCTACAAAATTCCCTGATTTTAGGGCAAACTTTTTTTCAAATTTCCCCAATTTTCTTAGGTTTTCCAGATGTCTAGACACCCTGATCAAATAGAGAATAATAAAGAGATAATATGCAATTTAAAAAAAAAATAGTTTTGCTGGTAATGAAAAGTTAAAATTATTCCGTAACATTCTTCTAATGGCTTACCACTACAAATCTCTATGTAAATAGCACCAATATATGGATAAACGTGTCTTAAACAATACAAAATTTCCCTGATTTTCATGAAATTTTAAAAAGTTCCCTGACATTTCCCTGATTTTTTCCAGAATCAGAAAGCTCCCTGACATTTTCCTGATTTCCAGGTTTTCCTGGTTCTGTCGCCACTCTGTGCATGGTTTAATATCAAGAAAAGTAATACTTCACAAATGGACCAGAACATGTATTTGAAATTATAGAATCGTCAAGAGTTCTGCCAGAAAACTTGCTACAGTATCTTGGCCAAGTAACATCTTTTGTCCATTCAGAAAACTTGCTTTTGAGTTTAATAGTAGATAAAAGGGATTATTATGAGAGAGTAATGTTTCAGAAGAATGATAAAGTCTAGAACCTTATATTCTAAAAGAAAGTCAATCAGGAATTTCCAATCATCAAAAATCAATTTCTATCTACAGACCACATCGAAATTATTCACTGGAACGCTATTATACTTTGCTGTAAATATTCATCGATCAAGGGATTTGGTCTATGGTCCAATCAGGTGGAACAGCGACGGAGAGTTTTTCATGTTAGATCAAATTTCAGAAATGGTTTTATAAGAACTACACTTCTTTCGAGAATTTCATGAACAAGCTTTTCAAACAAATCTTATTTCAGATTACCATAAGATATTAAATAAAAGTAAAGGACTATACTTCAGTACAAACTGAAATTTTTATCAATCAGGAAAAAACTTTTTGTTACATTGGAAATTTGTAAATTTAAAAAAAAAACAGTTTTTTAAGTGTTATACGGGCTACTAATTAATAGTAAATGTATTCATTTTTCATTTATATATCTCTCCTATATATATATATATATATATATATATATATATATATATATATATATATATATATTTACTAAAATATCCCTATGCAACTTGTTATAAAAGTTATTTGATTTTTTTTTTTTTTTCTTTCTTTCTCTTTTTTTTTCTATTTAATAGAAAAATTATGAAAATCGATTTTTTTCTCAAAATTTAGGATCGATGCACTAACGCAAAAAAATATTATAATTATTATAATAAATAGTATTATAATAAATAGTAAGCAAATAAAATTATTATAATTAGCTTTTCACTTTATCTACACAAGAGCCAAGTTTTCTGCACTATAGCGTTTCAAAAAGAAAAAAGGAAAAATTTTCGCTCACCCTACCATTTATTCTGGTTAAAAAAAAAAAGAAGAAAAAAAAAAAAAAAAAAAAAAAAAAAAAGAGCAAATAGTTTGACGACATTCGTAATAGACTTGATTGAAATGCCAATTGGGGTTGCACAAACGTGGAAAACTATTGATACAAGTATACACATTTCTTAACATGTTCAATACTAGGCGATGCCTATAAAACTAAGGGTATGGGACATCGTACAAATTTCAATTACACACTATAATAATGATCATTGCATTCAGATTTGAAATGGAATGGTGTTGTTTTCCGTTTTCATACTTTCACTGCAAAAATTTTGACGAGGGCCAAAAAAATATGCCAAGACGGCGAAATTGACGATGTTATTCCATTTCATTACTCTTTCTTGTGCATGAAACAGATGAAAATCAATCGTTGATGGGTGATGCTCAGGGGCAGGGAGCTCTGTGTTAAAAACATTCGTTTTTCGACATTTTACGCTTTTATCGCATTTCTACAAGAATTTCGATGATGTTTAGAACACTTTAAGAGTCATTAGCACAGCGATTTTAATCAAAATCGTTAGTGCCACTTACTGAAAAACATGTTTCCTTCTTAGTTTTTCAAAATTTCAAACTTATGTGCATAATTTTAACGAAAACCTTGATGGTAGGTCCCATGGCACCCAATAACCAGTACACCAAATTTGAACATTGTGGGTCAATTCGTTCGGGAATTATGCTGACCATGTGAACACAGACAAACATTTTTCTAGGCCACTTTTTTGGAATCAGGGTGTTTATGAAAGACAAAAAAAAATTGAGAAAAAAAATTATGACTGAAAAGAATACTTTCATTACTCTTTGTTACCATATGGGTGACTAACTGAAAGTAAAATAATATAATCCATAAAACAGGAAAAAATCCTTTATATGCATTGCCAATTTTTATATTTACTAAAACAGCGCCGATATCAAAAATATTTTTGTTAGCAAAATGTGCGGCAAACTACGTTTCAAAATTTATCAATTAAAAATGAACGTGAGTTCATGCGCTCACATACGAATATCAGTTATTTATTCGGATTAACAAATTTTTATTATTTATTTATTTAAAAAAAATTTGCAACAGGAAGGAGTTTCAACAATAATCGGTTCAATACGATTGGATGACGCCTTCCTTTCCACCCTCTGCTCCGGGGTTCAACCAACCAACCGATTGGATGACGGCAAATTTGTTTATTAGCATTCCGTAAAGTGATCTTTTAGTGACAGTAACAGCCCCAAAATTTGATAGAATTCATTTTCCTCGACATCGAACTTATCTGCCAAGTTTCAGCCCGAAGGGGGTTAATTAGGCGGTTAATTAGACCACCGATGGAAAGGGGGTTAATTAGGCCACCGAAGATTCCTCTCCCACCTACAAACAAATGCACAAAATTTGAAGTTAATATAAAGGATTTAAAAATTCTAGCCAATGCTATATTCATGATTTTTAAAAAAAAAATTTACTGCTTTTGATCTCACTTTAAAACATAAACTAAAATGAGAAACAATTTGCAGTAAAATAATGTTCCATTGAAAAAATATTTGAAAAATATCAAAATGCAATCCCGATACTCTATTTTATGTGTTGGTATATCAAGTTTGTAGTTGTATTGGGAAATTGCTCGCTATAGCTTCTCAGGTTGCATAAATCTACCTGCAGTTTATGTCATGAAGTGCGGATAAAAAGATTATTTAATCTTTGATAATAATTTTCGTAGAACTATACAACGTTAAATATATAATGAGTAAAATAAAATGTAAAAACTGACTTATACGGCCTTTTAAACGCAACCATACCGAACTTGTGCAAACGCTTCTTAATCAGGACCATTATTCCAAAGAGCGTTTCTCAACCTGTGGTACACGTATCGTCAGGGGTAAGCGAAATGGTCTCAGAAGGTACGTGAAAAAAATAGTTGTATTTAAGAATATTGAGGGATAGATTGTACATAATAAAACTAGGGGTGTGGAACATCGCACAACTTTCAATTGCATTATGATAGTGATGTCAATTTGTGTCATTTACCGTTTTTATATTTTCATCATTCTTTGGAAAAAACGACCAGTTTGATAAATTTTCCACACACAAAAAAAAAAAAAAAAAAAAATTATGATTTTGTTGATATACTTTTCTATAATTCTTATATTATCCTTTCTTATAAGTGAAACTGAGGAGAGAAGAAAAAAATTATCGTTAATGAGGTATCAGGGTTCCCACTCAAATCACATATTGAAAATCAATGAATTTTAAAGACCTAATTAATGTTTTTAAGTACCTTTAAAAATTTGTTTTCAGGCATCATGTCTATATATAAATTTTTAATGAAGTATATTCTGCCAAAAAAGTTACAAGTTGGTGGATGCGTAATACAAATATGTCGGAAAATTCTGATACGGTGCAGAAAAGAGGCGGTCACACGGGGATAGCAAATCCTAGTTGTATTTTTATAAATTTTGCAGTTGGCCGCACATCTGCAAAAATTAAGGACTTTTAAGGACCTCTGAGCATTTTTAAGGAGTTTTAACAAAGCCTTTTCAAGCACTTTCAAGGCCTTGAAAATGAGTTAAAAAATATTAAGCACTTTTAATGACTTTCAATGACCGTGGGATCGCTGGGTATGCTCAAGGAAAGAGAACTCTGTGTTAAAGACATTCGTTTTTTAACTTTTTACGCCATTAAAGCATTTTTACGGGAATTTCGGAGGTGGGGATATTTGAAACACCATACGAGACATTGCCACAGCGATTTTGATCAAAATAGTAAAAGCCGTTTTTTAGCAATCATTGAAAAACATGATTTTTTCAATAGCAACTACCTTATGCGCATGGACGATTTTGACGAAAACCTTAATGGTAGATCTCATGGTTACCACTGATCCCCACACCAAATTTGAACATCCTAGGTCAATTTGTTCGGGAGTTATGCTGACCACAGACACACCTACACACAGACAAACATTTTTTTTAAACAACATTTTTGAAATCAGAATGTTCCAAAAAGCAAAGAAATGAGAAAAAAAATATATATATATACACATCATTTTTTTTTTTTTTTTTTTTTTTTTATTTATCTTTATGCTTTCATTACCCTATGTATACAATTATACATATGGGCATTTGATAGCAAAAATCAAAAATATGTCATTGAATTTTAAACGATTTTAAGTTAGAAAGAAATGAATGTTTGAAATTCAATATCTGTCTTGGTCAAAATCTGTCAAGAAGGATAGGATCATCCTTTTACACCTGACAATAATAGGTATATTTCAATAATTCTTACGCAACGCAGGTCGGTACTTCAGCATTGATTTCAGTAATAAAATGTTATTTTTGCAAAGAATCAACAATAATCGCAGTGTTAGTCGTGGGGATAGTTGTAATTTGTCAATTTCTTTGTCTTAATGTTGACATAAATATAGCATTTGTACGATATTTAAAGCGTTACGTAATAAACAATTTCTTAGTGGATATAATATGTACATTGTACTATAAATTTATATTATCAATGTGAAAATACCGTATAGATACACATTTTAATAACATACAACCTATTTTAATACCTTACCTCAAATTAAAAGTTGAAAAGATACTGTCACTGTCATAAAACTAACAATCGACGAAGTTATGCATACCTCTCCCATTCCATCATCGAGTACCAGTTCTTGCGAGAAACAAGTAAAAGTGTTCGCATACTATAGTATAATGAGGCTTCCAGTTCCTGTTCGTAAACTTGAAAAGAAAGAAAATATTGTTGAAAATATTTTTGTACAGATTTTCATAAATTTGTTGTTTAAGAACTGTACAGTTACTATATTCCAATTTACCAACAAAATAGAATCTTAAAAAAAAAAAAAAAAAAAAAAAAAAAAAACTAGAATTTATGCAATGCAAACAACCACTTCAATCTTTTGAAACACTGCACGTTTTTCTTTGCGAAACGGATGTTCACGTATCTCATGAAATTAAGAAGGCAATTATACATATGAATGGAGTAAAATCAGCCTTCGAAAAATATTTTCACAAACGAGGATTGTATATGTGATTGTATATATATGTGATTGTATATCCTATCAAAGAAAAGAGCATTTTTATCTGTCGGAGAACAAGTTGATTGAACTGAAAACGGATTCTTTATTTAAGGTAAAATTTGAAAAGAAAAAAAAAAGGGGGTGAAAAAAAAAAACTAATTCTGGGCTGACTTGAAAGAGAAGATTATCCTTAACTATTCAACATGGCAATTACTATTCAGCTACTTTTCTGTTTTTCACACACACACCTTCTTTTTCACAAGCACAGTATTAGTGGAGAGGACATTATCGTTCTATACTTACTTAAAAAATAAATACAGGAACATATTTTCGAGCCTAAAGTCGGTCTTGAGACTGTATTTTTCATCTTTTGAACTGGATTTTAAATTACTGAGTGCTCAAGGCTTCCATTAAAAGTCCATTCATGTTTTTTAAATTAAATTGAATGTGCATAATTACCAATGTACACGATTTTTAAATAACTGGTAAAAGTAAAACAAAGTTTAGCTAAAGAAATGTAAGTAGAAATTCCTATCATCCAATATTTGTGATGCATACCAACATATAATTAAGGAATCGGAGAAAACAAAATCCCTTAGGAACAAACGTCTTAGCAAAAAGTAAGTGATAGTAATTATACAGAATGGGGATGGGGGGGGGGGGGATACGTGGTGCAAATATGATAGGTCAAGGGGTACCCAAATAAAAAAGGTTGAACGCTTATTTAGAATCTAAGTTTGTTAATGAAGTGTGTACGTAGGTCTTATGTTTGTGAATGATAAAGTTCACAAGTGGAAACAAAGTTATAAATAAAAAGCCCTCAAAAAGTGTACCGTATATTAGCATCAGGTTCTTACTTAAATACGTGTGGACCCTGGATAAATGAGAATCAATTCGGGACCCTAAAATATTTTTTCCCCTCCTAATATGTGCAAGGAATATCAGTTTTCCTTCTCGATTATATATTTGAGCTAACAGAGGTAAGAAATAAAAATAACAAAAACTTTGGTATTTCTAGGGTTTTGTCATTGTCTTCAATTACTCTAAATATATAGAAACTGAAAAAACAAGCATAGCCTTTTCTTCTTTTTTCCTACTATTTCTGGTATAAAACCTTTATTATTGCAATTTTGAACTAATATTATATAAATTAATGTTGAAGAACTATTCAGTTAATAACAAAGAGTGTATCTTTAAGAAAAGTGGATACAGTACAGATGGCTCGTCTACACACGCTGAAATTATGTCCTGTCCTGAACTCTGTATATTTTCCTAAATTTCCATTTGTTTCAAAATGAGTTCATTTGTTAGATCGCATCTAGATCATATTCGACTTTTTCCATGTAAAGCATAATTTATTTTCTTTTAATGCGTTGATATCGTAAACTTATTCGCGCTGAATTAATTTCTATCTTAGTCAAATATAATAGTTTCATCTCAGTCAAACATAGAAATCAACCTTATAGTGTCCTGAAAGATTTGTAATATTGATTTGGGCTTTAGGTATGTTAAAGTTTTTCCCTTTTTAACTAAGAATAAGCTTCTTAAAGAACAACACATAATGTCCAGAGATATTTATGATTTTGACCTTAGGTATGTTAAGGCTTCCTCTTTTAATCAAAGGATAAGTTCGTTAAATAACATATAAAGATCAACACATAATGTCCAGAAATATTTATGATTTTGACCTTAGATATGTTAAGGCTTCCTCTTTAAATCAAAGGATAAGTTCCTTAAAGAACATATAAAGATCAACACCAGAGATATTTATGATTTTGACCTTCGGTATTTTAAAGTTTCCCCTTTAAAAATCAAAGGAAAAGTTTTTTAAAGAACATTTTCATTTCTAATGTCTACATTTTACATTCCAATATTTTATATTTTAACGTCTAGGGTACATCAGCTATTTTGCCACTAAATGCCACTAAGTAACAATGAACTAAAATGAAAAATAATTTGGTTAAACTAAATACACAATACACTTCTTTCTGCTTTCTTTCCATTTGGATAATAGCAATACTAAAATTAAAGCTTGCATTTTTTAAATGTTATAGAAAAAAATTAAAAAATGAACAAACTTTTATTTTCAACTTAACTTCGAAACAAGATTCATTTCATGGAATTTTCTTGAAAATGGCGAATAAAATTTGAGTTTTAACGGTCATCGTAATTAAAGCAATTCTTTTATACCCATTATTGACATTACTGTGGCTATCACTTTAAAAACCCGAAACTTTTCTCAGTCAAAAATGGTCGTTTTTGCCTCAGGGTAATAGCTTTGGACCTAGCATGGCTGAGGGGGCTTGGGATAGATTTCAGCCTGGTCCCTGAATTCTATTTAGAAATTCCAGTAGAAAATAAGTGTTGTACATACCTTGGTGTATGCTTGTATATTAATTAAATAGAAATTTCTTATTAAAATTGACAACAATGGAAAATTGCACTTTTGAACTTCAAAGTGATGACATGTTATGTTTTGAAGTGCAATCAATCATAGAAGAAAGAAGTATGAATCCTTATTGTATAATAATGCACTTTCTAATTTAACTTTTTAAGAAATACATCCTCATTACAGGTGACGATTAAGAAGTCAATGAGAAAATGCACTTCTTTGCCACAGAAAGATGTTAGGATATATTTCGAAGTGCAAATAATCATAAGAGAGGTGGATATAAATCCTTATTGTACGATAATGGAATTACTAATTGTATATTTTAACTCGTTACAGATAAATATCAGGAAGTGTTTAGGCTTGGGCGATGCATCGATACATCGGCAAAAACAGGTGGGAAATCAACATCGTCAAACCGGTGTCATTATTTTCTCAAACCGATACATCACGATCTTTTTTAACGAAACTTGCCTAGCACTTCAAGGACGAAGAACCGTGCCACTATTCATGCGCGGTGTTCCTAAGATACTATAGAAACGTATTGAAACCGTCGACACCACGCAGTTTGAAATGAGTTCCATTTGCTTTTGCGCGGTACTTCATCAGCAAGCTCACATCGTGATAACACCCTGCCCTGCTTATGCGCGATGTTCCCAATATTGTATAGAAACATAGTGAAACCGTCGACATCGGGCCGTTTGAGGCGATTTTCATTTGCTTTTGCGCATGCCCGATACTTAATCAAAACCGCATAGTGGTAATCGTATCCACCTTACGTATGTGCGATGAGTGTTAAAATTGAGAGGTGGCGCCAGTAGTCTAGTAATATTGGAGATTCGATAAAAGTAGTATTCCTTTTATTGTTTGAACATTTTTTATGTTGTTCTCTGAACTCTTGGAAAACGTTTTGATTTTTATTTAATAGTCATCAGATATAGGACCTTGATTATTATTTTTGGAATTCAATTGAGCATTTCCTACACTTTTTGTGTTTCATTTTCGATTTTTTTTTTTTTTTTTCATTATTTGTCTAACTTGAAAGAAATAAAATATTACACTTTTGTATTTTCAATCTCTTATATTAACTTCAAGATTTTTTTTATCTTGCAATTATTTTATTTTGCTTTATTTATTAAAGCAAGGGGATTGCGGTGTTCTTGCGCTGTAATTTCTGTCTAGTTCTTACCCAGTTAAGATAATCTGGTTATTTATCACTATGAGCTGTGTGTTATATCTGCCAAAATCATTGTGAACTAGTGCATGGACTAATCACAGTTGTTTCTCTAGTTTGATTGCTTAAATACTTATAAACGATTTTTTTTTCCCATTTACGTTGAAGGATTTTTTCTTCGGTCACCTAAGTAAATAAATGTTATATATTTTTTTTTCAGTTTGTACAATTTGAATAAAGTTTGTTTCCATAAGATTAATTACTCAATCCAACAATGCTTCTTAAAAATGCGGAAATGTAAATTTTTTTGGCACAAAATAAAGATCATTAGAATTTTAAATGTTATGCATTAATTTTATTTTTATTGTTTAATTGTTATATTGTACATTGTAAGTAATAAAATATTCATTATAAAGTATGTTTTTGATTTAATAATTAAGAATATCCAATAACTAAAGTAACATGTGCACCGCCAGAAGTGCACTTGTCCTCCACCCCCCATCTCCTTCCCTGGAAAATAACAAAGTAAAATTTCATTAAGATAGAGAAATTGTAAAATACGGATTAAACCAAAAATAATAATAATAATAACCGGCTTATACCCCCATGGGTGTTTTGTGTATCCCCCTGAAAATAATTCCGTCGTTTCTCATGTTATTTAAAATAAACTTCCTTACATGAATTTAATAAAATTTTACAAAGCTAAGTAAGCATAATTTTCGGCTATATAGCGTGTTATGAAAACGTTGTTTTGTAGTATTTTGTAACAAAAAATATATACATAGTTGACATCGCGATGTATCGTGACATCATGATGTTTGCTTCCAATATATCACGATGCAGAAATGTTAACTTCATCCAGGCCTAGAAGTGTTCACATGATTTTTCAAAGAAGTGCTGTTTCTCATAGAAAAGCGGCAACAATGAGAAATCCCACTTCTTCACCTCAAAAAGAAGACAGGACCACTTCGTAGTGTTAGAAATTATAAAAGAAGTGATTATTATAGAAAAATAAAGTATGATGCACGAATGCCATTTCTAAATGAATATTTTACGTACTCAGTAGCTTAAGAAAATATAATTTCTCATTAAAATTGGTAACAAGAGAAATTGCACTTTACCACCTCGAATGAAGACTAGTTACAATTAGAAGTGCAACTAATCAAGGAAGAAGTGAGTATGCATCATTATTGGGTACTAAAGAATACATTTTTACATACTAATGCACTTTCTATACCTAAAAAAAAAGACAAGATACATTTTGAAGTGCAATTAATCAGTAAATTATTATGAATCATTATTGTACTTTAATGAACTTTCGAATTCTACTTTTTAACTAATATTATCATTACAGGGGATGATCAAGCAGTGTTTGTATGATTCTTCAAAGAAGTGCCATTTCTCATTGAAAAGTGGAAACAATGAGAAATGGCACTTCTTCACCTCAAAGAAAAGACAGGACCATTTCAAAGTGCTAAAAATCATAGAAAAAGTTAGTATTATAGAAGAATAAGTATTGTACACGAATGCTCTTGTCTAATTGAACATTTTGCGTAACACATCCTTATTACAAGTGAAGATTTAAAAATAAAATTGTCAACAGTAGCTTAAGAAAGTATAATTTCACATTAAAATTAAAAGGCCACGGCAAAGAAAGATCAGAGTCCAATTTTTAGAAATCGAAGTTTTCCGGCCAACCATTTACCTCAATCCTAATACAAGCACTGAGACTTGAAACTTTAAATCAGCTTTTCTGGAGAATTGAGGGGAAAAAACGGACTCTGATCGTTCTTTGCCGTAGCCCTGCAATTGGTAACTAAGAAAAATTGCACTTTTTCACTTCGAATGAAGACAGGTTACATTAAGAAGTGCAAGTGATAAATGAAGAAGTGAGAATTGGGCACTTAGTGCACTTGCTAATGCACTTTCTCCACCTCAAACAGAAGGCAAGATACATTTTGAAGAGAAAGTAAGTAGGAAATTATTATGAATCTCTATTGTCCATTTAATGAACTTTCAAATTGTACATTTTAATTAATATTATCATTACAGGTGATGATCAAGAAGTTTTTGCAGGATTCTTCAAAGAAGTGCAATTTCTAATTGAAAAGTGGCAACAATGAGAAATTGCACTTCTTCACCTCAAAGAGAAGACAGGACCATTTCGAAGTCATAGCAGCAAAAAATCATATCATATCATAGAAGAATGAAGTATAAGCAACATTTTTAAAAGAATATCGATTTTTTTTAGTTTTAAGTTGAAAAAAATTAGTTTCTATCATTTGAATAAATTATCTGACCACGAATCATCTTAATAAAATTTCAATTGCACTAGTTGGGCTTTATTTTATCTTAGTTAATTTCAAAACGGCAAACTACATTAAATATGTAATTTTTTAAATTTTAGAAGCAGAGGGGTATGGTAAAATTAATTAAATTAATTTTCAAGACTGGAGAGAGGTGGCAGCTACGTAATCTTAGGAGGAGGAGTCGATTAAAAGTGGCTTTGCCTGGTATGTAGAAGGGGGGGAGGGCGTTAAAAAAAATAACAATTATTCATTAAGTAAATCGTGTACGTTCCATTTCTTATAAGTTAACACTAAGTTTTTATTTATTATTATTGTTGTTGTTCCTGTTATTGTTATTATTATTATTATTATTATTATTATTATTATCTGTCTATGTTAATTAAGATTTATGTCCTGCTATGTAATGTGATACAAAATAGCATATATGAAAATAGCATACATCATTATACATTCAAATTATACATACCTTATTTTAATTTCTTTGGTCGTCTGAAAAGGACTATGTTAGATATAGGAAATATATGAAGAAGAAACATAGCCAAGTTTGCAAATAATTAAAATTTTTATTCGAAATGTTATTTTTTACGTCGTATTTGAAAAAAGCGAAATTTATTTTTAACAAATGCGACCAATGGGGTCAATTTTCCAGCAGGTGATGCTAGCAGTAATTCGCTCCCTTATCACGTGCTTATCACGCGCATTTCACTCAAATATACTTAATATATTTTAGTTCGAGATCTATGGAATTTTTATTGCCGCTGATTGTTTATTTTATCTTGGATCTAATTTTATTTTAAATATTAATGAGTTATTTTCATATTAGAAAATTCCTAGTTTACGTGGTAAGTCGACATGATTTTAAAAATTTGGCGACAAGACCAAAATTGTGCAGTTTCCGGTTGACGTCAAGTCAAGATGTCATTTAAAACTACGACTGCTGAAAGAATAAAAAAAAAAATTCAAATTATCAATAAAATATAAAACATTATGCAATGAATTACAAAAAATACGGATAAAAAGGGTAAATGTTAATGGGGGGATTCTAAAAGAATATTGCTACATTGGAAACTACGTCACCCACCAATTGGAGCCAAAGTCAATTTCTGAATTTAAATACTTTGTCCACGTGACCACTAACATCAAATGAATTGAAAAAAACAATTACTTTTCTCTTAATACAATCCAGATCCTAACCCTTGCATTAACTCAAATTAGTTCAACTTGACCACTTGGTAGCTAATACTAATGTAAATGAAGTCAATTAGTGGGGAGGAAGAATCTTAAATTTTCTGCAGGAGCATTTTTTCTTTGATCCGCTATTGATAAAACAGGAAGTGAATAATATTCCAAACACTTCTCAAATGAGAATTGAATTGTTTGGCTTTCGAGAAAGTACCGCAACCGTTAATCGAGATGCATAATTATTCCTCGAGGTTTTGTAAACAACGAGGTGGGAGAAAACTAAGCCATTGACTCATCATATTTCGTTGTGCAATCTTATGGCTTGCTTACACAGACCTGAGAGGAAGGGAAAAAGAAAGGTCGATGTTCGATTGTACCATTAGTGAAAATGTTTCGATAACTTTTCTTATGAAAATTAACATATAGTTCCATCGCTAATTCTGTGTAGAGAAATGCCGGAAGTGTGCTCGAGATGCATGGACAAAGAAAAGATAGCAATTTCAAACACAATAAACATATCTTGTTTCCTTCTGTCAATGAACCTCATACTGTTTAATTAGAAAAGTAACGGGAATATATACTATTCGAAATAATTAATTTTAAGAATGGAATCTAAAAATGTTCGAGCGCAACTCGAAAAAGGAATTTGTATAAAACATCAGAAACTCCCCCAACACTCCAAAAATAAATTAATAAAAACTCTTAACGTGAATTCGTCTTACCCACCAACAAAGATGTCACAATTTCATTCCAATTTACGAACTACTTTTGTGATTAAAGTTCGACAAAAATTCACTGCGCACAATAGATGTTCGATCCAAACAACTGTATTGATATAATAATCGGCAAAGGGTAAAAGTTCATCTGGGCTCTAAAATTTCACCCTTGGCCTTATTTTATTTTTATGGTTTTAAGAGAGAGTAAAAAGTTCAAAACATTTTTTAACAGAACAAAACCGCCTGTATCGAAATCTTCGAAAAATAGCTTCTTCCGTATAAAGCTAAATCATTTCAAATCAACCCTTGAGCCATCTTCTGTTTGATATCAAACCACCTCACCGATATCGAAATAGAAATTAATGTTTTTCCAGCGCATTGACCATCAATCTTTTTCTCGGACATTTCTTTCCTGGTCAGTCATAGAACAGCTTTATTATTATTATTTTAACAAAAAGCCCTTAGGAGGCAGTTCACCAAGGGGCCCATGGCAGGTTGGTGTCAACGTTCGGGTGAACAGTTAGAGCTAGCGCTCTCACCACAATAGATTTTTTTTACTAACCTGGGGGGAAGATAAAAAAAAAAGGGGGGGGGAGTAGCAGAATTTTAATCAATACCGCGTAAGTGAGGTAGCCCAACACACAAAAAAATGATATCGTAACAACAGGTATTAAAGGGTGGTTGGAAGCAGACGTTCGAAATCATATGATGTATGATGGTTTTGTATTTCGTAGAAGGATAGAAAGGTTCCGGTGAAAAGTGAAAATTAGCCGATGATATCAATGTAATTGAGTGAAGAAACTTCATTTTTTGATTGGGTTGAGTTTTTTTCTTGTGTTTACAAGGTGGTTATTTGTGGTTACAGGAACAGGAAGTGAAAGTGCGTTTCTTATGTTTTGCGGGCTCGATGGTTTTTTTTTTTTTTTTTTTTTTTAGCGCTCATACTCGAGAGAAAGCTTCTGTATCGTGATGGAACACTTTATCGGAAGATATTAGTGGTAGCTTAATGTGTGAGATAAAAATAAAAAATAAAAAAAATCTGGCTGTTGCTTTCTACACAATATTAGGATTTTTGTCTATATGTTTGAATATTAACACACTGAAAAAAAATTATAATCAAAAATGGAAACATTCACCTACTCATTTGAAGCAAACTAAAATTATTTTAAAAACGAGTTCGGACGTATCCAAAATTCAAGTACTCGTCTTATTTAAAAACGAAATATCACATAATATTCGATGTATAATACTAGTTCGCTCTATCCTCAGCTAGTGCACTCGCTAATCCCCGTGGAGTGATAATGCATTCCCTTGGTTTGCTTCGGCTCCTGTCAGAGGATTGTTAACATCTCTAAACAATTACTTTTCGGCTGATGATCCGTCTTTCATAGCTCTCGGATGGTGAAGTGAGTGGCAGACCATCGGTCTCTCGAACTAAACTCATCAATTCATGTGCAACTAGGCCCATAGCCTCTTGGCTGGATCATCGTTACCCGATCAATTCTCATCACCATCAGAATTCGAGGAAATTACAATCAAATGCCGTTGTATTCGATGAGAATAGAGAAAGCTTGTTACCAATCAGAAAGCAAGATTTGTTTACCAATTAGAGCCATAAGTCTTAGACCAAAAACTTATATTCAATATACATACATTACATGTTTGATGCATATATTGAACCTGAGACGGATACTTGACCCACGGCCCTCAATATTGAAATGAATGAATAATTAAAAAAAAAAAATCAATACGCAAAAATAACAGCGAATTTCCAAATTAAGAAATCACAACATAAACTTATCCAAATTCCACACAATTAATCAAAAAGAACTTATTGAAGAGACACACAGCTCTATATCATAATAATCAAAATAAATAACCACTACAGTATCAAGCGTGATATTGCCATTTTTAAAAGCGGCACAATAGTAATTTAGGTAAGCAGTAATACGGTAATGAAAAAACACACACAGCCAACGGACTTTATTCCATTGTATTGCTTTAACGTTATAAAATTTAATGTTAAATAAATAAGAAAATAATTAAAAATTTTACATTTTGGTTGTCGAAGGTAAAAAAAAAAACTAATTACATTAACGTTTTTAGAGATATCCTAATATTTTTTATCATTTTCAACGTCCTTCAATTAATTCTCCTCTAGAAATAGCACTATTGCCAATGTGAAAAATTGTTAGAAATTTATTTTAAAAAAACTAGTTAAAATTTAACGTTCTGGCTCTAAGATTCATGAGTGGAAAGTTTTTTTCTGAACACCTCATTAGCACTTCCCAATTACTCGCAATTATTGCTCCCACATATTTTATATTAATGTTGAATTTTAAAACTGGATAAAGAAAAAGTACTTAAATTTCACTGTACATAAAAAGAAGGTACCGTCACGCAAGGCTCAAAATTTTAATCCTTATTTTTTTTAATTAAATATACAGATATTATAAACATCAATAAAAGTGGCATCATAATCTTGTTCTTCTAGTTCTAAAAAAGTAAACCTAAGTATTCAAGTGCGGATCCATAGTATTGTTACGGAGGGGGCTGACAAATTTTTAGTTTTGAGCTGTTGAATAGTTTAGAAAAAATTTGCTGTTTTTAAATTATAACTACTATGCCATGGAATTCCAAAACAATAATTTCCAATGTATTTAAGCTGACCAAACGGTATAGTGGTTAGCGTGTTAGCTTCTTGACCGCGAGGTTGCGGGTTCGAGTTCCGTGTAAGGCGTGGGTGTTTGTAAATGTATGTTGACTTGTCAAATGACGAATGTTTCGGCGCATTACAGCCCTCGTGTTACTGACGGCGCCAGATAATCTGAAATCAACCAATCCAATGTATTTAAGGGAACAAGTTTATATCTAAACCAGAAAAACGTTATGATTATTTTTTTTATATAACAAACAACTTTATTAAACAAAAAGTGAATAGTAAAAGAATTATAAGACTTTTGTGTGTGTGTTTTTTTAACTAAACATACACCAAACTCCATATTTTCCTTGAAGTGCACTATTAAACAAATTTCTACTTTCATGTTCCATGATCATCAAGAATCGCTGTCTTGTTTTGTGCTCGACTTTTTCATCTCCAATTGTTAGAATGTTCTGTACGGATTCGTCAAATCTTGATTGACGATACATCCACAGCCAGATAGAAGAGCGCGTTAAATACCATATAGTACATTGACTTTATTTTTAATTCATATCTTTCACATGTTCATTCACTTATTATGAATATAAATTAAATAATTAAATAATTGAGTTACTTTTGGACGCCAGTGTGTCTTTTGTGTATTACACTCATAATAAACAATTCATAAAATAGTCTTTGTCGTCTTTATTTTTGTTCTATTTAACTCTGAATAACGCCCCTCGCTGTAACCGCCATTGTAAGCATTTCGAGTAAGGTTTATTTGTTCTAATTTATGGGTCTATTTTATCTCACTCTTTGGCAAAACAAAGTAAAGTCTGAAAAACGACTTTTACTTTAAATTCTATAAATAATACTTTCCACTATTCTGAGGATTTAATAAGCATGAACGTACTTAAAAATTAATATATTCTACTTCTTTTCGAATTTTTTTTACAGTTCACCAATACCGTTTAGCAGAACTTTTAAGGGGGTATGGTACCGAAATTTCTTCAAAAATCTCAATTTTTTTTTCTGATTTTAAAAAATAGTTCATACATTCCTGAAGAGAATGATGTTTTTATCTTATTCCTGCGGTGATTAGAACGCCACAAAATTACCTGTGATTTAAACATCACTAATGGGCGTAACACCTTGAAGCGTCTGCTTAAAGTGCGTTTTTCGAGCACTAGTGATTTTCACAGATGTTGCATACTCAACATATCTCCAGAATCGATATATCTTCAGAACGATTAACAATTGGTTATTCAAATGTTTTGGAGCATTTAATTTATATAGTTTTAAATATTTTGTCTTCACAGAATTTTATTTTTTTAATTCTGTTTTAAAATATAATTTTTAGCGTAAAAGATAACATAAAAAAAAGCAAAAATTTCAATATTTTAACTTTGAGAATTTTTTTAATTTTTTTAGTTCACCTATCAAAATTCTGTGAAGGCAAAATTTTCTTTATATAATTATGTATTACAGTAAGCTTTCGCTTTGAATTTTTTTTTATTTTTTCTTGACTTATATCAAAATACGCAAACATCAATTATTATGGATTTTTCTTGGTTTTTAAATTTTTTTTAAATAACAAAACACAATATTTAAAAAAACATTTTCTCAAAGATATATAAATAGTATCTCATACATAAAATAAATTTTTGACGTAAAAATGTACATAAATAAAGTTTTATTTTTATTTTTGGTACCGCACCCCCTTAAAACTCTAATCAAATACCATCATCAACCCAAAATCCACTTTGTATCTCTATTGTTGTCAACATTGTAATGTTAAAGGATTGTTCGTGGATATCGAAAAGGATTTCTTTTCCTCCAAAAAACTGTTTCTTCATTTTTCTTCACGGTAAATAGACGACTGATAATGAATATGTAATACGTTCTTCCTGCTTAAATATTTATTCATAAGAAAAATTAAATTTTTGTCCAAACTAATAATTTGAATTAGCTGTGAATCTTACAGCTTTTATTACTTTATGCTATCAATTAGCTGAACACCCGTGCTTCGCTATGAAATTTTACTTTGGCTAAAATTCAAGGCCTTCATGCTTCTTATACTTTTGGACATTTAATCCTTTTTCGATCCTTGACAATTGGTTTATCAAAATCTGAATACTTTTATCCATGCTTGTCCTTATTGACATTTGTTCCAAATTTTATAATTATGACTGTCGTTAGAATTTTGTCGTTGGGAAATTCCTCGTACAGAACATTTCGTTCCTTTAAAATTGGTAAATCGAGATCGGAATAGCTTATTTACCTGTACTTTTCCTTAGCTCCAGTTTTCAAAGATGTAACTATACCGGAAGTAGGCATTTGAATATCCCTCGTTTGGAACGTTTTGACCTCTTTCGACCTTTTTAACAGTTAATGCAGTTTGGAATAGCTTACCTTTGGAAAACCTTTATCAAATTGCAGAACTCTGACTTCATTGGAAGAGAAAGATTGCGCTACTTCTCGTATCGAACATCTCGACTCCTTTTCGACTCTTGAAAATAAGTTAATTGACATCGGAATAGATGACTTTTCTATGCCTGCCCTTGTTGACATTTGTACTAAATTACATTGGAAGTAGCACATTAGAAGATTCTTCGATGTGAATGATTCGGCCACTTTTCGACCCTTTAAAATTTGTTAATCGATATCAGAATAGTTTACTTTATCTGTCCTTGGTATCAAATTTTAGAGTTGTGACTCTATTGGAATTGGAACACTGAGATATTCCTCGTTTGAAAAATTTCGACCCTTTAAAATTGGTTAAACGATATCGGAATAGTTTACTTTTCTATGCTTTCCCTTGTGGACATTTATACTAAATATCAGAGTTGTTACTATATTTAAAACTAGCTAAATACCCGTGCTTCGCTACGAAATTTTAACATGTGCAATATTTTAGCTAGCTGTGAGGCCTGGCGTTGAGGAAATATGTCATTCGTGTATAGGACCCAGTTTTTGGAGCTTCGCTCGCAGGAAGATTCATCGCTACTCAAAATCGAGCTTGCTTCGTTCGCTGAAAAGTTCATTTACACATAAACACGGGCTTATTTCACACGTTAAAAGGTTCATTGCTATGCAAGCCTAGGCTCGCTTCGCTCGCTGAAAGGTTCATTGCTGCGTAAGCATATGCTCGCTACACTCACTAAAATCTAATTGCTACATAAAGCCTTAATATTGGAAGCCTCTCCCTTGTCGAGAAAAAAAATTCACCTTTAATACAATAATACAACACCCCTTTAAGATTATCTTAACACGTGTTAGTGGAAAGCAAAATTAGAGGCTAAAACTACTTATGTTGAAACTTTCAGAGCTCTAGGCCTATTCGAAGTCACTTTTTGTGAAAAAATTAATTAAAAAACAAATTAAAATTTTAACATTCTTTTTGTTAGTCCAATTAGTAGGCCAAAACTACTTGTGTTTCAGAAATGTAGTCCAATTACAAATCATTTTGTAAAATATTTGTTAATTAATTTTAAAAAAATTAATTTTTTTTTTTTTTTAAATTCTGTTGTTCAAAAATCCAATTAGAAGGCCATAACTATTTATGCTGAAAATTTCAAAGCTGTAGCCCTATTTGAAATCGTTTTGTAATATATATATATTAATTAATTAAAAAATATTAATTAATAACGAACTAAACAAAAATTTAAAATTCTGTTTTTCTAAATTCCAATTAAAAGGCCAAAGCTACTTATGTTGAAAATTTCAGAGCTGTAGCCCTATTAGTAATCGTTTTGTAAAATATTTATTAATTAATTAAAAAAATTAATTTAAAAAGAACAAAATAAAAATTTTAAATTCTGTTTTTTAAAAGTCGGATTAAAAGTCCCAAACTACTTATGTTGAAAATTTCAGTGCTGTAGTCCTATTAGATATCGTTTTGTAACTTATTTATTAATTAATTAAAAAAATTAATTAAAAAAGAACTAATTAAAATTTTTACATTCTGTTTGTGATGTATACAATTAGAAGGCCAAAACTACTTATGCTGAAAATTTCAGAGCTCTACTCCAATTTTAAGTAGGTTTCTATAGATCCACAGAGCCACAGACAGACAAACACACAGCTTGTTTTATAGGGATATAGATGGGACACTTGAATAACATTCGTTTAGAACATTGGACCCATTTTCGACCCCTTAGAAAATATTAGTCGAAAACTGAATAGTTTATACTATTTCTGTGTTTGTCCTTCTTGACATTTGTACTAAATATTTGAGTTGTGACTACCTTGGAAGTGGGACAATCGAATACCTCTCGTTTGAAACGTTTGACCCCTTTTCGACCCCTTAAAAGTGGTTAATAGAGATCGGAATAGTTTACTTTTCTACTTTTGTCCTTGTTGGCATTTGCTCCAATTTTCAGAGCTAAGACTTATATGAAAAGACAGATTATTAGTGACGAGTGAGGCTTTGCCTTACATATATAGAGATTACCCGATATGCGTTTTAATATGTCCTGATTCCAAATAAATAGTTTTTGGAAAATAGTCTACCTGTGGTCAATAATATATCCCCAAAACGAATCATGCAGCCATGTTCAAATTTCCTGTTCAAGCCTCGCATACAAATTTCATATACAAGTGCAGTAGTAGAGAAAATAAAGTTTTCGTGAAAATTTGAATACACGCTGACGGTACCTGTTATTAAAATTATTAGGTTTTTCAATAATTTTGAATACACGCTGACGGTACCTGTTATTAAAATTATTAGGTTTTTCAATAATTGCAAAAATAGACAAATCAACCGATATTTATAAAAATCGTTGTGATAATGTCTTTTCAGGTGTTTTTAACATCCCCATCACCGGCATTCTCATATAAAAAGTGCACAGGGATAAAAAGTTGATAAACGAACGTCTTTCAAAAACAACAACAAAAACTCAGTTTCATCAACAATCAACATACTTTCCAACAATAACATTGTCAGATCATGTGAAACGAAATAATGGTGCGCATGTAAGTAATCTTATCTAGAAACGCGGCAGTGTTCCGCAGCCAAGTCCGATAACAAAGCGGCAGACATGCAAGTGTATATTATGTTTGCAGAGCTTAGGACCGTTTTTGACCCCTCACAGCTCAGCTCCTATTATAGCTAGAACCCTGATTTTTTTGCCATCGTGTTGCCCCGGGTGAATAGTCGAAAAATAACTGCATAATTGTTAACATTGAAAAAGGGAACATGGAAAAAAATCCTTTAAAAATCGACGAAGTCACCAGAATTTTGTTCTTCTGATTCTACCGTATCTTCCGATTCTTCTGTTTCTGACCGAAACTTTAGCCAGGGCTACAACCAAAACTATTTGATCAATTTTGACAATTTATTTTTCTTCTCAGCTTGATTAGAGGAAGTGCCTTTTATATGTTTTGATCGGTTGGCGGGTCTGTACCCCCCCCCCCCCCCGAAAATGATTCCGACGCTTGGGAATTTTAGCCTGGCCCACAGCTTAAACGCTTTAATATATTCAGACCCCATTCTTTTTTTTATTCCTCTCAGATTTATTAGAGGTAGGGCCTTTTGTATGAATTAATGCGTAAGAGGGTCTGTAACCCTCAGAAATGATCCCGGAAGTTTGGAATTTCAGCCTGGCCCACAGCTTAAACGCTTTAATTTATTCAGACCCCATTCTTTTTTTTATTCCTCTCAGATTTATTAGAGGTAGGGCCTTTTGTATGAATTAATGCGTAATAGGGTCTGTACCCCCCCAGAAATGATCCCGGATGTTGAGAATTTTTGCCCGGATAATGATTAATTAAAAAACAGGACAATGGGTTTCGGGTATTCATCTTTTGCTCAATTTCAAGAAGTGACACTGATACTTTAAGTTAGGCTATTTAAACAGTGTAATTAAATAAAAGTAAAAATTACTTATTACCGAAAAATATATTACAAACTTCGCAATTTTGGCAACGTTTTTTTTTTTTTTTTTTTTTTTTTTTTTTTTTTTGGCCAATGTAATAATAATTATTACCGAAAATATCGCCAAAATGGCATTTTTTTAAATTTTTTTTTTAAGTATTGAAAATAAGAAAACAAAAATAGTAAATTACACTGATCCATGTCCAATTTAAATGCTGTGACCAGTATTAAAGTGTAATTGAAAGTTGCGCAATGTTCCACACTTCTAGTCTTTGAATTTTTATGATCAAGTGTAACGTTATTTATTGCGTATTAATTATGTTGTGCGGAAATTACTCAAAGAGACATTAGTCATGTGATGGCAAAGTGACAAGATTTATACTGTCGTATTTATCGATGGTTAAAACCGAATTTATGTGAATAAAATGCAATTAATGATTTAAAAAAACAAGTATTTTGACTTAATATGTTTGAAACTGAAAACCTTGGCAAATTTTTAAGAGATGGTCATTTATTGAGAAAGATTAATGGAAAGTAGGGCTCGACTGCAGTTAAGTTAGCAAACTCTACAAAAAGAATTGATATCTTCCCAAAAAAAAAACTAGACGTTGTAAAAAAAAAAAAACGCCAAGTCAGCCAGAAAAAGTTATGAAATCTGTTTGTCCCCAAGCAGCCGCGTTTAGTTTCTTTGGGGTACTTGTTCACAATGAACTAAATTGGGATTATTAGGGGGGGGGGGATAACCATAGACAATCAGTGCTTGGCAGGCTAGATTTTTTATAAAACTAATCTCAGTTCAGTGCGATGGATAATCCCAATTTAGTTCATTGTGTACAAGTACCCCGCGACCGCTTGGCGGCAAACATTAGATTTCATAACTTTTTTGGCTGACTTGACGGTTTTCTTTTACAATGTCTAGTTGTTTTGTGGCAAGATTTAATATTGTTACAATAATTTTAGTTTCTGCACAGCACATTCAAAACTATTAACGTATTATATTTTGTGAGCCAAAAGTAGGAATTGAATACTATCTTTTCCGCCAAATATGTCATCAAGATCACCAAGTTATTTAAATAGGCAACTTAATAGATAGATTTGTAAAAATAATTATTGTCAAAAATCTCGCTAAACTGGCGGGTTTTTTTTAATTAAAATGTAAAAACGCAAACGGTAAATTATAATTACGTTAACAGTACAGGAGATATAGGTTTTTGGGTGGAACTAATTCCCACCGAAGCGGCGATTGAATTTTTTAGCTCGTGGATGATATCTTTTTGACTTACTAAAAGTCTAGAAAAATCTGAGAGTGTAAAATGCGATTTTTGGCCGCCACCTTGGATTTTTTTTTTTTTTTGAAAAATCGTAAAAAGTCATGTGTGGTATCAAATTATCGAAAATTTAATGCTGAAAAAGATTATAATTTGGGTTTTAAAAAGTAAAAATAACTAATAAATAGCGACCAAAAAACTAAAAGCCTTTTCAGTGTTAAAAATTATTTTTATTAATAAATAATAAAATAGTTTTATAATATGAACGCATCATGTATTTTATCTATATATTTCATCTTACATAAGAGAAAAGCTATATCTATTAGTATTCTTCTGAAATACTTTCTTTCAGTGCACTATTTGTGCAATCTCTACCAGAACAGTTACAACCTATTTTGGTACATTCCACGCCATAACGTCGACGCGTACATCTACCACTGCCACACGGCTCATTTGAATCCGTTTTCCATGTGCAATGGATCTTGTTCAACAATAACTCTGGTGCAGGGCTCATTTCACATGTTATGGGCAGTAGTTGGTCTCTTACTTTTTTCTTACCCCACTCTTGGCAATATTAGTGTTTATAGTTTTCCAACAAAAACGTTATAAATGTACGCGGTGAAGATGAACAACCGCATCTTCTGTAGGTGGCAATCTTGCAATATTAAAATCACTTTTGTCAGTTGTGATTTTTTTCAAGTAGAGATTTTGTCGTACTAGGTTTAGATTCTCAGTCTTTGGATTTCCACAGTACAATGATACCACTATCTGTGAGTTCTTTTCTGTTAGCATTTTCTGATCCAAACAGAGTAGCACAAATATTAAATTCCTTACTTTTCCAAAAATATCTATATGCTGCTGATTTATTTTTACTAAATAAAGAGCTTGTGGTATCGCATCCGGTTAAAGCACGTGAAAAGAGAATAATTTTGCATCCCTTATCGCCAAGCACATGTTGCACCGATTTAATATTACATTTTTTAGCGCTGGAAGTAGAAGACTGCAAACAAGTATTTTGTGCATTATGGTAAATCAAAAGTACAAAGATATCTGTGTCCTCAGCAACAACCGTTACATGTATTTTTTCTGCTAAGGTCATTGCTATTTTCACTATAACTGCGACAGTATCATCCCTAGCATGAATCACAATGTGGCCATTCTTTTCCAAGTATTTTCCAATTGTGTTTATAAAGGACTATATATTCTTTTTATTAGAAAGAAAGAGTCCTTTGCCAATAAGGAGTAGAGAGCTCTTAGTTAATTTCACTGAAACATGGCCAAAAACTGGGAAATTTTCAGATGTATTACAACTACATAGCAGTCTTATTACTATAAGCAATATCAAGTTGTGACAATAGTATCTGGTGGCTATACCATCTCCAGTAAAAAGGATGTAGGGCATCAGATATACACAAAACAGTCATCAGTAAAAGTGGAATTTACTGAGAGCTCGCCACTTCTATTTGGCAAAGGACCCTTTTTTTCTTTTTCTTTCTAATAAATATAAATAAATAATCCTTTATAACAATGCTTGGAAAACACTTGGAAGAGAATGGCCACTCTGTGATTCATTCTACAGCTGATGCTGATACAGTTACTATAGTGAAAATAGCACTGACCTTAGAAGAAAAAATGCATGTAACAGTTGTTGACACCGATATCTTTATACTCTTGATTTACCATAATACACAAAATATTTGTTTGTCTCCTACTTCCGGCGATAAAAAAACGTAATATTAAAGGTGCAACATGTGCTTGGGGTAAGGGAGGCAAAATTATTTTCTTTTCACATGCTTTAACCGGATGCGATATCACAAGCTCTTTATTTAGTAAAAGTAAATCAGCAGCACATAGACATTTTTAGAAATGTAAGGAATTTAACATTTGTACTACTCTGTTTGGATCAGAAAATGCTGACAGGAAAGAACTTACAGATATTGGTATCAAAGCATTGATATCATTGTACGGTGGAAAGTGCACCTGGAAAACGGATACAAATGAGTCGTGTGGTAAATGTACGTGTCGACATTATGGCATGGAATGTACCGAGATAGGTTGTAACTGTTCTGCTAGAGATTGCACAAATAGTGCACTGAAAGAAAGTATTTCAGAAGAATACTAATATAGTTTTTCTCTTATGTAAGACGAAAGATATTGGAGAAATACATGATGCATTTGTATTATAAAACTATTTTATTATTTATTACTAAAAAGGATTTTTAACACTGCATAATCATTTAGTTTTTGGTCACTATTTTGTTAATTATTTTTACTTTTTAAAACCAAAATGACAATCTTTTTCAGCATAAAATTTTCTGTAATTTGGTACCACACATGACTTTTTATGATTTTTTTTAAAAAAATCCAAGATGGCGGCCAAAAAACGCATTTTGCACTCTCAGATTTTTCTAGACTTTTAGTATGTCAAAAAGATATCATCCACGAGCTAAAAAATTCAATCGCCGCTTCTGTGGGAATTAGTTCCACCTATTGCCTATTTTTTGCCTATATCTCCTGTGCTATAATCTATTTCATTTCAAAGCAATGTAAAAGTATAATAGTGTGTGGCGGTCTCGTGTACAAATAACAGATTCAACTCCTAGACACCAGAGATCTCTTTTGTCTAGAAGAAGTATCTGGCTGGGAAACCAAAGGTTTCACGATCGATCCCCAGTAAAGCAAAAAAAAAAAAAAAAGCTATTTCAATTTAAGTGTAATTAAAAGCTAAGCAATGTTCCATAGCCATTTTTTTTTTTTTTTTTAATTTTCAAAAACCATCTAGGCTTTAGCCAAACTAGTTGTTATCCAAAGAATACAAACGTATACATGAAATTTCCACAAAATAATACTATGAAAAAATTTAAAAACGCGAAGCTGCTCCTCTATAAATAGATCTGATACTCCCCCGTCAATACGAATTTGATGGAATTTGGGGTTGTAAAGGTATGATATAAAATGTAGAGTATGCACACACACACACACACAAAAATCCTTTTTTTTTTTTTTTTTTTTTTTAATTATTAGATTTAACATGGTCGAAAACCCCGCCAGAATTTATTTCATTCCATTTTGACTTTTGTTTCTCAATATTTTAGGAATTTTTTTTTAAAGTTCACTTTAAGTGATCTTAAAATAGATTACAATTGAAAACAATTAAAGATTAATCCTAAGGTTAGAAGCATTGGTAGCAAACTTTAAAATTTAAATTTCTCTGTAGTAAGTCAAATAATCACAAACTTATTCAGTGAACACAATTAAAATGCAACATTTAAAAAGGGAGAAAAAAAAAAGAAGAAAAAAAAAAGAAGAAAAAAAAAAAAAAAGAAAAAAAAGGAAGGAAAAAAAAAAACATGGACCATAATGACCTGAATGAACCTTTTTTAGACTTTTGAAAGTTGAGCTATAAGTCTTGAGATGTGTGCATCAAATTATTTTTTTAATAGATTGTACCCAGTGATTGAATCCAAAATCCTTAATCAGATGTAACACACACCTGACATGTGAAACAACTCCTAGTCGAAACTTCGAAATATTAATAGACACAATAGGGATTGTGTAATTAATTGTACAGAGTTGCCATTTCGGAGCTTCTCCCATTCGATACTCAAATGCAAATAGTTACTTTAAAAGACCTTTCCATAATCCATTCACTTTCTCCTTTTATATTTAGATTAATATTAATAGTAAGTGATACGATATTTGGTATACATCCTTCTCTTAGTTCTTTTGGAACCAAGGAAAAAAAATAAAAAAATTCAAACCAACATGTATTCGAAACCATAACAAATTTACAAAAATTCAGCCTTATGTTAATTACTGTTTACAAATGTCGAAATTTTGTATTTATCAATTTTATAATCAACAGTAATATACTCTATATTTCTGTAATTATACAGGATGGCCAGCGGATAAGCGACCCAAGGTTTCAGACTTTTAAAAGTAATTCCGACCTTATGTTTTGAAAATAATTTGGGGCTTCTTTTATGGTGTAGTTTCCGATATTTAATTAACTTCGTGCGAAGTTGGTACATGTTTAACCTTTTAAATAAATTCTGATACTTTTGAGTTATTTTGCTGATTCTGTATAATCTGTTGTTAATCATGACATCATAAATTCAAGTAGTTTTTGTGTAATTTTAGACTAATACATGTATTTTTATGACATCCTGAAACACGCCTTCCGCAAATATTCAAATCAACCCTGCTTTAAAGTATGAGCTTAAAATTACGCTTCTTAACTCTGAAATTTGCCCTGAATATCGGACAAAACATTTTCGCTCATACGGGACGTGTTTCTCAACATTATGAGCTGTAATTTGGTATTTAGGGTAAATGAAGTATTCTAAATCAAATGAAAATATTAAAAAAAAATAGGAGTTGGTATTGAAATTTTCAAAGATGGAGTTGGTATTGAAATTTTCAAAGATGGAGTTAAATTTACTTAGTAAACTGCACCTAAGAAAACAATTTTGCACCTTGCAGTTGGTATTTGTATAGAAAAGTTGGCCGAAATTATTTTCATGACAGAATAGTGTTTAAATGCGATAGTACTTTCATTTATTGAATAAAATGGAGAATTTTTTTCTTTAGATGAAAGAAAAATTATTTTATTAACAATATATACGGTTTTTTTTTGTTTTTTTTCTTAATAATACTAATATCATTATCATTGGATAATATTAATGGGTAATTTTATGATAAAACATTCTGTACTTGACTTATTATTCATTTATGATTTATCCTTATATATGTTCCATTTTGAAAAAAATTTCATTGCATTAACAAAATGTGCATTGAATTCATTATTAACCCCACAATTATTTTGTATTTTAATATTGCTAGTTTAGAATAGTTTGCTAGTTCCAAATAGCTTATCTTGGCTCTTCATCTGATGACTGATTCGAATATTTTATTCAGATTCTAATCTAGCTTTATTTGGTTTTGGTATAAAATACTTGAGAAAAAACAGGGCCAGTGTACTCTTATGAAAAGGCTTTACTATTATTAGGGGATATCATGCATCTTATATTTATTATGAGCGGTCTCGGCTCGACAGCAGCCTATTCCGCACATCTGTATTGCATTAGTTTCTCGAATTTTTTTTAAACTAATTTAAGCGATATAACCTTAAATGTGCATTCCTTACCTCTTAAATTTTTTATTATAACCTTCCAATCTGCAATAAGGCATTTTTTACAACTATGGGACCAGTAATGCCGAGGGTATGGTCGTACATATTATTTGGCTGCATCCATGGTGTTGTTAAATCTCTTTATATCAGTTCTATAATGACTAGATAATATTTCTAAAATTATCTTCAATCAGTGAATCAAATGAACATTAATTCCCGTGGTTTCAGCAGCCAGTCCATATTGTTAGAAAATCTTCTACCTGTATTGCATTCATTACTGTTTCCAAGTCTGTGTTTTAGTACTTCAACAGTGAAACCAATCTTGCTTCTGAGGAACTCTGCTTGGATTTCAGTTTTTTTCTTCCTAACTGTTTTTTTTTTTTTTTTTATCTTCTAGTGTTCGAAGTTGCTACTTTTTAATAGGCCAGTTTGCACGTTAAATGGTGCATGCTTTGAAACAAATGAATATTCGCATGCAAAATAAATAATCTGAATTGAAGGGACTTTTCATCTATCTCCTATGTTTTTGTTAAATCGTTTAAGTTTTTGGATATTACACCGCATATGTAACACTTTATGATTGTGTCAGTAACATCATGGAACCAACCATGGTAAATGATAATGTTTAACTTCTACACCTCCATCATCTTTTGTCTTTGAGTGAACTGATTTTTGTTTGGATGTAAGCTACCTCTCGTTTTGTTATATCTATCGTCCCCTTAGTGAATTGTAATTTGATTGTACGACAATACCGAGGCGATGAGTAGTGGGTTTTTTGCAAATAACTTTTTTCTCAGTTGTACTCCAAAGAAATCGTATAGGAACCAGAGAACTTTGAAAAGTATTGACGTCTGACTCTTAAGTATTTTGAACTGTTTGTTTGTATTTCGTTTGTTGGGATCTGTCATATGTCACTACCACATTTCGTTATTAATTCTAATGACTTTCTCTCATTAAAACCTATTATTTCAATAATTTCCTGCCAATATGTAAGTATAAGTGTATTCGTGTGATCTAATTGATCCTGCATATTTATTCAGCCAAAGCATCTGCAACGGTGTTCTTAGAGGAGAAGGGTAAAAATCATTTTTTACCAATATTTTTTTTCTGGGTAATCTATTTTTAAGAATTCATACTTTTTATAAGTGAACTTTCTTTAAATGTACCCTTTGATTCTCATTATAAGCTAATTTCATTGCTATTTTAAGTTTCCTTACATGCTTTTCGGTGGTAAACAAAAACATATCTAAAATATTCATTATATTTAAACTTGTTCTTCAAAATAGTTATTTTACGATTTCATATGGTGTTATTCAAATACCATACGCAATTTTCATTGTAAATTATTATAAATAATGATAAATAGGAAACAAAATTGAAGTTTCTGCAAGTACGTAAAAATGACGTCATCTACGTTAACATTTGTAAAATCCGCATCCGCTAAAATCCGAAAAATATTTGTAAAGTATAAGGAACTAGAATATGTGGTCTTTAAAATGCTTTAAAAACCACTACTCAATACGGCTCAATCATTTAACAAAAACACTCGTGAAAATAAAATATTGCAAGAAAAACTAGCTGAGTTTTGTGACTGAACAAAATTTAAATTGCTCATTAAATTTAGATAAATTGACATTTTAAGTGGTAAAATCTTTAATTATAAACCTTAAGAAGACACATATATCGTGTTGAAATAGAAATTAAAACCAAAAGTTTAAAATGTTGCTTGTTAAAATATGTGTGCTTGCTTTGGTAATAGGAGAAAGGGTCACACTTCGTGCAAACGTCTACTTTCGCTTAATCACTACGGCATTTTCTATCTCAAATTAAAAATCGTCCGGTGTTTTTTTTTTCTTTTTGCATACTGTACAAGCTTGCAGGGCAGCTCAAGGTAAGTTTTACCCCTGTGCAAAAAAAAGTTATGGCGCCCTCGATTTCTCCCTCTCCCCCCCCCCCCCTCCCCCCAAAAAAATTGGATAAAATCCCGCAAATTTTAAATACATTAGCCACAGAACAATTTTGATTCCTCCATAAATTGCAATAAAATTTAGTGTACCTTTTTTTCTAAGTGTTAATGAAGCTTGCATAATAAATTAAATTTACTAGAAAAGGCGTTACATTGACATTCCTGGATATAAAAACCACATTGACTTACTTTTTTTTTTTTTTTTTTTTGGTAGTTTCATGTGATACTTAATTCTATAACTATAATAAGAATAATATCAAAAATATGTTCTTTAGAAATCGAATGATACAATATACCCGCTTACATAGAATTTCAATAGGACACACTTTAAGGATAAAAGTGATTATGGATAACGGAATGAAAAATTGGTTAAAATTGTCTCTCTTGCATAACATTCATTAAAAATAATACTCAGATAATACTAAAATATTGAAGGGGGAAGAAAAAAAAACCAAGGTAAATATACAAACTTTCCAAAAAGATAAAACCAACTGTCAAATCCAAAATGTGCAAAAGTAAATCAAAATCCTATACAAGTAATCATTTAAGAAAATTACTATAAATTTATAATATTATAAATCAGTTATTTAAAATAAATAAATTAAAATGCAACTTTGTGAGCAAAATACGAAACAACAAAATATAAATAGACAACAAATACTATAGATGGAACATATATAATCATAGAACAAAATACCACAAGTATAATTTCACTAAATGTTACTAGACCTTTATTGTACTAAAAATAACTGTAGAAAATATATACTGCAAGAAAAATACTGTACAAGAACTAACAAATCATTTACAAATATAATAATAATTTTTGATCCTAAACATTAACAATAAAAAAATTAGAAAAATATGTGTGGAGTTACTTTAATTGCAGACAAACTTTCGTAAAACGAACGAACAGAAACAATTTTCTTTTATTTTGACTTTTTATATCTACATATTATTACATTAAAATATTACTATGATATTTATTTTTTAGATTTTTCAGGATTTTACTCAAACTTTTTTTTTTTAAATAATTATTTTACAAGGCAATTACCTTTTTTTATAATTTTAATTATTAAAGGCTGACCAAATCTCAATTAAGAAATAATAGCATTATAAATTAATGCATTTCTTCAAAATTAAACTGTCAATTAACTGCGGAGCATAAGAAATATCGAAAAATAAGTAAAAAATACTTAATTTTTAAACATAAGTCGTTTTTAACTATTTGATATTGAATACATTTCTTGCTAATATTTCAATTATAAAAGCAAAACCTGGTTTTCAAAGCAATTTCAAACAAAACCATTTTAAATTATGACTTTAAAAAGGAAGTAACTTGCTTAGAATGACCCCTTATTTTTAAAGATTCGATTTTACTCTTACCCTTCAATTCACGCTCATTTACATGTAAATGTATTAGCATCATCCATTTTTGCGTGTGACATTATATTAGACACGAGCCGCCCAGGGGTGTAGTGGAGCGGGAACGCGTGGGAACGACGATCCTTTACCTTTTTAGAAGGAGGAACGGCGTTCCCTCAACTACATTTTTTTTTAAATTTGTATTTTTTTTTTTTTTTCTTTATGTGACACTCAACGTAAAGTTCATTAAGAAAACGAAAAGTTCTTTCGTGTAAACTATACTTTCGTTCTCAATCCGCAACTTCATAGTTGAGCAGGCAAATTCAAGTATTTGCAAAACCCTTTCAAGAGGCGCGGCAACTTGCACATGGCCATTCCATCAACAATCCGACACATCTATTAAATTGCCCTCTCCCCCCCCCCCCACCTCTCCTACATGGTAATTGAAATTTAGAAGGTAGTATCTTCTTCAACGAATGATCTGTATTTGTGGATGAATTCCAGTGGTCAAATGTATATGGCTTGTTATGAATACGGATTAAAACTTCCATACACAAGTTCACGCCAACTATTTCCATTTTTAAAGAACAAAACTGTGGTCTGACACATACAATTCCTTGTGCCCTTTCCTTGAAGAATGTTTCTCCTCCTTAAATTTTAACGGGAACGCTCACCGATTTATCAACAAAAGTGATATAATGTGTTTTAGATTTTTTTTTTTTTTTTTTAAATTTTTTTCTTCTAATTTTTATATCACCCACTTAATAATATATTGGTAAACCTTGCGCCGTAGCTAAAAAATGAACTCTTTCAAGAGGAAAAAAACAAATGACTATAAAAGATGCATTTTTTTGGACAATCCAAAAAAGTGAAAAAACCTGGGGTTCTGATGGAATAAACTGGTTGGTGCTAAGAATCTAGATGAAAGGTTGATATTTCGTATTAGCTTTTAGGGTGTTTTGAGATCACGGAATTATACATTTATATTGGCCTGCCTGATGAAAGGAGAATCAAACTGATACGTTATTTGAACAAGACAAAATATATTCAAAACTGTATTGATTTTTTACTCTTACTTAATTCAACTCCAATACGTAAAAATAATGGAAATGGGTGGCGCCAATACGTTGCATGGGAGGACTCTCCTTGTTGCTTAAATTTTTATAAAATTGGAGGAAAGTCCAAAATTCACTGGAAAAAATAAATTGTGTGCCATTTAATAACAGATTTTATATTTATCATTGTGAGAAGGAAAATAGTTTTGAAAATCAAAGTTTGAGCAAGCAAAGAATTTTTTTCCCTTGCAACTTTCTACAAATAATGCTGCCAGCACCCATGCTAATGAATCAGTCCTTTTTCAAAAAGTGAAGGTATTCACATTTGTTGATGTTATATATTTAATTTTGCTTAATATAAAACTTCTAATGGTTTTGTAAATGGGTATAATACATCGAAATTGGGCTGTGAAATAGTAGGAAAGCAATTCAAATATATTTTAAAATGCAATAGTAAATTGCTTCTCGGTTTGAGAATGAAAACGCTTACATTTACAGTTATTTCTGAGTTTATTCCAAAAATGTAGCATCAGTATGCAAAAAGAAAAAAAAAAAAAAAATCTTTATCCCCAAGTTTAAAAAAAAAAAAAACATCTACACTAAATACAGTGTCGGCGATAAGGGAAAGAAATTACCTCGATCTTTCTTAAAATCTAGTGATTTTGATGGCAATATCATGTAAATTTTGCAGTTTGCTTTCTCTCCCGATTCATACCCACTTTTGACGATTGTCAACACTGACGAAATGACAAACTTAACTGGATAAAATTAAAAAAAACAGGAATGTCCTAAGCAAATCTATACGTTTGGCAAGTGAGTCTACTGGTGGATATCCCTCTTAAAATAAGAGATAGTTACACAAATTAATGTTTTATCAAGAAATTTAAACTTTTCAATTGATATTCTTGTAGTTTTTAATTTCATTTTATTAATGAAAGAAATTTTGAAAAGAAAAGGAAGGGTCTATCAAGACCGGGAACTTCTCTATATTTTCACCTAGAGATGGAGAAAAACCATAAAACTCTCAATTGACATCTTCAACAATTTATTTCGAAAACTTATTTCGAGGCTCTACAGAATCTGGAAATTTATCCGAACCCATTGCTTGTAAGGCATCTCTGAAATTCTGGACGTCAGATGATTATATTATATTTAGGCTTCGAAAACCCAGACCAGCTGATGACACTATTAGGGTGCGTTCTAAGTCAAACATGTCTGTCTTAATGGAAACTCGATCTCTCATTGAAATTTGTCTGAATGAAAATTGTTGAAAAAATCTTGTAAAAAATCTGTTTAAAATTGTTGTAAAAAATCTGTTTAAAAATTGTTGTAAAAAATGTTTAAAAATTTAAGTCAATATATGTTTGAAAATGTCTTATAATATATTTATAAAGTGTCAAACAATCTTTTAAAATGGGTTGTGCAAAGCAAATTTCGTTTAAAATTCCATGTAACTTAATAGTTTAAAAAAAGTGATTTAAATAAAAAAACTGTTTGAACACAATTTTTTTTTTCTTTTTAATTTTTGATGTGTTCATTATCCATTATCTGTTTTGATATTATTAGAGTAATATTAAAAAAGTTACTTATTCTTAGTTGTCCACTCCAACCCCCCTCCCCCCTTCCCTAACACGCAAAAAAATATATACGTTTGTAACGACGCAATATAAGCGTTCCCACACCTTTTCATTTTACACTACACCACTGGAGCCGCCTTTAGAAACTACCAGCCTAGTGATATTGTAACATCTACTTTGTATGTGAGATTTTTTTTTTTTAATTCTAAGATATTTAATTATTAACACCCAGCTCTAAATATTCCATTTGGCTATATTTCATTTACATTTTGCAAAGAATATGTTACAGAAATTTTTATTGCATAGAATTTTGTATTTCATTACATAAAAACTACTTATAGTATCATTCGCAAATATTTTCAATATTTGTCAAAATACACATCCAAAATAAAATACAAGATGAAGTTGAGAATAAAAGAAAGTTAATTATTAAAAAACTATCTAAAACGTATAAGAGAACCACACAAAATTAATTTTATAATTACATTTTTGTGCATTTTTCTCCGATAAGCGTGGCCGTATGGTCCTATGCAAATGCAAAGGCAGTTACACTTACACGTAAAAACTTACCGCTTCCAATCAACCCAAACTGGTGATCTTCCTCCGAACTGCAGTCGAATCTTCTTTAACCGCGTTTCGGCTGTGTCATATTCACTTTCGGAATCCGAAATATTTTGATTGAAGCACAACTCTACTATAAATATTAGCCCACCTCGCTTGCACTTACAATTTCGGGGAAAGCCCTGTTATATAAAATTGCTTGAAATATTGCAGCTATACAGCTTTTTTTTCTAGTGTCTTCGTCGCTGGATATAGTAGCACTGAACTAACTCAGTAACGGTTTGACAATGGATAGAAAAGATTCTTCGGCGGAAGATAAATCTATCACCCACTCTTTTCAGTATTAAAAAATACTATTTAAAAACAACTAAAATAAAGTAAAAACTCCTTATACCTTCTATTTTCTTATACAAAATTTTTTTAATTTGTAGCAAGTGAGGGAATTTTTTTTTTTTTATTTACTAAGATGAAAACATTTTGTTCTCATATTAGTTTCTAAAAAATTCTACTTTTTTTCCCAAGTGCAAAATATCAGTGATAAATTTTTGTAATTTTCACTTGTTGATGCTGTTTTTCAACTAGAGATAGGCTAAGCTTTTGAATCCAGTGTATAATTTTTTTTTTAATTTGAATATATAAGTACACCCATTTATACCCCAGTTTGATAGGGTAATTCTTAGTCACAGTGGTAATTCTTGGTCAATGAAATTTTTTAGAATTTTAGATGTTTTTCCTATTTATTCCTATAACTAAATATTACTAGATATTAGTTGCTACTTTATCCATTAATTAAAAAAATTAGATCTGGTAGTTTCTGTGCAAGTTTGGGATTAGCATCACGATCCTCTATTGTAGACGCAATATCTGGATCAAACGCTTCCTGTTCAAAAATAGTGTCAACTAGTTTCAAAGACATCTTAAGTAAACATTTAACACATTGTAGTTCAAGAGTATCACATTCAGAAATCAGAAGACAAATAAATACAAACTCAGCAGTTATTACAAATAAAAAATTTCTGTATCTGGTGGCAGAGCGAGACAACGATACAAAACAGAAGCAAAAAGTTGAAACAAGACAAAAGAATGCTCACCAAGAAAACCATATTAGCAACAACAAAAAAAAAAAAAACTACAATTGATAATAACGTAGATGCCTCATCATCAGTAAAATGTACATGTTTCAAAACATCTCATGAGGAGATTGAGAATAATGTTGTAAAAGTTGATATTGCCCAGTTAAAAAAGAATTCAGCCTTAGAAAATTCTAGGAAATTACTTTAGAATATCCAAGGTTCAGTTCAGGAGCATCTGTATTATGCCGTATATTACGAATGGAACTCATTTTACATTGGGAAAATTACAAACATACTAGACGAGAAGATTAAATTTCTTGAACAAGGCACTGGTAACTCTCGTTGGCCTAAGTGAGACACGATAGAAATTATCAATATGAAATATTCTATGGAATAGTAATTTTATACGGTACTAATCCCTTTGTGTTAAATACTAATGCAATTAATATTGCTTACAATTGTGATAAAAAGTTCAGTCAAGAATTATGGATTCAAAGTATGCTTGTTTGCAGTATCAACACTTAAATATAATCTAAATTAAGAACTTTTCTTCCTTGATTAAACTATTATATATATAGACTCTACGAGTACTAAATATTGATAATTTGTCATAATTTACTTTTGATAGTTAAAAGTACAAAAACAAGTAATGACCAATATTTACCCCATATGTGACAAAAAGTCACCTTGAAGCCAGGGTAAATCTTTGTCATTTGATTAATGAAATTAAATAAAATGTAAATTTATTTTAGGTTAAGTGATTATTTCAATAAATCACATTATTTAAGTCTGCTCCATACCCAATTTAGTTTAACATACTTTTGGAAATATACAGATCTTATTGTATTTTACCAAGAATTCCCCTGTATGATCCTAAAGGCAAAATTTAGTCAGAACTTCAGATTGGTAAAATCATGTCGCAACATCAATCACCAAGAGCCCAATCTCCCTTTGAAATATCATATTATTACAACGTACGATTTTTTTATAACATAGCAGTAACTTCAACACATCAGTTGTATCATTTGAAACTAGGAAGCAAGAGGAGAGCTCTCTTAAAATTAAAAGTTACTAATAAATCCGCCCCACTTTTCAACACATGGTTAAACCTCCCTCAATCCAATCTAAACCCTCAAATGATTATAATCGACGACTCCCTATTAAAACCGACCATCGCTTGGCAATCATACTTGAACTCAATAAATTTAATTTAAAGTGTTGCTTTATAATATTATTACTGTACATAATAATAATACTGTACATAATGAAAAAGCCAAAATAAGACATTTTTTAATGGTTATTACAATAAATATATTAATTTTTTCTGATGAATTTACGAATTGACATGGGTTCTTTTTACGACAAGCTGAATGAAAGTATTTAAGATATGTTGTGCATTAATCGTATATTAAACTATAACTTATTTATCAAGAAATGATTGCCTTACTTTATATACTAGCTCATCAATTCCAAAGATATTCAAATCTTGTAAAAATATTAAAAGCTTTTCACCTAAAGTTTTCATCGCTGGATATAGCACTCAGTAAAGGTTTGACTGGATAGGAAAGATTCTTCTGAGAAAGACTAATTTATCACCTGCCTCAATGCAAAGTAAAATATATAAACTCCGACTTACTTATCTTTTATAAGTAGACAATATTGGTGTTATAATCATTGATAGAAAGCAACTGAAAGTACTCTCTTTAAGCAACCACTTATGCTAAATAAAAAAAATATAAAAAACTCTATAGGTAATAATTTACAAAAATTAACCCTTAAAACATGTCATGAGAAGAAGAAAAAAAATCATTACTTATTAGGAGATAAACATTTTATTCATATCAGATTCAAATACAACAGACTTTATTTTGATCAGAAACAAGTATGACTATCAATACATTTAGTAGATGTACTTCAAAAAGCAAGCAAGTACATCTTACTAATTTCAAAATAGATTCAATTTTAATAGAGTATTATGCCATGTGTATTTATTGATCTCCAGCCACTCTTAGAATTATATCTATTTAACCATAATATGAGCAGTATCTACACACTATTTGTTATTCACTACAGTATTTTGCTACAATTATGAAGAATGAAAAATGAGTGAATTTGGTGAGAAGGAATTAAATCTATTGCAATATAGTGTCATTTTCCAGCTATTGATACAAAAATCTAGAATTATACTTCCCACTAAAGGCTCCAATTAGTTGCAAATAAATTTTTGAACAATTGAAGTGTTTAATATGCTTGTTTACATACAGTTTTGGAAAATTAAACTTGTGCTTACTTAACGTATAAAAGCATTTCTTCCAATATTTTATAGCTTTAAATTTAAATAATAATTATCACTACAAAAGAAAGAAAGAAAAAAAAAAAAAAAAAAGATTATAATTTTCTACTAAATGCCAGCAATACTAAAATTTAGTGATTATTAAATGCCGACTTATGGATTGTTATTTCTAAATCCTGTCTTTAAAACGTATGGCAACAAGATTTATCCTTTTCTTTACTCATTGTACCTGTTTATTTAAGAATACTGTTATACTCTTGATTTAAATGTCTGTCTTGTGAAATATATATTAAACTTTCTACTTCTACTGGCAAATAAAAAAAAGAAAATTTTTAAATTTTCAACTGACTTCTTGAGAAAAAAAAAGCATTTGCTATTTGTTTTGTAAAACCCATAGAAAAAAAAATTATAATTAAAAAATAGTAAGATATAAAATTTTGAAACAAGAAAGTACATCCTTTTCAGATACTTGGAACCAGAATAAAAAAAATAATGCGAGTATAGTTAATTGATATTGTAATACATCCTTAAAGTGTACAACACTTATTTCCTGTAAAATAAGAACAAAAAATAATTGTAGCAAATGCAATGGGGACGGTAAATAAAAAAATTTACCCAAAGAAATAAAAATAAATTATACATCATATTCACATGTTAAGAGCAAATTAACAGACTTAATACAATTTACATGACTGTGTATTGTACCTCGTCATGCATGTCATATGGGCAGTCAAATTTACATAGGAACACTTTGAAAAGCATAAAACATAATTTTAAGCATACAAATAATTGAATGATCAGATTACTTTAATAATGCAATTTAAAAATTATTTACTACTTAAGGATATTCAAGTGAAATTTCATCCAATTAGAAAAAAATAACAAATCACAGTTAAAAATATTTCTCCTTGATAAGTAAAATGTGTTTTCATTTCATATTGTTAATACTCGTTTCATATCCATGTGCTTTTTTTTGTGTGCATGTTTTCAACATATCAAAGGATCAGAAAGTGTCTCAAACAATACACAAATTGAACATTTCAGGAACATAGTTTTTTATGGTAAAAGGGGTTCAAAACTTCACAGCGGCACTTCACACTCAACGAGTCTGAAAATAGTCAAAAGGTTTACAACACTTACTTTCAATAATAACTTATCGTAGTTTAGAATAGTAAAAAAAACTACCCAAATTCAGCGAAACTGCGAAATAAAGACGGAAAAAGGTTTACCATACTTGCATCTGGTCCTGTCATCATAGCAAGACACAAGATGAGTTCAGACTAGAATAAACCACATGAGAGATGAGTTTAAAAAGATGGAGATAATAAATTAATCCGATCTGGGGTCACAGATGTTCACTTCATGTTATCTGGCCAGTATTGAATATAATAACGTTGAGTAGACCCCTCAAATAGTCTATCTAACCAATTAGGCAGTCCATCCAGTAAATGTTCTTCAAAAACGATACTGCCATATAGATCGCTCTCATTATAACTGAACTTTGCAGCTTCCACATCACTGTTATCTGAATCGCTATTGCTGTCTTCCATTCCAATAAATTCGCCTGTTCCAGAACTTTCCGTTTTTTTTCCCTTCCCTTCTTTTTTTGGCCAGCTTTGCTCTGCATGCTTGGCATGGTAAACACAGAAGTACTTGCGGTGTCCATTTAGTGAGAGAACAGTACCTATGCAGTTCTTCGGGTTGATGTTCAGTTCCCTGGCTTCACCCAGCGTTTGCAACAGGAGATGTCGATACCACTCCAGATTCTTCTCCACCATGATGAAGGCGAACATTAGTGTTTTATTCTTGCGATATGGGTAAACAGTTCTATAAAATATAGGCAGCAGCTTCATCTTCGACTCATTATCCACCAGCAACACTAATGTTCGGCATCCAGGTTTAAGAAGTCTAACAAGACCATTGTAAGTTTCCCCTCGAAGCTCATGAATGTGTAGATGGTATTCAGGCTTGTTCTTGCTTGGCACCCCTGGTACTTGTTTGCCCTCTCTTTGATACTTCTCTTGAATGGTTTGCTCTTCTAACTGAACTAGGTAAGACATTATATAGCCCACCAGGATGATGAATCCTACAGACAACACCACAGAGAGCGCCGGTAGTATCTCCTGCCGAGTGATGTTGTCCCACAAGACGTCCCCCATGAGAACCATGCGATTGAGGACTCTCGAAAACAGACCGAGTGCATGCTCATCTGCCAGAATAGATACTTTGGCATCATAGGGCAAAGTTTCGGTGCTTTGCATTAGATGTTTAACAGCTGCATTGAGTTCATCCTTGGTTGCATTCACAACTTCCTGGCTGGTGTCCCACTGGTGTTCCAGCCATTGATACTTAACTCTGTCATGTTGCTTTCTCCAGATGAGTACCACGTGTAATAGAGGGTCTTCAGGAGCTCCCATACCAGAGGTCAAAGCCTGAACAAACTCCTTTTGCTTTTCTTCGAAGAGGAACATAAACCGTACACGGTCACTTGGAACATCAGCATGCTGGATGAATTCTCTCATCAGAGCACGGTAAGGATCATGCTCTGGTACATTCTTTGTTACAAGAATGACGCACAGGTACTTGCGTGCTCGTTTTGCCTCAGCAGGGCAAAGCTGGTCAAATAAACTCTGAGATGACAATCGAGGAAGCAGTAAAAATTTGTTTACCTCAATTACATCACTCATGGTTTGAGAAGACAATTCTGTCATGCTCAAAGTGGCAATTGGCTTAGAGGAATCTTCGTTAAAAATGAGCAGTGATTCCATCTTTGATTGAACATTATATCTTTTAGTGACAGCTGCTGTATCTGAGCCTCCTAACCGGATATGGCCTACAGCTGCATTCTTGCGAAACTTAAATGCTACCAGCAGGTAACGTAGGCGAATGGATTCGGCCTTGCTGAAAATAAGAACCCTGACTCGGTTATCGCTCCAACCCTGGAGGAAATCTTCAACATTGTAATCTGTTAGGGAAGTAACAGTTCTAGATGGTAAAATTCGCCTGCAAAAATCCACAACCTTCAAAAAGCTGAGCTGGTGATCTTTGTAATGTACAACTCTACCATCTACAACACCGATGATATAAGGCAAAGAACTGACCCCAATTTTATGAGTTAATAAACTCTCTTGCTGAGCATGTATAGCTGCAAATCCCACACCTAGTGGTTCAAGTTCTTGCATCAACTTTCTCCAAATAGGCTCAGCATTGATGCAAGCAAAGCACAGCTCCCCATAGAACAAGACTAAATAGGGTTGAAAATTACTGTTGGGCAATATCTGATTTTCAAAAGCCTTGCCAGTAATGGTGTGCCGATGATAGAAGGATCCTTGGTTAAACTTGTATTGAAAGTTAAATCCTCCCTGACTAAATATATGCTCAAATGGATCTGAATCAAAACGCCTGAACTGTGAATAATCTGGATAATGTCGGAAATTTGGTGTATCTTCTGTGATCCCAGATCGATCAAAAAGTCTCTTTCGCTCTGGGTCACTGAGAAGTTCATAGGCTTTGTTAATTTCTATAAATTTGGACTCAGCATCAGGATCCTTATTTTTATCTGGATGAAACTCACGAGCAAGTCGCTTATAAGCTTGCTTTATTTCAGGGAGAGAAGCCGACTTCTGCACTCCCAGAGTTTGATAAGGATCTCTTAAAGACAGCACTGTGTGAATGAAAGCAAAGAGAATTAGAAGTTTTAATTTAGGAGACATACTTCCCAAGTTATCAGGCAGTTAATATCAATAAAGACAGAGAAATATTCAGTTCAAAAGATCAAACTTGAAATGTTATTGGTGTTCTTATGTAGGTTTCTGTGGTGGTTGAACAGGTGGTGGTGGCGGTGGTAGAGCTGGCACAGCTGGTGTCCCGGCAGTTGCAGCGGCTGCTGTTGCTTCTGGCTGCTGTGGTTGAAGAAATCTGGTACGTTTCCTGGAGTAATGCTGCCAGTGGAGGATTTGTTGGTCGTCAATGAACTTAGCACAGTGGGCACTTGCTATTTCTCTCCTGAAATGCTCATATTGCAGTAATTCCAAGAAATGCAAGCACATAGGATATCTGGAGAAAAATAAGATTTTAGTATATAGAATTAAATATGTGAAATAACTGTAAATTTCAGAATATAAAATTAGCATAAGGAATTGTATACTTATAGTTCAAAATCATCTTACAATCTAAAAAAATTTAAAAAGGCAGGCAAAAATTACTTTCAAATAAATATAACAATAGTAGTTCTTTTACCAATATCAAATAGCAAAAAGGAAAAACTACACTTATAGATTCAATAGCAATATAAAAAATTATAGACATTTATAAACTAGGAAATTAGTTTTAACACACTTCACTATTATATTTTATAACAAAATAATTACAAATAAAAAAAAATTCTGAAAAACTGCTATTACATTCCATCATATTTTTACCGGTCAAACAATTAAAGGGTACAAGGGAAAAACCCTAACCTTGCATTTGTTAGAATTCCCCATCTGGTGCGGAATCTGCGTCAAGGTAATAAATGCCCATGTAGGTTAGAAGCGATGGAGAAGAAAGAGTAATAAGTGCCAGAAAGTACTTTGAAAACACTACTTCATGAAAACTAAGCCCAAACATAGCCAGTTCTTAGTAAACTTTTCTATGGTCCACACCGTGAACTGATAGAAAGATCCCACTAAATCTGTAATTGAAATTTCAAAATGAAAGTTTATCTAGTTCTTAGATGTACATAAATATTTGAATTATCAAATAATTCAAATATTTCGCTTTATAAGCGTGAATTAAACAATACTTGACTTAATCTTTTCTGAAATATGGTTGTCAAAATGGTTTTGATTCAAAGTTATTTTAATAAAAGCAAATGGTTAAAGATTTGTATCCATTATTGAAATAAATTTTATTATTCCTATCCTGGAAAACATAGTTAAGGTGTTAATGTTCAAATAGCAATTAATATTCTCTTTGAAAATAATTTAAACTAAGTAAATAAACAATTGTTGCTACTGATGGGAACATCCAAATCATGTTAAATTTTAATATTTTATTTAGACATTATTTTTTTAATTCAATGTATACTGTATAATATAATGGTAATTTTTAATTCATAATACTACATGGAATATTGCTCTTAGATTCATCCGTACTGGCGACGAATTGTTCAAAATGATATTTTTTAGGTTTAGAAATAAGTTGTTAAAACACAAAACTCCTATTTTAGAAACAAATTTAAAATGCAGCCTATACTGTAGTTGCTTTTGCAGTAAGAATTACTTAAAATGCCTTCAATACATCAGCATTAAACTTTTTATACTATTTTCTTGCTGTTACATTTTCAATAAATTCCATTTGTAAAAGATATCTTTGAAATTGAAAACTTTTGGTTAAAAGTAGAAGTTATTTACAACATCAAATAATTTAAAAAATCTGATTATAAATAAATAAAAATACAATTTTAAATTATCCTTTAAAAAAAAACAATGTTTTTTTTTCAAAAAGAAACAAAAAAAACACACAAAAAATCAGCACTTGGTTTAAACCGTGCCAACCCTGCCCAAAATAAAATGAGTGCACAATATGGCTATTGTAATAATCAGGGACGAGAGTGATCAGAGAGCAAAAGGCTGGAAATCCAAAAATTCGATAAAAAAGGTTGCAAAAGAAATACACAAAAATTCAACAAAAAAGTATGCAGGAAGGACGATTCAATAATTTTAAGGATACAATAAATAATTTTCAATTATTAAAAGTTTCTGAAGTAATCTGTGAGGAAACGGGAGCCAAGAGGGAAAACCTTTGGTTTAGACATGAATAAGGAAAAGTATACTTTTTGCAGGAAAAATTATTCAGATCAGAAAAATGTGGATCCTAGAAACAGGGACAAAGAGAAAGAAAATGTTACATAAAAAAAAAATAGTTTCATCCCTGAATATTACAGGTGACTAAACCACCTGAGCCACCGGTCCCAGTTGAACTGCCTTGTGGAATATTGTTTATGTTTTCTCCTATTCAAGACACAAATATGTGGCAGTTTTCTTTGAAGATCTTATACAAGGCATCCCTCCTTTGAAATTCTGAATCCTGTTGTAACCCAAATATATATTCAAGCATATCATATACATGAACAGAACCTTTATCCGGCAACCCGAAATGACCCAAAAACAGATACGTTTCGAAATATTTTATTTCGAAATGATCTATTGTGTTACTATGTGACATCACCTCGCAACACCTCTTAATGGGTACATTTTCAATAAATTCCATTTGTTTCGCACGCAGATTCAGAGTCCCATAAAATGGACGTAAGCGCGTACGATGTACGCAGGAAATCGTCAGATATTTTTTTTTTTTTTTTTAAATGGGGAATTACCAGTTAGACAAGGCGGGGAATGGGGGATCATTGACTCCCGTAACGCCGGGAGGGGAGCGGTTGGGGGGCGGGATGCTATTCTCCAAATAGTTCACAACCTGTTACTTCTACATGCAGGTTGGCCACAAAATTCAGGGAAAAAAGTTCCCTGATAATTCCCTGATTTCCCTGACAGATTTTTAAAAAAATCCCTGATTTTAGGGCAAACTTTTTTCCGAATTTCCCCAATTTTCTTAGGTTTTCCAGATGTCTAGACACCCTGATCAAATAGAACATGTATTCTAAAGAGATAATATGCAAGTTTTTAAAAAATAGTTTTGCTGGTAAAAAAAAAAGTTTAAATTATTTCGTAATATTAAACTTTTAATGGCTTACCTCTCCAAATCTCCATGTAAATAGCGCCACAATATGGATGAACGTGCCTTAAACAATACAAAATTTCCCTGATTTTCACGAAATTTTAAAAAAGTTGCCTGACATTTCCCTGATTTTTTCCAGAATCAGAAAGCTCCCTGACATTTCCCTGATTTCCCGGTTTTCCCGTTTCTGTGGCCACTCTGTATATAGGAAGGAGAAATTCCAGTTAGGCTGGACAGGGAAGGAGAAGTGTTGCCATAAGGGAGAAAGGGGGTTTCATTTCCTGATTTTGGAATCTGAACCTATTGAAACATATAATTACATTGAGAGTTTATTTCCTTCATTCTTTTTAATTTGAAAGAATTCTTGGATACTCCATTGTAATTTAAAAGAAGGTACATTTTTCTTTAAAATGATAAGGAGCTATCCAAGCAAAACGTATTTGCAAAAAATGTTAGAGCAAAACTATTCCCAGCATTTAAATCGAGAGCACAAAAATGAAAATAGTTATGAAAGGAGGCATGCTGGACAAGCATCAGTGTTTGCTATCGTTTCACAAGCTTAACCTTTAAGCCAACCCAGTACCAATGACCCTAATATTGCTACTGGAAATGTGCCATTGGAAACCGATGTTTCTCCTGCAGAGTGGTGCTTCCAAAATCAATGCCAAGAAGATTTTGAATTAAACAACTTTTAATTCTCAATAGTACGTAACAATTAATTTTCTTCAGCAGTATAATTTAAAGCCCGCAGACTCGCAGGAAATTTTTGGCAATAGCATTTGTGTACGCAGGAAGAAAATATTTTTCTGGAGCCCTGCGCAGATTCCATTGTCAATGGGAATCTGAGAATCAGTTGCAATGCAATGAAAAATAATCAAGTTTCCATTATCTAATTCATAATAGACAAACTAATCGCATGTAAAACATTCTGAAATATATATTGGCTCAATTAATACTATAGTTTTTATTTATTAACACCTCATAACGATGAAATTTTGAGGGAAATTATGTAGCTGATTTCCGCATGGTTTAGATGATATCCTCTGTAAACTGGTTTCATGACATCACATGGCCTTCCTGTTGGCGTTTCCACCAAGGATGGCAATGACTAACCCGAAGAAAAAAATAACGCTTTTAATGGAGGAGCTTTTATGCGGGATAGAGCAAAATAAATTTTTTTTGTATTAAGTCAGTTTATAATATCCAAGACATTTTTTTTTTAAAGAATTGAACACAGTTACAATTAAGTAAAATGTTTAAAAATTTGGGTGTTTTTGTATATAAAGGAAAATAAATATTTATATAATTTCTTCAATGCATTCTTTACTTTCAACAGTGGTGGCTCGTGTACTACAGCCAGTGCAGATGGACTCCATCCAAATGTATTAGTTCAAAACTAAAATTGTACATTTTACTATTTTCTAAAATGAAGATCCAATTTCTACAGTAAGTGTAAAACACTCCGATAGACAGCAAACTTCTTACCTAAATACTCAATTCACAAGGGGGGGGGGGGGGGAAACGATTTTCAATCAAGGTAATCTTCCTCCGAACGCCAGCCATGTGTTCCTGAAAAACGTTCCGGCTGGGACGTTGCCATGGAAACCAATGAAGAGACAACCAGATCAAAGATTTTCTGACTTTGGCTGCCCTTAAGAATTTCTGCTTTATAATAATCTCTAAACGGAATTTTTGCAAGATAATGCTATCATCTGGAGACTAGAGAGTTGTTTTATTACTAGTTTGAAGTACTATTTTGTTCTGAAAATAAATTTGAATATTTTAAACTCATTACTTAAAAAATCGTGTTGGCACATGAAGCATCATTTAAACAGTAATAACTGAAGTCTGATATAATATTTGTAAAAAATGATTTGAGAATTCAAATCTGCATTGACTATTAGATATTTTGGACCTCAGTAAAATTGATTGGAAAAGAAAAGGAATATTGCTAGATTTTTAAATGCAAAAGTTTTTAGAAAAATTGCAATTTTTTTTTTTACTTTCAATGTTAAAAAAAAAAAAAAAAAAAAAAAAAAAAACATTAAAAAAACTATATATTCTAGAAACTAGATGGAGGTTCATAACCTTAAGAAAGCTATTACGAATAATATCCAACCATAATTTCTTTTCTTGGCCCCCATAAAACTCGAGTAATTACTGTTCAAAAATATGCTAATTATAATGAGTAAAATATTAATTAATTTTTGAATAAAACTGAAATGTTTTTCATTTAAACATCATTACTAATTATGTACTTTTAAGTGCAAAAAAAAATGATTGTGGAATGTGTGTGTGGTTGGGGGGGGAGGGGTTGTTGGGAAGTCACATGTTTCCGACTGCACTAACATTTTCGACCACTGACTTTCAGCAATGTGAATTTTTTTACTACCTCGATGGAAGCAGGCGATGTTTACACTTCCTTTCAATACAATCGACAATAGGGAACATTTATAATTATTCATTTTTAGTAGGGATGGAACGGATATCCGGCAAATATCCGATATCCGGCTGATTTTTCAATATCCGAAACCCCGTCGGATATCCGATTTGAAATACCGGACATCCGATAATTTCATTCGGATATCCGGCTATATATCCGGCCACCAGGTATCTACAAGAAATAATTTTTTGCAAAAATAATGATATTTTTCGGACAAAGGGGACACCGTATCCTACACTTTTTTTTTTTTAATTTCTTTTTTCTTGGACATAAATTGCAGTTAAGTTAGAAAACGAAAAAGTTCCTTCGTGAGAACTATGCTTTCTAAGCATAAACAATTCCTCCAATCTTTTTCCATACACATCCCTCATACGTGTTTTGCAATATGTTCTTTTCATTCCAAGTTTATGATCTGATTAATTCCAGATGTTATATTTGAATGCTTCTCCGTAAAATACGAACGAAATACTAATAAATAGTACTTTTTTTCCATAACATAAGTTATTTGTTAAGAATTTTAGTTCTTCTTACTTCCTCCTTTTTTTCTGACATTTGCTAGCAAGTAAAAAGCAATAAATAGCCAATGCGCACTCCTCTATGCTTTTTTTTTCTTTCTATCGACGATAATACCCTACCCCTTTATGCTGTGAATGGTATGGTCTAATTTCTGATTTTTCATTGGCAGAAGTTGAAAGCTGGCATATTTTTTCTGACGTAAAATGAAGTATTGTAATTTTTAGGTCTTTAACGTAGCGCCACAATGTGGAATTATATTTAGCTCTCTAGAATGTCTTGAATCATAGTTTTCTCCAATTATAATCCAATTTATAATTTTTAATAATGGCTCATTTAAAATCACCCATTTAGAAGTATTTTAAAATTAATGGAAGTGACGAAAGCTAAGCCCTATGTGTTACTTGCTCCACAGAATCGTTTAAAAAATATATTGTGCGCGGCAGAAGCCCAAAATCCTTTTCCACAAAACCCTTATGGAACCATTTAATGAGTGTGCATAAGAAAATTTACGAAGCTTAAAAGACTCAGTAAATGCATCAAATATTGATGAATAAGAAAAAACAATTCATCAAAACAAGAAATGCACGCAGACAACATTGGAATCGACATTATTTGTACCAAAATTGTGGAGTTTAGATGATCCTAAGCAAAAGCCTTAACCACAAAAATATGTAAGTACTAATTTTGTTTGTTTATATTAAATATATATTTTAAATATGGTATAACATAATGTTGATGAATTTTGGGTTCGAAATTTTTTAAGTTTATATTTAAAGACGGGATATTCCGATAGATTCAATTTATGTTTTCTATGAGATTTCTTTAAATCCGTAATGTTTTAGGTGCATTAAAAAAAAAAATAGACTTCAATTTCATAAAATATTTAAAATAAATCTTTTGTTATTAACAAATGCATCCGGTATAATTTTGTAATCATTTATCAATTATAAACAATGCATGAAGTAAATTGATATTGAATCAATTTACAAACGTATTTCTGAAATATTTTCATCACATTGCAGAATGTTTGGTACAATTTTAAGTAACACACAAACAGAATGGTGATGAAGTTTCAAAATTGTTCAGCAAGTGTAGGTATTGGCATCACTAAAACATCGTTTCATCAACTAAAGTTTAAATTAAAAAAATTAACTCAGTGGCGCGACAGCCCGTGTGGACCAAGGCCTGCTGGGCCCAGCTCAGCTTTCTTGACTGTGGCATTTGTGTGTCACATAGCAGATGTTCCGGCCAGATGGTCATTCTGACGCCAAACCTCAGTGTTTAGTTCTCAAGCATACATGGTCCTCCTCAGTTTATTTCTTTCAGGTATAAATAGCTAAGTCAACCTTGCCGAGTCCGCGAATCAAACCATGGACCTGTGGCATGCACTTGGGTGCGTTAACCACTAATTATAATTTACTTGATACTTCATATCATGACCATTTTTTTCGTATAGCATATCGTATAACTATCGTTTTTAGTATATAGACCGAATATCCGGTGAAATCCGTTTCGGATATCCGTATCCGGTAGACATGGTACCCCGGATATCCGAAATCCGGTATCCGGCAAAACTCACATCCGTTCCATCCCTAATTTTTAGGGAAGTGCCTGAAGGGAAGGGGAAGAACATGTTTTCTTTATACTAAAACAGCAACATCATTATTGGGATTTTTTCTAATATGGATCCGAAATCCAGCAAATTCCAAAAGCTGTGATGATGTCTCCAAGCCTTCCGGATAAAAGGTTCATTACTGTATTATAAACTAAAATAGAAAGTTTAATTTTTTTTTAAATTATTGTAATTGTGTTATTTTAAGGTTATTTGCATTGTTATTAAACGATCCAAACAGATTTTTAGTACATTAACAATGACTATTTCTGATTGCAAAATGTGTGGAATTCTTTTATAATGGGCAAAACTGCGAATACAATGTCGAAACAATGCAATAATTGGATCTAGTATGGGAGACAAACTGTAAATTCCAAGTGAACAGCCTTGTACGTGTGATCGGATGGGTGTTTGTCACAATCATTATCATGTCCACTCATTTGTTGGTGAGGTGTAATTTATATAAAAATCTGATGACATTTCCTGAGTTGTATAACTTTTTAAAAAATATGTTTCATGAAAAATCTGAAAAGATTTTATTAATACACACTTATTGGTATTTTATTAAAAAAAAATTAAATTCAAAACAATCCATTTTACTACTTTACTATTTCTGGAGTATCATTTAAAGCAAAAAGTCATAACTACACCCTACAATACTATGTCATTTAAGAAACCTTGATTGATTGATTTTTTTTACGAAAATAATTGAAAACAATGATCAATACTTCCCTTGCTTTTAGTAAACAAATGTTGCTGCTATCATTTATTGGAACTAATTGCCATGATACAGAATCCACAACAGATGTGGAATACTTATGAATATAATGTCAGTGTTTTATCACTGTACACTTCAATTATTAAATTTCATGCTTTACAAGCACTTTTAAAATATTTTAATAAAATAAAGCATAAGACATTTGTAAATTCTAACAATATTTGTATATATTAATATTATTATTAAGAACTAATAACCTAATAAATATTATTAGGAACACAATTTTGCAACTTGTAAAAAGTATAAATTTCTTAAGTTGTAATTTTATCTTATTTTGTGGTTGATTATGCAATTATTACATCAAATAAAATTTTCAATTTAAAGTGATAATACAAATTTAAAATGCAATTTTTTGAAACGTTTGCAATTTTTATATTTTAGGAATATGCATTGAAATATTTACATATGTTAAGATTAATGTTAAAAAATCAAAATAATTCATGCTTTCTGAAGCCTAACAGAAATTACTGACTCCTGAACAACATATAATTTTACCTAATTAATCAGAAGGATATTCAAACTAAAATGATGCAATTCAATCTTTTTAAAAATCAGGAAGGATAGGGATGGGGTAGAATACTATGCCAAAATTCATTTTCCATAAACGATTAAAAGGATGTGGCTTAAATGTTTGATAACAGATTAATTAGGGCAAAGAGTAAACAAAACTGATGATATTTCCTAAAGATGAACGAGTTCATGAATAAAATTCCTTAGCTTTTTGTGAATTATCATAGATCATGTGTGGTAGGTACTAAGACAACTTCTCAAACATTTATTTAGTTGTGTAGTAATGCCTTGCGTAACATCATAAATATTCTGATTTTTGCAAAAGAATTTAGCAAATTTTTAGGAATTCTGATATAATCAATATCTTAAAATTACTCATCTCCTAAAGCATAATTTGTTTAGTTATTTCATTTGATTAAAAGAAATTCTGCATTTTAAAGTAATTTGTTATTATCAAAACTATTAAAATTTAATATTGCATTTTATAAATTGAAATTATTGTACATTGAATAATTAAGAAAAAATACATAGTGAAAACAAGCCAAAAAGTTGTTTTAAGCAATTGAGTAGGCAATTTCAAACCAATATCTCTAAAATTACATTTGTCAAAATCATAAAAAAAAGAAACATCTTAAAAAAAAATTGATTTCTAGAAAGACCTCTTAAAAATTATGAATATATTATAAACTCACTTGAATGGAGATCAGATGAGTTTTAAACTGGAACTAACTCGGTTAATATATATTTAACAACCAATTTTTCACCATAACAGCTGATGGACCAAAGTTGAAGGACATTGAGTTTATGTGTTGGTTTGCTAAAACGTAGCATTGCAAAGTAATATTAAGTTTTGAATTGTGCTTCACATTTTTTTTAAAAAATTCATTTTTATAAGAAGAAATATTTAAAAAGCAACTTTACCAAAACTGACAGTGACACTCTGTAACCAGAATATAAGAATAAAATTCTTAAATATATGTTAAATTTAGGAGTATTTCATATCATATCCAATTTCAGAATTATTGTTTCTTATATAAAGCGAATATTTTCGAGGATCATATTGAAAATGTTTCTGATACTATTAAAAAAAGCAGTTTTTACAAGGAGAAAAAAAATGCATACTTTATGTACTTGGTATATTCTGGTCGCTTCCAATACTGAAGGTATTTTAGATAGCTGATAAATGCTTTATCTTTTAAGTAGTTTCTTTGAGCTAAAACTAAACAAAACAAATAAACAAAATAAATTGCATTCCAAATAAATAAACTTTCAAATAAGCATTTCCTTGTAAAAATAATGAAAATATGAATATCATAATATAAAATATTTAGGTGTTTCAATTTTAAAAAGTCATTAATTTATAAAACAATCAAGTTTCTAAATGGAATTATTTAGTTGATTTTTTTAACTGACAGGTTTTTAAATTTGTTAAAATAAATTTACAACAAACTGTACAATATAAAAAGTGCAAAAAATATACTACAATATTGAATAAAATTATGTCACAAATACTATCTTATAAAAATCTAATGGATTATAAATAAATTTACTGCTAAATATACAGAAGGATGTTCTAGGAGAAGACCAAAAAAAAAAATTTAATACCAGGTCTCAGCCTCTAAAAATGTTCTTCCTGTTATAATATAATATTACAAAAAGATTCAAGTCATTTAAACAAGTTTTAGAGGTCCCTCAAGCTATAGAAAATAGGGAATTTGTGCAACATTTGGATTTCTAAATAATACGTAGACACCATTTAATTAAAATTTATAATCATACAAATACATCCAAGTACCATATTTAATTTTTCTGATCATTTATCTTTTAATGCTTTTCAATCTCTATTAACTTGCTGTCTGTAGTGTTTTAAAAAAGTGCTGGTCATCAGTAACGCCAATGTTTCCATCCTGAAACTGCTGAACAATTAAAAATACGGTTTGTAGCATCAAAGTCAGTAGTTCAATGGGATGATAAATTGTTACCCAATTTTTCATAAAAAAAACAGGAAGTTTATTACTTAGCGGTACTAGCTTCTTCTTTGTAAGAGGAAAATATAAAGCTGCTTGGGATTCCTAAGTTATTATGTGGAACTGACAAAGCAGAAGCTGTTTTCAAGCTTTTGCAATCGTGGGAGTGTGAATCCAAAGTAATTGGTATATGTTTCGATAGAACCCCCAGTAACAAATAGTAGATGATTCAATACAACATATACTCTTCTCGAGAAAAAAACAGGCAGAAATCTACTGGGCTTGAAATCCTTTTACTTAAAAGATTCCGAGAAAATAGATCTAAGCTCTATCACCATGAACCAAAAAAGCAATCAATCAGTTAATGATTGCTACAAAACTACCTAGGGACAATTACATGGAGTTATTGTTTAGTGGTAATGAAGCTATAATGGCATTTCCTACTGGAGTTTCCAAGGTAAGAAATGATTTAATCGGTTTATTGTGTGCGTGCATATTTATTGTCTTGGTTTACTTGCCGATCTGCCGTTGATGTCCCTCCTAGTGATACTTTACTAAAAAGGTTTAAAGAATATGATAAACAATTAATTAATAAAGGTTTTTAAAAAAAATTCTATTTCTGGTATTGGGGAAAACTTGTATCACTTAGTTTGTTTTACAATCTTGTTTCTGATGAGCAAAAGTCAAAATTCTTATATATATATATAAAAAACTAAGTTGTCTGGATGTCTGAACCTTATACAAATCCAGTTTTGCACCTAGAGGTGCGAAATTTGGTATACAGAAGCTTTAGTCCATGGAGATTGTAGAGAAAAACTTTTGAATTATATTAAAAGTTGCTTTCGTTAAAATGTAATGACATTAAAAAAATTTATGGAATGGCAATGATATTTTTTTATTAATCAGATTAAAACCAAAAATTATTTTAATGTGTCCCCCTTATTTTTCTGATTATTTTTATGTATTACAATCGTCTATCCGATAAGAATTTCAAATTATATTGTAATATCTCAATATATTTACTGTCAGTCGATTCAGTAAACATCTTCTACACATATGTAGTTTTAAAGCATTATTTTTTTAAGCATCGTTTTGTTTTTCTACATTTTAAATTCATCCTGGCTTTGTTTACATTGTGTGTTATCATCAAAGATGTATTGCCCACAGCGGATATTGACATTTTGATTTTAATTAATAAGTATTAATAACATTTAAACAAAATAAATTCGTTAAATTCCTTTGTATTTTATTGAAAAATATCTTCTGCATTGCAGTTATCATATATATCTAACATCTAAAAGTTCGTTTACCAACATAATTTTCAACTATACGTTGGTGCCGTTACAGGATGTTTTCAGTCGGATTTTGATCAACATAGTAAATCTATTGTATCTTTTTCCTGGAGGTGTCCATTATAAGATCAAATGTAAGAAGGCTGTCTAATGTGAAACACCTACGCATATCATTAGGTGTGTTGTGTGGCACTGCGTTGATCAATATTGCTACTATGTTCATGCCACTTGGCGATAGTTTTTTTGTTGGTGAACAATTTTGTAGATAACGCTATCGTTTCAATGCCTGCTAATTTTTCGCTTTGTACAGAATTTGTTTCATTTTAAAACAAAAATTAAGAACTTGGTACAATATATTTTCTTGATTATTTTTAAAACGGAGGCTAAAGCTGCACTAGAGATACTTGACATATTTTGTTGAGTATGTTTTCCGGTGTTTTGTACGCATTAAAAATATATAAAATTTAAATGGTCAAATTTTTCTGGCTGGATTAATTTAAATTATGCATCTAATTTCATTTGATGAGAGTGAATCAAAATATACATAGAATCTAGCATAGCAACAGATTATTTAGACTCAATTTGACTTCTTGCAGCCTCAATTGTAGATTCGCCGAAGATTATTGAAATTCACTGAAAACTTTCAAATCATTTCGAAATTTGCTAATATGCCCCCAAAGAGAAGAACGAATATAAATGCTAAGTATAAAGCATCTGCCGCTAAGAGAACTACCGCTGAAAAAACAGCATCGTCTAGAGAATGACTGAGCGTGCTAAACAAAATGAACAAAAACATGCATCTGTTATAGTACATTAGAAGCTGGTCACCAACAACAACTAATCCGAAGAAATTACGAGCCTTTGTAACACAGAAATGATAGATGTCCTTCAACAAGTCCCCAGCAGCGCAGGGCCACACAGCTAGTATATATATATATATACAGGGTGTCTCTAAACTCATGGTACAAACGCTAGGGGGTGATAGAACACATCAAGACGAGTAATAGTAAACAGGAAACCAAGGGTCCCAGACGTATTCCAAAGGAGATAGGCGCCATCAAAGTTTAGGGTCCCAAATTGCAAATGATCATAAAAAAGGGAAAAATAAGTCGATTTATTTACGGTTTTCGCTAAAATCATTCTTTAAATTAGTATTTTCCTTTAAAAAAATTTTAAAGAATGATTTCAGCGAAAACCGCAAATAAATCGACTTATTTTTCCCTTTTTTATGATCATTTGCAATTTGGGACCCTAAATTTTGATGGCGCCTATCTCCTTTGGAATATGTCTGGGACCCTTGGTTTCCTATTTACTATTACTCGTCTTGATGTGTTCTATCACCCCCTAGCGTTTGTACCATGAGTTTAGAGACACCCTGTATATATATATATATTTTAAACAGATAAAATTAAAGATAGTTTCCAAATCGCAAGTGTACCAGTTAGGGATTGATCCTAAATACCATCCTATAAAAAAACTGCAATTTTTGCTAACAAACACAGTTTTTGTCACAAGTCGTATAGAAGCACAGAAAGAACTTCATGAAGTACAATCGCCAAAAATATCCTTGAAATGTATTGTTAAAAAAATGTGTGAATATTTCAAAAATGCGTAAATATGATGATTTGAAAAAATTCTTCCCTCTTGGGTTTTATTTACCAATTGTAAACTAAATAATTGTTTACTTAAGTTGTGACGGTTCGTGTTGAAGAGCCCGTTTTCTACACATCCTTGCCTTGATTGGCTGAGCCATAGCATCGGCATGACGCATGTGGCGTAGTACATAACATAGTACATAACATAAAACAGGGTTCGTACAGATTTTTTGAAAACAAATTTAAGGACTTTTTAAGGACTTTTCAAGAACCTTCCAAACCAAAAAATAAGGACCTTAATATTAAATTTTAAAAAAACCTTTAAAAAAATAATCGTAATGTTCAACGACGGAAATATAGCATATAATTTGTGAAAAATATTGCATTTTATTTCTTACTCAAGATACTAGACAAAAAGTTCATTAGAACTTTAAATTTTTAAGAAAATAGAAACAATTTGATTGGAGCATTCAGTGTTATTTAAATTCAAAGATGTCATTTTCATTAAAATTTAATCATTTTGTCAGTTACATCAAATACAACAACTTTAGTTACTGTATATTATACAACGATAATTTTATTGAATTGTGTGGCTGTGCCTCGGATTTGTTAGTAGTGCTGTTTATTTTAGCGTCGAATTGATGTTTTTTTGGGTTACCGGTAAGCCCTGGTTTTTATGGTCCACTGAAGAAACCGGCTAAACCGGAGGAAGTTAGCTGCCGTCACCATTTCCATCTGCCGAAAATGAACTCAAAGGATGACATGGTGAGCTGTATCTTTTCCTAGTAGTTCTCTCACTCGGTGTAGTCATAGCCTGTTTATACTTTGCAGTTAAATAAATTCTATGTTCAAACTTCAAAACCACCTTGTGTCATTCTTTAGTTATCAGGGTGCGTTATAAAGTGACAAGTATTTAATGTAGTCTTAAATAATAATTACTGTAGTCTTAAGTAAAAATTACTTTGTGTGCTAATTATGCAGCATGTAGCTACTAAATTGTATTTTTCTTGATTTTAGAAATATTTGATGTCTCCCCTACCCAGAGCAAAAATATAATGAGGAACTTGCTCAAGTGAGGAAAATGAATATTTTTTGTATTTTCTAGTGTTATGCAACGAATATATTTGAGCAGTGCAATTATTTTTTATCTTTATGCTTTCAATTAATAAAAAATCGAGTTTGAAATCAGCTGAAATCAAAGCAAAAATAACGTGACCAAAAATGCATACAAAACTGTGACGTAGTTACGCATAGATACAGTCGAAAATCGAAGGAGGAACCTCACTCCCTCCTCGTCTAAAACAGGTTTTAGACTGGTTCATAAACTGCGCATTGATGTCACATGCAAAAGTAGCTTTTTCCCACCAAATCGCAAAGTGAAAAACTAAAAAAAAAATTTTAACTATCTATCCAAGCTCAAATTTTTGAAAGAATGGTATTGTTTTTCATGATTTTTTATCTAATTTTATTTAAAAATAAAACCAAAAAACATGAAAATTCCTCATTGGTAAAAAATACGTCTAAAACAATATAAAAGAAGTTATCATACCTGAAAACATGTTTATTTTGACATTAATGGCTAGTAAAAAAAATTCCCCACTTAGCATTATTTTGGCCCTTTTTATGTAAATTCAGTGACCTTGAGGGACTTCTAAATATTTTTTTTTTAAATTCTACAAAAATTCAAGTTGTTTTATAATTACAGAAAGAAAATATTTGGAGGGCAAGAGTTCATATTTTTAAAAGTTTTTTTTTTTTTTTTTTTTGAGAAAAAAAAACAATAATAAATAAATAAAATGGATCACAAATTGGCTGCTGTATGACTGACTCACAGTGGGGACAGTTAAGTTAGTAAAAAAAAATAGAATTATCAACAATCCCTACGACAACCCTGTTACATTCAGTTCTTCAGCTATAGAATTTTATACAGTATTTCAAGGGATCTTGCCATCTTTAACAATGAATATTTCTACACATTACATGAACATTAATTGCAACTGTACACACTGACGATTTAATCAAAAAAAAATTTCATTCTTTCAATACTCCAGTATTATATTGCTTATGCGAATGTATTTGTATCTCAAGTTAAAACATTTTTTGTAATAGTAGCTTCTTCGGATCACACTGAAGCATAAATAATATGACAGTTTAATGTTTTGTTAATAACATTCTTTTAATTATAATTTTTTTTTTTTTACATTGTAAAAAATTAATTTAAAATTGTATAATTTTTTTTCTTTAGTTTTGACAGTATTAGCTCTTTAAAAAAAGAAACTATTTTTTTTAGCTTTTACTTCATATTGTAAATTCGAGCAATCAATTTGTAAGACGTATTTTTCAAAATAAGCTTTTGCATACAAAACCCAAAAGTAATTTGCATATCATTTTGGGTACCATTTGATTTTCTCAATCCCCCTCCCCTTCATCACAAACCAGCGCTAAAATTACTACATTGGTTATTCTACGAAAAATCAGGAACTTTTGATCAATTTTTTTTTTTTTTTTTTTTTAAACTTTTGATACTTACTATAAAGGAAGATATAATTAAAAGTAATAATAGTATTGTAGTTGTTGCAATAAAAAACAAGATTTTTTTATTTTTTATAGATATTATAAAAATGTGTGTTCACGGATGTCACATGAGGTGTAAAACCGTACTGAGAATAATTTAATGACGTTAAACTAAAAAGTTACAAAATATAAGCAATATTACTATTATAACTGGTTAAATATTATAAAACTTAAAGAGACCAAATATAATAATTTTAAAGTATATTTTTGATTTTCGCAAGATTTTCCGAAACAATATTTTGACTGTTTATTTCTGAAAAATAACCTAAATAGAAGAGAATATATATGTGCGAGGTGTCACCTAATGCAGAAAAAAATATCTTATTTTATTCAGTTTTAATATTACAAATAATTTTAAATTTCGAATCCTATAAAGATAGATGCAAAAAAAAAGATATTTAGTAGGAGAAAGTTGTCTTATTTTATCTCATAATTGACTTCAATAAAATGTAGTAATAACCAAGAAAGTTAATTGAGCTCCAGTCACTTTAAGAATAATGAAAAAAATTGGGAGAATGCATCCAATTTTGAAACATTTGCAGAGAGTAATATTTATTTAAAAATTCAAATTTCCTAAATTCCAACTTCAAAAATTTTAAATCAAATAAACGAAGCAAAAACAGAAAAAAGTGCTTATAATTTATGCTATTTGTTGTTTTAAAATGCTTTTGCATCTTAAACAGTATATTAGGCTGTTCATATGTTCAGGAATATACATATCAACAAAATTAATATACCATTCTCTTTCACCCATGGACAACTAGTTCCACTGATGCAACATCCACGGATGTGACAAAAACGATAGCTTTTAGCTCGTGGTGAATTTTTCGTTGGTTTTTATTTCATAATATTTATAAAACCAGAGTTATTTTATTATATATTATAGATTCCAACAATTATTTTATAAATTTAATTGATAATTTAGATTCTATTCTATTCCACGGATGTGACATCTCATCTCAACCTTTTTTCTGTCAAGTCCAGTAACTTGATAAAACTATTCATAAATAACTTAGTCTATAGCTTGTTCTTTGCACCTGAACAAAACATTTTCTGAATACCCAATTTCTTTATCACAACAGTATATTATTACCAACTGCAAGGATTTAATGACACATTTTTAAGTGTCCACAGATGTGACCTATTGCCCTGGTTACAGGCATAAAAATTGAAATAAAATTAACGTAAAACACAAATGTGACTAATAAGTGTTAGAAATGTGTTTTAAAGCATTTTCTTAACCTAAAAATGTAGTGTAAACATTTTTAAGTTTGTTTAATTTATAAAATATTTCCCTGGTAAAAGTCAAAATAGTAAGTGGTGACGTTCCATGGATGTGATATTTCACTGTTTGAGAAAAAAATTTGAGTAGTAATTAAAATATTTTATACCAATTTGAAATTGCAATTAATTACATCTATCATACTAAGGTAAAGGTTGTTTACACCTAAAAAAGTATTTTTACTAGTATATTTTTGTAATAAACGCCAGTTACACAAATTCCTGATTTTCCATAGAATGACCCGCCTACTCATGGTTTTAATAAACATAGTTTATTTAATTTAGTAAAGAAAAGTGGAAATTGTGCATGCTTATTGCTACTCCTCATTTGAATATCATAATTTGGCAGTTTATCACTGTCCAAATGAAAATCAAATAGTACCTTAATTTGATTGCTTTTATAAGTTACAAATAAGCAATTTAATATATCTAAACTCAACATAGAGATTCAATGAAATCAACACTTACAATTTAGGTAATTGGGATTAGCCAGACATTGGATAAATTCCAACTCAATCTGAAATCTCAGACGCTGTTGTTCGTCACTTTCTACAATCAATAAGAAACCATGAGTAAAAAATTCGAAAGAATTAAAATTGTGTAGTTAGTTACATTTAGAAAATACTTTTTATAATATCAATATATATATATATATATATATATATATATATATATATATATATATATATATATATAATAACATTTGCAGCAGCATTTTTTTCTCATTCAGAATTTCTATAGGGAAAACAAAAAGGTTGAAACTTATCTGAACAAGATTGCTATTAAACAAAAGGAAAATATAATTGAAAAGAATAATTCAACAACATACATTTATAGAGATGTAATTAAATTCAATAATATAAAGGATACCATTTAATGTAGGTTATAATTATATGTTATAAAAGGGAAAAAAGAGGTTGTGGCTTACTGTGTTTACAGAAACAAAGGAGGTAGTTGCACTCTTAACTTTAAAAGTAATTTCCAATGGCTATATTATCTTAAGATTGCTTTTAGTGATGCTATTCTCAACAGAAATCTCAAAATTGTGTACAGAAAAGTTCAATATCATTAAAGCTTTTTCAAAATAAAGAGTCATTAAGCATGCATATATTACATATGCTCGAATGAACGATTTTACAAGCTTCTATTAACGTTTAAATCTAATTTTCGATAAAAATGGATGTCAACTAACATTTAAAATTTATTTACAAAATCGAGGGTTATATACGCATATCCAATTTAACAACAAGTCAAACTTTAAAAATTACGATATGAAGTGATATTTCTTAACATTTCGTTATTCAAAAAAATTTTGGAATACGGTGTGATAAGTTAATTAAGAAACTATTTCGGTGAACATGTTAGAAAATCGGAAAGATGACCTATATACATTCCAAAATATATTACATGAAACTTTAACAAGCAAGAAACTAATCAAAACCTTGTTTTTCCTTCCAATCTCCCTTTCAAATTTCATTTCAATAGCAAATATTGTAGATTATCGTAGTACACACATTTGCTTAAACTGCATCATCATATAGTTAAAAATAGTACAAACTTGTGGAAAGGAGAGAAAATCTTTAAACCAAAAGCTACATTTTGGTAATATATATGTGAAAATGATTCGATAAGTTTTTTAATTCAACGGAAATTACTAATATTAAATACAGAGAAATCACCTATAATTTCAACATCCATCGAGAAATGGAAAAATGTTCATGCAAACCCAGCATTCACAAAGGGCTGTACAAAAAGAAATGATAATAGTGAAAAGAGCAATGATAATTGGATGAAAGGAAGAACTTTTTTTTTTTAAATAGAGTAAGATTGTTTCTAGAAAAACTATTTATTTCCCTACCTTTTATCGACATAATTCAGAGCTAAAGTGTACATGCTGCCATTAACAAAAATTGACAGAAAATTTAAAAAAAAATAACCTCGCAGCTACAACTTAAATTTTGTTTTTTTAGTTTTAAAAAAATACATTATTTTCTTTCTATCAATAAAATGTGAAACCTATTTTTATAATATGTGCAACAAATAAGAACAGCATGACGCCTTTCGTTTGATATATTTCGTAATCTTTTATACATTCTCTAAAATTACCTTTTTCTTTAATTCGTGACTCTAAAAACTAATAAAATTATAATGAAAAAGTTAAATTTAAAATTTCAATCCTAAACTTGTATCAAATGCATGGTTACTTTAATTTCTTTCTTTTTACTTGCAGGGAATTTTGAAGTTTGAAATTTTTTACTGTTCGTATTTGCAAAGTTTTTTCTAATTTCAATCGCTAAATTTTTTATTTCAGAAAAGTTACTAAATTTAATAAATTATTTTCTTCTTTTGTTTTTCTATTTTATGATAATTTTTATCTGATTGATAAAAATATGTTTGATGAAAAAATAGTGTTTTTGTTTTTTCCCGTTAGGTGGAAAAAAAAAGTAACAAAAACAAATTTAAAGCCGCCATCAAGGACGTTTTTTTTTCTGTAATTTTTTTCTACGTGCTTTTAATAAATATTAATAAGAAACTTTTTAAATGAAATTAATGGTAAATTTTGTCAAACGCTATATCCAAATTTCATCTTTTTCTTTGTGTTTTGTTTATTGTCCTGGAATGACTTTTCATTTCAGTCAAATTTTATTACAAGCTATCGTAACATCCAGACATCGGTTTTTTATTGCATGTCTGCCTAGACCTTTTTTTTTACCACAGCTGTTTGACTTATGCATTCCGTCTGACTGTGACGGTTAATACGGTAGCAACGCTGTCAAAGTTTGACAGGTTTTCTTTTTAGAATGGCGGCTTTAGATCGTTACAAGAAATTATTGGACTTAGATGGAAGATTTTAAAATTGCTTCTGGATACCAAAGACCTTCCCTTTTTTTAAGTAGATGGATCCGATAACTATAAATAATCATGCAAAAGTTATCAGAAAAGTAAGTTGAAAACCTGCTTCTAATAAATCTTCTTAAATATCTCCATGTTTTTGCAAATTTGTTTCATTCGGGTTCTTGTGATTACAAATCTCATTTAGGCCTATTTAAATCGTTAAGTTAACTATTTTGTTTTGTTGAAGAAAAAAAAATGATGTTTAAAATACGAGGGATTGGTCTCGTAATTACAATTCTTTTTTATTTGGAACTGGAATGATGCATATTTATTTTGTGATGCGTGATTCCCTTATATTTTTTTTCCCTCGAATCATCGAGATGATCGCGTAATCTGCTTTAAACATGCCAATTCAGTCGAAAGTGCATTTGCAAACTTTTCCAAACAATACTAATTCCAAGGTTTTTCCAATGTTTTTATTTTTCACTGTATGTGTCTAAATTTATAAACATTGTTTGAGGAATTTTTTCTTTCACTAATTCTTCATTTAATCAAGGTCGCATATCTATAATATTCAATCACTATTTCTTGCATAAAAAATAACAAATAATAAAATAATTCAGTTTTTTATTTAATAAAACAATGTTTAAATAAATTCTAGTCTTGCAGAATGATTTATATGTTATGCATGGGTATATTTTGTGTGGATTTTCATGAAAACTGTTGTGTGTGATATTTGTTTAAAATCTAATAAAATTATTTCATTACAATGTCACATAATGCATGGAGGGATAGCTTAACGCTCTTTAAAAAAAAAAACTCTGAAGACATTAAACTCTGCACAAGTCTCATTTTAATTTCTAAATAAAGGTATAAGTTATTTTACACCACTCTTAATCAGAGTTGGAAAAAAATATGTTATCCCAATGAACCTTTCCGTGCATATAATTTATTTATTTTTGTCTCAATGAAGCTTTCGATTTTTCTGATTAGTTGTAGACATTGTATGAGATGGTTGACTGTATGATAAATCTGCATTTTGGCTGTAGCGTAACAGAAACTTGTACTGTGGCTCTGGCTATTTGGTTTTAGAGGCCTGTTTGTTTAAATTATAAACTTTTTTACAATTGTTCCTGTTTGGTTCCGCCATCCAAAGGTCCAAATAGTCGAAGCCAAAAAACATTCTTTGGTCCTTTGCTATGTGTCATGTGGTTTTTGATTTACTCTTTACTGTCCGCAATTTAAGGAAATCGTTGTGAACTCATGTCAAGAATTTACTAAATTGTTATTTAACTTTTGATGTTTAACTTGAATTGCTTAGATCATGTTTTTTAAGAATTTTAGTTCATTCTTTTGTGGACTTTTCATTCTTAATCCGGGCAGACACATGTTCTGTAGTCCTAAAGCTAGCCCTAGACCGCAAGGTTGCGGGTTCGAGTCCCGTGTGAGGCATGGGTGTTTGTAAATATATGTTGGCTTGTCAAATGACGAATGTTTTGGCGCATTATAGCCCTCGTGTTGCTGATGGGCGCCAGATAATCTGAAAACAACCAACCTTAAGCTAGCCACACATAATCCATCCATCAGGTCAATTGGCACTGCATTATCCAAAATCTGTATCGTGTGTGTGTGAAAACCCGATGTGAATTCATTGGAGAAGAATGCCAAGATGTTGGATATCCGACGCACTACCTCTTTATGTGTGGAGGAAACTAACATGTTTTGGTAGTTTGGAATAGTCTGTGGGTAATGTGACCAGACGTCCCGCTTTTGGCGGGACAGTCCTGCTTTTTGTCTCACTGTCCCGCTTTCCTAAAGTCCCGCCAAAATGTACCGCTTTTCCGTCAAAGTCCCGCTTTTCTGTTTAAGTTCCGCCAAACGAGAAAATCCTCACTTTTGTTGTTTTTCATTGGAAAAAAAGTAATGACATCATGAAAAATTGGATATTTGTTATTTAATAAACTATTTAACTGTAATCACTCGTTCTAACTGTAACCTTTAAAATCATTTTTGATATTTAGAATTTTCGCTCCACCTTTATTTTGCGTTGCTTGTGATAAACTGTTGTGTGTGATATTTGTTTAAAATCTAATAAAATTATTTCATTACAATGTCACATAATGCATGGAGGGATAGCTTAACGCTCTTTAAAAAAAAAAACTCTGAAGACATTAAACTCTGCACAAGTCTCATTTTAATTTCTAAATAAAGGTATAAGTTATTTTACACCACTCTTAATCAGAGTTGGAAAAAAATATGTTATCCCAATGAACCTTTCCGTGCATATAATTTATTTATTTTTGTCTCAATGAAGCTTTCGATTTTTCTGATTAGTTGTAGACATTGTATGAGATGGTTGACTGTATGATAAATCTGCATTTTGGCTGTAGCGTAACAGAAACTTGTACTGTGGCTCTGGCTATTTGGTTTTAGAGGCCTGTTTGTTTAAATTATAAACTTTTTTACAATTGTTCCTGTTTGGTTCCGCCATCCAAAGGTCCAAATAGTCGAAGCCAAAAAACATTCTTTGGTCCTTTGCTATGTGTCATGTGGTTTTTGATTTACTCTTTACTGTCCGCAATTTAAGGAAATCGTTGTGAACTCATGTCAAGAATTTACTAAATTGTTATTTAACTTTTGATGTTTAACTTGAATTGCTTAGATCATGTTTTTTAAGAATTTTAGTTCATTCTTTTGTGGACTTTTCATTCTTAATCCGGGCAGACACATGTTCTGTAGTCCTAAAGCTAGCCCTAGACCGCAAGGTTGCGGGTTCGAGTCCCGTGTGAGGCATGGGTGTTTGTAAATATATGTTGGCTTGTCAAATGACGAATGTTTTGGCGCATTATAGCCCTCGTGTTGCTGATGGGCGCCAGATAATCTGAAAACAACCAACCTTAAGCTAGCCACACATAATCCATCCATCAGGTCAATTGGCACTGCATTATCCAAAATCTGTATCGTGTGTGTGTGAAAACCCGATGTGAATTCATTGGAGAAGAATGCCAAGATGTTGGATATCCGACGCACTACCTCTTTATGTGTGGAGGAAACTAACATGTTTTGGTAGTTTGGAATAGTCTGTGGGTAATGTGACCAGACGTCCCGCTTTTGGCGGGACAGTCCTGCTTTTTGTCTCACTGTCCCGCTTTCCTAAAGTCCCGCCAAAATGTACCGCTTTTCCGTCAAAGTCCCGCTTTTCTGTTTAAGTTCCGCCAAACGAGAAAATCCTCACTTTTGTTGTTTTTCATTGGAAAAAAAGTAATGACATCATGAAAAATTGGATATTTGTTATTTAATAAACTATTTAACTGTAATCACTCGTTCTAACTGTAACCTTTAAAATCATTTTTGATATTTAGAATTTTCGCTCCACCTTTATTTTGCGTTGCTTGTTGCTTGGTTTTCGAGCGAGATAGGTTAGAAGATGGGCAAACGAAAATGCGTTTTCAACAATAATTTGAAGGAAAAAAAAATACCCATTTCTAAAGATAGGCGAAAAAGAAGGTGATGTTTATTGTGAAAAATGCCGAGGACATTCATTTAATATTTCCAATGGGGGATTGTCTGCCGCCTCTTCTGGCAAAGTTAATAATTTCTTCAAACCATTTGTTCCATCGGCAAATGATCTAGAAATCGCCGCTGCTGAAGGTGTGTGGGTCTACCACACAGTTCGAGAGAACCAAAGTTTTAGGTCAAATGATTGTGCTACAAAACTGTACCCTCTTTTGGTAAGATATTTTCTGCCATATGAAGGTGTTTGTTTTAAACTGTTAGAGTTTCAGTGTCAAAGTGGGGAAACATCTGATATAATATCAGATTATTTAATTAAAATTATCGAAGATAACAATTTGCACACAAAGGTTGTTTGTTTTTGTGCCGACAACACGAACACTAATTTTGGAGGTATGAAAAGGAATGGTAAACAAAATGTTTTTACCAAATTAAATGCCCACCTCAACAGAGAAGTTGTGGGAATTGCATGCGGAGCCCACATTATACACAACGCTGCCCAATCAGCCACAGATTGTTTACCAATGGATGTAGAAACAATAGTTGTTAAATTGTATTCGTATTTTTACATCTACACGGTCAGGACCGAGGAACTGAAAGATTTTTGCGATTCCGCAGAAGTAGAGTATAAAAAATTGCTGGGATATAGTAAAACCAGATGGTTGGCATAATGCCAGCCATTGAGCGCATCCTAAGGATATTTCCAGGTTTAAAGGCATATTTTTTGAGCCAGGAAAAATGCCCAAAAATTCTTTCGAATTTCTTTAATGATCCTGCATCTGAGTTTTGGCTCAATTTTGTACACAGTCAAGCAGCTATTTTTCAAACAAGCATCAAAGTTGTTGAAGGGGAAAATGTTTGAGCTGCAGAAGTACAAGAAACGATCGAGAAATTGAAAACCAATCTGCAGATGAAGAAAGATGATTTGTTTCTCCTTATTCTCTACGCTCAGAAATTAAGAAGCTGAATGATGACTGCTTGATAACCAAAAAGGAGGTAGAGAAAACTGTTTCTGAATTTTACGAAACAGCAGCTACCTATTTATATCAGTGGGATAGCCATTTCAAATATATCAGCTGTTTTGGATGGCTTCTATTGAAAAAAATTCCTACATGGTCCGAAGTTCAAGCTACGATGGATTTTGTCGCAAAAAAAGAATTGTTTGACTCTAAACAAGAAACAGCTTTGCATAATGAATATGTTCTGCTCAAAAGCTGCGTCAACCAAGAGAAGTTAAAGGAATGGACTGCAGAGGAAGTCACAGGAGATAAGCGATGGGTGGAAATTTTCACCCATTTTCGCACTCAGGCAATTGAAGTTGAAGGCTTAAAAAAGATAGTGGAATTTGGTTTCAGTTTGCCAGGAACAACTGCAGCGGTTGAACGAACATTTTCTTTAGTTAATAAAATTTGGACATTAGAAAAAACTCAACTGTCAATAGACACTTTAAAATCTCTTCTGATTACAAAAAAAAAAAAAAATCATATTGATGTAGAGATTTTTTAGATTCTTTAAGAGGCGATAGAAATCTTCTATTGAAAATTGCTTCTAACAGCAAGTATGAAGGATTGACACCTATGTAATGTCGGTATGTGGAAGATTTTTTCATTTAACAATTCGAATAAACTTTTTACATAAATTGTTTTACTCTTATTTTGTTGTAAATTTCAAATTATATATTTAAAATTAATTGGTAACCTAAAATATGAGTTATTTTTTAACTTAAGTTGTTATTGGTACACCTAAATTATTACTCAATAATTAGTTAAGCTGTTATTTCAAAATTTTAAATTAATTGCAATGATTTCATAAAATATGTGTGTTGCCGGAGGGGTTGTCACCTCATGCCAAATATATGTCGTATTGGAAATGTGAAGAAGAAAAAAATCGTTGAATCAACCCCGGTCAGGGATGTCCTGATTTTAGGTCAGGAAAATCTGGTCACATTATCTGTGGGTAACCAGGCAGGAAAAAATGGACTATAATATGTTGTAACTTGGTCTGATATGTATCTTTCTCTCTCAACAATGAATGTGACCTGTTATTTCAACATGAAATATATACGGAATTGTAGTCTTTAAAGACTTCTGACACTTGCTATCATGACTAAATGAAATGAAGCCTGAATGAATTGCTAGAATTGGTTTTGAGAATCTAAGATCAATATACCAAATAAAAACCAAACCATATGAAACCTTGCTGAGTTAGCTTTTCAATAGTTGACAGTGTCGAAATTGCTGACCTGCTCGAGTGTGAAAGATTTATAACTTTTAATTGTAGCTAAAACCCTCGGAAGATATTGTATTTGCTAGATATTGAAATTTGTTTTCAAAAAGGGCCAAGGTAGCAATTAAGAATATTTGACATAGTTGTTATATTCACTAGATCATCTTCATTCAAAGACTTATATACTGTCTATTTTTCTTTTAATTATGTACTCTAAATAAGTTTACATTTTCAATTACTCTTCTCATGATAATGAGCTACATATTGGAACAAGAGACAAGTTTACTATTGATTTCTACTAAGGCTTATTTTATTTATATTGGGTATACTCTGCCGCACAAGCCAGAATACTAGAATTTGGTTTTGAGTCTGGACAGCTAAGAATCCGTCATTTTCCCGAGTGTTATTTCAAGAGCAAACGGCCCCATACTATTTGCATCTTGAATGGGGGAAAGTATAGATTTGTAGTATTTTTTGGTATATTATTAGTCTTCTATTAATATATCGTTTTGCACATTTTCTGGTATCTAATGAATAAATTTGGGAAAATATGTATAAATTATTAGAGATATGTGTACTAAGTAGGTTATTTAGAAACACTAAAAAGACGTCTTACTTCTACATAGTAAACATGCATCCTCTTGAAAAAAAATGATTATTTAATCAAAGTCTATTTAAAAAAGTCCACACTGGAATAAAAAAAAAACATTTCTTCTGTATAGTCAGCGACCTGTAGAAAAAGCTCTTGTGAACTGCATTTGACCCGCTTTGTTATTTTTAGAGAGGTCAAAAGCATTAACCATTCTTTTGTATTTCTAAAGTAAAGATACATTTTGTTATTTATGCATAGATATTTTGAAAAAGTAAACTAATTGAATTTCTTGAATGTAATTTATTACATATATAAAAATGAAAAATGCTAAGAGCCGTTTAGTGTTGTACAGTACTAAATTTATTTTCTTTATTTTTTTTGTATGATCTTTCAACTTGGAATTCTACTGCTCTTTCACTATTGAAGTACTCGATAAAAAATTTCTCTACAAACTTGATTTGTGGCGTCTCTAATTGTTACTCAAGTTGTGTAGCATATATATACACTGAGGTACCAAATTATTATGACCACCCCCTCACTACAATGTTGGTCCACCTTTTGTCCTTAATATTGCATGAAATCTTCTTGGCATGGATTCTATGAGATTTTGGTAGGTAATATAAGGAATTTGAGACCATATCCGACGAACTGCACTTTCCAATTCCTTAATATTTGATGATACTGGATTCAGCTACCTGATGCCCAATTCGATCTCATTCCCTAAATCCTCAATAGGCCTAACGTATGTTTACTAACAATTAACCGCCTTCTTACTACAAGACAAAATAATGTGAGATCCAAAACGTGTTTCCTATGGCAGTTAGTGATCATTGTTACGATTTTGTTAAAAGATCTTTATTAAATTATGTGAAATAATCGATCCCTCTGAAAGAGATATCTACAAGGATAAATTAAAATTTTAGTTCATAGACTAAAATAGTTTTTACGTTTCTGGATCCATAATTCCGAATGAAAAATGAATGTTGAGTCCATTGTTGTGGCTAAGGATTGAATATCAAAATATCATAAATTATTTTGTAGGCTCTAAAGAAGCTTTCTCATCGAAATATCTATAGAATTATAATTTTTTTTAATCTTATGGATTATGTGATTTCAGATATGAAAGTGTTAAATTTTTTGTTGTATTTTTTTTTTTCCCCTGTCTAGTAATGTCAAGGTCTAATGGAGTGTATGCACATGAAGTGTTAGTGTTTTGTAATATTATGTTAATGTATTATAACATACTTTTTATAACAACACGCACCAAACATTGCATTTCGTTTAATCGAAAATCGCTGCGAAAGTAACACTTTATCACACGGTGTGCAGCAAAACATTTTATCACATAAGTGCACAAAAGTACTTTACCGCATGCCTCGTGCTTAAATTTTATGTGGTCTTGAAAAACAAATATTGATTTTAGAAGAGATTCACAGACTGACTGTCAACAAAATATATATGTATGTAATAAAAATATGTTTTGCACATGATTATAAGAAATATTGTGTGCAGCTTACTTGAAATTACTTTTTTAAACTCGTTATATTATTTTACTCGATCTAACATATTTGGAAAAATATTTCTTTCGAAACTAGTTGTCTAAATGACTATTTTATAACAACGTGCAAAAAATTGCATTTTTTAAATCAAAAAACGTGGCAAAAGTAAAATTTTAGCGCGAGGTATGCAATAAAATATTTATTACGCCTCATGCTCAAATTTTATATATTCTTCTTAGTATGGAAAATAGAAATGACATATTTTCAAAAGAAATTCATAGACTGGTTACCAACATTAATAAGTAAGTATGTATTAAAAGATATTTTTTGCACTATATTATAAAAAAATATTGTATGCAACTTGTGCGGAAAAACTTTTTCAACTCCTCAAATTATTTTATACGTGTTAACGCACCCGTGAAAAGCATTTTACCATGTTTGAAAAAAAAAATTATTTTCCCATCTAGTTGCATAAATAACTATTTTAAATTGTAATTTTATAGACTTCAATCATTGCATATTTTATTTGCATTTGGTGGTACTGAGGTTTGTTGACCGTAGTTGGTCGTAGCTGAGCATTCTTTTTAAAGTCACAATGTTAGAACTACCATATTATCTCATATACCAATACACATGTGCACCAAAGGTAAGGGAATGTTCACTCAAAGAAATAGTCTCGTTTTTTAACGAACACTTTTAATTCAAAATCGCACTCACACAACGTCAACACATGACAAGCTACGAAAACAAGAGGTTATATTATTAGAAAAATTATATATTTCACTATGTCCATTTATCTGCTTAGTTCTGAAAGCCGGCGACACACCAAGCTTCACACTTCCACCTTCCGTCTCGTTCGTCCTCTCCTTCTCTATGGGGATTTTCCATTTACTGTTCGTTTTGGACCACTTGGCGATAGTTATCTCCTTGGCGGTCGCCAAGTTTAGACATGCACAGAGTCTTACATGTCCCTCCTTAAAGAGCACATAGCTCTCCTTAGAGACTATGCTGCTAAAGAAGAATGTTTAAGTAATATAAAACACTTTAGTAGAAGAAAGAGCCTGTTCGCTAGCCCAAATTTTAGTACTTAAAGATTCAAAGATACTAATATAACAGAAAATACTAATGTATTATATACACTTTTGCAACCATTACAAAACTATAAAAATTAATTTTCTATCTAAGGAAATCTAGAAAGTGCATCTGCATTTCCATGCCTGCTTCCTTTCCGATAGGTAATTTTTAAATTGTATCTTTGCAATGCCAAAGACCAACGTGCAAGTTTAGCACCATGTGGTAATCCCTGGGTAAGGTAAGAAAGTGGGTTATGATCAGACACCACCTCGATATCAGTCCCAAAAATCCAGGTGTCAAACTTCTGGAGTGCGGCTAGGACGCTGTAGGCTTCTCTCTCTATGGTAGACCATCTGGTTTGGCACGGAGTAAGCTTCTTGCTGTAGAAAGCTATTGGATGTTCTTTTCCATTTTCGTCAAGTTGGGACAAACAGGCTCCGACTGCATTAGCGGACGCATCAGTGTAAAGCTGAAATGGTTTGTCAAACTGTGGCGTATACAAGGAAGGCATTTTGACTAAATGGTTTTTCAAATTTTGAAAGGCTTCTTCTTCTGGTTGGTTCCATGGAATTTTCTTGGGAACTCTCTTCTTAGTCAAGTTAGTTAAGGGTAACACAATGCTTGCAAAATTTGGAATATAGTCCCTGTAATAACTTGCTATTCCCAACACTGTTCTCAACTCCTTCTTGTTAGTGGGTGCCGACAGTTTCTTCATAGCTTCTACCTTTTCTGGATCAGGGGAATGTCTTCCTGAACCTACCACGTGTCCTAAAAATTTCACTTCTGTTTTCCCGAAATCACACTTTTCCAGATTTACAGTGAGACCCACTTGACGCAAAGTCTGGAACACTTTATCGATATGCTTCAAATGATCAGACCATGATCCCGAAAAAATTGCAACATCGTCAATATAAGACTGACAATAGTCCTTATGAGGAGCTAACACTTTGTCCATGGATTTTTGAAAAGTGCTGCCAGCGTTTTTCATTCCGAATGGCATAACTCTCCATTGATAGTGTCCAGTATGAGTTACGAAAGCAGTATAATGTCTATCTTTCTCACTCATAGGAATCTGCCAATATCCTTTCGTGAGGTCAAGCACAGTGATCACTTGTGCATTCCCTATTTGATATAAAAGTTCATTAGCATGTCTCATCGGATATGCATCAGGAATAGTGTAACTGTTCAAAAGTCTAAAATCTACACACAGACGCACACTACCGTTCTTTTTAGCCACGTACACTAAAGGGTGTGCCCATTCACTATCACTTTGTTCAATAAGACCAAGTTCCAAAAGTTCTCGAATTTGACGATCCACTTCATTTTGAAGAGTCACTGGAATACGATACGGACGAAGTCTTTTGGGTGAACAGTCATTTGTAACCTTAATAACATGTCCATCTACTTTTGCTATTCCAGGCTTAGTACTGAATACATCATTGTATTTACAAAGTAAGGAACTCAGTTCATAACGTTGTCTGGCGTTTAATGGGGTTGTCATTTACCTGATGATATGTTGTTCCACGTCACTTTTTGTGGTAGTAACTCGCTCGGTTGGAGCCACATGTAACTGTCCAAAATCTTCGTCTTGTTCAAAAACAAGCCCTATGTGTTGAACACGTGTCACATATGGTCGAATTTTATTGAAATGTAGTTCTCGCCTTGAACCATCATCAAGTTCGACAATAGCTGAATGGGGTCGACTAAGTTGCACTACAGTCGCTGGTCCAGACCACGTATTCAATAGTTTATGAGAAGATGTGGGTATCAATATCAAAACTTTATCTCCTATTTGATATGTTTTTTCTCGTGATCGCAAGTTATACCGGTGAGCATAACTTTGCTGGTTTAGTTCAGCATTCTCATTTTCAATTTTATGAGCATTCTTAAGTTTGTCTTGCAATTCTTCGACATACCTTTCCACAGATGGAGAAGCATTCATTGGAACAGCTTTCTCTCCTGTCCAAACTTCCTTCAGCAATGCAGTTGGTCCTTTGGGTATCCGTCCGTATACTAACTGATAAGGTGAAATACCCGTTGTGCAATGTGGAACCTCTCTATATGCAAACAAAAGATGTGGAAGATGAACATCCCATTCGTTTCCATATTCCTGGATGTTTTTATTCATCATGTCTTTTAAAGTTCTGTTCCACCTTTCCACTGCTCCCATACTCTCGGGATGACCCGGTGTTAAATATTTAAAGTTTTTTCTTAAATTTATTTAACTAATTTTTTAGTGATAAACTTTAGTTTAATTTCATAGATACCTTAATACACTCATGTTTAGAATAATTCGTGAACTATGCGAAAGACGGTATTGAAACAGGTGAAATGATATGAAATTACTTATGAAGAATCTTAAGATGTGTACAAAAAAATTGCACAAAAATTAAGGTCATTTACGCAAAAATACACTATTATAATTGCACGCAAACTTAATGGCAAGGGGAATGCCGAATGTTTTGCCTTGCAAAAATCACAAAACATTCCACTGGCGCTGCATGCGCTTTTCCTATTGGATTGAGATCTGGTGTTTGAGCAGGCCAATGAAGCAAGGTAAATTCTCCTGTATGCTCTTCAAATCATCTAATGGCAATTCCATCTGTATGATAACGACCATTGTCTTGCTTTAGGCACTCATCCCAGGCTGGGTACACTATTAACATAACAGAATGTACTTGATATTTGATAACATTTAAATACCCTTGGTCATTCAGACGTTGTTTCACAGGTATGAAAGGACCTTTACAGTGCAAAAATACATTCGCCAAACCATAATATTGCTTCCAGCCGGTTGAAGTGTTGTGACAATGCTGTTGGGGTCCATACTTTTGTGCGGTTTTCTCCATATTTACAACCTGCCATCTGCATTGTGTAAATAAAAACGTGATTCATCAAACTGCATGACCCTTTTCCAGTCATCTACTGTTCAACCCTTGTGCTCCTTCGTGAACTGGAGACGTCTTCTCTTGTTCAAGGCAGACAGTAGAGGCTTTTTAACAGTTTGTCGGCTTCCATTGCCTATACGGTGTAAGTGCAGCAAACAGTTCTTTCATAGAAGTTTACAGTTGCACCTCTTGATTAAGATTTTTATCTTTGACGTACTGTTGCTCTTCTGTTGGACTGGGCAACTCTGGCAAATCTCCTTTCAGAGCGAGCATTCAGTAGCCTGTGTCGACCACAATCTTTACATTGAGATCCGGTTTTCTGCTTGGCAGTCCACTTTCTGTAAACATTAATAACAGCTGCTCTCGAACAATTAGCAAGTGCAATTATTTTGCTGATACTGGTTCTAACGCTTGGAATGCCTATAATCATCCTGTGTTCAAACTCAAATAAATAATGTTTTTTGCTCAAATCTTCGCTAGCTACACATTGCAATTGATGGTTTGCTTGCCTTTCATTCCCTTTTTATAGCTATTTTGCTAAAGCTTGCTAGGTAAAGGTGTGACACTATAGCTCATTTGCATAAAACTGCCAGGTGGTCATAATAAAATGGTCAGTCAGCAGTGGTAGAAGTGGGAAAAAATGGTGGGGGGACGGCCAAAAGTTGGTGACAAGTGCACCCCACTCAACTATAAATTTTATAATTTTGTTTCTAATAACAATAAATTTTTAATAATTAAATAAATATTAATTAACTAGTAGAAAGGAAACAATTTTCAACACGAACAAGGGTCCAAAATTTATTGTTATTGTAATGAATATTCTACTACTTAGTTTTTTTTACTAGGAAGTAAGAGATGAAGTGAAGTAATTATTCAACATTATATACATAACTGTTTATTTAGATTTAAATATTGCCTTCAAATAAGCATACTTTCATAAGATTAAATTAATAAGGAATTCTAATTTTTTTTTTTTTTAAATACTTTGTTGTTATATTTTTTTCTAGTTCCTCCAAAGTTAAAATTTGACCAAGTGAAAATACCTATATCTTTATACAAAGTAGTATAATACATTTTTATAACACTATGAAATAGATTTTTTTTTCAGTGACTTAAAACTTTTTCTCAGTGTCATTACATTTCGCATTTCCCTACATGCTTAGTATATTTTTTAAGAAGAAAATATATGCTTAATTAATTTTAGTACTATCAAAATATCCAGTATTGCTTAATGTTCAAAGAAATTTATAAACAAAATTAGTGATAAAAACTGAAAAATATAGTCGGGAATAAAAAAAAAATATACAATTTTGAATTGCATGACTCTGAAGATAGTGATAAGATGAATTTGTTTCAACAATTTTGGCATTGATAGTATATACAAGTATTGTATCGTGCATTCAAAAATTGAAAGTAAAAAAAATAGCAAAATGATATTTTACCTTCTTAAAGGAAATGTATGCATTTTTCAGCTTTCTCGTTTGGCTTCATGGATAATTTTTCCTGCACATTTGAGTTTTACTGGTTTTGTGTTCAAAAATCTGCTTTCTTAAGGATTCTTGTTAATCCAATTCCTTGTCTCCATGTGGCAAAATGTTACACCCTACCTATTCGTTAGAAAGTTTCAAACCTTGTTTTTTTCTGGTTCCAAGCTTTTTAGCAGCCTTTTGTATGTGTTGCATCCAAGTTTTTGTTCTTCACAAGTAAGCCATGGATACTCGTTGTATTTCTGAAGGTGCGTATCATTTTGTGTCCAATACTTTGGATAATCATTACTGCAGTGCGCTTTTGCTTTATACGCTACGTGCATTTGCTGCCACGTGCTAGATTCTCCCTCCACGTGGTCTCTTCAACTTGATGCACTTGCACATTTTCCACTACTCCTTCCTCAACGTTCTGTAGTGTATCGGACTCATTTTTCTTACAGTTTTGAAGCCAAATATATCAATCTCATCTTGTTTTGTACTAGATGGATTACGAATACAAATGCTGTTTAGAATCAGAAGTAAGAGTTAATGGTTAAGTTGGAGGAATACACGGTTTTCTACTAATAATCAACAAAACGCAAAACATTTTAAAGTAAATGGTCAAGGACAAAGCAGGAATTGATAGTGCAATAAATGTCTTTTTCTATCCACTCCTCAATAACCCCAGACAACGGGCGCCGAAACTCGCCGCGCATTTCCAAGAAAAATTGACTGAATCTGCTTTAAACAAAATAAAAATGAAAGTATAAAAAATAACAAACAGCCAGAAAAAAAAGTAGTGAAAACGGTTAATTCTATTTTTTCCCCTTTTAGTTTTTAGACGGATTGAATGTTTTTTAAAATTGGGGGAATAGATTTCGGTAGTCTTAGAAGTGGGGGAATGGATTTCAGTGGTTTTAGAAGTGGGGGGATGGATTTCAGTGTTTTTAGAAGTGGGGGGACGCGTCACCCCGCGTCTACCCACACTTCTAGCACTGTCAGTCAGTGTATGCTACCCTATGCACTAAAGCAGCATTCGCCACTAACTTTTACAGGCAGGCTGTATGACTTATGTAGAAGTTTTTCGCGGGCCGTATACACCAAAATATGTATCTTCAATTATTATCGATTTAACAATATGTATTATTTCTGAAAACTGGGAAAAGAATATTAGATTTTTTTATCTTTTTTAAATTACAATTGATAGGATTTTTTTCAAATAATTAAAAAAATAATAATTTTCTTTATTAGTAAATCAAAGTCTAAAAATGAAATGAACTTATTGTTCCAACGTGACAATGCGACATGACCTAACTTTTAATAAAAGGTATTTAAACGGAACTTCGTGATTACTCCGTTTTATTCTATATCAATTGTAAGACTATGGCGGTCAAAATCGTTTATTTTATGTTAGAGTTGATATCTTTTAGAATATTTGTTGCAGTCAATTTTAATAAATTGTCCAAACGAGGTTCAGTTAAGTTATTCCTGTATTTATTCTTGATGAAAACCACTTTGCTGAAATCTTCTTTATATAGCTTCTTCGGGCTCGTTGTGGAGAACTCTGTTCTACATAGTTAACTCATTATTTCAAATAAATTACAGTTATGTAAAAAACAAAACGTTCATACTGTGAAATGTTATTTTTTTTCTTCTGTGGGGCAGCGGGCTGCAAAAAAATCTGTTGTGAGACAAATCTGGGCTGCGTAGTAGCTAACGCTGCACTAAAGGGTTCATGCTCCAAATCAGTCATTTAGGAATTTTTTTAAAGCTGTTTTTGGCAACAAGTTATCAGAACTTGAAAATCTTCAAAATTTCTAGGAAATCTCTGGATTTTTTTATCCCAAATGGTAATAAACCCTGCCTTTTGTTTTTAGATATAGATGCATGTAAATGTTTCATTTTGAAAAATTAGTCATGGGAAACAAATCTCTCCTAAAATGGTCACCTAATCTACTTCTGCTAAAAAATTATTATAATTTTGCATAAATTGATTAAAAAGGACACATAAGAAGAATACTTCTATTAATAAAATGTAGTGTTTAGTTTCTTTGCAAATTATTATTTCTACAAAAATTTTAATGTATTTTTCAGAAACTTTACAAATTGGGATTATAAGATTTTTGATCCGGCTAATACATAACATCAATTTCTTCTTGTCATCCAGTGGTGTTAAAAATGGGTAAGTGTTAATTATAGATTATTTTTTTAATTGAAAAGATTTTGAACTTCTTTGCATTAATTTGTTATGTGTTGGTTACAAGGCCTTATTTCCCATAAGGCTCAAGACTAGGGCTCCCAAATGACAGAAAATTTCTGAATTATTGTGTAATTATCAATATTCTGTTATACCATGAAATATTATCTTGACATTTAATCCAGACTATAATTATTTAAATAACAAACTTCAATTGAAGGCTCCATCTGCTATGTTGTGCCTCTATTATAGGACAATGCCATGGTAACTGGTCCTGATCATCGTAAAAATTAATTTTAGAAGAATGAAAAAAAAAAAATCGGGTGCCATTTTACTCAATATAAATGATATTTTGATGTCTAATAGGTATTTTCTTTAAAAGTAACTTCTTTAAGTGATTTTTTTTACTTTTAATGTAAAATTTAGATATTTTACTGTTGCGGAGTGGACACTGAAAATAAATTATAAGTGAAATAGATTTCAGATTTTTTTTATACTTTTTTTGTCAGTAACTAAATAATCAATAATTCAAATACAATTTCTTTTACTGATCTAACTATACTGATAGAGCAGAGATTCCAGCTGAAAAGTGAACTAAGTAAAAAGTTAAATTTTCATGTTCCGTCCGCAACAGTTTTTTTATTTTATTACAGGGTTCTCATGGTCATTAAAAGTGCTTAATATTTTTCAACTGGTTTTCAAGGCCTTAAAAGTGCTTGAAAATACTTATAGGTCCTTCAAAGTCTTTAATTCTTGCAAATGTTGTGTGCTCAACTGCTAAAGTTATAAAAATACAACTCTGACTTGCTATCCCCGTGTGACCGCCACTTATTCGCTCCGGATCGGAATGGACAAGTTGAGCATTTTTTAAAAATTTTTTTAATTGTATTTTATTAAGAGCGACGAATGACAACTAAAACTAGAAAAAAAATTGAAATCCGTTCAATATTTCTCGAGTTATACCCGTTTCAATTTCCCACTTTTAAAAGCTCAGCAAAAACGAGACTAGCTTAGCTATGACGTCCTCCTACGTCATAATCCGACTTTTGCTTCGCGTAGTGAATTTATTCGCATTGCTATAGCACATTTTGATTTTTTTTTAATCTTGTATTCTTTTAATCGATTTAAAATTATGTCCTCAAATTCAGCATACCAACATTGCCTCGTCCCAAATTGTAAGAATTCTTCAATTTCCAACACTGCTAAATTATTTATCAGTGTTGCTAAACACGCAGATATCCACAAGAAGTGGTGTAAAGTCATGAAAACAAAGCAATATTTCTGCAAAAAATTCTCGACACGTTTGTGAAGATATTTTTGATGTGATAATATCACACCTATTACTCTTGTTTTTATATAATGACCTAATTATTTTGAAATTCTATAATATACAGTGGTTCCAAACTGTTCATACAGTTTAAAAATGTGTAGAAAAGTAGGTCTTAAGTTTAAAATTGAATTTGAATATTAATTCCTATGTTTTTTAATATTAATTCTAAATGAAACCTAATACTAAAAAAAAAGTATTGAATCGTTTTATTTTTATGAAAATATAAATTCATAGTGCTAAAAAAAAATACCAGAATGGTGTTTGTTCGACTTAACATTTTCTGATAAATTCACAGTAATATAATTATTTTCTGGCTCTTTTTTTTAATTTTTTAAAATAAATATAAACTAAAATGATTTTTTTTAAACCTAGGTCAAAGAAAATTGAATCAGCGTTTTAATTGAACAGGAATATACAAACACAATTAAATTAAATGTATGAACAAAATTAAATTCTATTTGGTTTCTATTCTGCTTTGACAATTGGGAAGAATTTGTTAAAACGATCCATTTTATTTTCTTTGGTAATAAATGTCGCCAACTTTGTGAATGACAGGTGTACAAGTTGTTCAAAGAGGTAACAAGTGTTCTTGAAAATGGGACAGTAAAATTTCTTGCGGAATATAAATTTATCTGAAATGGGGGGGGGGGGGAATGCTATATTGAAAATAATGGCAAACTTTTTTTTTTACTCTATTGAATTCTTATGGCAGTTGTTTACATAGCACGCCAAGTTACAGACATTTCATTTATTAGTGAAAATGTAGTAACTTCTACTATTTGAATCCATCAATTTGATTTTAAAAATAATACTGGATACAACTGTACTATAGAAAACTAGTGTTTAACTTTCTTAGGAGTGAAGAGATGTTGAAAAACGTACTTGAAGTTTTCGAAATAGCACAAAAAAGTTTATTAACAAGGAAAAGTCATTTGGTTCTTGTACAAGAATCAAATTAACTTGTATAGGAATGACTTGTACAACAATAAAATGAAGATTCTTGAACTTGAATTTTAATTGAATATACAGTTTCTTGGTATATATGTGTTTTGTTTCGAATAGTTTGTAAAGTATGTAAAATTTTGAGCTCAGAAAATATTGTAAAGAAATTGGCGACTGCAGTGTTCTGCAGTTTAACTGGATGGAATGAAAATAAAAATAAGTCATATTCAATCAAGTCAAAGACAAATGAAAAACTGTTTGTAAAATGGGTACATACCTTTCAAATTTTACACCATGAATTTCAGCTCTATGAAATCGGGATTTGTTTCAATGAAGTGAAACATCGCTAGCAAATCTATTTTCGGTGGGTTATCGGATTGCCCTTTTAGGTAAAATAGGCATTGATTTCTATAAGAACAAATTACGCAAACGGTTTGGGTATAATGATAATACTAAAAAGAAAAACTTAGCAGGAAGGCAGTGATTTCAGGTCGTCGTACGTAAAAAAATGGAGAAAAATTTTCAGCGAATTATGACGCCAAATCTAACCAGCCAATGATGGAACGTTTTGCAGTTACGTTACGATTCCGCTGTTTTTATGATTTTTCTTCTGTCAATATTTAATTAAGTAAATTTTTAACCGCAATATAACTTACATATTCGGAATCAGCTTTTCTTTCTTTATTAAAATTTATTGCTTTTTACCATTTTTAAAAAATACGCAACATCTCCATTTGGCATATTTGTATTACACATCCACCAACTTGTAATTGATTTTTGTTCTGTGATTTGAGTGGGAACCAATTAATTTATGCAAAAAAACTTACTATTAATTTTTGTGCTAGCTTATCTTATCACAAGGACTTATACACTTTTTAAATAAGTAATAGAAAATGATCGAAAATGTCCCCTCTGAAACAGATTAATTACCACGGAAATGCCCTATAGTAAGTTTTCTAATCGAGCCCTGATGGGTTTAAAGGCAGTGATTTTACTGCCTGAACTAAAAATAGCAAAAAGCACTAATGCGAAAATTATAATAAATCGTTCATGTTCTTCTCCGACTTGTGTTCTCTATATCATAATCAACTTTATTGAAGATTTTTAATATATAATTGTGGTCTTAATATCCTCGTTAGTGTGTTGAGGTTGAAGAGAGAGGTTTGTACAATAAATTAGATTTGAGAGTAGTGGTAAAGCTAAGTAAATTTGGATCTGGTTACCCCATTGTACCCTCATAGTATATGAGGTGGTGTAAAAAGGTGTACAGATGGCATGATAAATAGTGCTGCGTCCTTGCTAAAGGCCAGGCTGTCTGATGCTGGGACATTCCAAAAGTCTTCCGACTTACCATCTAGAACACCACAGGTTTTAAGCCTAGCACCCATGTATGATTGGCATTTGCCAAAAACATGCTCTGCTGCTTCAATTGAGTTTACACATCATCTGCATGTATTATCCTCGACAACATTCATTGTCTTAAGGTGGTTCCTGTGACTGGTTAACAAACCAATCACAATCCCCCGGTAGCAGAAAATGCGAGACGGGAGACGGACGTCGCAGATTTTCCAGCAGCCTGCAGATCATTTTACAAATCGCCCTTTAAAAAAAAAAAAAAAAAAAACTTTTTATTTTATATAGTTGGATTTCTAAGTTGGGTGATTTAAGTCAACGCACATGCGCGATACACTTCATTTCATGAAGAGGAATCGGGATGCTCTCCATGTGCAATTTTAAGGAGATTGTATAGAAACATAATAAGTTCTATGTGCTTTCGCGCGTTAGTGTGTAGTAGTTAGCTTCGCTAAAAGTTATGCTGCTGTAAGAATCACGTTGCTAAGACGGGAAATATCGCCGATATTTACGTCCTTGTGATGTTCCTTTTCGGCGAGTGTTACGCCGATATAATAACCCCTATTTCGAAGGTTTGCGTCTCAATAACTGTCACTATCACTGAGATTTACGTAGTTGTGATAGTCAACTTCGTAAAGTGTTACCATGGTTCGTACGGTCCTTAAAAGTCCTTAAAAACTCAAAAAAATTTCTAAGGCCCTTAAAAGTTCTTATTTATTAAAAAAATCCTTAGAAGTCCTTATTTTTTTCCCAAGTTAAAAACCAACGTTAACGAAATTTGGAGATCATCATTTAAAGTGTTTTCATCCTTCCTGCCTTTTTTGTTTAAAAAAAAAAGCAGTTTTTCTCCGAAAATAGCATCTTTTCTGAAAAAAAAAGCAAAATTTTCAAATGGAATGCAATATGCGGATCACCCCTACCGAGATCGCCTGTTGCGCAAGCGCATTCATGTACAAACGTGCCACTCACAGACCAGTGACTCGCTGAAGTCATTGAATGGCTTTTGATGTCAGGTGCATCATTAGTAGGTAGATTGCTGGGGTCCGTCCCAAAAATTACGAGTGTTAGTAAGCATGTATGCCTATTTCATACGTACCTTGATTAAGTGTATGTCTCTGGATTTTTTTTTACCATGCCTCCTTACTCAAAATAGAGATGAAAGTTATTGAAAACGGTAGTTTAAAACTTATTCTAAGGTATATAAACCATAAAGTGTTTTTTACGAAGCATTTAAAAAGAATATATTTCCGCACCGATACGCGAAATCGCGATGCACTTATTAAATTTAGGGGAACGTTTTGTGTATTTTTAGCTAATGCTAATAAATTTCTGAACGTCCGTTTTATATTTGAAATTAAATATCACAGGGATGTAATCAAAATCCCGGATTATTTCCGATTTAAAATATATATATATACATCTTTTAAAGCCTATAGTAGCTGCATGTATGATAAAAAATTGCAGTTTTAAGCAGAATTTGATCTGATTTTGGAAATAAAAATTCACATATTTTAAGACATAATCCAAGTTCTTTAATTAGAATATTTTTTTTGTGATATCATGAATCTGGTAGGCTTTTAATAGCCAGCAAAAAGTACGGCTAAATTTGGCGAAATACTATCTCCTGTCTAACAATGGCTAAGCCTAAAACGGTTGGGGTTGATCAAATTTTAAAATTTTTTTCATTGAAGTTGGTTGCAAATACTTTATTAACATTCTAGCTAAATATTACAGTTATAAATAGCTATTTTTGTACAAATCAGGGTCGTGACAGACCAGGAATTCAGAGAAATGTCAGGGAATTTTGTAAAATTACTCTTTAATCAGGGAATTTTAAAATATTTGAGTTTCTTTTCTCGCATTCCCTGTGCGTGTGCGGACATCTATCTCGGAACGCGTCACGTGAAGTGGATGCCGTGAGGTCAGCGCCGTATTGTTAGAAAAAAAATCCTCAAACTTCAATCTGACTGCACCCTTTAAAGACATGATTATTTTCTTCTTGCCACGTGTTTTTTATCAACAAAATATATTAGAACTCAAATGATTTACATATTATTTATGTTAGATTTTTAGTTACCTTATAACTTAGAAGCGTGGCCGCCAGTAGCCTTTCGGTTTAAAAAATCTTCCAATTTTAATCTAACTGCATCCTTTACAACTATGATTATTTTTCTTCTTGACTTGGATATTTTGTCAACAGAATATATTAGAGATCTAAATTCCTTAATATTTAAAATTAATTCATCAGATTTTATCATTTTTTTTAACCATTTTAGCTCTGTGTTACAATTTTGCAACAATCCTAAAAGCATTCATAAGCGAAAATGCTTAGATCATGTACTTGATTATTTTTTTCGTACTTTCATTTTGACATTTTATTGAACACAATTAACTGAAAGTGATGTGTGTGAATTTTTAATTTTTTAATTAATGTTTTCCATTCTTTTTCATGCTCTAAAGATACTTGTTTTGGTTTTTAGTGTAAATTTATTTTGGAGCAATTATGCTTAAACTATTTAAAATTACATTTACTTATAAAATTTGTATATTTTTAAATTAGCCATTATTTTCTGTTTCGTTTTTTGAATGACAACATCGACAGAGAGACATCAGGGAATTTTCAGGCAATCAGTGAAATGTCAGGGAATTTTGTTTCTTGAATTCTGTAGCCACCCTGCAAATGAATATTTGAAAATCTTACTAAGTGTAGATGTTTTTCTTTATATTCAATAATTTTCTTTTAATCACATTCTAAGAGAGGTGGGACTGGAGCATTTTTAATTGATATTTTAGTATCATTTAACTTTTGAGTTTTAAAATATTTTCTGAAGAAATTTTTAATTCCTGCCCTTTTGAGCATCATTGTTAAAATTTTGAAATCATTGTTAATTTAAATGTATTCATCTTGGTAGAAAAATAAAATAATGTAGCAATTATGGCAGAAAACCAGTTACGAAATTTTGCAATTTGCTTTAAAAGTACCCTCGGAAACAGGGGATTATTAAAAATATGCATAATTTATATTGCACTTAAAAAATTTATACTACATTTAGTAAAAGTATATATATTTCTCAAAATGATTGGTTATAATCATAAAGAATTAAAAGAAATTTCATTCATGAATTTTAATAAGCATTAAAATTTTCTTTTCATTCAATTTCTCCCCATCATATAAATCACAAAGAAAATTGAGGTCCTTAAAAAAGTTAACAAAGTACTTAGAAAGTCCTTAAAAAGTCCTTATTTTTTATTTTGAAAATCTGTATGAACCATGGTTACGTCAATAGTGTAATCATCTCTATTGCATAAATTTCTAGATTTCTACCGATATATTAGGCGCTAACTCCGATACTTAAGTTGGTATAATGGTCGTTTTTGCGGATTGTTACTTTAATGTAACTGCCGAGATTTGCGCCGGTAAGGTGATCGATATTTGCGTTGGAGTGGTATTAATTTCCACCTAGATTTAGTAGCAGCTATTGGCGAGAATTGCGATGCCGTTTTGGTTTCATTCTCATAAGCTTGAACTGATGTGACGGCCGTTATGTCCGTGATTAGTGTGAAGATCGCTTTCGCCGTTTGGTTTGAATTTATAAAGAATGATTAGAATTTTAATTTAAGATACAATATTTTTAAATATTTCCGTTTTAATATTTAATTTCTTTAGCCAAATTTATATGTTTATGTAAAACAGGAATTTTTGGTAAAATTGACAAATAAGGTGCTTTTGTATTTTATGCAAACTTAAAAAAAAAAAAATTACGCTGCAGATTATTTTCTAATATTCTAATTAGTGTCGCAGACTGGCAGAAAAGTTTCTGCTACTGGGCACAATCCTACAGAAGTTCCTGTCCACTCCTAGTATTAATTTTTGTGCTTGGTTTGAGGTTCCCTTTATAAAATGTTTGGATTGTCTCATATCCTGAGACTTTTTCATTCCAGTTCAGTTTCTTTAAAAAGATCTGTTCTAAATCATCCCCTGACCTTAGATTATGGGACTGGGAGAAATGGTTATGGCCCAAAAGGCCTGTTGGAGGTATGCACTATAAGGTTTTGACCTTGGTAGTCTTATCATAGTTCAAAATTATGCAGCATATTTGACTGTGATTTGCACTTCATTGTGGCAAAAATAAGTGACTGGAACTGTTCAAACTACACTAAAAGGCTTAAAACTTTTAGCAAAACAAACCATTCATTATTGCGAAATACAATCGATTCTGAAAGCCTTCGAATAATAAGAAACAATTAAAGATTTTCTAAAAGGCAATTATACTTTTTGAAAATATTCACAAAAATGCAGCTCAGCAGGCGGATGAGTCATCTCCAGAAAGAAATGGGACGCCTTACTGCCAATAATCAGCAAACAATATCACGACGACGCTCTGAAACTTCTGATGAAAGGTAAAATGCATCTTGCAATTGACAGAGAGCGCCATTCCATCTTCATCGTAAGAGTTTGAGACTTTTTACTGCCTTTCATTCAGGTAACAGCAATGTCTCGAACCATCCAACACAAGGTTGTTGGGATTGCAAACTGTTTTCAGATCTACGATATGAGTCAAATATAGACTACAAAATTAGTGAATCAGAATGTTTAGAAAAAATGGAAAAAAGTCAATTTTGTTTTGCCTTGAAGTTCAAAACTGAAACTGCAGTTTTGTGTTGCCATGATAGTAAAGTTGCAACTTTTGCAATTTCCTCCAGTATCTCTTTTGACGTTGTCGTCTGGTCAACAACTTCTGTCCAAAGATTTTTTTAACAGTTTCCAAGTTATAACAACATCTTTCAAATGACATCTTTTGGTGCAAGGCAAGTTGTGGAAGGCTGATTTTATGCCAACATTCAAAGTTTAGGGACATGTTCATGATTTGATTGGCAAAGTTCTCGCATTGGTGGGGGAGAGCCGGAATTTTCGGAAATGTACTTGTATCAGATTACGATAACCAAACATCTGCATGTTGCAATAACGTGTGAAACTTAAGCCAAGAGTTGATTCGATTGCTTCAAGATATGTCGCATGAACGTAACAGTTATATGTAATCATTCAAATCAAGAATTGATTTTACCATGCATTCAGAAGGACTTAAGTTAAGATGGCGAATTTTATTTCCAACAAAACGAAACACCTCTACACTATCATTTCAGGGTGTAAGAGTTTATTCTTGAGTTATAATCTTCCAAACAGATGATATTCAAACTGTGTATAAGTTTGTTTGGGGAATCTTTAAGTCCATAGATAGTGTTGTTGATGAACAAGACTTATGACAGCAGTACATTACTCTTCTGAATTTCCTCAGATTGTTTATTCAAAATTCTTGCTGCTCTTATATTATCCTGTTAGATGATTTCAATGAAACCAAAACTGTTGTGTGTGTCAAAATGCAACTTTTGGCTAATAACTGATAACAGTGATATCAAAACAAACTATGCAAAAACTTAGCGGCTGAAGGCTGAAGCCCTCCTCTTTTGCTTTAATAAGACTGTGCTGGAACTTCTTTTTGGCAACAAATTCTGTTTGTCCCAGAAAATTACAATTGAAAATTCATGCAGGAATTTTCAGATTTGGTGCACTTCCGGTTATAGTGTACTTCTGAATCAGTTCGTTGAAGGTTCATTATAATGAGATTTGACTGTACTATAGTAATTCTCTTTTTCAATAGTTACCTGTATTTATATAGGTTTTTACCTGTGTTAAATTATTCCAATCCATTTAAAAATTTTGAAGCAACAAACATTATTATAATGTAATTGGAAGTTGTGTGATCTTCCTTTGATGACTTGTTAAAATTTTCAGGTTTGTCTAGCCCTGATATAAAACTAGGTAGCACACCCAGAAGTGAAGAGATGGACTCAAGAAGTTTTGATGATTTTGTTACATTATTTTAGTATAAACCGTGGGTGGATACAGAACCGGGAATTCAGGGAATTTTGTAAAATTACTCATTAATCAGAGAATTTTGAATTTTTTCCCACTTCTCGCATTCCTGGTGCGGATGTCATTAAAAAAAAAATCATGCGCTTTTGTAAAAGCCCCTCAATATCTGACTAGTTGGCTGATTTAGGAGTACTACGATTCTGACCATTTTCAGTCTTCGTCAGCAGCTATAGTCCAGGGAATAGAGACAATTTGCCTTGCAAAAGGTTATGTAGTTCTGATTTTTTAATATGTTATAATGGTCGGTCTCGTGGTTTATAAATCAAGTTTTTGACCTCCTAACCCTTGTGCGTTCTCTGTGGTGCACCAAAAACTGAGCCGTTTTTCAGTTTATACGTCATAACTCTTTGTCAATGCATCTTAGAAACAAATATTATATTCAAAAGTTGTAGAATATTAAATTTGCTACAACTTTTGTATATTTAGGTTTTTTTGTAGACCTATTAGGGAAATAGTTTTGTTGCATCAAAGTCAAAACTTTTTCGTAAAAATGCTACTTTTTTAAGATTTGTGTCAAGTTTTTTTATTATATCTCCATAATGATACGTCTTAGAGAAAACGTTTGGGAATAAAAGTTGTAGAGCAATAAATTTCCTACAAGTTTTATATATTAACTTATTTTCTAAGACTAATAACGAAGGAGTTACTCTGCTTTATGTATTTTCCGTGGTGCACCAAAAAAAATTACGTTTTTCAGTTTATAGATCATAACTCTTTTGCAATGCATTTTAAAAACAAACATTAAATTTTAAAGTTGTAAAATATTAAATTTTCTACAATTTTTGTGCACAATTTGCTTTTTTAAAGCTATTATGTAAAAAGTTACGTAGCATCAAAGTAAAAACTTTTTCGTAAAAATGCTGCTTTTTTAAGTTTTTTGCCGAGTTTTTCAATTATATCTTCATAAAAATAAGTCGTAGGGAAAAATATATTATACAAAAGTTGTAGATCTATAAATTTGCTATAAGTTTTATACAAAAAAGTTACTATCTAGGACAAATAACTAAGGAGCTATTCTTCTTTAAAGGTTTACGAGATGATAACCTATAATATTTTATGTATAGGTAGGGATTTAAAAATAGCTTCTTACTGCAGAGTCTGACAATTTTAATAAAAAAATAAAACAATATATATATAATACTAATGATAATGTAAAATAAAAAGTGGAAATATATTAAATAATATATATCTATATACAATAACGGTAATATCAATTTACCATTTTCGCCATGGGGCACCAAAAACCTTCTGAATTCTGAAATTTTGTATTTTTTCCAGTATACTGATCATATCCTTTTTCCACTGCATTTTGTAGGGGGGGGGGGGGGGGATTATATTTTAGGTTGTAGAGTATTAAATTTTCTACAACTTATGTACGTGAAAAGTTTGTTTTGTAGAATTATTGTATGAAAAGCATCACAGCAACATACCTGCCAACTTGTACGAATTATCCGTACAATGTACGGATTTTTACTATTTTGTACGGGTGTACGAACAGCTAAAAAAATCGTACGGATTTCACGGTACTTTTCGTTTTTTCCCTAAAACCGTTTTTTTTTTTATATATATAAATATTTTTTCAAGTCACCAACGAAACCGAAACGTTTTTCCAAAGCTGCCGCGTCAGTCAAAATATTTATTCACACTCCAAGATTGCGCATATGTTCAGCACTAAAGCGCGATGGCGAGGATGCATTGTTTTCTTTTCTGTTGCCGACTTGATTTGGCAAACCAAACCACTTCGATTTTTCGGGCTTTACAGGTTATTAAAGAAGCAGAAAACCGAAAGTGCTTTAGTTTTTTAACTCTACCTTCTTTTGGACTGGACTCCAAAACATAAATAATAGTACTGGACTTGCGCGTAAATAATATCCCTAAACCACGGCGCCGAGGATGCACTGTTTTGATTTGTGTTGCCGACGGGACCTGGCGAACCAAACAACTATTGCGTTGCCTCAGACTTAAGAGATTAACTAAGAATCTGAAAACCAAAAATGATTTAGATTTTGGTTCTTCCTTCTGTTTGGAAAGTACAATAATGTTGCGCGTATATAATAAAAGCACTTAAGCGCGGCGCCGGAAATTCATTGTTTTCATCTGTGTTGCCGTCGGGATTTGGCGAACCAAGCAACTGTTTCGTTATCGAAACAGTCGTTCGATGAGTGCCGCCAAAACGATTGAAAACGGCGGTGTCGCGATTTAGTGCGCAGCGTTGGAGAGTACGGTCGAAAAGAAGAAAGAATAAAAAAAAAACTAAAGCACTTTCAGTTTTCTACTTTATTAATCTCTAAAGATTAATAAAGTAGAAAACTGAAAGTGCTTTAGTTTTTTTTTATTCTTTCTTCTTTTCGACCGTACTCTCCAACGCTGCGCACTAAATCGCGACACCGCCGTTTTCAATCGTTTTGGCGGCACTCATCGAACGACTGTTTCCTTTTCTCGGACTTTAGAGATTAAAGCACTTTCGGTTTTCAGCTTCTTTGTTAGTCTTAATTATTTATTTTAAAATATCCAAGTAAAACAATCCTGGTGTAAGACTCCAGAAAATATCAAGTTTTTTTGGAGTTTACTTCAAACCAAGCAGTTTACTTCTAATCATCAGAAATTCAAACAAAGAAACAAATTTTGCATTCTGCGCCATCTATGCATCTGATATTAAGATTTCTCATGGAGAATTTACTGATGTCGAAGTTCATATCAATTCTAAAAAGTACAGTGACAACATCAAATGTAATAATAAGAATTCAAAAGCCTGCATAATTGATATTTGTGCGTGTGATTAAACACTTTGAATCCAACTCATTGTATGTTTCACTAGAGTTTTTGTGTCATAAAACATGTTTTATTTAGATGTAATGTTGACTAAATCATGAACCTCATCAGAGATTTCATCGTAAAGTTTAAATTTGATTTATTTTTAAATCCGAGTTAGTTTTTTATTTAATAATTTTCATTTTGTGCTAAAATGTAACAATTTGTTATATTTGAGAGCAATTTAATATTATACAATTTTTTATTTTTTTAAATTTTTTTTTGCATTTGTAATAGAATTACTATTATTTCTATATTACATTCATAAATATTGTCGCTATTTGACTTTCCATGAGTCACAGGAATGCAAATATTTGTTCCGTAAAAATTGTACTAATTTGAAAATGCCAATGTTGGCAGGTATGCAGCAAAAACTCTTTCGTAAAAATACCATTTTAAGATTCTTGTTGAGTTTTTGGATGATATCCATAAAAGTATATCATAAAAATTGTAGAACCCTAAATTTGCTACGTTTTATATACAAAGTTATTTTATAGGACTAATAACAAAAGTGCTACTTGGTAAAATCTAATATTAATAACAATTTCTTACTGCAGAGCCTGATAACTTTGATAAAAAGTAAAACAATATAGGCATTAAAATAATAGTATTATGAAACAAAAAATATAAATATTATAAAAATGTATATATCTATTTATAATAATAGTAATATCAATAAAACTTACAATTTAGAAAACTGACAAATTCCTAAATTTAGTTTCGTTTAGCCACGAAGGCTCGGCTAGTTCCTCTATTTCTTCAATTAAGAGTTCTGTTGGGTCGTTGTCATCAATTATGATGTCCACTATATTGTCACAGTTTAGTCCATGACAGTTTTTGCATATTATGGAGCACTTGAGACCGGCTTTTATACAATCGCAGGCCTTAGTGCATCCTATATCACACTGGCAGAAAATGTAGGTCAGAATTGATTGAGGAGCTGAATCCTGGTGGTTGTAATAGGAAGAAGTCCTTTACTGTCCTTCTTCCATCCCCAGATTAGAGGATTTTTCATTGGGCCCATCTATGTCTTTACTTAATGGTATGTGCGAAAGACATGGCAGCTTCTTGGGTCAGTGGTAGCTTTGACAGATTTAACTTGCTGCCAAATGTTGATTTGGAAAATTGCTTATAACGTAAAGCATTTAAAGTTGTTGCCCTGTCACCACCATAGAGAGCAACAAGAATGCTTGATATTGCTTCAGTGATGCTTGAAACACTGGCATTAGGATTTAGGAAGATCTTTGCAAATTGCTGTAATATTGGACACGACGAAGCAGCCATCATTACAACGCAGGTATTCCAATACAAAGTAACTACTCTGAGTGGCTGATATTCTGTTGAGATGGTTAGTGGTGGGGAGGGGTGAGAAAGAAATCACTAGAATTTTTTTTTCGGTTTTTCTAATCTTCCCTGAATTCGGCAGTGGTGTAAGGAAGGCTGGCACGTAGGCTTGTCCTATTTGGAGCCTTCTAACGTAGGGACATATTTGCTTAACATCATAAAAGATTTCGTAGAATAAAACATAGTCCGTGTGACTAGTATAGAGCTTTTATTCTTTAGGTTCGTATCGTTGCATCTCTCAGCGTAGAATGAGAGATTATAGTTGCTTACGTATTAAAGAGGACGACAGAGGGCGCTCGCAGGCGTGCCTCACATCTCCCCACTAAAAAGATTTGATTGCGTCTTTTAAAGACCTGTCAAATTAATTTAAGTTCTAAATTGGAAAAAAGTAAAATTTTAAACATTTGAAGCACTAGTTTACAGTTACCATGTAATTAAATCAAGAAAGTAAATTTAACTCTTAAAAATATAAACAAGTAAGAAATGAAAAATATGTAAATAAACACAATATCATAAATTATGCACTCAAAATTCTAACCATAGATAACACTTCATGAGAAAGAAGAAAAAAAAAAGAGTTCAAGTGTCATTTAGTTTGGCATGATTTTTCCAGTGGGTTGCAGTTAAACAAGACAGAGAATCGGCATTCAGATGATCTTTTCCTCGACGATAAGTTAGTAAGGCATGGAAGCGTTGTAAAGCTAAGGCCCATCGTTGTAGCCTAGGACTTTGTCAAGAACATTCTGTAAGAAACTTCAGAGGGTTGTGGTCACTAACTATAATTATTTCAGATCCAAAGATGTACGTCTCGAATTTCTTAATGGCAAAAATGACGGCAAAGGCTTCTTTCTCTATAACTGCATATTTCTCTTGAGTGTTTCTTTAGTAGACTCATAAGCACTTGCCCTTTGGATGGATCAAGGTGCATCAAGTCTAACTTCAGGTCAGGGTATATCTCACTAGGAACCAGTGGGACTATTCTTGGCGTACTCTCGATTTCTCCAAAGTCAATGTCAGCGTCATAAATGACTCCAACGTTGTTAGTAGAAGACTTGAATTCTCGTATTTTGTTAGCATGCACATGCCTAGTGCTTGCATCTGGGAGCTGAACTATATAACTGTAGGCAGTATGCTTTTTAACAATAGTGACGGGTCCAGTCCATCTGGCATACATCTTGTGGTCACTGTCGGGTATCAGGACAATCACTTTGTCTCCTTCTCTAAACTCTTTATGTCGTGCTTTCCTATTATGGTAGTATGCGTAAGCTTTCTGTTTTTCTGTGGCTGAGATCCCTGCATATTCCGCTGCGTTTTCTAGCTTCATCTTCAAATCATTGAGGTACTCAGTCACTGACTTGAGCTGGCCTAGGGGAACTGAAGTTTCATCGGTCCACGTTGTCTTCAATATGGAAAGAGGTCCCGTTGGGCTTCTACCATATAACATCTGAAAGGGGCTAACTCCGGTTGTGGCATTGGGAACTTCACGATATGCCCACAGAAGATAAGGAAGGTACTTGTCCCAATCCTTAGAGTGTTCTCGCATCGTGTGGTGAATCATTCCTTTCAAGACTGCATTAAATCTCTCAACGAGCCCATTGGACGCTGGGTGGTAGGGAGTGGATAATCTTGGGGAGGACCCAATCCTTTCCAAAAATTCTTTAGTCAGGGAGGCAGTGAAGTTGGTACCCTGGTCCGTGGCTACTACCTTAAGGATGCCAGTGCGAGTGAAAATTTGTAGCAACGCTTCACAAGTAACTTTAGCAGATAAATTCTTCAAAGGGACGGCTTCTGGCCACCTAGTACATTGATCAACAGCGCAAAGAACATACTTGAATCCACGACTGTTCGGTTCTACTGGGCCAATTAAATCTACGTTTATAATTTGGAACGGTTCATCTGGGCGAGTAACGGGTGTGATGGGAACTTCGTCGAAGGGACGCTTCTTAGCTTGGAGTTGACACGATACACATTTATCACAGAAGTCATCTATCTCCTTCTTTATACCTGGCCAATAAAATGAGTACTTAAGTCGTTCAGCTGTTTTCTTTTTACGGAGATGACCACCCCATAAACTAGCATGAGCGAGCTCCAAAAGCTGTTTTCTTCTTTGCACCGGAACCACGAGTTGGCTGACTGACTCTCCTAAAATCTTATCTTTACGATACAAGAAATTATCCAAAACAAAAAAGTTGTTTACCTCTCGCTTGGCATCTTGCCAACACGCTATCTTGTCACGTCATTTGCTTGTTGATATCGGAACATTTCAGAGTCAGATTTTAACTCGTTTGGTATAATAGAATTAACCTGGTTTACCATATTATCAATTACATTGACCTCATTAACACTAATATCATCATTATTATTTATATAAAACACTTCAATATTATTAAAAGGCATTTCAGAATTTTCACTAATACTAAGCTCACTATTACTACCTATGGACTCAAAATATTGCACAGTTTTCTCAAAGGTTAAGTTATATAAATTATCATTCTTAATAATATTATCATCAATATTGTGGGAGTTTTCAATTACATTATTTGAGGTATCAACAACATGAATATTTTGCATTACAACAATCAACACTTAACTCACCTGAATCATTTGAAATTATTCTATTATATGTATTTAAAGATAACAACATGTCATTAGATAACTCATCAACCATCGCACAAGTAAAATATACGGGTTCACAAAATTTACCATCTTCTGTACACTTTGATAATGGTATATTTATTAAAGGGGCTTTGAGCTTATGACCAAATGCTGAAGTTAACACCACTTGACCATGTGGGTCTTTATAGTGCTGAGGTACTAAATTACTTCTAATTATTGTTACCTGTGTTCCAGAATCTGCAACTGCATTTATCTTAACATTATCACATAACACTTCAATGGTTGGCAAACTATTAAAAATTTTATCACTCTCGTACTTCATGCCGTTTAATATTAACAAGTGGTCGGACGATATTTTGGCTGTCAAACAATTAGAGACGATTGCATTTGTACTCTTCCTATTTGGGTCATGAAGTATGTACCATGAAATCTGGAGTTGCATACATCGCACTTCAACATTGACTTACACCGCTTTGCACCACCACAATTCACACCATAGCATAGGAAACACTGATTACTTAACTTTAATTCTTGCTTCCGCTGCTCCGTGGTCAGAGGGCAACTTTCGTCGTTTCCATGGTTACCGCAAAAAACACAAATTATCTTCTTTCGGCGCGTTGACGTAGTTTACACTAGTAAACTTCCCGTTGGCGCGATTTGGTGTACTCCTCCAGTCTTCGTGGCGTCTTGATACTGACGTAACATCACTGCGCTGCTCCGAGAGGGGGAAGCAATATATTTCGCCAATTCCCTTTGCGAAACCTGTCGCTGGATATGGGCCATGAGTTTTCCTAAATCAAAACAGTCAGTTTCTTCTTTAGTAAAATCGAGCATTATTTCTGAGGGTAGCTTTTTAAAAATCACTGTTGATAACATGCTTCCATAAGATTCTGCTGATACGTTCAGGGTAGCAAGAGATCTCATATGAACACTACATGTATCATACAGTTTCCTTAAATTATATAAATCATTACTGTGTGCTACTTGAGGCAAGTTCATGAGTTGGGACATATGAAAGTTAATTAGGTTTTCCGTTTTGCCGAAACGTTCGATTAAGATGTCCATAGCATTTTTATAATTATCTTCACTTATCGACAGTCCTTGAATAGCATAGAGCGCCGGGCCATCAAGCAAGCTTAATAAGTAACAATGTTTTTCAATTGCAGAAAGCGAAGTGTTGTTGTGAATAGCTATGTCATAACTATTTTTCCAAGAAATCCAGTTTTTAATGTTACCATTAAAGCTACTAATATTTAATTTTGGAAGTTGTGAATAACCACTTTTTACAGTACTTGTTTCACTAACCTGGCACTGCACATGAGTCGCCGCTAGAAGAGAACGGGCCGGCATATCTTCTTCCCTAGTCTGCCGATGAATGTCTGTTAACGCCAAACATTTCGTAATTAATTGAAGCGAGCAGATCGTCTTCGAATAGCTTTTCATCCAAAATGAGCGCTTCGATTTGTTCATTTATGTTTTTCAACGCTCTTTCCTTTTCGACCAGTTGAGGAACCAGTTCTGGAGTGAGATTACTTTCTATTCTTGCTTTGTCGATCTTATCCATAAGTTTGGTGGTAGAGGCTCTCAGTATCGACCGTTTCTTTTTAAGCTTTTCCAAACCGTCTTCCATCGTCGTGCTTCTGTTTTGTAAGGCGAGCGAGTCCTCGTTAGGCTTAGGGCGTTCGTTGTCAGACGTACTTCGTCGAGCGAGTTACATCGCACTTCTGATAACCACTGTAAGGAAGGCTGGCACGTAGGCTTGTCCTATTTGGAGCCTTCTAACGTAGGGACATATTTGCTTAACATCATAAAAAATTTCGTAGAATAAAACATAGTCCGTGTGACTAGTATAGAGCTTTTATTCTTTAGGTTCGTATCGTTGCATCTCTCAGCGTATAATGAGAGATTATAGTGGCTTACGTATTAAAGAGGACGACAGAGGGCGCTCGCAGGCGTGCCTCACAAGTGGCAAATCTCAATCAACAGTATATGGTGTTTTTGCGGAAACTGAGCCCTTAAAAGAATTCCTTTACAAGTCACTTATGCCACGCGACTTGAGATTTTTCTATTCTATCTCAAAAGATCTGTACCCCACGTAGTTTAGAATTAGCCACTTGAATGCAGTCTATTTCTCATTTTTATTTCTGAATGCAGAAATGTTTGAATAGCATCACTGCAAAATGGTAAATTTTATATTACTATTATTATCTATAGATAGATACATTATTTAATATATTTCCACTTTTTATTTTACATTATCATTAGTATTATATATTTTTTTTTTTTTTTTTATTAAAATTGTCAGACTCTGCAGTAAGAAGCTAATTTTAAACCCCTACATAATTTTTAAACTACCTATACATAAAATATTATAGGTTATCATCTCATAAACCTTCAAAGAAGAGTAGCTCCTTAGTTATTTGTCCTAGATAGTAACTTTTTGTATAAAACTTAGAGCAAATTTATAGATCTACATTTTTTGTTCAATATATTTTTTCCTACGACTTATTGTTATGAAGATATAATTGAAAAATTTGGCCTAAAACTTAAAAAAGCAGCATTTTTACGAAAAAGTTTTTACTTTGATGCAGCGTAACTCTTTACATAATAGCTTTACAGAAGCAAATTGTGCACAAAAGTTGTAGAAAATTTAATATTCTACAACTTTTAAATTTAATGTTTGTTTTTTAAAGGCATTGCAAAAGAGTTATGATCTATAAACTGAAAAACATATTTTTTTTTGGTTCACCACAGAATATACACAAAGCAGAGTAACTCCTTTGTTATTAGTCCTAGAAAATAAGTTAATATATAAAACTTGTAGGAAATGTATTGCTCTACAACTTTTATTCACAAACTTTTTCTCTAAAACGTACCATTATGGAGATATAATCAAAAAACTTGACACAAATCTTAAAAAAGTAGTATTTTTACGAAAAAGTTTTGACTTTGATGCGACATAACTATTTCCCTAATAGGTCTATAAAAAAACTTAGTATACAAAAGTTGTAGCAAATTGAATATTCTACAACTTTTGAATATAATATTTGTTTCTAAGATGCATTGACAAAGAGTTATGACGTATAAACTGAAAAACGGCTCAGTTTTTGGTGCACCACAGAGAACGCACAAGGGTTAGGAGGTTGAAAACTTGGTTTATGAACCACGGGACCGACCTTTATAACATATTAAAAAATCAGAACTACATAACCTTTTGCAAGGTAAGACCCCTTTTTCAGTTTCTATTCCCCGGACTACTAAGCCTAACCGGCTAATTCCCTCCTTCCCACCCACAGCCACCTGTTGATGTTCTGCTTTTTATTTTTTTTACTATCTAGGATCATTGTTGTGCTTGGAATAATTGTTTACGTATTATTTCTGATAGATTTTTAGTTATCCTATTACTTAGAAGTGTGACCGCCTGCAGCCTTAGTGTTAAAAAAAAAAATCCTCGAACTTCAATTTGACTGCATCCTTTACAGACATGATTATTTTTCTTCTTGCCTTGTGCTTTTTATCAACAGAATGCTTTACAACCCCAAATTCTTTAATAATTAAAATTGATTCCATCATATTTTGTCGTTTTTGTTTACCCTTTACAGTGCTATGTTACAGATGTGTAATAAATCTATAGGCATCCATAAGTGAGAAAATTTTAGATCCTGTACTTGATTTTTTTTATATTTTCATTTTGACGTTTTATTAAATAAGATTTACTGAAAATGATGTGCGAGTTTAATTTATGTTTTTAATATAAATCAAATAAAGAATTGAAATATCCTCCTCAAAAAAAAAAAAAAAAAAATGTGCTACTGCATAAATTTTTTAAAAAAAATCTGCCTTTCTTTTCTGCCAAAAGAGTATGAACCCTGTGCTTGTCGTGTTTTATGAAAACAATTTTTTGCCTTTTTTAATATGTAGTTTTTTGATTTAAGGTAATATTGTTAACGTACAAAATTTTATTTCTATTCATCTATAAGTAATTAATTTTATAAGCTGTTAATTTCTGGTTTTTTCTTTTGTACATATATGTTGTTTATCTTTTGTCGACTAAAAAAATCCAAAAGACATCAGATTTCAAGAAAGATATGTACCTAGTGAAATTTGTGACCAAATAGCAAAATGCAGATTATTTAAGTTCCATGCTCATGCATACTCAAGTTTAGTAAATATTTAGGACAGTACTTTAAATTTATGCTATGAACAGGATACAACCTATGACTTATATTAGCGAAAATAACATGTTTCATTTGTGTCATTTTTAAAATTAAAAAGAAAAGTATTGAAGCTTTGTTTTTCCTTGAAGCTAGCAAGTATGGGTGTAGTTTGTTAATTGTTTAATATGAATTTTATATTTTTTAATTAACGTTTTCCATTCTTTTCCATGCTCTAGAGATGCTTGTTTTGCTTTTAATGTAAATTTATATTTTGCTGCAATTATGCTTTAACTATTTAGAATTATATTTACTTATTAAATTTATATATTTTAAAATTGCCATTATCTTTTTTTTTCTTTTTTTGTTTAACGATAACATAAGTAAAAACGCACATCAAAGAATTTTTAAGAGAATTTTCTCAGGGAATTTTTAAGAGAATTTTCTCAGGGAATTTTGTTTCTCAAATTCTGTAGCCACCCTGTATAAAAATTTTTTTTAATGAATTGTATTTTTTAACCAAACTAAATTGTTCAACCATTAGTATGATGAATATATACATCTATAATTTATTTTACATAATATAAATAAATCATTATGTTGTCATATATTAAGCTTGCTATTTGCATCGGATTGAAATTCTACAACCGTGAACTTGGCATCGGATGCTTTCATTCAGCCATGATAATTATTTGATGTGCTTTGCACATTAGTTTTTCAAAAGCAAACAACTAAAAATCACTTGATAGTCTGGCGAGTATTTTAGCCAAGCTTTCTGGATAAATAATGTCATGCTTTCTATAGTATATTTGCTTTGAAAGAAATTTTAAATTTGATAGCTAGTACATGTGTCATGCATCTACTATTTTCCCAATTTGTGTAAAAATTAGTTTTTCTTTTTAGAAATTTTCATTTCGTTTTCAAAATAAATCATTTTACCATTTTTTTCTTGCAGAGAAAAGCACCAGTGTTTTGCTCAAGATTAGTATACTTAGGTCAGTTAGATAACAAATACATTTTCCATTTAAACATTTCCCAAACAATAACAGGAACCATGCAGAACGGTACATATCCCTGGATGGCCTCTTCTTCCATTGCCCAGAAGAGCTGGCTTTCAAGCCAAGCACCTGGCTATCAAGCCAGTCTTACAGACCTGTTCTTAAAAAAGAATCATCTACACTTTGGTACTGGAATTTCACAACTTGCTGCTGCTTCTAACTACATTGAAAAAATGTCAACCATCAATAACGAACCACCTCCAAAATGTCCCCATCCTGTAAACAAAGATAAACCATATCCTTGTGAAATTTGTCAGCAGTACCTAACCTTTTTTCAGAGAGATGGTACATCAGAAAACCAAAACAGATTGAGCAATAGTCCAGGTCTGGCCAATTCCCCTTCTGAAAGAAAACCTATGAACCTCTTGCCTAATGCGCCTCCCCAAAATATGGTTCCAACAAGCGGAATGCACCCTTCAATGGGCATGCACCCAGGGGTGCCACCCGGCATGCAGAATAACAAACCCAGACCCATCCCCACCAAGCAGTTCCCCTGTCCTGTCTGTCACAAACTTTTTACTCAGAAGGGGAACCTCAAGACTCACATGATGATCCACACTGGGGAAAAGCCTTATGCGTGCCACGCCTGTGGCAAAAGTTTCACCCAGAAGGGAAATGTCGACACTCATATGAAAATTCACACCGGAGAGAGGGAGTATGGCTGCGAGGCATGTGGCAAGCGCTTCACCCAGAAGGGCAACCTCAAGACTCACATCCGAAGTGTTCACACTAAAGAGAAGCCTTTTGCATGTGGCATGTGTGGGAAATGTTTTTCTCAAAAGGGTAACATGCAAACTCACCTCCGAACACACAACAAGGACGACAGATTTCCGTGTACACTTTGCGGAAAAACATTCTCCCAGAAAGGAAACCTGAAGACCCATATGGCGCGGCACGCAGGACAAATCCCCACCAAGCGTCAGTTTGGCTCCCGCCTCGCCAACAGGACCTATGTGGGACAGCTGGGGAAAGGACAGCAGCCAACAGTGCCTCGCATGCAGTTCCCCATACAGCCCTCTCCGGTGTCTTCCCAGGCATCCACCACCTCCCCCCTCCATTCCCCACTCCACAACAATCACCCAGACATGCGGAGTCCCCCACTCCACCCCCCAGGTATGGGTAACCCTTACTCAGAATCCCCCATTGACCTGAAACCTCCCCTCAACTGCCACCTGCCCCTTTCCAGACCCATGTCCTGCAATAACCAGCCCCCCAACAACATGAACAACAACTCCCCAAGTCCCCATCCCTCCCACTTGTCCAGTCCCTCACCAGAAGATGACACCAACCAGCGAGCCGCCTTCAACCTCCACAGCAAGCTTTTTCAACAGCATGCAGCAAACAGCATGCACAGTCCAAACTTCATGAATGATCAAATGCAGGAGATGCAGCATGGTGGGGGCAACCTGATGAACCAGTCCAGGATGAGCCCATCTCCTCTTGGGGGGCACATTCAGAACTCGCAGCAGCAGCAATCCAGGATCACGAGTCCCTTGCCAGGGCACCTCCAAAACCACGAGCGTGACTCCCGCCCCTTCTACTCTGCCCCTCCTACCCCCATACCTGCCCCACTCACCCCTGTTTCTAGGTGGCTGCCCCATGGCCCTAACAGGCACTATGACACTTTTCAGTCCCCCGCAGGCCTGGGCTGTTACAGCTCCATAACTGCTCACACAACACCCCTCTCGCGACTGTCTTTACTAGCATCTGGCTCCATGAACTCTGGCCAGAACCACAATAATCAGCAGCATATGGACAATGGTGATGACCTGGAACATAAAGAGTCAGAGCCTGTTCAGCAGCATTCGCAGGAACATTTCCAATCGCCCACTAACCCAGACTTCTCTCAATTACTCGATTGATGATTTTTATCGTATCAATAATTACGCATAGGCTTAATGAAACAACTCCCCTGTGTACCAATGTGAGTTATTAGTATATGCAGACTTACGTGTGTGTGTACGAGTTTTAATATTGTGATGCTTCGTCAGATTAACGAGTGCTTTCCCTTAATTGAATTATGTTGGAGGGATTTTTTTTTCTTTCTTTTTTTTGTGCGACAAAAGTGCCACTGATTTAGATTGTGGAATTCAAGAATTATATACTTGCCATTCTTGAATGCTGCAATTAGACTATTTAATATAGTGCTTAAATCATGATTTGGAGCAGGATATTTTTAAGTTGACATGCACAAGTAAGTGTTAAAGTTGGTTTTAAGGTTAACATTTTATTTCTCTTTGTATATGCTATTTTTACAAATAGCAAATTATACTTTTACTAATTGTTGATGTTTAAAATTTCTAATCTTATCTATTTACTAAAACCGGTGAATCAGTTTTTACTCATTGTTCTAGACATTCATTTGAAAATAAGCTACAACAATCTCGTCACAAGTAAAGAATTATGTTCAATTCTCATTGTGCAATAATACAATTAATGTATGACTCGGCAAAAGAGTGCAACTACAATCGGGCACTCATCGCAGTTGGATTGACTAAAAACCTAAGAATTAATTCCCTAAAACAATCTTAATTAAATATGCATATTAGCCAAGCTGATTCTGTTCTATTAAAATAAATCTTATATCAATTTTAAAGCATAGCAAGTTTAAATTTTAATTAACTTTTAAATCTAGTAATAAAATATTGCTTGTGCAAGCATCCTTTAAAAAGTTATATCCTGTGCCTAGTCTCGAGATTGAAGTACTATGTAGGAATTTGTTCCTTTAAGAACTATTATCAATTTTAATATTTTTATTCCACTCTTCCAATAAGATTGTCTGTGACTCCTGAGTTTTTTTGCTGAAATTATTAAAAGGAATGAAAATGTTGTTCCAACTTGTTGAATGCTATTGACATTTGTAGTGATTTTTATTGTTAAAGCTACTAGTATGCTTATTTCTGTTGCAACTCTGCGTCTTCATGCTTTTAGTTCCTATTTAATTAAATATTTGAATTTGTTATTTTAATTGAACAGTTTTAATGTTTTGGAAATGGTTTATGATATGTATCCTGTCGCTGAGCTTTGCTTTTTAGTTAGTAATTATATACATTTTAATTAATTTTGCAGTTATTGACTGTTTTGTTTTTAATCTTAGACTGGATTTGTGAGTGTGATCGAAGCAATATGTCTTGCCTTTAAGGCACCAGGAAGTTATTCGTAAATGTGATGTGTAAAGATCAAAAGGATAAGTGGAACTCTATGCAAGTTTAAAACTTGTAGGGTTTGCAGGGTATTTCTGTTATTTTCAATTGTGGTTTTTAACATGTGTAGAAAAGGCTCGAAATTGTGCTACTCCATAGGTGCACGTAATACTTTGCTGCACTTTATATCAAATTAGCATTAGAATGTTGAAGACTCTAGATTTGCTCTAGAAAGCAAAATTTGAATTTGTATGAATGTGCATATTTTTGTTGAAAGATATGACATGAATCAAAATTATTTGAGCATTTTAACATTAAAATAATTTTTATTCGTTAAAAATACAATTTTATTTGTTCATCTAGATATAAACTTAAAATTGAATTTTGAATTTGGGTAAATGTGCATACTGCCAAAAAAATATATATATATACTCTAAAAGTGATTAATATATATGTATTAATTTTGTTCTAAAGCATTCCAACTTTTTAAAAATTGTTTGTAGAATGTTCTAAATTATATTTAAAAAAATAATAACAATTGAAATAGTAAACTTAATTGAGCTTTAATTTTGAAATATTGAACATTCAATAATTTTCATAAAAGTTTGACTCTCTTAGGCCTATATGTTTCATGAAATGAGATTAATGTTTTATTTTTTAGTGTATGAAGTCATCGAATATATTTTTTTAGTATTTCAAGTTCTGACGATTAGTTCCAATTGTCCTAATTTGACTTTTGTATATCATTTTAAACTGTATTTTGTTGTAATTGATTTTGTTTAAGCAAATTCAGTTGTACTTTTAAATGTGTTTGAAAACCTGGCATTCTAATTTATAAATTTGAATTGGTTGGTATTTTATTATATAGAAATATGTCATCCCTTTAATGTTTTTACTATTTAAAAAAAAAAAAAGTAAAAAAAAAGTTTTGATAGACTTCTTCCTTATTGTTCTAGATACATTGTTTATAACCTAATATGTTATTTTATAATCTAATTAATGTTTCCGTTTACCCATGTTATACTGTTTTAGTTCAGACATCCATTTTACTCATAAAATTTGAATTACATCGTACTTTTAATCTTGGATATTTTTAGTGCTATGTTTATGATCAAGTAGAAACCTCTGAATTTTGGTTGCATGTCTTATACCAATAATCAGTTTTCTTTGCCCTCGTACAAGATTTTGTTTTTAACTTCATATTTTTAAGTATTAATAAAATCTGTCTTTCTATTACAATCCCACCTGATCCATGCATTGAATCATTTGTTCTTTTTAACCACAGCATGAATATAACAGAAACAAATTATAATGCTATTTAGACAAGTATTTATAAACTGTGCTATACGGTTGACCTATAATTGAACTTATTAAAAATTATTTAAATAAGTTCTTTTTGAATGTTTGGAGTAAGAACATGCAATCAGTACTATTTTATGCTCGTTAATAACAATAATAATAATTAAAAAAAAACTTTAAAGGATAACTTGTGTTCGATTTTTTTATATATATATATATATATATATATATATATATATTCTTTGATTTGGAGGTTTCAACTGCTTTGCAAAATATTCACTCAAATTCACCAATTGTGTATAAGCACACCCTTTAATGGTTGCTGATCCTCTTTTGGTTGTAGTGTTTAAAAAATTACTATGTTTTCCTTTTCACCTAGTGATATAAACTTGCTATTTTATTGCATTTCCTACTGCTTTTACTTCTAACTTTTGTTGGAAGTATTTTTATGATACAAGTGATTATGTAAATGCCATTTGAGGTTTTTAATGTATGCAATGTGTTCTGTTATGAAAACAATATTATTGTATAATTGAGTTCATGCCTGTGTTAGAGTTTGCTGGTTTACAGCAAATGCCATTGATCTTGTTCCATTATTTTACTAAGCATTGCAAGAAATGTTGATCAGATTTGACACGAAAACCGGTGAAATAAGTGTAGACATCTGATAATTGTGATTAAGTTTTCTAAAAATGCCTATTATTGTGGTTCTGTAACAAACTCTTGCTAAATATCTAAACGAGCTTCTTTCCTGTTATCTGTGGTAAACAATGCTGTACCCCAGAGGTAAAGGACATTATCTATATTTTTCAAATTTTACAAAATAACTAATCAAAGTTAAATGGCTATCCTCTTCTTGCTATTGCTATTCTTTAATGAATATCTTCGTTAAAAAGACTTGTGTGGTATTACATACCTCTAGAAAGAGTCTAAAGATACATTAACAAATTGCTATTACTACTCTTTAAAGAATATCTTTGCTAAAAAGACTTATGTAGTGTTGTATACCTCTAGAAAGAGTGAAAGCACATATTAATAAAAATCAGAATGTGAAAATCAAGTTGTGCGGAAATAGTTTCCTTTACCTCTTTGGTATAGAGTGTCATTTTAAGGTTTCAAAAGTGATTACTTTTGTCTTTCTTTAAAATTTTAAAATTGCTCCTCTGTGATTTGTGCCAACCTTGCTAGTCTAAGGTGTAGTTCCATATTTTTCTCTCTTAATTCTGCAATTGTGTGTGACGATTTGAGCAAAAGTAGTAAATGATTGCCAAAATAAAAAAATGAATAAGTCAAACATTTGTTTATATATTTGTTAATATATCTAATTTTGGAAACTATTGTTGGGAGTTTTTTGTTTTGGTTTGGACAATTTATTACATTTTTCAATCAATTTTAATTTGAATGTGATACAATTCTCTTCATACCAGTTAATGAATTTACTTTTAACAAAAAAGTATAATTTGTCTTTGTTAAGTCAACTTTTTAACCGTTTGATTTTCAAGAAAACTGGTTTTATTTAGTGTATAGGTATTCTTGCAAATTTCAACTTGCATTTTAAAAATGACTCCATAATTATAAACTTTTTAAAATTTATGCAGTTATATGTATACTCTAATGTAGAATTGTTTAGAAATGAATTTGGTTCAATTTGCTTAGAAGGGAAGTGCTGTGCAATCCAGAGGGCAACAAAAAAGTTGGTAGCTTAAATCAAAATTTCAATTTAAATACGAGGAAGAGAAAATAGAAACATAAATCAACCTGCCCATGTAAAACTATGGACTAAATGATTCCAACCACGAGCAAGAGTTTATCTAGATTAAATATCTCAGAGGGATTTAGGTATAACATAATTCATAACGCTTATATGAATATAGCGCATATATATATATATATATTCGTTGGGCTATATCTTTCAACAGCTTCTTTTTTGCCTTTTTAGAATGTTTATTGAATATTTCAAACAGTAAATGTTAATTGCAGGAAAATAAGATAACTGATTTTGCAATTTAACCTTCCCTCACACATAACTTTCTTTAAGAATTATCAAAATATGTAATAATATTCAGAAAATCTGACAGTATTGCTCTAGTGTGAATCTGCCCCACCTGATAACTGTATAGTTACTATTTAGGCCTTGCATACCAAAAGTGCCAGGTTCCAATCCGAGGTTGGACATGGATATTCGTTGTGCTTCGGAATTCACGTTAAGCTTGTGGTTGAGGTCCTGGTCTGATTTACTGTCATTGTACATAAAAGTAGGTTGTTAAGCATACAAACCAACCAACTAATATGAATCTACTACTTTTCCAAATGACATAGCTTAGGGAAGTACCAGGTTGAGTCAAAAGTTTGTTCGCATTTCTATCTATAATGTAAATTGTCAACAATAACAGTACAAAAGCTTTTATTTCTCAAAGTAAATTCTATCATGAACTTGCCAATTGCAAGGTGCCCATTGAAAAATGAATATAATAATCACTTTAATTTAATGTATGCCAATGAAAATTATTTCTGATTTCAACATTATTTTTAATACATGTATGAAATGATAAGGATAATTTCAAAATAATTTTTTTATCTAATTTTGTGGAGGTAAAATTTTTGCAATGCTAATGCTGTCTTACAGCATTACAGAGTCAGGGATAACTCTTATAGTATAAATTCCTGTTTTTGTTGCAACTTATTTGCTTTATTACTTGATCAACTGTTCCTACTTCCATTTTCTGCAGCTCTTTGTGACTTGATTGCAAGAGATGCATAATACTCTACTTTTTATCTTTCCTTGCATTTCTTTTCATACTTTTGTTAATTTCTCTTTATTATTCCTTACATTGTTCCAATTGTACCTCCAGTAATTTGGTGCAATGCATCAAGTTCTTAATTTTCTTTCTTCAATTAATTTTCAAGTTCCACCAGTAATCCATTCCTTTTCTTTTTTTCTTTCTTCCTGACAACATTCTCAGCAGTATCTGTAAAGGCTTTTTCTGTCATTCTTGTTTTTCATAATTAATGCCTTGGATATTATTATGTTCATCATCAAGTGCTGCAAAATTTTTTTTCCAGTTCTAATACAAACCTATATTTAATATTTTTATTCTTTAATGTCAAAAAGACTCGGTCTCCAACATTTCTGAAGTTTCAGATTCATCAGCACCAGAGAGGAGTGATCACTATCGACATAAATTTTTCTCTTGAACCTCATTATCTCATTTTTACTCTTGCACATCTCTCGTAAACCTTACAAATCTTCCATTTATAGCAATAAGGTCTTTTTGATTTTTTCTGGTGACTTCCATGTTACTTTATGAATTTCTTTGTTTAAATTTGCTTCCATAGAAAGGTTATTCACTGAAGGACATAAGAATTTCTCCATTTTTATTACTTTTTCTTATAGGCTCTTCCTACCGATCTTTCATCGTTATATATTTTCTGGTCAACTTTTGCATTAAGGTCTCCTATTATTAGAAGATTGTGGGTTTTTTTTCTATCTTGTCTACAGTTTTCTGTAAGTGGTCCTTTTTTGTGTTCTGCCTCTTTTGTAGGAGCATAAACTTGGATTGCCATTTTAATTAACTTAAAGAAGAATCTTGCTTTAATTATCCTTTTGTTTATGAGTTAGAATCCCATGCAGCTTTATCATTAAATATAAGTGCTAATCCTCTATCTGCTCCTTTGTATTTGTTTTCTATTGTTTTAATCTTTCTGTAGCCAGTCTACCTAATCTCATTTATTCCAAGGATACTCCAGATTATAACTATCCATCTCATCCGAATGTTAGTATGCAGAAATTGGGTTGTGATTGTGTCGCTTACAAGTTTTCAAAGCAGAAAATATTAATGTACTTTTGACTCAATTTGGTAAATGGGCAAGATTTATTATTGTTTTTGTGGCTGGCGACTCAAACTGCTGAAGTGATTTCAGCAACTGACATACGACTGCAAATGTTTAGTAAAAAAATCCAAAATTGAACACTCAATGTATGTAATAATTAGTTAATTTACAATTTAGTTTAACAAAATAAATAATTGGTATTTCAGAGAATTCTAATTTGTGATATTGAGATGGATTTTACTCCTATGTTCACTACTTTTGCTCTAGGTTCACAAAATTTCATTGGATCTTAATTGCAGCTTGTGATTTTCAATTTAACTTTGTGTTATTTGCTAATTGTTTTAATTGGTGTGCTAGTTCCTTTTGTTTGTTTTTTCATTAACTCGTCTTTATCAAAATATTTTACCTTAAATGTGAAAGTGTCATAACTCGTAGTATTGTTTAAAAGGTTTTTAACCTTATAAAATTAATCTGTACTATTTTTATTTAGTTTTTTTCAGAATTTGAAAAGCACTAGTGTCACTATATACTGCATTTTTTTCTTGGTATCACAATTTTTAATTGCAAAACTATTTCTGAAACATATTTATGTTCATACAAAGATTTCACTAAAGTGTAATTTTTGTGCATGTGTAAGCATACAAAATATGCATGTAATGTCATCTTATCAAACTGTTTAAATCAAATATTGCTTTGTTGATGCCATGTGTGAGTTTTGTAATTTATTTACATATTAAATTGTCTAGTTATCAAGAATTTATACCTATAATTTATCAGTACACCACGCTTGTAAATAATTTGAAAAATATCCAATTTTTTTTTTTTACATTTTTTTCATTTATGCTTATAAATTGCAATGGCTAAATGTGTTAAAAATAAATTGTATATTGAATTTACTGTGCAAAAAAATGTATAAACTAATGTGGATAGTGGATGGAGGAATTTTTCAAAATTGATGAAAATACTACAAAAGCAGTATATAAGTAGCATACATTAAGATTGAAACAATCCTCTTCAAAATCAGTTTGCCCGCAAAAACATATTGTGTGTGCATTTCACATGTTGAGTATTAAGTTAATATTAACTATAAAGTGTTTTATGATAAGAAAGAATATATGATCATCGTGGTATGTTATTTAGCAAAGCAAGTTCTCAACATCTAATATATTAAAAAATTTTGGTTACTGTTTCTCATTAAAATTCTGCAACTTCGATTTATTTCTGAAGAATAAAATTTTGTTATTGTATATCAATACTTCTCTTAATGCATAGACAGCAAATGAATATTGCTCCTGCAATACAGCGAATATTGTTTTAAAAATAGTTTCGTAAACATGTACAATGAAACTTCAAATGTTACAATATCAAGTAGAATCCAGAAATGTTGCCTCGGTCTCTATGTCCCTTTCATTTGAATTGAAAAACTATTAAGAACGTGATTCTGTCATAAATCAAAATTATGTTTATGTCTGATTAATTTTAAAATGTATCTGTCAAGCCCTTAATACGTTACAGAATAATCGTACTTAAAAAAACCTTTTCACTGGGAAAAATTTCAAGCATTAGGCGTTTATATAATAAATTTAGTTTTAATATAAATTGCTATATTTCCACTTATTTGTAATTTTCAAAATTGATGTTTTAATGGTGTGGGTAAGAAAAGAATTTCGTAATGCAATAAACAGTGTCAAGGAATGTTGGTGTTTACGAAGACAAAAATTGACTGTATACCTGATGTCTTCTGTATAATCCTGTAACTACTCGTTATTTTGTTGATTTTGTGTGTGATGGAAAATGTGAACAAAGGTAAAATTTCTGTAGGTGTATTGAATAAAATGTCGACTTAGAAGTGATAGCTGGCGATGAGTTTTTACACTTAAAAACTTTTGTTGAACGATAGGATCTGATTTATTTGTACATAATTAATAACTGATTGTACAGTAAATGTAGATAATTTTACACTTCTGCAAATTTTTTAGCAAGAGTGCGCAAGTCTTTCTAATTGTACAGTACCCGAAGAAGACATGAATTACAAAGTAAGATCCAGCAGTGCCAAGGAATTTGTTGCAGTGTCTGTGATTTCTCCACTGTATGATTATCAGTGTCAAAGTTTTTGAAAAGTTCCTGTGTGCTTTCTTTTTAGGATTGGGTCTGACTGTGGTATTTGTTTTGTTTAATCAGCTATTTTTGTGACAAATGTGCTTGCATTGTTAAATTATGACGTGGTGTCTTTTTTGCATTTTAAAGCAATGTAGATATTGTTATGTATCGGCTGATGACTGTTAGAAATGTACATTACCAATTATTGGTTTATTAGGTTATAAATAAAAAATTAATAAACACTTATTTGTACTTATTAAAACCCTATGCATTTATGGAAAACATAAGAGACTGCTTTTACACCTGTTTCATATAAAGTACATTAAGACACTCGCTCGTGAATTAAGGTATTGTTAATTACAAGACCATTGGTGCCATTTGTTTGCAAAATTTTTGCCAGTACAGTATCTGTAATATTTAATTTTACAAAATATTGCCTGTTAAGCCAAAGTGTTTAATTTGGAGCTAAGGTGATTCAAATAAGGTGTGTATAGATATGTAATGTTAATTTTTGAGTAATTGTATTAATGAGATAAAGTAAACCATTCAAATATGAAGCTTTAATAACATACAAGCCTTAAAATAAATTTAAAAATCTGAATCAACAAATGCACATCGCTAAGATACATTTTCAACACTTGAGTTTTAGTAAAGAGCTGCAATGGGAGATGTTGAACAGTCAGGCAGGAATAGGTATTCTGTATTTTCCGATATATGATATACAGTAACTGGGAGTGTTGTAAAATTTACAATTTGATATAATTACAATTGTATAAAAAAATAAATTTGTTCTTGTTAACAGGTACAGATTCATTTCTATCTCCAGACTTGTCAAGGAATGAATTTGAAGGGCTTTCACAGAAAATAGCATATGCACGTTGCGCATTTTAATCATACATATAAATGTAATGGAAATTTTTAATGTATGCAAACTCAATATTCAGGCAATTTTAATAGTTGTAGATAGAACTTTAATAAGAACATGTATGCAAAATAATCTTGAAATGAGTTAATCTTTTCCAATTGGAATAAAAAAAACATCCTTGTATTTTTCCTTCAAATTTCGTTAAGTTGTAAGTATAAAATACAAAAGATATATTGTAAAATATACATGACATAAAATCAGTCTTGGGAATCTACTATGACAAGTTCAAGTAGTATTCATTAATTATGAAAAGAAACAAGATTCATATGATTTACAGTAATTACTTTTTAAAGAACTAAATTTTGACATTCAGTAGAGCAGAATAAATAAATACTACATTTGTTTTGAAGTACTTTACTTAACCTTTCGGCCCTTAGAGCACATATACGTCCCGGAGATTAGTACTTTCTAAAGTCTGCTTTGCACCGCATCACACTTAACTTGTACTGTAATAATAACTGGGTGCATTTCATTATTATTTATCCACATGCACAATACGGTTAATATTACATCCTAGACATTTGGAACAAGTAGTCCCAGTCTACTATACAATTGGGTAATATTGTCTCAGGAAAGTTGAAGAACTTGTAACTTCTTTTAGTACTCCAACATTAAATTAAGCTACTTTTCGCAATTAAATTTTAATACTGCAAAAGTCGGATCAAAGCCTTGAAAAAATGCAGATCAAAAGCCACAGGATAAAATGTTTTGAAAATCCATTGCTTTTCCATAAAATTTAACTGAATTTATTCCCACATATAATTTATTTTTTGTAAACATTGTTCCGCATTAAAAAGGATCATTGATTTACTGGTGTGGAGTCAAAACTTGAGTGAGGATATGATCAAAGAAATGTTGGAATTCGGCAGAAAAGAAAGATTTCAATTCAGTAAATCAGCATTGCAACTTTTTGATATAAATGTCTGAACAAGCTTTTAGAGAATATTAATTTTCCAGGTAGATCAGTTGTTAAAATTACGATAAGTCTACAAATATAAATAAACTTTCTAAAAAAAGTACTACACATTATATAAGGAAAAAAATTAAAATAAACGTAAATGAGTATAAACACCATACATTACATAACTGCTACAACAGCAAATTAATAAGGATCAAAATTCTAAAAGCACATTACAGAAGAAAATACCGATTGCAGAGGAGATTCATTGTTAAACATTACCAACTGAGATTCTACATTTAGCCATGCTGCTACACTGATTCTCCGTATAGGTATGATTATTCTTCCATATCTGGAAAGGTCACATTTCGTGAAATACTGCTCAAAAAGATGTTTAAAAACAAATAAAATAATGATAAAGAGGCAATAATTCACAATCAAGTGCAAACTAAATAGTGGCTTAAAATAGACATTTTAATATTAAATGTTGAAAAACTAGGAACTTTAATTTTACAGAATTTTTCATTTCTTTAAATAACTAAAAGCAGAAAGGCCACTAAAAAAAGTTGGGTCTGCAAATAATATTAATAATAATTATATTTTGTAAATAAATGGCACTTCTATGTATTTGATGAAAAATATTATTGATCCTCGAAAAAGAACCATGTCTGCAAAACAAAATTGGAGAAGTGTACAGAGCATAACATGGCCTAGTGAGTTTTGAACAGAGTAAATTTTTTTTAATAAATTGCACATTTCAATCTTAGCTACATCAAAACAATTAAAAGTATACAATCAATACTTTGATTTTACTCAATTTTGATTCACCGGATTTTGGTAGGGAAATAAAACGGCAACAAACTTTCTTATCAATAAAATATCTTGGTTAAAAGTTTGCTGCATTTAAAAATTTCATACAAATAACATTGAAATTCATAAATAATTTATTAAGAGATAATAGTATATAAATAAAATTAAATTTGTGGAGACAATTCACTTGATACAAGTTTGATTTTATCAATAAAATAAAATTAGTAAAATATGAAAAGCTATTTGATCAGCCTTCAGCAAAAAGCAGGTTCTACATAGGAATAGTATATTATATATTATTATAATATACATAAGTATAATTGACATATTCTATAAAGTATACAATTTTCATTAAGCTGACATTTACCAACAACCAAAGAAACATACAAAACAAAGTATCACTTTAAAAAAAAATGTGGGGAATTTGAGTGAAATGAGATTAGTTTGATATAACCAAGACCTAGATATATCAGAAATAAAATTAATATACAGTGAGAAACATGCACAACCTTATCCGAGTCTACTTTATAATGCTTTCTAACATCAGAAATGCCATGTGTGCTTTCTTACTGATAAAATATTTCCATAGTATAAAAAGATCTAAATACATGTAGAAGCAATACACATTTTGGAAGAAAAAAACATTTGTGTCATCAACCAAGATCCTGATAAAATAAAGGGTAGCCAAAATTGTACCCGAGTAACCTTTTAAAAATGATTAGCTGCCTATAAAAGAGGGTGAAAAATACTAAAAATTAACTGAATATATGTCGGCATTTGTTTTTATTGCTCAAGGTACAGAATTAAGAATTTGTGTAAAAGACAAATTTTTTTTAACAATTAGATTCAAAGCATTTTAATGAATGATCAGCAAACTGCATCTGCTAGTTTTACACTATAATTAGACTTAAAAAGAGCATCAAAATATGAATATGTACAGGTATTACTTTACAAAATAACATTTTGCAATTCTGAAAACAAAGTAGTATATCATAATCAATACATCTCAAAGAAAGTGTAGAGAATAGTCATTCCCAACTCTGGTTGGTGAACCACAGGGAGAAAATGCGAGTATTAAATTTATTCACCAATACAAAAGATTAAAACAAAGCATCTGAGGTATCATTAGAGCATATCATTTCATATTTTCTCTTCAACTAAAGCTTAAAACACCCAGTCATTTATTTTGAAATCGGACTGAATTTGCATTGATTCGAGTTGTTCAACTATCCAACTAGCAAGTAGTATTTGGTATTTAAAAGTTTTTGTGAAGATAATATTTTGCCTTCTCGTTTTGTTTTCATATTTAAAATATCACCTGTTGGGAAAAATAATAAATTATTTTTCTCAATGATCATGACAAAAAAAAAAAAATCTCCATTGAATTTTGGCTACATTTCTGTTTTTGGATTTTTATTTAATTTTTTTAATGAATGCCTTTTAGGTACATAATACATAAAATTTTTAAAAACTTCTCATGATTAAGGAGAAAAAAAAGGTGTGATGATCCAATACAGATATACATATATTGAAATGTTATTGTTAGTGGCATCTTAAGGTCAGGAATTGATGATATAAATAAATTGCAACAATATTGTGCTAAAAAAAATTTATTGATTTTCCAGGTATTCTGTTAATATTTTTCAATTCCACTGAAAATTTTGTAATAGGGTTCCCAATCAAATCACAGAATGAAAATCAGTGACTTTTCAATGACTTTTAAGGACCTAAATAATGTTTTTAAGGGCCTTTGAAAATATGTTTTCAGGTATCGTGTCTATATATAAATTTTTAATAAAGTATATTCTACCAAAAAAGTTACAGGTTGGTGGATGCGTACTACAAATATGTCAGAGAATTCTGATACGGTGTAGATAAGTGGCAGTCACGCGGGTATAGCAAGTCTGAGTAGTATTTTTATAAATTTTGCAGTTGGGCACACAACATCCGCAAAAATTAAGGACTTTTAAAAATCTCTAAGCATTTTCAAGGTCTTGAAAACAAGTTCAAAAATATTAAGCACTGTTAATGACCGTGGGAACCCTGTGTAAAGAAAAGCAAGACACTACATAAAAAAAAGCACTATACGTCTGGACAACATTACTTGAGTATACGCAGTAGGATGGATCCTTCTGTGTAAAGATATAAGCAGTCTCGGGCAAATCACAAATTTATAGTAATATTGATAACTTATACAGTAAACTCAAATCTATGTTGATAACAACAAGAAAATAAGAGCTTTTCAGTTTAAATTTTAACTAATATTTTACTTTACTAACCACAGATATTATAAGAGTTTTAACGAATCAGATTCACATCGTTCCAATCAGGGCATAATAAAACCGGTTCACACATCGTTGTAGCATATTCAATGAGCTCAAGTAAGCTTGTCTCAATGTATAGATCAATTCTTTGGTGACACACAGGAATCTAAAAATTCAATTTGTCACCAAGTTAAAAATATGTATTGAACTTATTTAAAGTACTTTTTTCTATGTTAGAAAATTAAAGAAAACAAAAACATAACTACAAGATTCAAACTTTGCATTTCTATTACGATTACAAGTAGAAGAATATGCAAATATACCCTGTGCATCACTAGAGAATCACCTAGATACAGATACGCTTTTCTACACATGGCATATTTTTTATTATTTTTTTTGTAGAGCATTCTTAGAGCCAGATTCTTAACATTTTTCAGAAAAATCTTCCCCTAAAGTTTTGGACTGATACCAAAAGTTAGCTTCTTCAACTGAAAAAATTTAATAGCATGCAAAAATAACTTTTTGAAACTTAAGTTGCCAAATTCCTGAAAAATAAAGCATTGTTTTTCCAAAACAAAATCTGAGAACATCTGGTTTATGAGGCATTTTATTTAAAAACTGTTTTTAGAAACTTGCAAGAAATAAATTTTGAGATTATAACAGTAAGAGAGAATTTCTTTTAAATGTTGCTATCAAATGATTAAATAAATAAAAAAAAAAAAGTAAATATTTAAAGCTTTAGAGAGGAGTGAATTTCCTTCAATAATTCCATTACTTTGTTCAACTTTTTCAACAAATGAAGTAATTAATTTAAAAATAAATTCTTACTTTTACTATAGCAGCTTCATGGTTTCAAAATCATGATATTCCTGCAGTACCATAAAAACACAAGCATCAGTGAAAATGGATAACAGTATGAACTCAATAAAGATGACAGTTGTTTACATTGACACCTGGAAATGCATTTTTCAAAGGGACAACTAGAATCTGGGAATTGTGCCCAGCAAGGATAAAATAATGAAAAATCCCCAATTGTCTAGGTAGTCTGCAAAAAAATTAACACTCATAATTTATTCAATAAAATAATAAACCCATTAAGTGCATCTGATTATTAATGTAGTGTTTTACTTAAACAGCTATTTTAAAAATCTCTTAGTACAACTTATAAAATGTCAGACCTAGAGACCTTTCAGAAGCGACTTCAAACTTTTACTATCTTCTTCTGTTACAAATAACACTGCAATACAAATGGCATGCAATTTTATACACAGTCAGCCATTCTTTTATCACAAAATAAGATTAAAACTTGTGCCTTTGCATATTAGCACTATTAAAGTTGTCACAATAAGTTAACAAAAATAAACAAAGGACACGTGGAATGTTAAATTAATTCAGTGACACAAAACTAAAATTACATACATACGATGATATTTGGCAGATGTGAATAATGCCAGAGAGAATAAGATTGTCAAAAGAGCAACCACATGCTGAGTTCATTTTTGTAAAACATAAAATCAAAACAAAAAAGTAGCTAACAAAACTACAACCTCCATGAAGTACTCATCGTGTAACTGGCAAATTAAAAACAAATGCAATAGCATTTCTAATTGTAAAGATTGGGAGTTTAAAAGAAGCATTTTAAAACCATACACCTCTTGGAGATTCATAGTCAGATATTACACATCCAGATGAAAATGACCACTAATGTACCTTCTTAATTAAACCAGATCATTCTGTTCTACTAAGCTTCAGTATCTCAAAACACAAGCCACATAATAATTATTAAGCTACTACAATAACCCAGGTGATCATAATTAGGAAAAGGCAATCGAAAGATAATGGTGGCACAATAACTGAAAAATTAACAGAGGCATGCTAAAATATATGTATCAAGCGCCAAGCTATCTATGGACTGTTTTAAACGTCAATAACTTTTATGGACATTTATCTTTCCTTACATGAGCCAACAATTTACATTTAATGAGATATGCTTCCTGGCACACAAGTAAAAACGAGGAGGCAAGCAGCTATGCCAGATACCTATCACACACCTTCAATGATTTTAGCAGCTGATTGGATGGTGAGGACTAACACCGAAAAGTGAGCCTTGATCAGCTCAGATGATTCCGTGTCTTGGGGATAAAGTTCAAGATTTGAAAACTCATCAAGAAGACCTGGAAACATGCTACTGCTAGACAAATAACTTTCACTGGGAGACATTACTATGTGTTTCTTGTACGGATTTCGAGGTAAGCCATTTGGATCCAAGAATGCTCTTTCGAGGAGAAGCAACTGATCATTGATTCGACGGACCGTCATGGGATCTGATAAATCAACTGCCTCCTGAGAAGAGTGGAACTTTTCAGCTGCATTAGAAAAGTTCTTGATGGCCCACTCAAGGTGATTCAGATCAATGCCATGTTCTTCCATGGTTGTCTTCATGTTGGAATACAAGTTTATATAGAAATCTTGTAAAATCTGGGCATAATCAAACAGGTTGAAGGGAAGAAAAAGAGAGTCTGCCAAGTCTCGAAGTAGTTCTCCCAGGATCTTTGTCACAGTGGCATGATAGTTGAAGGTGGGATCAATGAAATTCTTCACAAAGTCGAAATTGTCGAACTCTGTGTGGTGTAAAGGATAGGAAGAACTGGACATGGTTGAATCATGAACATAGGACACATCAACTGCTGGAATGCCTGCATGTACAAAAAATGGAGCGTAATTCCCTCTCATATCCATATCCCGGATCTTGGGGCGTACCAGTTGCATGGAGTTTCGTAGGTAACTGTCTAAAAGACTAGAGTTGCTGTTATGAGTATGCTTAGTTGGCAGTTCATCAAATTCATCGAGGCTGACTGAGTGAGAATATTTGGGATAGAGCAAATTGGATAGATTCCTCTTATTTGGAAAGCTAACAAGCCATCCATCATAGACAGTTTTCAAACCTTCTACTTTATCATGTTCATTTGGATTGGATACCTCTTTTGTAGCATTGAAAATAGTATTGTATAGCAATGGGGAAGCAACTACCCGAATGGAGGCATTACCAGCTACTAAAATATCAGCATTGACATAAGCAACAGCTCTGCCATGCAAGAGCTTCAAATTTTCTTCCAGCCATTCAGTAGACCCAATCAAGTTATATTCCTCTGCGCCCCAACTACAGAACATGATGGTCCTTCTTGGCCTCCACCCTTCTTTTAGCAATTGTCCATAAACTCTAGAAAGTTCCAGCAGTGCAGCTGTTCCACCAGCACCATCAACTGCCCCAAACTGCCAGGCATCTCGATGACCTCCAACAATCACATACCGATCTGGTTCTGTCTTGCCTCTGATAGTACCGATCACATTATAGATGGTTTTATTAACTAACCGATTGTAAACTTGCATATGAATCTTATAAGATGCATTTTTGAAAAGGGGACCTATCTTGTATGTAATATTGAGACCTCCTATCCAATGTTTAGGAGCAACGTTACCATCAAGCAAGCTTAAGAGTTGGTGTGCACTTTCATAGCTAATTGGATGTACTATGACATTGGGCAGCACGGCTGATGATATAGATAAACGATTTACGCCTTTCGTTGCTGGATATCCAGGAGTTAGAGGATCTCCTGCTCCATTCCAAAGGATTGAGTCGGTTCTTGCGACATTTGGCGGAAGCCACCAGGATTTGGGATACGGGTCTGAATTTAAAACTGAAGGATTGTAGTTTCCTGGGTCAGGATAAAGGATCAACCCAGCTGCCTTGTGCTCCTGGGCATTCCATACTATCTCATCTGCAGGCAATTTCCAGTGTCTCGCAATAAAGATCATCCCTTCAAGTGGAATCCCAAGAGATTTCAAGTAGTCAAAATCAGCTGTTTGACCGTAATTAACATAGAGAAGGTTGCCTGTGACATTACCTGCCTGGGAGTATGCACTGAATGCTGGGTTGAGGTTCTTTTTGCGAGGAGATTCAAAAATCAGAATGTCACTATTTTGATTAATTATTTTGATTACATTAGACTTTTCCTTGTCAGGTTGACTTAACAATACGTTATATTCAGCTATTTCAACAGAATCCATGCCATGCTTCAACCACTCACCTTTTATATTTTTGGCAAAGTGTCGATCCGTGGAGCTACCGGCAACATGTGGCTCTAGACTGTACGCTTTGATGTACTTTTCAATTTCATCAGTACTTATCATCTGCGTGATCTTGCGACGAACATAAGGATTAGCTTCTTGAACAGAGTGCAAAGCTACAGACAAACTAGGAACACACTCGCTGTGCTCTGAATGGGCGAAGTAGCCGACAATCAAGCCAAGCAAAGCCCCTATCAACCCAATACCAATACCACCAACTACAAGATTTCTGTTGGAAACCCGTATGTCTTCAGTTGTTCGCTGATAAATCTCAATATCACCTACCTCCTGATCACCCCAAGTTACTTGTTCAGCTTCCATACCGTCTTCGTTACGATACGGTCTATACTGAGCTGTCATTTTCATCACGCCAAAGTCATAAAAATAATATATCGTTCGATTATAAAACGATACAGCATAACTTCAAATAGAAGATTCCGATTGCTGGCTTTAGTAAAAACGTAGTTTGACAAAATTCAGAAATGAGATACTTATTTAAAAGGTCAGTTGTCGATGAAAACTTACAAAATCGTTGTAAATACAGGTATAATTAATATCTAACTCGGATAGCGGATAGACATAGAATCAAAGAGGCGGCTAGAATCTGGACATCCACAAAACGCGTTGGCTCTATGATTGGCTGGTAGAGCCATGAGTCTCAAAAGTAAAACAATATAGAAGGGGCAAGTGACGTTATAAAACTAGTTTATGAAGAACTATAACTAGTTTTATCTAGTTATGCTAAAATATTTTTACTTGATATACTACAATTTACTTGCAATTTAATCATTAAAACTGAACTAGTAAAGGAAAACTGCATAATTAACTATGTCAACCAATATTCCAGAATGATTTAAGCGCATTTAGTCAGTCTTTTTGATGAATTAAATAATAGAAACTTTATTTATCATTTTTTCTTTATTTAAAAAAATGTGATGAAACCTTTTTATGTTTAATTTTAACTTTTGAAAATGTTCCCACAAAAGGTTAGGTTCTCTGACGTCACTATGAAAAAATTCCTGAATCAAAGGCACAATTTCAGACATTAAACAAATTCTTGGCAATCCGGTCCTAAAGTTACTGTTTGTTTTTTATCCACACGTGCAGGTGCTATCATAGCTTTTACTTTTACCATGCAGCAGATTTTTCCAAGAATAAAGGTACTATAGTTGAAAAATTATTTTATTGTGAATGTTTCTTTTTTTGTAATCTGCAAAACGCAAACTTCTTCATGTTTTATAGCTAAAAATATTTTCTGTTTTCTGCAGGTGAACAACAGTATTGCTGTCAATTCCTCACATAAAATAATGACAAATGGTGAGAAATCTATAATCTTAATTTCTGCTTAATGTGCTAAAATTTAATAACAGTTGCTTCCGCTGCACTAGATAGACTTGGTGATTTTTGATAACTTTCTTTGGAGTGTTAAAATAACTGAACACTTTATGGTTGCTATAAAACTGTTTCGATGGTAATATTAAAGATATTACAATGCGGAGATATTTATTGTTGAAATGAGGTCAAGAAAAGTTATCGAAAATCGCCTGGTCTCTATAGTGCATCTGTACAATATTCATTAAATAACCTTCTTTATAAACATGGAACATGCCCTAGACTCCCTTGGTTGTTCGCCCTATCCTGTGGTCTTTTAACTGTATTATATTATGCATTACTCCAAAAGGTTAAGATTTACTGTAAGGTATCGGATGAATTGGCAGTGGAACTTTGGCGATTTGTGCTGAATGTGGCAACTAGTTGACTTGGTTTCCAGAGTGGCCATTTGGATTTGGTAACAGCTCCATTTTGGAGGAATCAGCAACACACCTCTTTGACGTCATTTTCAATTTTGGCGATTTTTTTTTGCAAGTTGCTAGTTTAAAGGAATCAATAGGATCATATCTATAGGCTATGGATCAGAGTTAAAATCATCTTTTCAATAGGAAAAAAAAGGACATTTACCAAATGACTCTTCAGTTCAATGACATTAAGTGTTTCGGTACTATTCCGTTAGCCAGGTACGAGAAAAACTGCCACATTTCGGATAAAACTTGTCCAAACGAACAACTTTCATATCATTTAGATTTCCTATAACCAGGGTTTAAAATCTTCAACGTTTATACCGGTTTTTGCCTTTTTTCTTAAAATTTCCACTTTTTTCTGAGAAGTTCTGCTTTTTCTAAAATTTTATTATTTTTAGTGGACTTTATGGGGCTTTATCAGACTAAACTTGCCAACCCCCCACCCAGAAAAAAATATCTAGCTGCACCTCTTCTTCTTTGTACATACTATAGTACACAAATATACTCTTATTCAAAGATTTGGGTAGTTCTAAATAACGTTGCTTGTATATTTTCCCTTTTTTTTCATTTTGAATGTTTTCACCCCTGTTTCAGGGTTTGTACGCCTCAGGGAAAACCTGAAAAACTCAGGGAAATTAAATCAGCCTTAAAATCTCAGGGAAAAAAGAAAAATCTCCTCTAAAACCTGCAAAAAGTCATTGTTACTCTGGAAAAAAATCCTTCTCTTCGATGCTCCTTGTTTAACCCTAACTCAAGGAATTGACAACAACAGAATTATTTAATAACATAGACTTGCAGAAAGTTATTCTTTAAAAAAAAAAAAAGACTTTTTTCAAGTTATCTGAAGAATTTGTGTAATTAAGGTTTCACTATATTTATGTGGCTAAAAATAATTTACTCCGTGATGGAGAACACGACTCTTGAAATATCAGGGAATTTTTTTCTTAAATCTAGTATGAACACTGTGTTTAACAAACAATTTATAGTTTAATATTTATGTTTGGCGTTACGTTTAGGCTTCATTTTAATGCTTAAGTATCGTCACAAACTAGTAGTACCTGGCTAGCTAAAGAGTACCAGTGTTTCTAATATTTTGTTGTAAGGCTTGCTTTTAGCTCTCCCATTTGAGAGATAAAGTGCTGACCTAATGTACTTAGCTTGAATTACAATAATAAAATAAAAGTTTGAAAATTATAATAAAAATTTAAATTATGCCTTTCACAGATTGTTATTTGACTTATTGCGATTATCTTTGTAACCCAGAAGATTTTAAGTTTGCAAATTTTGGGGAGAATTGTCTCACAACTTAATATCTCACTAGAATGTCTCAATTAAAGATTACATACAGTTTTAAATTTTTGATTGAAAATTTAACTAAATACCCCAACTAATTTGCGACAGTATTTGTGTATTTATTCTATGGACCATTTTTTCCACAACAAAAAAAATTGCTAAATCCCTTAGTCCGTCAAAATGATCAATCTGAATATATGCACTGTACAATTGAGGCATTCCATGGTAAGATCCCAATACTGATTTAGACCTCCGAGGAGGCCAGATGGTTCAAACTTTTTGTCGCCAACAAAACCTTAGCCAACCAGAATGCATTATTAATGGACAAATTTACTAATACAATACTTTTGTTATGTTATATCGTATCAGTTTTGTTTTATTTTAAGTCGAGATATATGATGAACTTTTGACAAGCACATAATTAGCTTGAAAATATAAAGACATTACTTTTTCCAAATACAAATCGTTTTAACAGTGCAACTTAAATTCTAAAATGTTGTGTCATGGTTGATCAGTTTGTTTGTTGAGTTCGTTGTGCGCTACTTGGAAGTTTTGAGTCGTCAGATGTTGCTTGCCGGGTTGAGTGGAGTTGAGTTAGTGAGCATGTGACACCATTTGTCCATAAAGGAATTTCTCAGTTGTAAATTTTGTTAGTATTTAATTTGGGTAATTAATATACATAAGTGATTAATTATAAATTTAATAGTAAAAGAAAAACTAGATTAGTTTACTTTCAATTTGATTTATGATTTGTTGCAAATAGTCTGAATTAAATTGTTATAATGTACTGTTGACCGGGACAGTCTTTCATGAACACCCTGTACAACAATTAGTATCTTATATGTATTTGTAGATAATTATATGTTTTTTGGTTACTTGTAATTATATGCAATTTTAACTGCAATTAAATGTTTTTATTACTTTTTTAGGCGAAAATGAAACTAACAAAATTAGGAAACCAAAGCAAAAAAAGAAAAAACGTCTTATAATCCGTAATTTATCTTTCAAAGTAAGTGCAGTGTCTTTTTTATAAAAGTTCAGTGATTGTAAGGTTTTTTCTGAAACTCCAAATGTATGAGAGAGCTTACAAAATTAGATTTAATATGCACAACTGAAGTTTCTTCTTTATACCTAATTTTTTTTTTTTTTTTCATTGATTTGGTGAGCCTCAGCCCCTGACCTGCCACGAGTGTGTATATGGGTCATTCCATGTCAAATCAACACAAAAAAGTGTCATTTTCAACCCGACCCCTTCAGAATTTAATAAAAGTTTGCTCACTTGGTGGGTTTATATAGAAAAGAAAAAATGGCCAATATTAGGTTTGGATATCGTTTGGTTTCAGAAATACGGAGCTTCAAAAATGGGCCAAAAGGTCAAAATTTCGCATTTCTTGCTTTATATATCTGGTTATAATTTTGTCCCTAATTATCATAAAACATTGATTTTTGTGTCAAAAAAAAGATAAAGATTTGATCTTTCTAATGATGTATCATTTATGGATATTTTTTTAAATTTTCATTTTAAGGTCAAATGATTTGACCTTTGACCTTGAATATCTCAAAAAAGGGTATTTCTATTTTTTTCAAAAAAATATATGTTATTCTCACATTAATTCTCTACACAAATACGTTAGTTTCATAATGGGACCGCAATGGGTTGCCAAAATATAAATTCAAATGTGAACTCTTATCCTTAATTTCACGCAATAATCGTCTTTGAGTGCGAACTGAAGAATCGCATATCCTAATGCATTCGAATATACAGGCTGGTTGGTTGGTTGATTGTGTTTTGATTATCTGGCGCCGTCAGCAACACGAGGGCTATAATGCACCGAAACATTCGTCATTTGACAAGTCAACATACATTTACAAACACCCATGCCTAACACGGGACACGAACCCGCAACCTCGCGGTCTAGAAGCTAGCATGCTAACCACTATACCATTTGGTCGGCCGAATATACAGGCAATCGAGTGTAAATTGACTAGTTTTCAAAAGGAAGGAAATGGTGAAGATTTTCATCTTGATTCTTTTATTCAGTGGCGTAGCCAGGGTAAAGTATATGGGAATATATCCCCTCCCGAAGTTTTCTGTTAGATATTAGAAAGCAAAAATCAAAGGATTGTTTTTTAAATGGTAAATTTATTTCAAATGTTTTTAAATTTTTAAACGTATGTAGAAAAAAATACCTCTTACATGAATTACTAATCATACTCTGTATTACTAACTAAAAGGATTATAATGATTTGGTGACGTATAATTTCATATCCCCTTCCGAACAATATCTAGGTATGCCCTTGCTTTTATTTATATTTCTTCTTCAACAGGCCCTTAAATGCAGAAACAGATGACTCAATATTATTTTTGGATGCATAAAAAAAACCAAGACATCGTGTTCCAAATATCTGTAAAATCGGTCTGTGTTTTGGCAGGAGCAAGCGGAACACATACCGTCTGTGTTTGTCATATCCATGAAAATATGAAACTAATGCTTATTGGATCTCATTTGAAGGAATTAAGTAAAGAAATTGAAACTCCATTAGATTCCTATAAAACCTGTACATCAAAAATTGTTTGTAATCTTCCCAAAACAATATGTTACTTGGGAGAGTGCAGCAATTGCCCAAAGTTCGAAGAATTTAAGGGGTACATTGAAGACCTTTTTGATGAAAATGGGATTACAAGAATTACGTACAAGCAGTGGATTAATGTTGACAGATCTACCCTTGAAACTTTGTCGAGCCCTTGTGATGACTTTATTGATTCGTTTCTGGATAAACATACCAAACTTATACGGCATTCATTCATTCTAAGGAACAATCGTCTTTTTTTAGTGCTTGTAAACAAAATCTGAAATCAGGTGAATATGTAGTAGTTTGTGATTTTTCTGAAAATTACTCCTTTATTCTTCAAGATGCAATTCAAGGATTCTACTGGAATAATTTGCAGGCGACTATACATCCATTTGTGGTTTATTATAGAAGACACTGACCAAGTCGTAGACAATTTTAATTTCGTAGTAGTTTCTGACTGTCTCCACCATGACGCAACAGCAGTTCACTTACTCCAAAGGCATTTGATAGAATTCATCGGAAAAAAATTCAATGTGAAACCTAACAAACTTTTGCACTAATCTGATGGTGCAGCTTCTCACTACAAAAAAAGAAAAGAAATTATAAACCTGTGTTTCCATAAAAAAGATTTTGGAATTCAAGCAGAATGTAATTTTTTTGCCACTGCCCATGGTAAAAGAGTTTCAGATTGCTTTGGAGTTACCATAAAAAGGCTAGCCGCTCGTGCCATTTTGCAGCGCCCATTTAAAGACAAGAAAAGGACTTCAGGACAGTTATTTGAATGGGCAACTGCCGATATTGAAGGAATGCAGTTTGCATATGTAACTTCCTTACAGTATGAAAGAGAAAAAATCTTCCTTCAGAAACGATTCTTAACCACTCGAACTATTCCAGGTACTCAAAAATTACATGCATTCAGACCCACTTCTATCAACCAACTTATGTGCAAAATGTATTCTAATTCCATGGTCGAAAAAAAATCGAACAAAAAAATAAATTATAAAATTAATAATTACCTATGCAATGAATCAAGTGAAAAAGAGTCAGAATAATTAATAGAAGTTACATATGTAAGGAAGTTACTTATGCATCTGATTAATTAGCTTCAACAATAGTTTAAAGATAATGTATCAATAGAAAAATTTTAAGTATTTCTGTTTTCTAATTTCAAAATATGATATTTTCCTAATAATTTGTATAAACAAATGTTTCTGATTGCATGCAACATTCCTTTTCAATAATTATCTCAAAAGCTTATTATTACCAATTATCTAGGTTATGTTTTTTAATTTTATAGCAAACGATGTTTGGATACTTAATGCAATGCCAAAAAATTTAATTTTTTCAATGTATAAGTAAACAATTAGTTTTTGCTCTTAAAGTTAAAAAGTTATAACAAATCAAAAATAAATAATCATAATTTTTAGCAAATAATTAAGGCTAAAGTTTTATTCGCATTACATGTATATAAAGAGATTTTAAAAGGAAAAGCTATTTACATATAAACAGTTTTTGTAGGATAAGAGTGGGACTACAGTTACGATTGAAATTTATAACTTGGCATCCCATTGCGGTCCCAAAATGAGACTAATATATTTGTGTAGAAAATTGATGTAAGAATAATATATATTTTTTTGAAAAAAATAAAAATACCCTTTTTTGAGATATTCAAGGTCAAAGGTCAAATTGTTTGACCTTAAAATGAAAATTTAAAAAAATACACGTAAATAATACATCATTTAAAAGATCAAATCTTTTTCTTTCTTTTGACACCAAAATTAATATTCTATGATAATTAGGGAAAAAATTATACCCAAATATGTAAAGCAAAAAATACGAAATTTTGCACTTTTGGTCCATTTTTGAAACTCTATATTTTGGAAACCAAACGAGATTCAAACCTAATATTTGGCATTTTTTCTTTTCTTTATGAATCTAATAAGTGAACCAAATTTTATGAAATTCTAAAGGGGTCGGGTTGGGAGTCGTGTTGATTTGACATGGAATGACCCATATACTCCTTGCTAAGCTGATGCATTATATATATATATATATATATATATATATATATATATATATATATATATATATACACACTTGGGGTAGTTATGCATCAGCTTAGCAAGGAGTATATATATTACACTTTTCTAAAGTTCTGTTCTTTAAATTGCAGTTTTTAATATTAAAAATAAAAAAAAATGCACTTGAATTGGCTTCAAACATTCTCCAAGATCATTTTAGCCATCATCCGGGCAGAGGTCTCAGACATGCTCCCAACTGCGCCAAATACAAAAATCTGCTCCAAATGCTTTATTTTAGCCATATTTGCGCCAGAATGCAATTTTTTTTTCGCGTTTGTCGAAATTCGATATTATTCGCCACTGTAATATCGCTATTGTTGAGAAATATTCCGGTATATTCGCTGATATTCCGGCTAACGCTGATATTTATGTTGATGTGGTATTTATTTTCTCCGAGTGCTACGATGATTTGCGACGCTAATGCTGACATTAATGTCAAGTTTTACGTTGTTATGATGGTTATTTTCGTCGAATCTTTCATTGATATAATAGCTCTGTAGTGTTGAGAATTGCTCCAGTTAATTCGATGCTATTGCTGATATTTTCGTTGATATGATGGTAATTATTGCCAAGTGCTTATTGTAATATCCGAAATTTGCCCCAATATTATTGAGAAAATGTCGATATTACTGCCATGATTTGCGACGCTGATGCAGACATTATTGCAAATTCTTGTGATGGTTATTTTCGTCGAGTCTTTCACCGATATATTATAGCTGTTGTTGAGAATTGCTCTGGTTTATTCGATGCTATTGCTGATATTTTCGTTGGTGTGACGGTCATTTTCGAAGAGTGCTGCGCTTTTGTTAACATCCGATGTTACCAAATCTTGCACAAACATTACCGAGAAAATTTCATATTACCAACATTTGTGCCGATATGTACTTTTTTGCGATGTTCATTTCTGCTGAGTCTTCCAACTTACGTAATATCCTCTCTAGATTTCGACGGTATTGTAAGCGCTATTGCTAATATTTACGCAAGTGTGGTAGTCATTTTCGATGAAGTTTACACTAATGTAATAGCAGCTACTGCCTAGATTTGCAGCGCTGTTTGGTGACTTAAAAAAATACGATATTACTGGGATTTTACACCGAGATTGCGATGGGAGGGGGTATGGTGGGTGCTACCCTTGATATTTACGTTGGTGTTATATTTGTTTTCGCCAAGGTCTATGGTAATGTAATAGCAGCTTTTGCCGAGATTTGCTACGCCGATTTAGTGACATTCATCTCAGGTATTTCTGCTTCAATTTTTTTTTTTTTTTTGTGCTACAAAAGTTGCTTTTACCTGCTACAATTGGCATTTTTCCTGCAATTAAACTTGTTTTTACCTGCTCCAAAAGTCATTTTTTTGCTCCAAAACTTAATTTTAACGGTGTTTAAAATAATGTGTTCTTTCTTAAATTTGCATAATTGTGAAATTTTTAATTTTCCGCATCACTACTTCCGAGTGGCACTGGAGACCGAATCTTGGTAAGTTTTCCTCGGCATATAAGGGGTTAAATAAATCAGAAATATACCAGTTTGAAAACAGCTAAAAATCTGTTATTAGATATTAGAAGTAATTTAATTCCTATACTAGGTATTCCAGGTAATATTTCTAATATATTAAAATTAAAATGCTAGAACAAATCATTATTTCAACAAATGAATAAAAGAAGAACATGTACAGAACACATAATATTAAATACCAAAAAAAATGCTCTGCATATTTTTTTTATTTACTGTTACTATTCAAATGTACATGTGTATTTTGGCACCGTGATAAAATAGAAGCAATAGTGGCTAGTTTGAGGATAGTGCTCACTTACATTCCCATGCACTATTTATAATACTTACCCCAAAATAATAGGGGCCTAGAGCAAATTGTGTTTTAGTATAATTTATATCAAATTTGTCTATGTATCTGATGTTTTTTACATTCTAGTTTTCATGTATCTCTTAAAACATTGTTCCTTAGTAATGGGATTAAAAAGACCCTTAAACATTCATTTAAAAACCTGACCTTTAAAATGTACTTTACCTTTTTATGTAATATGGACTTAATAACAGTCTGATATTAAACAATAGATAAGCTTATTGGGAATAATGAAGTTATTCATTTGTTTCTTGAATTGAGAATTTATTAAATCAATTTAATATGATAACTTCTGTGCCAATATCAATTTGATATGATATTCTTGTGCAGGGGTCGCCAACCTATTGAACCGGAAGAGTCAAAAGTTACAATTTACAAAATTTCCCAGTTTTTAAAGAGCCACTAAAAATTTTTGTTTCAATATTATAGTATTTGCTTATATATATTTGATTTTCGATTTAAAATAGACTGCTTTAAATACAAAATAATATTTATTCTTATAAAAACACAAATATATAGTTACATCAATGGCATCATTTGTTTGATTAAATCTGGCTTAACTTGTTGTTTTAAGTTTCAGCTTGGTTCGTACGTTTTGAAAGTTTGATTAAATCTGGCTTAACTTGTTGTTTTAAGTTTCAGCATGGTTCGTACGTTTTTAAAAAAACTCAAAAAGTGCTTGAAAAAAAAATCTTTCATTTTCAAGTGCTTTGAAAACCTTGAATTCTGTAAAAATATGTTTAAAGTGCTGAATTTTATTTTCTAAAAATATCAATTTAAACTGATTAGAAAAGCCTGAATATAATATTGAAGCCTATGTGTTAGATTTGCACCATGTACTTTGTGTGTCAAAAATGTCATGATGGGAGAAAGTGCTTTAAAAAACTATCCAAAGAGTAAAAAATAAATTCAGCTTCTTTAAGAAGTTTGATGGGGATTATTCAAACTATTTCTAAGGATAAAAAATACCCCAAAGCAGATATATTTCACAACAATCGACGTCATCAGCTTGATAGAGGCGCATGTAATTGAAAATGAAGTTTTAGTTACGGAAATACTATGGACATTGAAAATTATAAAAAATTCATGACTCTTATGAATTAAATTAAATCATTGATAAATTATATAATTGCATTTATAATTTATCAATAGCGTGATTGCTGATAGCTTGATTGCATTTAAATTCTAAATTTTTTTGTGGAGTAAAAAATTGCATATTATACAGTATTTTTAATCAAGCCTTCAGAGTAGATTGGAAGACAGTTTAATCAATAAGACTTTTGTATTATAATTTGAGACAATTAAATGGATGTTCACATACGATATTGGTGTAGTTACCAAATGAGTACTAGCTACTTTACTTCCGTTTTTATGGGACATAGTACTGCTTCTGATATATTGGAAGGTTTTTTTTTATTGTAACCTTAAAATTTTCTTTTAGGTGAAATATAAAAATAATTTTTTCCCTTATATACTCAATTTGAACATGTACCGTTTGCCGATTAAAACAAAATTTGGATTTTCTTAAAGGTATTTGTGTTGATAACGCCATCCTTGAAAAGTGCTTAAAAAGTCCTCAAATTTTTTTCTCCTTCAAGTGTACGAACCATGTTCACCCACGACTCTAGATTTTTATTTGTTAGTTGACTTCTAACTTTGCTTTTTATTATATTCATGCAAGAGAACTCTTGCTCGCATGAATATGTCGACCCGAAGATCGTCAATACTTCTTATGCCAACTTCTTCACCTCACTGTAGCATTCTGGAAGACTATTCTATACGCCGAATATTAGGGCCTCAACTCGCAGAATTTCTCTTAGAGCTGTCCACTTGTGCTGCGCTATGTGCATGTATTTCTGCACCTCCAACACTTCCAACTTGCTCTTGAGTTCTGTGAACTTGCCTCTCCACGAATCCTGCAATTGCATTTGAAGCGATCCAGCATCAATTCCAAATGGCTCAGTGTTGATCTTATTTGTATTTGTGTTGAGAGGATTTACTATGAACGCGAGAGTACTTTTGTTTGTTTTGAACCGTTTGAATCTCTCAGCAAACTCATGTTTTATGTTGAAGTAATTCATGTCAATAGTTGCATTGGTCTCATCATTGGTCATCTGAATTTCGTTAACTGTTAACGAAGTAATAATGGTAAATAAATTGTTACATATCTGAATAATAATGGTAAACAGAATTAGATTACATATCTGAGGATCGTGTTAACGGTTAACACGATCCTCAGATATGTAATCCAATTCTGTTACTGATTTTATTATGTTATACGCATATATACCTTTGAGAAGATAATTTGCTTCTAAATCGTATTCTTCTTGAAACAACAAGTGAATAGACATGCAAAACCCACAAGCGATTAAATTAACAGACATGCAATGTAACATCAACTGCGCTATCGGAGGATGACTGACTGACTACACTTTTAGCGTCTAGACTTCTTGTCTAGACTCTAGTGGGGGGGCTGTTAATGTGAGACGGAAATGAAATGGAATTGGCTGAAAGTTAATCATGTTCACGGAGTCTCATCTCTAAGAACAAAACAATAGTTCAATTTTATCTCATTATGGTCATGTTAAGCATAGCGATTTGTAATTAACGATTATAAAAATAGAAGCTATTGAGAAATTAAGTACTTAAAAATATATTTTCTTTTTTAAGGGTTTTGATTAAAAATTATTAATTTTTTTGGTATGGAACTGGAGAGCCACAACTTTACATCAAAAGAGCTTCAGGTTGCCGACCCTTGTTCTAGTACCAATAATTTGCACACTACAATGTGATTTATTATTTGTCACAAAAATTTATCTTGCTAACATTATGCTTGTTTTTTTAAATTACTCTTTTACATTTTTTTTCCCTCAATAATATGTCTATTTTGTTGAACTAAATATCTTTTGTTATTTTACAGGTAGAGGAAGATGATCTCAAGGAAATTTTTTCAAAATTTGGGACTTTAAAAGAAGTTAAAATTCCTCTTAGAGAAGGTATTAATACTTTTGGTATTTCCATCGAATGCTTTTAAACTATCTTAATGAAGCCATACACTAACCAATATTTTATTTGCAATATTATGCTTTACTTGTATGTCCTTTGAAGCATTTTGTGGTATTTTCAACATTGGAGATTCTATCTCAATGTGAATTATATATATTTTCCTTAAAGTTATTCTAAATCAAGGTTTGTACGATCCAATACACAAAATTCAATCTGATTTGGGAAATAAAAATTCACAAATTTTAAGACCTATACCAATTTCTTTAGTCAGATTATTTCTTTTGTGATGTCATGACTAAGTATAGGTGTTTTTCTTTATTTTCAATAATTTTCTTTAAATCACATTCCAACAGAAGTGGGACTAGAGCATTTTAAATTGATATTTCAGTATTTTAATATCATTTGCCTTTAGAACCAAGTTTTCAACTTGTGCCAGTTTGAGCATTGTTATTTTTTTTTTTTTTAATTATAATTTAAACATATTATTATGGTGAAAAAATTAAACAATTTAAAAATTATTGCAGATATCCGGTTACAAAATTTTCAAATTTGCCTTTAAAGTGCCCTCGAAAACGGGAGATTATTAAAAATATGCGTGATTTACATTGCACTTCTAAAAATTTAAGCTACATTCAGTAAAAGTACATCTATTTCTCACTATGATTGGTTATGATCATTAGGAATTAAAAGAAGTTTCATTGATAAATTTTGGTATCCATTAAAGTTTTCTTTTCCTTAAAAAATTTAACAAAGTGCTTAGAAAGTCCTTATTTTTTATTTTGAAAATCTGTATGAACCATGTAAATTTAATCTGGCTTTGTTAGAACAAGATATTTGATAACAAGCAATTCTCATGTCTCTTTTTTACAAAGTCAGCAGCTATGTTACAGACTGCTTTAAAAAAGCTTGTAATGATGTTATCGATTCTCTCACCTTGTTTGTCAGAATGCTGAGAGAAATGTTTGTTTGTTCTTTTTTCTTCATTATTATGTTCAAAATGTGTATAAGAGTCATTCTCCTTAAAACACACAAAAGCTTGTCTCAGCAATTTTTTTTTTTTTTTTTTTTTTTTTTTTGCCATTAGATAAGTTGGATATTTCTGTTAACTATGGAATATATTTGAATGCAATCAAAACTCCTCAAAACAAGTAATATAAATTTAAAAATATTTTTTGTACTAAACAAATGCGTCCACTTTGACTGTCGCAACCTAAGGATGGCTTGCTTTATCAATATTTTAATTTAATTTCATATTTCCTAGATGTCTATATTTATTTATGTTTAGTTATAAGGTATATTAAGCAATGTTATGCCTGAGTATAAATCTTTAATAAGTAGTAATTTCATTACAATTAATGTAATACCTATTGTTGCAAGGCTGGTGATGTGTCATGTCCATGGACAGTAGTTTTTAGTTATTTAACAGCCCACCGAGTGACAAGTCAACTGTGATATTGGAAAGAAGTCTAATGTAACTATTTTAGTTCCAATGCACATAAAATGTATATTTTATTTTTCAATACAAGAATCATATTTTATTATTTTCATGTGAAATAAGTGCAACTGTAAAGATCATACTGTCATTTCCATAGTCAAGTTAAAATTAGTTAAGAATAATTATATATTTATTATTAATTACTTATTTGATAGTATTATGTACAGATATTAATTTAGTAATCTCATTTTTCTACACCTACAGTTCCATTCGGAACTAAAATGGGGTCGAATTGTCGGACAATTCGGAAATTGTCATGTCCAAATTGGCCACGGACATCAATCAATGAAATAACTATGGATGATCTCTATATATTATCAGACGATCTTTGCTAATGTTATAATTGAATTGTAATTGATAAGTTCTATTTGAGAAAAAAATGTCTAACCATTTAAAGATTTAAAAAAATGTCTCTCCTGCTGCTAAAATAGTGCGTTCTGTGGAGAATGAAATGTTTCATAATTTATCATTGCACTGATTTAAGTCTAAAATGAGAACTTCTCCACTTGGCATTTTATTGGTTTCTTTGCAGACGGAAGACAATCACAATACAATAATAGAAAACAGAAAATTAATTATGCATTTGTTTACATGTAATCCATGCTGACCCTCTGTTCTGGTTAAGGTCGTATCTTAATTTGCTGAAGTTTCGTTTCGGCACTAAACGCCCATGTATAATCAAATCTGAGCGCCATCTACATTTAAGAGTTACAACAGAGGATGACCCAAAAGTAAAAGTTATTTCATAGGACTTAAAATTTAATGTGATAACATCATTGTTCTTCACAGCTGGGTAAATCCAGATAATGACTGTACTTGACCTTAAAAGTCCCATATGAATTCATCTTTCTCTTGGGAACAGTAAAATAAATTTAAGATTACCTTATTTTGTTTAGCTTCTAGACCTACATTCAACTATTTATGCAATATAAAAACTTGATTATAGCTTGTTTAAATTGTATGTCACTGAGTCATCAATGAATACTAGCTTTAAGAAATTAAAAATGTTCAATATATATACCTGTGTGTGTATGCTTGTGTATTTTTAAGAACTCATTATACATATGTTTTTTTATACCTTTAGATGGGAAAAAGAGAGGGTTTGCCTTTGTGGAATTTGATCATACAATGTCATTGATTAAAGCAATGAAAAGTATGAATTATCAGGAAATAAAAGGTAAAGATTTTGAAATTATCTAATTTTCTATAATGTTTAGATTTCCATTTCACAATCAGGTCATTTAATAGTATCAAGCAACATAGTTTAACTACCTTGCTTTAGTTCTATTTTTGCTCTTATAAGTTTAATATATGGTCTTTGTTGCATTATGAAAAACTTTTTAGGAAGAAAGGTGGCTGTGGATTTTGCAGTGGATAAAACTTCATATCAATTAAAAGTACAAGCTTTAAAGCAAACTAATCCTGAAGTAAATGAAGGAATAAAATCTGAATCAGAAATAAAGAAGGAACCAACATCAGATGATGATGAAGGTGAAGACGAGGATGATAACTGTGAGGATGAAGATGAGAAAAGATTAAATGACTTTCTGAAGGAATTTGATTCTGGTGCTGAGAAATTGACAAAAAATCATGATGAAGGGGAACAGGCTATTTCATCTGATGAATCCTCTAGTGGTAAGTGTTTTATAAATAACTAATAAGTATTTATTTAAAAAAAATTTAGTCTGAACTATATATAATATTATCAAGCCTTACATTTTTTTTATTTTTGGTTATTTAGATTAGTATGTCTTAAACTTAAACAATTAAACTGTTAACTTTTTTAAACAATTTAATTTGAAAACTGATCTTTTTGCCACACACAAATTTATATATATGCTAGAACTTTGAAATTTAAAACATAAGTAGGTTTAGAATTTTAATTGTACTTTTGACAAACAGAATGTTAAGCAAAATTAAAAATGTTTTTTTTTAATTCTTGAAAAGTTTTTTCAGATCCACCTCCAATAAGCGTAGTCCTCTGAAATTTTAAACATCAGTAGTTCTGGCCTTCTAATTTTACTTTTCACAAACATAGTGTTAAAATATTCTTGGAGGTGAGGGAGAGGGGTATTATTGAATTATCACTGGACATATTTTTGTTTCTTGAAGGGGGTGCCGTAATAATGGTTTATGTAGCAATTAATTTTAATGAGCCTATGTTTGTGCATCAATGAATCTTTCAGCAAGTTAAGCGAACCTGTGCTTTCATAGGAATGTATTTTTCAGTTGAATGTATTCACAGATATAATGACATTTTTCATAGGAATGTATTCACAGGTACAAGGACTGGTGTTCACAACACTGGGCCATGTAGCTAGTGATTTATACATTGTAAAAGTGGTTAGGAAGTTTTTCTAAACTTCATAAAGATTTAGTTTTTCTTCAATGACTGGTTATTTTATCATATACAGGGATGAGTTTCTTCCGCCATGTGGCAGGATTCCGCTTTTTTGATTTTTTAGAAAAAAAAGAATTCCGCTTTTCTAATTCCTGAAAAAAAATCCTCGTTTTCCCGCTTTTTATATCCCACGGAAAACTAACTTTTTTCTAAGGCTGAACTGTGAAGAAGCTTCACTTCCGAAAGATCGGGAAACCTATCGCTCAGGGGTCGCATCACATTCCTGCCTTATTCCTGCTCTACTCAGATTGGCTCTCAAACTCGCATTTTGTATACTTCCAACTGCGCCGAAATTTGAACCTTTTGTGTCATTTTTTTCTCTACTCAAAATGTAAATTCCTTCTTACGATTTCACGCGATTAACGTATACTAATAATGCGCTTGCTTCCATGTCTGACATCCACAGAACTATCGTTTATTTACGATAGTATGTGTTGCTTGTTTTTGTTAAGCATTACGCTGTAATGTCCGCCACTGCCGAGATTTGTGTGGCTATGACGTGCTGTGATTTAGGTTGCTGTGGTGACCATTTTCCCGGAGTATCACGCTGATATAACAGCGTTATTGCTGAGAATTGTTCCGGTATCATCGGCGCTAACGCTGATATTTTTTTTATGGGATGGGCATTTTTGTTGAGTGTGCTACCCTGTTGTAAAATCTGAGATTTGCACCGATGTTACCGAAAGAATGTTGATATTACCGTGATGAATTGCGCTATCGCCGAGATTTTGTGATGGTAATTTTCGTCGAGTGTTATGCCCATACAATAGCGTTATTGTTGAGAGTTGCTCCAGTATATTAGGTTCTAACTTTGATATCTCAGTTGGCGTGAGAGTTGTTTTTTCGTGGAATGCCGTACTTTGATAACATCCGATTTACTTGAAATTTGCTAGTATTACAAAGAAAATGTCAATATTACAGAAATTTGTGCAGATATCGTGGTCGCTATTGCCGATACGCACGTTGTTGCGATTTTCATTTCGGCTGATATTTAGATTTTCGCCTGTATTGCAAACGCTACTGCTTTCGTTAGAATGTTGGTCATTTTCGCCGAGGTTTACTGTGATACAATACCGGCTATTACCGAGATTTTCAACACCGTTTTGTAGCCATTCACCTAGACTTCCGTAAATGCGATAGTCGCTATATCCGTGATTTGTGCCTGTTTAAGGATCGATTTTGCCATTTCATGTGAATCTATACTAAAATTTTTATATCATTTTGTATAAAAATATTCTGAAAATTAGTCCCAATTAAAAAATTTCTAAAGAAGCTGTGTTTAAAGTTGTTATTTTAACTGCAATTGTTTGTTGCTTTTTATTTTATTGAACAAGCTGAATGGTAGGAATAAAAATTTAAATGTAAAGATTTTAGTACTTAAAATGTAGCTTAAAAATTTAGAAAACTAGGTTTAATTATATTTGACCTGTTTGTCAATATGGTATAGTTGCTTAAAGTTGTTTGACTTGTTGAAAATTTGAAGTTTTTGCCGGATTCCATCGCTTTTAAAGGTGGGGTTTTTTTTGTTGAAGCTATACCATGCCTGTTGACAGCACAAAGTGTATCCCTACATCTAGGTGCCTCTATTTTGAGCCATTTTTCTTACGGACAGACAGAGAAGGTGCAGTGTTATAAACGCACATGGAAAACCACAATTTTTTTAAGTATATCTCAAAATGTGCATAAAACGTTTGGAGTTTTGTTTTCAGCTTTTTGTTTTTTTATCAAACTTATCCCTGCATATAGCAGTGCATATATCAAGTTTAAGGACCTTTTTGTAAAAGTGTATTGCTATTAAAAAAAGTAATTTATCAATATCAAGTTATAGTAATCCATTGATATTAGTTCAACAATCATTAAAAAAAATTCCAAATTGTCCTTTTCTTTTGTTTAAAACCTAAATTAATTTATTTTAAAGATTTTTACCCTTCATTATATTAAGTACTATTGATTTAAATTTTAATTCAGACCTAGTATTATTTGGTTATATTAACCAATAATACTATTATTGGAGAAGTATTTATTTCTTCTCTGTCCAATCAAAACTACTGTTTTATTAATTACTAGCTAAATACCCGTGCTTTGCTACGAAATTTTAACATGTGCAATATTTTAGCTAGCTGTGAGGTCTTGCGTTGCCAAAATCTGTCATTCGTGTATAGGTCCCAGTTTTTGGTGTTTCTCTCGCAGGAAGGTTCATCGCTATGCAAAATCAAACTCGCTTCGTTCGATGAAAAGTTCATGGACACATAAACACAGTCTTATTTCACTTGTTAAAAGGTTCATTGCTATGCAAGCATAAAATTACTTCACTCACTGAAAGGTTCATTGCTGCATAAGCATAAGCTCGCTTCACTCACTAAAATTTAATTGCTACGTTAAGACTTAATATTGGAAGCCTCTCCCTTGTCAAGAAAAAAAAAATCCCTGTTAATACAATAATACAACACTCCTTTAAGATTATTGTAACACGTGTTTGTGGAAAGCAAAATTAGAGGCTAAAACTACTTATGTTGAAGCTTTCAGAGATCTAGGCCTATTCGAAGTCACTTTTTGTGAAAAAATTAGTTGAAAAACAATTTAAAATTCTTTTTGTCAGTCCAATTAGAAGGCCAAAACTACTTGTGTTAAAAATTTCAGAAATGTAGCCATATTACAAATCGTTTCGTAAAATATTTGGTAATTTAAAAGAAGAAGAAGAATAAAAAAAAATTTAAAATTATGTTTTTCAAAAATCCAATTAGAAGGCTGCAACTATTTATGTTGAAAATTTCAAAGCTGTAGCCCTATTCGAAATCGTTTTGTAATATATTAATTAATTAATTAAAAAAATTAATTAATAACGAACTAAACAAATAACTTAAAATTCTGTTTTTCTTAAGTCCAATTAGAAGGCCAAAACTACTTATGTTGAAAATTTTAGAGCTGTAGTCCTATTAGAAGTCGTTTTGTAAAATATCAATTAATTAAAAAAATTAATTAAAATGGAACTAAATAAAAATTTAAAATTCTGTTTTTCAAAAGTCCAATAAGGCCAAAACTACTTATTTTGAAAATTTCAGAGCTGTAGCCCTAATAGTAGGTGTTTTGTAAAATGTTTATTAATTAATTAAAAAAGAACAAAATAAAAATTTTAAATTCTGTTTTTTATGAGTCCAATTAAAAAGATACTACTTATGTTGAAAATTTCAGATCTGGAGCCCTATTAGATATCGTTTTGTAATATATTTATTAATTAATTAAAAAAGAACTAATTAAAATTTTAACATTCTGTTTGTGATGTATACAATTAGAAAGCCAAAACTACTTATGCTGACAATTTCAGAGCACTATTCCAATTTTAAGTAGGTTTCTATAGAGCCACAGACAGACACACACAGCTTGTTTTATTATTATAAATTAAATTTGTATCAGAGTTTGAAATTAGTGGGTACACTATGCACGTAAAATTTTATTCGCGCACATAAGTTTTTACCTTAGATGGCACATAACTACTCAAACAAAACCTCAAAACTTCATTATGATAAAAAAAAATTACTTTTTTGTTTATTACAAACGAACGTTCAGTAATTTTGAAAAGTTGTATTTATTTAGCTTGCATGCTTTAAATAATGGCTGCACATACACTTTATTTATATTTAAGTTTACTTTCTATTCTGTTTTTAACATGTGCACTTAACTGATACTTGCTGCTCCTAAGTCACAAGACTTCGATCCACTTGTGCAACTGATTTGCCCTTGATGCATATCTTTGTTTCTTCCAATATGAAGCATCTAGCAAAATCTTTAAAAAATGGTAATTTAAATAATATTGAAACAATCTGCCAACTGTACTGTATCAGCCAAGGCTGATTCTGATGTTAAACCGAAAACTTGCCTAGCAATCAAGCAGATTCTTAAATAACTAAAAAAAAAAAAAAAAAAAGCTTTGAACTTTGGACATAACATATAGATCTTAAATCATTCAAAAGATTTTAATAGTTTTTATCTTGCCAAATCTCTCTTATTGGCTATTCTTCAACTCAATGCAATTTTAACAATTGAAACTGAATCAAATAAATTCAATTTTAGAATCTGAAGAAGAGAATTCTGATGAGGAAGAAAAATGCCCACTTCCTAAAAAGAAAATCAAACAAGAATGCGATGACAATGCTACATCACCTAAGAAAGCAAAAGGTTCCCATGACGTTTCAGAAGGAAAGACTATCTTTCTCAGGAATGTATCCTATGCTTCTAGTCAAGAATCTCTAAGAGAAGCCATGGAAGAGTTTGGAGAATGTGAATACTGCCTGCTGTGCATGGATCAATACACAGATCATCCTAAAGGCACAGCTTTTGTTAAATTCAAGGAAAAAGACAGTGCGGACAAATTAGTTAAAGAATCATTTGGTGTAAGTTGTTTTAGCTGAATATTTTCTTTGAGAGCATGATGTTTTTTAATACCTAACTATAATTTAAGTCCTCTGTTAGTTCAATGTATCTTGAAGATACACTTTTTTATTTGTGATGTTAATATATATTATAATTAATGTAGGATTTCAAGTTATTGTCACAAGTACAGTTGTATGTCATTGTTTCAAATTAATCTATTCTGAAGCTGCACATTAATTCTCTTGGGAGATCTTTATTCAGAATTAAATTAATCAGAAAGAGAAACACTAAAAAATCAGAGTGAATATTCTTTTAGTATTTTGTTAAATGTAAGATATCAAAGCTACTTTAATATCAGTTGTTTTTGATGCACAGCACAAATTATGCTTTTAGTGTGTCTTACTGTAGATTATGACTAAAATGATTTTGCTAGAACATATTTCAATACTGCCTAACTTATTAGCAAGTTAATTGAACCAATGAAAGTTTCAAAGCAATCCTCAGAGATTAGTGAAACAAGGACAACTGCAGTTTTTTTTTTTTTTTTTTTTTTTTTTTTAATACATCTTCTTAAATATAACTTTCTTCTATAACTTTGTGCATAGTCGGTGGCTCTGAAGTAGCATTAGTCAGTGGCCAATTTTAATTGGTGGCTAAATATGAGAGAGGAAACAAAAGATATGTTGATCCTTTTCCATTTCGACCAAAAGCTACTTGCTACGTTTTAGTTTCAATGTTGTTGTTGTTTTTTATTAACGTAACCTTTCTTTTTTAATTGTATTTTGGCCCCTTGTAATTCTGCTGTTATACTCATGTTTGTCTACTCACAAATTCAATTGCAAATTGAAGACTAGGTGACAAAGTAGGATAAGAAAAATCATACATGGCTTTCACTTGTTAGGTCCCATTGCTAAATTTTCCAGAGTAATATCCTGAACACACTAAAACTGGTTGAATCCTGGTCACAGTACAATGTATCCATACTGATTTCATTAATTATGAATAAAATTGGTAACAAAGAGTTTGAATTGCCTTATAAAATGTGAGCAAATGCAAATTAATCATAATTTAAAATGCTTATTGAATTCAACTTGTATACCAATGACTATGATTGTATTTAAGAAAGTTACCAAACGTCTTTTCCTTTGGTGCGATATAGTTATCAATTCTATTTCAATGGTATTGTATTGCTTCTTCTACAGGAGCCAGGTGTTCTTGTTGATGGTAGGAAGCTCACATGCTCCTATGCCATGAGCAAAGAAGATGCATCTCATGTTGGAGAAGACACCAAAAAGCCCAAGGACAAAAGGAACTTGTATTTACTGCGAGTTGGTTTGATTATGGCAAATTCAAAAGAGAGTGAAGGTGTTTCAATTCCAGACATGACAAGAAGAGCTCAGGTAATTCTCCTCAAATTATATTGGGGTGGGATTTCTATATTTCCATTGTTTTTATACTTTTGTGGTTAAAATTTGATACTTGTACCTTCGTTATTGGGAGTCGAGAAAACTTGAGATTGGGTATTTCATGTTTATATCACCAGTTGTTGTGCAAATACTCGTAAACTAGAAATTTAAAAAAAAATTGAATTTGCAACATTAATATGCTGTTTAAGGGTTGTCTACTTTGGATGCATGAAAAAAATTGCTTTTTTTATTTTTTAAGAATATCGTTATGTTTATTGATATAAAACTTGTTAGGCTTAACAAAAACTTTTGCAAATTACAAAAAAAAAAATGATTTAACCACTTTTTTAGTGTGAAAATGCCAGGTAAACAGGAGTTCTTAAAAAGTAAGTAGGTGTGCTCTGTTGAAAAAAATCTTAAACTACTGAACTGATCTTTATGAAATTTTAACCACATATTCTGTACACTTATTGCTATATCTTGTACCAGAACTATTGCAAAATTTTAATTTTTACTATTTTTTTTTAGCAAACAACTTCTTTTTTCTTCTTCTTTTTAGCCGCCTTTTTGTTATTTTTGCATAAAATTTAATATTAGAGGTACAGGATATAGCCACTGTCGCACTAAACCTAAATACATTAAATTTTTTTGCTTCAGATGGGCCGTTCAGATTTTTTCAACAGCGCATACTTACCTACTTTTTGAGGACTTCTGTTGCATTTTCACACTAAAAAAGTAGTTAAAATCAATATATATATATATTTTTTTGTAATTTACAAATCTTTTTGTTAAACCTAACAAGTTTTATATCAATAAACATACCAGTATTCTTTAAAAAAATTAATAAAAATAGCATTTTTTTCATGTGTCCAAAGTAGACAGATCCCTTAAAACAGATTCTTAAATTGGGAAGAAAAAACAACGGGAAAAGTCTGAGGATTAATAAGCATTATTTATGTTACTTCTTTTAAAAAAATCCATGCATTTTTTGTAGCATTAATGAACTTTGATTGGCATCTTTAGAGAAGGTGCACATTTTTATGTAACTTTGGAAACAAAACTATTTGTAATAGTATCATTATAAACCTTAGTAGCAAACTTGATAAGCAAATCTAAACTTTTTAATTGATAGAAACAAACCTAAAACCAAAATTATCTTTTCTACTGTTCTTACCTTTTTTTTTTTTTTTTTTTTTTTTTTTTTTTTTTTTTCATTAACACTTGAGAACACAATGCACCCTTTCATCAAAGTGGAAATTCTAATATATTTTCCTTTTCAAAATCATCAAATATTTATGATCATGTATAATTAAATACAAAATATAATTTGATGAACTATATGTTTTTTATATCTGATTGATTTTTGTTTTATTTTTGCAGCTTGAAATTGTTAAAAAGCAAAAATTAAGAAATGTTAACTTTTTTGTTTCTGATAAAAGACTGATGATTCACAATTTGCCAAGAACTTATACAGACAACGACCTTCGTAAGCTGTTTAAAAGAGCTGCTGGTAGCGGTGCTGTTATTACAGAGGTATGAATTTTCAGTAATTTATTATAATTTATATTATTACATGAAATTTACTTATGTTACAAAGCTACTGTAAATGATTTTGAAAATGTTTCAAATTATGCTTGTTATCATACTATGAATCATCACTTTTGCTTCAAGCATTTTCAGGGTGATCAGCTTAAAGAGGATCCATTGGTTTTTTGTATTACCTTTGAATCTGAGTGTTGTAGCAACTTAACACTAATTTTTTTTTTTTTTTTTTAGCCTTTCTTGATTGTTAGAGACAATTTTCCACTCTATTGAACTGTTATAACTTTATTTGTGAGGTGAAACAGTAATGAAGATACACAATATTTCTGATTCCTGTGATAAAAAAAAACTTTATTTGATTCAAATCTCTTACTTTATCATTCCTTACAGCAAATGTTATAAAATATTTCCTACCATTTTGAATGGGAATACTAACACATTGAGGAAAGGGTGTTTTATATATATATATATATATATATATATATATATATATACACATTTTGCAACATTGTTGGTGTTATTGACAAGATTTCTTCAGTTAATAATTTATTTTAATTCACTGATCTTTGCATGACTTCTCTGGAATATTAAAATGACCTACATAAAAAAAAATTATGAGGTGAGGTCTATTGGCCTCAAGTCAATTGAAATTCAATGATTATCAAAGATTTCCTTACAGATTCCCATTGTTAGGTGTGACGTGTGTGAATGGCTTCCTCTTGCAGACACCAGTAGTAATGGTCCTGTATCTCTAGTGAAGCAATTAAAGTTTTAATTATGTCTTGGTACACTTCGAAAATGTATGGGTAAACATGAGTTTTCAAAAAAAAAAAAAAACTTTGAAAGAAGCAGACTATATACTCAAGTCATATGACAAGATTCAGATTACAAAAAGCTTTAACCCTGTTAATTCCAGAGATGACAGTTTTCCTCCTTTTTTGTTTTTTATGTAACATTTTCCTTCTCTTTGTCCCTATTGTCCACATTTTTCTAATCTGAACCAGTTTTTCCTGCAAAAAGTGTACTTTTCCTCATGTCTAAAGAAAAAAAATTTCCCTCCTAGCTCCCCTTTTCTCACAAATTACTTCACAAGCTCATAATGTTTAAAATGTTATTTTTATATAGTATGAGAAATTTCATTGCATCTTTAAAATTATTGAATCATTCTTTCTGCTCACTTTTTTTGTTGAATTTTTATGTATTTCTTCTGCGAGCTTCCACTTGCTTATTTAAAAAAAAAATTGGATTTCCTCCTTTTTGCTCTCCGATAACTCTCATCCCTGTAATTCCCTTACCACTATTTCTAACTTTCTATTTTCACACCTATGGTTTTCAAATATGCTATGACAGAAACATATATGCGAAAAGCTATTTTTGAACTGTAATGTAGTCTTAAGTTTGTTGGTATTTAAATGTTAGTGATGTAGTAGTTAGGACTTAACATTTTTACTGTGTACGTTAAAACAACATTTATATAAAACGATTTTATTATATTTCTTTAAATTTAGTTTGCAATTGAAATTGAACTTCATGGTTAAACTGTATAAATATACTATAAAGTTTTCAACACATTGTATGAACTTATATATATATATTTTATTTCGAAAAGTATTTTTACAATTTTAAATTCTCTGAAATACATGTATACTTTTGATAATGTAGAATAGCATTTCTTGTTTTTACGTTACTTGATTTTAAGTTACTTGTTACTTGATTTACTTTGTTTTTACTAACAATTACCAAATATACCACTGGATTCAGTGATTCAACTTGTTAATTAAAAACATTTTGTGTCAGTTATTTCATTTAACTTTTATGTTTATTTTGTTGCAATACTATTTTCATTTCAAGAAATTCATTATTTTCCAGGCTAGAGTTATGAAGGAATTTAAAAAGATTGATGTCAATGGCACTCCTCTTTCAAAAGGGTACGGTTTTGTAAGTTTCAGTCAGCATGAAGATGCACTTAAAGCATTGAATGAACTTAATAACAACCCAAGCATCTTTACCTCTCAGAAAGTAAGTATTTTTAAATATATTCAAAGCTTTTTGTTTCTGTAATTTTAAAATACAAGGTGGGTCCAAAAGGTACAGTGAATGTTATCAGAAAAAAATACGAGCATGATACATTTATTGGCCTTCAAATTAATCGTCATTGATTACGATACAAATTAGACCGTACTTTTAAAGCTGCTGAAAAAGACCTTCTTTTGAAATCAGTAGATGCATTGATGATACACCTCTGTATATGAACAAGTTGCTTGCAAAAGGAATGCTTTCCAGACTGACTTGAGGCATGAAGTAGTAAACGTATTTTCTGCTCACTCCTTCTGTCCCACATTCTTGCACCTTCAGTACATGAGTCACCCTTTCTGTATTGCCCTACTTGTAGCAAAATTTGATGTTCAAATGTTGCACTATGCCAAGAGGCTTTGAAGTGTTCATGATCAACTGGCAGCAGAAGTCAAATCGGCCTTGGCTTAGGAAGTTGGATACTAGGTGGGGCTTCCCCATAATGCATCTGTGTGAATATGCACATTTCTAGAATACGCTGTCATTTACATTTCGGACAGTTCACTGAACTCTTTAAACCCCCCTTGAATAACACAACTAATATTAATGAAGTATTTTATATTATTCATGATTTTAATTTTAATTATTAATAAACTTCATTAAATAGTGTATTAATGAATTTATTTGTTTTGTTATCATGGCTTAAAATGGTTTCAACTATAAGTCAAATGCACAAATTTATACATTTGTGTTAAATATCATATCTAATCATACAAAAGAAGCTGAACTGAAGCTATCATAAATGCATTCCTTGTTGAAAAGCACAATTTTGATTAATAATTTATACATTCAAACCCTGTTAACACAAAATCACTTTACACAAAATATAATAATTTTCACTTATATACATACAAATAACATTACAAAGCTTAAACTTAACGTTAATTTATTTGTTTAACACAAAATTTCATAACATGAAATCCCACTTAAAAGGGAAAAAAATTATTCTTCAAATTACTTTTTTTAGATGGTTTTTATTATTTATACGAAATTTAAAAGTGTTGTGTAAACATTCCTTAAGTTCAAACCCTGTGAAACAGGAAAAATGTCTGAGTGGTCAAATTTCAAGGAAATAGCTGTGAAATGAACTGATTTTAGAGCTAATTTAGTTGGCATCCCTCCGTAAATGTTACGTCATGTATTCTTCTTGTATCCAATAGTAGGTTTAAAAATCAAACTCAGTCGCAATTGCATATTGAATCTTGTCAAAATTAATCAGAAACAGCAATCGTTAGAAATGAAGCAATATTTTTTAATGGAATTGATGATAAAGTCTTTAAGAAAGGAATAACAGAAATTACGGCCAAGTATGTAATTGCCAATATCACTCTATCAGCAATTTTAAAAAACTGAGAAAAGATTAAAGTGGCTTTTGCTGTAAATCAATTTGAGCGTACAAGGAAAAGGATGCTGATTAACAAAATGAAGGTATGAAATAAAAACAGCATTATTATATACACATATAGCTAGTCAGTTTAAATCTGCATTAACTGAAAAAGTTAATTTCGTCACCCCTCTCGACTTCGTGTTAACGAAGTTTTACTGCATATAAAAAGAGTAAAGTGTAGGTGACTTAAACTATCTTTAAGTAGCAAGTGTGTCCAAGTCAATAACATAGATTGCTGTTATGGTAACTCAAGAATTTATTATTCTAAGAAACAGGGGGAGAGAGCAGCATCGCCTTGTAGCAAAATATCAAGTGCTACGGTGAACACAAATCTCTGCCTTTTATAGTCCGACAGAGTGATGGATATGCAAATGATATGGCATGACATCATAACTAGTTTGAACTGGCTTAGTCTGGCAGGATTCAATCAGTTCCATGAAATATTTCACTAAAAGTCGGATTGAGCCGGTAATACTAGAAAAGGCTTATGCACTGTAAAAAGGGCCGTTGGGAAATACATTACATTTATAAACCTTGATTAATTTGTTCCTGCAGTTCAAATATAATCTCCTATAGATCTAAAAATATAATTTCATTGTTATATTCTAATCTTCACTTATTTAAAAGAAATTATGTACTCTTCCGTTAATGTTTCCAAAATTTGTAAGAAAGTTAAAAATCATTTGTGTAAGACTACATTTTTTTAAAAAATTAAAAATACATTAACCATTTCTTTATTTTGTACTTGTTAAAAATGGCCAAGTTGTAAAGTTGGTCATAAAATTTGGAGATGTAGAAAGTGTATGAAATGTTCATTTGAATCTCATCAAAAGGATTAATATTATTTTTAGACTTGGTTTTTAAAGAAAGTGATTTTTTTTTTCTTTAAACTTAGAGTTGGACATAATAAGCAATACATGTTTAATGTTAATTCTTTTCTTTCTTTCAGAGACCTATTGTGGAATTTTCTATTGAAAATAAAGTAGCATTGCTGTCTCAAGAAAGGAAAAAAGAAAAGATGCAAATGCGTAATAAGGTATGCATAAGTTTACTTTTTTTTAATTACACAGTTTAGACTATACAGTCGAACCTCATTAATCCGAACACGCTTAAAACGAATTACTGTTAAAACAAACTACATTTACGATCCCCGTCCTACTGTACATACAAATAACATTATTTTCTTTGTTTAAGACGAACACGCTTATTACGTACTATCGGATTAGTCGAACTCGTATTTGAAGTCTCTAACGTTCAAACTTCCATTCTGTAAAACGAACAAGTCGTTTTTCACTTGTTATCAACTTTGTTTTCCCAAAACGTCTTCAAACAAAGACACAGTATATTAGTTCGCCTCTAGGTATTTGGCTGTTTTGCCCTTTTGCGACAATTTTCTACTTTCACCAACTACTTAAAACCGGTTGATCTGTGCTGCTCCCCCCTCTCCAACTAACCAGATCCAAACCTATTGTCAAGTTCAGGTATACGTTCCTGGAGTGATTAAAACACTTCAATAAAGGGCGTATGTTTCCACTCGAGTTATTTGACCCCTAGGACAGTTCAAACATGAAGAATCGCCCTGAGGGGGGGGGGGGCTACCAGGACGATGGATATGGCATATGTTTTACATCATCTAATTGCCAGTTTTGAACTTGTTGAGATCTCCAGGGGTTCAAAGAGGGAGATACAGGCGGCACTGCGATAGTCCCGAACCCTCCCTTTTATTGTCTCCTTGGAATGCTGTCTCTTTCTTCGTAAGTCTTTTTGCTAAAATTCTGGATTCCGCGACAAACCATTCACTGGATTCGTCGGTTCACCTTCAGTTTCAGTTGCCATTCGTTATCTGTACTGTTCTTGTGAAGGTAGATCGAGAATAAAGCGCTTATTTTAGAATGAGTTCTAAAAGTAAAAGAACCTTAACTTTGGAAGAAAAATATGCCTTACTCAATAAAGTTGATGATGCAGTTAAGACAAAAACAGAAATTGCTGCTACTTTTGGAATACCCAAAAGCACATTGTCCACTATTTTAAAGAATCATGAAAAAATTGAGCTATACGCCTTTTACCATACGATAGTTTAAAAAGAATTTCTCTTGTAATCAATTAATAAACATTCTAGCTTTTAAATCTTTACTTTTGAAACTTTTTGTATTAGTGATATAAATATTGTATTTTTCCTTGAAAAATTCGAAATTTATCGCTTTTACTTAAATATGCATTAGGAACTAAAATTGTGTTTTGGAAAATCGCATGAAATTCTTTTAGTTTTTAAAAAATTATTTTATTGTTTTTCGGATAAATCGAACTACAGATAAAACAAATTAATTTTAAAGGTCCCTTGGAGTTCGTTTTAATGAGGTTTGACTGTATTTTTATGCTCTCAAATATTTTAAAATGTTTTTTCATTATAGAGGCGGACTGAGGAGAAAAAAGAACGTCAATTAAATCAGGAGGTTGCTGATGTCAAGAAAGAATCTGCAGAATCCTCATCAAAGGTTTGACATATATTTATTATCATTTCTCAGAGATGAGATTTTGTTTAATTGTTTTATCCTAGAAGTTATGCTTTTTTGTAATCGATTTTTTGCAAAACCTAAGGGTGTAGAGTATCATATAACTTTTATTCTATAATAAGAGTCTGTGGGTCTACAGAAAGTGACTTCCAATAGGTGTAGAGCTTTGAAATTTTCAACATAAGTAGTTTCGAGCTTCTGATCGGAATTTTACAAAAACAGATTGTTAAAATTTTAATTAGTTTTGTAATTAAGTTTTGAAAGATTTTTCTAATTTTGCGGTTTGTATTATGTTTTATCTTTTCTTATTCTATCTGTACAGTTTTATTTTTTTTGTTCTTGAAGAGGGTGAGTTTGTATTTACAGATATTATTGATTTCACAAGATTGGTTTTTTTTGTGTATTTTTTTTAAGTTAGGGTGTAGGAAGGTTTAAAAAGAAATTCCTTCTTGAAGAGGAGAGGGATGTATTTGTTAGGGTTTTTCCAGAGGAGAGATACAGGGGGATTTGAAATGCGGTGTTATATTATTGAATTTTTCTTCTCGGGAGGGGGAAGAATCTAAAAAAGTTTTTTCGATAAAGGGTGGCGGTTGTACTATTGTGTTAACGAGGAAAATCTTCTCTATCGATGGGGGGGGGGGGGGCGTATTGATGGGGATTGTAAAGCAAGTAACAATTGTAGCTATAAACTCTTCAGCGAGCAAAGCGGCCAGTTCTTGTGTAACAACAAACCTTTCAGCTAGTGATGTTAGCCTGGTTTGCAAAGCGTCAAAAGCTGGGGCATATGCCCAATGACAGATCTTCGCAACACTGGTTCATGCAGCTAGTTACACTATGATACTGGTCACTGCATTTCTATTTGACATAAATTGGTGTAATATACCAATTTAGTTTCTATATTTGGATTATTTATTAAAATTACCAGCTAAGGATATTTTTGGCAATAATCATTAGCATAAAAAAATAGCGAAATTAGCAATATCAAGGATCGCATTTACCCTAAAATTCCTTAAATTGTACCTCCCTAAAATTGCACTTGAATTGTTTGGTAAAAACCTCTCAAATTTACCTACAAAACCCATGAAAAAACCCCGAGGAGAAAATCTTTTTTGAGATTTTAGTTATTAAATTTTTTTGAAAATTGGCATTTTTTGCCGTTTTTCAAACATTTTTTGAAAAAAATTTCTGTGTTAGGAGCCTAGTCACTTTAAAAGAAGTATTCCTAAGGTGTTTTTTTTTTTTAAGAATCATCCCTAAAGTTTTTAGGAATTATCCCTAAAATGTTCCTGGATGTTTTTAAACTAACCCTAAAATTCCTACCTAATTTTTTTAGAAAGTTTACTGCACCACCTACAATATGTTTTTCGAGGGTTATTACATTATCTTTTCAGGTAAGTGAAATCGAAGAGAAACATCGTTGGTGGGCTGCTCAAGGGGGGAGAGAACTCTGTGTTACAGATTTTTCAAGTTTTTACACCTTTATAGAGTTTCGACACGAATTTCAGAGGTGATGCGGTACTTGCGTATTAACGCCACCTCAGCTACAGATTCTGCGTTAAAAAATGGTGTCAAAAATCTTCAAACAACAATGCAACTAGGAATCTAAAAGATAACTGTGCGCGTGCGAACAACTAGATTGCTCTTTATTGGCGGCACTTAAAAACCGCCAAATCTGTAGCGTTAATACGTAAGTACCGGCAGTGTTCTTTAAAACACCTGAAAAAGCATTCCCACAGCAATGTTGATCAGTATCGTATGAGTTGTATTTTGGTGTTTGTTTAAATTTTTTAATGGCAAGTATCTTGTGCGCATGCACAATTAATGATAAGATCCCATGGCCAGTGCAGGATTTACGTATAAGCTAGACAAGCTGTCGTTTAGGCCCCCCCCCGACTTGCTTGGGGCCCTAAAAAAATTATCTGAGTGAGCAATGGACGATGGAAGTGGTGAAGTGGAAGTCATCAAGTGAGGCTAAGCAATCCGTTGCTATGCATAGTTCTATGCATTTTTAGACTCACTTTCATAGAGTGAATTTAGAAACTTGATTTAAATTTATACAGCAATATTTGATCTTTTAAAACCTCCTAATCATATAAATTAGAAGATGGGGCACAACTACCTTACAAATGAGTGCAAAATAGATTTTAGTAAGTGTCGATGCTAGTCTTATGATAATGCTGCCAATATGTCTGACAAATACAAGGGTATGCAAGAAGTTATATTGAAGATTAACAAGTATGCTATGTATATTCCATGTGCTGGTCATTCTCTGAATCTTGTTGGTAGAACAGCAGTTGACTGTTGTTTAGATACAGTAAACTTTTTTGGAATTGTTCAAGAAATATTTCAATTCTTTTCATCATCTCCACATAGATGGGCAGTACTGTTGTCATTCTTCAAAGATGATTCAAAAGTTCCCAAGTCTTTGTCAAAGACGAGATGGGAAGCACATTCAATGGCCACAAGTGCAATACTTGATAGTTATGATGGAATAATTTCTACATTGCATCAGCTGCATATTGATACTACAGAGAAAGGCGAAACAAGAAATCAAGCCATAAACATTTTGAATAAAATGGAGGAGTTTGAATTTATGGTAATGTTATATTTGTGGAGTTACTTGCTGGATGAATTTCACAAGACTAGTCAATCAATGCAAGACCCCCAAATTAGTCCAGCTGTATGTAGGAAATTGTATGCTTCACTTCTGGAATTTGTTAAAGGTTCCAGGGATATGTTAGATCATTTTGAAGATAAAGCAAAGGAAAAATTGCCTGATGCTGATTACAAGAAAAGAAAAACAGATATAGAAGAAAGCATATCAATGATGAGGAAGATGATGCTTTAGAGAACCTTGAGCCAAGAGACAAGTTCAGAATCAAAACATTTATACCTGTGATGGATGCATTAGAGTCAAGTCTGGCACAGAGGGCCTCAGTATACAATGGTGCTGCAAAAAAGTTTTAATTCTTAACAAAATTAGAAGCCACAGAAAAAGAGATTCGTGAAGGAGTTAGTACTTTATGCCTAACATATCCTGAAGATGTGGACATGAATCTTGTAGGAGAAGTCAACAATTTTCATCAATATGTTAGATATAGTCAAACCTATAGTTCGGCGAAACATGATAGTCTGACACAGGATCTGTTTACTGCAATATTTAACTATCGTGTCCAATCAGCATTCCCTAATGTAGAAGCAATTTTGAGATTGTTTCTAAGTATGATCATTGCAAATTGCTCTGGAGAAAGATCTTTTTCTCAGCTGAAGAGGATAAAAAATGAATTTAGAACAACAATGACTCAAGATGAATTATGTTCCCTTAGTCATAGCATAGAAAGTGACAAAATATGCAGTTTTATCATTTGATGATGTCATCAGTGACTTTGCTCTGGTAAAGGCAATAAAGAAAATATTTTAGTTTAATATAATTCCTTAATCCTTATAACATGTTTCAAGAGATTAGATAATAAGCCTTTGTATATTGTGTCTTTTAAAAGAACTTTTGTTTCAAGTTTGTTATGAATCAAAATGATGTTAAGTTAAAGATTTATAATTTCATGACCTATATACTTCTTAATTGTATTTCAGTTTAACCCTCTAGGTATCCGAAAATCATATTTGGCATTGACATGTAATATCTGGACTTATAAAGGGCCCCATATCTCAAATAGCTTAGGGCCTCATCAAGTCAAAATCCGGCCCTGCCCATGGCTACCACTCACCCTTATGCAAAAGTTGGACATCGTTGGTTTATCTATTTGGGAATTAGTCTGACCACAGACAAAAAATTTCCTAGACAATTAACTTGGTACATTTCAAAACATGTAGAAATGTAAGAAAAAATCAAAAACTTTTTTTAACTGAAAGCAATACTTTTATTACCTTATATTACATATAGGGTAATTGAAAGTAAAATTTTGCTATTAAGTTGCTGTTCATTATGTACCTGTTTACTTAAAGGTTAATGAGGAGCTTGCACAAGTGAGTTATATTTTTACTAAATATTTTTTTTTAACTATCTATCCGAGCTCAGATTTCTTAAAGAATGGTATTGTTTTTCATGATTTTTTTCTCTACTTTTATTTAAAAATAAAACCAAAAAACGTGCAAGCTTATTGCATTGTCTAGCAATAGCTTATTTCCTCTTTTTGGGGGAGGGTAGGATATTGTCTTAATACAATTCCAATTTATGAATACTTTTTAAAGGTTTCAAAACCAGTTATAGAAAAGTCTACTAAGGCCTGTAGCTGCGTACTTGCTAGTAGATCATACTCTACTAGCATATTTCCTAACAACTTGTAATAATCAAAACTGGTTAATAACTTTCACTATCGTACTCCATATTAATTAGTTTTAAGGATTCTAAATGTATGCTGCAATAAATGTATTTTCTCACAGGGTCGGAAGCGAAAGAAAAGAAATAAAAAGAATAAAAATACTGTGAATAATGCAGAGGAAAAGAAAGATATTGCTGTAGAAAGTACAGAAAGTCCTAAATCGCAAAAAAAGAAGGTAAGAATGTGTAATTTGTTGTTTTAAATTACTTTAACACACTTTTCTTGTTTCTCATCTTTTAAAATACATTTGTCAATGCTATAGTAAGTAATTTACAATTTTTTTTATTTTTTTTTGTGTGTGTGAAACTGCTGTCTTTGTTAAGAAGAACTAAAACTTATAATTTTATTTTATTTTTATGTAACTATATATTGTAATGTGTAATTAACACTTGTATGGTTTTATTCAAATTGGGTGGAGTTGTGGTACAATCGATCTCTATTTTCTTACTCTAAACATATTGGAACAAAATTGTCTTGATTTTAATATTTCTAAATTATTGCACCGTTTACATGCATTTCACAGTGAGTCATTATCAATATGTATAACTGAATTTGAAACCTCTTGGAAGCATTGACACTAGTGTTGAATTAACACATTTAATTTGCTAAATAGTATGATATAATATAACCAAAAGTTAATTGTTTTGGATTGTAAAACCTAGAAATTCAAACAATAATTTGAAATATTTCATTTATTTTGTAGAAGAGAAGGAAACCCAGACAATCAATGAAAGAAAAGAAACTATCCAATGACAGATTTAATGAAAGTATGAGTAACTTGGTCAGCAAGTTTAAAGACAAATTGATCAATAAAATTACCTAATTTTCTCATTTTGTCTTGCTTCTTTTCACACTTTGATTTTCATGCTGTTTGATGCACAATTATTTTTAAAAGAATATTTAGATAACAATGTTTGATTATTTAGTATCTACATTAATTTTGTTGGTTGACAATGTTTATCAATGTGTTACGTATTTGTCACAATTTATTTTGGTCTACTTATACTTAAATGCTACTAATATCTGCCACATTAAGATAGAAAAAAAAAATTACTCTTCGGTTAACTTGTACGAGTTTTTTTTTTTTAAAGAGTTTTCAACAATGACCTTTTTAAACTGCCACAAATATTCATTTTGTTGCTTCAATGTTTTGACACTTGATTGAAATTTCGTAATTATCATAAAGTGTTTTTTAGTTTGATTATGAATCTTTTACCAGTAACATGCAATCCATGTAAATAATTTAAGCTTTGCTTGTATTAAATAAATGAGGAATTATGGGAAATGAACATTTGAAACTTTCTGAATAAATAATTAAAGAGAATGTATTTGGAATTTTTTTGCTAGGTCAAAAATTGTCTGTTAAAAACACTATTGCCCGTATTACATTATTTGTCAGATATAAATTTCAGAATATGCTTTTGATAAACATTTTATGTTCCCTTGGAAAAATTATCAAGGGAAGTACATTTTGGATTGCTTTCAATCGAGTGTCATCTTGCTGTCATCTATAAGCAGGGTTGTAGTGATAAAAAAAAATTTACCGGTATGCAAGCTTCCTGATCGTGGCTGTAAATCCAACTTTTAATTATAAAATGTAAATTCACATTATTATATATAATTTATCAGACACAAAAAAGCTAAATACTCTTAATTTACATATTTGTTTTCTCACTAATTTATATCACAATACATGCATAAAGATTTATGAGTTATTATTAATTAGTTACAAAAAAGTGGCAGTACTCCGTACCAGCTCCAAAAAAGTATTGGTACCCTGTACTGGCTCCTCTACACCCCTGTCTATAACTATAGCTAGTACCATTATTGAGAATATTGAATTTTGAATGAATTATTTAAACTATTCAGTTAGAAAAGTTTTCAAGACAAGTTGTTTGGGAAAACAACTATATTCCAACCACTTTATAACAAACCTAAAAAGCTGTTGCATGAATATGAAAAAACAATTCTTGAGAAGGAAAAACATTTTTTTATGAACACATAATTCATTTGTTTGTTAGAAAGGTAGGAAAATTGAACTTGTATATTACCATGCTTGTTCCTTCATTACAATTTTTTGATCATGCTTCCGCTATAATTTTTTTTTTTATTATTTCATAATTTTCCCCTTTGTAAGAAATAAATTCTACCTTTATATTACATCTCTTTCATTTTTCTGCAGTTATTTATGATTTTTAAGTCAATGGGTTTAAGTGTTAGTTATGGGCCTGTTGTGTAAGATGATAAATTTAGCTTTAATAATGTTGCTTCCATTATAATAGAGAGATGTCTCTGCTAAATTAGGGTGGAGCGAAAAAACCTGTTTTTCGAAATTCCAATCGGCAATGGGGGCAGGGTTCCCACGGTCATTAAAAGTGCTTAATATTTCTGAACTTGTTTTCAAGGCCTTGAAAATACTTAGAGGTGCTTGGAGGTCTTTAATTTTTGCAGATGTTGTGTGGGCAACTGCAAAATTTATAAAAATAGAACTTGAACTTGCTATCCCCGCGTGACCGCCACTTATCTGCTCCGTATCGGAATTCTCCGACATATTTATATTATGCATTCATCAACTTATAACTTTTTTGATAGAATATACTTTATTAAAAATTTATATTAAGGCATGAAAACAAATTTTCAACGGTCCTTAAAAATGTTATTTAGGTCCTTAAAAGTCATTGATTTTCATTCTGTGATTTGAGTGGGAACCCTGGGGGTTGCAAAAGTTGTATTTTAGGTTCAATATATTATCGTACAAGTTTTGAGCAAAATCCGTTAATATCTTCCGGTGCCCCAAGCTCTATGAAAATTTGCTGAAAAGTGATTTTTTTAACAAAAAGTATCCTAAAAGAAGAATTCCGTAAAAAAAAAAAAATACAGAATCGGCAGGATACTTAAATACTATAATTTAGATGTACTTAAATGTAAAAAAAAAGTTTTTAATTTGCTACATATTTTGCTTCTCCAGTTTTTGCAGTAACATGGCCAATATAGTTTTTAGCCTGGTTCCTGAAAGAAGTGTAAAAGGCTCCTCTTTTTATAGAATTTTGATAATATTTTAATCCCTTCTTGACTTGCTCTTTCATAGTATCTTTCTTTCCAATAAAGTATAATCCCATTAGAGCACACAGTTGTTGATGTGCCATCTCTTCATTTCGAGTTCTCTGTCGTGTTCTTCTAACTTTAGTGCGGTCTATTATATATAAAATGTTTTTCCTTAAAATTCCAAAATATTGCAAGATAGCACTGGTTGTTTCAACCTGAATACTTAATTTGATCATGTCACAAGGAGCACTCCATCTTTAGACTAAACTATTTTATTTACTGAAAGACGGGACACCACAACACACATACAGTAATACCAACATCAAGTAAGGGAATGACGCTTTCTCCGACAAGCGGGGGTGGGGTGCAACTAGCGCCCTCTACAAAGAGCAACATTCTAAGTTGCAACACTGGTATTTCTAGCAGAACATCGATCAGAAATTCCAAATCTATCGCATTCTCGGCCGACCAAACGGTATAGTGGTTAGCGTGCTAGCTTCTAGACCGCGAGGTTTCCGGTTCGAGTCCCGTGTTAGGCATGGGTGTTTGTAAATGTATGTTGGCTCGTCTAATGACGAATGTTTCGGCGCATTATAGCCCTCGTGTTGCTGACGGCGCCAGATAATCTGAAAACAACCAACTATCGCATTCTCAGGCTAGAGAAGGTAAATTTAAATGATTTTATGATTGATCCATTGAAAAACTAATATTTGCGGCCGAAGACGTTGGTATTTCTTGCTCGTCAACTATTGTTGAATTTTGATATCCTGGTAGATGTTGATTTTTTCGACTTCTTTTAACATTTTATTTTCACGGCTTTGCTTCTTCACTATGTTTCTCTTCAAACTTTTTACAATCTGTTTTGTTGTTTTTTAATCAATTCCACCAATTATCATTTTTCGTTCCAAACGTTGATTTTGCATGAATGGTCTTCAAGCAAAACAAATTTTCTTACCTTTCTCATATATGTATCTCATATTTTCCAGACACTTGCAAGAAGCAATATCAAAATGACGAGAAATCATTTCATTTTTAAATGCTTCGATTTTTGTTGGAAAGTTTAGTTCTTGTTTGCAGCTTTTAAATGGCTTCATCACATTTCTATCTGTCATGGTAGATTCTTATTTTTTCCATAACTCTCTTATGCGAAATGTGTGGAATAAAACTTTGACCCAAATCGATTTAACTTTTTGAGCCACCACCTCAGATATTTCAGCTACTGTTGGCTCGGGACTCTTCTTTCATTTTCATTTCTGCTTTTACAAATAGATATCTCAAATTATATGAAACTGCCATTTATCAAGTTGTGAAGATGTTCCAAAGATAGGACACAAATAATCTCGCCTCGTTTTCATGGCTTTCTTTCCCACAGACATGGTTTACGTAAAGATAGAATAAAGTAGCGTATTCTATTTAGCATGCTGGTTGCTAGAATCTAGTACTTTAGGAAACAGGGGTGATAGTTTTTCATTTTGAACAGTTTAGAATGAAAACTTACGTTTTTGAAAACGTAAAATACCTTTAAAAAATTAACTTCCATGTGTCACTTTATATACATGAAATGAATTAAAATTATGTTTAGGAAAGTCATAACGTATAAAATACACATATTGTTACTTTTTTTTTTTTTAACAATATTTGGTCTGTTTATTTAGAAACAAAATTTGCATAAAATTTTACTTTTGGGCAGTTTTCACGGGTTTTGGGGCACCGGAAGATATTATTTAAAATTGTAATAATTTGACCTGTATATTAACAAACTTAAATTATATATTTTGCACCCCCTGACGATATTTTGTTATTGCTAGTTATTTTTCACACTTTTAAATAATATTTGCAGAAAAATGTCCATTTTCTGAAACTAAAAGTGTCTCGGTGCACTGGAAGATATTATTTAAAATTAAAATAAGTCGGTGCTATGTTTATTTAAAAATGCGACTTTTACACCCCTTGCCGAATCATTTTCCCGATTTTTTAATTTTTCGCTTCACCCTACTCCGCATGCTATTTACTTAAGATGGAATGTCAGTCTCTCTCTGCCCGATAGACCTAATGCTTTATTTTTTCATCCATAATATATGGAAGAGTATTGCTTTGAAGCATGAAATTTTTACAAATAAAAGTTTTTATGCAATATAACTAGTTTCCTTAATTACACTTAAAAAGTTTCTATAAGCTAGCTTATAATTACTTTAAAAATTAATAATAAAATAAACTAGTTATTTTGCCAAAGTGTTTTTAATAAACTTTTGTTACTGATTTTATGCCCGTTATAAAATATCATAGAGGGAAATAAAACTATCTAAAATAAATATCTTTTGTAGTGGCTCCACCTGTTGAAAAAATTTGGAAAGTTTATTTAACTTTGAATTGTTATGATTTAGTAATAAAATTATTTATATTGCTATAACTAAATTTATGGAAAATTGTAAAGAATATTTCAATTTTTTTATGCGCAGAAAAATATTATACTAAGTTTATGAGAGGGCAGAAAGACTGACTAACCACAATTCTTTCATGCCCGAGTCTATTTAGATATCAGTTTGTTTATCGATTATTTTAGCCAGATTATCGATACCGCCGAATATCTTGTGATAAGAATAAATGCTACTAATGTAGTTTTCGAAAGATAATTTGAGTTTAAGAAAATTTAGATGGAATTTTTTTTATGAAAATTTAGATGATACCATTTGTCTTTGCTGATGGTTTATTAGTGTCAATCTCTCTCGTTAGAAGAATAGCCTTTTCATACTGTCCAGTCAGTGATCTCTTTGCTTTTGAGTCGAGACAAAGACAGTAAGCATTAGTTATCTTTTGTATACAGGGACGTACTGGCCATAGGATTGTCCGGTGCAATCACCGGGCTGGTCAGTGTCTTTACAAAATGGGCCGGTGCGGTACAGATGAAGTTCTGTCTTTTTTCTTCCATTTAGATATAGTTACCTTCCTTAATTTTTTTTTTTTTTTTTTAAATCAATGCATTCAAAAACCAGTCACTCCCATGGGAACTACTAACTATTATTGTACTATCACTTTAGTTTCAAAGATAAATTTCACATTAATTTTCAATATTACTTTACTTTAAATTAATTTTTATAGATTATGTTGGATTTATAATTTTTATTTTACAGCGACTACTTTTTTTCTTATCTAATTTTAATGTTAAATATTTCAATGGTTTATGGAAACCAAGTTCTTTGCTTTTCCAGGCAGATTGCCACATTTGATAATATCTCAGTAATATTATAGGCTCCACTGTACAGTACTGCTGGAACCTCCATCAATTAACCTCGGGGTTGGAAAGAATAAAATTGATTGTGTAACGCCCTAGTTTAATGTTCCGGTTGGATAAATCCCAATAAAGTTCAATAATCCCTTAAGCTCTTTTAATTCTCAACTTGAAATGCACTACTGTACTGAACTGTTATACAATCTTATCAATGATGGCTCAAGCAAGTTAAGCTATCTATCTCTCTCTATATATAAACATAAACGAAAGTATGTCTGTCTATCTGTTTGTTCTTTATGCATTGCTGCACCATTAATCCTATCGTCATGAAACTTTGGGAAGATTCCTCGAAGGTTTTTGGCATAAAATTTTTTTTAAAAATCGACGCTATTTTTTTTAATTAATTAATAAATATTTTACAAAACGATTTCTAATAGGGCTACAGCTCTGAGATTTTCAACATAAGTATTTTTTGGCCTTCTAATTGAACTTTTGACAAACAGAATTTTAAAATTTTAATTACTTTTTTTAATTAACAAATATTTCACAAAACTAGTTCTAATCGGGCAACAACTCTGAAATTTTCAACATAAGTAGTTTTGGCCTACTACTTGGACTTTTGAAAAACGGAATGCTAAAATTTTTATTGGTTATTTTTTAATTAATTTTCTTAATTAACACATTTCTTTACAAAACGACTTCTAATAGAATTAATGCTCTGAAACTTTCAACATAAGTAGTTTTGGCCTACTAATTGGACTTTTGACAAAAAGAATATTAAAATTTTAATTTGTTTCTTAATTATTTTTTTTAATTAATATTTTCACAAAAAGCAACTACTAATAGGCCTAGAGCTCTGAAAATTTAAACGTAAGTAGTTTTGAACTTTTAATTTTGCTTTTGACAAACACGTGTTAAAATATTCTCAAAGGGCTTTGCTATTATTGTATTAACGGAGAATTTTTTTTTTCCCTTTTTTTTTTCCTTGACAGGAGAGGGGCTTCTAATATTGAGGGTTTACGGAGCAAATAGTCGTTAGTGAGTGAAGCGAGTTTGTGCTTAGGAGCAATGAACCTTTCAGCAAGAGAAGCAAGCCCATGCTTGCATAGCTATGAACCTTTCAACGAGTGAAGTAAGCCTGTTCTTATGTGTCAATGAACTTTTCAGCTAGCGAAATAAGCTTGGTTTTACGTAGAAATGGACCTTCCTGCTAGCGAAGTGGCAAAAGCTGGGACCTATACACAAATGACTGATCTCCGCAACGCCGCGCCAAGCAGCTAGCTAAAAAATTACACATGGAAAAATTTTGTAGAGAAGCAAGCAAAACTCAGAACACAGCTCAATACTACTGAGAACTAAATATTACTTTCTTCAATTGATAAAAATCAAACGAATAAACAAGAAGTGTAATTTTGCAGTTCACTCTGAAGTTCAAGGGGTTGAAGACAACTTCTACAATATTGCCTGAACCAGAGTGAACGTTTACTATATCTACCTTATTTAAATTAGAGTTTTTAGGAAAATTATCAAAAATATCAGAGCAAATATTAATTAAATCATCATGTGGTATAATTAAAAATAAATTCTCGAAATTAAATGTATGAACAAACTCAATTTTATTATCTATAATAATAAAACAAGCTGTGTGTCTATCTGTCTGTCTGTCCACTGGATCTATAGAATCCTACTTAAAATTGAAGCAGAGCTCTGAAATTTTCAACATAAGAAGTTTTGGCTTTCTAATTTTATGTATGTCAAACAGAATGTTAAAATTTTAATTTGTTCCTTTTTAATTAATTTATTTTTTACAAAGTGACTTCAAATTGAGAAACAGCTCTGAAAATTTCAACATAAGTAGTTTTAGTCTTCTAATCGGACTTCTGAAAAACAGAATTTAAAATTTTTATTTAGTTCTTTTTTAATTAATTTTTTTAATTAATTAATAAATATTTTACAAAACCATTTCTAATAAGGCCACAGCTCTAAAATTTTCAACATAAGTAGTTTTAGACTTCTAATTGGACTTTTGAAAAACGGAATTTTAAATTTTTATTTACTTTTTTTTTAATTAATTAATAATTTACAAAATGATTTCTAATAATGCTACAGCTCTAAAATTTTCAACATAAGTAGTTTTGGCCTTCAAATTGGATTTTTGAAAAACAGAATTTTAAATTTTTATTTAGTTAATTTTTGATTAATTTTTTAATTAATAAATATTTTACAAAACGATTTATAATAGTTCTACAGCTCTGAAATTTTCAACATAAGAAGTTTTGGACTTCTAATAGGACTTTTGAAAAACATAATTTGGAAATTTATTTGTATTTTAATTAATTAACAAATATTTTACAAAATGATTTCTAATAGGGCTACATTTCTGAAATTTTCAGCACAAATAGTTTTGGCCTTCTAATTGGACAATTGACAAAGAGAATGTTACAATTTTAATTTGTTTTTTAATTAATTTCTAATTAATATTTCCACAAAAAGTGACTTCTAATAGGCCTAGAGCGCTGAAAGTTTCAACATAAGTAGTTTTGACCTACTAATTTTGCTTTTTACAAACATCACGTGTTAAAATATTCTTAAAGGGGTGTTGTATTATAGTTATTAACGGGTAATTTTTTTTATGGTTTCTCGACAAGGGAGGGGCTTCTAATATTAAGTCTTTACGTAGCAATTATAGTTTTTAGTATGTGAGGTGACCTTACGCTTACGCAGCAATGAACTTTTCAACGAGTTAAGTAAGCCTGTACTTATGTGTCACTAATGACTTTTTCAGCGAACGAAGCGAGCTCGATTTTGCGTTGCCATGAACCTTCATGCGAGCGAAGCGCCAAAATCGGGGTCTATACACCAATGACGGATTTCCACAAAGCGAGGCCTCACAGCTGGCTAAAATAATGCACATGGTAAAATTTCGTGGTGAATCACGGGTATTTAGCTAGTTAGAAATAATGCAATGCATTTTTGTTGGCGAAAAGATCTTGAAGGAAAAAATCAAGCCTGGTGGAGTTGAAAGTGTGACGTCATTTACGAAAACTGTTGCTGTGGTCAGGCCTGATCAACTAAGGAGGAAAAGAGCAGTGATGGCCCCGACCAAACTAACTGAACAACTATTTATTGAACGACCTTTGTAATTTTTAGAATAAAATAGTTCTGGGCATTTTGAACATGAAAAGTCGCAAATATTCTGATAGATAATATTTTCCTTTCAACTTGTGGAATCAGTTAATATCAACTAATATGGAATCAAATGCAGACTAAAATCCCAAGCGCATTTAAAAATCGCAAATGATTCGTTGATCGGTGCTCCTCCTCGGAATTAAGCTTTCTCTTTCTTCCTGAAAGAACTACATGTTTTACCGATGTATATGCGTGGAAAGAGAAGTTATTTCTTTTTCAAAGTAACTAGAAAGTAACAAAAGTTACTGAAAATAAATAACTAGCTAAAGTTATAAAGTTACTACTAAGAGAAGCAACTAGTCACTTAACAACTCTGTATGGTGTACTTTATTTTGCTGTCTTTCAGTAAGATGAAATATGGCATGTTTCTTTCGTTGGCTTAAGGGCGCCAAGGCGCATCAAGGAGAGGGTGAAAAGGGTCGATAAGCAGAATGCCATTATTTTGTGTAAAAAAAAGAAGAAAAAAAAAAAAAAAAACTGAGAATTGTCCATTGAAACTAAAATATGATTGTGTGATGGCATACGATTATTTATTAGGCACCTTTATTGCATGAAGAATTTGGCGCTTTTTTTACAGAGATGCTTTTGCTGGGATTTCACTTCTTTTTTTACGGTACTAATTTCGTATTAACGTTCTTATAAACGGTACTATTTTTTTTTAACTTTTTGTAATTTGAGTACTCATTTTCTATTGACTTCTGGAGTCAGCACTAGTAAATTCTGCCAAAAACTGACGTCACAATACTGAAAAATGGAACCTATAAAGTCTACTTTTGTTATTAGATCTGCGACTGCGTTGCTTATCAATTAAGTATGCTTCATTAGAAGAAATAAACATTAAATATAACTATAAATCAATAATAAATTGCTACTACAAATAGTTCCAACATGTTTCAAAAGGCTCATACTATAGCAGTTGTTCTTCTATCATGGAAAAGTTGCGCTCTTCCAGCATCCAATCACATTCAACTTATCGTGCCGCCATGTTTATTGCTGATAGTGGTGCGTTTTATAGAAACGTAAACGTGATTTAGGAATGTGTAAAATTAAAACAATTAGCTTTTATTGTTTGTATTTAATGTTAACTATTTAATAAAGGATCCGGTTTTCACTTTATGGATAGAAATGGATAGACGGACTATACGAAGCAAGAAGAGTAAAACTCGCAATGCGAGGCCATACGATCGCCCAAATCAGGTAGATCTCATTGTGTCGCACGAGTTTTCATTATTAAATTTTATCAAAAAAATGTTTTTCGTGACATCGGGACAGTGTAATAGTGTGCTTGAGTTTGCGAGTTTTGCGCTGAATTTGATGCCGAAGTTGTGTTATTAGGAATGATTTGTTGTCTCTAGAATCACATTACTGATCAGAATTCTTATTGTAAAACGGCCTTTTCGTCAAACTGAAGTAAAATGATGCTAATTCAGCCTAATCAAGTGTTTATATGAGCTACAATATACATTAAAAAATTATTTTGACTTTTCACATCTTGTCTCAAGTACCTATGCTTCTATTAAACTTAAGAGGCTTAATTGCTATATACCTAGTATATGCATCAAAATCTCATTTTCCTGACCTCTCTTTTATGTCATTAAGTATGTTTTCATAAATCTGTTATAAATACCCATACATCTTTTTAATATGATCTTGACCTTGTTTTGTATGAAGGAACAGATTACATTACATTTTTATTTGTTTATGTTCAAAGAAATAATTGTCATAAAGGGGAAAAATCTGTAGAATTTGTGATCTTTCATTGCAATTGTAAATGCCTCACAGTTTGCAGTGTTACAATTAAAAATACTTAGACTTGAATTGTAAATTACCAATAGCAAAATAGCCTAAATGAATGACGATTGACAAAGTAATGATGATCGTAACTCGTGATGAAATTGTAGGGTGCACTATACGCATTGAAGATTTTGCTTGTTTTTGACTATATAAAATGTATTGGTTTATAATTAATAGTTTATAAAATTAATAGAGCTAAAATTAATAATTAGTTCTCGATTATTAGATCAGGTTGAATTCCTAGAATAGTCAGGGGTCGAATCTTGTGTTTTTTTACAGTTGCCCCAATGGCATTCACTGAAGTGATCTCTTCTGTCCTCAAATGAAGTTTGTTGCCCTTAAATTTTCAATGTTGCAGAATATGAATCATCATTATCTTATTTTGCAAAACTTCTGTGGTTTTGGGCAATGGCAATTTTGTGATTCTTGGCCATGTAATCACATGATATAATGAATTTCGATCCCTGGGTTCTGTATTTAAATGAAATTGTTCTGTTTCACATTTTTCAAACACTAAATGCTACTTCATTAATGGTACTTTTATTTGAACCGCTATCTCAGCTCACTCAAACTCATAGAAAGTAAACATTCAACATGGTTTCTGGCAGTTATATCGAAGTAAAAGAAAAAGTATATAAACTTTACTCATGGCTCCACCTGGTGTACTGTAAGAATTTTACCAAAGTCTTGCTTGAAACTTAAGTGTAAGGGTTTCAACAATGTAGGAAAGAATATCACATAAATTATACTAAAGATCATAATAGTATGAAAGTAAATGAAAATAGATGGAAAGATGACTATTGCTAAAAGACAACATTTAGTATGATTAGAAATCGAATTATACTAGAAAATAAGAATGTTCAATCTTGAAAGGGTAAAAAAAAAGTTTCGCAATTGATCTTACGGTCCACTAGTTTGAGTTTGACCTCAACGACAGTCGACACAAGCTTTGTTGTCTTCCCAGTGAATGTTTTTGTGATTCTACCCAACTTCCATGGAAGTGGCGAGATTTTCTCATTTTTTATCAAGACCACATCTCCAATATTCAGATTCTTTTGGGACACACATCATTTAGATCTTGATTGGAAGTTAATCAAATTCTGATGACCATCAGTTCCAGAAGAGTTTAAACGTACGTTGAAGCATGCGTCGGCTGTTATAGTGACTGATGTCACCTGGAATCGGTTGTTGTGGCACAGTCGTTAAAAGTTTTCCTATCGGAAAGTGTCCTTGTGTTAGTATACTAAAATCTCTTAGACTATTCGACAGACCACTAAGTGGTCTAGTGTTAAGACATGCCTCAATCTGGAAAGTTATATTAGTAAGATCATCAAAAGTGACACTTATGTCGCCGATGAAAACTTGTAAGACTTGACAGATACTTTTTGGCTTGATGCAATTTTCAAAACTGGTTGCTAAACCAAAGTGATAGAATTTTTCAGAGATAATTCCAAAGTTAAATATTTATTTTCTCCTCTTTAGAGAATAGAAAATGTACAATTAATAAAAGAAAATGATTATTCAAGGTACGATTTTAAACTTTATTGAAAGTTATGTGCCAATAATTATATTTAAATACAACCAATACCAAATTAAGGCAACTATATAACTAACCAATACTAATATAAGGCATTTCACATCCTAGCAAAAAAATCGTTTGGCTGTTTGTTGGTGCAAAAATGTTTTCATATAAGTTTAAATTTCCGTTTGAAAATGTACCACCATAAGCAGGACTTTATAGTATATATATTTTAAGTTATTTGTAAAAAACATTGATGAAGAAGAGGTATCGTATTAGGTACTTTTTCATTAGAAATCTGTTATGTTCTTTGGTGCCTTCGAAAGAAAACCCTAACACCCAGAAAACTCCTTTTTTGCTGTGTGTGTTTTGAAGTTGTAATAACTTTTATCCGATCAGGATAGTGTCATATGAAAATTATTCACTAACTTAAAAATTATCGGCAAGATTGCATGGCTATAATGGAAAAATACCCATATAAAAGTAGTAAGCATATGGTAGGATTTTCTAAAGGATTCTTCTGCCTGTTTATTTAAATGAACAACATTTTTAAAATCTAATCATAAAATGATATTTATGCCCACAAGTTAAGATACTTATATAGTATCTAGTTTTTTTCCCCAAGAAATATTTGGTTTACTTATTTGAAGAAAACATTGATCTTTTTGGCTGAAATAATGCAATATTTTCTTGTTTAATAATTATTGCATTTGTAATGAAATATAAATTTTATATTCATTTTATTCAAATTATTTCGAACCAGGTAAACTGGTAAAATTTTATTTTCATTCCAATTGTCTTTTTTTTTCAATTTCAACTTGCACTGGTTTAATTAGCTAAGGCCTTAGTCTCAAGAAGGAAAATCGAACCAATAAGCTATCATAACACTAGCAAGTAGAAATTATCGCGGCTACTGCATGCTATATCTGACAAGGATCTTTATTGACACTTCATCTTACCAAGCTTAACTCATTAAAGACAACTTTGATTAATACTAAGAGGAACCACAATCACAATTTATAAGCTAAGAAAAAAACTAAATTTTGTTTGACAAGTTTTTTTGCCATCTGTCGTTAATGGGCTAAAATTACAAGACATAAATATCGTCACATTGTTACAGTGCAGCATAATTCTCTTGTGGCCCTTACAGAAGAAATCTCACAAACAGCCAACCAATTTAATGTTTAGTATTTGTCTGAATCACTATTTAATATGTAATATAGATTATCGTGAGAGTGTACACGATGCCAATACAATAATAAACCATAATTATTATAAATCAGTAATGATGATTTTTCTTGTCCATATTGCAGGCATGAGAGTTTTCCTCCTTTTGGAGGATTTCCTCCTTTTATGTTTTTTATGTAGCATTTTCCTTCTCTTTGTCCCTGTTTCAAGGATCCACATTTTTCTGATCTGAACCAGTTTTTCTTGCAAAAAGTTTACTTTTCCTCATGTCTAAACAAAAGATTTCCCCTCTTAGCTCCTCTTTCTTCACTAATTACTTCACAAACTTCTAATATTTGAAATGTAATTATTAAATAGTATGAGAACTTTCATTGTATCTTTAAAATTATTGAATCATTCTTCCTGCATACTTTTTTGTTGAATTTTTGTATATTCCTTCCGCAAGCTTTTTTAACAGAATATTTGGATTTTCTCCTTTTTCCTCTCTCATCACTCTCACTCTCATCTCTGATATTGGTTGATTTCTGAAGACATGGATCTTTCTACCTTGTGTTTTGCTGCTCACCTAGTAATAAAAAAAAAATGCCCCCGATTTTAAGGATTTCTTAGGTGTAGACAGCTGGATAATTTTATTTACATTCATATCATTGATTATGCTAATTTGTTTTTTCTACTTGGCATCATGCAAAGTGTGTTTGATAGCATGCTTTTAATATTTGCGCTAAAAAGTAAATATTTTTTATGTTGATGAGTATTTAGTTGTAACAGATTAAAAGTAAAAGTTTTAAGCACTTACATCGATCGATTTAAAATAGAAATAGATAATTTTTAGTTTCAGCAGTGCATTTAAAACTTTTTACTTTTTATTACAGTTATAATCAGTTAATTTTGTTTGGAAGCAGGAGTTAGAAAAGGTGCATTGTCAATCATTTCTGGCTTTGGAACTTTATTTATAATAAAGTAAAATGCCAACAATTTAAAATTTTTAAGTGCATGCTTATTTTGCCATTTAGTGAGTAGCTACCAACATTGTAAATAGTTGCCCTACTGCTGATTTAGGTAATAGTATGTCAACAAGATTCTAATCATCGCCAATGATGATGCATTAATGTACGACTTTCTGATACTTGTTGTTACCTGTTCAGTACTCTAGATAATTTCCTAAAAATCTAGATACAATTTTTTAGTAGGCAGAAGCTATCAATCATAGCTGTTTGAGAAAAATAAGATGGAATTCCATGTCTCTTTCAAACACGTTGTTGCTTTTCCCTTCTAAGAACAAAAGTACCCTAATTTGTTATTAAAATGCAATACATTCACTTCAAACTATTTTATTCCAGAGCATTTTGGGAAGGGTTGCCTCCAAAGTCAAAGGGCTTCTTAACCCTTCTTGGATCTTTAACGTCTCCCAGTGGATGGGCTCTCAGGAAGAAGATCCTGGCAGCGATCCTCAAGATGAGGAATCGGCTGAAGAAGACGATGCTCAGTCCCCTCCACATGGTAGTAAGAGGCCGAGGCTGGCAAACTATGAGCAGCAAGCACCACCCTCTATTCAGAGCGAAGGTACACAGACATGGCTGGACACACCATCTTCAAGTCTGTTTAACCCATCTTCCCGCCTGCCTTCTACTGTGACACAGAATTCACTAATGGAAAACAAAGCAGAGCAAGTTATTATAAATGGTGAGAATGTTTTTTTAGTAACTTTGCTGCATGTTTCCTTGTCAAAGTGGTAGAATTAAAAAAAAAAAAAATTAAATTTTGGTACTTGCTTATTAAACCTTCTATTAGCGGAAATCTCGTCAATTTTTTTAAATTTCTTTATTGTTGCCAAAATGATAAATGGGTCATTCTCCAAAACTGGGCACTTTTTAATGTCATGTTTTGTAAAAAAAAAAAAAAATTTAAATGATTTATTTTATTTTTTTAAATAATCCCTACATGGTTCTTAATATATTCCAGCTCGTAGCCAAAATCGCTGACAAATATTTTTGAAGAAAAAAATTATTAATGTTTTCATTGCCCACGGAGTTGACAGATCGAGAAACGGAGTTGACATTGAGCAGAATATTGTCGAATTTTAGGAAAGAAATATAAAACTAAGTATTTTTCAACATCACTTTGAGTGGAACCAAAATACCAAGTTACAATATATACCAAGGTTTAATAAACAAATGTTACAGTACTGCTTATACACAGAATATATCTTTAATTAGTCAACATATACTTTTAACATTGAAAAGAAAATTTTTTTTTAAAGAAGTTTACTTGACATTATGAAATTTTTGTTAAATCTAAGTTGTTAAGCATGTATGTATAATTTCTATAATAAATTAACACTGTATGGATGGTCAGTTGTTAACGTGAGATATCGAAATGAAATGCTTGAATTTTACTTAAGTATTTACACTTGTAACTTTTAGAGAAATCCATATGATTAACACTTCCTTGGGTTTCAATCGGTCTTTTATATTCAACAATTCTCTATGTTAGTGTAAAATGTTACTAATATGAATCATGAGCATCATATTTAGCATTTCTGATTGTAGGGCATGAACCAGTTCAGCAGCAGAACAGTTAACCTCTTGCCTGTGACACCCGAACTCAATTCCGGCAACTCAAATGCGTTTTCAAATATATTTCACAGGCAAAGGTTAATTTGATCTTTAAACTATTTATTAATCTTTTTCAGAGTACCTTAGACTATAATGTCGACTTTTTTAAAATCCATTTCTCATACGACACTGTGTCTTCTTTTGAATAATCCAATAAATGCATTTTTCTGTTTTTGCATTTCTTACAATTCCTCTCTGAACACTCTTTAATATTGTCTTTATCCCACAACAAACTTTTGTACATCTCAGCTGGGATATTCTCTGAAACAATCTTTATCTGTTTTAATTTTATCTACATAAGTTTCATGAAGCCGACAGATGCGAGTTTCGTAGGCCTATTTTTTTCTAAAAACACCAAAATGGTCAAGGTTTACAAAACGTAGAGTAATGTATGGAATATTGCATACACTAGCTGAGAAGGTCTTGTGAAGGTTTTGTAAACTGTTGTTCAAGTACCTTTTATGTTTCTTCACTCTTTTTCTGGTTATTTTATCTTTCATTCCAAGACATAAAGTGAAGCAAGAATCGTCTTCCAAAAAAATTCTGAATAACTTTTTTAATCTGTCCCAAAAGGGCTTGAATTAGGGTTTTTTCTTTAACATTTCTTCTTCTGAGATTTTTGAATATTTTTTAACTTCATTGAGGAACTTATAATTTTCCCAGCTACGCAACAGAAAAAAGATTTCCTAGATTCTTTCCTACTGCATGTTTTCTGAGAATTACAGTCAGTTTGCAAATTAATGCTTCACGAAAAACTAATCTTTTTGTAAGAGAAGATACCTTCGAACCTTTGGTCAATTTCTTAACTTCAATATTTGGTGTTTCATTCCCCTCCCCCCCATATTATCTACTTTTTAACTTGTTATATTTTGTTTTGTACACTTTTAGTTTTTCCTGTTTTTAATTTTCTTGTAAGCTTCTGCCCTACCATTTTTTACCTTTCCGACCACTTTTTTTCTTCTAGATTTTCTGAAATAGTAAGTTTCTGCAGATTTTTCAGAACTTGCACACAGTGATAATGGCGAATTGTTTTGATGTTCTATAAGTTCATTTAGAACTACAGATATTCCAGGACTAGAAGAGCTATCCTGACTTAATATGTGCACTAACTTTTCATCTTCCTTTTTGGCTGCACAGCATCTCTTTGAACATGCTTTCCCACTTTTTTGCTTAACTCTTTGCTCTCGGGCTGGTGCAATTTTATTAATATATTTTATTTTATCTCTTTCTTTTTTAACATGGTACTGTTCAAGTTCTTTTCTCGCTGCTTCTTCATATAACTCTGGGTTGTTTTTAACATGCTCACGTCTTTTTCTCCTGCATTCTTTGTTTTGTTTTTACCACTCTAACTTGTATTTCATAGATTCTCTCTTGCTTTAAGCCACAATTAAAATTTAGAAAATGCATATTAAATTGGTTAAAAGATATAAAAAAATTTCTTTGCTTCCATTTATGTAACGTAACTTCAATTTTTTGTAAATTTTTTATAACATTAACTACTACTCTAAGAATAAAATCAAATAAGACTATTAATAGCCACATTTCTATCCACTATTATGGTTGCATTTCTTTAAAAAACGTTTAAACATTCGACGCAGCTATACCACCATAATCATTCACTGTCACCAAGGTTAGGCCTATTTATATGTATGGAACTTAGCATTTTTAAAAACTTATTTATGGAGGAAATATGCTGAAATATCATGTAATGATGGACAAAAAATTTGCATAAACTTAATTTATACATAAAACACGAGAAGTAGATATCAATAAATATGTGCTTATAAAAAATATATTTATTAGAAAAGAATTCAAATTCATTAGTTAGGCTTAGAATCCACTCCATGGGCAAAGCATCAACTCCATGGGCGAAGTTGTCCACGTAGTGCCCACGGAGTTGATGCCCATGGAGTTGATGAAATCACATTTTGAGTGCAAGTTGAAGCACAGTTTTAATGTTATAAAAAGGTGTTCAGGTATTTGATGTCTTTTCATCATGTACTTCTACTATGATATAAAAAAACAGGCAACAGTTTACATTTTATAGGTTTTATATAAGCCATGGAGTTGACAACCAATAAACATACTCGCCTAGAATTGAGAATGTCTTCTTTTTCTGTGTACAAACAAAGCTTCATTCAGATCTATGCACAATGTAAATACATACAAAATGTCTGTCTCTCTTCAATAACACTAGACAAAAATGACTTGTATTGCCGTATGTAAAGAATTATAGAAAAATATCTCTGTCCATGGAGATGATGCTAAAACCTGGTTGCAAACTTAAGATAACCAAAACTTTATAAATTTACAATATTTGTTGTAACTTCAATACGTAAAACTATTTTTCAAAATATATTTATTTAATTTTACATAAATAAAAGGTAATATTTCATGTAGTTTTAATAATATGACAACTTATTTACGTAAACTATGGACTGGTTGCAGTCCACGGAGTTGACTTTCCTACCATATTTTGAATTATATCCTACTAAAGCAATTTAAAATAAATTTTGAATTTCAGGTAATTAATTAGTACCCATCTAGAACTACATGATACAATTTTTTTAAATAGATATTTTGTTAATGGAATAGTCAATGTTCTCGAGTTTCAAGAAAGTGCCCGTATTTGGAGAATGACCCAAATAAGCAAATAAAAAAATTGTAAACTTACTGTGTACTTGACCATAACATCATTCCCAATCCCAACATTTTTTTTTTGTTTATAATATTTGTAATTTTCTTAAATCGAAATATAATTCAAAGTCATCCCATACACTAAGTTGATTTTGTTAAATTCAACCCATATATTATGATGATTCACTAAACAAATTTGAAGGCAAAATTAATAGTATCTCTTTTCATTATTATTTTTTTTAAGGAATTATAAGTTATCATCCCATAAATTCTTCTTAAGTGTATTAATAAAAAAAAACCACTAATTATTATCCCTTCAATGCTGATTTTTTAATTAACTTTTATTACTGATGTTATGCTGATGTTATGAAATTTCATGTTCTTCAAAGCAGTATTCCAGCAGAAAATGTGACTGAAAGAATAATGCATTAGGCTCCACTAGCCTGGTGGTCAGAGTATCGGGCTAATAATTGGAGGGTTGTGGGTTCGATCCTTGACGGCCGCTGAAGATCGGTGTGTACTTAATGGAGTCTGGTGCACATAATATTTGCGTGGCCCCAATGACCTCTCGTTGGTGCGGTGGGGTTGGAGAGAGGGGTTTACAGTAGAAGATTTTGATCTTTTATTCTTCTAGGTGCTCAAAATTACGAGACGTATTTGGCTGTGTCAAGCACTTTATAGTGGTAGAAATAGACTGTCGGAAGTTCCAAACAAATAATGCATTAGATCGGTAGGGCTGGGATAGACTGACGTTCCCTCTTAAAGAAACAAACTCAGTGTGTTAAACATTGGTCCCTTTGTCCCTGAAAGGCTCTTTCTTTTTCCTGGGTCCCATTTCCACCCTTTTTTTTAAGGTTTGGTCGTTACATGTTTAAACGAAGTGTAATTGTATTGCCAAGCCTAAATGTTTACGGTTTGTTACGGTTGCTGTAGCAACCCTGTAACAGTTTGTTATAGGAATTATCAATGATTTGTAGGTTGCTAGTTTATATGAGTTATTGCTGCAATTAGGCAGTTTTTATCGAGTGCCCGTCTAACGGACGAGTACCATTAACTTTTAAATGGGATTGAGAAGTTTGTCAGTTGGATATTTTATTATTCTTCATATAACTTCAAAGGTTGAGAGCTACTCTTAGTGATGCATAATACAGCAGAGTTCCCTGTGCTCGATTAAAAAGTTAAGGAAACAAACTCCCATTTTTTAAAATTACTTTACGATTGTTTTTATTTGTGCTTACTCCTAAATCTAGTGTGGGTATTTTAGTAATAAAACAAATGAGTTATCATTTAAAAAGGCTATTTTTTATAGTTTATAACTGCTTAAAATAATTTTTTGTTTTGTGTAGTAAGATTATTTAAATTTTTATTAATTGCCATTTTCTTATTGATTTGAAAATCCAATAAGAAAATTATGAAGAATATAAGAACTATGATTTAAAAATAAAATCCTGATCAAGGTTAAGCAAATTAATTAATTGTTTATAGGGTTAGCAAGATTATAATTTCGGTTTTGTCGTACAAGAAATAAAAAACCTTTATAAGCAAAGAATGAAAGTAAAAAAACTACAAAATTTTCTTCGAAAGGTTTCGATTTCTTGCATACATTGTTTGTTACATCGTGTTGCCTAATTCTCCTGGTTGAAAAGTTTCTGCTAAACTATTCAAAATATATTTTTATTTTCAATATCAGTAATAGTATGCTTAACAAGTTAATGGAAATAGTTTAATACTCTTTTACTTTTTGATCATACTTGTATATCTACTAATTGGTTTTCCCATCTAAATTAATATTGATGCTGCTAGTAGTATGTAATATTTCCTTTATGTTTTTGCAGGAGATGACCATTCAGAAAATAGTGAAGGATCAGCATCTACAAGTGGATGTTCGTCTCTAGTATCCTCTCACAAAGAAAGATCCAACTGCATACCTGTTCCAAATCGAAGGTTAGTTCAGAGCCCGTTTGATCTGCGGAGTGAACTGAACAGGCGAGATGTTACGTCTAGGAAAGATGAATCTGGTATGTACAGAGCTTTCATTGCTCTTGCAATCAATTTATTTTGTCATTCCATGTCAAATCAACACAAAAAAGTGACATTTTCAACACAACCCCTTCAGAATTTCATAAAATTTTGCTCACTTGTTGGGTTTATAGAGAAAAGAAAAAATTGCCAATATTAGGTTTGAATATCATTTGGTTTCTGAAATGCGGAGCTTCAAAAATGAGCCCAAAGGTCAAAATTTCGAATTTCTTGTTTTATATATCTGGTTATAATTTAGTCCCTAATTATCATAAAACATTGATTTTGGTGTCAAAAAAAGATAAAGATTTTATCTTTTTAATGATGTATTATTTATGGATATTTTTTAAAATTTTCCTTTTAAGGTCGAATGATTTGACATTTGACCTTGAATATCTCAAAAAAGGGTATTTTTATTTTTTTCAAAAAAATAAATGTTATTCTTAAATTTATTCTCTACGCAATTACATTAGTTTCATAATGGGATCGCAATGGGATGCCAAAATATAAATTCAAGTGTAAACTCTTGTCCTTAATTTCACGCAATAATCGTCTTTGAGTGCGAACTGAAGAATCCCATATTCGCATATCCTAATGCAGTCGAATATACAGGGAATCGAGTGTAAATTGACTAGTTTTCAAAAAAAAAGGAAATGTTGAAGATTTTCATCTTGGTTCTTTTATTCAGTGGCGTAGACGGGAATGTATATGGGAATATATCCCCTCCCGAAGTTTTCTGTTAGATATTAGAACGCAAAAATCAAAGGATTGTTTTTTAAATGGTAAATTTATTTCAAATGTTTTTAAATTTCTAAACATATGTAGAAAATAATACCTGTTATATGAATTACTAAGCATACTCTTGAATCTACCTTTGAAATTTTGTCGAGCCCTTGTGATGACTTTATTGATTCGTTTCTGGATAAACTTACCAAACTTATACGGCATTCATTGCTAAGAAACAATCGTCTTTTTTTAGTACTTGTTAACAAAATCTGAAATCAGGTGAATATGCAGCTGTTTGTGATTTTTCTGAAAATTACTCTTTTATTCTTCAAGATGCAATTCAAGGATTCCACTAGAATAATTTGCAAGCGACTATACATTCATTTGTGGTTTATTATAGAAGATACACTGACCAAGTCGTAGACAATTTTAATTTCGTAGTAGTTTCTGACTGTCTCCGCCATGACGCAACAGCAGTCCACTTATTCCAAAGGCATTTGATCGAATTCATCGAAAAAAAATTCAATGTGAAACTTAACAAACTTTTGTACTTTTCTGATGGTGCAGCTTCTCACTACAAAAATCGAAAATTTTTTATAAACCAGTGTTTCCATAAAAAAGATTTTGGAATTCAAGCAGAATGGAATTTTTTGCCACTGCCCATGGTAAAAGGAGTTTCAGAAGGCATTGGAGGTACCATAAAAAGGCTAGCCGCTCATGCCAGTTTGTAGTGCCCATAGAAAGATCAGATAATGACTTCTAGACAGTTATTCGAATGGGCAACTGCCAATATTGAAGGAATGCAGTTTGCATATGTAATTTCCTTACAGTACGAAAGAGAAAAAATCTTCCTTCAGAAATGATTCTTAAGCGCCCTAACTATTCCAGGTACTCAAAAATTTCATGCATTCAGACCCATTTCTATCAACCAACTTCTGTGCAAAATGTATTCTAATTCCATGGTCGAAAAAAAAAGTCAAACAAAAAAATAAATTATAAAATCAATAGTTACCTATGCAATGAATCAAGTGAAAGAGTCACAATAATTAATAGAAGTTACATATGTAAGGAAGTTACTTATGCATCTAATAAATTAGTTTCAACAATCGTTTAAAGACAATGTATCAATGGAAAATTTTTAAGTATTTCTGTTTTCTAATTTCGAAATATGATTTTTTCCAAATAATTTGTATGAACAAATGTTTCTGATTGCATTCAACTTTCCTTTTAAATAATTATCTCAAAAGCTCATTATTATCAATAATCTATGTCATGTTTTTTGATTTTACAGCAAACGATGTTTGCATACTTAATGCAAGGCTGAAAAATATAATTTTTTTCAATGCATAAGTAAACAATTATTTTTTGTTCTTAAAGTTAAAAAGTTATAACAAATCAAAGATAAATAATTGTAATTTTTAACTAATAATTAAGGCTAAAGTTTTATTTGCATTACATGTATATAATGATATTTTAAAAGGAAAAGCTATTTACATATAAACAGTTTTTGTAGGATAAGAGTGGGACTACTGTTACGATTGAAATTTATAACTTGGCATCCCATTGCGATCCCAAAATGAGACTAATATATTTGTGAAGAGAATTGATGTAAAAATAATATATATTTTTTTGAAAAAAATAAAAATACCCTTTTTTGAGATATTTAAGGTCAAAGGTCAAATCATTTGACCTTAAAATGAACATTTAAAAAAATACACGTAAATAATACATCATTAGAAAGATCAAATCTTTTTCTTTCTTTTGACACCAAAATCAATATTTTATGATAATTATGGAAAAAATTATACCCAAATATGTAAAGCAAGAAATACGAAATTTTGCACTTTTGGTCCATTTTTGAAACTCTATATTTTGGAAACCAAACGAGATTTAAACCTAATATTTTTCATTTTTTCTTTTCTCTATGAATCTAATAAGTGAACCAAATTTTATGAAATTCTAAAGGGGTTGGGTTGGGAGCCGTGTTGATTTGACATGGAATGACCCTATTAGTCTTTATTTTATTTGTACAAAGTATTTTCTTGTTTATCAATATTAAAATATTAACTACGATCAAAACAGCTGAAACCATAGAAGGTATTTAATTTGTGTGATTTTTTTTCCTCCACATGGAAAATCGTGTGTCTTTAAATAACCATACAAATTAATTCTACAAAACAAAATAATACCAGGGACATTTCGAATTGTTGCAAACATGATGTTAGATACCAGCATTTTTCAATGGAAAATAGAAATTTTTTTTTTACACATATTTTTTGCTTACAATTTGTGGGGGTTGCTGCTGTTTTTAGTTAGTAAAGTAATAAGTTTATAATAAAAATCATTTGTTAAATAATCATTAAAACTACAACTGTGTGATGTACTAGTTTATATTTCTTGTTCACTCGCAAAGTAAAAATCAAGGGTATTTTGATTGATTCTGATATGCATGTTCCTAAATTATTTTAAAATTAATTAAATGTTATGATTAAAAACATTATTTGACAACCATTATTTAAAGGTGTTTACTCTGTAATCTCTGAAAAGAAATGCAAAAACTACTATGTAATTTTTGTGATCAAGTATTTATACATCAAGTATAGAACTCGGTAAATTCCTAGTTTATGGGTTGGAGTGCTTTTGAAAAGTTGGCGACAAGGCCAAAATGTCGCCAATTCGGAATTCCAAAATTAAAAATTGAGAATCGAACCTCCTCTGATTTGTGGTATAGGAAGGTTGAAGTCTAATGCCAAAGCCGTTATGCAACGGTTGCGATACAAGTTGTAGTAAGATTAAGTGTTTTTGCTTTTCATTTCAATTACATATATATTAAAAAACTTACATCCTGGGAAGAAATTAAAATGATTTGCGTAAGTTTATTCGATATCGGCGAAAATTAAAAGGCAATGAAGTTGCAAATGATAATTGAAAAAAAAAAAAAAAAAATAGTAAAGATTTTAAATTTAATTTTAAACGATAATTGAAAACTAGTTTAAGCAATTAAAATTTGATTTCAAATAATTTATAAGGAATAGAATTTATTAAACTTTATACATTAATGACAAATATGTAACCCCTTCCAGAATATTTATATTTTTAATCACTTGTAAAAACTAAGGTGTGTTCGCGCTTCACTCTCTAAAAAGAAAAATTGCAACATATTTCGTTGGCCTTATGACCAATTGAACCTAAAAAAAAAATACCCTAACTTATTTCTGGCAGTCATTTGTGGCATCTCATCCTTAAAATCCCTTCTTTTTTTTAAAATTACTTATGGCGCCAATTCATCATAGCGGTTGATTTCAAATCCACAAGTTGGTGTGTGATTCAAAATAAATAAGATGGCGGTCAAAATGACTGTTACTAATGAACGATGTCTGAAAACATAAGGAATATTAAAGTAATTAATAAAAATCGACATAATAAGCAAATTATTAACAGAAAACAACACCTGCGAGAGAGACAAATGGCTGTTCGAAAACCAAGTTTCTTTCCGGCAGGGCCTCCTTGATGTATCTTTCTAACAAACCCTTTGGTAGCCGTCGGTCAATTGGTCTCTTTTACCTAGATACATTTGTTCACCACATTTCGAACAAATAAAGGATTCTGATATTAAACCGGCATCCATACACCATTGCAAAACCTGGCATTTTCCTTTTAATTCCAACAAGAAAAAAAATTTCGAGTTGAGATATTCGTCACTTTTAACTAAAGCTGAAGCCATCGTTACCGAAAACACTGTTAGTCGAGAGCAAAATTTAAAATGGCCACAAAAAATGTCATCCTAGACGCATTCAAACTTAGGGTTACAATAAAATCACTGTTGTGCATGCACGTAAAAAAAGGGGTTGCCAAATTTAGAACTGTATCACCTACAAAAAAGCGCCAAATTGGCTTGGCGATATTTTAACGTTAACTAGGAATAGACCTAGAACTTTCTGCATGCAAGTTCTAACTTACACTATTTATGCTTGAGTAGTTTTATTTTTTGAAACTGTAAATGATATTTTTCAGGGTTGGCATGAATGTATTTTAAAATAAATCTTGTAATTTAATTTAAGACTATTGAAGTTTTATAAGTATCAACAATAAGTTTTTATATTAATCTAATATATATATTAATGTTTCATAATTATTCTAAATAATTAAACTGTAATTATAAGCTACATTTTAAATTTGTTTTTAAAATAGAAGTTTTGTGTTTTAACAAATTATTTCTAAACTTTAAAAATATTATTTTTAATAACTTATCACCATTACTTATGAATCCAAGAGCAACGTTCAATGTGTTACGTAGCAAACTATTACTATTGTAGTATATTGTATGTATATTGAATGTAAAAAAAATGGTATCTCTATTAAAATTTAATATTATTTGAATGTCCACCTTCACATAAGTAGCAACAATTGTTTATTTAGTTTAAGTTATTTTCAGAAGGAATAGTAATTGTTATTTGAACATTAATTATTTTAGTTAATGTCAAATTTTATTTATAAATATGTATACATGTAATTAAAATAGGATTTATATAATAAAAAAAAAAACGATTAAAAAAAACATTTTTTAACCTGTTTTTTTCTCCAATCATGGTATTTTTATTTTGAAGTAAATTTCTACTTGTCAGTGGGTTGATAGAGCTAAACAATTTTTTTTTGATAAAAATAATGTAATTAATGTTAGTGTTGCTTTTTATCCATCCTTTGTCCCATCTTATAATTATAAGTTTTTTTTAATGTTAGCTGACATGAGTGCTAGCAGGATGTCTCTCTGGTCTGGTTCTAGTGTGTTCAGCCCTGCTGCAAAACTGCAGAGAAGATCACCAGCTGTAGGACACAGCAATCAACCAGGATTCAACATCAGTGCATTTGTTGGACCTTCCAAGGTAAAATCGGTGAACTTTGCTTATTGGTTAAACTACTGTTTCTTTTTCTTTTTTACCTTTCAAAATCTTTTTAGACCAATTGTAAAGACAGTTGAATGAATGAAAGTAACAAAAGGATAATATCTTTCTTTTAAGACAAATCAACAGTCTGATAGGAAAGTTGCTTCTCCATTTTATCAAGGAAAAACCTCTTTTGGTGGTGCGTCATCCACCCGCAGAATGCCAGCGAGTGTTGCACCTTATCAGGTAATTTTTCCATACACTTCTCCAGATTATCATTAAAAGTCTTTCAATAATTTAGCTTAAATTGATGTTGAATTCCATGAAAATATAAATGCTTCTCGGTTGTATATATATAATCTATGATGTCTATACTATGCAGGATGATTCCCCCCCCCCCCTTATGTTTGCGTCAAATGTTTGTCCTGTGTTTATTGAAGTTGGTTAAGGTTTTAGCTTATTTATCCCAAAATAGAGAGCCATAAGTTTAGTCTTGCAAAAGATTTGTTTGAATGGTATAGAAAGTTAATGATGTATAAAAATCAAAGTTGGCAAATCAAGTAGAAGTTTACCATCAATAAATTTGCAGATAGAAGATTTTAACTTGAACTTTACTGGCTTACCTAAAGAAAAAAACTTTACTGTTTGGATTGCTCATTCGATTATGCATGGTTTAACAAAATAGAAAAAAGTGGTTCTTGTCTGTTGAACGATACTTCAGCATGGGGATAGATTAGTCTTCTTTAATGCAGGGATGAGAATCTTCCGCGTTTCCGCGATTTTCCGCGTTTTGTGTTTTTTTTTCCAAGTTTTACTCCACTTTTTAGTAATTCTGTAATTTCCGCGTTTTTCTAGCGTAATTTTGGTAATTTTGAAAAATATGACGTATTTACTTGTGCAAATTAAAGTTTGTTTAATGTTTTATTTGTCAATGCCTTTTTTTTTCTATCTGTAATTTGCTGAACATTCTGTACTTTGGTTACAAATATCCTTTTATAATTTGATATGTGACTTTTATAAAGTGGTACATAACTTTATTTCAACTATATCAATTTGGTTGAATGGAAATGACAGGGGTCTCAGACCTGCTCCAATTGTGCCCAACTGCGCCAAATACAAAAATCTGCTCCAAGCTGTTCCAAATGCTTTATTTTAGCCATAATTGCTCCAAAACGCGATTTTTTTTAAATTTTTTTTTTTGCGGGCCGAAATTTAATATTGTTCGCCGCTGTAATATCGCTATTGTTGAGAAATATTCCTGTATATTCTGCGCTAACGCTGATATTTACGATAGTGGGGTGTTCGTTTTTTCCGAGTGCTATGATGATTTGCGACGCTAATGCTGACATTATTGTCAAGTTTTACGTTGTTATGACGGTCATTCTCGTCGATTCTTTCATCGATGTAATAGCTCTGTAGTAATCAGTACTGCTCCAGTTAATTCGACGCTATTGCTGATACTTTCGTTGGTATGGTGGTAATTATTGCCGAGTGCTGGGATATTGCAATATCCGAAATTCGCTCCGATACTACTGAAAAAATGTCGGATGTTACTGCGATGATATACGACGCTAATGCAGATATATTGCAAATTATTGTGATGGTCATTTTTGTCGAGTCTTTCACCGATTTAGCACTGTTGAGAATTGCTCCGGTTTATTCAGCGCTATTGCTGATATATTTGTTGGTGTGACGGTCATTTTCGAAAAGTGATGCGCTTTTGTTAACATCCGATATTTCCGTATCATGCACAACATTACCTAGAAAATGTCAATATTACCGACATTTGTGCCGATATGTACGTTTTAGCGATGGTCATTTCTGCTGAATCTTCAACTTACGTAATATCCTTTGTCTAGATTTTCGACGGTATCATAAAGGCTTTTGCTAATATTTACGCAAGTGTGGTAGTCATTTTAGCTGAAGTTTACTTTGTTGTAATTAGCAGCTATTGTCAAGATTTGTGACGCTGTTTGGTGACTTAAAAAAATACGATATTACTGGAATTTTGCGCCGATATTACCGAGATTGCGATGGTATGGTGGGTGTTATCCACAATATTTGCATTGGTGTTATATTTGTTTTCGCCGAGGTCTATGGTAATGTAATAACAGATAATGCCGAGATTTGCGACGCTTTTTGGTGGCTTAAAAAAAATACAATATTACTGGGATTTTGCGCGGATATTATCGAGATTGCGAAGGTATGGTGGGTGCTATCCCGATATTTACGTTGGTGTTATATTCGTTTTCGCCAAGGCCTATGGTAATGTAATAGCAGCTATTGCCGAGATTTGTGACGCTGATTTAGTGACATTCGTCTCTTTTAATTCTGGTTCAAATTTTTTTTTTTTTTCCTAGTGCAAAATTTATTTTTCTGCTACACATTTTTTTCGCCCTACAAAAGTTTCTTTTACATGCTACAAAGGCATTTTTCCTGCTACTAAACTTAATTTTATCTGCTCCGAAAGACATTTTTCCTGCTCCAAAACTTGATTTTTCCTGCTCTAAATCATTCTGAGTGAGTGGGAGCCCTGAAATGATCATTGGGTAATTAGGAATATGTATGAGATCTTTGTATACGCAAATTTTTTTTAAATTATATGTAGCACTTTATATATTAGTTTTATAATGATTTAATTTGCAGTTTGTATGTATTATCATGACAGTTCCTTCATATAAAAATTTTGTACCTAGACATCCTCAGCAACTTGCATCATGCCCGTTCACAAGGAGTTATGGGTTTTACTATTGCAAAATCCGGTGTCGCGTGTATTTAGTTTTTTAAATTTTGGATTTCCTCTTTTTTGAAATTTTGCATTCTCATCCCTGTTAATGAAAGCAAGGAAAACTCGCAAAAAAATAATGAAGGTCTTAATCCATCTGAGATCTGTGCCTATAATTTCTAATTCAAAGATCCTCTAACTTATAAGGTTAAGACACACCTTTTTAGCAAGTTGTTCTACAGCGACCCATTGTTCTTATAACACCATCTTTCCTCATCATCAGGGGTCGCAGACGTCCTATATATCCTATAAATCCTATATTTTTTTAAAAATTGGCAAAAACGTCCTATATTGTCCTATATTTTACAATTGTCCTATTTATCCTATATTTCTATATTGATTCAATCTATATTTTCTTCGAATTCGTAATAACGGCACCGTTCGTTGCCATTTTTTATATTTCGGATTCTTTGGCGCGATCAAAAAAGATGTTTGTAACGGCAGCGTTTTATCTCTTGTAACGTCACGTGCTGCAATAACCTACAACTCAACTCTATTGGACCGGTGGACGCGGGAGTTGTAAAATGTAAACATGTGAACTTTTCCATTGCACGCTGTCTTGAATTTCAGATTTGTTTTCTCTTCCAACGTAGTAAATTAATTGATCATAATACAGAGAGAGATGCAGCAACAAAATTCTGCCTTGAGAAAAACGGATAAAAACAACTTGTGATTAACTTGCAGGACTACTAAAGAACATTTTCAGTGCTCAGTCAATAATTGATGAAGGAAACAAAAGGGTTAAGATTTACTATATGATGTCGAATGTGATTTTTTTTATTCCAATACCGATACAGATTCTGCACCACGTATTGTTTTCATCAAACCACGGATAATTATGGCAACCATAGGCAGTTCTCTTGTTCTTAAAAAAAAATGGCTGGACTTCCATTTTTTGGCGAAAATCACCTTGGCGCAGAATCCGTACCGAATTCGGAATATTAGCCACGATTTTTTCATAAAAGTCGCCAAAATTGAAAATGACTTCAATACGCTGTGTTGTCAAATCCAAACGGTCACTAGGGTTTCCGGAAAACCAAGTCCCCGGTTCGCCTCATTCGGCGCTAAATCTCCCACTTTTCGCCCCCAATCCAACCGACACTGAATAGTAAATCTGAACCAACAAAAGACTGCAAGCAGGGATATAAGAAAATACTTAAAGAAATTGGAGTAGTTCAAGCAGTTATTGATGCTGGAAGCAAAAGACTCAAGATTACAAATAATGTAATTAATGGAACTTGATTTAGGAATAGGATATTGAGGCAATAACGGATTACATATTCAGGATCAGGCGACTTCTTTTTTTTAAAGGTGTGTTTTTTATTCTCTTAAATACAATATAAAGAGTTAATTTTTATGTTCAGTAGCAACTGTGTGCAGTTATGGTAAAATTCTAGTATACGTTACACGCTTGGCGTGATTTTGAAAAATGTTGCCAACGCCGAAATGACACGCTGACGGTTGTTGCCAAACTGATGCCAACACTGAAATAACGTTTTTACGATTGTCTATTCGAATCGTCAAAAGCAAAAACATAGACAATCGTAACCTGAAAATGGCAAATACATAAAAATACCGTGAAAAAAAAGCATATAAATCATCGCCAATGTCTCCAAATCCACCGTGTAACGTATACTAGGATTAAGCCGCAGTTATTTGATGTTTTAAATTATCCTATATTTTTTTTAAAAAAATCCTATATATTCTTATTTTGTCACTTTGACCCCTGCATCATTAAATATTAAAAAAAAAAATTCATTCAATGTTACTCTTGAGTGACCATAAAAAAAACTTAATTTAAATTGTAAATAACATAATTACTAAATGTATCTATATTACTATAAACAATTAAATTAGTAAAAATTACTAAGTGTATCCCAAGTTCTTAAAAAGTAATTTACTTCTGTTATAAGGTTTGAGAACTTGTGTAATCCAATAGCAATTTTTATTTGCTTTTTAAATTAAAAGTTTCAATAACTGTGAACTTCGAATTTAGTATTGTAACTGCTATGTCTCATGAAATTATCACGGCTGCTTATTAACATTTTCTACTTTTTCCTCATTTTTTTTCTTTTACATATGAAAACCTCCTTTGAAAATTCCGGCCCATAAAAAAGGGCTTACGACCCACTAATGAGTCTCAATGTACAGTTTGGGAAATGCTATTCTTAACTATTTGCTTCACGCTATTCATGTTTTTTTTTCTTTCATGGCAGTTAGGAAAAAAAAAAAAAAAAATCCCACACTCTTGACATTCTTATGTCTCAAAATGTATTAGTTTCTATAGATGGGAATACTGATATTTTATTCGGTTTGAATTTTGGAGACAAAAATTATTTCTTGATTGTTTTTTAAAGTTAAGTAATTAAAGCAACATGTTGGAATGCCTCATTATTATTGCTTAAATAAATCTGTGATTGAATTTCAAAATTTGTAAAATAATTGGTCCACTTCTTAGGTTGAGAGACCAGCTAGAAATCAAATTAAGGTACGTGCTAAAGAGTCTGAAGACAGCTTAGAAGGTATGAGTTCGGCTGCCAAAAGAATATTAATGACCTTAGAAAAAATGTCTTCACCTGTTATGGTATGTATTTCTGTATGTATGTATTTAGTGCATGTAACATTTATGGTATGTATTTAGTGTATGCTAACATATTTGCATGTATGATAAAAATATTTAGATAAAGAATTATTAAAATACACATTTAAATATTGAAAAAAAATTCACAGCATATAATTCTGCAACAAAATTTGATTAAGTAGTTTTAGTGGTTTCGAAAACAATGATTGCAGTGTTAAGCAAGTATTATTTTTATTTAAATTATTAAAGAATTCCTCAAAAATATGTAAAACAGCAGGGGATATTTATTTCTTGAGACTTTCTAAACTACAACAATTTTTGTTGTAAAGTTTATGCATTTTGATTTCTTACTTTTTTGATAACATAATCCATGAAGTTAAGGAATTGTCAGTGTATTTGTATACTAATTAGAATATACCTGGAGTTCAATATTAATCTGAATATTTCGCAAGCATTGTAATTCTATAATTCTATATTCTATTAATACAAGGTCCGGTTATTAATTTCCAGGACTCATGGAATAACTCGGAAGAAAAAAAAGTTAAACACATAGCCATTTAATATGATTCGAAGTAATCCCCATCAGTCGTAATACACGTCTGTGCTCGGCTGTACAAATTTCGGAAAGAAGTTTTATCCTCTTTTGGAATGCTCTTTAATAGTGATGTTACAGTTTTCTTGATGGCTTCGACATCCTAAAATCTTGTTCCCTTCAGCGAATTTTTCAGCATAGAAAACGGGAAAAAGTCTGTGGGCGCTAGGTCTGGAGAGTATGGTGGATGCTGCATCTCAACGACACCATGCTGGGCTAAGAATCGCCACACAGGCAACGCAATGTGTGGGCGGACATTGTCATGTAGCACCAGCCAACTCCCATTTTGTTGAAAATGAGGCCTCACTCTACGAATTCGTTTTCGAAGTCGGTCAAGAATTTCTGTGTAGAACAATCCATTGATAGTCATGTTAGGAGGAAGAAATTCATGATGAATGAGTCCATCGTAATCGAAGAAAGCAATTAACATGATTTTGGACTTTTGAAATCGAAATTGTTTCTGCCTTGGTGAATCTGAAGACCGCCTTTCGGAGCTTTGAGGCTTGGTTTCAGGGTCATATTGATAACACCAAGACTCGTCTCCCGTGACTATCCTATCCAGGAACGCAGGGTCAGTATCAGCGTTGTCGATAAGTTCGACACATGCGTCCAGTCTCAATTGCTTTTGTTCGTCCCTTAAATGGTGAGGAACGAATCTGGAACAAATCTTGCGTTTGCCTAGGTCTTGCGTCAAAATTCGCCGAACCGTCTCTTTATCCATGTTCAATTCATTGGCGAGTACTCGAATAGTCAATCAACGATCACATTTCACCATATCGCGAACTTTTTCAATTGCTTCCGGCGTGCGTACGGACTGCGGCTGACCTGTGTGTGGATCATCTTTTACGCTTTCGTTCCCGTCCTGAAAGCATTTAAACCATTCAAAAGTTCTTAAGCAGGATAATGCTTCCTCACCGTTAACTTGTTTTAACATTTCGTAGGTTTCCGCAGCTGTCTTGTCCAATTTGAAGCAAAATTTAATGTTAATTCTTTGCTCCATTTTCACTTCGACAACAGGAATTTAAGAGCTACGTTTTAATGCGCCTTTCCACGAGAACCACTTACTTCAGAATGGCGCCGATTGCACTGCTTACTCGCAAGAAAACGCTCTTCAATATGCAATCATTAGCACCATTTTCCGGCTTTTCGTTCTCCTACAGTTACGTCAGTCCTGGAAATTAATAGCCGGACCTTGTAAATTTCTTGTTTAAAGTAAACTTAGAACTTAAGTATAGTTATTAATAATAATGAATGACACACATGGTTCATTATTGATTTTTTTTATTCAAACAATACAAGACAGTATAAATTTCAGTTTATGTGGTTGCTTGTAAAGCTAAAATTATCTTATCATACTTATGATCATTTGTTTGTGTTATTTAACAATATTTTTTCCAATAAAGTTATTAGTTTCTGAAATATTAATCTTTCAAGTGGATAAATCATAACTTTATTTTTGTAGGATGCGAAGAAAATTCCGAATACTAATAGATCTCCTGTCGACTTATCTTTGTATTTAATGGTAATCAAATTCAGTATATATTATAATTTTGTATTTATTATCAAAGGTATGAATAAGAAAGGTGTTACAAATAGTAATTAACATATCACTATAAGTTTTCATGAAGTTTAATGAATTTTAAACATCTTGATATTTTATCAATTGAGCAATATGATATGTAATAAAAAATAACCAGTTTCAAGTTTAAAAAAGTTTATATAATAGTTAATGTCAGTTGTGTAGGTATCTCTAATCTTATTATATTATCATTGGATTTCTAATCTATTTGTCCATTAAGATGTATAGACCATATAATGGAACTGTTGAAAATGTTTGGCTATGTTTATAATTTTGCAAATCTCTCCCATAATTTTTTTTTCTTCACTTTTATTTTGCATACCATTTTAAAAGTTTAATGTATTCATTTTTTAATAATCTTGAATTAATTTAAAATGTTTGGATTTTAAATGAGGAGCTGATTTGTATAGGTGCACAGAAAGGCTTTTACAGGAACCATAGTGATTTAAATAAAATTCTATTATTGAAGAAAGAACGTTTCTATTAATTTTTTTTTCATGGTTTAAAGTTTCTATTTACGTTGTTAATGAGCTTAATTTTTTTTTGAACATTTGGAATTTTATTATATTTTTAAGATTTTCTCAACCATTTTTTCAGTTATTCAATGTCGTATCTTTTTTTCTAGCCTCCTAAGTTCCGAAGTAATGTTGTTTCAACTCCTACAGTAAGCATTTTTTTAAATGTTATTTTAATATGATTTATATGTTTTTATTCTGTTCTCAGGGTGTCCACAGATTGGAAAAAGTCAGGGAATTCAGCATTTAGGGAAAAATCGGGGATTTCGTGAAAAAGTTTAAAGGAATCGGGGAATTTTCCGAAATTAAACTGGGACTTTTAATTTTGACAGTTAATGATGCCCTGTGAGCCAAAATACCAAAAACAACTTGCAAAAAAAATTAGAAAAAGTAAAAAAACAGCAAAAAGACCGACCACATAACTTTTCATATTGAAATTTCCTGACAATCATTGAACCTGCATATGTTCAGACTTCCCAAATCAACGATGGAATGGCTACCTTTCTTCCTCATTTTTCTCTAATGTTATATCCTCTATCGGCATTATTTACGTTGGTATGTTATGGCCATTTTTCTGAGTGTTACAGCGATGAAATGGCCGTTATTTTCGTGATTATGGCAGGCGCTATCACTGTAAATTATGTTCTTGCGCGATTGTCATTTTCATGGCGTGTTACTATATAATAGTCACCAACGCTATTCCAAGGATTGCACCTGTCAGACATCGTTGAGTTTTGCTGGAACTCGGATTTCAGATCTTTTTTGACTGAAATTTCGATCATTCCCGAGATTAGTGCAAATCTGGGTTACAATTTTATTGGGTTTACTTGCAAGTCTGACTACCACGGAACCTGCGTACATTAAGACTACCCCAAGCTTCCGATCATAGGTGAAAGTTTTCAGTATTTTTGTGGATTTCTTGATTTTTTTTATTTTCATGAACAATTGCGGTAGTGTCTTAGTGGGAAAAGTTCCACTTGAGTTCATGTTTTTCAACAGCTGATAAATAATTCAAAATGCAACTTGCATACGTTCGGACTTCCCCAAAAACCACCGATGGAATGAGCATTTTTTTCTAATGTCATAGCCTCTGTTCGCATTATTTATGTTGGTATGTGATGGCTATTTTGCTGAGCGTTACGGTAATGAAATGGCCGCTACTTCTATGATTATAGAGGGCTAAATTGCTGAGAATTACGTTGTTGTGTGATGATAATTTTTTTTGGATGTTACACTGAAATAATAGTCACTGACACTATTGCAGAAATTTGCCTCTGTTAGACATGATGGTACAGTTAAGCTGAAACACAGATTTTAGCTTGTTTTACAAAAATTTGGATCAATCCTAAGATTGATACAAATCTGCATTATAATTTTATAATGCCTGTTTGTAATTCTCGCAACAGCGGAACCATCATGCGTTCAGACTTCCCCAGATCTCCTGTGTCATGACCACTTTTCCTGCGAATTGCCATCCTCTATTCGCATTAGTTATGTTGTTATGTGGTGATTATTTTCGCTTAGCATTATGGTGACACAAGGACTGCTATTGCCAAGATTTGCGCAACTACGATGAATGCTATCGCCGAAATTTACGTTGTTGTGATGTTCATTTTCGGCGAGTATCACGCTGATTTAATAGCCACTATTCCAAAGGTTGGTGTCTCTATAGTTGTTACTATCATCGAGATTTACGGTTGTAATAGTAAATTTCGTAGATTGTTATGTCGGTATAATCGCCTTTATTTTAAAGATTTCCACCGATATATTGGGTGCTGAAATTGATATTTAGGTTGGTATGATGGTCAATTTTGCGATTGTTGCCTTAATGTAATTGTCGAGATTTGCTTCATTATCGCCGATATTTATGTTAGATTAGATGTAATTTTCACCTAGGTATAAGCCGTTTTAATAGCAGCTGTTTTTGAGATTTGCAATGTCGTTTTGATGTCATTCTCCTAGGCTTCCGCTGATGTGATAGCCGCTATGTCCGTGATTAGTGTGTATGTGAGGATCTATTTCGCCATTTGGTTTGAATCGGTGCGGAATGATTAGAATTTCAATTTAACTTTGTGCAAGAAATTTGTCCCAATTGCCTAATTTTACTGTATATCCTTATTTAAAATACTATTTTTAACTGCTATTGTATGTAAAATTGTTTATTTTAGCTCGAAATTTTTTTTTTTACATTTTAACTATAGATATCAGTCTTAGTTTAAATGTTAAAGAAATTTCTTTTTTTTATAATTGTTTAAAATTCTCTTGTGTAAATTTGTTCATTTTGTAAAAATTTTGCTCGAACAAACACTACCTAACACTGCACTACCTAAACAGTGGCTGCAGCTGAACTTAAACAAATGGAAAAAAAAAAAATTGCAAATGATGAAATTAAAGAGTTTGAACAATGAAGTTATACAAACTGAAAAGAAAATGAAAATGACGTAACTCCCCCAATCCAACCACATTCGAAGACAGTTTTTTAAATATGCAAATTGATGTTTAATTTTTTTGCCAATTGTATTTGGTGCATAAAACATAAAAATAAAGAATTTACATTACGAAAAGTTTTTAGAGTAATTGGGGATTTTTTCAATTTATGTTAAAATGTTAAGCATTCAGAAAACAAAAGGTTAATATAATATAGAGTATTTGTTTAATGCTTCATCCTCGTTACATAATTTATGGTTTGTCTTTATTTTTAAAATTTTACTTAGAAAATAGCTTATTAAATCTGAAATTTAATGCTACAGAGTCCTCTTTTCTTGAGATTTAGCTGTAAGCAATGAAAAAAGCGTGATTTGAAAGTATAATAGCACATACACGCACAGTACATGTACACTACACTAAATGGAGCAATTTGATGTTTGTTTCATTAAAATAAATGTAAAGATAAACAGTACATGTATCTTAATTTTTTTTTATTATACTAAGTCTGAATTTTCTTTTACTTGAAATTTTATTATATATATATTTTTTCCCGATAACTTATAATCAGGAAAAAAATTGGGTGTTATAAGGAAATGACAGGGAATTTAAAAATAACTTTTCTGTGTACACCCCTTTGTTCTATAAATCATACATTTTTCAGATTACAAAAGGCCCTCCAATTGCCAATATAAGTACGATTACTAGATTAACAACATTGAAGAGTTGCAGTAATCGAAGGTTGCAGAATACTTCTATGGTAAGGGCTATTAATTGTTGTTTTAAAATATTTATTTTTCTATGGGGGAAACTTCAGGGAAAATTAAGATTAAATAAAAAAATTGGCATTTAAAATCCCAAACTTTTGTATTCTATGATATATTGAATAGGATAGAATTAATAATAAATAAACAAAACATCAGTGTAACTTTTTTAGTAATATTTCATTCTAATCCTCCCTCCCCCCCAAATTGTCGAACTTGACCACAGTTTTTGATAACAAAAATAGTTTCCAATATTTAGTTTTGACTAAGAATGCTTTCCCTTCCAAATAGTTGGAAATACCCTCAGTATAAACTTATTTCGACATTAGTGCAGAAGCTAAAAAATTTATAATTTTAAATTAGTTTGTAAGTTTAAAAGTATTTATGCTAAAAAAATAACTTGGTATTATTTTGATGATATTTGAAAAAAAAAATTGATTTTGCATCAAGCATTATTAAATACAATTTCATATTCAATATCATTTTGTATTGTTAATTTATTTTATAATTTACATTGATCTGCTTCCTTCATGATATTAATTGGTATGTTTTTTTCCTCCAAAAGGACCCTTCAATACATACAGAAACAAGAAACAGACCTGTTAGTGAAACCTCACAATCCTTACACCGACTTTCTGATATAATGTAAATAATATTTTTACTTATTACTTATTTAATGGCAATAAAGTCCTTAGTTTTTTGTTCAATGATCAAGTGCTTCCTTTATCCCTGTTGATATTCTCATTATTAAGCTCTTCTTTCATGGTAAATTTCTCGTCTTTTTGTTATTTCCTCTGCACTATTGAACCTTTTCAGGATTTCCAGGTAAAATCAATTGAAGAACTTGGCAAATCTGGTAATATTTGGGATTTATTGAGACCCTATTAGCTGTAACTGCCTGGCAAGGATGGTTTTCGGATTGTTTCTAGATAATTAAAAGATGTTTCATGTTTAACACTGACATTTCAGCAAAATAAATTAAATTTTTTTTATCAATTACAAATTAAATATCTTTTTAAAAAACGATTTTTGGTCCCTTTTAATTTCTTGTGTTATAGATTTTTTATCCCTCTCTCTCCCCTTAGAGATTTAACAAAATCTGTTTTGATCCTTGCAGTGTTTTACATGAATTTTTTTTAATTTTTGCTGCCCTGTACATTTCTCTTTCCTGTGTGTGAATTTGCATTTCATACACATGATTGTGTTTTCTTATAGATCTCCTAAAGGAGGAGGTGGAAAAATGAGGAGTAAACTTACACAGAAACATCAGCCAAGTGTAAAAAACACTGAAGAGGTAATTCTTTATGTATTAAACTATGGGTATTCCTATGCATATTTTAATTGCAGTTGATGTTTGATTTGTATATTTTACAGCATTTTCAATGTTAACTATCAATATCCAACTATGCTTCATAGCAAAATTTAATATTCTTTTAAGATTTTAAACTTTTTAGGTAATAAGTTATCTGGATAGTATAATCTTTAATTATCAGCATTTCTTTTAAGGCCGATTTGAAAAATCTTATAAGTAACTAGATATGTAAGCAATTCTTCTGTTATTTATATTCTTGATGTTCTTTGAATCAACATAAAAAGTAATAAATCTTTAACATTTGTCTAGTAATATTTTATGTATATTTACTGGGGCCTGGATGTCCCATTTTCAGGGATGAGTTTTTTCCGCCATATGGCGGAATTCTGCCTTTTTAATTTTTTAGAAAAAAAAGAAATCCGCTTTTTCAAAGAAAGTTCCGCTTTTTCTATCCCACGGAAAAATAACTTTTTTGCTATGGCTAAACCGCGAAGCCACTTCTCTTCCGAAAGATCGGGAAACCTATCTTTCAGGGGTCGCTTCACATTCCTGCCTTATTTCTGCTCCAAGTACAAAAATCCACTAAAATGCATTTTTTTAGTCAGATTGGCGCTCAAGCCTCAAACTTGCATTTTGTACATTTCCAACTGCAGCGAAATTTGATCCTTTTGTCTAATTTTTTTCTCTGCTCAAAATGTAAATTCCTTCTTACGATTTCACGTGATTAACGTATACTAATAATGCCCTTGCTTCGAAGTCTGACATCCACGGAACTATCGTTTATTTACGTTAGTATGTGTAGCTTGTTTTCGTTAAGCGTTATGCTGGTGTAATGTCCGCTACTACCGAGATTTGTGTGACTAGGACGTGTGTTATCGCTGTGATTTAGGTTGCTGTGGTGACCATTTCATTTCCCCGAAGTATCATGCTGATATAACAGCGTTATTGCTGAGAATTATTTCGGTATCATCGGCGCTAACGCTGATATTTACGTTTATGGGATGGGCATTTTCTTTGAGTGTGCTACCCTGTTGTAAAATCTGAGATTTGCACCGATGTTACCGAAAGAATGTTGATATTACCGTGAGGAATTGCGCTATCGCCGAGATTTTGTGATAATAATTTTCGTCGAGTGTTACTCCCATACAATAGCATTATTGTTGAGAGTTGCTCCTGTATATTAGGTTCTAACTTTGATATTTAAGTTGGCAAAAGAGAGTTGTTTTTTCGTGGAATGCCGTACTTTGATAACATCCGATATTACCGAAATTTGCACTAGTATTACCAAGAAAATGTCGATATTACCGAAATTTGTGCAGATGTCGTGGACACTATTGCTGATATGTACGTTGTTACGATTTTCATTTCGGTTGATATTTAGATTTTCGCCGGTATTGCAAACACTATTGCTTTCGTTAGAGTGATGGTCATTTTCGTCGAGATTTACACTAATACAATACTGGCTTTACCGAGATTTTCAACATCGTTTTGTAGCCATTCGCCTTGACTTCCGTAAATGCGATAGCCGCTATAACCGTGATTTGTGCCTGTTTAAGGATCGATTTTGCCATTTCATGTGAATCTATACTGAAATTTTTATATCATTTTGTATAAAAATGATATAAAAATATTCTGAAAATTAGTCCCAATTAAAAAATTTCTAAAGAAGCTGTGTTGAAAGTTGTTATTATAACTGCAATTGTATGTACAATTGTTTGTTGCTTTTTATTTTATTCAGGGATGAGTTTCTTCCGCCATGTGGCGGAATTCCACTTTTTTAATTTTTTAGAAAAATACGAATTCTGCTTTTTCAAAGTAAGTTCCGCTTTTCTAATTCCTGAAAAAAATCCGTTTTTTCCCGCATTTTCTATCCCACGGGAAAATAACTTTTTTCTAAAGGTGAACCGCGAAGCAGCTTCACTTCCGAATGATCGGGAAACCTATCGCTCAGGGGTCGCATCACATTCCTGCCTTATTCTTGCTTCAAGTACAAAAATCCACTGAAATACATTTTTTTAGTCGGATTGGCGCTCAAACTCGCATTTTGTACCTTTCCAACTGCGCCAAAATTTGATCCTTTTGTGTCATTTTTTTCTCAGCTCAAAATGTAAATTCCTTCTTACGATTTCACGCGATTAACGTATACTAATAATGCGCTTGCTTCTAAGTCTGACATCCACGGAATTTTATTTCTGAGAATTGACCTGTATCTTTGGCGCTAATGCTGATATTTATGTTTATGGATGGGCATTTTCGTTGAGTGCTACCCTGTTGTAATATCTGAGATTCGCATCGATATTACCGAAAGAATGTTGATATTACCGTGATGAATTGCGCTATCGCTGAGATTTTGTGATGGTAATTTTCTTCGAATGTTACGCCCATACAATAGCGTTATTGTTGAGAGTTGCTCCTGTATATTAGGTTCTAACTTTGATATTTCGATTGGCGTGAGAGTTGTTTTCGTGGAATGCCGTATTTTGATAACATCCGATATTACCGAAATTTACACTAGTATTACCAAGAAAATGTCGATATTACCGAAATTTGTGCAGATATCATGGACGCTATCGCCGATACGCACATTGTTGCGATTTTCATGTCGGCTGATATTTAGATTTTCGCCGGTATTGCAAGCGCTATTGCTTTCGTTAGAGTGATTGTCATTTTCGCCGAGGTTTACTCTAATACAATACGGGCTATTACTGAGATTTTCAACACCGTTTTGTAGCTATTCGCCTAGACTTCCGTAAATGCGATAGCCGCTATATCCGTGATTAGTGCCTGTTTAAGGATCGATTTTGCCGTTTCATGTGAATCTATACTAAAATTTTTATATCATTTTGTATAAAAATGATATAAAAATATTCTGAAAATTAGTCCCAATTAAAAAATTTCTAAAGAAGCTGTTTAAATTTTGTTATTTTAACTGCAATTGTTTGTTGCTTTTTATTTTATTGAACAAGCTGAATGGTAGGAATAAAAATTTAAATGTAAAGATTTTAGTACTTAAAATGTAGTTTAAAAATTTAGAAAACTAGGTTTAATTATATTTGGTCTGTTTGTCAACATGGTATAGTTGCTTAAAGTTGTTTGACTTGTTGAACATTTGAAGTTTTGCTGGATTCCATCGGTTTTTTTCTTCCTTTTTTTTTTCTTTTCTTTTTTCTTTTTTGAAGCTATACCATACCTGATAACAGCATAAAGTGTATCCCTACATCTAGGTGCCTCTATTTTGAACCATTTTTCACATGGACAGACAGAGAAGGTGCAGTGTTAGAAACGCACATGGGAAACCACAATTTTTTTAAAGTATAGCTTAAAATGTGTTTTACGCATAAAACGTTTGGAGTTTTATTTTCAGCTTTTTGATTTTTTACCAAACTCATCCCTGTTTATTGAACAAGTTGAATGGTAGGAATAAAAATTTAAATATAAACATTTTAGTACTTAAAATGTTGCTTAAAAATTTAGAAAACTAGGTTTAATTATATTCAGCCTGTTTGTCAATATAGTATAGTTGCTTTAAGTTGTTTGACTTGTTGAACATTTGAAGTTTTGCCGGATTCCATCGCTTTTAAAGGATTTTTTTTATTTTTTGAAGCTATACCATGCCTGATGACAGCATAAAGTGTATCCCTACATCTAGGTGCCTCTATTTTGAACCATTTTTCTCACGGAAAGACAGAGAAGGTGCAGTGTTATAAACGCACATGGAAAACCACAATTTTTTAAAGTATAGCTTAAAATGTGTTTTACAAATAAAACGTTTGGAGTTTTGTTTTCAGCTTTTTGATTTTTTGCCAAACTCATCCCTGCATTTTGAAAAAAGTACTTAATTTCAGATTAGAAAAATTTATAACTAAATTTTCCTTTAACTTCACTATTGGAAACTTTAACTTGGCTGTGGTCTAGATGCAAGATGTTCTTACCTAATAAATGTTTCAATATTTTTTTCAGAATCTAGATCACTTCAATCTACCAGATGTTCATCTTCCCATAAAAGTATTGCCAAATTTTAATTTTGAACTTGAGCCAAGTAAATCTGTTATTGAAACCAAGAACCCTAGATTGGAATTTGAATTTTCGCCTCCAGTTGATGTTCTTCCGCTGTCATCTATACCTTCTCATTCTAAGTCAGACAAGCAAATTTCTGTTGCGTCTTTCACTTTTTCGTCTCCTACGACAAAAATTGTACCTGGTGGCGTGTTCAATATCAATAGCATCAATACAACAGCTCCTACAACTCCGGGAAGCTCTTCTGAAGTGAATGCTAAAAACACCAAAACATTCGAGGCACCAAGAAACACTTCAAGTATGAAATAGTTTTTATCCTTAAAAAATTTCCTGGATTGGCAGTCAAATGTTTTTATTAATAAATAATGTTAGTCCCATATTTGTTATTTTATAAAATGTGAGTCAACAGATAAGTTTTGTATGTTCCTAGTATGAAGCAAAAAAGTAGAATTTTTGTTCATTTTTATGTACTGTAATCATCTGTCTGCTATGGAGTTTGAATTTTATTGATGAATTGTTTCTGTCAGATTAAAGCTAAGACTATTTCTATCATATCACAGTGTAACGCCAGCAGCGCATGCACAGTTAGACAGTAAGGTGATGCAAAACAATATAAAGTAAATAGTTTGGCGTGTAATCACAAGTAATGTTAGCATTTTATTAATGCTTTTAGAAAAGCTTTGTCTACCTGTTCTTATGCCTATGTTCTTAAAGAAAACCACAAATTTTACAGGCATTCAGTTTATCAAATTTAAGGTCTTATGAGTACAAAAAAAAAAAAAAATTTTTTTTTGCAGGATGAAAAGTAATAGCAAATAATCGGGGACTCAAAAAAAAATTGCAGTTAAATTGGAAAATTTCATTTTTCTTCATAGTTAAGTTTAAAACAATAAAAATAGATTAAACAACTTCGATATTTTTATTAAAATTTACTAATAAATTCTTTTTTGTGAAAAAATCTGGTTAATTGAGATTAGTCATGGAAATTGAAATTGTGTTTCGTCAGGACAATTTATAATAATTTTTGCACTAAATTAAAATACTGAAACTGAGTGGCCACAGAACCTAGAAATCAGGGAAATTTTCAGGCATGTTTTCCCGATCTTTTGTATTTTTGAGCTATTTACCTGAAGATTTGTTGTGGTAAACGTTAGAAGTTTAATGTTATGGAAAAATTTAAACTTTTCATTACCAACAAAACTATTTTTAAAAAATGGGCATGTTATCTCCTTAGCATACCTGTTCTATTTGATATAGGTGTCTATACATCTGGAAAAATTGGGGAAATTTGAAAAAAAAAGTTCATTGTAAAATCTTCGAATTTTTTAAAAATTTGTCAGGGAAATCAAGGAATGTCGGGGAACTTTTTTTCCCTGAATTTTGTGGCCAGCCTGTAAAAAATATTAATTTAAATTAAAATACTAAAAATTTAAAGGGTTATTAACTCAGTTCACCCAAGGTTTTTTCGCTTCAGTGAACCATCAACTTGGGGCGATTTTCCGTATAATTGATGACTAACTCAATTCTCATAACTATCTTAAAGTAATTTCACATACAATTTAATGTTAAAAACTTGAATTTAAATTTTTTGTATATCTTTATACATCAAAAGAAGGATGTTTGTTAAATATTAAGCTAGAAACCTCCCAAGATGCTTCCTCGGCTTGCCGGATCAAGTTCACAGTAGTATGTGGCTTGGTGTCTTACGCCAAGCCTAGTTTGTTGAGCGCTAACGTTGCAAACCTTAATTCCAGTTAACGTAACATGTATCTTCCCATTCAATCGTATTTCATCCTTTGCTTTTGCTGGAAATCTTCTCAATTGGTCAACCAAAGTATTTACATGAAGAGTAAGCGGCTGTTCGGCTCTTTGCTTCTTTACCGATTTATAAAGAATATAAAAATTGCCAATATCTAACCTCCCAAAATTTAACTTTCACCACAATTGTAAGAGCTTTCTCTGAAAACAATGCCGAGGCATATTATTGATCAGATCAATCAACATTACTCATATATTTTATATAGTTTACAATAAGATTTTTTAAAAGTAATATCAATAATGCCCCGTAAAATCCTGCTCTTTACAGTATATTGCTCTTTAACAATAATTCTAAAATGCATATTCAAGATTAAAGATTGGCAGTTGTTTTATATGCATATATTATTGAATACACATGTAGCTATATTGTCCAAACCAAACCTAAATAAACATCGTTACTACTCAAATTTTTGCGTCAAGTTGAGTGGTGATTGTGAGTTACCTCTCGAGTTACTGTATTAAATCCTGTGGTGACCAAGAGTCACTTCGAGTGCATAGGGTAAGTTTTCAAAAAGTTCAACAGTGTACTATGTTTAAATTGTTTTTCTAATTTCAATATTCATCTCGCCATTATATATATATATAAAAAAATCATAATAATTCTTTAAATAGTAATTTAAACATATTGTCTATTGTACTCCTTTAACCCACATTGTTTATTAAAACAGATTCAATATCAAGAACTAACACTACACCATCCCTACAAGTACCCTGCGGATTCAGTAACATAACAAAACCTGCTTCCACCTGGAAATGCGATGAATGCTGGATCCAAAATCCTGACAAAGAAATGAAATGTTTATCGTGCGAAACACCAAGGAAGAAAGATACACCTCACACAAGAATTGGCAATGCAACAAAGTCCTCTTCGACGTGGTCCTGTAATGAATGCTGGATTCAGAACCCTTTGAATGAAAGCAAATGCCTTGCATGTGAAGCTCCTAAAAAGGCCTCGTCTGCATCAAGTGGATTCAACCACTTGTCTAAACCTGAAACTTGGCAGTGTAGTGAGTGCTGGGTTCAAAATCCTGCAAAGGATAATAAATGCTTGGCATGCGAAACACCAAAGAATGGAAAGACTGCTACTTCTGCAGCTCCAACATTGGCAGCTAACAGTGGATTTGGTGGAAATATGACGAAATTGTCGTGGTCGTGCAGTGAATGTTGGGTACAAAATTCCACTAAGGATGCTAAATGTGTAGCTTGTGAAGCTCCGAATCCCTCAGGAGCAAAGTCCTCAGGTATTTAAATCTTTGAATTAAAGATGAAGTAAGAATGGATGAGTAAAAGTTTTCATTTAGTTTGTTTATTTTGATTTGTTTCACTATACTAATTGCAGTATAACTTCTTATATTTTAGTACTAGAACTTCCATTAATTATTATGAAGGGATGAGATTTTTCCATCTTTTAGTGGATTTCTACTGTTTGCTTTTTATGTTCTTTTTTTGCCTTATTGTCCCTGTTTCGAAGATCAAATTTTTTTTTTATTTGGATCAGTTTTTCCTGCAAAATGTATACGTTTTCTTATGTTTGGGCAAAAGATTTTCCTCCTTTGCTCCCCTTTTCTTGCGGATTAATTCACAATTGCTTGGGTCTGGGATACACTTTGGCTGTGATTGGTTGCAAATAGCATTGCCCTCATACACAGGGTTCCAGAAAAATATTTTCTTCGTGCGCACACAAGTGCCATTGCCAAAAATTTCCTGCAAGTCTGTGCGTTTTAAATTATACCACTGAAGACAATTACATTTTATGTACTATTGAGGATTAAAAGTTTAATTCAAAACCTTCTTGGCATTGATTTTGGAAGCACCAGACTTTGCAGGATAAACATCGGTTTCCAATAGCACATTTTCAGTTTCAATATTAGGGTCATTAGTACTGGGTTGACTTGAAGGTTGAGTTGTGAAATGAAAGCAAAAATTGATGCTTGTCCAGCATGCCTCCTTTCATAACTACTATTTTCATTTTTGTGCTTTTCATTTAAATGTTGGGAATAGTTTTGCTCCAACATTTCTTCATTGCAAATACAGCATTTTATCTTCCTCGTCTTGCTTGGATAGCTCCTTTTCATTTTAAAGTAAATGCAGTTTCTTTTAAATTGCAATGAAATATTCAAAAATTCTTTCAATTTAAAAAGAACATAGAAGGAAATCAACTCTCAAGTGACAAAAACTCAAGGTACAAATGAATTGGAAAAGTTACTGTAAAAGAAAAATTTGTAATTACATGTTCCAATAGGTTCAAATTCCAAATCAGGAAATGAAATCTCCCCCTTCCCCTACAGGAGTCAACACCTCTCCCTTCCCCACCCTATCTAACTGGAATTTTTCCTTCCTAGAAGTAACTGGTGGAGGGAACTATATAGGGAATAGCAACCCTGAGGAACGATGTCGCTCTTGCCGGAATGCGGATCGCTCAATCTGTTCGGCACATTTAAAAAATAATAATAATTATAAAAAAAAGCCCCCGGCTTTCGATTTTAATCTGACGATTTCCTGCGTACATCGTACGCTCATACATCCATTTTAACAGACTCTGCTCATACAATTGGTTTTTAAAGTCACGTGACCATTTCATTAATTGTTTTGGGGTTTCGCGCATGCACGCAGAAAACCAAAATATAAACAAATGGGGATCAAATCCTAAGTTCTACAATATCGCTCTTTTACGTGAAAACGTTAAAATATTTTCTTATAAAGTATATAAACAGAAAAACTTGTTTAAGGACACATTTGCATTGTTTTCTTAATTACATCAATTTCAACTTACCCGAAATGTAGTTAAGAAATGTACAAGTGTTATACATTCGATCGCGCGACATGTATCTCAGTTACTCGTATCCTGGTCCTTTTAAATGCAGTCTTAAGCCCGAAATCCTTACGTCTAAAAACTGGAATGGTCTAAAAACCTGACGCTTTTGATCTTCATGTTTTTTTTAAAGGAATCAAGACATTGTGAATGCTTTGCCCCTTCCTAATTTTGCTCCAAGAACGTTATGTCCAAACACGTCAAGAAGAATACTAGTTACGTTCCTTAAAAAAAAAAAAGTACTGCGGCTATTATGTCTTTAACTGGTTCCAACCACATCGGACACAGTCTGGCTTGACGTCGCGTTACACAGAGGCTATCTATTGATAAAAAGAATGTCGTCGAGATTAGGTTCCTGAAGTTATTTCGTTTCTTGGGTTAGGATCGCTATCGCTGATTTTGCATGTTTTTTTACAAAGCTTCTTTAATTCCGATATTTTCCTGGTTTTCGAACTATGTCGGAACCCCCCCTCCCAGGAATAACTATCTTTTAACAGGTATGCCAGTTTTCCTCCTTTTTGGTTTTTTTATGTAACATTTTCCTCATTTTTGTCCCTGTCTTGAGGATCCACATTTTTCTGATCTGAACCAGTTTTTCCTGCAAAAAGTATACTTTTCCTCATATCTAAACAAAAGATTTTCCCTCTTGGCTCCCCTTTCCTCTCAGATTACTTCACTAATTCCTAATATTTGAAATGTAATTATTATATAGTATGAGAAATTTCATTGTATCTTTAAAATTATTGAATTATCCTTCCTGCATACTCTTTTGTTGAATTTTTGTGTATTCCATCCGCGAGCTTTTTCAACAAATTTTTGAATTTCCTCCTTTTTGCTCTCTGATCACTCTTATCCCTGTTTTAACAGGAAATGGAAGCACATTTCTCTTAGCATCAAAACCAAGGTAGAAATACTTAAATTTCTTTTAACTTTTACCTTTTAAAAATAGTCGAGTTCGTTGGACGATGCCACTAAGGGACTTGAACAGCAAGACTTCACTACTGCGCAGGAGATAATTACTGTAACAGTAATTAAAGAAAAAGCAATGGCAGAAAAATCAAAATTAATGCAACAAAGAGAAATTACCTATGTTTGATGAAAAATAGTTTTGTTCCGAAATAAGTGCAATCTAAAAATTGATTATTTCTTGTGTAAATGAAGAATGGGAAAAAATTACATTTTAAAGTGCGGTCTATTCCTAGTTTACGGTACCCCCAAATTTGCAGACAATGGACAATTCCCGTATTTTCAAATTTTTTTATTATTTAATTTTAAATGTTTCGAAAAGGCCATGAACACAAAAATTTCTACTCTGCGCTTTTTATTTTTTAAAATTTGCTATCAAAATTCCCTTGTTAGACGTTGGCGAGGAAACGATCGGTCTGGCTCAAAGTGAATGTGACATAAAGAGATCCCAAACATCTTGGCTTGAAATGCGGCAGCGGAAACCAGTTTTGCAAGTTTCTCACAAATCGCGCCAACTAGTAAGGGATATGGTAATGGTTTACCAACTCCAACTATTTGGCAGAAACCTCACGATAACCATAGAAACTATAGGATCTCTTTATGTCACGGATTTTGTTGATTGTTTTGATCAGACTGTTTTTGGCTCGGTTTTTTAGCATTTTCTTTTCTTAATATTTAAATAACTAATTTTTTTAAAGAACTTTTGTGTAAATATTTGGAATCGGAAAGAAATTCTTCATAAATATATACTAATATCACTCGTTTTTAAAAAATGCGGGAATTGTCCATTAGTGAGTGATTAAGTTTACATTTTATTAGTTTATTAATATTTTATCATGCCAAATTCTTCAGAATCACACTAAGGGTCACCGTAAATTAGACTTTTACCTAAAAAGCGTCTGGAGAGGAGAAGTTTGATTTTTTTTTTTTTTACCTGAATCTGGAAAAGTTCAGGATCCGAAATCGTCCCGGTCCCGAGGATTCCGGATTTGAGGCTTTGTACTGTACAATGCTACATTATGATTGAATTGTAGTTTTGCTGGAAAGCACTCTCATGATCTTTATTTATAAATGAAATTTGGAGGATACTAGAGTATTATGTTTTAAGAACAATATGTCCATCCCAAATATTTGAAATGAAACTATAATATTATGAGAAATTTCATTGTATCTTTAAATTGGTAAATCATCCCTTCCATATCCTTTTTTTGTTGTTGAATGTTTTAATACTGCGCATTCTGCGAGGTTTTTTGGCAAATTTTTGGATTTCGTCCCATCCGCATACTTGTTCGACATATTTTTGGATTGCTTCCTTCTTGCTTTGACCAATCTGTATCCTGAATTCTTAAAACATCTTTTGCGTATAAATTATGGTTTCCATTTTTTGCTTTAGCATGATTCCAGTCTTTTTGCTTTTTTGTCAATCTCATCCCTGATTCTGAATTGAAATATTTGTACCTTAAAGGCAAATTATTGTAAGTCGAATGAAAAACTAATATAAAAATAGTCCTTTAAGGATTACAAAATATATCAAGTTGGTACTGGTTTGCCCGCATATTTTAGACATACAAGTTTTCTTAAACTATTATATTAATTCAAAGGTAAGAAAACTTAATATTAGTAGATATTTTAGTGGGAGAATACAATTTTAATAAAAAGTAAAATTGTTTGAGTAAATTGTTATGCAATAGTGTAACTTGAGGTTGTAATACACTTTAATTTTGTTTGAAATATTTTATGTATGATAGTTTTAGTTTTCTTTCAGAGATCTCCAAAATTACGCAGATTTAATACACATTTTGTATATTTTACAAGTTGAGCCTTTTGACTTGATTTGACTTTGTTTCTAAGTATACATTTACTGGAAGTATAAAGCAGCAGCACATTATATATTTTATTTTTGAAAACTGATATTTAAGTTTTTAATCATATTTTCACCAAATAAAATGTTTAAAAATAAATATTGCACTGCAAACTTCTCTATTTAGGTGATTAAGTAACAAATACCACAATCTTTTAAGAAGTTTTCTGTACAGGAAGAACAAAAATTAGATACAAATGCATTTAGAAACTTTTTCTTCTACAGGTGTATTTCGGCTTAGTGCAGAATCGAAGGACTCTGAAGCAGGCAATAAAACATCTGAACATTCTGCCTTTTTTAAATCTCCTGTTGTGTCGCTTGAAAAAGAAGTAAAGAAATCAGTTGATCCACTGCTTGCAACATCAAATGGTGCACTTAAGGTACTAATTGATATAGCTCTATACTTAGGCCTTTTCTTTTGGTTTTTGCCATAATAAATTTTGTGGTTTTCTAGTAGAACTTCAACATTAACTTTACAAAATTCATTCTTTAAGAATTTACTGTATTTTATCCAAAGACTGGATTAAAACCTTATTTTTTGGGGGGGAATAAAAATGGGGATTAATTTAGAAACATATAAAGATAAAAAAATATTGCTAATCCGTACATAAGTTGACTTCAGGATTTAGATCATCAAAATAGATGTTAAATATTTTTTAAACCTAAGCAAAGGACCTAAGAATACATACAGTAGCAAAATTATCTTGCTCCATTCAATAACTATCTTAATCCGTGTGTTAAAAGTCGTTTTACGATTTTCTAAATTTGTAGATTAAATTTTGTAAAGAAACTTTATTTTAAGTTTTTAGAATTATTAAATTTTTTTCTTTTTAATATGCATGTCTTTACCCTGCTTTTATATTTACATTGATCTATTTACGTCTACTAGATTGGGTAGACTGCTAATGGTGAGAAAATGCAGGCATTGTTAGATAGATCGTCAAGTGAATAAAAATTATGGATTACATATAGCTTTCCCCTTTCGTCATTGCAAAATTTATTAAAAAAATAAGTGAACAAAATGAGATAAAGAATAAAATCTGCAATTTTGATAGAACTATAATAAACTTAGTTAAATTTATTAAAGTTGCATAGTTAATAAACAATTTGCAAAAATAAAAAGATCTACCGGATTATTCATAATTACAGACTCTACAAAAGAAGTGAACTATTATTCGGCAAATTGTTCACCCAATTGGTTCCAGTCTAAAGTTTCTGCTTGCAAGTTTTCGTTGATGTATTGTTATTGAAGCATTCTATCCAGTCTAGTATTATATATGCATTGAGGTATATTTATCATGAAAGCAATGTAACTTAAACAAAAATAATCTAAAAAACAAAAACAAAAAAAATAATTGTCATAAGATCTTCATAATGAAATTCGGTATTAGGGTTTTCATAAATTATTTATACTTCCTATCAATCTAATTTTTTTTTATCAAAATTCTAACAAGTTTTGCAATTTTTCCACTCAATGTTTTGAAATATCTTGGAGTGCATTAGGACAGTTAAATGGGTAAAATTGATTACTTTGAATATGAATGTAATGTTTTTAACATTAATTTAAAATTGATTTTTGTATTAATATACTGCATGATTTAAAAACTTGAAGCAAACAACTATAAACTTTCTTTGTGCAAAATTCTTTATAGTTTCTAAAAAATTTAAATGTTTTCTATTAAAAGTTGAATAATCAAGTTTTTTAAAAATAGTATGAATTGTTAAAATGTAGTTGTTCTTTCTTCAGCTGTCTAGTGGTTTTTCTTTCTCTGACTGGGAATGTGACACCTGTTTAGTCAGAAATGCATCAGACATATTGAAATGTTCAGCTTGTGAAACACTTAGGCCATCTAAAAGGAACACTTCTGGTATAAAATTTTCTTGTATCTTGTCATTTAAAATATACTTTCATTTTAAAATATTTATTTTAGAAATTGAGTTATGTGAATAAATATAAAAGGCAAAGCCCTCAATGACGGACTGATTCACCCCTTCATCACTAATTCTTCCACTTCCCATATGGTCAATTCTGAGAATTGGTACATATGTCAAAAATGACAAAAATAGAAAAAGTTAGCTATTCTGATCACGATTAACCAATTTTAAGGAGTCGGAAAGGGGTCAAACGTTCCAAACGAGGAATATTCAAATGCACCACTTCCAAAGTAGTAATAACTCTGATAATTGATGTAAGTGTTAACAAAAACAAAAATAGAAAAAATACGCTATTCTAATGTCGATTAACCAACTTGAAGGGGTCAAACGTTCCAAACAAAGTACAGGGTTTCCGTGCTTATGGAGTCAGGAAATGTCATGGAAAGTCATGAATTTGGACATTGGATAAATTTTGTCATGGAAAGTCATGATTTTGAGCAAAAAAAAGGCCATAAGTCAAGGAAATATAGTGAATTTCATGGATTTCTAAACATTTTAAGTAAAATCATGTAATTGTGATGTCATAAACGCTATGATTGCTATTCAGCTCATCGAAAACTCTTCTATGTTTTTATTTGCGTTTTGACAGAAACATTGGTCGCAGTTAAAAACCGTGACCAATGAAAACATTTCTGAACTCCAAATTTGTGATATCACACGAGTAAGGTCTCATGGGTGCAAAAATTTCATAATATGAGAACTGAAATGAACAGCTTTTGTTTACATTTTTTAAAATATTTTTTTCCATCTTCTTTCTTATGTTTTGTATTGTTGATATCAAAACATTTAATTTTTAATGATATTATTTATTATTATTGACTTATTCTTTCTTCAAATATTTCTTTATTATTATAGCTTTTTTAACACTGAATTATCAAAGAATGGAAAATTATTTTTCCCTTTTTCTTCTGATTTGGAAGTTACTGAAACAAGGATTTTTTACTTAATTTGAAATAAAACTTTATGAAAATTATTTTATGGTACATTGATTTACTTACTATATTTGTGTTAGTAAAATTCATATAGGTTGTTATTATTATTATATCTTTTTATTTTGATTTCTTGAGTCAAGGAAAATGATTTGCTTCAGTCTGTCTTGGAAAGTCATGGATTTGGTGACATTTTATTTTGGCAGAAACCCTAAAAGTATGTTCAAAGGGTCCACTTACATTGTTAGGGTTCACACCCGCAATGAAAATTTAGGTGTTTAAAAGCAAGGTTATGATTATGTGGTCTAAAAATTAAAAACATGGCAGACAAAATTAAAACTAAAAAAAAAAAGGTTACGCAAGGTTTTTAACATTTATTTTAAATTTTCTTCTAAAAATATTCAGTATATATGACAAAACTCCAATCGCATGGACAATACAGACAGTTCAGTCCTTCATCAAGTGTAAGACTGAGCTGGCACAAGCAACTCTTTTGCATCATCCTTCAGCGAATTCCCCTTAGCGTTGCATGTTGATGCCTCAGACTTCGCAATTGGAGCTGCTCTTCATCAAGTCTCTCCATCAGGCGACCTGCAACCACTAGCATTTTTCTCCAAAAAACTTACACCAACTGAGAGAAATTATTCAGCATATGATCGGGAACTTCTAGCAGCATATTCAGCAGTGAAACATTTCAGGTACATGCTTGAAACCAGAGAATTTCAAATGTGCACTGACCGCAAACCTCTGACATTCGGCTTTAAGCAGAAGCAAGACAAATGCTCACCACGCCAGATGCGACAACTGCAGGGCTGCCACAGGCGACTAAAAAGGCTACTAAAGCGACTATTTTAGTGGCCAGGCGACTATGGCGACTATTTCAATGAAAAAAGGGCCTAAAACGACTATTTTTAACAAAACCTTCAACTATTTTTGGACTGAGGCGACTATTTTTTAAGAAATTGGATACTGTCCGATGGTAGCCTGAAAAAAAATCGGCATTAAGGTACTAACATTTTTCTCAAAACTGTGATTTTTTTTAAGGTAGGAGAGGGCAAATACTACTGAAATAGTTGTTCATATTCGCGGGTACAGTGGTCATTTTGCTAGTTCGACGATAGTTACCGCTCACTCGAGATTGTTGTTTTTGACGGCAACCGCGGGCATTTTCGCCTCCCTGTTGTTCCAATGTTTTATCTTTCGCTGTGCAAGAGCATACACTGCAATATTCTGAAATATCAAATTATTTCGCTTTATTTACTCTACTTAACAAAAATGAATTTGTGGTGAGCGCCCGGAAGAAAATGCTATCAGTATGGTCAGAATTGATGTTATATAGACGTTTAATTACTTTGAATGTAGTTTAAACAGAGTGGCGACAGAATCAGTAATTCAGGCAAATGTCAAGGTATTTCGTAAAATTACTCTTTAGTCAAGGAATTTTGAAATTCCCTTCTTGCATTCCCCGTGCGGGTGCGGACATCTATCCCAGCTCGCGTCATAAGAAGTGGATGCCGTGTCGTCGGTGCTTAGTTGGCCGATTTGGGAGTACGAAGTTTTCGGCCTTTTTCTACTCTCAGCAGTTGCGCCAAACTGGCCAATCCCCTGCCCTCGGCCCACAATCATGTTCATGTTCCGTGTTTTTTTTTTGTTTTTTTTTTAAACTTTCTGAAATCACTGTTATTCTTGGAACAATTATTTACACATTATTTCTGTTTGATTTTTGGTTATCTTATAGCTTCGCGACCTCCGGCGCATTATTGTTAAAAAAAATCCTCAAATTTAAATCTGACTGCATCCTTTACAGACATGATTGTTTTTCTTCTTGTCTTGTGTTTTTTGTCAATAGAATATATTAGAACCCTAAATTCCTTAATATCTCAAATTGATTCCATCATATTTTTTTGTTTTTATTAACCCTTTACAGCACTGTTATAGATGTGCAACAAATATATAGGCATTAATATGCAAAAAGGGTTAGATCCTGTACTTTATTATTTTTTTTTTTACTTTAATTTTGACATTTTATTAAACATAATTAACTGAAAGTGATATGTGTTTTTGATTTATATGTTTAATATAAATCAAACCAAGAATTGAATCATCCTCCTCCTCTCCAAAAAAATAAAAATTGGAATGCGCTATTGCATACATTCAGGCTAAGGGTCATGGAATTTTTAAAAAAAGTCCATGCATCTTTTTCCCCTGCCGAATGCTATGCTGGTCGTGTTTCATGAAAACGCTTTTTTGCCTCATTTAAAATGTACTTTAGTGGTTTAAGATAATATTTTTGTTGTACAAAATTTTATTTCCATATATTTATGAGTAATTAATTTTTATAAGAAGCTGTTAATTTCAAGCCTTTCTTCTTCAACTTCAAAAGACATAATTTTTTATGAAATATTATACCTAGTGAAATTTGTGACTGAATAGCAAAATGCTGATTATTTAAGTTTCATGCTCATGCATGCCTAAGTTTAGTAAATATGTAGGACACTGTTTAAAATTTATGTTATGAACAGGATACATCCTATGACATATATTAAAGAAAACATGTTTTATTTGTGTTATTTTTTAAATTAAAAGAAAAGTATTGTGCTAGTTTCTTTTCCTTGAAGTTAGCAAGTATGGGTGTAGTTTGTAAATTGGTTTATGGGAATTTTGTATTTTTTTTTATTAATGTTTTCTTCCCCCCCCCCCCCCATGCTCTAAAGATGCTTGTTTTGATTTTTAGCAGGAAATTTATATTTTGGTGCAATTATACTTTGATGAGTAAATATAATTGTAAATAGTCAAATTTATATATTTTTAAACTGGTCATATTTTCTTCGTTTTTTTAATGATAACGTCAACAGAGATGCACATCGGGGAAGTTTCTGGAAATTAGGGAAATGTTGAGGAATTTTGTTTCTCAAATTCTGTAGCTATCCTGTTAAAAATTTAAAAACTGGTCTTAATTAAATATACATATATATAATCTTGTTTTGCCAATCGATTTTTACCGTCGCTTTTGCGTGAAGTTTAGCTTTTTTTGCTTTGTCAACTTCCATCGCATTATGCAAATACGATAGCACCTCCCTCAAGACACATGATTTTTACCGTATGGGATGTTATATATTAGACACTATTTTGAATTGAAAGAAGAGTGTCTCTGGGTTTTCGTGTTTATGTAAATCAACAGTTTTATTCCGATCTTGATAACTTAAAACCTTTAAAACAAGAGGAAGGTCTTTACCGACTTAAAAAAACAATCGTTATGATAAGTGAGGCTACTATTTTCAACGTCTGAGACTACTATTTTCAATGTTTGAGACTACTATTTTGGCTACTATTTTTAACATCTGAGGCTACTAAAGCAACTATTTTCAAAGCTTACAGTCAGTGGCAGCCCTGAACTGGCCAATCCCTTCTTCTCGGCCCACAACCGCATGTTCATGTCCCCATTTTTTAAAAAACTTTTTGAGATCATTGTAATGCTTGGAACAATTATTTACACATTATTTCTGTTAGAATTTTGGTTATCTTATAGCTTCGCGACCGCCGGCGCATTATTGTTAAAAAAATCCTCTTACTTAAATCTGAGTGCATCCTTTACAGATATGATTGTTTTCTTCTTGTCTTGTGTTTTTTGTCAATAGAATATATTAGAATCCTAAATTCTTTTATGTTTCAAATTGATTCCATCATATCTTTTTGTTTTTATTAACCGTTTACAGCACTGTTATAGATGTGCAACAAATCTATAGGCATTAATAAGCAAAAAGGGTTAGATCCTGTACTTGATTTTTTTTTGTTTGCACTTTAATTTTGACATTTTATTAAAAGTAATTAACTGAAAGAGGTATGTGTTTTTGATTTATATGTTTAATACAAATCAAACGAAAAATTGAAACATCCTCCTCCCCCTCCAAAAATTTAAAAATCTGAATGCATTCAGGCTAAGGGTCATGGAATTTTTAATAAAATAACATGTTTTATTTTTGTTATTTTTAAATTAAAAAAAAAAAAAGTATTGTACTAGTTTCTTTTCCTTGAAGTTAGCAAGTATGGGTGTAGTTTGTAAATTGGTTTATGTGAATTTTGTATTTTTTTTATTAATGTTTTAAATTTTTTTCATACTCTAAAGATGCTTGTTTTGATTTTTAGCCTAAATTTATATTTTGGTACAATTATACTTAGATAAGTAAATATAATAGTAAATAGTCAAATTTATATATTGTTAAACTGGTCATATTTTCTTTGTTTTTTTAATGATAACGTCGACAGAGATGCACATCAGGGAATTTTCTGGAAATTAGAGAAATGTTGGGGAAGTTTGTTTCTCAAATTCTGTAGCTATCCTGTTAAAAAAATTAAAAACTGGCCTTAATTAAATTTGCCTGTCATTGTCTTTATATAGTATAATTGTTTAAACATAAAACTTGTTTTTCTGCCAAAAAGTTGTTTGACTTTGGAAATTAAAAAAAATAATATGTATCTTGTTTTGCTAATCGATTTTTATCATCGCTTTTGCGTGAAGTTTAGCTTTTTTTGTTTAGGTGCTGTCTGGGAGTAAGGTTGAGTTGCCAACTTCCATCGCAGTTATATAAATACAATAATGCCTCCCCCAAGACGCATGCCTTTTACCGTATGGGATGTTATTTTGAATTGAAAGAAGAGTGTCTCTGCGTTTTTGTGTTTATGTAAATCAACAGTTTTATTCCGATCTTGATGATAACTTAAAACCTTTAAAACAAGAGGAAGGTCTTTACCGACTTGAAAAAACAATCATTGTTATGAAAAGTGAGGCTACTGTTTTTAACGTCTGAGGCTACTATTTTTAACGTCTGAGACTACTATTTTAGTCTACTATTTTTAACATCTGAGACTACTATTTTAGTCTACTATTTTTAACATCTGAGGCTACTAAGCAACTATTTTCAAAGCTTACAGTCAGTGGCAGCCCTGTGTCAGAGATACAACCCCGCAAGAGGATGGATGAAAATACGATATTAAATATTTGAGGTGACAAATTTGTCTTTTATTTGTAAGATTTTGGCGATGTTTGTATGTGATTTGGCGACAATTGTCATCATGCTAGCGTGAACTCTATACATTGTAGTCATAGTTCCGATATTCGGTACAAATATCAACAAAGGCAAGCATAGAAAAAGTAAGCGACTTCAATATGGATGAACTAATTTGAAGGGGTTGAAAAGGAGTCAAAACGTTCCAAAAAGGAATATTTCAATGTTCTATTTCCAATGCAGTCACAATTCTGAAAATCGGTACAAATGTCAACAGGGGAAAGCATAGAAAAGAAAACTATTCCGATGAAAATTAACCAGGTTTAGGCGGTCAAAAACGGGTCAACCGTTCCAAACGTTAAATATTCAAATGTTCCACTTGCAATATAGCCACAACTATGATATTCTGTACAAGTGTCAACAAAGGCAAGCCAAGAAAAAGTTGACTATTCCTTTGTTGATTAACCAATTTTTAAAGGTCGAAAAAGAGTCAAAACATTCCACATGAGGAATATCCCAAAGTCCTACTTTCAATATAGTCAACTCTGAAATTTGATACCAAGGGCTAGCATAGATAAAGTAAATAATTCCAATCGTGATTAAATAAGTTTAAAGAGTCGAAAAGGGGTTGAAAGGTTCCAAATGAGAATTATCCCAATACTCCATTTTCAATTCAATCCCAATTCTGAAATTTGGTACCAAGGGTAAGCATAAATAAAGTAAGTTATTCCTCATTTTAAAGGGTCAAAAAGGGGTCGAAACATTCAATTCGAGGAATGGTGCAATGTCTCATTTCCAAAGAAGTCACAACTTTGCTATATGATACATGTGTCAGTAAAGTAAGTTATTCAAATATCAATTACTTAATTTTAAAGGGTCAAAAGGGATCGAACGATGTCTTAATGTTCCAAACGAGTGCCACTTCCAATGTAGTCACAACTCTGTAATTTAGGTACAAATATCAGCTAAGCGAAACAGAAAAAGTAAGATCTTCTGATCTCGGTCATATATGCGAAGAATATCCCTATACCCTACTTCCAATATAGTCACAGCTATAAAATTAGAAACAAATGTCAATAATGGCAAACATAGACAAAGTAAGGTATTAAGACTTTGATAAAAACCAATTTTTGAGGTGTCGAAACACGATCGATCATCTAAGATGCGAAATGCACGAATTCCTTTTGATTACCAAAATGTACATGGTAAAATTTTGTAGCTAAGCATGGGTATTCAGCTAGTAGAATATAAAGCCAACATGACATAAAGTAAATTTTTGAAATTTTGCATACCCAAGTTTTCCATATTTTAGATTGATTTATTCTAGTTTTGCAAAATTACCAGTAAGTATTTTGTGGTGTTATAGAAATTATTTAATCTGACAATCTTTACTATAGGGCTCAAAGATCCTGAAAATTTCAAGTTCAACTCTCCATTGCAAAACTCTCCTATAACTTTCAAATTTGGCTCTTATTCAATTCCTGTCCAAACTACTTCAACTAGTGCAACATTCTCATTCGGTGATACCAACAAAGGGGCAAGTTCATTCTTTGCCACTGCTTCTAACCTTACTGCAACCGTTACAAAAAGTTCCGAAGAATCTTCATCATCAACTGAGACATCCACTTCTAAACCTGTTCCTGGATTTAAGTTTGGCTCCTCAAATATGCCAACGATTGAAGTCACCAAACCCGATATACCTGTTGTGGATCTTGTAGATAACGATGACTCTAGAGAGAAACCATTGACTGTGTTTGGTTCGGCCTTGAGTAAAACCAGTGAAAGCAACACACACACAAGTATTGCTTTTAAAATTGCACCAACACTTGGCAATTCAAGTGACACTGGAGCTAGTTCTTTTTTTACTTCTCCATCAAGTACTGTTTCAAACATTGTAAAAAGTCAAGAAGACCCTAAATCTACTCTGAATGAATCAACTGTTCCTTTATTCAAGTTTGGCTCGACAAGCAAGCCAGCCATAGAAGTCACAAAACCTGAAATACCTGTTGTTGATCTGGTAGATAATGATAATGGAGTAAAACCGAATGATGTGTTTGGTAATGCTGCAAGCAAAACTGGCAATTCTTTTAAAATCACATCACCTGTAGGAAATGCTATTTCCATAATGCCTGTATCAACTGAAAGTAAACTTCCAACACTTTTTTCTGCAAAAGCAGATCCTCCTGCAGCTCACCCACTGCCAACACTGATCTCAACAACAGTCACTTCTCAAACTGGTCAACCTAAAGAAACCTCAACAGGTGGGTTTAACTTTAAAGTTCCAACACTGGGGTCTTCTGCCTTCGGTGGATTCTCCACATCAACTTCAGACAGCAGTAAAAACTTGTCGGCTACCGAGAAAACCTTACTCAAACCTCTAGATGCCAGCGTGGACAAGCGATCTGATTCTCCCTTCCACATGGGGGTTCCATCTTCCACTGTTTCCTCACCATTTAATGCGACTTTAGCCAACAACAACAATTCCATGTTCAAGATGAGTGATAAAGTAGATTCAGTAAAGCCCACAGAATCCTCATGGAATAGGAGCACCACAGCTGCATCAACTAGCTCTACTACTGCCCCTGTTTTCAACTTTGGTGCAGTAGCCTCAACAACTGCTTCTCAGGCATTTTCAACCAATGTCTCCAAAGGCGTGGATGCAAAGCCTGTGATTTCCTTAGCACCATTCAGTGCTGCGGCCCCGACTACCAACAGTTTCAGCTTTGGGAATGCGGTTGCATCCACTTCACAGTCCACTGCATCTTCTGGAGGGTTTTCGTTCTTTGCAGGGTCTACTGCTCCCGCTCCAAATTTATTTACGTTTGGAGCAACATCTAATGCTGCTGAACCTGCTAAGACTGGTGGTAAGTATCACATGCAAAAATTAAAATAAGTGGCAACAATACTCATAGTTTGTACGTTTTTAAAAAACAGTGAAGATGTTTGAAAAAAAAAAAAACCTTGAATTTTTTAAAAATGTGTTTAAAGTGCTTGAATTTTATTTTCTAAAGATATAGTCTTGAAAAATTTTGGGTAACAAGATGAACAAAATCTTTCAAATTTAGTTAAGCCAATCAGCGAAAGGTGGATTTACACACTATACTAAACTCCAACATAACCTGATATTACTAGACTGTAGGTCTTCACCATGCTCATAAGCAATTAATCCATTTTGGTGGTGTGAAGACATAATGCCATACCTGCCAACTTGTACGGATTTTTACTATTTTGTACGGTTTTACGAACAGCTAGAAAAATCGTACGGATTTCACGGTACTTTTCGATTTTTCCTTAAAACCGTTTTTTTTTTTTTTTTTTTTTTTTAATAAATATTTTTTCAAGTCATCAACGAAACCGAAACGATTTTCCAAAGCTGCCGCGTCAGTCAAAATATTCACACTCCAAGGTTGCGCGTATGTACAGCAATAAAGCGTGTTGGCGGGGATGCATGTTTTCATTTGTGTTGCTGACGGGATTTGGCAAACCGAACCACTGTTTCGTTGTTTCGGACTTAAGAGTTTAATAAAGAAGTAGAAAACTGAAAGTGCTTTAGTTTTTTTTTATTCTTCCTCCTTTTGGACCGGACTCCAACATTGCGCGTAAATAATAGCACTAAACCACGGCGCCGGGGATGCATTGTTTTCAATGGTGTTGCCGACGGGACCTGGCGAACCAAATAACTGTTTCAATGTCTCGAACTTTAGAGATTAATAAAGAAGTAGAAAACTGAAAGTGCTTTAGTTTTTTTTATTCTTCCTTCTTTTGGACCGGACTCAACATTGCGCGTAAATAATAGCACTAAATCGCGGCACCGAACGACCGTTTCGTTATCTCGGATTATAGTGATTAAAGCCATACATGTGATTCTTCCGCGAATTAGCGGAAATCAGCGAATTTTTTTACGTGAATTAGCGGAAATCCGCGAATTCATCATCGGCTGAAAATCCCGTTATCCGCTAAAATTTTGGAATTAGATTAGATAAGTTTTAAAAAACATTCAGAAATCGTTTTGAAAATTTCAGCCTTTTCCTTCATTCCCTAAAATGTTTTATTTATTTCAACTGACTGTTAAGGCCATTCGATCGACTTCCTTTTTTCATAAAAAGAATGCCTAGTGCGCTCGTTTCCCACTGTCCTTTTTCCACTGTAGTTCATGACTTGTTTTAGTCTGAACTAACTTGGTTAAAGAATAGTTAAACCGGTTTTCGATGCTGTTGCCTTTGTCACGTGGTCTTCATACATGTGATTCATCCGCGAATTTGAGGAAATCCGCGAATTGCATCAAAATTATCCATCATCCACTGAAAAACTTGTGTCAATTCTGAAAATAGATGTATTCAATTTTTTTCGGAAATCGTATTGAAAAGTCTGCTTTCGTCCTTCATTCCCTTAAAATGTTTCTAATAAAAATCCTATTCAAATTCAAAGTCTCAAACTAAATTAAAAAATGTATAAAATTTTGCAATTTATCGCCGTGTTTTTTTTTTTTTTTTTTTTTTTTGCGAAATAGGTATTCTCACCAATTTCATTAAAAAAAAATTCCAGTGGATTGAATCTTGAATGCCAGATAATCGGACTTTTTCTGTATTTAACTATTATTACAGGGTGTCCAGTAGTTGGGAAATATACTTGAATTTTTTGCATCTCGGGAAAATCTTGGATTATGATTGAAATTCGTATTAATGTTGGAATTTTCGGTTGAATTCAGAAATTTTTACTCCTCTTCAGTTTCGGAAAAAGTCTTCTTATATCGGCGTTTTTCCACAATTTTCCCATTGATTTCGCGGATCAAAACATGGTTCTATTCGAAGATTTTTGACCGAAATTTCGAACATGCCGGAGATCGATGGAATTTCCTGACAAACACGAAATCTGCACGTTTAATTTCTGCTAAACCACCGATGGAATGAATACTTTTCCTCATAATTTTTCTTTAATATCATAGCTTCTATCTGCATTATTTACGTTGATATGCGATGGACATTTTGCTGAACGTTACGGTGATGAAATGGCCGTTTTCCCGTGATTATGGCGGACGCTATCGCTGAGAATTACGTTGTGCATGATGATAAATTTTGTCTGAAATTCGGAATTTCCGCTCTTTTCTTATTAAAATTTCGATTATTCTTGAGATCGATACAAATCTATCTACATTACAATCTTATTGAGCTTGCTAGCAAATCTGACAGCCATGGATCTTATGTGCGTTCAGACTTCCTCAAACCTCCGATGTAATGGCCAATTTTTCTACAGATTACCTATCTCTATCGCCATTATTTACGTTGGTGTATGGTACTTAGTTTCGCTGAGCGTTCGGCTGACTTAAGGTCGGTATTTACATAAATTTACGCTGCTAACGGCGGGCAATATCGTCGAAATTTACGTTGTTGTGGTGTTAATTTTTTCCGATTGTTGCTTTAATGTATGGATGCTGTTGCTTTAATGTTGGATTTTCGCCGATACGGTGGCCGCTATCGCCGATATTTACTTTGGAGTAATGGTAATTTTCAACTAAGCCGTTTTAATAGTAGATATTGCGAAATTTGCTGCCCTCTTTAGGTGTCATTCGCCTAGGTTTCCGGTGATGTGATAGCCGCTATGCCCGTGATTAGTGTTTGTGTGAAGATCAGTTTTGCCTTTTGATTTGAATATATACAGAATTACTAAGATTTTAATTTAAAATATTCGACCCAATTGTCCAATTTTACTGTATATTCTTATTTATAATTGCAATTTTAACTGCTATAATATATAAAATAAGGTATTTTATCATATATATAAAAAAAAATAAAAAAATATATATATATATATATATTTTATCTAGAGCCATTAATAATAGTTAAAAAGTTAAAGCATTTTTTTTATATAATTGTTTAAAATTGGCTTTTTCAACTGTGGAAATTTGAAATTTTTTGTTTGGGTACTGTATTGTGGTCTTGTAGAATCTCCCTCCCTTAGTACTTATCAACAGAAATGTTAGTGACAAGCAATTGTTTTCAAAGAAAAAGCTAGTGCCAAAGGAAACTGAAAGAAAGAACTGCAAAAGCTGCCAAATTACAGAGAAATGTTTGCCTGAAAAAAAAAAATCCTATGTCTCAAACTATCCTACCACATTCGAATCTTACACTCAAAATGAAGCTGTTTGTTCCAATGCGGTTGATGCTTAGCACAAACTATTAAAGTGTACACCTAGTAACATTACCTGTGTATTTTGTCTGCTTAGATTTAGACCTTCATATTTATGACTTGGTAAACTATATAGTACCTTTTTTTTTTCTCAGTCTCAAGTATAAGCCTTTAAAATATCCTCTCTTCCTATTTTCAATATAACAACACAATTCTTTTCTGATAAGCCATTTCTTATTTTCATACAATTTTTCTAATTTCTAAAATTAGTTCAGCACACTACTAAGTAGGGTATATTTTTATACTTGAAAATATGGTGATAATTGGTCGCAAGGGTCCTTGAACGTTTTTTGATGATGCTTGAATTTTTATTCGAAATTTTGCTGGACACCCTGTATTATAATTTCTGAATGTGTACAAAAACATTTAAGTCAAGTTAAATTTTTCAGTTATGATTAATACATAAACACAGTTGTCTTTATTTAATTATTGTGTGTGTGTCAATCACAATGAGACGTGGTTGTTGTAGAGTTAATAATTGAAATCAATCTTATATCCAAAATTTAACTAAAATTTGTATTGAATTTTGTGCGCTAATATATGTTTTTGTGTATTATGCTGTAAAATGACGAAAAATATTTCAGCTAATTTTTTGCTTGACTAATCACATGTATGTAAAGCACTTTCGGTTTTCAGCTTCTTTGTTAGTCTTAATTATTTATTTTAAAATATCCAAGTAAAATAATCTTGGTATAAGACTCCAAAAAATATAAAGTTTTTTTGGAGTCTTATACCAAGCAGTTTACTTCAAATCATCATAAATTCAAGCAAAGGAAAAAATTTTGCATTCTGCTCTATCTATGCAACTGATATTAAAATTTCACATGGGGGATTTACTGATGTCAAAGTTCATATCAATTCTAAAAGACACAGTGACAACATGAAATGTAATAATAAGAATTCGAAAGCATGCATAATTGATATTTGTACGTGTGATGAAGCACTTTGAATACCACCAACTCCTTTTATGTTTCACTGTAGTTTTTGTGTCATAAAGCATGTTGTTTGGGTGTATTATAGATTAAATTATAAATCTCATCAGAGATTTCATCGTAAAGTTTAAATTTGATTTATTTTTAAATCCAGGTTAGTATTTTTTTTATAATTTCCATTCTGTGCTAAAATGTAACAAATTGTTATATTTGGAATCAATTTAATACTATGCATTTTTTTTTTCATTTGCATTTGCAAGTGGAGTGCTATTATTTCTATATTACATTCATAAATATTGTCGCTGTTTGACTTTCCATGAGTCATAGGAATGCAAATATTTGTTCCGTAAAAATTGTACTAATTTGAAAATGCCAATGTTGGCAGGTATGTAATGCTCGCCAAACCTTATAGCATTTTGTTCTCTACAGAGTTGCTGGACTGACCCAATAGCTTCTCAGCGTGACATTTTTCTCGTCGAGGGTTGTGGGACAGGAGAAGAATGTGGAGAGGAGGGGGGTTGTATTCCTGTTCTTGTCAGGCTCTGAGATAGTGTAAACAATAAAAAATTTATCATTTAAGCTTTTTTGGGAATATTTTAGTGCATCAGATAGGTACGAGTTCATTATGGCTAAAAATCTGATTAGAAACCATATCATTGGATTAATATATTCCTTTAATTTTTTTATGGAATTAGATAGCATTTTTAATATTTATATTAGAAGAGTGCTTAAAGTCATATTTACACATGAGCGCCGGCAGGATTATTTGTAGGGGATCTCTACATGGGGTATATGAAATTGAATGTCTGTCTGTATGTATGAACGGCTATAACTCAAGATCTACTGAACTGATTTGGATAAAATTTATGTCTATTGGTAGATTATTGGATGCGGATTCTACAGAGTACACTTTTACGGCACTTTAATTACACAACGAACGGTAATTACACATTAAAACTAATTTTTGTCCTATTGCCGTCTGTGCTTTAATTGTGTCCGAGTAGAAATTTTCTTCGGAAATGAAAAAGTGTTGGCAACAGTTTAATGTAAACAAATGAGCGTATTGAAATTCAAAAGTGTTTATCATGCATAATTGAAACTTTTAATTTTTTTATAATGCCTCTTAAAAGAAAATCTTTTTAAGGGTGGAATACAGCCGATTCTTAAACGCTTCGTGTAATAAGAAACAACAAAAGTTCTTTTAAAAGGTAATAATTTTTGAAATTGTGGTTCAGCGAGCCATTGTTTTATCTTTAGACGTCTTATTGCTGAAATCCAAGATACTCGTACCTTACTGTTGATTAGGGTTGTCCAAAAATGGTCAATTTTTTTTATAAAGATTTTTAATGGGGCTACCCACTTAATTTGTTCCTTTTATATAAAAAATAAATCATGTAAAGTTTAAGCTCATAATTTTAATATTTAGATGTAGTTCAACGTCCCAAAAGTTTTGTGTTTGGGTATTTTATGCTGCAGAAAGTAATAAAGTTCAGGAAAATAATGATTATTTAGTGGAAATTTCTAGCATTTTGGAAGATAATAATTATAAAACAATATAATAATTATACAATAGTGACATTTAAATAGTAGCGGATGTGACAGTGGCTACTAAAGTCTGTTTTTTGCATCAAGATGAGTTTGGCGATATTTTCCCACCATTTGTAACCAGAATCTTTGATTGGTTCTCATTGTGCGTTATTTTTCCATTAAACTTTTTTAAAAAAATTCTCTTTAAAATTTTTCCCATTTCCTCTTGCACCGTGATCATTAACTTCAATGGTTTGTAAAATTTTTAATGCTTTTCTGTAACCCTCCTTAGCCTCCCAGATTTCTGGATCTACTTGAAGAAATGTATCTGGTAGGTTAGTTCTTTCAAATATAAAGTCCAAAGTCCTCAAATTTCATGTCCATATATGTTTTGAGTTTAATGTCGGGATGCTTTGTAGGAATGTTTCTTCCATTAACTTCTTTAATAGCCTTTATCATAATTCTTTTCAGGCAGTGAGGCAGTTATTGTAGCAGAAAGGAGTTTGGGTTGTGATGGGTGTCATTTTATTCATATCCATATGGACATTAGGGGGTATTGAAAATTTTTTTTTTGGAAATTCAAAATTTCAAGTTTATAAAAAGTTGTCACTCACATGTTTACCAAAAAAAAATTGTAGTTCAATCGAAAAATATTTAGGTCTTCCGGAATGGACCTGAAATTAAATATTTTTTGACAAAACGATGATTTTTAATTTTTTTTAAAAACATAAATGTAAAGTTCTTCCAAATATGGTACGGATTCTGCACCAAGGTGATTTTCGTCAATAAATGGCAGCAGACGACGCACAGTGGTCGGTAAAGGCCGAAAAACGGCAAAAACCCCCAAAAACTTCTATTTTGAGAAGAAAACTTTGAAAACCTCTGTTTCTTTACTATTTTGACCCCTCTGAGTTCAATTATGCTATAGCCAAGTTCGTAAGAACAACCGTTTTAGCAGGAGGGTAAACTGAAAACTTCTGAGAAGGGGGGGGGGGGGGAATAAAATTGGTAACAAATTTCGATAATTTCATTATTTTAATTTACTTGAACACTTAATAAATTATTTAATTTGCTAATCATTAATACATGATATAATAATAAATAGTCAAATAATTATTAAATAACAATAATGTAAAAATTTCTTTTTGATTCGTTACTTAGTTATTCACTAAATTATTTTGGTAAATTATTAAAGATTTAAATAAAATTCTTTAATTTGTAATAATTTAAAAATACACTTGAAAAGTCAAAGTACATCAATAAAAAATGTGAAGGAAAATTCATCCTAACGTAAAGTTTAACCCTAAATCTTCCCCCAAACCCTGTGGTTACGAGTCAGCTTTTTAGATTAGGGTAAGTGCGATAAATCGGGTGGAGCATGAATTGAAGAAAAATAATGTTTAATTCTAGCTTGTAATATAAGCAGAAAGTGTATGTCAGTCTTTCTTTCAAATCAAAGAAAAATATTTAATATATTTAGCTTTATTTGATTAAGTTGGTACAAATAAAGTGGTTTTTTTTTTTTTTACACATTTAAACTGTTGTTTTTTACTTTGACAACCCGATTTATATACAGGGTTTCCGCGCTTATGGAAAGTCATGAATTTAGACATTGGGTAAATTTTGTCATGGAAAGTCATGGATTTTGAACAAAAAAAGCCTATAAGTCATGGAAAAACAGTGAATATCATGGATTCCTAAAAATCTTACACAAAATCACGTGACTATGACGTCATAACGCCATGATCGCGATTCGTTGTTACTTCGACGATTCATCATTCATCTATCTGCTTTTTTATTTACTTTATTGATAGAAACGACGGTTACAGTTAAAAACTTCGGCCAATGAAAAGAATTTCTGAACTCCAAACTTGTGACATCACACAAATAGTTTCCGGTGAAAAAAAAATTAACGTAAGAACTGAAATAAATTAATTTGATAATCTTTGCTTTTGGTTTTTAAATCCGTATGGGGGGGGGGGGACTACTGGTTTACATTGTTGGGGATCCCCATTGTTGATACCAAAACATTTTATTTTTGATTATTTAATTTACTTATATTTTCTTATTCCTTCTTCAAATATTTACTTATTATTAAAGATTGATTAGCTTTTTTAACACCTGAAATATCTAAGAATGGAAAATTATTTTTCGCTGTTTCTTTTGGTTTCGACGTATCTTCGTTACTGAATATAAGGTGAGTACCTATTCCTCTGCATTTATTGGAAAAGTCTCTTGTAGATATCTAGGGTGGCGACAGAACAGGGAATTTCACTATGCTGGAAAAATAAAGGAATTGCGTAAAATTTGAACTAGCTACGGCGCTTCATTTTAAGTGATTATCATCTACAAGATGATATATCTAAAACCAAAATTCTCAAATTATACGTCCAAATAAAACATTTTTGAATTAATGTAAAATCAAAACGATATTTTTAAAATCATTATATTTGTCATTCCATAAACATGGAATGTATTGAACTTCTGAAATCAAAGTCACGAAAATCTTGTAATGGACGGTGAACGAAAATTAATGTCTGGGGGAAGCGGTAAGATGAAGCGGCAAATTGTTTCGTCCAGACGCTCATGTTCATCATTGCCGGCCGGACCCATTCTTCCGTTGTAATCAATGTACACCTTAACGCAAGCGGTGCCGCTCCATTGTTCTGCCGACAGTCGCTTACGCTTGCCGTTCGTATAACTTCAATCTGACTGAATCCTTTACTAGCATGGTTATAGCATATATATTACACAAAAAATAAATTGGTTCAGCATTTTTTTAAATACAGCTTTGAATTATGTTGATAAACTTTCTTGATTACCTTTACACATAGATAATTCTAAATTTTTAAACATGATATAGTAACTAATAATATTTTATGAGGTTTGTTATAAAATTAAAAAAATATATATATTATAACGAGCCTCATAAAATGTTATTAGTTACTATATAATGTTTAATATTTTTAGTTTTCATTGAAAACCTTTTGTTGTTCTACATATTAATTAATAAAAATATAGGTAAATAATGAAATTGTTTTTGAAAGTAAAAACAAAGAACAAAATATTGCAAACCTGAATTTATACAATAATTATTTTTTAAATGAATCACTCAAAATTAATTGATTATAATATTAATTTAAAAGATGTCATAATATTAACATAAAAGAAGTTTGAAATCGTTATGAAGACCTGTGTTTGGCATGTAGTGCCAGTTGTGCAGCTCAACATACATCTCTAATAAAGTTTCCTTGCAGTATTGCTTAAATTTCTGGGGATCTATTGAGGCTTCTCTGTTGATGGTAGTGAGAATGATTTTGAATCTGTGAATTAGGCTTTTATTCAGTCCATTAATATCTGATGTAATAGCAGGACCTTTGAAAAATCTCTTTCATTGTTGGTTGTTCACCTCATTAATTTGCAAACCCAAAATTCTCTATTCTTTTGAGTTTTTCTAGAATTACCTCTTTTTTTTAAAAATTTCTTTCACTTCCTTTGTTTTTTTTATTACTTCTCCATTTTTTAACATCCATGTCATATGCAATGTGGAGTACTGAATTTTATCGAACATGGAGTGATGAGAGGCCAAGGGGGTTAAATGGGTTTACTCTTTAAGCAGGACTGTTGTTCGTTTCTGTTGATTTTCGGCTGGATTTACAAATCGGACACACTGACATAGACGCTGCGTGTGTTAGAGCTTGGGATACCTTCCTGTCTATCATTGATAACACTAGAAAATGAGTCTCTGTAATGGGTTTGTCATTCAAGGAGATCGGGCTACTACTTCCTCTCTCACGACATCAGGTGTTTCTTTCGAAAATTTAAACCGAATAGGTCTGCAGAATCAGGTCGATGACGTCTGAGATTTAAAGAAAAAGAAGAAAAAATCGAACCAGCAACAACCATACACAAAGGTACGAGAGAAGTAAGGAACATAATTGCATCAGTCTCGCCCTCATTTTCAGAAGTCTGTTTATACTATGTCCCGAGGAACCATCACACCACCTTCTCTGGATGAATGCAGAAATATCAATTTCAGTTGGATAACAGCATTTCTTCTGATTCAAAACTTGGTCGTAAGGACAACCATGTTTCCTAATTATTTTGCAGATTGCCTTAAAACAGTAAACAATAGTCATGTTTGGATAACTAGGCTATCAATCTATAATTCATAACAGGAGCTTGATTACTTGTAAAATATTTTAGCAAACGATAATTTTTATACATCCCTACAAATGCGGCATAACCTTGTTTATGTGTTTTCTATGGTGTTTGGACAGCTTGCTTCACAGATTTATTCAGATAATTACCAAAGGTGCAGATTGTAGCAGCTGATTCTTGGTTTATTGGTTAAAATATTGTTTAAGGAACAGTTTGATACCAATAAGGCCTTGGCGCACGTTATTTATAGCCTTTTATTCATACGAAAATATGATATTATAGGAATCATGAAAAACGTATTTTACCACATATTGAAAAAAGATTTCAACAAAAATCACAGAAAACAGTCCTAAGAATTCATTAGAGTGTGAATATATATTTTTAATAGTTTATATTATTAATGGCAAATCAATAAATATTAACGTCAAAACGAGCTACTTTTTTTGTGATGACTTTCGGTGAGTGTAAATAAATAAAAATATGTCTGTTTAATGTCTAAATTCTGAAATCTTAGTAGTCAACTATCCTTAAAGTAAAAAATAACGTCAATTTTCATTTTCCCCAAAACTTAAAAACCGGGGTTTTTGCCGCTCCCAGATCACTGTGCGACGTTTTTTAATATCAAGTGAACTGTCTGTGGTTGCCATAATTTGCCTCAGTTTTATGTAAACAATTCTTGGCGCTCAATCCCTACCGTGCTTGGGAGTACCACAGGGTTCGTACAGTTCTTGAAAGTCCTTAAGAACTCCTTATTATTACTTAATGTCTCCAAGGGCCCTTTGAAAAGTTCTTGAAAACTCCTTATTTTTAACCTGAAGGTCCTTGAAAGTTTTTAATGTTTGAGGGTTCTTGAAAAGTTTTTGAAAATAACTGTCATTTGTTTTTCTTTTTTCTTTGCGTGTGTATTTCAGAAACTTCCATAGAAAAAAAATCCCAATCTCCTAATTAAAAAAAAAAAAAAAAAAAAAAAAATTATCTTTTATTTCTCTTTATTTTCTCTTTCCGTAGTTGAAATGTATTTATAATAAATAATGTAATTCTGAATTGTGAGTATCATCATAGTAATAAATTATTCATGATGAAATGAGCATCTATTAAACTGTTTTTCCTGGGCATGTCTCTTTTGAATATTAAAATATACTAGCCTTCTGCCCTTCTAAAGGATTTCATGACTGGTAAGTGAAGGTTACCGTTGTCAACTTAAATTTTGATTTGTTGAAACTTTTTTTCTTGTTGCAACCTAGTTCATTGTACAAAAATATAGATCTGCCAAAATTAAAACAAAAAACTAATAATTCAAAATATTTCTACAACATTAAACAGTAACACCGTTCCAATGCGGTTGTTCGAACCATACGAATATTATAAAAGGTGAAGCGTTAAAACAATTGCATTAGGATCTTTTTTGTAAGTAATCGCTGATTTTGTATTTTTTAGTCTATAATTTTTTGCGCTACTAACCATATCGGTACTCTTGCTGCCAAATGCATCCAAATTTACGACTTTTAATTTTTATTTTTGAATCCTTTATCCTCTTTCGATTATGTGGGTTTGTCGATGGAGGGCAAATCTGTGGATGCCTAATTAACCTCCTTGCAGGGGTCGCAGACGTCCTACAGGGTTCCCACGGTCCTTGAAAGTCCTGGAAAGTCCTTGAATTTTTTTTGAGGAAATTTGGTCCTTGAAAGTCCTTGAAAAAAGGATAAGGTCCTTGAAAGTCCTTGAATTTTTAAGTGACCAATGACAGTGGTGTAGTGTAAAATAAAAAAGTGTGGGAATGCTATGTTGCGTTGTTACAAATGTATATATTTTTTTCTGTGTGTAGGGGAGGGGGGAGAGAGTGAAAATGACAACTTTAAATAGTTTTGTTAATATTACTATAATAATACCCCTTATTGCCGCCACTGTATGATTTTTTTTTAAGAACTGCTGCTACGTTTATGGAATAAATTCTGTAATAACTGTAAATGTAAAACTTTCCCATTCTCAAACCGAAAAGCAATTTAATTTTGCATTTTAAAGTAGTACATCTGAATTGCTTTCCTACTTGTTCGCAGCCCAATTTCGATGTATTATACCCATTTGCAAAACCATTAGCACTTTTATATTAAGGAAAATCAAATATACAGAACCGGCCTTGGAGTAAAATGCTATGTGTGCAAGAATGAGTTTTGGCGCCCCTTACAATGAAAATGAGTATAGAAAACACTCGAAAAATGGTAAGGGTGCTCTATATGGTATGGGTGCAAACTATTAAAATCGTATTGTTTTCTGCACTAAATAACATTATTTTAAGTCAGCTTTTATTAAGGAACCCACGAATTCAATTTTTTTTTTTTTTTATAAAATATAAAAATTGTTATAAAATTATTTTTGTAAGAATTGAATAAAATGCGTGTTATTAAAATTACTAATTTTTTGCTACGTATTACTTTTTTTAGTAGTCCTCCGCTCTTAGCGCAAGTCTTGGAACCCCTTTTCAACTTTGGGTTGTGAAGGGCTGCAATTTGGCTAATGTAGCATTATCAGTACTGCCAAGTTAAAGTGAAACAAAGTAAACAACTGTTCAGTTCTGTCACAACAACGTAGCGGAGCTCTTGAAGCCAGTCTCTTTACTGTACATTCAAGCAACATTTTATGTGTTGAACTAAACATATTCAAATTCACAAACATTCAAAAGCGAAGCATTTAAAAATCAATACTATTTTGAACATATTTTTTCATGTTCAAACAAGTTACATTTGATTTTTCCAATAACTGGGAATAAAATATTTCCCAATATCTGACAAAATATAAATGCATAATTCCGTGATCTCAAAACACCTTAAAAGCGAATACAAAATATCAACATTCTGCTCTTACCTATCTGGATATTTAGCACTCCAGTTTTTTCCGTCGGAACCGCAGGTTTGCTTAACTTTTTTGGATTATGAAAAAACCCCATCTTTATTGTCATTTGTTTTTTCCTCTTGAACGAATTCATTTCTTAGGTACATTGAGAGGTTTACAAATAATTTATTAAATCCGTCCGTGATATAAAAATTAAAAAAAAAAAAAATTATATAACTTTTGTTGATAAATCGGTTAGCGTCCCCGTTAAAATTAGAGGAGGCGAAATATTCTTCAAGGAAAGGGCTCAAAGAACTGAATGTGCTAGGTCACAGTTTTGTTCTTTAAAAATGTAGGTAATTGGCATGAATTTGTGTATGGAAGTTTTAGTCTGTATATACGACGAACCATACAAATTTGACGTCTGGAATTCCTCCATAAATACAGATTATTCGTTGAAGAGGATAATTGCTATTGAATGAATCATAGCTAGATGTAAACATATATGTCAGTTCATTTCTAATCAAGGAGAAATGGCCATGTGTGGGTTGCCGCGCCTCTTTCAAGTGTTTTACAAAAGCTAGAACTTGCCTGCTCAGCTCTGAAGTTGTGGATCACAGACGAAAGCAAGTTCCCAGGAAATGATGTTTTTGTTTGCTTACTTGGCTTTGAGTTCAGTATCACGTAAAAAGAAGAAGAAAAAAAAAATTTTAGATGAGGGAACGTCATTCCGCCTTCTATAAATGTAAAGGACCGTCGTTGCCTCGTGTTTCCACTCCACTACATCCCTGACTACCGATAAACTCCGTTTTGTAATTTTACATCTGATGTAATATTTAAAATTATAGTCCTTAAATTTTTCTAAAAAGGTCCTTGAATTTTCTTAAAAAGGTCCTTGAAAGTCCTTGAATTTTTTTCTTTAATAAGAGTGGGAACCCTGTCCTATATCTCCTATAAATCCTATATTTTTTTTTAAATCGGCAAAAACGTCCTATATTGTTCTATATTTTAGAATTGTCCTATATATCCTATATTTTTATATTGATTCGATCTATATTTTCTTCGAATTTGTAATAACGGTGCCGTTCGTTGCCATTTTTTATATTTCGGATTCTTTGGCGCGATCGTAGGTGAAAAAGACCTGACAAAATTTGTAACTGTGTCGTTTTATCTCTTGTGACGTCACATGCTGCATAACCTGCAACTCAACTCTACTGGACCGGCGGGAGTTGTAAAATGTAAACGTGAACTTTTCCATAGCATGCGGTCTTGAATTTCTGATCTGTTTTCTTCTCCAACGTAATAAATTAATTGGTCATAATACAGAGAGAGAAGCAGCAACAAAACTCTGCCTCGGAAGAAACGGATGAAAACAACTTGTAATTAACTTGCAGGACTACTAAAGAGCATTTCTAGTATTCTAATAATTGTCAATAATTGATGAAGGAAACAAAAGGGTTAAGATTTACTGTGATATCGAATGGCGATTTTTTTATTCCGAATCCGATACGGATTCTGCGCAACGAATAGTTTACATCAAACCTCACCAAATTATTTCAACCATACACAGTTCTCTTGTTCATTAAAAAATGGCTGGGCTGCCATTTTTTGGCGAAAATCACCTTGGCGCAGAATCCGTACTGGGTTCGGAATATTAGTCACAATTTTTTCATAAAAGTCGCCAAAATTGAAAATGACGTCAATACGGCGTTGTGTTGTCAAATCCAAACGGTCTCTAGGGTTTCCGGAAAACCAACCCCCCGGTTCACCACTTTCGGCGCTAAATCTCCCGCTTTTCGCCGCCAATCCAACCGACACTGAACAGTAAATCTGAACCAACAAAAGACTGTAAACAGGGATAAAAAAAAAATACTTAAAGAAATTGGAACAGTTCAAGCAATTATAGATGCTGGAAGCAAAAGACTCAAGATTGCATATAATGTAATTAATAAAACTTGATTTAGGGATGAAATATTGAGGCAATAACGGATGACATATTCAGGATCAGCCGATTTCTTTTTTTAAGGTGTGTTTTCTATTCTCTTAAATTAAATATAACGAGTATATAAATATGTAACGGGTTAATTTTTAAGTTCAGTGGCAACTGTGTGCAGTTATTTGATGTTTTATATTGTCCTATATTTTTTTAAGAAAAATCCTATATATTCTTATTTTGTCACTTTGACCCCTGCCCTTGCTGTCATAAAATCGGGCTGAAACTTAGCAGATTATGTCGATAACGATGCATTCTATCAAATTTTGCTGTTATTAAAAGGTTGCTTTTACGGAATACTAATAAACCAACTTGTCGTCATCCAATCGTATTTCAAAAAGCATTGAACTGACCATTGTTGAAACTCATTCCTGTTGCCGATTTTTTTTTTATAAATAAAAAATTACTTTAATAAGAATAAATGATATTTGGATACGAGAGCATAAAGGCACATTTTCATAAATAAATTTTTAAACTTAGTTTGCCGCACATTTTGCTGATAGAAGTACTTTTGATATTTAAAATTAGATGCAAATACCAAGCACACGCTGTTAACAGAATCGGCGCCTGTGTTAATGAATATAAAAATTTGCAATGCATATAAAGGATTCATAATGCAAACTTAGTTTTTTTAAGTTATTTTATTGCCATCTTATTTTAAACTTCAAACATGGTTTGAAAACTGAATTGGCGATTGTTGAAAAAGTACGGCGTTTGTTCCTGTTTTAACTAATGTGAGCAGAAGGCATTTGATCGTATTGGTATTTCTGCTTTTAACATAAAATTACACTAAATTCTACAGTTTTTAGTATTCTTATCGTTGATGAAACTTAGTATTAGGGTTAGTTGCCAGCAAAATCTTTTTTTTTTTATCGAGGTGTTATTTAATGTTTTATTTGTGAAATAATCGTTGATAAACTAACCTGCATCCGAATATTCATGGCACTTAAAGAGTTGATATGGGCGGGGAATATTATATGATCGGGTTGGTTTAAGTTTAACGGCACAAGGGCAACACGAGAGCCATACTGCGCTAAATTGTATGATCGGGTGAGTTTGACGGAGAGTCAGTCAAATGCACAGGGGAATGATTGAAAATTAAGGATTTAACCCGAAGTTTGTACCTTGATAGCAAGATACTGTCTTTTAAATGGAATGTTGCCTCACAATTACAATGCTTAATGCAACTTGGTTCTACAATTTTTAATAGTAACGATATTTTTTAACATTTCAGGTGACGAGAATACACCATACCATAGTATAGTAACTCAACCGAACTATATAGCGTGTCCAAATCGTATTTCGCCCATCTGATGGCTGTTTGGTTAGCTCTCTGACCTTGCATGACAAAGACGGCGGATTCGAATCCTGTGTTAGGCGCGTATGTTCGTTGTTGTTCGGAATCCCTCTAAGTTGCAGATCCGTCCTGAAAAACCGTTATTGTACATAAAGATGTAGTTCAGCGTACCAACCAACCAAACCGTGTTTTCAATTCCTTCTTAACCCAACCACTTCAGCTTTATTGCTTAATAGTTCACATAATATCGTAAAGTGATGCATCTATTTAAAATACACTTAACTTTGTTGTTTTCTAACCATTAATAATGTAAAGAAAGATATCCCTACTTATATACCTAACATTTCAATAAGTTTTTTTTTTTCTCTTTTTTTTCAAAAAAAACATTGGTAACTTTTGCTTCAAAGTACAGAATGATTAAAAAGAAATATGGAAACTACATCCAAATACAATAATTTTTTCGATATACTAGAAGCATTTTCATTTCAGGATGTTTTCTTATTTAGCAATGATGTGATACGTCACATTTATGTTTGCACGATTTTAACCTTCTGTTAGTCGCGTTCCGCTTTCCGATGTGGTTAGTCGCGTTGTGAGGTGTTTCCGGTTTTTTGAAAGCCAAATGAAATTTATTTTAGTTTAAATTGTTGATTGTTACCGATTTAAGATTCATTGGAGAGATAAAGTATTAAACAATCTATTAAAATAGTAGAATTTATTAAAAAATAGTATCGCAAGTAATTCAATAAAAATAAAAGCAGAGGAGAAAAATGTGAAGGAATGCACCTGTGAGGTGCGCGCGACTAACGGAAGGTTCAATGTGAAGATTCCAACTTTATACCGTCTGGATCAGATGAGGTTGGCTTGAGAGAAGATTTTTTTTTTACATTGGTAAGCTGTACATCACATGATGAGAGGTTAACTATTCAATCTAAGCAATTGTATTTATTGAAAAGTTTTTGTAGTAATTGGGATGGTATATCCTACTATTTTAGATTTCTAAATTCAAAAATAACTGGCCGACCAAACGGTATAGTGGTTAGCGTGCTAGCATCTAGACCAAAGGTTGGCAGTCGAATGTTTCGGTGCATTATAGCCCTCATGTTGCTGACGGCGCCAGATAATCTGAAAACAACCAACCAAAAATAACTTTGCATTTAGAAAGTTAGAAAGGCAATATATATTGGATTAATGATTTTCAAACACACCATGGAACATAAGTTCCACTCTCGAACCCTTATTGTCAAGCAAGGTTAGAAACTAAAAATAATTATCGTTATAAGGACTATTATGTCCAAATTTGCATTTTTAACCCTATCAGCTCTGGTTACTGGATGCATTTCAGTTAATCAGTGATTAACAAATTATTTAGTGTGATTTATGCATCTAAGATTTAACCCATTTTGCGTATTTAAAAAAGTTCAGAAACTGAAATTGTCCTGTGAAACACAATTCAATAGAATAATTGTTGTATAATATACAGTAACTAAAGTTGTTGTATTTGATGTAACTGACAAAATGATTAAATTTTAATGAAAATGAGATCTTCGAATTTAAATGATACTGAATGCTCCAATCAAATTGTTTCTATATTTTTAAAAATTTAAAGTTCTAATGAACTTTTTGTCTAGTATTTTGAGTAAGAAATAAAATGCAATATTTTTTACAAATTATATGCTATATTTCCGTCGTTGAACATTACTATTATTTTTTTAAAGATTTTTTAAAATTTAATACTAAGGTCCTTATTATTTTTTTTTGGAAGGTTCTTGAAAAGTCCTTGAATTTGTTTTCAAAAAATCTGTACGAACCCTGGTACCAACTGTCCACTTTAATGGAAAAGTATATTATCAAGAATGAAGATTTATAAAATATTGTATTTTCTGAAATCGGTTGTGCACTTTGCCGGCTGCCATCTTGGCTTCGTAAAAAAGCTATATTGGCTCGAGAAAATGATGATTGAAGCTCTACACAATTTAACACTTGGATAATAAAAAAAATCATTGTCATTACAGGGTGCCAACAAAAATTTATACAATTTTGTATTCATACAAAAAATATAAAGATTGTTTATTTTAATTTCCCTGTACTTACACAAATTATTCCTTTTTCCAATTTTGTCAAAACCAAAACTGTCGCCAAAATGCGACTTGAGCGGTAATTATTAATAACAGTGTGCTAAAGCTTCTTTTTGGCAACAGTTTCGGTTTTACCGAAAATGGTCCAAACCTTTATTTTTTGTTGGTTCATACTGAAATCATTTATAGAACAGTCACAAGTAGTGTCTTATTTTTATAATGTTTATTTTGTTATAACTATTTAGTGTGTCCAGCTTAAAAGAGACCCCACAGTCAAACTGGAACCTCGTTCCAGATTGTTAAATGTAATTTCAAATGATCGATTACAAACTTTTGTTTTGAAAATAATTAACGCCTCTTTTATGTTTGCCACTCTGTATTGTATCTTGATTTTCCAAATTCAAAGATCTATTATGCCACAACGGGTACCCAGCAACGCGGGTCCGTGCAAATAGTTATAATAATATAATAACAGACATGGTTCATACGTTTTTAAAAACCTTGAAAAGTGTTTGAAAAATAAACTTTTCATTTTCAGGTGCCTAAAAACCTGGATTTTTTTAAAAATGTGTTTAAAGTTCTTGAATTTCATTTTATTTTCTAAAAATATAGTCTCTTGAAAAATTTTGGTTAAAAAAATTAACAAAATCCTTCTAAGTTTTAGCTAAGCTAATCAGCGACCAAAAAACATACGAGATTGCGTCATTCTTCCCGCTTTCCCCATTCGTATTGCGGTGGCGCAACATGTCTGAAAATTGGTTTACTCCGATTGCGTGATCTCTGATTTGTTTTTGCGCATTGTTTAAAAATGACAGGAAAATGCATTTTCAATTCAAGCTGATTAGAAAAACTGGGACTTAATTCATGATTCCTAAGCATAGACTTATTATTATCAATAGACTGCGCGTTCCCACTTCAATCATACAATGAGAATGAAACCAAAATGAATCATAAAATTCGTCTATCAGTCACATGGTTTTTAATTTGGCTACGTCGTAAAATTAATCCTTTATCTAATAATCTTATTATCCTTTATCGCCCGAGTGAGGAGAAACCTGCCAAATCTGCAACCCTGTTCCCAAAAAGTCCCTACTCATGTGATTCACTTTGGTTTCATTCTCGTTGTATAATTGAAGAGGGAACGCGCAGTCTATTGATAATAATAAGTCTATGTTCCTAAGTGATGGATCTGTTTTTTTGAGCCAATCACATGAAAACAGTGTTGCATGTTCGCCTATAGCTCGATTCGATTTAAATTTTCATGTGGTGAAAAAAAAAAGTATGCTGCATTTGGAATCAAGCCTTATCTTCAGAGTGTATTAGAAAACAGTTAAATCATTGAGAATTTTATACTGTTATTTGACAAAAGTTTCAATTTGATGAAAAAAATAAATGGATATTCACTTCTGAAGTCGGCGTAATAGGTAACCAATTGAGTACTACCTACTTTACTTCTGTTTTTAAGGGACATAGTACAGTAGGCCCCCTATGTATCATTCTTGTTAGAAGACAAGCTAAATGCTCGATCTATCAGGCGAAATGATATAATGTAAAATCAGAAAAAAATGGGAGACAAAGCAAAAACGCGATATATCCGAATGCGCGATATAACGAGTTACTGTACTTCTTCCGATATACTCGGAATTTTTTTTTCTTCTATTGTAACCTTAAAATTTTCTTTTATTAAACCTAAAAAACATTTTTTGTATATACTCGATTTGTAAATGCACAGTTGGCTGGGGGAAAAAAATTAGATGTTTTTTAATGTATATTTTTGTTGATACTGCATCCTTGAAAAGTCTTTGAATTTTTTTCTTCTTCAAGTGTACAAACTATGAGAGAGATGAGTTCTATTAGTATGAGTTATTATGCTTCGTTTCCCTGTGCATTTTACCACATTTCTCCACTTTATTTTTAACTTTCGAACGGCACCTTAAGGAAATTGCATCTTCTTTAACCAAGCTGGAGGTGCTCAAGTTTAGAATTTTTTTTTTGCTGAGCAGTTTTTGAACACATGAATTTGTTCTTCAATCTTCTTATATGAATATTAAAAATTCTATTGCTATCTAATTTCATAAAAAAATATGAAAAGAATATTTTAATCCAATGATGTTCTTTTAGTTTCTATTCAGCTTTTTAGCCGTAATGAACTTGTATATCTTATGCACTCAATTATTCCCAAAAGAGTGTAAATGATTAATTTTTTATTGTTTACACCATCTTAAAGTCCAACAAATACAAGGACAGAATACTATATATCCCCCCTCCCCTTCTTCTCCACATTCTTCTCTCATCCCACAACCAACGACGAGAAAACTATCGTGCTGGGAAGCTCAGTCCAGCAACCCTTTAGGCAATAAGGTTTGGCAGGCATTGTCTTCATGCCGCCAAAATGGATGAATTGCCTATGAGCAAGGTGAAGATCTACTGTATAGTGATGTCAAGTTATGTTGGAGTTTAGCATTTCAGTTGCAGTACCATCCGAGATCGCCAGTCTGTGACGTCATCTGGCTACTGGTACCAGTGGATTAAAAAATTTCTATTTATTGGGCGGCGGCGATGACTTCCATTATCTCATTGCGTGCGCTTTCCTGTAGCCACCAACAGGTGCTCAGCAGTCACTAAGCTGATATCACAGAACTGGCGATCTAAACTGGAACCTCGACTGGTGGCATGTAAATCCGGCTATAGTATTGCAAAATAGACAATTATAATTATTTTCATAATCTTTTAAAAAAATTGCTTAGTATGTGAAGATTCTTAAAACCATTCAATCTAGTATTGCTAGCAGTGTGGCCCCGCGTTGCTGGGGACCCGTTGAAAGACATAGAAGTTTACATTTAAGAAAAAGTGGAATAGATGTATTATAAAGCATTTGGCAATTTTTTTTTCATTTAACGAACAGAAAAATCTTAAAAGTCAAATACACGGTAACTAAAAGAAAATTAAAACATCAATAATCATAAAATCAAGTTATAATATAAATTATTAAAGGTATTCTTCTGGTAGGCGGTCGCCAGTTGGTGCCAAAACTAAACATTTACCCTTTTAAATGACACACAAATGTATCACCAATTCTAAATATAGGAAGTATACATTTTTTATAGGTTGTTAGTTTGGATTAGTTAGGTCTGCAATTTGGCGGGTTTTATCTGGTACCTGTCTTAACAGAATAGTACCAAATTAAGTTAAAAAATAAATATTAATGAAATTAAAATATAACTGAAAATAAAAACTGTTGTGAGAAACAGCATTTATCTGTACAAAAACACCAAATAAATTGCGCCAAAGAAATGTCTTATTCTACATATGTACCAAAAAAGTTTTGTATTCTTCAAACAATTTTAGTACACAGATAAAAAAAAGTAGAACTTCCTTACCAACTTCATAATCACAACCAAAATGAAGCACCAAAGAAATTAAATCAAAAATGAAATACTACTCTTCTGGTGTGAATTGTAAAATAGTTTGGTGTAAATAGTAAAACATGTATAATACAAAATGATTTGCCAGTTTTCGGTAAATTTCAATAATCTTAGTCGTTATGTTAACATTTAGAATATTACCTAACATTACGCTAAAACTGTGCATGCACAGATTGTCGATTTACAGTAAAAATATGGAAAACTATAATAATATTATTGAACAGACAATTATAATATATAAAAATAATAAAAAAAGTAAGGGAAACACTTTAGAATAACATTTGGTTTTATTCTGATGTAATAAAAAAAAATATCATTGCCATTTCAAGAATTTTTTTTAGTGTCATTAAATTTTAGTGAAAGCAACTTTTAATCGAATTTAAAAGTTGTTCTCTACAATCTCCATGTACTGAAGCTTCTATGTACCAAATTTCAAACTTCTAGGTGCAAAACTGTGGATTTGTGTAAGGTTCAGACGTACCAACAACTCAGTTTTATATATATAGATTGAATTCGATTTCATATTATTTAAGGTATAATTCAAATAGCAGGCCTTTAATTTCTAAAGCTATTTAGACCATTTCTACCTTTCATTCATAATATATCATTTCACAGTAGTATATGAATTGTTTTCATTGATCTATTTGAATTCTAATTAAATTCAAATAGCAGGACTTGAATTTCTAGTAAGGTATTGTTAAGAGAAATAGTAGTTAATTTATTTTGTAAAAATATTATATTTAAAGATTAAGCTATCAAATTGAAATTAGAATGTTGTGGATTGGTCATTAAAATTGTTTACAAGTTTTAGGAGTAAATATTTGTGGATAATGCAACATCTGTTTTATAGACGTTCGGTGAACATGCGCCAATTAGTCAAGACATTGATAAAACGTTATGCAAGTGTTTTAAAATATATGTATTAAAAAAAATATATATATATAAACTGTAAATAAAATATATTTGCAAATCATTCCTTGAATTCGATTGCTCAAGTACTGCTTTTGGTCTTTTGATTTCACCTCTTAACCTTTTTGTTTGCCCCAAAATGAATCTACTGTTCTAAATCCCTTGAAGATAGATACAGATTAGACCATTTCCCTAGAAGATAGATACTGTTCTAAATCCCTTGAAGATAGATACAGAAACCTTTGCATACAGATTCTTATTTGGATGTTAATGGGCACACTGAGAAAATGGGGTTGAAGTTAAGCACCCAAATATAAAATATCATTTAGTAGGGATAACAAGTTTTTATTCTGAAATATGCATTTCAATTTGCCTAGTTATTGTCATATGATTAGTAAAATTTTATGTTTTTGTTATCAGCATCCTGCAAATATTCAAAAATTTGGTAATTGAAACTGTTAAGCTCTAGCAAACTTTTCCAATAGCAACTTCAGATATTGAATAGTTATTATTAAAGTTTCAAACAAAATAATTTGGTTACTTATGAACCCAAGTTAATAATTAAATCTGCTCTCTTAAAGATAATTATTAAGTTTTTTTGACAATTAATTTTGCCTACTTGATCTTTCAGAAGTATGAAAAATGTATTTGTAAATTAATTGTATCTTTTTTATTACTCCATAGGTTTTCCAACGGCACCCACCCCTTCTGTTTTTGGCGCAACCGCTCCAACTACAACTAGTACTTTTGTGTTTGGTGCAGTGAAATCAGAGTCTATAAATTCAACACCAGCAACGAATTTTGCCTTTGGCTCTGGTAAAAGCTTAATTTTGTTGGAATAAAACTAGAAAAAAGATAAACTGTATTCCTAAAAAAAAATTCAACCTTGACAATGAATCAATATAATGATGTATTACAGGGTTCCCACGGTCAATTGAAAGTTTATTAAAAAATTGAAAATTTAATTTACAGTACTTAATATTTTTTTAACTAGTTTCCATGCCTTAAAAGTACTTGAAAAGGCTTAATGGTCCTTAAAGTACTTGAAAATGTTTAGAGGTCCTTATAAGTTCTTAATTTATGTCACCAATCTGCACTGCACCAAAATTTTTTGGTATATTTGTATTGAGCATGCATCAACTTGTACATTGTTTGGTTTGTATTTGCTGATTGGTGGAGTAGAAATCGAAAGGTTTTAGTTGCAGACTGTACTCTGTGAGACAAACATGCAAGATTAGGGTTTACATTTTGCCAGCCAAAATATCAAAGACCATCATCAAAGTCTGTTTATAAGGCAAAGTACAAGTTGTGCATGAACGAATATGGTATTGACGTTCTGGGCAAAGTAGCTGTAAAGTCACATACTAAAGACCTGTTGCATAAAAACAAATTTTTGAAGGTCCTTAGAAATATTATTTAGGTCCTTAAAAGTAATTGATTTTTAATCTATGATTTCAGTGGACATTTTGTATTAGTATAAAATTAAATTTTAAATTCTGGTGAAAACCAGTTAACGAGTTTAACAATTCTGTATTGTTGGTATTTTTTTTAAAATACAAATTTAAATTCATGTTAAAAGAATTTTTAGGTTAAATTTTATCAAGTCCGAGTCCGTTTTTCTCAATTCTCTAGAAAAGCTGATTTAAAGTTTCAAGTCTCAGGACTTGTAAGAGGGTTGAAGTAAATAGTTGCTCAAAATCTCATGTACCATTATATTTATTGACTCCGTGTGGTTAAATTACCTGCTATAATCTTGCAGATGGTGGGAAAACGTCGCTTTAAAAAAATATAAAAAAATTTGACTCTGATCGTGCTTTACTGTGGCCTTTCAATTGCTTGAAACATTAAATGTTTTTGTTAAATTGTTAGGTAACCGTTAGGTTGAATTAAGGTACAAGGCAAACATAAAATTTGACCTAGCAGGTTTCCCACGGTCATTGAAAGTCATTAAAAGTGCCTAATATTTTTGAACTTGTTTTTAAGGCCTTGAAAATGCTTAGAGGTGCTTAAAATCCTTGAAAATGCTTAGAGATCCATAAAAGTCTTTAATTTTTGCAGATGTTGTGGGGCCAACTGCAAATTTATAAAAATACAACTCGGACTTGCAATCCCCTTGTGACCACCATTTACCTGCCCTATATTGGAATTCTCCGACATATTTGTATTACGCATCCATCAACCTGTAACTTCATTAAAAATTTATATATAGACATGAGGCCTGAAAAAAAAATTTCACAGCCTTTAAAAACATTATTTAGGTCCTTAAAAGTCATTGAAAAGTCACTGATTTTCATTCTGTGACTTGAGTGGGAACCCTGCCTAGCAATTGAACCCAGTTTTAATTTATAATATCAAAATGTTGCAAAAAATTTACAAGTAAAGCATATTTTTTTTTAATATGTAAGTTAAAAATCAGTAAAAAAAAAACAAAGCTAAAAATAACATTTTCCATCAATTTTTAATACTGTACAAAAAATTATAAATAAAGGAATTTTTCGTGAAATAGATTTCCTTAAGTTTAGTTTTTAATGGTTTACATTAAAATTATTAGAAAAGAAAAACCAGGAACTATCAGAAAAATTCAAACTATCCTTTTCTTTCATCTCAAACAATTATTGCTGCTCAACATGCCTTGCAAAGTTTTTTGCTCCGAATTTTTAAATGTTTTTTGAACATTTCCTTGTTGAAAAACAACAACTTTGTGGCTGAAAGTTAAAACAACAGCATAAGAATTTTGACAGAAAACAAGTTGCAACACTGGTTTTGAAAAAAAAAAATCCTTCTTAGTTTTGTATGTTGAACTCTGATTAATATATTTTCACATGATTCCATTAAAATACACTGGAATTTTTTTCCATTTCAAGAAGCAATCTTTGTTATAATTTTTAAAGTTTTTTTTTGTATATATTATAAATTATATACTCCAACAGCTACTGCTACTCAAGCTGCTCCTGCCACTTTCACAGGATTCCAAACTAACCAACCTGCTACAACACCAGCCCCTTTCCAGTTTGGCAGCCAACCTACAAACAATGCGTCTTCTGCTCCAGGCTTTGGAGCAGCTAGCAGCGGTTTCACATTTGGTGCCAAGAGTGAAGCGCCCAATCAGATGACTCCTGCAACATCACAGACTTCAGGATTTGGCGTTCCTTCCATGCAACAGCAGCAACCCATGTTTGGTGGAACAGCGTCTTCTGCTTTTGGTAAAACAGAGAAACCAGCTGGATTCAATTTTGGGGCAGTAGCGAACTCGCCTTTTCAATTTGGAAGCCCGGTAAGATTAATATAAAGTGCTGGAAAAAACGTTAAGGCCAGCTGAAAAACTTCATTATTTGTACAAATGTATATATAAATTTATTCAAATTTAAACTCAGTGCAAAAAATGACAATGAAAAATATTTTTTTTCTTTCATACATACAGAAAGCTGGAAAAAATATTAATTGTCTGCCTTTTGAGTGGCTTTTCCAGCTGTTTTCAATAGCCATATTCAGTTCATATTTGGTGTTGTAAGTTTTACCATTTCCATTAATATCATGCGCCAAAATGCAACATTAATTTTCTGTTGGGTTCAGGTCAGAGCTCCTTGATGGCCACTCAAAATTTTTATATGGTTAGCTTCGAACCAGGATTTTTGTGGAACTTGAATAGGGAATAGACGCATTGTCCTGCTAAAAGACGTGTTTTCCAGATGTTATTAAAGGAGCCTCCGACAATAAATTTTCTGATAAAATGTCTTGATAGGCTTCCGAATTGACCTTGGTTTTCAGATAAGAAATTGGTGTTGCTCCATTTCCAGCAAACCCACCAAAAATCATCAAGGAGCTACCAAAAAAACATTTTGCCATTTATCTCCAAAAGCAACATGTTTCTTTGCAAAGTCATAAGTCATGGAGAAAAAAACAGCAATTTTCTTGTACTTCTCAACATATTAAGTAAAATCACATGACTATAATGCTATAAACAGCATTACCACTATTCATCTGTGTTTTAATTTACGTTTTGATGGAAACAATGGTCACAGTTAAATATCAGGGCCAATGAAAACGTTTCTGAACTTTAAAGTTGTGACATCATATGAGTAGGCCTTGTAGGTGCAAAATATTCATTATATAAAAATTGCATTGCACTAATTTTTTTAAGCTTGTGCTTAAATTTTTTTCCTTCTAAATGCTGTGCGTTACCGTTTTGCATGGTTGATACCAAAACTTTTTATTTTTGATGATTTAAATTTATTACTGTTGGCTTATTCCTTCTTCAAATTATTCCTTATTATTAAAGATTGATTAGCTTCATCATTTTATGGTACAATAATTTACTTACTATGTTCGTGTTGGTAAAATTCATATAGGATTTTTTTCCCCGGAGCAATTTTTAGAGTCACGGAAAGTTATTTTTCAGCCTTGGAAAGTCATGCAGGGTGTCCACAGATCGGGAAAACCGGGAATATCGGGAAAAGTCAGGGAATTCGGTATTTCGGGAAAAATCAGGGAATTATCAGGGATTTTGTCAAAAAGTTTAAAGGAATTTTCCGAAATTAAAATGAAACTTTTAATTTTGACAATTAAAGATACACTGCTACCAAAAATACAAAAATCAATTTGAAAAAAATTAAATTAGAAAAAGTTAAAAAAAAAAAAAAAAAAAAAAATACGTCGAAAATTCGGACCGCAAGACCGACCACGTAACTTTTCGCATTAAAATTGCCTGACAATCACTGAACCTGCTTGCTTTCAGATTTGCCTTAAATCGCCGATGGAGTGACTACATTTCTTCCTTATTTTTCTCTTATATTATAGTAATCTATCGGCATTATTTACGTTGATATTTGATGGTCATTTTTCTGAACGTTACGATAGTAAAATAGCCGATATTTTCGTGATTTTAGAGGGCAAGAAACACGTTCCTGCATGCTGCTCATTTTCGTGATGTGTCCCTGACGCTATTTCAGAGATTGCACCTGTCAGCCATGGTACAGTTCTGCTTTTTTAGATTTCGGCATTTTTTTTTTTTTTTTTGAAATTTCTATCATTCCTGAGACGGATTCAAAACTGCATTACAATTTCATTGGGTTTACTTGCTTGTCTGACAACCAAGGAACCTACATACTTTCAGACTTCCCCAAACTTGTGATGTAATGACCATTTTTCTTGCTGTTTGTCAGCATGTATCACTGTTATTTATGCTGGTGTGTGGTGGTTAGTTTCGCCGAACGTTACTCTGATGTAAAGCTTGTTATTGCCGAGATTTTCGCTGCTAAGAAGGGAGCTTTCACCGAGATTAACATTCTTGTGATGTTCATTTTAGTCCCTATTAATCACTATTCTAAGGTTTGCGCCTCAATAGTTGTCTATATCGCCGAGATTTACGCTTGTGATTGTCAATTTCGTAGATTGTGACGTCGATAGAATCGCGTCTATTTCAGCGATTTCCATCGACATATTGGATGCTAACGTTGATATTTACGTTGGTGATGGTCATTTTTGCCGATTGTTGCCTTAATGCAGGGATGTGATTGCTTCCGCCGATCTTAACGCTTTCGTGAATTTTTCTTATTTTTCCACCTATCAAAGTTTTCCACCTATCAAAGTTTTCCTCCTACAGCCGACCAAACGGTATAGTGGTTAGCGTACTAGCTTCTAGACCGCGAGGTTGCGGGTTCGAGTCCCGCGTATGACATGGGTGTTTGTAAATGTATGTTGGCTTGTCAAATGACGAATGTTTCGGCGCATTATAGCCCTCGTGTTGCTGACGGTGCCAGATAATCTGAAAACAACCAACTTTCCTCCCACAAATTTCTCATTGATCTCGTGGAGATTAAAATTTCCTGACAATCATGGAACCTGCATGCGTTCAGTCTTCCCCAAACCACCGATGGAGTTATTATCCCCTCCCACCTTATTTTTCTGTAATGTTAGACTCTATCGGAATTATTTACATTGGTATGTTATAGCCATTTGGCAAAATGTTACGCTGATGAAATGGCAGTTACTCCTGTAATTATGGCGAGCGTTATCGCCGTTATTACGTTGCTGTGTGATACTCATTTTCGTCGAGTCTTACTCCAAAATAATAGTTACTGACGTTATTGCAGAGGTTTGCATCTGTCGGACATAGTACAGTTAAGCTAAAACGCGAATTTCGATTTTTTCTTTTAATTGAAATTTTGATCATTCCTGAGATCGATACAAATCTGCATTACAATTTTGTAGGACTTACAAGTCTGACAATCACGGAATCTTCTTACCGGGCATTTTGCCTGCACCGGTACGGGCATTTTTGCCGATTGTTGGTTTAATATAATTGCCGAGACTTGCGCCCGTACGGCGGCCGCTATCACCGATATTTACGTTGAAGTAGCTGTAATTTTCACTTAGATTTAAGCCGTTTTAACTGAAGTTATTGGCGAGATTCACGACGTCGTTTTGGTGTCATTCGCCTAGACTTCCGCTGATGTGAAAGCCGCTATGTACGTTATTAGTGTGTATGTGAGGATCTTTTCACCGGTTGGTTTGAATTAATGATGAATGATTAGAATTTTAATTTAATTTTGCACAAGAAATTAATCCAAATCGTCCCAGTTTTTATTATGTATCCTTATTTAAAATTGTCATTTTAACTGCTATTGAATGTTAAATTGTTTATTTTAATTTGAAAAACAATTTTACATTTTAACTATGGATGTAAGTAATAGTTTAAAGTTAAAGCAATTTTTTTATGTATAATTGTTTAAAATTAATTGTCTGGGGAAAATGTGTTTATTTTGTAAAAATTTTGCTTGGGTATTGTACTTAAACAAGCGGCTACAGCTGATCTTAAACAAAAAAGAAAATTTCAAATAATGCATATAATGAAATTGAGCAATTTGGACAACGAAATTTATGCAAACTAAAAAGCCAATGAAAATGGTTTAACTCCCCCAATCCAACTACATTTAAAGACAGGGAGGGTTTTTTTTTATATATATATACACAAATTGATATATAATTCATAAAATATAAAAATTTTACTTTACGAAAATATTTTAAAGCAATTATTGATTTTTAAAATTTGATTACAATTTCAAGTATTCAGAAAGAAAAAATAGTTAATGTAATATGTAGAGTATTTGTTAAATGTGTGTGTGTGTGTTTGATCCATTTTGACATGATTTATGGTTTGTCTTTACTTTTAAAATTTTATTTAAGAAAACAGCTTATTAAATCTGAAATTTAATACTAGAGTCCTCTTTTCTTGAGATTAGATTGTAATGAAAAACAGTGTGATTTTAAAGTATAATTGCACATGCACAGTGCAGGTACACTATACATACACTACACTAAAAGAAGCAATTTAGTATTTGTGTCATAAATGTGTAAAGATAAACAGTACATGCATCATAATTTTCTTTATGATGGTGAATTTAAATGTTCTTTTACTTGAAAGTTTATTATTTATATATACTTTGTCGATAACTTATAATCAGGGAAAAAATTGGGTGTTACAGGAAATAATCAGGGAAATATCAGGGAATTTTAAAATAACTTTTCTGTGGACACCCTGTCATGAAAAGTTATGGATTCGTGACATTTTATTTTGGCAGAAACCCTGTATATACTTATTATTAGTGCAGATTTATGTTACCTAAACATATTTTAGAAATGAGCATTTACTTAACATTAAAGTTATTTTACTAGTTGCCAGCTGCACCTCAGCCAGGTGCGTCCCAGTCAGCTGCATCCCAGTCAGTTGCTTCGCAGCCAGTCGCATCTCAATTCAATTTTGGTACCTCGCAACAAGATCAGAATACTGGCCAATTTCAACCTCAGTTCAACCCATCCACCTTCAACTTTGGAGCTGCATCAAATTCAGCTGGGCCCTTTCAATTTGCGTAAGTTTGTAGAAACTAATTGTATCTTGATAGAAGTTTATTTTTGGTGTTCTGTATCCCAAATTTCAAAAATAAAACACTTTCTTTCTCATTCAAAGCTTAATACACAAGAATTGGTTAGACATATTTAAATGAATTTTTCAACACAAAAGGTTTTATAATTTATGAAATGTAGACATTCATAAAAAATAAATTTTTGTGAAATTTTACAAATATTTATTTTTATTATCCTTGGTTGGTACTTTTATAACACAAGTTTTTTCATTAAATTTTTACTGTTTAGAAAATGTTTAGTGTTAGCAAGTATGAGAATATTTTCTTGATAGGATTTTGCATGTTCAATATAGGTTATTTCATGTTTAACCATCCTGTCACTTAACCTGATCATCTTAGATTTGCAGTATCAGGAATCATTCTCTCTAGTGATATAAATGAGAAAATAGTTTTGGAATTATTTTTTTATCTCATTGGATTTTTATATGTATAATTTTTTTTGCTTGTTTAAACATATTTAATATGGAATTTCTCAAGTTCTATAAAACTTGCAGAATTGTATTGACTCTTCATTTTATAGAGAATATTACAAGTTTTCATTGTATATATAATTTGATTTTTTTTTTTAAAGTTCATGTTTTTTTTTTTTTTTTTTTTTTTGAAAAAAAATTTGTTTTTCCTGAAACTTTATTGTGGGATCAGTAGTCATGACAATAGAATTAAATTTGTGTAGCAAAATTTCTCTTTTTACATGATCAGACAAGAATGTTCTGTCCACTTGTGATTAGCACTCTATTTATTTACTTTAAAACTAACCAATTGCACCATAACTCCTGATCCCATGTATGTCCCACTGTAAAAGTCTCAGGATTTAAATCTTTATAATATTATGAAAAACATATATTTTTTTAAAAAACATAAATGATTAAATTTTTAAATTATATTTTTTTTAAAAGTTCCCAAGAAACTTTTTTTTTCCATCATGAATAGTCAAGTTTTGTATAAAATAAAAATTTGTAATATCTTCAAAATGAGAGGCCAAACAATTTTGTAGACTTTATTGTTTGGCGGTCTTGTGCTGTGGACCATCACACTTTGCCCAATGGGCGGGCTGGCTTTCTTTGCCTGGTGTGGCTGTAACATCAAAGAAGAGGAGTTAGAAAAGGATACCACCCTCTTCTAAGTTAACCTAGTTTTAAAAGTTTAATGTTTTGAGAAAGTAGTTTTTATTGTGTGCATACAGTTTTTTACTCAACATTTTGGAGGAGAGAAAAGCCCGGCAAGTCCCTATATGCTGTAATTGAACTTGAGAAATTTAAGATTAACCATATCTATAAACAACTAGTTTAATTGAAATCGGAGAGGGTCAAGTTGAAAATTTAAATTTTCTCTTTAAGATTTAGTTAGAAATGTATATAACCCTTTTCACTCGTATGTCCCTGTATGGGGAACATCACTCATTTTACCATTACGCTCGTATGTCCCCGTACAGGGGACATCGCATCTGTATTGGGCAAACTGTGATAACTTAACCAAAACATTTCTGTTCGAAGTATTTCTAAGTTGATTTGCTTTGGTGGAGGTGCCGGCATTACGTTCCGCCCCTAAATATTGTTTATATAGTTTGTTCCTATTATTACATTTCTTAGATTTTTAACCTTTTGCACTCCGAACCATTCTGGACGGCTACCAGCAGCTCAGCCCTAGTGTTGCCCTTGTATCAGTAAATTTCAACAAACCCAACCATCGACAAACTCTCCTTATTGCTCCTTTCAAGTGATTCAGAAAAGTGCTTGGACCGTCGTGAACCAACACTTCTCACGTTCTCTTTTGACACAAAACCCACTGAAATGTTGTTTTTTTTATATATCGGTAATTTTAGCATATTTTGATTTGATTTCTTGTGTCATTTCAAGAGAAAACTTCAGGGAAACGTGTATTTCTCAAAAAGTTGTGCTGGAAAAGTTAATTCTCTGTAATCACTAATAAACTTTAATGTTCCCCGAGAGGGCACATCCGAGTGATATGCAAGATTACGATGTCCCCTGAGAGGTGACAGCTAGATGCAAAGGGTTAATGCAGTGTAGTGTAATATACTTAAGTATTCTTAGTAGTTTCAATAAATTATTTTGACACGTTGAAAAATAAAATATTATGTGGCCACATTCCCATCCTAGGTCAAGGAGTGTATTCAGGGGCTATATTTTTAAATTTTTGATTTAAGGATGGTAAACCTTCTAGTTAAATTGGAACACATTTCCATCAAAAAAATTCATCTTGATTAAACATGAAAAAAAATTCTGAGTTATTTGCTAACTTTCTAAAGCATAATTACGAGTGCAAAGGGTTAAGTTTGGATAACCTTCAATTGTAATATATTAATGTGTCAGGAAGACAGGTTTCCCACGATCATTAAAAGTACTTAATATTTTTTAATTTGTTTTCAAGGTCTTGAAAATGCTTAGAGGTGCTTAAAAGTCCTTAATTTTTGTGGATGTTGTGTGTCCAACTGCAAAATTTATGAAAAATATAACTCAGACTTGTTATCCCCTTGTGACTGCCCGCCACTTATCCATACTGTATATTTAATTCTCTGATATATTTGTATTGCATGTGTTCCAATTTGTAACTTTTGGTCGCATATATTTTATTAAAAATTTAATTATAGACAAGATGCTGGAAAACAAATTTTCAAAAGCCCTTAAAAACATTAATTAGGTCCTTAAAAGTGATTGATTTTCATTCTGTGTTTTGAGTGGGAACCTTGGAAGTGGATTTATCCTCTTAATGGTCTTCTGCAATTGTTCATGTTAAAATAAATGAAGCAACTTACATCTTGCTTTACAGGGCTGCTCCTGACAACCAACCACCACCAGGTCAGCGTAGAATCAGGAAGGCTATTCGAAGACGGAGGGATTGAGGTTGTATAAAGACAATTTTCTCGAATATCCAACTGCTTCAAAGTCATTCAGCTAAAGCCACTAAGGTGCCTGAAGATTCAGCTCAACGGCTCCTTCAAAACCATCCTTAGTATTAAAATTCCACTGCCTGACACGTCTAACAGCATCTTGCATCAGCAGTGTGGACCTTTGTGTTACAATTTTAGGACCCTGTACATAAGTTGATATTCGAGGAGCACTGTTAGGAAAAATATACAAGACTATGTTTCTCAAATGATGAAGACAAGACTTTCCCTATGGGATGGCAACCTATGGCAAGACGAAATAGCCAAGAAATGTTTATAATTTTACTTTTGAAAAGGTGAGGTGGAGTATTCATTTGGAAGATTGGAGCATTCAGATTAGAAGCTTGGAGTATTCAGTTTTGGGAGCATTCAGATTAGAAGCTTAAGCTTCTTGAATACAGGGATTGGAACATCAACCATCATTATGCAGTTCGGTTCTATATTGAAAAAATGTATAGAACAGTCTGAAAGCATAATTAGTTTTAAAATGTGTTGTGATTCTGTTTTAATCCTGTGCTTTGTTTTAATGTCAAAATTTATGAACTATTTTTCATTTGGGCCATTGATCAGATTTTTGAATCATAACTTGTAAAGTTGTCTTTAATCCATTTGGTAAGGTGAGTGGGGTGGGAGTTATAAATTTTTTTATTACTAACATCGTGCCATAGGTCTTGTGTTTGCATCTTCGAATATGTATTGAAAAATAGCTGACATCTTGGTAAATGTAGATAGTCTTATTGTTTTTTTTACATTCATTGAGGTTCACAAAAGGAGTTTTGTATGAATGCCAACATACCATTACTTTAATCCCATTTGGTTTTAATTGAAAAGTAGCTTCAACTCAATCAAAATTTTAATATTCAGGGATATAAACTAAAGTATATTTTATATAGAAAAATCCATTTTGTTAAGTGTTTGGTTAAAAAAAAAAAAAAAAAAATCCTATGTGCTTGGTTAAAGGTTTGTCCCCCCCCCCCCCACATGATTTTAGTATCTTCTTTAGTCGTTGAAATCACTTAGCATTACTTTTTCATTTTAATATTGGTACCTATGGCCTCTAGTCATGGTCATCATTGTACTTCAATGAAGAATGATTATTACAACACTGAATTGAAACCTAGTTTTTATGATTCTATTGTCAACAGTGCTATTTATAAGTTATGTTTAATACTGACACTGTTCAAGTAATATCTCAGAAGTTAAAACTATTATGGTTCTTTGCCATTATTGTACATATATAAATAACTAAAAAAGTGTAAATCTTGCCTTTTGTAAATTTGCTTGTTTCTACTAAAATGTGTTAGCCTCTTGATATCTGTCTTGCACGTGGGGGCAGAAATTAATTTGAATAGTTATGCTATTCTATCACACAAATTGGTAAATTATTATGCCATGTGATTGGTGGTTGTACTCTCAATGGGGGAGACTCAATTTTCAATTGTTGCTGGTTTTAAGGGGTATGAATTGAGAAATCTATTTTTGATACAGAATCGCGGGAGAGTTGTGGCTCATTTGATTTGTGTTCATTTCATTCTTTTTTTTTTTTCTTTTTTTTTTAAATTTTTTTTTGTCCTATGTTGACTTGTATAAGAATTACTGTTTCCCAATAAAAATTTTCTCTATCACTTAACTGGTTGTGTTTCATTTTTGTGTGATAAACAAGCATGGACAATCCTAATGTACTTGTGATGTGGGAAGCTTAATTATATTTTTTTCCCTTAGTAATTAGTGGTGTATTAAGAATAGACTTTAAAATATTTTATAAATTTGTTTATAGACCTTTATGAGATGTATTTCTAACTTTGATCATAAAGTATATTAATCATCACTTTATTTTTAATCACAAATAAGTTATTTCATTTTTTAATCATAATCATATTTTGTAATTTAAGTATAAGTTGAGATGTTTCTTATGTAAATTTATTTTGGGATTAAGTATCTCAATGTTTGTTAATGTCTCAAAATGTATTTTTTTTTAATTATCCAATATTTCTAAAGGTCTCAATTTCCTTAAAATTGAATAAATACAAACCTGACTTTTATTTGACTCTTGTTCCATTTTTTATACCTACATAATTAGTATTTCACATAAATGATCTATTTTAAATAATGTTTAAAGTTCAACCTTTGAAAAAATTTTCTGAACTGGTAAGAATTAGAATTGTATGTTTAAAGAATTTTATGTCTTGCTTTAAAAAGTTAACCTTATTTTTTGTTATTTCTGGCCAAATTTAAACTATTCTTAAAATGTCTTAATTAAAATATAAACAAGGGTACATGTTCCATAACAATTCTGCTATATATATATGTATATGTATATATATATATATATATATATATATATATATATATATATATATATATATATATATATATATATATATATATATATATATATATATATATATATATATATATTCTGATAAGTTTTGAAGCGAAAAATTTGGCAATATGACGAGTTTGGGTGACAAGCTGTGTATATTTGGACTTGGATATTAATAGATTATTTTTAATTTCAAAATTAGACATAATTAATAAAACATTTGAAGGAAACTATTCTTCAAATTGGATATCCTTTTGAAGGATTATTGGATATCCCTTTATACTTACTTCAATATATGTATACTTCTCTAAAACTCTTGAAGTAGGACAACGCTCATGTCTTGATCTATATTGTTAATCTGAGTGTTCTAGAATTTTCTTTTTAGTTTCAGTTTAAGCCTGTTGAAAGTGATTTAGGATGGGAAGTAGATTTATAAAATGTAATTTTTTTTTTTCAAAACGATCTTGTAAAGTATTCACGTTTTTTTTGCAATTAATGTTTAGATAAAAAAATTTTGTTGTTTAATTGTCACTAGATTTTTTTTTTTTTAGTACTCAAACTTAATTTTATAACAAGTAATAGGGATTTTTAGTATGTGAGTGAATTTGAATTGAAGGCAATAATTAAAATTCATTCAATGTACTTTTTTAATCTCATTGGGGCTTGGTAATAAAAATAGTTAATTTCTAATTTCCTATAAGAAGGTTGACTTTATACTGAAGAACACCTTAATATAAGTTTATTACTACTAGACGTGTTAAAGTTAAAAAAATATTTAGAATTTATTGGTGGTTAAATTATTTTTTGTCGGCCCAAAAAATTGAAACAAGCTTTTTTTTAGATCCATTATCCTACATTGTTTTTACCAACTGTTGCCGTTCTGCATTGTTTCTATGCAGGAACTAAAATTTGATCCACCACTTTAAATACATGTTCATGTTTGAATTTTTATTAGGTACCAATAGGTTCTCAACTAAACATTCCTTCCAAGTTTCATTAAAATTGATTCAATTATCAAAAACTTGCAGACAGTGCTATTTTACTGAATGACCCAGACACCAAGGTTTTTCTTGGTAGCGACGTGCAATTTTAGGTCCATATATGATAGAAAAAAATGAGGTAGGTTTTTTGGATGAGCCTTAATTCTACATCTAATGAATGAGAAAGTGTAAAGCATGTAATTATTCTATTAGAAGAATTTAAAAAAATTCTGAAATCAGTGTCGCAGTTTTTAAAATGCTTTTTTCTGAAGTTTGTGCAAAATTGCAATTATGTAATTGTACTCGAGGCTTTCCAGTGATCGGCAATAGGTTATCTCTGAGGTAGTATTCAACGGCAAATATGTATACGAATGTTATTTAATGGTTCACATTCTAGATCCTTAATGGCTAGTTGGGGTGTTTTACAGAAACATTTTATTTTGGAAGTAAGAAGATGTTAATATGAAAGAAAACCAATTCAATTGGTGGTTATGTGTGATAAATCTAATTGCAGATATCTTGGTCGTGAAATTGACTCAACCAATCCTTTTCCATGCCAAGTTAACGGACCTAATGCTATTGTTTCCACATTTAGCCAATTTTACTCTACGCTATAAACCAAAGGAAACAAAATAAAACTTTAATAAGTGGAAATGTGACAAATTGATTTGCAGAATAAAATAAAGTTGGCATAACCCATTAAGGATGACTGAAATGAATAAACAGTCATTGTTTTTAACTTTTACCTAGCTTATTGTTCTTAACTTTTACCTTGTTTATTTAGATCATTTAAGGTATTTTTTTTTATTTTTTAGAAAATTATTTTTATGATTTTTAGAAAACCTCTATTTTTAAAATACCTCAATCGCAATTTATTACAGGATTCCTACGGTCCTTGAAAAAAGCACAAGGTCCTTGAATTTTTAAGTGATTACCGATAATCTCCGTTTTGTATTTTTACATCTAAAGTATGTAATTTTATGGTCCTTGATTAATAAGAGTGAGAACTCTGTATTAGCAAAGAAAAAACTGAAATTTTGATTGGCAAGTTTTCATGCTAACCGTCGCTAATTGGTTAATTTGAATAATGACAAAATTAACTGTTAAGTTGCCATAGAAAAGGTTTTGCATTAAATAATACATATATGGGCAATTCTCTGCTGTAAGCATAAGACATTTCAGTTTTTTTTTTCTACTGGCAAACAAATTAGAATTCTAAAATTATCAATCTAGCAATTATACTTTTGTTTTATATAGCTCTACTTGGTGACACAGTTATATGGAAAAATAATTATTTTAAATAGGTCAAATATGCATTTATATCGTCTGACGCACGAATATAAATGCATGAAATAGATAAATGCTAGTAGAATTGAAAAAATGCTAGTTAAAATAATTGTTTTTCCATATAACTTAGTCACCAAGTAATATGATTTAAAATGAAAACATAACTATTACATTCATCTTAATTTTATAATTCTTATCTGTTTACGAGAAGGGGGGGGGGGGGAAGAGTCGAAATTCCCTGTGCGTCAGCCAGAGAATTGCTGATATACAAAAGATATTTTAAGTATTTATTATAGAATGAAATCAATTTCCTTTTTTCTACCTACTTAGAAATATAGTATGTTTAATCTGTTGCTTAAATTACACGAACAAAAAGTAGTTCAAATGAATTGGCGTAATTAACCAACTGCGTTTTCCATCATATTAAAAAAGAATTTGGCAGAATCTCCTCAAGTTGGCAACAGAACCAGTTCTTAATTTATAGTTTTGGCTAAAAAAGTAATAATGAACACATGGAAGAAATGTCAGAAGCTGCAATTAAATTATATATTTTTATTTTAACAGATACGTTTGACTTGTATACTCAACAGCCTATTTTTGTGCTTAATATTTAGGTGGGGCCTACAATTTAATATGTATTCTTAACCACAATGTATACCCATGCCTATACCAGGATTCCACTCAACACCTTTGGCATACGAGTCCTCCATAACTATCGGTGAACTTTACTTATCTAATGCTTGGCGTCCACTATAGGCTGAGCAGAGCAGAGTGGATCAGAGCCAGCTCCAAGGTTCCCTATGTCCACTGTAGCACAAGTCCGCTCTTTCTCCGATTCTAGTGGACGTCAACTACACTTACGAAGCTAGGAGCGTTCTTGGCAGATTATTTACCTGCTCTGCTCGTAGTGAGTGCTCAGCTTACCCCTAGGAGCAGATCAGACTCGTGCTACAGTGGACGTTGGCAGTCTTGGAGCTGGCTCTAATCCACTTCGCTCTGCTCTGCTTATAGTGGACGCCTAACTAAATTAAATTTGATCGTGTGTTTAATTTATTTCGGTTCACATGATCTTTCATTTTTATTAATGGATAAAGTTAATTGTTTTGGAGACATTTTTATGTATTCATTAAAGTTTTACAAGAATTTTGGTTGTTTTTAAATGGTACCTTATGTACTTGTAACAATTTTGACAAAATCCTGGTTGAAATGTTGCATGTGCACAAATGATTTGTGTATCAAAAATGTTATCATAGGACTATATTCTGAAACTATGTAGTCCACACATAGACCATTTTTTAAAAACCATACTTTTGAAATCAAGACCAACCAAAAAGAATACAGAATATTTTTTACCCCAATGCAATACTTTTATTGCCCTATATTACATTTTGGTTAACTGAAAGTAATAAAATCGTGAAACTCTTTTACTAGTTTGAAGTTGTTACCAAATAGCCCCAAAAGTTTTATTTTTAACCATTTACAATAGTAAATTCAAGTGGGCAACTGTACCATTTCCCCTTTTGTAATCACTGCCACAGAGTTTAAATGATTCATTTAAAGAAAAATGCACATTTATGATTTTATACGTTAATTTTTCATTTAGTATAGAATCATCTGAAATTTTTATTGCAATGTTTTCTTCAAAGTTAAAATTCCATCAGCTACCATTATAAAATATTAGAAAAAGTATTTATGTGATCGAGTTGATGTACAACAAACATTTTAATAAAAAAATAAATAAAAATAAGTTGAATAAAGGATTGCTTGAGATAAAGGGTGAAGGTAACTTATAATAGTTTAAAATATATTACAACTATATAAACTTATTTTTGGTTTTACTATAAGATTATAAACCTGATCTTTAAATTCTGTGCTACAGAAAAGCATATCTATAAAATAAAAAATTATGCTGAATTCCATAACTATACACTAATTTTAAGAAAGAACTCATAACTGTAAGTATTTGGCTTTTATTATACAACTCAATGACTTAGTTTTGAAGCAGAATCATAAGGTACCTTTATGTTTACTTACGATTTTCTCCAACAAACTCAGTATCTGTAAGTAAAATTGACTTGGCCTGTCAAACATATCAGAGATAAACAATATTATAAATATACATTTTGATAAAAAATATAAATATTAAAAATCTTAAAGAAATAAAATTTAGATCTCCTATACCAAGTTTTATTATTCAATTACTATTCGCGCTTCTGTGAAAAACCTAGCTTTTAGCAAACAGCCTTTTTTAAAAATTCTTCATTGTCTTCGTTGTGTAAATAAAACATGTAATCAATAGTTAAATAGGTAACATGGCCACAGGCAGGATTATTGGTATTTATACACTATCCTGTCAATTGTCTGCAAGATAAAAAGTTTGCCAAACGAATTTCCTTAGTCCATTGAAAAAGTTGGTCCGGGTGAATGACTGGTCCGTCCCGCAACTGAGGCACACTACAGGAAGGCTCTGATGTAGGACCGAGCTGAATCTCCAAGGAGGGCAGGTGGTTTGAAAATATTGTTGCCAATAACAAACTCCTCAACGGTCGATAGGATAACCTGCAAGTACTGGATAATTTATAGGGGGTACAGGCATTCAAGGTGGCTCAAGTTTTTGTTTAAACCTTGATAATTAAAAAATGAGGATTACCTGTCCTCATGAAATGCTAAATATAGTCCTGCATTAATTTTCTGTTCAAATGAATAATATTTAAAACCTATATTGCGCTCCTTTTTAATTTCAAAATCAAGGGTATGCAAGTGAATGACTTTACCCTTCAATGACAGGCAACTTTTTTCTATAGCAAAAAAATATAGAAAGGACAGGACAAATTTAAGTTTAAAAGACATTTATAATTATAATAGTAGTACACATAGTTATCATTGCAAAAGTGAAATACATCTTTCTTGACATTAATGAGCATATTCAATATTAGATCGAGAAAATGCTTTATATCCGAGAGTGAAATGTTATTAACATTTCTTTGACATTTTTTTTTAAATACATACATGCTGTGTCTTCATTACAATTAAAGCTGGAAAGTGCCAAAAATAAAATAAAATGTTTAACATTTTATGACCTGGAGCACAAACGAAAAATGAAGACAGCAGAATATCACAGAAACATCATACAAGCGTTAACAATAGTCTTCAGCAAATCCTTCAAATTGGCCTCGGTCTTAGAAGACTTATAGTGGCCTTAATGAAAAATACAGTTAAGTTAACAACTTTCATTTGCCAAGACAAAAAGATCTATACATTGCAAAAGCAGATACATAATCTTCATACCATGCTTTTTTTAAAGTAAGTTTTTGATGACTGTTAAAATACAAATGATTTTTTAACCATTGAAATTGCTAGTTGTGTATCCTACATCAGTAGATTTGGTACACTTAATTTAAATGTGGTAAATTATAATTTAATAAAGAGCATTCAATTTTGGTCTCCAAAAAAGTTTGTAAAAAAAAAAATATCTACAGAAATTTAGTGTTCATTTAATAGGAACATCTCCTAATAAACGGTTGACCCTGTCACCTGAAGTATTTTTTCTGGCATAAGTTCCAACATTTCTTTAATTACAGGCAGTTCTTTTTCCACACAGCTTGCATGCTGTGGATTCTTTTCCACATATCTAACAATAAACCTGTAATTCATCTCAGTCTTTTGCAAATTATGCAGTTTCCGATTGGTGCCCCCCTCAATGATTTTGGAGAAGAATTTTGCTACATAGAAGTGAGCAATCAGAGCAGGTCTCACAACGTCGTCAGAAAACACTTCTGGTAAATTTCCCTTTTTATCCCTCAGTGTCCCAATGAATTTGAAGAAGAAACCAATGCCTTTGGTAGCTAAAATATTGATTTTCATTCCTGTTTTAAGAGTGAGACCATTCTCACCAATTCTCGTCTTTAAATCTATCATTTCATGGCAGGTTTCACCTAGTTCAAACTGCAGTTGCCTACAGATGGAGAGATAGAACGTAGGATTTAGCTTATTAAGGAGTTCCTCCAGCAAATCTAATCGTCGCTTATGCATTTTGCACTGGCGACTCAAATCAGGCTCTATAGTTGCGAGATCCTTGTACAGTTTACTGTGATCCTGCGTTATCTGCGCATAGTTGGAGGCATACTCATTCAAAGTGAAGAACGACTGGGCTACAGAGACATGATTCTGTGCAAAGATAAACAGACTTTTAGCATCTTCAATGGACTTTATGTGATGAGGAATTCTGTTTTCAATAGTCACCACTTCTTCATCGTCAAGTAATCTACAGAACTGCTCAACGTCTTTGTCCTCATCATCACGAGAATCCGATAACAAAGCGATTGCATACTTTATCCAACAGCAAGAGAGTGATGCTTTATTCTGATGAACTTCTGTCCATGCATCCCGGTTTTCTTCAAGCTCCTGCTCCACTTTCATTTCATACTTTAAGAGAACATGTGCAGCGCAAGACAATAAATGTCTGGCTTCCTGATACAACTTCTTCTGAGTATAAAACTGAGCCAGTGTATAACAGTTCTTAACCCATTCAATGTTCTCGAATTCCCCGCTTTCTTTCTGACGTCGAAGCGTTTCCCGGCAGTACTTTGCCGCCTTTTCTACCTCTTCCATATGCCCATATACCTGGGCAAGAAAATAAGCTGTGTAGGTAAACCTCTTCTCAAATTCGGCCCAAGTGCTCTTTCCAGAATTTTCCATCAGGAAAATATCCTCCAACACAAAAGGGCACGTCTCGTTTGTTGTTTTATATTTCATGTACAGAGTCTCTGCTTCCAGGAGGTAGTTAAGTGCTTTCTCTGTCTCCCCCCTTTCGCTCCAGAGAACTCCCAGCTGATTTAAGATACTCAATGCTAAGAAACAGCAATCTGGTTTCTCCATTATGTCTTTGATTGATTCCAGACACGAAGTTAAGAGATTGCATCCCGTGGTTTTCTCTTCGGTTTCGACCGCAATCACTCCCAATTCGTAATTGAAAAGAGTCGAGAGGAGTTTGACTTGCAATATGGGATTTGATTTCCACTTGTTTTCGAGTTCAGTATCAATCTGGGAAAAGATTTCGCCCGCTGCGTATTTGGATCGGTAAGGCTCGTTAGGAGGGTCCTCACCTGCCGCTTCAAGCAGCTTTTTAGCAGCAAGGTATCGTTCATGGGCAGATGATACCCATACGCTGTATTCCGATACAAACATTGCGATCAGCTATTTGAATTCAAGGAAAAGTAAATTTTTCTGTAGGTAAAGATGTTGTAGTAAGCAGTAACTAAAATTAAGATCAGTTTCGTTTTTTTACTATAAATGCAGCATCCATATGCAAACATTAGATGTGTTGCCAAATCAAAAACAGCTTTACTTACAAACAACTTTAATTGGTAAGTGTTTTTGAGCTTGGTTTTGAGAGAATAAAAAATGAGAAATATTTATATGAATCATAAGTCAAACATAATTGAGTTTTGTACGATCAGGTTTTTTTTTACTTTATTTTATTATTTTTAATTTTCAATGAAGGTAAGATACAGTACGGCTTATGCATGTGACGTCACAGGTCAATTGCTATGTAACTTTACGGCGGCTGTTTAGTTTATTCGCGTTTGTAATGAAATGCTTGCCATCTAGCGGATTTATTTATAAACTTATTATTCCTGTTGCATGATATTTCGCCCATAGACTGGCATTGAAAACAACGTGAATAAGTAAACTCCAAAAAAATTAAAAATGTCGAAAAAACACAATACTTTTTATTGTATTTCACAGCGTAAGAGTAAAGAAGGATCACGAAATCCGGAACTAAGTTTTCACAGGTTTCCATCATTAAACAGCAAGTTTTATAAAACTTGCCCCTTTCTCGCAAAACTTTTAATGTTAACAGGAGAGACGAATGAATGAGGTTATTCCGTATTGGAAAAGATGTATCGGCAAGAATGTGCGTTTGTTCTAAGCATTTTAATGCTTTTGAATATCGTGCCCCAAGTAAGTACATTTTATTTTGTAACTTACTGCATAGCAATTATGATTAGTCGATATTCGTAAAATAGATTATGAGAATGTTATACAGTGGCTCCCAAGTCTTCTTACACTTAAAATTTCTAGAAAAAGTGCTGCAGTTTGGAATTTAATTCGAATATTAACTTCAAAGTTGTTATATTGAATGTTAATTTAATTCTATCGTATTGAATCAGTATTTTTTTTAAAAATATAAATTCATAGAACAAGAGAAAAAAAATTCCACAAAAGTGTTCGTACACCATAACATTTTCTGATAATTTCATTAATAAAATAATTTTTTATGCTTTTTTTAATTTTTGCATTGTGGTGACTTTTAAACAATCGATTGTCTGTAATATTTGCCTTCTCTATTTATTATAATCTATTTATTCTTAAAAATTGTTCGTATAATTTTTTTTATAGTCGTAAAGAATCAACAAACAGTAGTCTAAAATTGATCATATGTTATCGTATTAGTAGTAAATGTACTCTATGTATGGCAAATATATTAAATTTATTCCATTTAACTGTTCAGTATGTAATAAATAAAACGTTTTAAACCAGAAAATAGAATTTAAACCAGCCAAGAAGAGATTGTCCAACACAGCTATATGAACGTTCCAACACAGTTATATGAATGTTCCAACACAGTTATATGAACGCAAAAAGGGATTTATTAAAAAAAAAAAAAAAAAAAAAAAAAAAATATTTGAGAAGTGTCCACGTTTCTGGCCTATAAAAGTTTCTTCAGAATATAAAGAAAGAAAAAAAAAAAAAAAAAGTGACTTCAATTTCACTTGAAACTGTTTGAAAAGTAGTCACATCAGCTAGACTATATGGGTGTTCTGCTAGAACTTTTTTTTTGTAAATGCTAAAAATAGAAAGTTAGATGCAAGAATTGCTTCGGTTTCTCAAACACTAGTATGGGAACTTTAACGAAATTTAAAATTGTCGAAATTTCTAAACGTTCTTCCATTGAGAAAGGCTGTTTACAAAAAATACACACTTTAAAAGATTGAAATAAATTAAAAAATCATTCCAAACACGCATTAAATCAATAATACTTAGAATGGTTGAGGCTGCTATTTAATCTGCTCTGTCGTGCCAAAGAACTCATATCTATAAGAAAGAAGGCTAGCTTCGCCGAAGCGCAAGTGGTGCCATCTCGCAGATTTTCTAAGTTAAGAGCACAAAATTCGCCAAATTGCACTGATTTTCAGACATGCGCAGAGCATTATTCTTACCTTGGCGATACCATCGATCTAAAAAGTTAGTGGATGGAGCGAGCCAATGTTAAAATCCGGCGAAAGCTGAAGCTAGCATGTACCATGTGACACTGGTGAAAAAGTTATCATTCTTGGCTTTGAATCTCTGGTCTTGGGGACAGATGCAAGAAAATAACTATTTTTTTAAAAAAAGGACATTTATTCTTTTCAATTGATTTCATCTTTGTTTCGATTTCATTACCACAAATTAAAATTAAAGGTAGGAATAATTTGAAAGCATAATATTCATTCCTGAAATTTAAAAAAATTGAGATTTAATTTTATGTAAAAACAACAATGCGTTTAACCTTTAATAGTAATAATAATAATAATAATAAAGTATGTACGTCTGTCCCTCACAAAAAGTTACTTAAAATAGGTTTGAAGCACCGACATTTTCAACATAAGTAGTTTTGGCCTTCTAATTAGACTTTTGACAAACAGAATGTAAAATTTTTAAGTAAGTCTTTTAATTAATTTTTTAATTAATTAAAAAAATTACAAATCAACTTGTATTAATGATGTAGCTCTGAAATTTCAACAAAAGTAGTTCTGGTATTCTAATTGGCCTTCTGACAAACAGAATGTTAGAATAAATTACGTTGTTTTTTTTAGTTTTAAGTGGAATTTTTTTTTACAAAGCTAATAGACGTTAAGCGCTTAGAAATTTCCAACACAAGTAGTTCTAGCTTTCCAATCGAACTTTTGACATATATAATGTTAAAGTTATAATGAGTTTTATTAATTAATTTTTTATTTATCGTCTAAAACCTTCTTTACAATGTGATTTACAATAAACGTATAATTCTGAAATTTTAAACTTACGTAGCTTTGGCCTTCTAATTTTCCTTTTCATAAACACAGCTAGAGTTACCAAGGACAATTCTCATTATGATTGTTACAAAATCTGGACCACCGAGGTCGTTTATTAAATATACCTAAAAATTACTGAAAATTGTTCATTCAGTGCTTCGAGATTAATAATGAATTATTTTAATTTACAATCAGTTAATTTGCTCTTGATCAAACTTTTTCATAAATAAATCAGAAGTATGAATGCGAGTATATATAAGTATAATTGGACAAAAAGGCTGGGTAGAAAGGGCAAATACAACCCCTTCCCCTGACAAGTTTTGTTTGTACGCTCAACGCCCTATTTTTGTGCACAATAGCTGCTAATCAGGCCGGGACTTACTGCTTAACGTGGATTCCGAACCACAACGAACATCCATGCCTAACCCAGAATTCGAACCCTGCAACTTTGGCATGCGAGGCCAGAGCGCTAATCTTATAGCCATTAGGTTGGTCTCCCCCTGACGAGAAACAAGTAAATTTTCACCAGTCAAAACACAAAAAAGATAAAAAAAACTTTATTTTGAATAACAAAAATAGCTGAATAAGAATATATTTGTGTACTAATGTGCACACAGAACAGTAGAGCAGTCAGAATTTTTTTTGCTTTGGAGGGTTTAAGGTAAGTTCAATCTGATAATTAAATTGTAGAAAAAGTGGAACTTTTCAGAAAAAAAGCGGAAAGTCGCATCCGCGGAAGATTTTCACCCCAGGTTAATACAATAATGTAACCCCCCTTCTGATAGTATTTTAACATTGTGTTTGTAAAAAGCAAAATTAGAAGGCCAGAGCTACTTAGTCATTTTAGAAGTCTACGCCTATTACAAGTTGGTTTGTAAGAAATTAATTAAAAATTTATTAAAAAAAATAATTAAAATGTTAAAAATTTAATAAAATTGTCAAAAAAAAAAAAAAAAAAAAAAAAGTAGAATTGTAAGGTCAAAATTAGTTATGTTGAAAATTTCGGAGCTAAATTTCAGACCCTACTCCTATTAGGAATGGCTTTGTTAAACAGTGAAATGACAATGATTTAAATGGTTAAGTTTAAATGATTAAAATAAAAAGTAATGAAAACTAGGGATGGAACGGATGTGAGTTTTGCCGGATACCGGATTTCGGATATCCGGGGTACCATGTCTACCGGATACGGATATCCGAAACGGATTTCACCGGATATCCGGCCGGATATTCGGTCTAAGAAAGCTGAGCTGGGCCCAGCAGGCCTTGGTCCACACGGGCTGTCACGCCACTGAGTTAATTTTTTTATTTAAACTTTAGTTGATGAAACGATGTTTTAGTGATGCCAATACCTACACTTTCTGAACAATTTTGAAACTTCATCACCATTTTGTTTGTGTGTTACTTAAAATTGTACCAAACAATCTAAAATGTGGTGAAAATATTTCAGAAATACGTTTGCAAATTGTTACTCAACTTCTTACCTTGTATCATGTAATGTAAACATAAGATAATCTTCCTCAAGTCTGCATAAATATTCCATATTACTTTTACCCGAAAAACACACAGCAAGGTGATAACAAACAAAATTAGTACTTACATATATTTGTGGTTAAGGCTTTTGCTTTAGGATCATCTAAACTCCACAATTCTGGTACATATAATGTCGATTCCAATGTTGTCTGCGTGCATTTCTTGTTTTGATGAATTGTTTTTTCTTGTTCATCAATATTTGATGCATTTAGTGAGTCTTTTAAGCTTCGGTGAATTTCCTTATGCACACTCTTTAAATAGTTCCATAAGGCTGGAAAAGGATTTTGGGCTTTTGCCGCGCACAATATATTTTTTAAACGATTCTGTGGAGCAAGTAACACATAGAGGGCTTTGCTTTCGTCATTTCCATTAATTTTAAAATACTTCCAAATAGGTGATTTTAAATGAACCATTATTAAAAATTATAAATTGGATTTTAATTGGAGGAAACTATGATTCAAGACATTCTAGAGAGCTAAATATAATTCCACATTGTGGCGCTGCGTTAAAGACCTAAAAATTACAATATTTCATTTTACGTCAGAAAAAATATACCAGCTTTCAACTTCTGCCAATGAAAAATCAGAAATTAGACCATACCATTCACAGCATAAAGGGGTAGGGTATTATCGTCGATAGAACAAAAAAAAAAAAAAAAAAAAAAAAAAACATTGAGAAGTGCGCATTGGCTATTTATTGCTTTTTACTCGCTAGCAAATGTCAGAAAAAAAGGAGGAAGTGGGAAGACTTATGTTATGGAAAAAAAGTACTATTTATTAGTATTTCGGTTCGTGTTTTACGGAGAAGCATTCAAATATAACATCTGGAATTAATCAGATCATAAACTTGGAATGAAAAGAACATATTGCAAAACACGTATGAAGGATGTGTATGGAAAAAGATTGGAGGAATCGTTTATGCTTATCAACTCGGCGCCAATAATACGCAATTATGTTGCAATTTATGTCCAAGAAAAAAAAAATTGAAAAAAAAGTGTAGGATGCGGTGTCCCCTTTGTCCGAAAAAGATCATTATTTTTTGCAAAAAATTATTTCTTGTGGATACCTGGTGGCCGGATATATAGCCGGATATCCGAATGAAATTATCGGATGGTATTTCAAATCGGATATCCGACGGGGTTTCGGATATTGAAAAATCAGCCGGATATGCCGGATATCGGATATTTGCCGGATATCCGTTCCATCCCTAATGAAAACTATAAATACAAGTCCTAACAAATCCTATAATGTCATTCACTATTTTGTTTTAAACAAATTAAATTTATTATATCGCTTAAAAAACTAGTGGTGTGGAACACCGCACAACTTTCAATTACATTATAATACTGACATGGATTTGTGTCATTTACCGTTTGTATATTTTCATCCTTCATTTAGAATAAAGGGTCAGTTTGGCGATATATTTTGCTATAATTCTTGTATAGGTCTATTAAAAAAAAAAAAAAAATCTCCAAAATGGTGATTTTGGCGATATACTTTTCGATAATCCTTTTATTATCCTTTATTATAAGCGGAACTGAGAGGAGAAGAAAAAACGATCGTTGATGAGGTATGCTCAAGGAAAGAGAACATGTTGAAGGCAACTCAACTTTTTCAACTTTTTACGCCATTAAAACATTTTTTACGGGAATTTCGGAGGTGGGGATATTTAGAACACCTTAAGAGGCATTTAGCACAGCTACTTTTATTAAAATCGTTTGAGCCATTTTTTAGCAATCATCACTGAAAAACATGATTTTTTTTCAATGGCTGCTACCCTATGTGCAAGCGCAATTTTGACGAAAACCTTAATGGTAGGTTCCATGGCCACCAGCAAGCTGCATATCAAATTTGAACATCGTAGGTCAATTTGTTCGGGAGTTATGCTGACCACATACACACAGACATTTTTTCTAGATCACTTTTTGGAAATCAGGATGTTTCAAAACGTCGAGAAATGCAAACAAATTTTTTTTTTTTTTGACCGATTGCTATACTTTCAGTACCCAATGTATTACATATGGGTAATTGAAAGTAAAAATATGGCAAACCCGATATAATGAAAATAATAAAAGCATCGCGTATTAGATGGCTGGGGTATATATATAGATAAGATAATGCATCTCCAACCAAAAAAATTATATTTTCAAATATAGAAGGCAAACGACGAAGGAGACGACCACCCACCAGATGGATTGATAGTGTTGAAAAAGACTAGAGCTGATGGGAGTGAACCGATGGAAAGCTATTACGCCGGATAGAGTCAGATGGAGAAGGTTTGGAGAGGACAGCCTTGGCCTGTATAAACAGGTTGTAGTGCAGCGATCGCCTCTAATTTTTAGAAGCGGGCCGTATGACTTACGTTGGAACTTTTCGCGGGCCGGATACACCAAAATATGTATCTTTAATTATTATCCATTTAACGATAGATAGCATTTATAAAAACTGGATTTTTTTTTTTTTTTTAAATGATTAAAATTTTATTTTTTTATTTTTATTATTAGTAAATCAAAGTAAAAAAAGAAGTGATTTTTTTATTCAACATGGCAATGCGACTTGAGCTGGGACCGCCGGGAATCAAACAGACTCTCTACTCTGTATAGGCCCCGGTACTAAGTTTGATGACGTCACGCTAAGCGATGGATGAAAACACGAAACGAAGGCCGTCTACCGTAGTTCGTAATCCACAGATGTAATGAAACATCTCTGGTAATTTCTATAAAATATTATGTAGTGAGTTATAAAATGTTTTAATACGTTAAGTTGTGTATTTGTGTTAAGTATTCAGATACAATATTTAATTTCATGAAGTAAAATCACCGAGAGTGGGACAAATTAAAACACTGCTGCAAATTCTTGAAATTATAACTGGATTTTTCAATATTACTAATATTCAAACCTTTTATAGTAGATTATTCGGGTTGAAAATTCTTCGAAATATATTCATATACTAACATATCTAAAATAATTTCAATACCATAACAAGTAATACATTAAAACAGTACGTATTTAAAAGAATAAACATTACAAAAATACAAACACTAAATTATTATACAAAAACTTTATTTCAACTTTGAATATAATAGGAATTTAAAAATTGTAATGTGTGGGGGGGGGGGGGCAGTACCTAATATTCTGATTAAAATGTCATTTTTAAGCAATGTATTTTCTCAAGAAAAACAAGATAAATTATTTCAAATAGGTATTTTCATTTTTAAACAAATAAGTTGGTTGGTTTATGAGCTCAACGACCTATTCTTATACACAATGAAGGCTAATGAGGATGGGACCTAAAGCTTAAAGTTGATTCCGAACCACAATGAACATCCATGCCTTACCGGTGATTCGAACCCGGCACCTTTGGTATGCATGACCAGAGAGCTAACCACAGTCATCAGATAGGAAAACAAATAAGACCTCGTTGATTTGAAAATAAGTGTCAAAATGAAATCATGAAAATTATTCCCTAAGAATATGTTTTATATATATCTCAGTAAAAAAAATTATATAAATAACTTTTTAGCATTCATAAAATTGATAATTAAAAAAAAAAAAAAAAAAAAAAAAACAGCATTAATAAATGCAACAAACTACTGAAATAAAAAGTAGGGAAGTACATCTTTTATTTTTCAGAAGAGCTCGACTTGATAACATTATTATATTCTTTTTTAACTATGAACCATCTTATTAGCATTGCATTTCAAGAGCCATTTTAATTCGTGATTATTTCGTTTTCGTTTAGATTTTATCGTATATTCTTCTAACTGGTATATTCTTCCATCGGTATCATATATTCTTGTAACCTTCCTTGGTACTAAGAAAAGAAACATCATCAGGTTTTGTTAGCCATTAAAATATAATCTCTTTCTTCATCTCCTCTTGGCCAGAGATAATCTCTTTCTTCATCTTCTCTTGGCCAGAAATAATCTCTTTCTTCATCTCATCTTGGCCAGAGAAAATCTCTTTCTTCATCTCATCTTGGCTAGCTTTCTTTTTTTTCTCGCCATTCGGATATTTTTTTCTTCATCTTTTCTTGGCTCGCTTTCATTTCTTCACACCATTCGGACATTCCCTTCCTCATCTTTTCTTGGCTCGCTTTCATTTCTTCACACCATTCGGACATTCTCTTCTTCATCTCTTCTTGCCCTTTGGACATTTTCTTCTCCATCTCTTCTTGGCCTTTTTTCATCTCGTCTTGGCCTTTCTTCATTTCTTGCATGAGAGCAAAAAGCTGTTGAAATTTTTCATCTTGCTCCGCCATTGCTCTAGTAATCGGCATCAAACCCCACTTCTGACACCAGTTGTTGCGTGGACGGGTTCGAAAGATTTGACGCCAAAATCAGATAAAAACTTGAGGGAATTTATTCCAAAATAACTCTTCACAGTTCTCTTAAAGCTCCGGAACTTCTCGTTCTAGTAGACAAAACGCAGCTCTTTTCACAACGATCGAGCACAAAACAGCAGTTAAAAACTTGACAAACAACTGTTAAATCGCCGCAAAAGACAATGCAATACAGTTCGCTCAGTATCTCCAGTCAACTAATTCAGTGACTCAAAATCCAAGAACTAACTCAAGTCAGGAATACAGCTCTCACAATGAACGTTGAGAGACAACTAACTAACTGACTCACTCACGGCCGGGTTTATATAGGGGAGGCTGCGAATCTTCACGAACCTTCCAGCGATAGACATTTGGAGAACTCTCCAGATTGTAGTCGAAAAGTCCTTATACATGTATATGGGATACATGTACCCATACATGTACCGAGGCGATTTCTCGCCAAATTTGGCGACAAAAATTAGTCGCCAAAACCGTCGCTAACTTGGCTCTATCTCGCCAATTTGGCGAGATTCCCATTACCATAATGTTAAATGCCTTGCCCCTTGAAACTCGCTTCCCAGAGTTACCTCTGTAAAACCCGTTATCAAGCGATAACACCCCTATTGCCGGGAAACAAATTAAAGGCGAACTATCGCACTGTCTTATGCGAAATGTACATAAACGTTCCTATTTACAAAATCAGCACTACTAAATATTTACAAATATACAAAAATTCGTAACAATACATTATTTCGTATAAATTACAATTATGTAAAAAAGAAAAAAAAAAAAAAAAGAAAAAAAAAATTCCCATATCGTGAAATTTGATTTTTTTTATTTTTATCTTCTGTAGTGCGGGCGGGCCGCAGAAAAATCTGTCACGAGCCAAATCCAGGATGCGGGGCTGCGTTGTGGCTAACGCTGTTGTAGTGTTTGCAAAGAAGAAGGTAAGCAATTGTTGTAAAACTGAATATCGCGGAATGAGTTTATCGTTTCCCTCATGAAAAAGTGCCATAAGTTCATTTTATTTGATAATGCAGTACAACTTGTCCCTTTTTCAGAATGTAATGGTTTTGACCCACAGATCGTATTTCGGTACCCCAAGTTAATCAGATTTGTTTATTGACAGAGCCATTAAAACGGAAATTAGCGATTATCCGTTAAAATTAAATGTAGGTAAACTGTATGTAGACTTCAGCAAAATTAAATTTATACCCATCAATTTTTCAAACCGGTGTATTTAAAATTCCATACCGTCTACTCAACATCCCACCTGTCTCTTCATTCTGTCTATCACTGTTTCGCAGTTATATCATTTCAAAGTAAGGGATTCCTTTTTGAAAGACCCTATTTATAATGAAGCTAGAGAAGCACGGGTATTGAGCTATTTTATCAATAAATTGTAGATCATAATTTTATCTAAAATCATCGATGCATTCCGGAATGTAGGTTCTTCAAACTAAAGCTAATTTGGAGACTGGCGTTTAGAATTACAATTTTAATAAAGCAATTGAAGGATAAAACTCTAAACGTTCATTTACTAGATGACTGACCACAGCTTGACTTATGCATCTGTTACGATTACCAAGTCATGTACTTAAATTACAATGTCCACGAATAACATTTCTTATTAAAAGATATGAAACAAAACTTAATTTTTAAGAATATTCATTATAAAATTCTATTTCTTTTAGAGATTTAATTAAATATAAAAAAAGAAATCAGACTTCAATCGTCTGAAATCTTCGTAAATCACACGACGCTGCATTTAGAAACCGTTTGTTCTCAGTGGAGTTTCTTATTTCACGATAAAAACTGATAATAATTAGAGCGTGCTTGCATCTGAATTCGGAGGTGTTTTTGATTTGAAGTGGGGCTTACCTAATTAACACGAGTCAACAGTTCATTTTGTATAATTAACAGAAACCTCAGTTTAACTCAGCGAGGGAAATTGAAAAAATATCTCCCAATTAGGCGTTAGAAAATGCATATTTAGAATCGTTTTTTCTCAATTGCGCTTTCGCCCTTTTTCTGACTTATGTTAGAGGGGGCGGTGGTAAATTACACACGTGTATCTCACCTTTATATCAATGAAGACAAATAGTCGTACTTTATCAAGTTGACTACAGAAATAAGTAAAAAGTTATGTTTTCTTAGGTTTAAAATATAACTAGGTAGGAAATTTCATGTATATATGTGTATTTTAAAATGGAAAGGTTAAAAAAGAGCACTACGACAACAATATGCGTAAATTTGAATAACCTCCAGGTTTTAAATAATGTTACCAATTTAGAGCATGCATTTGAGAAACTTTCAAATTTTGCATACTTGTACACATCAACATCAACTCAACAGCAAGTCGATGATCTTGCCAATGAGTTGTGGTTATTTTGACGCATATGTCCTGACATCCTGATCAAAAGCGTTAAAATGCAAATCATAATCCAAATCATTCATAGCTCTCTTTAACAAGGGAAAACAATAATCTTTGATGTTGAGTTCTAAAGGGGCGTCAAGTTGAACAGTTTATTTCATCCCCAAAGCGAGTATTGAGCAGACAAAAGTAATCAATGACGTATTACTTCTGTCAAATTAGCGCGTTAGCAGAGGATTAAATTGTTTGGGGAATTCAATTTGACGCCAAATTCAATGTGGAGGTTTACTTTATTTCCTACATATAACGAGTTAAGAATATTGTTGATTGTGGTATGCATTTCAGCTCTAACGAATTTTTTTTTACGGACTTTATCTAAATAAGCACTACTTATCATACAAGTTTCCTGTTTATTGTTTGGTTGAGATTGAAGTTACAGTAAAAAAAATTGAGAGTGCTTTAAACACCTATTCTAAAATATTCACCACCAAACCGTAACTAAGAACGCTTCTGAAACGGAATATGTGTGGTGTGTGGTACCACTGTGTGATACAATTTGTGAGTAAGGACCATACATGTCACGGGCCAGAAAGATATATGCTTACGTATTTTTGCAAAAAGATGCTGGATAGTGAGATAAATATATATTTTAACTGGGGGTAAACGATAATATGAGAAATACATATTAGTGGAGATAATTGGACATTTAACAAGATGTGGGAAACTTTTCTCTGAGAAATATTCTTACACAATTGTTTCATTATAGTCTGTTGCCAAACTGAATGAGAATGTTTCGAGAGGCCTCTTGATAGTCGACTTGAATTTAAGTTTGAATTTACTTTTAAAGGTTTTATTCTGATTGGTCTGTTGGCCACATTCGGAGAGATGGCCATAAGGCCTAGTGTAGTGGCTGTATTAACTGGAACTGCATTTGTATTACGTAAATAAACTGTTATATGTTTGGCATAGATGTTTCTGGTGACCAAAATGCTCCCAAATTGGGTTATCTATTAAGCTGAACCACCGATGAGTAGAATAATGGTTGCTGATGTACATTTAACACGCCCAGATTGCAGTGTTTATTGGACATGGATATGAAAATAGCTACTAGATTAGGTGTTGACCTCGTCATCCAATCGAGTTTCCAATTTCGAGGCATATATTGGCTGTGGGGAGCAATTAGATACATAAAGATTACTGATAAAATTTACTAAGATCTATTGATATTTATTATTTTTTGGCAATTGTATTAAGATTGAAAAATATTATTCAAAAATTTATTTTTTTAGATTTTTTAAAAGTTGGACATCTATAATGCTAAGATGCATATCAAGATCGAAAGGATTGTTCTAGAAATTAGATCTCGAAAGAGGCAATTTCAATTTCATGGGATTACATCTGGGAAAAGAGATGCAACTTCTATTTAATTTAAACAAACATTTTTTCCACTGTTGCGATCTCAGCAACACTTTTATTACATCTTTCATCTTAAAAGTAACAAAATAACGACGTTTCGTGATTTTAGACGACTTTATTTTCATTTTATCTTTCTATTGTTGTACTGCTCTATTTTTTTCTGCTCTCCCAACTCGTCTTTTATTTTAACCTTCCAAGTTGAGAATTGACTAATGAAGAGGAGAATTCGAAATTTGTCGGTTTGAGAAGATGCCAACAAAAAATCGCATATTCCCGAATCCCAAGCGATTCCTCGTAGGAAGCAGCTTGTGGCTGTTACTTGTTTTCGAAAGTCTATTAAACGCGGAAATATAATAGGGGGCTTTTTACGCACAACAAATGCGCGTACAAATAAACAAATGAAAAAAAAAAAAAAAAAAAAAAAAACTAAGAAAAAGAGATGGTAAATTTCCTAGCAAGCGAAAAAAAATACGCATTTTGTTTTTAAGTCGATATTTTCGGCACATTCTAATGAGGACAGATCCTCTAAAAAGAAGGGATTAGCAGGAAACGGTTTTTTAGAGAAGTAACACATCTGGGTATTAATAAGCTTACAGAGCCATGAAGAAGATTGTTACTTTTAAGCGTTTTATGTGATTTTCGTTAAGAAGCGAATTTTGTAAATGCGTTGTTCTGTAAGTGCCATGTTTTTTTTCCCACTAAAGAATGACGTAAATTCTTAGACATTACATGCGCATTGGGAACCAGATTCAGAAAACGAAAAGTTGTATTCATCTATTCCTTAAGAATTTGTATTATTGTACAATACAGTTTTAAAACAACGAGTGTTATTTTTGAGAAAAATCCTAAATTGTTCTAAAACAAGAATCGCCAAACAATGTGCCTGTGCGGGGAAAAAAAAAAAAAAAATATTTGTGTGCTCACTCCGATATGAAATTAGAGATTTAGTTATCCTGTAGAGTGGTTTGTCAGCTTGTTTTCGAAGATTGAAATTCACAAGAAACATATAGACATTTTCGTTGTCTGTCCTCCGTATACATTGATAATAGTGGGTAATATAAGTGAAGCAGTGTTTGTTATGTGAATATAGAGAATGAGCAACATGTGTGGTGATCAATGTTACACCAAATATGACAAAACTGCTTTATCCTCTCCCGTATTTCTCCTATAGTATGCATTCTTATGAGTATGCATTCTATATCTGGTCGAATGACCAAATCTTTATTGAGTTAGATTCACGGATGATCCCTTGTTGGTGAAATAAACGTTCCATCATAGGCGTAAATAGAGTTGTTGAATGGGGGGGAGGGGGTTCGAAAAATGCAGACTCGTTACACCGATGAAAAAAAAGGAGAGGAAGAGAGGGGGGGGGGGGGGAGAGTTAAACAAAAAATAAATGATTTCATCTTATTAAAAAAGTTTTCAAATCGTTGTCCAAATCTACGGGATAAGGGAAATGTCTTAAGAATTCTATACATATATATAAAAGGAGCAGGAATATGCTCTTAAACACATGGAAATTGAAAAGGGTTGATATAATTGTAAATATATGGATGCAATATTTTCGGAGATACTTTTCGGGCGTAGCAAACAAGATAGGATCAATTTCAGTGGCGGGATCTCCTCAAAATATTTCAAACATACACTGCCAAAAATAAGCATTAAAGAAACTTCTATAAACATTTACACATATTTTTTCCTAAATAGCTGTGTCTCTTAATGCTTATAATGCATTATGGTTTTTATATACATAATGATACCAACACCATCAGAATCTGTAAATCTGCGGAGAAAATTGTTATTTTTTTGTCTCCATCTGGCGGATTCTTTCAACTTTGTCTGGCGATTCTTTTTCAACTTGTACAGTAATTTCACCATATTTTTCATAATTGTAAAATAAAAACAGTGTCTCACTTTGAATTTGGTGTTTGGTACCTGAACTCATTTTAATCACTTTCAATTACCCATTTTTTAATTAAGGGTAATAAAAGTATTGTTTTCGATCCAAAAAAAAATTCGAATTTTTGGCATTTCTCCACGTTTTGGAACATCCAACTGAAAAACAAAATGGTATAGAAAAATGTCTGCCAGTGTGTCTATGTGTTCGTGGTCAGCACAACTCCCGAACGATTTGAGCTACGATGTTCAAATTTGGAGTACAGGTTAGTGGGGGCCATAGAACCTGCCATTAAGGTTTTCGTCAATATTGCGCATTCGGAAAACATTAAAAAAATAAATAAAAAAATAAAATAAAAAATCGTATTCTTTAGCAATTATTAAAAAGCAGCTCTAACGATTTTGATCAAAATCTCTATGATAATGCTTCTAAAGATGTTCTAAGTATCCCCATCTCCGAAATTCCCATAAAAATGTAACAAAGGTGTGAAAAGAAGAAAAACGAGTGTCTTCAACATAGAGTTCTCTTCCCTTGAGGATTGCTCATCAAAAACCGTTTTTCTCTTCCCCCCTGTTTCACTAACAAGAAAGGATATTGTAAGAATTTTCGAAAAGTACATATTCTCACATTCGCCATTGCGTTTTTTCAACCCCTTGTAAGAGTTATCTGAAAAATATCACTATGGGCCGTTATTTCAAATAAATGAAAATAGTAATAACACTACCCCACGTCAAATTTATATGTGCTGACCATTATTATAGTGTAATTGAAAGTTATGCGATGTTCCACTCCCCTAGTTAACATTCAGTTATTGTTTAGTGTTTGGGTTTTCTATACAGTGCTATGTTCACTCAGAACTTATGTTTCTCGCAATGGAAAGTACATTTCTTCAGCCTCGGTGTAGCGTGTAGTTATCATCAAATGGTACATTAAATGACAAATTTGCTCTTCGGGTGGAAAATCCATGTATATAGTCTTTCAGTTTCGTACAACTTTTGATTACCTTAGTAAAACACTGGTCACTGAATAATCTCCAATAATGAAATTTAATGGATAATTTGGGTAATAATCAACAAAGAGTTGATTGGGGATAAAATGCAGTATATTTGTTTAATTCTTTCTCAACTTAATGGGTTGAACCATTGAACCCCCAAAACCTCCCTCGTCACGCCTATGATCTTTACTCAACGGTCGATGACTTAAGTCAAGTCTGTAGCACTTATAATGTTCCCGCAATAAAGACTCCATTTCTCCAACCTATGTAGCGCGTATAGTTGTCTGCGAACAGCATACAGTTTGTAAGTTCAATATGATACATTAGTTGTATGAATGTCTTTCATTTTGGTATAGCTTTTGATTACCTAAGCAAAACACTGAATAATTACTAGTAAGGAAATTTAATGGATATTTTGAGTAATAACCAAAAAAGGGTTGGTTGGGGAAAAAACGTAGCAAATTTGCTTAATTTTTCTCAACCCAATGGGGGGGGGGGGGAGGGGGGTTTCGAACCCCCAAAACCCCTCCCTCGTTACGCCTATGCGTTCCATACATTGAGGACCTAATAGTGAATAGTATTCTTCATGTTACCCTCAAAATTTATATTCAGTAAGTGTCACAAATTCGGTCATTTTCCTCTCACACTTAAAATTGCCTAAAAAGGAATCATTAAGCTAAATAGCTTGTATTATCACTTCCCTCCCCCCCCCCCTATTCATCACCATTCAGCAATTTACTAACCACCCTAACCGTGACCGATGGTCACGCCCTAACCCTCTGTCTATTGCAAGGGCAGATCCAGAGCATTTTTACGGAGGGGGCGGAAAATATTTTAGTTTTGGACTGCTAAATAGTTTAGATAAAATTTGTTGTTTTTAAGTTATACTACTATACCATGGGATTCCAAAGCAATAATTTCTAATGTATTTAATAGAACAAGTTTATACCTAAACTGCAGAAACGTTATAATTTTTTTTTACAACTTTTACTTTCGATTACCCATATGTATATATTCATAGGGGAATGAACGTATAGCATTCGGTCGAAAGTTTTTTTTCGATTTTTTTGTATTTCTCGACGTTTTGGAGCATCCTGATTTCAAAAATGCGATCTAGAAAAAATGTCTGTCTGTGAGTGTGTATTTGTGTGTATGTGTGTCATGTCTGTGGTCAGCATAACTCACGAACAAATTGACCTACGATGTTTAAATTTAGTATGAGGGTTAGTGACGGCCATGGGACCTACCATTAAGGTTTTCGCCAAAATTGCTCATGCGCATAAGGTGGCTGCCTTTGAAAAAATCATGTTTTTCAATGATTGCTATAAAACGGTTCTAACGATTTTGATAAAAATCGCTGTGGTAAGGCCTCTTAAGGTGTTCTAAACATCCCACCACCGAAATTCCCGTAAAAATGTTTTAATGTCGTAAAAAGTTGAAAAATTAATGCCTTCAACACATAGCTCCCTCTCCTTGAGAATACCTCATCAACGATCGTTTTTTCTTCTCCTCTCAGTTTCACTTATAATGAAGGATAATATTGGGATTATCGAAAAATATATCGCCAAAATCACCATTTTGGTGATTTTCTTTTTCAAGACCCATACAAGAATTATCGCAAAAAATATCACCAAACTGGCCATTTATTCTAAATGAAGGATTAAAATATACAAGCGACACAAATCCACGTCAGTATGATAGTGTAATGAAGGTTGTGATTTTTTTTTTTTTTTTTTAGACCCATACAAGAATTATCGCAAAAAATATCACCAAACTGGCCATTTAATTCTGAATGAGAAGGATTAAAATATACAATCGACACAAATTCACCTCAGTATTATAGTGTAATTGAAAGTTGTTCGATGTTCCACACCCCTAGTTAAACAAGATGTGCATAGAAAAAGGATTCACCAGAAAAAGTATTCTAAGACTTTTGTGTGTGTTTTTTTACGAAAATGTTCTTCTGAAACAAATACAAAACTTCAATTTTTCGTTGAAATGCACTACTAAACAAATTTGTACTTTCATGTTCCATGATCATCAAGAATTAAACCAAATTTGTGTGAAATATTTTGCAGAGCACTTTGCTGTCTTGCTTTGTCCTCGGCTTTTTCATCTCCAATTTTTAGGATATTCAGTATGGATTCGTCAAATCTTGATTGACTAAATCCATAGCCTGAGAGAAACGCGCGTTTAAACGTGAGCGAAAACAACCATCTAGTACATTGGTTTTATTTTTAATTCATATCTTTCACATGTTCATTCACTTATTATGTATATAAATTAAATAATTGTATTACTTTTGGCCAATGTTGGCCTTTTGTCTATTACACTTATGATAAGCAACACATAAAATATTCCTTATTGCATTTATTATTTTTTTCCCATTTAACTCTGAATAATATAGGGGCGATCGCCCCCATCGCCCATCGCTGTATCCGCCATTGGTCCTTTGCTGGCTATTTCATCGCCACCACAACCGTTTGCTAGGTGACAACAAAAAGAACAACCACTCTATTTTCAGTAACCAAACCCTGTCGGGGGATGAAGCAATTAATTCGTCAAAGCACACCCACTCTCCTTCCCATCAACAATCTGACAACAAAAATGCCATCCAACAATACCAGAGATTCGAGAGGCAGATATTGAGTTTGGTAGGGGGGGTGACAACAATAATAATGAAAAAAGAAAAACTCGCGCCCCAACAGTGTTCCATTCATTATTTACCTAGCTTCACAACCTCAGAGCGAAAAAAGAAATAAAGTTACTCGCCTTGAATAGGACCTCGTTAAAGGTCGCTAAACGACACACTGAAAAGGTTCCTGCTCCCCGTCGCTCGACAACCCGCTTGGTGAATAGGCATCCTCGATTGCCCTCTTAACACGGTCGGCGAAGGCGCTAATTGGGGCGTAATTGAGGGCGCGAGGGCTTGTCGACCGCAGTGCCCAAACAAAGTTAAAGACGTCTGATAGGCGGCCAAAACGAGTTAGTTTGTCGATTCGCCAAATTGATTCAATTTGGGAGGCGGGAGCGTGGTGTGGCGATAAAGCGCCCCTCTTCCATGATTTCTTGTTTGCCCCAACAAAAGAGGCGCGCCCCCCTTTCCCCCTTCTTCCACCTCGCCTGCAAAACATCTCTTTATTCGCATCCGGAACGTGAGAGGGAAAAGGTGATAAATACGGATAAGTTGTATTCAGATCCAAGATCTAGTCAAGTTGAATGGTAACTAGTCCCTCCCTGTCATTTTTTTAGTACCATCACTAGATATTGCCTTCTTGACAGCTTTGGGAAAGTTACCTACATTTTGTAACTACTGGCTCAATTAGTTATTTTGTGTAAAAAAGTAACTAGTTCAGTAAGTTATTTATTTCAAAATTTACCAGCTGATTCGTTATTCATAAAGTAACCACTTTAACGTTTGGTCATTCCAAAATTTTTAAATGGTTATTAATTATTTTAAATGACTAGAAAATAATAATTTTCTTTTTTATTTCGAATAGACAGACAAGTGTTGAAGTGATTTTTACGTGTTCCTTTTTTTTTCTTTCTTGAAGGGACTCTAAACATCAATAGTTCTACAACTTAAAAATCAATCACAAAAAAAGTATACTTTTTTATTTGTATTTCTATTGGTAATACATAACTAAAGAAGAACTGTATTTTGAGCAAATTAAAAGTAGTTAGTGTTTTATAATATTTTCTGACAATCTCGTTCAATGTAATTGGTATCGAAATGTATTATTTCGATATGCACAGCAAGCACTGCATTGTATTTTTTTTTTTTTAATCCTGCGCGAACTTCAATTTCTCATAAATTTTTTAAAAGTGAAAGTAGCATAATTTTTTTTGCGTTTTTTTTTCAAATTAAAGTAAATAACCGAAATTTTTCCGCTTAAAAAGGTTCAGATTGATATCTTGGATGATTTGATCCTTTTGTTTTTTGGAGGACATAAAAACTAATATTTTTTTCTTGAGCTTCCAAAGTAATTGAAAATTAACATTAATTCTTGAAATAAGTTACTTAAGTTATAAAGTGGAATAAAACTAATTATTTAAGTTTAAAATTTTCTCTATACATTAAAAAAAGTAGGATTCGTGATACTTGATTTCAATCTTTATAATAATAACAAGTAGTATTATCAGGAGAAGTTGTATTCGTAAATTGTACCAACAATGAAATAGATAGGCTATCTGGGTCACTAAAGTCAAGTAAGTGGTAGAGATTTTGAGAGGGAATATTTCACTGTGTCTGGGAAGAATTATTATCGAACCATAATAAATTTTAAGCATTGTTTGGTGGTACTTGAGTTCAATCTTTATAAATTACAAGTAGTAATATAAGAGAACGCATTATGTCTAAAATTTAATAACAATTACATTTGATTGGTAAATTAATCAGATTGAGTCATCAGAGTCAAGTATTGTAGGTTCTTGAAGTTTTATGCGGGAAGATTTCGCTGAGCTTGGGAATAATTTTCCACATTCAACGACTACTTGCGAAACATCATATTTTGTTATGTTTGTATTGTAGCCTTGAATTAATTGTGCACCCCTTCTGGTTGTTTCGTTGACAACCCTGAAGTGTTGGACAATTCCATGCCCCTTCAAAATATCTAAGCCTTCAATCCAAACCTTCAAAACGGAATGTAAGCAATGAGTTGAAAATGCTGAATCGTATGAAGAAATTCAATATTTGTGGTATAATCAAATAACCAACTTCTGTATATAAAAAAAAGTTTTAACTGTCCTATCGTTTAGTACGTTTTCTTCCTCAAGCTCAAATAGCTTGCCTAGCTCATCATACCTGTTTGTAACTGCTTTGATAACGTGGTGTTTGTGTTTAATCTATAAGAGAACTAGAAATCTGTTAGAGATCCTTTACATTGATTTTAAATTTGACCTGTTAATTATCAAGACCAATTTTATAGCCTTATTTGTCAATTTTGGACCATCCTGTTTGAAAACTATTACTATGTAGTTTGAGGATCAATAGTTCAGTACTGCCTTCAGTATTGTATTACTTCTAAAATGCTATGGGCCTAGTGTAAAAGATGTGTCTTAAATAATTGTTTCAATAAAACATAGGTTCTTCTCAAACGCCTATTTGCAGAAGTTTTGCAAAAGTATCGTCTATGCAAATACGTGAGACATCTATGCTACATTTGGTTTAAAAAGTAACCTTACCGTTAGTTTGGAGCATCTTTACAAACTTGTATTGTTGCAAATGGAGTTTTTTTTGCATGCCTATTTATTTCCTTTAGTCAGATCCCGTTAACTATTTAAAGGCACCATGTATCATAATACTTACAGTTCTGGAAAACAAGAAATAGGAAAACACGGGACATTGCACTTAAAAAAAAACAAAAAAAACCTCGTAAACGTATTAGAATTGTAAAACTATGATGAATCTAGTAACAATAGATTCTTCACAGAGGAAATGATTTTGAAGAATGGATTAAAAATGACATTGTGCTATCTTTGGGGGATTATTCAAATAGTTCGAGAGTAATAGTTGAACTTAGTGATGTTACGAGTATCAGAGAAGTAACGAGATTACCTCACTGATACTATGTGCATCACTAAGTTTGATGACATAAGATAGCATTTGTGTCCGCAATATGTTGTCCACAATATGGTGAAGATATCGCATTGTCGCTATGGAGGAAAATAAAGGAACTGCAAGCTTGTCAAAACGGAATTAAGATCTCTATTATGTTAAGAGATACCTAGACGGAAGTGTAACTATGTAACAATATTACACTAGCTCTAAGTTGATGGGCGTCATGAAGTTTATAGAAAAATTAATATGGTCTTTCACGTCTGAAAATTCCACTTTTGCAGTAGTGTCATTGTTCACCATAGTGGAGGTATTGTGTCGGCTTTCAGAAAATGAAAATATTGATATCCTAGCTTAAAATAACAGGAGAATATATCCGTAAACTTTTTGAAGGGTAAATAAATTCTCTTCAAGATTAGAAGTAATAAAAACCGCAAATCATACATTTTTGTCATATGTTTCGTAATGGATCTAAATACTAAAGATTTTGATGACCTCCAGAAGATTTCCAAATTAAGTGTGAGACTCTTGTGTAGTTATCTGCATCCCTGCTTCCCTATTTCGCAGACCCATGTCTGCCCAAGGAGCAGGTGATAAAGTCGATAAAGACGAAGGTGTTTGTTCTCTCTCTGTCTGCTGGACTTCAATTTTCTAAGTTTTTTTCCTATATGAGACGAACACGAGATGCAGTTTTCCTTCAAAATCCTCAAGTGCAGTATGCTCTTAGAAGTGACCCTTCTGGTTGCAAGAGATTTTCCTGACAAGAAATATGTGTGCTCTACGAACAGTCTGATTAGACCTAATACGGTCGAAAAGTTACGCGACTTTCCATGAGTTTTCGCAGTTTGTGCACCACCCCCTGAAATTGCCAATGATGCGGGTTTCATCCCTATTGTGTGTCTCCCTCTCCCCTGGTATGTCACATCTTTAGTGGATTCGAGCCACACAAAGACGCCAATCGCCACCTCTTTTCGGCGCACGTGGAAAGAAGGATAACAACAATATAAGGGGGAAAAAAATCACCCATAACAACAGCTAATAAAATACTAAAACATGTTGAAGTACGAAAGCGTTTTCCTGATTCTAAAAGAGATAGGTTTCAATGAATGTGCGTTGCGGGGCGTTTTCACTTTTAGGGTAACTACCCCTTTTTATGGGCTTGAGAGGAACATATTTAATTTTGGGGTCACAATTAATTTTAACAAAAGACTTAGACATTATTTTAAATTTTGTTCACAATCGCCATTTTACCCTAAATGTACCATAAGACAATTTTGAAAGAGTTGATCATTTAATTCTTGCAGGTATGCTATTATTTAAAATATTGGTGTTTATTTGTTAAAGAGCATGAAAACACGTATGTTGAATGTTGGATTCGGGTTTATACAGGTTGCTGTTATTATAAATGGGTGGCGCTTTTTATTATACAATTGCCAATATTTTAAGGATTGGAAAAAACCTTGGTTTTAAATTAACCGTTTTGAGGAAAGATTTATATGCCATAACGTACTCATAAGCTATGTGGTTCATCATATGCCTTAGTTTGCGACTTATAATTTACTAAGTAAACGATGTCTGAAAATTATACTTTTTTATCGGCAGCTTGTAATGACTAGACCTTTCATATGACATATCGAGTGGCAGCAATATTTATTATGGATTTGTTACCTGTGACGGACGTACAGAACATTTGTATAGTATCACACTACTAGTGTAGTGTAGAAACTAAAAATTCGGTTCGTCTTTTTGACAACCACTGTAAGTTAATTTAACAATTATATAATAAAATCAGCATTATGTAATTGAAATTTTTTTCGTTGAAGTATGGAAACACTAACTAAAAGAGCTGAAATTATTTGCAATTACGAAACGCCAAATCGGATTAAAACCCGTTATAAATTTTACAAATTTATCGATGTAGTTTCAGGGTTCTTTGAAACTAAGACTTAAAGTCAATAAACACAATTATTATTTTATGAAATTTACAGAAAAAATCAGTGTAAGTACTTGATACTTTAACTGAAAAATCAAATGAGGTAATAAAAAAACCGAAATACTTAATTCATGGAAATAGGAAAATGTATTTAAATTTATGCAATATTTATTTATTTTAAGTTACATAATACATAAGTGTTAATACTACATATTACTTTTGAACTTAAACCTACTTAATATGATAGCTGATTAATGGGTCAGAGATTACTTTGAAATAATGCTTCGCTACGTACTAAATATTATTGAAAGCTTGTGTACCAAACGGGAGTTTATTTCTTTCATATTTAAAGTAGAATAAATTCTTTTGTTAGCATATGTTTGCATTGTGGAAAATTGAATGTGATAACATTTGTTAATACTGCTTCTAAAATTTTATAACTAAATAAGTATGAGATTAAATATAGAAACTGTTCTCGCAATTTAAAGAAAAATTAAGTATGTTGTTAGTATATGCAAACAATATTACTCTAAAGTGTTTGTTAATTTCGCTTAATGTTCATAATAACACATACTCTGCATTTTTTAATTATTGCAATTAATCTACCAATGGAAATAAGTACTAGAATATAAACAGAAAAATATTTTACCAGTACTTTTAGAGATTACTTGAGCTCCGAATATTTCAACTACAGTTTTGAAAACAAAATGTATTCATATGTATCACCCAGGAAAATTTCTTTTTCTAAAAGTCAAAATCCAGACTGACTCATTGACTTTTTACTGATTCTCCCATTTCCAATGCAGTAACAATTTTGAAATTTAGTACAAATACACGTTACGGATAATTTGATAAATAAGCTATTATGTAAAATTATCGATTATTTTATAAAAAAAATATAATTGGTAATTTTACGTATAAAATAACCTAAAAGACTGGTTAATATGGCAAATACCACAACGGTTATTATAAATAATAGTAAAAAACCCAAATTTTTAAATTTTTTAAATTCAGTTTTATTACAAAACACATAAAAAAAACTTCAAATTTTGAAAACATATTTCTGTAAACAATTATTTAGTTTCTGCAAACAATTATAATTTTTTTTAAATCAATCCACGATATCGTTCTTTACTCATAATTCCGCAATTTTCAACTTTTTTCTCAAGTGCACTGATAACCTTTACATTAAAACGCGTTTCCATATTGATAATAATAATAAGAAGAACTGAAGATCAACTAATATTAGATGACAAACAAAAGTGTAAAAATAAGAATCCGTAAGAGTGTTATCACTTGAAGGTATGCTCAAGCATAACAGAAAGGAAAACATAACCAATAGTGATAGTTATTTTGTAAAATAACCTGTTGTTATGCATGATATCTGAATTAATTGAATTAGTTCCAACATAAAAAAAAAAATGTGCTTTTCCGATCTCAAATAACTAACTTTGGGTTGAAAAGTTAACTATTCAGATCTCAATGACTTATTTTTATTTCTTAAAAAGGGGCTGAAAACATTCCAAACGAGGAATGTTCCAAAGCAGTTACAATTCAGAAATGTTGTGTAAATGATGTCAATAAGGTCAATCACACAAAAAGTTGTGTTTATCTTCATAAAAATGTTTAATTAACTATTTTTTTTTTAAATGTTCGCTTTTTAAATTTTTTTAAAATTATTTAATGTCTGAATTTTTTTTTTTTTAACCCATTGACGGTCATGCACGTATATATACGTCTTAGGATCCCCAGTTTTTCTAGCAATACACAACATTTTTAAGTTTATAAATAAAAGTTAAAATAAGATATATTTTAGATATTTTTATTAGGATAATAGTCTATAACCTATCTAAAACCAATTAAATAAAAAATAATTAAAAAAATTATGTATTTGAATCAAAAATATAATTTAAAAATTATTGCAGGGAAAACAACTGGGGAATTTTGCCCATTCCCATGACCGTCAGTGGGTTTTAAACATGTTTTGTTTTATGCAGTTGCATAGCATCAATTAATTGCTTCTAATTGTAAGGCATTTGATAAGTTTTTTTGTAAGGGTAAAGTTAGCAAATGATTTTGTTTCACCGCACCTTAATGAGTTGCTAAAGAATAAAATGTTCTAAATAAAGAAATTTCACATAGTTATGTAGCAAACAAATGTATAGAATTATTATATATAACAGGTTGGTTGTTTTCAGATTATCTGGCGCCGTCAGAAACACGAGGGCTATAATGCACCGAAATATTCGTCATTAGACAAGCCAACATATATTTACAAAAACCCATGCCTAACACGGGACTCGAACCCACAACCTCGCGGTCTAGAAGCTAGCACCCTTACCACTATACCGTTTGGCCGGCTATATATATCAGGACTTTAATAAATCACTAATAATTCATAAAAAGAGATGAGCATGAGTATGCATGAGAGTCTTTTGATTGCCAAAAGTGCACTTATGGGACATATTTTTAGTGAAGCACAGGTTTTCGACTAGTCTTTATACAAATCCGAAAACTTCACTGACTTATTTACAGATTCTAATTATCTAACTTCCTTTTTAATCCCATTTACATTTACTAATATCTAACTTCACATATATATTCTTAAATTTGGTTTACATGTCGAGAAGAAAGAATTTAGAAAAAATAAGTTATTCGAACATCGATTAACCAAAATTTATGGGTGGTAAAGTGATATACTACACCTAACTTCTCATAAAGCCAGGACTAAAAATTGGTGCCCATGTTGCAAAAGATATAATAAGTAATACTGAATTATAGCAATTTCGTCTAACCACTATTAAGGCGGCAAAAAAAAAGGGGCACTTTGTTTCAAATGTGGTGCATCTAATACCTCTACCTCTCGTTCAGCAAGGGCTGTGATAATTACTACATATCTATACATTGAAACTAAGCTATCATGATTTCAATTTAAACGGTTGGAAGAAGGTAAAACATCCCAAATATGGAATATTCCAATGTCCCCTTTCCCATAGTTAGGACGGGGAATATTGATAAAGCTTCACAGTGAAGTAGTGATATTCAGCAAGCATACTTTTATGTAGATCCTATAGTTTCCAACTCTGGATGAAAGAATTTCGCGCATGTAGAAAAGTCCCCGATCTCCAGTAGGTTCTGTGCTTTTACATAAATAAAGCTACAATTGTAAGTTTGGTAGGTGACTAGCATATTAAAAATCGGCTCTTGAATATAGAAGGTGAGATGGTGTTTCTGTTTGCCAGCTTTTGGTGGAAGAAACGTTGGACGGAGTGGAGCATTCATGCTTCGTTTCATCGAGGAAGGTGCTGAAAGAGATAATGAATATTCTAATGTCCTTTTTATCATCAAGTTAAGATGGGGAAAATTGATAAAACTTCGCAGTGAAGTAGTGATATTCAGCAAGCATACTTTTATGTGGAACCTATATAGTTTCCAACTCTGGATGAAAGAATCTCGCGCATGTAGAAAAGCCTCCGATCTCCAGTAGGTTCTGTGCTTTTACATAAATAAATTTACAATTGTAAGTTCGTTAAGTGACTAGCATATTAAAAATCGGCTCTTGAATATAGAAGGTGAGATGGTGTTTTTGTTTGCCAGCTTTTGGTGGAGGAAACGTTGGACGGAGTGGAGCATTATTGCTTCGTTTCATGGAGGAAAGTGCTGAAAGAGATAATGTGAGGGGTGCTTTTGGATTTGGACTAAATATATACTAGTGGATAGGCCTTCTACACAATATTGAATACGCTGTAGGACGGATCCTTATGTGTAAAAGATATAGCTCCGGACAAATCACGACTTTTATTGTAATATTGATAACTTGTGCACATAATTTTGTATTACACTTAAATATATGTTGATAACAAAAAGAAAATAATTGCTTTTATGTTTAAATTTTAATTAATATTTTACTTCTTTTATTACGGATACTATAAGGGTTTTAACGAATTGGTCACACATTGTTCCAATCAGCCAATCAGGGCGTAGTAAAACCGGTTCACTCACCGTTGTAGTGTATTCAATGAGATCAAGTAAGCTTGTCTCAATGTTTAGGAGTAGGAGAAACGCAGTGATTCTTTTATGGTGCACGATGTTAGAAAAAGGCAGTCAGTTTTAGATGATGGAGTTTTCAACGCAATACATAAAATTATAGGATTCAAATAACCTATCATTTTTCAAAAGTGCATAAATATGCTAAATTACATTTAGATGTTTTTGAGATCACTGAATTTTGATCTTTGCCTGTTTATTAGACTGCACTACATCAACACATGAGAATTCTCTTTATTTGACGGTCTATTGAAAAGAAAAAAAAAAAAAAAAGGAAAAAAAAAAAAAAAAACCTCTCTAACAGTATGCTTTCATTTCGATCGTTATTCATCAAAGAATGTATACCTACATAAATCTCGTTTACCAAAATTTGTAGCGTTGATCAGAACATTTGTAGCGTTGATCAGTGACATTATAAATTATAAGCACGGTAATTTATTCTTTGACGGGTCATACAGGTAGTGGAAAACTTAAAAAAAGATAGTCGAAAAATACTCCCTTCCACCCAGGGGCGTACTGGCCATGGTTGTCCGGTGCAATCACCGGAGCGTACTGGCCATGGTTGTCCGGTGCAATCACCGGGGCGGACTGTGTCTATAAAAAATAGGCCTGTCAGATATGAAGGTCTTTTTTGTTTTTTTAATTATTTTTCGATATAAATAGTTGTTTTATATTAGTTGTCAATAATAGTCGTTGATTATACAATAGTTGGTAATAATAGTAATTTTTTTAAAAAGCCTAATGCATTCAAATCCCAATGATTATCTCTCCCCCCCCCCCCTTTTGAGGTTCTAAGAAAAGTAGACGTACTAAGATTTATATAATATCGTATTTCTTCTTACTTATTTTATAGCTTTTATGGTTAAATATTTATTATCAGTTCGGATGTCACTTTCTAATAAACCTACTAGTTAAATTCCTGGACATTCTTTATTTTATAATTCATATTTTAAAATTTTTTTTTTTGCAATAAACTATCAATGACTTATGTAAATTAAGTTCTCTCAAAGGAGATATAAATACTAGAGACAGATAAAATTTTATTCAATTAAACTAATTATTCGAACAATTAAATTTTTTAAATTTATAAATAAAATAATTATTGAAATAAATTATTAAATACAAATATTTAAATAATAAAATTTGTTAATTATTAAAACTATTTAATTATTAAAAATTACTTAATTATTGAAATTATGTTATTAAAATTTTATTAATGATGATTTTGAAAATTTGGACCGGCACAAATCTAAAAATCACTGGTCCGATTTTATGACCCAGTACGCTCCTGCTTCCACCCGATCAGATTCGGCCCTAAAAAAAAAAAAAAAAAAAACAGAAAACAAAAAAAAAAACTTAAAACGTATATACTTTTTCACTCAACAACCTTTCGCCGACAGGCATTCAATACATTAAACCCAGTACTTCATTAAACGTTTACCCGGGATTTGCAAAGTACATAACAGTCATAACAAAACCACCACCGTACCATTCGCATACAATCCATATAAATCCATGAATCATCGGGAAGGAATATTTCCCTGGGATGTTGCCAATATCCAACAACCAATTCCCCAATTACAATTTCGATAACTATCGAGACATTGGAACGAGCACGTAATGTCGTGGACTTCTGTGATCGGGGACAGTATCATAATGGGCTGCATTATCGAGTAGGCCGGCCTCGTTATGACGTTTAGTATGTTGGGGATGGAAATGCCTCCACACTTGCCCTGAGGCTACGAGGGGGGATCGATGAGGCTTGGCGCTAATGAGCGGCCATTGTCAAGTGGGCTGCAATATGTATCCTTGTCCAATCGTTCAGAGGATGGTAGTTAGGAGTAGTAAGGATATGTTTTTAATAGTTATTATTGACTGTTAGTGTTTGGTCACTCTGGATAAATAGTTATTGTTGGGTCCGTAGATGTGATTTACAAAAGAAAATGTCTTGTTTTATACAAAGTCATGAAGTGATTGGTGAAGCATAGAAAAATTATTTCTTAAAACTGTTAATGGAAAAGGTATCAATCCAATACATTTCATGAGAAGCATTTTATTATTAGGTAAGCTACTTTAGGACCCTAAATTTTCATAAAATATTATTCTTAAACAGTCTATCTAAATGTTAGGCATTTTAAGCATTTATACTGTTTATAATAAAATAATATCCTTACTAAGGAGAAGAGCTTTAATTTTCCTGACCAAACTCTTTTAATTTACTCCATTTTTTTTAAAAAAGAAAACTACCTTTTATTAAGAAAAGTCGGATATTTCAGATATCTCAACCAGAAATGATTTTTTGTCATCATTTCAGAAAGTAACATTTGATATAAGGTAGGTTTTTAGTTTTTTTCTGAACTTGTTCGCAATTTTTAGATATATATTTTTTGAATTTTGGTTTATTTCAATTAAGAAAAATTACCAAAATGTTATTCTTAACAACAATACTGTAACTTAATTAGGCAACTAATTATCAGATGGTAAAAGAAAAAATATCATCATTACCTTTTAGTTGCATAAATTTCTCTCCTTTTTATATTCACGAGATTAATTAGAAATGAATGATAATAGTGAGAAATCGATGAGATTAATAAAAAATTGATGAAATTAATAAGAAATCAATGAGATTAATGAGAAATCGATGAGATTAATAAGAAATTGATGAGATTAATGAGAAATTAATGAGATTAATGAGGAATCGATGAGATAAATGAGAAATCGATGAGAAGGGGATATGTTTCTCATTAGGTTTTTCCTAATGATTAGTTTTACATTATTTCTACAAATCACATTATTTCCACAGTACACTGTAACATTTGATATACCAAGGACATTACAATTTATTTCCAAATAATATGGCTATTAAGTTACATTTATTATTACACCACAAACGCTTTTACACAAGTTTGATATATTCGTAACATACTGTAGCCGAAAATGATACACAAGTAGGATTTTAGTGTCATTATGAATATAGTACTTGGTAAACACGAGTAAATATACTTTGTAGGACAATAGACATGAAATATACAGGATAAGAATATACAGTTGAAAAAATTGCAATTTCCGACCAATTATAAGCAATGGTATGATTTTCAATTAAATTATAAGGTACTTTCTTGCTTTTCATATATTATTGCATTATTGCATGACTGTATAGTGGAGTTTAATCAGTGAAAATTGCAGACAGATGGAGTTTTCATATCACATTCAATGTAGTAAAAAACTAAAAATTTCCATTAATTAGTTGTTTAAAATTATTGATATAATGATATTGAATATCATCAGCGACATTAATGCATTTAAAGGTGACATATATTTTAACTGGAAAAAGCATTTGCTCTATGGTTATATCCACGCAATAACAACAATAATAATAATAATAATAATAATAATAATAATAAAAAAAAAAAAAAAAATTCAGCTAGGTAAAAAATACTTGAATTTATATCTAACTACTATTCTCCACTAAATAGAGTTAATCTTTAAAAAAAATTTTTACCAAATCTTTGTGTGCAAATATCTTTTAATTTCATTATCATACAAAAGTTAATTGAACTATGTTATCTTTAGAAGTAATTATCCTCCTTTTCCTCAACAAAAACATTAATTTATTTAGTTGTACAAGTGTATGCTTAGCAGAGAAAAGCCCCTTGCTTTTGCCGGACTCAGCTCTTACACATCAGAAACTAAGTATTTACCTTAAAGGAAGTTAACTTTTGATCTGCTTGAGGCCTTTTGAAACATATTATATTAAAGTTTTTGTATTTTCAAACGACAATCTGAAACCAAATGTACCACGAACACGAAGTCTGTTGCATAACCTAACAGCTTTTTGACGTCATTCAGATTTGCAATCGTACGACTAAAATCCACTTTCATTTCAAAGTAATCCCCCCCCCCCCCGCTCCCGCACTAAAATCACCTCCTCCCCCCATTTATAAGCGGATTCTTTTCTCGAAACAGCACATTGGCGTGAACATTTTCCTCGATCTTATTATTACCTAACGCAGATGAATTGGACTGAGCACCATATCCTGAAGAGTTTCATCATCAAGCAACGGCATTTATTCATTTGGGTGGACAGCGCCCGATACATGTTTGGCAGGGGCCGCCGGGGACTTACACGATTTTTACGCCCCGGGTATTAAGAGTGGACCTTAACAAGAGGGCAACTTTTGATCTGCTCGGGCGGCTTATTAAGCTGACGGGGCGCCGCCAGTAATCCGGCGACACTTTGTCCCTCTGATCCTTAACATTCATTAGGGCGATACACCGCCCAGCTCGCGCCCTGCAAGCCCCCCTTTTTCCGCAATGGATGCTTTGCCCGAACGTTCTGATTGGTCGCTGCCGGACGGACCGGGGCAGATTAATCGCTGCCAATAAGTCCCTCTGATCTGATTAGAGGACGTGAAAATATTCCGATGCATTTTGAATGCGTAACTTCGGCGATTTTACCTGATGTTGCGTTCGGTGTTGTTGTTGACAGGGGCGTGCAATTTGGGGAGGTTTGCGACTAGTTGAGATGACGTTGGCAGGTGTAACGGGAATTGAATTGGAGCGGCAGTTGTGAATTTTCTGGTGGAGTATTAAAATGAATGCGTAATTGTTCAACGCCTTTTATGATAAATTCGTTTTCTACAAGAGCTTATCTTATTGTTTTCTGTGGTTCCTTTTCCCCGAAACCTTTTTGTTTTAAGTGAAATTGATTTTAAATTGTCATGAAAATGTTTTTTTTTTTTTTTTTTTTTTTTTTAAATAAATCTTTTATGCAGTTTAATAGTTGTTTGTGCAAATACTTGCGAAAATAATACTTCTTAAAACGAGGCAAAATGCTTATTTGATGAGTGCATTAACTTGAGTAAAATAATTTACTAAATTTAAAAAAGTAATTTGGCACATGTTGCGTACAGTATATTTCTATTATCACATACACAAACTATTCTATTTGGTAACTCCAGTCAATAAATATAATCTGAATATATATGTCATTTCTATACCAAGACTATATAAAATTTTAGCTCGAGGCGTGCGGTAAAGTACTTAATTACACTAGTACGATAAAGTTAAGTTAAAAAAAATAGTATAAAATAAGTATACAGCTACGTTACCACAATTCTTGCGATAATGTGTTACTTTCGCAATGATTTCTGATTAAAAAGTTAAATTTTTTGCAAGTTGTTATAAAAAGTGTTTTATGAATGTATAGTTTGGGATTTGACAATATATATGATTTTTTTTTTATTAAATGCCAGTTAAGAAGTTTTCGAAATTTTAAACTTTAAATAATTTACAGGACATGACCAACGAAATTAACGCCTTTAAAAACTTGAGCTTGGCGAGAATAATTTTAATTACATTTGAGATTTCGAGGTGGGGGAGGGGGGTATTCTTTATTTTGATAATATTTAAATAATGTAATTGCGTAATGGCTGAATTTGCACTGATTAGAAATAAATATAGGCTCACATTTACTATTCGGTGCCTCTCCGTGATTTTTTGAAAGTTTGTGATTTGGTGCCGAATGTGGCAACCCTTCGACTTGGTTTTCCGGGAACCCTAGTGATCGTTTGGATTTGACAACATGCCGTTTTAACGCCCTTTTGGATTAGCAACACAGCCTTTTAACTTTATTTTCATTTTGGAGACTTTTCTTAAAAGTCGCCAAAAGGCCCCGTATGGTAAATCATTACCTGAATGAATATATTATTATAAAAAGTTATTTTTTTTAAATATGGTGTTTATCCGGAATGCTGAAATTCTTATTCAATCTACTGTGAATTTTCAGCATACAAACCTTAATATTATTAATGGAAATTCCGTGCTCAGTTTTTATCGTTCACATATAAATATGGATAAAACTTTAAAGTACGGTACGGATTCTGCAACAAAAATTGTTTACATAAAACCGGGCCAGATTATGGCAACCATAGGCCATATTACTTGTTATATAAAAAAAAAAAAAAAAAAAAAGCGCGTAGGCTGACATTTCTTGGCTTAATTCTTGGTGCAGAATCCGTACCCGACTTGGAATTTAACTAACAATTTTTCGGCAAAACCTGGTTTATATATAGAATTTTAATCCAAAAGAAATGTACGCATCTTGCATCTATTTATTCCGGCATCAGCGTAAATATTAAATCAATACGGTTTAAATAGGCAATAATTTGTATCATTAATAAGAAAACAAAATATAGCGAATTCAAGTTGTTGGTTAATGCCTGAAGTCAAATTTCAAAAGATATATTCTGATTGTCTGGATTGTTGAATTTGGAAACTCGTGCATAAAGCACATTTAGAAGATTAATGATTGGTTGTTTGAAGTCGTTGCCATTCTGCTCACAGAAATAAAGCCGAATTTGGGCGGCAATCAAGAGAATTATATATATAGATATTTCTCGACCGGAAGAAATTTTGAGTTTATGTGCAAATTGCACAGCTAAAGCTACAGTACTAAAATTGGAGAGGTGAAAACTCAAACATATCAAGTCTGATATTTTGTTTAACTTGAGTTGCCTATATTCTTAGAAGGATACAGCAATGAACATAGACAGTCAGATAAATGCTGTTTCCTAATTATAAGAAAAAGGAAAAATTGATACGATTGCGCTATGTTGATGTATGGGAAAAGCAAAACTTTTAGGCTTTTTTTTTTTTTTTTTTTTTTTTTTTTTTTTTTTGTGTGTGAAAAACATAAACAACGAGGTGCGTTGATCTGTTTATGTTCCCATTATACCTAATATGCTGTTTTTTTGTTTTTTTTTATATTAAAGTTTTTTTTTAGCAAAATGGGTAAATATACTTATTTCCAATTTCAAGTCCTTCAATTTCGACTGGATATTATATTTTTGATAATTTAGTCCGTAATGATTTACTCTTCAAATTTTCAGTCACCAGCAAGGAAGCAAATTACTTTGTGCCATAAATCAAAGAGAAGTGTGAAAAAGAATTTCAAAACATTGTTTTCTAAATTGGTTCCGATTCTTCTTAATTTGAAATGATACCTTAAAACTATAATCTGATCACCAGCGCGTCCCAAAAAAGTATAACTTTATTTTTCTGCCTGTACATCAATTACTTTTAAAAACTATTTCAGAGTGGATTATCTCTACTCCCTCGCAAAAAAGCTTAAACCGAACAAATATCACTTCTAATAAATCTCTCTGACGCCAAACGACATTACGGATTATCTTAATATAACAAGGAAAATGTCAACTTTTTTCCTCTTCGCACAGCTTGGAAAAAGTAATTGAGAAAATGTGCTCATCGCATTTAAGGGGGAGGGGGGGGGGGTTGAAACCGGTCTAATCAGTATTGTATCAGATACCTGTCCCGAGCGTATAGTCTTTGTTAATAAGCTGAAAAAGGCCAAGAGGAACAAAGAAAGAAATTGCACTCAGCAGCATTCCAGTTTTGTGATGACAAACTTAACCCGTAAGCCCTGCAAACCTTTCACAAGTTCTTTTTCTTCGAAAAAGCTTAGCGATAAAATTTCTGATGGGGTTTTTATCCTTAGTTGTTAAGGAGGAGTTAAATTTGATGACTTAATCTCATCAATTTGTGAGGCTTAGTATTTTAGCATTCAATTTTCAAAGTAAAGCTCATTTATTAATTAGGTTTTCATCGCTATGAAATTGATGTCTGTGGAGGAGAGGGCTTGAATAATTTAAGGGCCTTATTATAATACGATAGACAGTTCAATTTATCTCCTGATTGCACATGGTTTTAAATAAACGATTTTGCTGAGGATTATACATTAACAAAATTCAACTCATATTATTTGAGCAAGTTATTGTTTTGGCAAACAATACTACCGAGGTGATTTGAATAAATATCCCTTAGAAACTTGCGTTTTTTTGGTTAATCATTTTCATACATTATTTATTGAAGCCATAAAAGTTATTAGCCAAACTGAATTCGTTGACATATTTATCCATGTTTCGTCATATTTTCTAGAACTGGTTCTGTAACTCTCCCAAGAATTTTACAGAATTATGTGATTTTATCTTGAGTACATGAAAATAGAATGATTTTTAGTAATGCAATTCAAAAGTATATTTTTAGCATTATTAAAAATATTGAGTGTTTTGGAAACCTTAATATCTTAAGATTTTTCTACGGAAGATGTGATTGCTTATAAATATACATTTATTTCAATTACTCTACTTTTCTGAACATTTTATGAAAATTTTAGTTCATCAATTTTGGCTAAATAATAAAAAAGAAGGATATTCAATATTGTTTCATTCTTTCTATCTTTAGATTCTGCTTTTAGTATAATGAAGTAAAAAATTTAAAAAGTACGAAGAATAGATTTTATCTGAAGTTTATTCTATTAAGGGAGTCCAGTACCAAAATTTCGTCAAAAATCTAATTTTTTTTGTTCTGATTTTAAGAAATAATTCATACATTCCTGAAGAGAATAATGTTTTTATCTTATTCCTCCGGTGATTAGAACACCACGAAATTACCTGTTATTTAAACATCACTTATGGGCGTAACGCTTTGAAGCTTCTGTTTAAAGTGCGTTTTTCGAGCACTAGTGATTTTCACAGATGTTGCATACTCAACATATCTCCAGAATCGATATATCTTCAGAACGATTAACAATTGGATATTCAAATGTTTTGGAGCATTTAATTTATATAGTTTTAAACATTTTGTCATCACAGAATTTGTTTTTTTAAAATTCTTTTTTAAAATATAACATTTAGCGTAAAGCATAACATAAAAAAAAAAAGCTAAAATTTCAATATTTTAACTTTTAGAATTTTTTGAATTTTTTCTAATTCACCCATCAAAATTTTGTGAAGACATAATTATCTTTATATAATTATGTATTACAAAAAGCTTTCACTTTGAAGAAAAATTTATTGTTTTTGACTTATATCAAAATACGCAAACATCAATTATTATAGATTTTCTTGGTTTTAATTTTTTTTAAAAGTAATTAAACACAATATTTAAGAAAACATTACCTCAAAGACATATAAATAATATCTCATGCATAAGATAAATTTTTGACTTAAAAATATTTATAAATAAAGTTTTTTTTTAAATTTTCAGTACCGGACCCCCTTAACACTAAGACAGTGAGCAAACATTTCCCAAAATTTGATGTTGGTCGGTTAAGCTATTTTTGATTTTTATTTGTTTTGTATTCCATTATTTAGTTTTATTTTGATTTGTTTTTGTACAACTTTGGCAAATTTCAAATACTTTTCAATATTAATGCAATTGTAAATGCAGAGACTGGATTATAAAATTCTTAATTCTCCTTCGAAAAAGATAACAAAATTCTTTTCACGAAAATAGAGAGTAGATAATATCACTAGCTTCAATAATTAAGATTTAATCAGGAGAAAAAAAAAAAAAAAGAATGAAAACAGTACAGAAGGGATTACTGTCACCAAAAAATAAAGTAATTAAAATAGTAAGAAATATGGTTTAAAACATTTTTTAAAAAACTTCTAAATCAGTTACTATTAATTTAATGCAATAAATTGTGACGTTGTTAGGATAAATTTATACCAACTTTATTAGTAAAGAGACACGGGGAAGAATGAAAAGATGGGGTGTCTTGCAATTTTTATGAGAGTACTTTATATGTACTTATTAGTTACGAGAGTACTTTATATGTAATTTTTATACGTAGTACTATCTCTTAAAAATACAAAACCGGGTCCTCCCATTGAGGGGACCCGGTTTTGTGATTTTAAGAGATAGTACTATAGTTATTCTCCCAACACAAAAACAGGTGTTGAGGTGATTTGGTATTAACATCAATTCTTTTTCTCAACCTATGAGAAAAACCTTGTTTTTCAAAGTGCCGAAAGTAAATTTGTAGCCTACGGATTTTTTATTTCGAAGATAAGTGTAAATATTTTTTTTTGTAAATTTGTTTCCCACTTTCACTTTTTATTTTAGCCAACATAATTCAAGGGGGGTTCAGTTCCTTGAAATTACTTTTCATTTCATTACAACTTTTAATGAAGGAATTCGGTGGTGGGTGATAATGGTATGTGATGGTGTTGGGAGCATCTAAAACGTTTCATTGGAGTTCATGTGCTATGTCATAAGCGTAATGTAAATTTTCAAGCTTCAAAGAGTGTGACACAGAAAATATTAAATCAAAGAAACATGAAATCATATAAATAATAATGATTGCGGGTTAGTGTAAATTGACGTGAAAATCGAATAAAAAAAAGTTTGGATGATGTTTTGATTATTGAGTGACATCTGTTATTGACAATATCATTAAATCTCATGTTTGCTATTTCTAATCAATGAAAAGTCTCAGATATAAACTAAATTAATTTTCGTTTTAAAAAATGGTCACTTGGCAGTACAAAATACATTGTGCTCTTTTGATCGGGGTCAGTAAAACGGATTTTTTTTCTTTTTTTTACAAAAATTGGATCGTTCACTGCAAACAAATTCTCATTGAAGGCAATGGTTACGATTTCCAATTTAGTTCCCCACATGCATAATAAATTACAATACTTCCCAACAGAACAGTCTGAAAACTAAAAATTATTAAAATCAAATTCAAAATGTTGTTGCATTGTGCCTAATGTTTCCTTAATAAAAGCAACAAATGATAGGATTGCTATTACTAACTAAACAATTCCTCTAATTATATTTTAATTAAATCATACTAAATTACAGCAACAAGTAACTACTCATCAGTGAAAACCATAACCAGAAAATACAAATCAAATAACAAAATCCTTACTTTTGATATCTTCAAAACAATTTATAAACATCATTAAATTCAAAAAACGTTGTCCATCCATCCCTATGTTCTGGAAGACGCAAGGAAAAAACAATCCTTCGAAAAATTAAGGATAAATTCTTTCTAAAAGTTGATCCTTAAGTCCTGGTCTCCGCTGTTCTCAGAGAGATGACCATTAAGTCCCGGTCAGTACATCCTTTGTCAGGCACAAGTCTTCGTTAGGATGCGGTCAGACTTTCCAAGACTTAGTTCCTCGGGGGTATTTTTTAACTCTCATTAAAGATTATTGTTTGGAGAAGAGGCTAAAATGTTAGCCCTCGGGATTAAAGATCCGAGTGCTCTTGCTCCTCTCTCTCGAGAATCGTTGTTGTAGGGTCCCAAAAAGCAAATCCTTGGCACAGAGTTCGTTTGGAGGGTAGGATTAAAAGAGATCCACCCCGTTTATTGTGGTTTTCGATTAGTTGGACTTTGGGGATGGAGTTTCTTACAGTGATGTCTGGTTTAAAACTGAGAACAGTACCAGGTACGATTGAGGAACACAAAAAGAAGGAATGCGAAGAAATTTGCCTTTCAAAATAAGAAAAATATCTGAAATCACTTAAGAACCTTAGGTTAAAGCTTGCTGGTAATAATTTAGTACAATTATAGTAAATAATTAATTATAGTGGGGAAAAATAACATATATCAAACTTCTTTCCACACTTTTATGTATGAGCATTCTAGATTTGATTTTAATTTGTGCTCATATTTTTTCATACAATATATAGATATCCACTTACACATTTAATTTTTTTCGCATTTAAAATCAAAATTAAGGCAACAAAGTCTGAAACAAAAATTGTTCAACTACATTAATTACAATAATTTATGGCCAGAAAAATAAACTTTCTCTTTAATATTAGTTTGTCATTCCCTTGTCATTATTTAAATTCCTAAGCACTACTTGGAAAATTTGGCATTTCACCTTTTTTTCGTATGCTGATTCTAGATGTGGCGCAATATTATGGTGTTGCAAATAAACTGTTTAAATTTTTATTTAGTTTTAATATACAGATGATACTGTAAAAAAAAAAAAAAAAAAAAAAAAAAAAAACACCTTTTACGAATTACAACGGTATTTTTCTTTTTTTCGTTTTATCAATCTAAATTCAAGATATATTCAGAGTTTGGATTATTTTGTGTGTGTACTGTACACGAAGTGATTCGTAACTCTTTTCAGTTTGGCTGAAGCTTAGGAGAGAGCTCTTTTTGAGATTTAGAACCTTTGTGAAATAATACAATAAAATTAACTTTTGCATAAACTTAAATTGAAGTTAAAATTTTTTTTCAAATAAACACCGTTTTTTAAGGGGCTCATGTGGGTTGATCGATGTACATTTTCCACACAAAATAACTATTTGGAATCAAAAGTAGGCTTTTCCATAAATTTGAACCGACTAGAAATAACTATTATAGCTCCTTGGAAAATTAGACGTACCACAATTTAGGTGACGGTATAACATAGGCAGCTTTTAAGAATTATTTTGATTTATTAGAATATTCGATATGTCATCATAATTGTTATTTACATTATGCGTTTTTGTTATTGTATCTTTGCATCGCGTCATCGCATCTTCTAGATTCATCTTTTAGAATTATCTTCAAGAAGATATAATTCAGGTTTTAGAAATATTGTAATTTAATTTTTTGATATATTACTTAATTTTTTAAACTAATTATTCTGATAAGTTTTCGAATAGTTTTATGTCTTAAGTTCACATGTATAGTTCAAACTGTTATATGATTTGTATTACAAATATTTAATGTTTTATAATTTTTTACTATTTAATGCCCTAGAATTTTGATTAATTAATATAAACCTCTAATCAAGTATTTTTTTTAATTGTAGAGCTTTTACCTGGCTTTAATTTTCCTTACCTTCGTGGCGACCAAACAGTATAGTGGTTAGCTTGCTAGCTTCTAGACCACGAGGTTGCGGGTTCGAGTCCCGTGTAAGGCATGGGTGTTTGTAAATGTATGTTGGCTTGTCAAATGACGAATGTTTCGTCGCATTATAACCCTCGTGTTGCTGACGGCGCCAGATAATCTGAAAACAACCAACCAACCTTTACCTTCGTATGTGTATGCGATGTGACGGTCATGATTTTATTTCATTCAGTTATTATTGTTATTATTTTTCTTAATTCTAAGTGGATCTGTTTCTCGAAAGGAATTAAAAGTTATTTATAATAAAACAACTTTTTAGGGATTGTATTTCTTATATCAATGGAAGAAGATTATAATTTCACATATATTATAAATACCTCTTGATGCACATAAAAAACATTGCAAATAGCTTTTACCTATCTCCCACACAAACCACTCAATTGTTTATATCAAGAAATCAAAGGCAACTCATCCTTGCAAAACATACTAAATCTGCTAGACGCATAAGACATAAAACGATTTATTTTCATATCCATCCCTTTTAAACAATGTAAGGATTAGACTGTTGTAAAACAGGGCCAGGCAATGCAATTACCCCGCTTCAATTTAAGCTACGCAAAGCATCTATTTTATGTTGAGGAAAAATAAGTTGCTTTATCTAAATAAGCGATCATTTGGGAATAGATATATCTGCCAAAATAGAAAAGAATTCGTTTCCAATTCCGAAAACAAGCGACCAAGAAAATCCGGATTTAAATTGATGTAAGTGGTCCTACTTTTCATGAAGATTTGCCCATAAATGCAACAGGTATTAAATAAATTGAGCATACAGATAAATTTATGCCCCTGAATAAATGTTCTCTGTTCTGAATACACTTCATGTTATTATGAAAGAATATGGTCTTAATCTTTATCTTTTGCGTATTGACATTTCATGGATTTTGAATAGATTGTTTATAAAGCCAATTTCCAGAGGTAATATGGAAAACCCAAACTCTTATTGAATGAATATTGAAGAAATTCATGTATTCCACGTAATATATATATATATATATATATATATATATATATATATATATATATATATATATATATATATATATATATATATATATATATATATATATATATATACGTGTTATATATATATATACGTGTTATATATATATATACGTGTTATATATTGTTACGATTTTTCTTCAAGAGAAATGATGACACTAGATTACAAAAATAAATCCTTTTTATTTTACACTAAGAAATGTACAGCTCTTTCCACAGCAGAAGCGAAACGCATTAAAGCTTAAACCAGAGCTTCTAGCCGTCTGAATTCCACACCAACGAAAACACATGCTTCCTGCCGACATTACAGAACTAGGGAGGTTCAAAGGAGTGCACTTGTAACCCCCCTCCTCCGGCTCTTGCAAATTAAAAAAAGTGAAGAAAGGTAGCAAAATTCAAAGGAAATAAGAAGTACAATGTTTCTTGGACTAAATTTGTAAAATTTCTTTCAAAATTAGTTTATTCGTTTGAGTAAGTTCATGTAGATTTAATTTTTCTGTTTGTAAAAATTATGATACTTCGATGCTAAAGTTTAATGATACTAAGTATGGTAAAGTCATCCAGTTTGTATAGGCCTCATTAATAAAAGCTAGCTTATCTCGAATAGTTTTCTTGTACAAAACAGTCAAATTAATTTGAGTAAATACTTTGAAGAATTAATTTTCCAACTGTTTTATTTATAAAATATTGGTGTATATTGGTAAAAATGTGCATATTGCATGGTTGTAACATGTTTAATTAATAGAGAGTATTAGTTTAAATATTAATACAATGTTTAAGAGAAATAATTTTTTTTATTGTATAGGTGAAAAGATTTTTCAAATTAAATATATAACAAAACTATTCCGAATAATTATTGTCCATTGCAATTCAAAAAGTACACTGTCTCTATCATAAAATAAAAATAGAAATGTGTTTTGCGAAATTAGAATTATGTAATATCAATGATGAACCTGAATTATCCAAAGAATAAATTTTTACAGTCAACATTTATATAATTTTCATTAAAGAATCGTCTGTTTTGTTAAATTCGAATTTTTAAAAAATTCCTAGGTATTATAATTTTGTCCTAATTTTATGCTAGATTTCTATTTTACCAAAACTACAATTAGAAACTTAGAAAATTATATCGAAATGAAGGTCTTTCGTGCACTAAATCAGTTTAGTATTTTTTGAAGTATTTTATTTGTTATTAATAAATGTTCTGAACACGAAAATTCTTTTTTTTATTAAATCCATCCTTTGCATTCTATCAAATTTTGGTGGTTGTCTTTGTCACTAAAAAGTCGGTTTTACACACGTTCTATAATCGCTTTGAATTCTAATAATCTCATTTCACCATCATTGAAGAAACTCTTTCTTGTTGCCAAAATTGTTTTAATAAATAAATGATGAAATTATTTTAATTAGAATAAATAAAATATATTTTGATGTGAATGCATAAATTCGCATTCTTTTATAATAAATAAATTTTGAAAAGTTGTTTACAGCATATTTTGTTGATAGAGATGATTTTACTATTTAAAATTAGATGCAAACACCAAGCACACGTTGAGTACAGAAACTGTATTATGTTAATGAAAGGGCCATGAATATAGAAATCGGCAATCCATATAAAGGATTTATATTAAGGGGGTCTGGGATTCAAAACTATAAAATCTTTATTTTTAGAATTAATTTTCTGAAATTTTTTATGCAGTAATGTATGATGCCTTAAAACTATTTTAAATTTTCCAACTAATTTTAAAACTAATTTTTTTTTAAATTTAAAAAACTTCAAAATTTTGATATTTTCTTTTTTTTTGTTATATCTAAAATTTTTTTTTAAAAATCATTTTATTTTTGCATAAAACTACTTCTTATAATTCATTTCAAAAATTGTCTTCATGATTTTTCAATTAAGTAATTAAAAAAAATTATAAAAAATATTTTGTGCAAAAACTGTATAAAATCCTTACTATGCTAAGCTTCAAAAGCTTTTTTTAAAAAGTTAAATAAAAAAACCTAATTCATGAAGACAAATTAAAGAAATATGTATGAAAAATAATTGTCGGAAGTTTAATAGATTTATATCAAATAATTTTTAAGTTATATCAATTTAAACTAAAAAAAGGGACAAAAGGTCATCCCAGAGAAAAACAGTTTAAATGTTTCAAGATAGCATGTCTGAGAGGCAGTTGTCATGTAACAAAAACTTAAATATTTCAAGTTCTACTAAAGATAGAAACACATTTTTTATGCCATTTTGTTTAAAAATATATGCATTATTTCTTACAATAATAAAATAATTTTTGAGAATTTTGCAAATTTCGAGTCCCAGACCCTAAAAACCTTGTTTTTATGGAATTTATTATTTAATTCTCTTATATTAACTTCGATTTTGAATGCGATGTAGGTGGATGGCTGTGTATGTCGATGGCGGGCAAATCTGCGGAGGCCTAATTAACACTCTTTCCGTCATCCAATCGGGCAAAAAATTGGCAGGTAAATTTTATCAAATTTTGGGGGCTGTCACTGTCACTAAAAGGTCACTTTTACGGAATACTAACAAAGCAACTTGTCGTTATCCAATCGCGCTGAAATAGCATTTGACTGACCATTGTTGATACTCTTTCCTGTTGCCACAATTGTTTTTAATAGATAGATAGATTGAAAAATAGATAAAACTATTGAATGATTTCATTCATTTTCAATATTCTTCATTCAGTGCGGACAAATTTGAGAATCAGTCCACTTATAAAAGTACCTTTCCTTCAATGAAGGTAACGTCGTTCTCAAGTAAAAAGGCAACCCCGCGGAAGTAAGGGACCCAAGAATTCCAAGCTCAGTAAAGTCACCCTTTAAAGCGAATTTAAACGAAATTATTAAACTGGACCGTAAGTGCCAATATTTTTCAAGATATTGTAATTTTTAAATCCTCTATATTATTCTCGATTATGTTTGTGTGTGTATGTGGATGTGTTTATTTGTGGTGGTAAAATCTACGAAGGGGTAATAAATAATATATTTGCTGTCATTTAACTGAGCTGGAACTCTGCAGATAGATTGAATTGTCATTGATCAAGCATTGAGGAATATCAGAAAAAGCCGCTTTTACACACTTTTCTATTAAGTTTCAGAGGACTAATTAACTCACTTGCGTTAATGCAATAGAGTTGAAACTTGACAGAAAGAATGCGTTGCCATCGGCAGCGAGTCTAGCAAGTTTTTTGTTGGGAAAAAGAGTTAGTAAATAATAAGGAATCTTGGTCGTGGTCAAACAATATGAAAAGTCAGTCTTAGATCAAAATAAATTAAATAAGCTACAATTGCTCATAAAAGTTGGCATTGCACATAAGGATTTATATTAAAAATTGCTTAACCTAGGATCTAATGCATAAATAATGAAGATATATGCAATACGTATATCAAATTAAAGGACCCTACGAGACATTTATTGGGAAATTACCCTACAAGGGTACAAATAAGAGATGTCATGTTTCATTTTAATGCGGCATTGTCAATGTTGATGACGCAACTATTTGCTGGACCTTTTACTAATAGTAGATTTTGTGTTTGACTATATATTTTATTAAATGAATGTACAGTTGTTAGATACAGGGATTCACAAGGAACCTGGTAAAATAGTAAGCATAATTTACCCAATGAATGCTGGACAGATATGCATGCGTAACATTTCTGATTATACATATATTTTGTTTATTCGAAACATTTATGCATGCTTATATACGAAGAGTTCCAGTATTCCTCGCTTTTGAAACATTTTAGTCTTCGATTGGGCTCGATATCATAATTTTATCAACGTTGCTTTAGTTTTTACCCAATAGTCCGAAGAAATTTAATGTACACAGAGTAAATTTTGCCCTGAATGAAATGAAAACCTATTGCAATTTACATATAGGGCAGATTTTCGCAAAAAATAGTTTATTTAATTGTTGAAGAATTGTAGGTGGGGGATAACAATACTTTCTACAAATCTCTATATCAATAATTTTTTTCAATAATACATTTCCAAACAAAGCTGTAACAATGAAAGGTACGATAGTTAATTTTAACGGAGCTTTGATTCAGATTCGACAAATAAAAACTGATCATTTGACGTTTATTGAGATTTGTCATTAAATAACTGCTATTTCTAGTATAAAACGCTGCAGTTTTGAAATGATTTACGAAATGGAGTTTCCACTTGAAGGAGTGACAAAGCGCAAGTACCATCCATCACTTACAACAATTCAGGAGGAGACATTGTGGAGCGGAATACTGTCAGAGGGATCACATATGTTGGGATGCAGGAAGGAAGAAAAGAGGAAGTGGCTTTATTCATCGCCTGGTGCATCGCCACCAACCAGCCCAATCATCAAGGACCGAAAAGACATCGGGAAGTGGAAACGCTTTATTTCCAAGCTCATTCTTTGCTGTTTCACCAGCTAAGAAAGACAAATGACAAACTATTTGTGGCTTTACTGATCTATGACTTGTGAATAAGACTTCCTAAATATGACTTCCCTATAGTGACTTTTGACTATGACTTCCTGTGACTGCGACTTCCCGAATATGACATTCGGATTATAACTCCTTGACTAAGACTTCGTGTGTTTCACTCGTAATTTAGAGATGATGATCTCTTAGTATATTCATATGAATTCTCTAATTTTGGCTTTGTGTATGAAACATAAAAGTATAAAGGAAATATGCATACTGGGGGGGAAATATGCATACTGGGGGGGAAATATGCATACGCCTAAGGGGTAATGCGTTCATGCACTATACCTCCTGGGTGAACGTGGAAAGTAGTCCAAAAAAAAAATATTTTTTAAAGAAATAATTAATACGCACTGTTACTTACAAACTTATAAAAACGTGACTTACGAGTTTTGTATCTGCGTAACGAAGGTTTTCTTGTGTTCCATGGAAGTGTTAGTTTTAAAATAAAAGAAAAAGCTGATTCGCAAAATTAAGCAATATATTTATTTAAAATCGCGTTTCCCGACCTATTGGTGGATCATGAACTAATTTTTTGTAGATCGGAAAATAGCTTTCAAAAGAGTGAGGTTTTTATATAAAAAATTAGAAGTCACGTGAAATATCACAATGGGGGAAAAAAGAAAATGTTAGTTTTGCAATTTTTTTTTTTCACACTTTGAAATTTTGAATCTAAAATGCTATTGGATTGTGCCCGCACTTAAACCAACTCTTACAAATTAAACTAATTTTTTGCGTGTTTAATCAAAAGTAGTGTTAAAAATAACTAAACACTTGTTTAATTATGAGAGAGGAAAGACAAAAGAAAAGTTGGTGGTGGTTCAGCTTTTTAAAAAGATGGATACTAACGTATGAAAGTTTGAGGACTTCCCTACTTAAAACGTAAAGTTGTAATGACAAAATAGCCGATGGAAACACACACACACACACACACACACACACACACACACACACACACACACACACACACACACACACACACACACACACACACACACACACACACACACACACACACACACACACACACACACACACACACACACACACACACACACACACACACACACACACACACACACACACACACACACACACACACACACACACACACACACACACACACACACACAATCTGGTCACTAGTCCATTGTTAGGACTTGATATGCTTTGAGAAGCTTGCTTTAAGAGCTGCTACGAATGCTTCAACTCCAATGTCTATCACATATTCCAAGTGCCATGGTTGGTAGTTGCACAAAAAATGCTCATATTCCGTATGTTATGCTTGGCATTTATTAACTTTTATGAAAATAGGCCTGTCTAGGTCAACACCAGCGTTGAAAAAAGCTTGTTCTAATTTAAATCGCTGTGATGGCAGTTTTTCCATTAGAGATCATTTCCTCTGCTCCATAGACCTAATGCTTTTTTGGCCACAACATATGCCTATACGTATTGCCTTAAAACATAAAAACAGGGATGTACTGGGACAAATTGTCGGCCCGGTGATATTAAATGTATGCCGGCCCAGATTTTCAATATAACCATCAATCATATTTTAATAATTTTTGTTAATAAAATTCTAATAATTAATTAGATAGTTATTTCGAATGCTTAACGTATTAACAATTGATATATTTTATTATTTGAATATTTATATTTAATAGTTTAAATAACTAACTGGTGTTAGTGATTGAAATTTGAATGTATTGGGCTTTTTTAAACAAATATTAAGAAAGGCAAATACTTATGTTGAAAACAACAACAATAACAACTTCCGACCGGCTAATTTTTTATACACTGACAGGTTCTGTGATTTCACCGGACAACGCTATGGCCAGTACGCTCCTGACTATTGTTACTATTTTGAATCTTATATTACATATATTATTTACAATTTTTACATTAATAAAAAGCTATAATTGAAAATGATTGGAGGGCTAAAATAGAATTGGAATTTACCCAAACATTTATATAATGTACAATTGATTACAAATCCTCTATCGCAATGATATGATTGCCTTGCACTTATAAAAATGGATAAATTGTCTCATTTTATATAGTATAGCATTTCCGAAATGTTTTAATAACTTTTATGTGAAATTCGTATCAAATTACAACATAGCGTCTTAGATCTATAGCAGTCAGCGTTAACAACACACAGCGGTCCCAATTATGAAATGAAGTTAAATTTGATTAATAAATCAAGAACACATTCAGGCTTACTTCCTGGGGTTTATTTCGATTGCAAAAAATCACTCGTTTTTTAGAAGCATCCTATATGACTTTTATTCCGTAAAAATACTTCAGTAAAAAATCGAATTATACTCTGATTTCAAATCGTTATTATTTAATCCTTCTTTTACGAGCAAAATAATATTATCCACGCACGAATTTTTTAAACGTAAAAAAAAAAAAAAAAAAAAAAGCTCTCTTCCATTGGATGAATTATTTTTATTGCCCACTTAGACTGCAATTCCGGCTCATTGGAATACAAATTATAAGAAAAGGGCTCTTGAAATAATTAATTAATTAGTTATTTAACAAGAAAAATCTTGTGTCCTTTTCAGCTTTCTAATAATCCGATTAAATTTAGTATAAAGAAAACAAATGATGTAAAAAAAAACATACCCTGGGAGGGAGAAAACGATGCCTTTGAAGCTGACTTAAAAAATAATTGTTTTTATGTTTCAGTTTTTTATAAGTTAATTACCATTTTGTTTAAATACATGGTCTCTTTTACAATTAGCAGATAGATTTGTTTTAATTAGATAAACACGCTCTTTTGAAGAAAATGATCTACGCACAAGGGAATAAAATAATAATAAGAAACACTTATTTCTAGTCTCTGAATCAGTGTGGACTCTTGGAACGTTGCACTATCAATTATAATTTTTTTGCTTTGTAACTAGATTAATTAAGCAATTGGAAAAGATTTTTTTGCAATGCAATTTTTAAGATAATTGTATGTTTTCTTAAAAAAAAAAAAAGTAAGCCTCTTTTTAACATAACTATTCACATAACTAAATAGATCCATCTTAATTGGTTGTCTCATACATTATAATTTTATTATTAGTTGTAAATACGATGAATTTTATTGTAAAAAAACCCTAAGGAATTTTCTGAAACACTAAAAACTACATATAGCTGAAACTTTCAATTGTCTTTCTATGATATATTGATAATATTAATAAGTTTTGGAAAGGTTATATTATACTAGTGTATTTAACATAAGTAATTGAAATATTTGTTATTTTCCATCAACCAACTGTTTATGTATTTTAATCGTTTTTAGATTAAGTTATTCATTTTGCCCTTGAAATCGGTGTCTATTTTCAGACGAAAGTTCACCTTTTATGATATCTTACAATGGGCAATCCCGGTATTTTTTTTTTATTTATTCAATTCTAAATGTTTCGAAAAGGCCATAAACATAAAAATTTCTGCTCAATGCGCTTTATCTTTTTTTTTTAATTTGCGATCAAAATTACCTAGTTAGAGGTTGGTGAGAAAATGACTAATTTCGTTGGCACTGAACGTGACGTAAAGAGATCTCAAACACCTTGGCTTGAAATGCAGCAGCGGAAACCAGATTTGCAAGTTACTCGCAAATCAAGCCAACATGTACGGAATGTGCCAATGGTTTAACAACGCCAACTTATTTAACGATAACTATTTGGCAGAAGCCTCACGATAACCATAGAAACGCAGGGATCTCTTTACGTCACGAATTTTGTTGACTGTTTTGATTGGACTGGTTTTGGCTGGGTTTTGGGGCATTTTCTTTTCGTAATATTTAAATAACTAATTTTTTTAAAGAACTTTTGTTTAAATATTTGGAATCAGAAAGAAATTCTTCATAAATATGTACTAATTTCCCTCATTTTTTAAAAAAATTCGGGAATCGTCCATTCTTTCAATATATTTTAATCTTTCAGTCTTTTAATTACATTGATATTCATAGATTTATGAAACAAACTATAAGATTGTGGGACAGCTATGCGCATATGGTTGAAAATTCTGACGTTTTTTTTTTTTTCAACTTTTAAAAATCCACAACAGTCAATAATAACTATACGTTATTTTTTCGATTGATTTTCTTTCAGTAATGCTGACATTAATAAGCTTTTATTAAAATTAAAAAGACATAAGAGTTCTTAAGAAAAGAAACGTGTTGTGTTTACCACACTCAAGTACTAATGTCCAAGACAACTTATCCTGACCTCATTGAATGCGCTGTAAGATGGATCCTTCCGCTTAAAAGATCTAGTTCCAAGCAAATCACAACTTAAATACTAATATTGATAACCGGTGCACATGGTTTTGTATTAAATATATGTTGATACAAAAGAGAAAATAATTGCTTTTAAATTTTAATTTTACTTAAAGGAAGAAACTGCTTTGTGATTAGTTTCTTCCAATTTTTTCAGAAGATGATCGCCAACTTTGTGCTTTATGATTGTGATGTCTTTGGAAACATTACAAATTTAACAATCTCCTACAAAATTTCTAAACGTGTTTTATTATATAAAGTAATAGCGTCCATTTGGAAAAGACAATACTTACTAAGCTACATTTAAAAATCTGTGGTTTTGCAACCCAACTTTACGATGATCGTAAAAAAATAATGATAAGGATAACTTCCAAATTAGCCTTACGCCTTCGGATTGGTTCCCGTCCTAGTGTGATGGCCGACCAAACCGTATAGTGGTTAGCGTGCTAGCTTCTAGACCACGAGGTTGCGGGTTCGAGTCCCGTGTTAGGCATGGGTGTTTGTAAATGTATGTTGGCTTGTCTAATGAGGAATATTTCGGCGCATTATAGCCCTCGTGTTGCTGACGGCGCAAGATAATCTGAAAACAACCAACCAATCAACGTGGTGTGATGTTCTTGGTGACATTATAAATTACACAATCTTTTACAAAATTGCTAAAAATCTTAAGCATATAAAGTTACAGCGTTCATTAAGAAAAGCTTTTACTGAGCTACAATAAAAAGTCAGTGACTATGTAACCCTTAACTTTATGATGACCGTAAGGAAATGATGGTAAGGATGACTTTTCTAATAACCTCACGCCTTCGGATCGGTGATGCGGTCCAGAGAGTGAAAAAGGAATATTTAAAAAAAAAATATTTGACTCCATTTAGAGATTTACTACTTAATATAGACGTACGAAAACACAATTGCATAAATCAAGAGATACAACCAGAACTTATTAGTCCACCCACCCACTTGAAAATGAATCGCGAAGGTGTCGAATTTATCTCCCATTCAATTATTCCGAAGACGAGATGGTTATGACCACGGTTACCATTTTCACCAGATGCAAATTCCCAAAAGGAGCTTAGGAATCAAGAACGAGAACTTCTGGAACTCGCAAAGTGGCACGTATTGAGGATTAAATTGTCATAATTAAACTGTCGTCCTGTGCGGCGTAAAGGATTAATTATCTCTGCATTTGCGACGTTGCGCCATCGACATAAACAACGTAATCGGCCTAAAGGAGAGGAAAGTATAAGTATAACGAGGCAGAAAACTACGACTTGGAATCCCTTTAAAACACTGCCTAATGACGTATAATGAAATGTCATTCCGGCAGAAGTTAAGACCCCGTAGAGGAACGTCACTGCGGTGGTTCCGTGGCCCACTGGGAGTTGGATAAGTAAGCTAGACTTCATTAGATGGCTGATTGGACCGTTGTCTTTTATGCATTTATTTTTTAATTGTCTGTAAAACAAAGCGGTTAGCTGACAGTGTGTGTGATTCAGAAGTCACTGAGTTTAAGGATGATATTTATATAAGCTGTCTTCCTAATGTATCCCCATGTAAGAACAAGTTTGGGATTTTTTGTTTATCTGACGTATGATTGCTGCTTTGAAAGAATCAGCGCATTTTTCTGTTCTAATGTTATTGTGGGAAATAGCCCTGATTTCGCACATTTTAGTTTTAAATACACATACCATGGTTTGCTCACAAATTTAATTTTAATTTGTATAAATTATACTGATTGGAGAGAGTTTTAGTACAATTAATTGAGATGAGAAATTAGAAATGAGAGTTTAGTATCAATAGTTCAATGCAATAAGACGAAAGATTAAAAATGAGAGTTTAGTATTAACCCTTTGCACTCGAGGCCTTTTTCGCGCGGAGGGACCAGCAACTCGAGCCATTTTTGGTTCGGTTGACGTTTATGAATTTGCTTCATAGAAACTAAACACAATCATTGGCCTTGCATCCAATTTCCGCATCAAACCTAGTGGTCCTCTCGTGTTTCGGCATCCAATCGTATGGCGCCTGAGAGGCGCCGCTCGAGTGCAAAGGGTTAATAGTACAATGAATTCATAACAAGTTTTATAAGTCTTATTTAAACTGTTGCGTTAAAAGGAAAATAGTACATGTTACATTTAACACTTTTTATTTTTCATTCCTAATGTTCAATTTAAGAACCTAGTACCTTGCGGCTCACTCACATTGGAAGAACTAGGTTTGTAAATTGCACAGTTGATTTAATCAACTTTAAGTGCAAACAATCCTGTTACATGAATGAAAAAAAAAGAGAGGTTGTGATAGCTATTGTCACTAAAAGACCTGTTCTACATTTGTATTAAATGCAGAACTACATTTAATACAAATAGGCATTAATACAACGTAATGCTACTTTTGCATTAAGCTTAGATACTGATCATGTACAATTTGACGACATTCAATGATTGAAATCTTTTCCTGTAAGGTTGGCGGTTGGCGACATGTAACAAAACACCCAATTTAGAATTTTAGACCGAAATGTCTCAAGTTTATGAGTTTGGCGACAAATTAGGTCAGAAAACTTGGCACTGAATAATCAGGTTCTAATCATATACCTCTATTTGCAACCAAGATGGGGGCTTCCCATATGAATAGGTGGATAAGGCTTTTATAAAAGCTTGTCATTACATTTCTGAGGTGTATAAATCAAAATGTTCGTATTTTAACTTTAATCATCTTTTCAAGCGATAATATACTATCCCAATAAATCAATTTGAACTATAACAAATAAAAAACACTTATTACTCATATGTGAACAAATGAGTACACTTCATTGTACAAATCTACTTGTCATAATTTATATCCAGGAAAGTGTTCCTAATCCTCTGCAATGAATATGAAATTATTATTAAGTATGCACAAGAGGATGTAGTGACACTTAGCACCAACTTAAAACAATTAATTAGGGCACAATCCACAACTGCGTTTCTGTCAGAAAATTCTTCTCTTGTTACTTCAATTTGATTTTGTATATTGTAAACAACAACGCAATGGAGAACTTAAGAAAAAAAAATTAGCAACAATGGAAAATGTGACATTTTCAAAACTTGTAGAGATTAACACATGAACCGGAATTCTACTCGCGCAGGATAAAAAACGCTGTGTTCAAATTGCTTTTACGTTTAAAGTACTTGGATGTGGAAATATCCTTTCAGAATAATTTCCAGATATATCCTCACGACTTTAATTCCAAAAAACAATTCATTATTTGTAAGCGGATCATATATTTTATTAAGCGAATCTCAGAGACGGTAAGGCTTTATTATCCTGCCAGTAATCGTGCGTTCCCTGCTTAATAAAACAGTCGTAGGATTGACGTGTTCTCTATATATCTTCCATTTTTACCCCCTCCCCCACTTTTTAAATTGGCATTAAGAATGTTCTATTTGGGAAAATTTTCTTTGTTCTTTTTCAGAAACACTTCCGCCAACAAAAATGTTCGCCTCTTTTCCGGTGAAAATTAATCCGTTTCAGTGTTGTCATTTTTATTTCAAAACAGAATATAGTTTGTAATCGAACGCTTTTTATGTTTCACTGCAACTGTGTCCCTCTCGCATTCGTTCTTTAAATTAAATGTTTGACAAAAAAGAATCGGAATCAAAGCGAAAGAATGATTGCATCTTCTAATTGTAATTAGTAGCATAAAATCCAGTCAACTTTCGTTTAAGCGAACATGTTTTGTATTAGCCGAGTATGAAACTTATTCGGATAATTTCAAACATTCTTTTCAAAGTTGAAGTTTTTTTTTTATAATTCTCCGCATGAAAACTTCAAGTATAAATGAACGTTTTACTCAGTTACAGATGAGTTTATTCTGAGAAAAGATTTAATCCGAAAAGCCATTTTGTGATTTAGACGCTTTCCTTTGAAATATATTGTTAAGACTTTTGGATTATTTGTCACTGATACTTTTTAGTATTTCTTCTTCTTTTCATTATTTTTAGTTGTACAGGAAATATTCAAAGTATTTTTTTTTATCTATGTATGGTGAAAATTAATTTCATGACCGTTTGTTTTGAGTAAGGAATTAAAACTTGATTGTGGAAGCGCAGCGTACGTGAAATACTGGTTTGTTTCTAGAGAAAAAAGATTAAAGTAGGTGAATCTAAGATAGAAACAGAAATAGTTGTAAAGTAGTTGGTTATAAGTCATCCACAGAACAAATATATATATATATATATATATATATATATATATATATATATATATATATATTAATTTTATTTGAAGTAAAAAAATTAAATTTCCTAAACTTCATCAAAACCTGGTGAAAAGTAATTATTTATATTTTACCACGGGAAGTAGATAATTTGGAACAGGGTAAATAATATTTGACTTCAATTTTTAATTAAAAAAAATGCGGAATTTACCAACACGTTATGTCTTCTAACATGCGATTGTTTATTATCCTTTTGGTAAAGACAATTACTTGAATAATTACATAAAATTCAACAAATTAATGTTAGGCACAATAAGTAAAGTAGCACAAACACATAACTCTCGGCACAAATCAAATAAAACTTCGACACACATTTTTGAGAAAATTATACAAAAGAATGTCAGTGCCACTGTAATGATTATCCACACCTTACAAGTTGTACATCAACATCGCGTATTGGTAAATAGGTGAATTATTAAATTTTTTTTACAGCCATATCAGGCAATCCGAGAAATATTGTTTTTTTTTTCAAACGCCTCTGGGGGATATGAAAATCAGTACGAATAAGCTTGAAAATTTCCAACAATCAATATAAACTACACTATATCTCTTCGCACTTTTATCGCATAAATAGATTTCATTACATAGTTTTTAGTAACTGAAAGCAACCACTTGGGACCAAAATATCGTATACTTCAGCGTTAAGATAGATAATAAATATACAAGGTGAGACCGAAAAGTAAGGTGACTGATGTCAAAATAATCACTGTATTATATATTTGCATATAAATACATCACTGTCCTTCAAAGTAGTTCCCGCCGTCTACAATACACTTCTGACAACGTTCATACAAGTTCTTGAAACTTCTGAAAAAGTCCTCCTTTGAGACTGTCTTAAGTTCCTTGGTAACAGCAGTTTGAATGTCTGAGTTGCTTGAAAATTGGTTTCCCTTCAGAGCCAATTTCAGTTACAGTATTACACCCTCCTTATTCCCCTGATCTAGCGCCAGCAGATTATTTCCTCTTTCCACAACTGAAATTGAACGTTGTCAGATGTGTATTGTAGACTGCGGAAACTACTTTGAAGGACAGTGATGCATTTATCTGCAAATATATAATACAGTGATTATTATGACATCAGTCACCTTACTTTTCGGTCTCACTTTGTATATAATAAACATATTTTGGACACCCCTATATACAGGGTGTGTAAAATCAGTGCTTATTTGTAGCAATGGATATTTCAAAGAGTAAACAACGTATCATAGTTTTATTTCCATTGAATACATTTATAAGATGTACCCTTTGTTATTAAGTTACATTTCAACGTATGCACCCGTACATTTCTGGAATCTTTTATGAACAGAATCCACAGCTCTTCTTAGCATCTCAACTGGATCACTTGCAAACACTTCACTCATACTTTGATCAAGGCTGTTAATATCCCTTGGTGTTAACTTGTCCCTTACCTCAAAGTGTATAAGTTAAACCCATCGATATAGATAAACAACTGGATAGACGGCTTAACGCTGGAAAAATGAAGCCGTTGCCAGATCGTTGGGTGGTAAAAAAATACTGATTGCCAAGGATCGAAAATAAAATCGTGGGTTGTACACAGCAGAACTGTCAATAGTAGACCTTAATTAATGATAATGTACAAACAAATATCTTCTCTAGGACTTAACAAGGTCTCTCGCATTCCCATCCAACTATAAAAGTGAACTGTGATTGGTTAATTGTCCACCCCTCATCATCAACCACAGGCTCGTTTTTACCCTTGTATTGCCATCGGAGAAGTCTATCCACATGTTTATCAATAGCCGGATTTACACGCTACCAGTCGGGCCTCCTCCAGTTTAGATCGCCAGTTCTGTGACGTCAGCTAGGTAACCGTTGCGCCGTCTATCGGTGATCACGGGAGAGCGCATGTGATTGGTTGACCGGAGTCGCCAGCGCCAGTAAATAGAAAATATTTGATTTACTGGAACCAGTAGTCTGGTGACGTCACATAACGTCACTGGTTGGCGATCTAAACTGGAACCTCGACTGGTAGCGTGTAAATCCGGCTTATATCGATGGTTAAAGCTGGGCGTCCACTATCGCTGAGCAAAGTAGAGCAGAGCAGAGCGGAGTGGATCAGAGCCAATTACAAGGCTATCAACGTCCATTGTAACACGAGGCTCGTGTTACGTTAGACGTTGGCAGCCTTGTAATTGGCTCTAGTCCACTCCGCTCTGCTCTGCTCAACGATAGTGGACTCCAAGCTTAAAGCTTGGCGTCCACTATCGCTGAACAGAGCAGAGCGGAGTGGATTAGAGCCAATTACAAGTTTGTCAACGTCCATTGTAGCACGAGCCTCTTGCTGCAGTAGGCGTTGGCAGCCTTGTTATTGGCTAAAATCTAATCTTGTCCACTCTGCACTGCTCTGCTCTGCTCAGTGATAGTGGACGCCAAGCTTTAACCAAGTGAGATTTTTTTTATGAAAATGAAGTGTTGCCATGTGCAGTATTTTGAATACTACGGTAGAATTATGATTATGTCTTTGGAAACTTGCGAGGACTTGTGACCATTTATAAAATCCCAAGATCTTTTTAAAGGCGTGTCGTGATTGGACAAAATTTTTCATTGGTTGCAGTGACGTGGCCACGAAAAATCATTTTCACATAAACCTTTGGGTGCAGTATTTTTAGCAGTAGTTTTAAAAAAAGGTGGTATACTTATGGTATTATTTATTATACAAAAATGTCACAAGATATTTTACGGACAATATGAAGATATGATTCGTATTTTAGAAATTTTATCCGGAGTGGGTTTGCATCGAATGGCATTACTTTTTTCATGCTTGTGACCAATCACAACACACCTTTAGAAACATGTTTTTTTTTTATTTACTTATTTTCAAAATATGATGAATAAGACCATGATTCGATTATTTGGAGCCTGATATTTTTTCATTCTTGTTTGAATTTTGAAAATTGTCTTAAATATTTAATTGTCAAAATATGACTCGCATTTTACAAATTTTAAATACACACTTGCTTAGAATGAAAAACATTTAACACAATAAAAACACGCTCAATAACAAACCAGAATGGTTGCCGTGACGTCAAATAGCAATTGACCTGTGACGTCAAATGCCTAATCCCCATTTAATATACATTTTTTTTTGGTCAGATACTAGTTAAATACTAATATTGAAAATCTGGCAACCTTGGTTTTTAGAGATGAGTTCGATCCGATATCGATTTGAATTCTTTTCTTTGCAAAAGGTCATATGCTTGGGATTTTAAGGATAGTAATTCATAAGTTATTGATTTCCAGGTACACGTTATAAAGCTTTCAATGATGGACTGTTTTCAGTTATTATATATTTTTAGTAGCATCCGCTAGCGTAGTTAGCTGCTCGGGGTTTAGCGATCGCTACTAAGCACTTGATAGCGAAGCAATCCCCGAGTGTTGGAGAATGTTAGAGAGGAGCAAAATGGCCAGTTTGGCGATATTTTTAAAACTAATTCTTGTACGGGTCTTTAAAAAAAAAAAAAAAAAAAAAAAATCGCCAAATAGATGATTTTGGCGATGAGTTAAGGGATGAAACCTCTTAGTAGGGGGAAAGGGGGGAAAATGTACACTATTTACAATTATATGTAGGAAAATTGCGTAATAATATGAAGGAGGCTGGAAACTTTAAAATATTACCCAGCATTATCATCTACAAAAAATATGTCAAACAACAAAAGAAAACTATTAGTTTAAAAAATATCCCAAAAAATATGCTGTATGTGTATGTTGAATTAGGCTTTGATAACTTATTAGCTGAAGTACCTGCTGTTGCTCTAAATCTAATTGCTGTGGCCGGTTGCTACTTATGGGGATGACTCCACTCACCCTCTCTCTCCTATTTCACCACCTTCCCAATAATTTCGATTAGTTAGGATGCTTATAATAAAACCGTATTTCGTTTTACAGGATGTACGAATCAAATGTCCCTAATTACAACAGTTGATTAAAAAAACATCTATTAGTGAAATATTGGTGGTAAAAGGTAAAAATGACTGCTGAATTCTTAGATTTTTGCGACAATTTTTATTTTCCCGAATTTTATTTTTATAATTGAAATTCCTCAAACGTCTGCCCAAAGTTTGTAGAGGTATTTTTTTTAAAGTTCAAATAGCCGTAAGTTCAATGAAATAGTTAGTAATTTTTGACTGCAGTCCCCAAAGATATTTAGATCTGCCGCTCCCAAGGGAAGTTAATACAAACTTGACAGATGACATCCTACACTTGTTTTTCACCATAATTCAAAATGTTTTCAAATTTTGGATCTTTGAAAATTCTTCCAAACTGTGAACTCACAAAAATTCTTTCTTTAATTTTTGTCTCACTCAGTCTGGGAAATTTTTCACGCTAGTAAGTGAGAGTTGATGGTTTATTCCAGGGGTAGGCAGATAGCGGCTCTTCTAGTAGATATTTACGGCTCTTCAAGTTCTAAGTAAGTTAACTTAATAAGCTTACTGTGTAATCTCAAACACGAGAACTACAGAAATAGTGACGAAACATAAAGTTGGTTGGTTGTATTCATATTATCTGGCGCTGTCAACAACACGAGGGCTATAATGCAGAGACTTTCGTCATTAGACAAGCCAACATACATTTACAAACACCCATGCCTAACACGGGACTCGAACCCGCAACCTCGTGGTCTAGAAGCCAGCACGCTAACCACTATACCGTTTGGTCGGCGAAAGATAAAGAGATGGTTAGGGTGAACTGGTAACACTGTGCTCAAATACCAACAGTTATATTGATCTTTTTTTTTTCTTTCACGTTCGCTGTTCTCGTATCCGGCTGAGGTAAATAGGACCTTTCACTGTAAACTTGTGCGTCCTGTTAAAGGCTTTTTGTCTTTGCTTTTGATATACTATATTGGAAAAACATGGTCTTGACTTCATCCAAAAGGAAGATAAGAATTGATGAGGAAAATTATGAATTTAAGAAACAAAAGGATTGAATTGTATGTGTTACCTCCAAACAAAAATGGACTACCACCTTGTCTCATCTGCTATGATTTTTATATAATTTTCATGTCTTTCAAATGGTCTAAAAATTTGTGTACTTAAAAACTCATACTAGTACGGCATGTATTTATTTTGTGGCTCTTTAAAAATTTTGCATTTTTGATTAGTGAATGTTTGGCTCTTAGCATAGAAAGTCGACCGATTCCTGGTTTATTCGTATCCATTACATTAACCTACTGCTTCTCAATACTTAGTTTTATGTGTAGAACAGGAAAGGCTATTTTTTTCTGGAGAAATAAGTGGTGCGTTCTCGGCATTCATTTTCCGGGTGTCAAACACGTCCTTAGAGGAAAGTCTTTCTGGAAATAATGTAAATATGTGGCGCGACTGCTCCATTTATGAAGGAGCTGCTCCATTTATGCTATATTATTTTTCTGTATGGTGTGACTAATGACTAATTGATTAGGGATATGAAGAACAAATTCTTAATTTCCTCGACAATATTAGTATATTTTTTATTTATTGGACTTTTTTATTTTCAAAATATTTATTTTATAGCATGTTTTATTAATTCATATATGCATGGGGACATTTCAAATAAAATATTATTTATTATAATGCTCAATAAATTAATTAATTCTGCACAATGTTTCAACAGTAATTATATTTCAGCATTAAATATTTTATACCATGTTACCCTTGCATCTCCGAAATAAGAGTCAAACCTGATTTCCATGGTGATATTTGTGTTTAGCACATCGAATTAATTAAGAATGAGGTATTTCCCTCTCCGATACATGAACTTAATAATAAATTGTTGTATTTATTATGCAAATGATTGTATTTATTTTGCATTCAAAATTTATTTTTAAAGCGTAAGACCTTGAAATGAATCTATCTATAAACAAAAGAAACCCACATATTCTTACTTTGTGTATTTTAGTTACAAATATTGGATCTTCAATAATAGTTCTATATCAATAGCTGTAAAATTATGGACAATTTTTCCAGGTCGATCGTACGGTTTCAACAAAACCATGCTTTACTACTATAAGTATGTGCCGTTTGGAAATAATAAGTTTTACTTGTATTTTCAAAGATTTTCAACAGTTTGTTCCACAGATCGGTACTTCCATGTTTTAAATTGGATTTTGCTAAAAAACTTAGTGCAACTAAACTATTTGTGGACTGACTGAAGATGTGTTGAGTTTATGTTTACGCCGTTTTGGTGTGTGTCTTTTTTCATGCTCTATTTTTGAATCTATTTTTGCATGCTTATCAATAGTGAATGGCTGCAAATACATTGATGGTTTCTACGTATAGATCTTCTACTTTTGGTATTAAGAAAACTGTGACTGTTCTAACAGGATCATGAGACTACTTGCTGTAAGTAGAAGACCGTATTTGTCTGAAGCCGCTGAAAAAGAAAACTTAAAATTGTAATCTGGCCTTCTAGAGTGTCTTCTACTTATCAAAATATTACCGGCTTGAAACTAATTTATCATTTGGATTTCAGAAGTTAAATTTTTTTCGATTACATCAGATGAAAGATTATCTCGTAGGTCTTGTTAATTGCTACAGAGGAACGAAAAACCGCCTGGGAAATCAGAAGACTAACTTCAGGTCTTGTTCTAGAGCCATGTTTTCCGATCTTATAGAGGAATTTTATAAAGTTAAGTTCCAACCTGGTTGGTTGGTTGGTTGTATTCAGATTATCTGGCGCCGTCAGCAACACGAGGGCTATAATGCGCCGAAACATTCGTCATTAGACAAGCCAACATACATTTACAAACACCCATGCCTAACACGGGACTCGAACCCGCAACCACGTGGTTTAGAAGCTAACACGCTAACCACTATACCGTTTGGTCGGCCTAAGTTCCAACCTGACTGCTGATAAGTTAGATTATTCTTCAAAAGAGTCTTTGAGAAACGCAAAAGGATTGGAGACGCATGATTCGATATGCCTGACATGCCAGTGAGTTGTCTTCTTAGAAAATATGATCTGATCATGTTGTACAACAGTTATATCGTCTGGACGACGCAATCTTTACGACTAAGATGGTTAGAGAGAAACTATTTATAGAGTATGGAAGAATATAACAGGAAGTGAAGGATATCGGTCAAGATATAGTTGATGATGCATGTACAACTTCCTTTCGAAAGAACTCGAATCTAAGATTCAATAATCCTAGCAGACGCAACGTACGTGAGCTGTGTGTGAACAAGAGTGCAGCGGAAAGTGATGGAAGAAAATCCTGAAGTTGTATAAAACGAGGTAAGTGTACTTGAAGTTACAAGGGTATAGGAACTATACATTTTAGTATTAAAAATGTTCTAAATTAATTAATTCCCATTTGAGGGCTGTGGGGTTAGGCCTCTGGCCTTGCATGCCAAAGGTGCCGGGTTCGAATCCTGGTTTAGGCAGGGATGTATGTGTTGTGGTTTGGAATTCACATTAAGCTATAGGTACCGGCATGTATAGCCGTCATTGTGCAAAAAATAGGTCGCTGAGCTTATAAACCAACCAATCTAAATTAATTAAAGTTGAATTATTAAATGTTATCCCTGCACCAAGTATGAGAGGGAATTTAATGAGCGGCGGCCAAAATGGTTATAGTAGGATTAACTATTAAATGTGGTAAAAATAAAATGATGGTTTATAGATCTTATGGTACTAATTTTTTCTGTAAATAGAAATAGATGTATTAAATATTTTATCATGTTATGTAGAAATTGTTCATGAAACGTTATGCGATGCAAGTGCATATAAGTCCTGAACTAGTTCATAAACGCTTCTGCCTTATAAATATACATTTGTTTAACCTTTAACTGCTGTATGCGGTCTGACAAACTGTGGGTCATTTTTTGTGGAATGCTTCTACCCCTAAGCTATTTAAATTTTGACTTGTATATTAATTTTTCCGAAGCTTATGTTTCTTAAATTTTAAACTGATGCTCTCTAATTTATTTGGTGCAGTGTGGACCACGTGTTGGCGTGTTGCCCTAGTGCCAAATTTATCAAATTATTCAACCACAGCAGTTAAAGGTTAAACACATGAGTGTTAATAATGTTGTAAGAGGTCTGGAATAATAGAGTTATAAAATAGTCTGGTAACGTTTGTATGAAACAAAATCTACTAGAAACTGCCTAAAGGCAAATTATGGTATAACCAAAAAACTATTCTTAAAAAAATGCATATGGATTTATTGAATATAAGTCTAGTAAAATCATTGGGTAGTGCTCAATATTTTTTGTGTATCCTTTTTCTCGGTACGTAGAAGTGTTTGCGATTAAACACAAATTTGAAGTATTTTTTTAATTTAAGGAATGCTTAACAAGAAATGTTAACTAAAAGTAGTGATAACTGACAATCGGGAAACTGACAAATATAATCCTCATCAGATAAATCTTGATTGTGATCAAATAATGACATCACACTTTACAACCGGTGAAATTAAGGTTTAATTATATTTTCAATGTGTGTTGCAACAGTTGGTTTCACAGATCGGTACTTGCATATTTTAGCTAGGGGAACTGAATGGTTTGTAGATGGACTGAAGATATGTTGAGTTTATGATTACGCCGCTTTGGTGTGAGTCTTTATGTTGGAGTGCCGTCCACACGGTATAGTGGTTTGCGTGCTAGCTCCTAGACCGCGAGGTTGCGGGTTCGAGTCCCGTGTTAGGCATGAGTGTTTGTAAATGTATGTTGGCTTGTCTAATGGCGAATGTTTCGGCGCATTATAGACCTCGTGTTACTGACGGCGCCAGATAATCTGAAAACAACCAACCAACCTTTATGTTGAAGAATCTTTTATTTTTGACCTGCTTATCAAGACTGACCGGTCCCACCTGATAGCTGTAGGGTTAGCGCTCTGGCCTTGCATGCCAAAGGTTCTGGGTTAGGCTCCTTTTACAGTGTGGACGCAGATGCGAGTGCGGATCTGCAAAAAGTTTCCCCAATGTATTTTGAATGGAGTTTTTCACACGGCGCGGAAAGCGGTCCGCAACTTTAAAACCTTCGTGCGGTCACGTAGAAGTCGGTATATCTCCACAATTTCCATCGATGAATTCAGTTTGAATTAACTAATTATATTTTTATTTGTAATTTAAAGTGTATAATGCGGGACAAAAAACCTACTGGGATTTAATTCATCTATGCAATAATTGAATTTTTACTTAGTTTTGAATCTTGATGTTTTTATAAAAAGTTGCTAATTTCAAAAAAATTCAAAACAAAATTATATAAAAAAATATTTCAGTTACATTTTCTATTCTAGTCGGTTTTTTATATCAAATCATTGTGTATCGTTTGTCATTTATTATTTAAATTTAAAATTTTAAATGATAGCATTCAAATTTTTTTCTAAAACATAACATAGACTTTGAGTGAAAAGGTCCAAACTCCACTTTAAGTTTCAAATCACTTTTCGGTATTTTGGAAACAGAAAGAGAATCCCACATCGGTAAGTAAAAGCTTCCGACTATAAATTAATACTGCTAATCAGACCTGATATTATCTTAGCTGTTTGTTCAACTACAATGACGGCCTAAGAGCAAAATGCTGTGAGTGCAAGAATGAGTTTTGGTGCTTCTTACAATGAAAATGGGTATAGAAAAAACCTCCGAAAATGGCATTGGTGCTCTATAACTAAAATTTGCTGGAACTTAATATCTGAAGTTGGCATTTTAAAGGGATTAAAAACTAAAACTAACAAGTAGTAATAAATAGTTAAGTATTTAGTACCTTTTCATTATTTGTATTTTTTAAAATGACTTCTAAAATTCTTGTAACGGACTTTTTCAAACTTCAACAGGCGTGGTGTACTATACTTGTGTAAAGAGCAAGCCCCTAAATTCTTTTACACAGTATATAGTTTTGAAAGTTAGAAAACAATAGACACATTTCTTAGCTATAACAAAAGTTTTGATTTAATATTCATGGGGGGAAAAAATGATAATAATAATCTAACAAAAATATTACAGAAAATTGATTAAAATAACCTGTATTACACACTTAGCAGCGGACCTCCTTAGCTTTAGTAGCGGAAAATGTTTTTATTAGTTTACATTTTTACCATATTATTTTTAAATTTTTACCACATTATCATATTGCTTTTAAAAAATATATTTTTTTTTTTTATTTCGGCGCCCCTCTCAAAACCACATTGGTTGAATTTGGTTGAACTAATGTAGCCCTTTGAGTTGATTTTTTGTTGAATTTTCATTTACGTTCGCAAATTAAAATTCATTGCCTTTTTTAATTCTTTTTTTTTTTTAATTTGATTCAACTCTTTTACCATAGAAGTATCTTTTATTTAATGAAAATTTAAGATTTTATTTGAATAAATCAAGAGTGAATTTATTTTAGCAGCGATATTTATTTTATTTCAAAGCTATTCTGAAATTTTTTAATAATATTTTGTTAACATCGACACTTTAAAGATATATAAACTTTTTTTAAATGAATATATTGAACCCAGACCAATTTACAATGAATTGGAATACGTCGGTAATGACGAGTCTATGAACACTCTTTTTCCATTAGATTTTGCGTAGAAAAATTACTTGATTGAATGATCTCGATGTATTTTTTTTTTATCTATTCACGTTGTATGCAACAGTTATTGTTCTAAAAAATAATTTGATGTTTATTGCGAATACTCTGATGTTTCACTCTTACTAACATGAAAGCCGACAAGGTTATTTGGCAGGAGATAACTAGAGTTTTTGTTCAAATCTTTTTAAAAAATAACAATCCGATTTCGTACTAACACACTTTTAAAAGATTTTTTTAATGTTCTGTTTGAATTAACAATTTAAAACTCGTATTATATTTTCTTCCTGTGAAAAGTTCCCCTTTTCTCCGCTTTGTTTTAAGTTTTCAATCACTTGGGAGAATGCAATGGACAATTCCCACATTTTTTAAAAACGAGTGAAATTAGTACATATTTATAAAGAATTTCTTTCTGATTCCAAAATATAAACAAAAGGTCTTTAAAAAAAATTAGTTATTTAAATATTAAGAAAAGAAAATGTCCCAAAACCGATCCAAAACCAGTCCGATGAAAACAGTCAACAATATTCGTGACGTAAAGAGATCCCTGCGTTTCTATGGTTATCGTGGGGTTTGTGCCAAATACTTATCGTTAAAAAAAAGTTGGCGTTGGTAGACCATTGCCACATTCTGTACAGGTTGGAGTGATTTGCGAGCAACTTGCAAATCTGGTTTCCGCTGCTGCATTTCAAGCCAAGATGTTTGAGATCTCTTTACTTCACGTTCAACGCCAACGAAATGGGTCGTTTTCTCGCCAACCTCTAACAAGGTAATTTTGATCGCAAATTAAAAAGAAGAAAAAGAAAAAGTGCATTGAGCAAACATTTTTATGTTTATGGCCTTTTCGGAACATTTAGAATTGAATTAAAAAAAAAAAAAAAAAAAAAAAAATACCGAAATTGTCCATTGCATCCATCGATATAGATAAACAACTGGATATGCTACTCCGATAGCAGTGCAAGGGAAAAAACGGTCCAGCGGTTTGATGATGATGGGTGGACAGTAGGGTGGATCGAAAAAAAATTATTTCAGAATTTCAAATCCGACCTATGGGGAAAAGATGCTCTATGGTATATAGATACATGGAAAAATAATTAAAAAAATTAAATTTTAAGTTCAGTACTGCCACAAGGAGGATGAAGTTTAGGTATTTGAGCTTTTTTATAGTAAAAAGTCAAAGTCAATTAAATTTTTTTTTCTGAAGAATTTCAAAACCTACCTGTACGGAAAAGATGTTCTGAGGTACATTAGTTAAGGGGAAAATAAAATAAAAATAATAAATTTTATGTTAAGCTCTTTGCAAGGGGGATGAAGTTTTGATATTTAAGCTTTATGATGGTAAAATGTCAAAGTGATTTTTGTTTAAGTGAAACAGGCCCTTCGTACTTTTAAGTGTTTATTGGAATGAGAGGACAGATACTAAATGGTTACAGAAAAAAAAAAGCTTTAAGAAGATATTACAGCTTCTTAAGAATTAAATCAAGAAAAATAAAAAAAAAAATCTTCGGAATTACAGTGAACGGTAATCACGTTTGGTGTTGAAAACTGGCTTGAGGTTTCGTTATTCCAGGCTATTTCTTTTAACGCATCTCTTCTGTATGATCTGCTTACAGCAGAAAATGCCTCTGTGACTATTTGTTCTGTAGCTTGAGTATGACAGGGATACTCCTTGATAGTAGGTAATACTATAGTATTGCCGTAGAAATGATTGCTGGGTTTACTATTGCTCCTGAAATCATGTCATCACTAAATCGTTCTGTCACATTCTCCCACTTAATCAAGTTCACATAGTCTGTCACACAAGGGTCAAAAGTTGGTATGTTTAAGATACGGATATAAATCGCTAAAAGGGTTTGGGTTGCAGCAGACCTTTTGACTTTGCTCAAATTCAAAATTCTTTGGAGGACCGATTCCTTTGTGTTATTTCTGTCGTCAGCTAGCATTGATATCAGGATATTTTCAGGAAAGCCCAAACCCCCGTTTCAAAAATTACTGGATCAATGACTTTCTTCAAATCAATTGAGAAATAACGCGATAGAAAGATTGATTAATGCAAATGCTCTGCACCATAGATTACCGATTGTTTGGTTTTGATCTTGAATCACATAGGTGCCTAGACCTTTACGATGAACGTAATTAATGTCAATAAAGCTTTGGTTGGACTTCTTCTAAGCCAAATAGAACATGAGAATTCTGTTGGGGGTTGTAAACCACCTTGAGTGGCGAATCTTTCCAGAGTTTCTCTTCAACAGCCTGTGAGGCACGCCTGCGAGCGCCCTCTGTCGTCCTCTTTAATACGTAAGGCACTATAATCTCTCATTCTACGCTGAGAGATGCAACGATACGAACCTAAAGAATAAAAGCTCTATCCTAGTCATACGGACTATGTTTTACTCTACGAAATCTTTTATGATGTTAAGCAAATATGTCCCTACGTTAGAAAGCTCCAAATAGGACAAGCCTACGTGCCAGCCTTCCTTACAGTGGTTATCAGAAGTGCGATGTAACTCGCTCGACGAAGTACGTCTGACAACGAACGCCCTAAGCCTAACTAGAACTCGCTCGCCTTACAAAACAGAAGCCCGACGATGGAAAACGGTTTGGAAAAGCTTAAAAAGAAACGGTCGATACTGAGAGCCTCTACCACCAAACTTATGGATAAGATCGACAAAGCAAGAATAGAAAGTAATCTCACTCCAGAACTGATTCCTCAACTGGTCGAAAAGGAAAGAGCGTTGAAAAACATAAATGAACAAATCGAAGCTCTCATTTTGGATGAAAAGCTATTCGAAGACGATCTGCTCGCTTCAATTAATTACGAAGACAGAATTACGAAATGTTTGGCGTTAACAGACATTCATCGGCAGACTGGGGGAGAAGATATGCCGGCCCGTTCTCTTTTAGCGGCGACTCATGTGCAGTGCCAGGTTAGTGAAACAAGTACTGTAAAAAGTGGTTATTCACAACTTCCAAAATTAAATATTAGTAGCTTTAATGGTAACATTAAAAACTGGATTTCTTGGAAAAATAGTTATGACACAGCTATTCACAACAACACTTCGCTTTCTGCAATTGAAAAACATTGTTACTTATTAAGCTTGCTTGATGGCCCGGCGCTCTATGCTATTCAAGGACTGTCGATAAGTGAAGATAATTATAAAAATGCTATGGACATCTTAATCGAACGTTTCGGCAAAACGGAAAACTTAATTAACTTTCATATGTCCCAACTCATGAACTTGCCTCAAGTAGCACACAGTAATGATTTATATAATTTAAGGAAACTGTATGATACATGTAGTGTTCATATGAGATCCCTTGCTACCCTGAACGTATCAGCAGAATCTTATGGAAGCATGTTATCAACAGTGATTTTTAAAAAGCTACCCTCAGAAATAATGCTCGATTTTACTAAAGAAGAAACTGACTGTTTTGATTTAGGAAAACTCATGGCCCATATCCAGCGACAGGTTTCGCAAAGGGAATTGGCGAAATATATTGCTGCCCCCTCCCGCAGCTCCCTCTCCCTAGAGCAGCGCAGTGATGTTACGTCAGCATCTAGACGCCACCAAGACTGGAGAAGTACATCAAATCGCGCCAACGGGAAGTTTACTAGTGTAAATTACGTCAACGCGCCGAAAGAAGATTTTTGTGTTTTTTGCGGTAACCATGGAAACGACGAAAGTTGCCCTCTGACCCCGGAACAGCGGAAGCAAGAATCGAAATTAAGCAATCGGTGTTTCCTATGCTATGGTGTGAATTGTGGTGTTGCAAAGCGGTGTAAGTCAATGTTGAAGTGCGATGTATGCAACTCCAAATTTCATGGTATACACTACTTCATGACCCAAATAGGAAGAGTACAAATGCAATCGTTTCTAATTGTTTGACAGCCAAAATATCGTCCGACCACTTGTTAAAATTAAACGGCATGAAGTACGAGAGTGATACAATTTTTAATAGTTTGCCAACCATTGAAGTGTTATGTGATAATGTTAAAATAAATGCAGTCGCTGATTCTGGAACACAGGTAACAATAATTAGAAGTAATTTAGTACCCCAGCACTATAAAGACCCACATGGTCAAGTGGTGTTAACTTCAGCATTTGGTCATAAGCTCAAAGCCCCTTTAATAAATATACCATTATCAAAGTGTACAGAAGATGGTAAATTTTGTGAACCCGTATATTTTACTTGTGCGATGGTTGATGAGTTATCTAATGACATGTTGTTATCTTTAAGTACATATAATAGAATAATTTCAAATGATTCAGGTGAGTTAAGTGTCGATTGTTGTAATGCAAATATTCATGTTGTTGATACCTCAAATAATGTAATTGAAAACTCCCACAATATTGATGATAATATTATTTAGAGTGATAATTTATATAACTTAACTTTTGAGAAAACTGTGCAATATTTTGAGTCCATAGGTAGTAATAGTGAAATTAGTATTAGTGAAAATTCTGAAATGCCTTTTAATAATATTGAAGTGTTTTATATAAATAATGATGATGATAATAGCGTTAATGAGGTCAATGTAATTGATAATATGGTAAACCAGGTTAATTCTATTATACCTAACGAATTAAAACCTGACTCTGAAATGTTCCGATATCAACAAGCGAATGACTTGACCCTTGAAGCGTGTTGGCAAGATGCCAAGCGAGGGGTAAACAACTTTTTTGTTTTGGATAATTTCTTGTATCGTAAAGATAAGATTTTAGGAGAGTCAGTCAGCCAACTCGTGGTTCCGGTGCAAAGAAGAAAACAGCTTTTGGAGCTCGCTCATGCTAGTTTATGGGGTGGTCATCTCCGTAAAAAGAAAACAGCAGAACGACTTAAGTACTCATTTTATTGGCCAGGTATAAAGAAGGAGATAGATGACTTCTGTGAAAAATGTGTATCGTGTCAGCTCCAAGCTAAGAAGCGTCCCTTCGATGAAGTTCACATCACGCCCGTTACTTGCCCAGATGAACCGTTCCAAATTATAAACGTAGATTTAATTGGCCCAGTAGAACCGAACAGTCGTGGATTCAAGTATGTTCTTTGCCCTGTTGATCAATGTACTAGGTGGCCAGAAGCCGTCCCTTTGAAGAATTTATCTGCTAAAGTTACTTGTGAAGCGTTGCTAAAAATTTTCACTCGCACTGGCATCCCTAAGGTAGTAGCCACGGACCAGGGAACCAATTTCACTGCCTCCCTGACTAAAGAATTTTTGGAAAGGATTGGGTCCTCCCCAATATTATCCACTCCTTACCATCCAGCGTCCAATGGGCTCGTTGAGAGATTTAATGCAGTCTTGAAAGGAATGATTCACCACACGATGCGAGAACACTCTAAGGATTGGGACAAGTACCTTCCTTACCTTCTGTGGGCATATCGTGAAGTTCCCAATGCCACAACCGGAGTTAGCCCCTTTCAGATGTTATATGGTAGACGCCCAACGGGACCTCTTTCCATATTGAAGACAACGTGGACCAATGAAACTCCAATTCCCCTAGGCCAGCTCAAGTCAGTGACTGAGTACCTCAATGATTTGAAGATGAAGCTAGAAAACGCAGCGGAATATGCAGGGATCTCAGCCACAGAAAGCTTACGCACACTACCATAATAGGAAAGCACGACATAAAGAGTTTAAAGAAGGAGACAAAGTGATTGTCCTGATACCCGACAGTGACCACAAGATGTATGCCAGATGGACTGGACCCGTCACTATTGTTAAAAAACATACTGCCTACAGTTATATAGTTCAGCTCCCAGATGCAAGCACTAGGCATGTGCATGCTAACAAAATACGAGAATTCAAGTCGTCTACTAACAACGTTGGAGTTATTTATGACGCTGACATTGACTTTGGAGAAATCGAGAGTACGCCAAGAATAGTCACACTGGTTCCTAGTAAGATATACCCTGACCTGAAGTTAGACTTGATGCACCTTGATCCATCCAAAGGGCAAGTGCTTATGAGTCTACTAAAGAAGCACTCTAAGCTGATGTCTGGTACTCCGAGAATTGCAACAGTTGGAGAACACCACGTTAAATTGAAACCTGGAAGTGAACCAAAGAAGCAGAATCCATACTGAATCCCTGAAATATTGAAGGATGAGGTTGATAATCAAATTGAGGAGTTATTACAACTTGGACTGATTGTTCGCTCCGAAAGTGAATATGCTCACCCAGTTGTGTGTGTAGCCAAGAAAGATGGATCCGTTCGCTTATGTATAGATTTTAGGTATCTCAACGCACAGACTGAAGTAGACGCTTTCCCTATGACGAATGCTACTGACTTGATTTACAAAGTATCAAAAGCCAAGTACATCACATTGATTGATTTACTGAAAGGTTACTGGCAGATTCGATTAGCCCCCGAATGTCAAGCCCTGACTTCGTTCGTCTCTCATAGGGGTCAGTACTTCTTTAGTGTTACCCTTCGGTCTACGAAACGCAGCCGCAGCTTCCAGCGCACCATGAATGAAGTGCTAGACAAGCATAAGGACTATGCCGCATCGTATATTGATGATGTCACAATTTTTTCTGAAGATTGGGACTCGCACATAAAACACATCGACGCAGTCCTGCATACGTTAGAAGAAGCCAACTTCACAGCCAATTTCAAGAAATGTGACTTCGCAAGGCCTAAAATAAGATTCCTTGGTCATATTGTAGGATCCGGCGTACATGAACCAGATCCAGATAAAGTCAAAGCTATCGAGAACCTGGAAGCACCAACTACTAAGAAAGACGTACGCAGTGTCTTGGGACTTTTGTCCTATTACAGGGCATATGTTCCAAATTTTTCCGAAATAGCTCGCCCATTGACCAAGTTAACAGAAAGAAGAGCACCCAATAACGTGAGATGGCAGAAGGAAGAAGACGAAGCTTTTGCAAAACTTAAGCTTGCTATATGCAATGCTCCCAGATGTTATTCACCAAATTTCCAACAACCTTTCATCATATACTCTGATGCCTCTTCATTTGCCGTCGGTGTTTGTCTCGCCCAGCGTGACGAGCAAAATGTTGAACATCCAATAGCCTTCGCTAGTAAAAAGTTATCAAACACTCAAGAGAAATATGCAGTTATAGAGAAAGAAGCCTTTGCCGTCATTTTTGCCATTAAGAAATTCGAGACGTACATCTTTGGACCTGAAATAATTATAGTTAGTGATCACAACCCTCTGAAGTTTCTTACGGAATGTGCTTCACAAAGTCCTAGGCTACAACGATGGGCCTTAGCTTTACAACGCTTCCATGCCTTACTAACTTATCGTCGAGGAAAAGATCATCTGAATGCCGATTCTCTGTCTCGTTTAACTGCAACCCACTGGAAAAATGATGCCAAACTAAATGACACTTGAACTCCTTTTTCTTCTTCTTTCTCATGAAGTGTTACCTATGGTTAGAATATTGATTGCAAATTTATGATATTGTGTTTATTTACATATTTTTCATTTCCTACTTGTTTATATTTTTAAGAGTAAAATTTACTTTCTTGATTTAATTACATGATAACTATAAACTAGTGATTCAAATGTTTAAAATTTTACTTTTTTCAATTTAGAACTTAAATTAATTTGACAGGTCTTTAAAAAGACGCAATCAAATCTTTTTAGTGGGGAGATGTGAGGCACGCCTGCGAGCGCCCTCTGTCGTCCTCTTTAATACGTAAGGCACTATAATCTCTCATTCTACGTTGAGAGATGCAACGATACGAACCTAAAGAATAAAAGCTCTATCCTAGTCATACGGACTATGTTTTACTCTACTAAATTTTTTATGATGTTAAGCAAATATGTCCCTACGTTAGAAGGCTCCAAATAGGACAAGCCTACGTGCCAGCCTTCCTTACACAGCCCTTTGCTGCTTTGTCAGCAGTGATGGCTTCACAAACTTCCATTAAGCACAGTTGATCAGTACTTAAGTCTTTCTTGTTAGTAAGTTCACATAGGTTGGGTTTACGTGAATGAAACTACAGGTAGTATCTCGCATACGGTCACTCTTTGGCTTGTAACTGCCACACAAACCATTGTAGTGGACACTTCAGAATCAGTTCCATATTTCGTATAACACCTTCTTTGATACCTGTGTTGACAGACTACCTATTATCGCAACCAACATTGTTGTATCTATGTCATTGTCGACGCATGACCTAGCCGACCAAACGGTATAGTGGTTAGTGTGCTAGCTTCTAGACCGCGAAGTTGCGGGTACGAGTCCTGTGTAAGGCATGGATGTTTGTAAATGTATGTTGGCTTGTTAAATGACGAATGTTTCGACGCATTATAGCCCTCGTGTTGCTGACGGTGCCAGATAATCTGAAAACAACCAAGTCGACGCATGAACAAAATTTATGATGTGCTTTCCTGGAGATAGCTTTCAGTTAATTTTCTGGCTTTGAAAGCGCGATATTTGTCGTAGTATGAACTTATTTTTCTCAAAATGCTGTAGTGGTCATTTATTGGTATTAAAGCTCGTTTCTAGGTCTCTCCTAACTTACTTGCAACTTATTGACAATCGGAGAAAAGTGTATTTAAATACACTGTACTTTGCTTTTCTTTTTGAATGCCAATATACGCACCTTATTACGTTTTTCGTACTTAGGAAGCATAATCGTGGGCATATTACAGCCTGACTCAAATATAGGACAAATCATGTATTTTCTTAACAACGCCACAGTACAGTATTAGTCCAAGTACACAAACAAACAAATGTCACATAGTAAAATTATAATTTAATTTACTTTTCAAGAACAGCGCTCACCGATTAGGCGTCGAATTCCGTAAGCCGCTGACAACTGCACTGTAGGGTTGTAGGGCTGATTCAACGGTGATATGGGGGGAGGGAGTTGGATAAAAAAAAGGTTGAAATGTACATTGTACTACTAATTATTCAGTAATCATCACTTTCTTAGGATTTATATTGTAAAAAACAATTATTTTTAGTGTAAAATCATTTAACGAAAGTTACGACTTTTTGCATTTTTTTCGAAAATTCAACCCCTTTGTGGCAGTGCAAAATTTTAAAATTAATTTTTTTATTATTTTTTCCTTAATCTCTATATCATAGAACATCTTTTCCCCATAGGTAGGTTTTGATTAATAATAATTTTTTTCTCCATAGAAGAACGATCCACCCTAGTGGACAGTTAACCAATCACAGTTCACTTCTCTAGTTGGGCTTGAATTCGAGAAACCTTGTAAAGTGTCAGAGTAGATATTTCTTTTACACATGATTACTAATTAAGATCTACTATAGACAGTTCTGTTGACAACCCAAGATTTTTTTTTTTTAAATCCTTTGCAAATCCGTATTTTTCGTCCACCCAATGATCTGGCAACGGTTTCATTTTCCCAGCATTAAGCAACATAACTAGTTGTTTATCTATATCGATGATTTCATCCGCTTGTTAGTTTGTTAAAACAGTTCCGGTTGCTAATTTCTGTTACTATCAAGTGCTTAACACAGCCACACATGTGCTTCGTATCGTAATTTTGAACTACAAGAAAGCTACGAGATTGAATCGTTCTTGAGCAAACCACTCTCGCCAACCCCACTACACCAAAGAAAGGACGTTGAGATCAAGACCTATTTAATGTGCACCAGCCCGGTATATGGTGAACCAGGATCGAACTCACAATCTCTCGATCATGAGATTCCGGCCGCCTTGTATCTGCTTCACCCTCTCTTGTTGAACCCATGTCTACTATTTAAAAAAAAAAAAAAAATAGTTTCTTTCGACAGTTGGAGATTTTTTTGGAATTACCATACCAGAATATATCTATTAATTATTCAAATATATTATTATCTATATCGTATTATAAGAATGGAAATATATACTTAGAAAGTGTCCATCAAAGAATCTGGATACTTACTCAGAGACAAACTCAGCCAAATCGGAAAAAAAGAGACTTCGATCCACTTGCTTCCTAAAAGAGCGAGAGAGACGAATCTCTAAAGCGATATCCAAAAGGGACTTTATCTAATTAACGGACATTCGTGCCAAGCCGTGTCCGACGTTTATTAATTAATGTGTTACGCTCTCAGTAAGCCTGGGCCTTTACACGGAGAAAGGGCTTAATTAATTATCTCCAGAATATCGCCCTTCCCATTCATTAAAGCGCTGCAGCACTTTAAGGGATTGTACCTGTCACATCAAAGGGCTTTCCTTCTTGAAAGTCCCCTTCCCAGCCAACTCTAGTGAAAGAAAGAAAAAAAAATGAAGACGGGGAGTTTAAGATTGGCGGAATTGGCGGCGATCAGAATTCTTTGGCTTGAAACGTTGTTGCATTTAAGGTGATTGTTGACAGGAAATGGGGTTTAAGTAATGATCGTGTTGGTGGATTTATGGATGTGTTGATATGGTTATGGGGGTATGAGTGGTTTTTCTTGTTTTAATTGATGAGTTGTTTTAGTTTGGTTGGGATTTTATTTTGATTGTTCTTGAAAATACTATTTTATTTCTGGTTATCTTTAGGAATAAATGAATAAATAAATATTCCAGATCAAAATATAATAGGATAGTTGACAAATCATATGTCCCTAAAAGAATGTTCGCTTTATTTATTTTGCTAATTATAGATCATCAGTACAAATTTTAGAAATAAATAACTAGAGGAATCGATTAAAAAATTGATCATATTAATACAAAAAAAAAAAAAAAAAAAAAAAACTATCTTTAAAAGAAACTGAAATGCAACACCCTCAAATTCGACTGATGCCATTTTAGAACAGGTATGTGATGAGTAAATGTAATGTAATTCACTAAAATGATTACTTTAGTTTTAAGATTTAAGTTATATTAAAGAGTGGGGGGGGGGGGGAATTATTTTCTTTTTATGAAGTGTTGTTGGAAACAATCTTTTATTCAACACAAATGTTTATGTAAACTTTTAATGCCTATTTTTATTATTATGCCTATAGCAGAACATAATTTATAAAATAATTATAAGTTGTTGATTTTATATACTAAACTCCAACTTAACTTTACGGTAGATCTTCACCGTTCACGTAGGAAATTCATCCTTTTTGGAAGCGTGAAGGCATAATGCTCTCCAAACCGTATAGCCTTTTCTTCTCTACAGGGTTGCTGGACTTAGCTTCCCTGCGTGCCTCACGCCGTCAAAATGAATCAATTTCTTATGAGCACGGTGAAGATCTATCGTCTAAGTGACTTTGAGTTAAGGTGGAGTTTAGTATAGCTTTGTTTTATTCTAATTTAAGATATAGATTACTCAATTTTAAAATAATTGTAATTTTAATATTTTTGATGATAGTGTACTTGATTGTAAATAACAAGATTCAATTTAAAGAATACTTTTGGAATTAATGTTTTACATTTATAGTGTTCTTATAAAAATTTATTTATCTAGCATTTGAAATAAGTTACTCAAGAAAACTAAAAATATTATTTATGACACCATTTAGCAGTTCTCAATTTGCACGATGCCCTGTCTCTAACAGAAGAATAAATTTATCCTGTAACCCCCATTTTAGGACAACCTGTATATATTTCATTTTTTAATTAACTTTTACTTGAATCGTACGAGACGCGCAACCCGGGAGAGGGTTTTTAGGGTCAGAACTCCCCCTACCCTAAGAGGATCCTTAACATCCAGATCTTTTGTTATGAATAAATTAGAAATATTTAGCAATCGTGAATAATTTCAAAATAATATGTTTTTAATCTACTATAATCCTGACTGAGTCTTCCTACAATATCGCATTAAAGTATCTATGAGGTCCAAGAACTTGAAATAACTAACATATTCGTAAATATCATAACATCAAAAAAATCATGCTCTTGTATTTCAAGACTTATTAAGTTACAGTAAAGTCAGTCTGATTTTAGCATTTGTTCGTTCTCTAATTGAATTGAAAGAAACAAGGAAAATTTCGTGTTAATTTATTATCGAGTAACATGTATAAAATGTTTTTCCAGCATATTGGGTGGTTTTGTAAAAACTCTTAAATTGGACAAAAGCCATTTTAATAATTTGACACACGCACGTGTCTGATTAACAAGCTGCGAAAAATATTACTGATATTGACACACATGGGATGAAAAAGTAGTGCATAGAAAATCTTTTTTATAAAGAAATATAGAAGTTAACTTAGTACTGCATTAAAAAAATCCTCCAACAGAAATTTGCTGGTTGCGCCCCTGAATCTTACCAATTTGTAAGACGTTTTCTAAGTTATCAAAAAACGGCATTTCCATTCTAGATGATTTACATTTGTTCATTTCGTAATTTTTAGAATATAAAAATTCTCGAGTGCTAAAAGGTGAAGCCTCTCAAACACCTCTTGAGCCAATTAAATAACCAATTATCATTGTCTGGTGGTGTTCTAATCGAGAAAAACACAGTTTCAAATACAATGTTCTTTTAAGTACAAATAAAACACTATAACAAAAGTCTACGAAATACACATTGATTATTTCAAGGACTCATTTTTCATCTGCCAGGAGGGAGAGAAGAAATTAGTTATTTTGGAGATTACGGTGCTTTCCATCATCGATTTGGGGGCGTAGTCGTCTGATCCGATTATCTTAGCCCTTGTTTCTTCATTCGCCCTGATTGAAACTATCGTCTGACCGACACTTGCGATCCTCCCCCCCCCCTCCCTTCTCCTTTTTTTTCCGAAACGGTGAGCGGCTTATGTAAATTTTACACTGATCACCATCCAAAATAACGGTAGATGTACGCTTTGGGGAAAAGGGATTTTGAAGGGAAAAAATGTCGTTTCGTATAAAGACTTAGTGATTCGATTCAAATTTGATTCCATTTTACAAAGACCTTTTATTAACGAGAAAAGTCGTTCTGTTTTCGAATGATGTTTCTCAGATTTGAGGATCATTAGAGTTTCCTGAAGTGTTCTTTGGCGCGTCGGTGAACGCTTTGCATTAGATTTCCCCAGATTTTAAGTTCGATGAATTCGAAATAGGACTACAAGTCGTATGGTGTATTAAATGGAGTTTTCTAGGGAAAACAGTTTTAGTTGAGGAATAAATTTCAAGAAAAACGAAAATAAAAGTTTTCATTTAAAAAAAAAGCGGGAATCGATAAAAAAAAACTAAAATGAAGTTCTTCGGAATGAAAATGTATAGTCTGTTTTTTAAGATAACACTTTAACTAGTTGTATTCAATGCATAATGGATATAAGCACAATGAAGAACATATAAATTACAATGATGCTGAGATTGTATTTTAGCCGTTTCTTAACATAATCTTTCGGACTGGAGCGATTGTTCTTTAAAATCTAGAGTAATTGGCATAGTTATTGCCAGAAAACGCTTTTTTTGGCTATTTTTTAAGGTTATCAACATCGTTTAATTCAAAAAATGAATATGTATATATGTATATCTATATATATATATTTGTACTTGAAATCCTATTTCTAAGAAGTTTTTAAAAACTCATTTTCTCATTAATTATTTTTTTAATTACATTATTTATTTTTTTCAATTTTAGAAGCTATTACAGTACAATATGTCTGACTGTTTTTGAATTTTTTAATCTTTTACCTGGAAAATAGCTTCGTATGGAACATTGCTTATTTTTTACAACGTTTGAGAGTTATAAATAAATTCAAGTGAAATATATTGTAATTAACTATAACTGCAAATGGGTACCGTATTAAGGAATTTTTTTCTTGTATACTTACAATTTTTTTTTATAAAATTGCCCTCCCCCTCTTCAAAAATGCATTTTTAAACTTATAAAATGTGTCTTTGTTTGGATAAATATGGAACAGAGGTGTGATAAATAGCATCATGTTATTCATGTGTAAGTATTTAATACTGACAGACATGCAATTGATTCTGTAAGTGTTTCGTTTTTGACTTTGCGCTGCCAAGAACTAAAAGTATTTAATTTTTTTAACTTGATACAAGGTTCAAAGGACAATAATTATATCATAGACTTTCTAAATTCTGACGGGTAGTTTTCATTGTGATCTAAAACTTTCACCAGAATTTTCCCAATAAGGTGGGGACTACAAAGTTAACTTCTTTTGTAACTGTTTTATAACTTCAAAGTCTTAACGATTTATATTTTCTTGTGGTAGAAAAATCTAATTTAATGTTTGTTTATTCAACAAACATTTCCCCGTGGTTTTAATGGTATGCTTATTTGGAAGAGCTCTTGAATAAAGGTGAAGTTTAATTATGTTCTCTATTAACCATGTGCAGTTTACTTATGGTCTTTAAATTAGTGCAGTTTAATTATGGTCTCTGATCAGATACAGTATAATTCTTGTTTCTACTAAGGTTAAGTTTAATAATGATCTCTAAACAAGTTCATTTTAATTAGTGTTTCTAAACGGGGGTCATTTAACTATGATTTCTATACAGGTGCAGTTTAGTTATGGTCTCTAAAATGGTACAGTTTAATAATGGTCTCTAACCAGTTGCAGTTTAACAATAGTATCTTAACAGATGTAGTTTAATTATGATCTCTAAACAAGTGCAGTTTAACAATGGTCCCTAAACGGGAGCATTATAATTATGTTTTCTAAACAGCGACAGTTTAAGTATGTTATCTAAATGGAGGCAGTTTATTTATGGTTTTTATACATTTGCAGTTTAGTTATGGGCTGTAAACAGATGCAGTTTAACAATAATTTCTGAACAGGTGCAGTTTAATTATGGTCCCTCTGGAAGAGTAAAATAAACTGATAGTGTACTATCTAAAAAGAATTCCCTTATCGTTCTCAGCATTAAGGACTACATCTAACTCGGCAATCAAGCCTTCTGAAATAAACGCAACTTAAACACCGCTTTATGCCAGTTCCTAACGACAAAACAAGAAAAATCGGAAGAGAAATTAAAAGTCAAAGATGAACATACAGATGATTAAAAGCCCGGCATCACATTGGCGGCTTAACTTTCGGCTTCAACGCGCCTCCGGGCCCTATCATAATGACGCCGCGTCGCCTTGCAGCTCTTTCTCGTCTTAAAAGTTAAGACCCTGCGATGTTACTTTTCATTTTTCTCGGTTAAAAGACGATGATTTAGACGAAATAAAGTAAGAGTGTCAATTTAACCTTACGCGGTGATGAGGATATTTAGGGAGCGTTTATGAGGATGGGTTTGACTCATTAGGAACAAATAGTTTCTAAATTGAGTTGATTGATTCGGTTTCTTTTCGGGGACGTTGGAGGAGGTCTTTAATTATCGTTTTATCGCTGAGATTGAGATTCATTTTTGAGATGCTGCTTTTGGGAGTGAGAGCAGCTTTGTTTAATTGATTGGGTTGTTTTAGGAAATGTGTTCGATTGTTGCAGAAATTGATTTTGTTATTTTTCTCTGTGATGGGAATCTTAAGTTATGTCGGTGAATTGATGCAACTTTTATGTTATTGAAAAGTACGCTTAAGTTCTTCAAGGGTTTAAGAACTATTTGCATAGCCGGATTTACGAGTATGCCGCCTATAGGCTAAAGTCCATTTGCCGCCCCCTCTACAGTTGATATTTGTTTAATACATTGGTTTTATTCAACAAAAGGATAGAATTCATTGGTGCTTTAATTTTTTTAAATTAGAATGCACTACAAGAAAGTTATAATACAAGATTACGTGCTGTGAATTTATATTATGTTATAGTTTTAGAAAACAGGTTATGTAGAAGGACTAAAATATATTTTTAAGTTAAATGTATTATTAAATTCATACGTAAAATATTATTAAAGTCTGAATACTTCATTTTAACTTTTGAATAAATTACCAAATTGCCGCCCTTTGAAAATTTGCCGCTCTGAGCTGCAGCCTACTTAGCCTATTTAGAAATACGGCCCTAACCATTTGTTTGGTTATCAGATTTTAAAATATTTTTTTTTTCTATTTGTGTGCAGTTATTTAGTTTGCAGTCAGTATGTTTGGATTGAGAATTTATCACAATTCGTTTCATGAACTAACTCGATGTCAAAACAATGATATGAAAGTAACCTTTACTATGATAGATATTTTATAATTTTTTTATATTAATTTCGCTTTTGTTTGTGTATGGCGAATAAAGCTTTGGAGGTTAATTAACCCACTTACCTTCATCCAATCGAGCTGAAACTTGAAAGATAGCCTAGTTGTAGTTGACAATACATTCTATTCCCAGGCTGGGAACCAGGTAGCGCAACAGTATTGGTCAATGTTGAGCATCGTTCGAAAATACAAGATTTAAAATATATATATATATATTTTCTTATAAAAACATATTTTGATTTTAAAACTCTGCATCAACATTTCAAAACTTCCAGTATATCTTACCCAGCACTAGTGTGAGGTTAGTTAAGTTCCGTTGCAACGGCCAGCCTAGAACGTTCTACAACGGGATTGATGAGTGTCGAACAGGTATTGACCAGCGGATTTGTACTACTAGGGGAGAGGGGGGGGGATAATCTCTCTTTCTCTCTCTCTCTCAAAAAAATAAAAAAATAAAAAAAAAATAACCACCATTATAGAAAGATTGACAATTTTCAATGTTCAGGGGGAGACTGGTCGTTCATAAATTCCGTCAAGTTTTGGGGGTAAAAAAAGTTTGTTATTTTCACAGAATGGATGTTTTTTCTTCGTAGTGGTCAAACACTATGAAAACTCAACCCAAGCTCAAAATCTTTTATAATAGTTTCATTTTTAAGGAAAGAACACAATACCTAAAGTGGTTCCAAGCGGGTCTATGTATTGTCATGGGTAGATTAGGAGTAAAAGCTCAATTCAATTGTATATAAAAGTTTGCAATGCATATAAAGTATTTGAACCACAATATTTGCTTTTATAGGCTACTCTTTTACTAACACTATCATGGTTGAAGTAAAGGACATTTTTACTTCAATAATCTTCTAGTAACTGTTGGCGCCAAATAGCCACACAGAACCCTTGTTTAGTGTTTAATGGAAGCATTAATGAAACATTAGTTTGCTATATAGCAAATTCCACGAACTGTTATAAAACTGAAATACATTTATACACTTACTAACGATTAGAGTGTTTTGAATCTAGCTTTTATATTTTTATTTTTCTCAATTAGCATTTTAATTTTAGATGGTTTAAAAATAATTAGAATGGTTTTCTCAACACTTTAGTAGTTAAATAAAAGACACTCTTTGTACTGGCACCCACTAAATTAAGTACTGAGAGCAGAATATTGCAAACCTTTTTAAGTAAAGCTTTAACAATGCTGATCAAACAGAAAATATATTCATATATTTAACGAAGAAAACTTTTACCTTATTTCTGTTACTTTAAGCACGATCATTAAAATAAACCAACTTTATCGTAAATTATTTTATTGTGAATTTATAGGAAAAGTATACAATTAACTGGGAATAAAAAATAAACAGCAGCTTATGTTCAGATTTTATTTGCATAATTATTTGGTTCATAAGGTAGTATTTGGTTTTACCGGTCAATTATGCCCGTAATACAATGTATTCATTTGTTTGTATATAAATTTAACATTTCTTCTTCAAAAGTATTTGAAATATTTGTTTTCAAAGACTTTTATCAATCGACATTCAGATTTTATTTTGTAGCAAAATGGAATTATGGAATGTTTGCTTTTTATAAATCATCAGCTGAATTTTAAATGAAAGTTTTTAGATTTGGTCATTATAATTTTCCTCAAAAAGTATTCACAGTTTTTTTTAGTAATTCAAATTTACAATTATTAAATACAGTACTTTGCATGCAGCTCTAAATAATTTACAGTAATGCCTTCATTTAGTCGAGGTTATAGTCCCCTAAAAAGACCTTCTTTGACCGCAATATTGCACTGACTACGTTTTTCGCTAGATCAGGATTCAACAGATAACTTTATTTCTTTTTATAGAATATTATGTGTTTTCATAAATTCATATAAGGTATTTGAATCCTTTAATCATTTCATTTGTTTTCAAGAACATGCTGCTGGAACATGTATTTCTTAATATTCCATTATCAACATTTGTGCAGAATATCCTGTAGAAAGTAGAGCCACAATCGGAGATAAATGTACCCAAGTATAGACTTATATTTTTGTCTTTATTGGTTTTAATAATCTATATGAGTATTTAGTCAAATACTGTCAGAAAAATCCTGTTGCCGTCTCTGTTTTCTGCAAATTTATTGCCATGAGTATTTTACGAATAAAATACCTTCCTGTCCATAGTTTTCCCATGATTGATCAGAAATATTTGATTTACTTATTTGCTCTGTAAAATAATATCATTGGCAATATTTACATTGGTTTTCATTAATTGTTTCAATATAACTATGAAAGTACTGTTTTGGTAAGGATACTATTGGATGTTTTATAGGCTCAGATAATTGCAGGTCTGAAAACCACCTTTATTGCCATGTTAATATCACTGGACAGGAATTTCAAAGTAAACTTCATTATTGGCTTTGTTACATTATATCATAGCAGTGTTGCAGACGTTGTATGAAAACCCGGTAAAAAGAGCTTTTTCGTTGCCATTTAATGTTCAGAAGCATTTGTTAATGATTTCGTTGTCTGTAAGCAATCTAAATAGTTGATGCAAGCAATTTATTTACACTGATTCATCGATTGCACAGACACTCTTTGGTAAAACATTTCGTTGGTGAAGGTAGCACTGAATCGGCTAAATATTTATCCCAAATTCTCTCTGTTTCCAAGTCACTCAGATTAAAGCCTATTGGTCCAAGTTACACGCGCACATTGGTCTAAGTTAATTATCCCTATGTACACGTGTCAATATGCCAGCATCAAGTTAACTTTCAATATTAACATTAGCCTCGAATATCCTCTGGCATCTCCTATGAAATGTCTTTATGGACCAAGACACTTTAATGCATCATTGGTTTGAATTGTTTTTGGTAAACAATTCCACTAAACCAATGATTGACTTGTCTACTTAGGTAAAATTCAATTGTAAAACATATCTTGGTCACCATAGTCCAGTGTAGAAGTATTCTTCATTGTTCCTCCTCACCTACCACGTCGACATCTGGTTCTTGGAGACTGTCCTCTCTGCTGGATACCATACTTCGCATGTCCTCTAGAAGCCTTGAACTTCCCGTTGAGGACTGCGGATCTCCGAGCTTCGGATCGTCGTTAATTTTGCGAAGCTGCTTTTTGTGCTTCATCCGCCTGTTTTGGAACCACGTCTTCACCTGGAGAAAGATAAATGCATGTTTATAAACAGAAAGGGGAAATGTGCACAAATTGTATTTTTTTCGAAAATTAGGAAATCCATATTTTGCTTTTTCATAAACAAAAGCATAATAATACGTTACTCACAGAGATGGTCATGTGTACGAATCCTATATTTATGCAGATAAAAGTTGAAACTATTTTCAAGGGCGTAAGGAAATGCAGACTTTCAAACAACAAGCAGAAGTCTAGCATCTAGCCCAGTAGCCCAACAACGCTGATCAATATCGCCTCAACATTGGCCAATCCCGATGTGAAGCGTTGTAAACTGGCATGTTTTATAGATATTGGCCAAAGCTTCCCAGTACTGGATAAATATATGGGAAGTTTTGAAATATTGATGCACAGTTTTAAAATCTAAATGTTTTACTTATAAGAAAAGACGGAGGGCAAAAAATATGTTTTGCGATGTTTTTGACGTGTTTATCAAAAAAAAAAAAAAAAAAAAAAAAATGTATTTTACAACAATGCTCGAATTTCAGCCAGAATTGACCAATCTTTCAGAATTCTCTGTTTTCGGCAATACCCAGTATTGATGTGTTACCTGGGTATTTATTTTGTTTACAGAAGTGCTTTTTTCTGCAAACCACTTTCGTTTTGATTCAGTAGGGGCACAGTTAAAATTACTTTTTTGGAATTAAAGTTGCAAACTAAAGTTGAACATTTGCCCAATTTTGCCCTGGACACTTTTGAACGCTGCCCACTACATTGAAATTTGAAATGAATTGGAACGATTAGTTTGCGTTCCATAATTTCATCGCTTGCCTGCTTCTCGAAAAATGCAGTTGTCTAGTATTGGTTGAGAAAGTTGATTCCGGACAGGCAGACAGGCAGGCAGGCAGACAGAAAACGTAGTTTTTGTTCAAGTTTATTAATAACATAGTATAAAAACTAAATTTGTAATTATATATTTTTATTTTAAGATCCAGAACTATTTGATTCGGAATCGCTACAGCTGTGTTCCCCCCCCCCCCTTTTTTTTCTTCTTTTTCAATAGATGAAAAAATCTAAAATTTGATATTATGGGATCTTCCGCGCATGCGCTATTTCAACGGAGATTTTACTGTCACGTCTTATGGGTACTATTGATTTCTACACCAAATTTAAACATCGTAACACTATTCGTTCTGTAGCTAAGCCGTTATAGATTAAGACAGATCATTTTCCAGCAAGTACTTTTTTGGAATCTCGACTATTCCAAATATGATCACTGTAGAATTTGACTGTTTTTTTACTCCAATGCCATTAACCTATATTACATATTCGGCAGTTGAAAATTAAACATTGAAAAGTTAACTTTAATTTTATTGAGTTACATTTACTAATAGATGCAAAATATATGGTAAATAAGAAACTGATTAACAAACACTTGTTGCATGAACAAAGATTTTGTGTTTATGTCTACAACCATAACGCTTTTCTGCTAAGTTTAAACTATGGACCCTGTATCTAGCTATACAAATTGTGACATGTACTGTCGTCAAAGCTAGATTTCTTTTCACGCATTATTTCAGGAACACCCAGTTATAATTTCCAATCGAAGTTTTCCATTTAAGTCCTTAAGAGTTAAGCATTTAATTTACTGTGTCCTTACTCAAAACTTAGCCAAAAACTTCATTTCTTAACATTGTCTTTTATTTATTAAAACTCATGAAAATGAAATGTATTAAATGCATTTTATAACTAGGAAAAACTCTTCGTGACAATGATAAAAAGTGAGAAAGTTTCAATCTTTTAGTGGATAATATATCAAAGGAAGTGATAAATTATTTTCGATGATGGATTTCTCTTTTCTAAAATTCTTTTAGCTACGGCGAAAATACGTACTTTAAGTGAAGTACATAAAAATAATGCAATAAAAATTAATTTTCATACCAACTCCACCAGTAAACACATCCAATAAACTAATTTATCTTTAATTTAAAAATGAGAAACCTTCAGCGTAAAATGTGTCGACCGATGTCTTTTAAAATGTATTTATAAGTTTCTACAGAGTTTAATTATCCCATGAAGTTATTTAATATCTTTTTATGTTTCAAACGTTAACGTGTTTTTATAAACACAAATATAAACAAACATCATTATTGCCTGAAATCCAATCAGTATTGTTTTCAAGAGTTGAGTTGTTCTATTATTTCCAATCGAAGTCCGCACTGAAAGTTTTCATTAAAAACTGTATTTTTTTTGCACTGCAAAAATGCTCTCTTTAAAGCAAAAGAGCGAACTATTACTTAATTAAAAGCAATTCCGGCATTGGAATTTTAATTTCAACCTTCCGAGCGAAATTTCTTTTCAATTATCAGACCCCTCCTAAGCTCCAAAGAAATTGACTGCAGGTAAAGAGTAACTGCGATATATATTTTTTTTTATAAATGGAGTTCCTTCTATTTTTAAGTATACTCAATTACCATATTTTGCGTGCTGCGGTTAAAAACACGAACCCTAATTACTGACACCGCTGTTTTATTTGGCCCGAAATAAAATCAATCCGATTATGTTTAATCGTTATTTCTTCAGGCACTGGTAAATGAAGTTTCGTAAAATATTTCAGTTTTATTTTGTTTCCGCATTGATCAAAAAAGTGAATGATTAAAATACGCTCTAAGGATACAATTTTCATTCGTTAAATGCGTTTTTTAAGAGTGTAATTTACATTTTTATTATTCTGAATTTTTTTCATGTGGCTTCATAATTTTTTTTGTTAATACGTAAATAATACGTTAATTAGTGGTCATTACTCTGAAGAAGATAAATTTAGTTGCTTGCATTGCTTTCGATCACAGAAAGTTTTAAGGAAAGAAAATTTTATTATTAGTTACGAATGGTTATTGATTAATAATTGCTTGATATATTCTAAATCCTTGTGTAATATTATAATATATTATCGTGTAGTTTGAGGGCTTACATTTTGAAATGAGAAAATATTGTGTAGGTTTGAGTAAAATACAGTGGAAACCATCCGACTCGAAAGCACAATAACCCATTAACCATGACGAAATTTTACATATTTATCGATAAATTAAAATGTGTTTACAAAATAAGATCAATTTTACACAACGTGAGGTAAGGAATTATATATTTAAATTTTTTAACACTATAGATCCGTACTAATTATTTTCTTTTATTTTTTTAATACTTTAAACATAAATAATTTGTTTCGTTAAAAAAAACTTGATTTTTTTAACACATAATTTGTCATTAGTTGAGGGATTGAAGTATAAAATATAATTAATTAATTAATTAATTAAAAAAAGTGCCGTCATAATTCCATGTTAATTACATTCGACTTTTTATAAGGAATCTGTAAAACTTGCTTCTTTGTATTCTAACATATTCCGTTGGGAAACTACTCGATATTTGGTACTGTGACCAAATTTGCTTTTTATCTATAGCATTTCAATAATATTTCTCATACCTATACCATTTCTCATGTATAACTGTAACTGTTCTCATATTATAAATAATATATTATTAATTTTTAATTAGTTGAAATGTAATTGCATCTGTATTGTATCTATCACGAATTTGTATCTATCATTGCATTTGTATCTATCACGAATGTGTTAGTTATTTTTAGTCGGTGCTCATTTTCTTTCCAAATGTGAGGTAACATAGTGTCTGCTAGTCTAACCCTGGTAAAAGTATGTAATATCCTTTGACAACTGTTCGGTGTCCAGTGTGATGAGTTTAACAATAAAAAAATGGTTTTAATCTTTAACAATTACCTAGTAAGTTTCCATCTTAAAAACACGCAAATTAAATTTTCTTCATAATTAAAATTATTTGTCTCCATTAACTTCAATAACTTTGTATTACATTAATTTTCATAACATAATAAATGTATTTAACAAACTTGCAAATTGTAATTTTTTTTATTAAAATAAATTCATTCAAAACCCTTTAAATTTTCGGAGATTTTGGAAGAGTTGAAAATTTGTTCACCAGAACCGCCAAAAGCAACTATGATGTTATTAAACTATGTTTTCAGCCAAAGGTGATAGCTTGCCAAATAAAATATCAAAAAATATTTCTTAATTAATATGCAACAGGTTTGTTACCACGATAATTTGACCGGATTGTCAGGTCTCAAGAGAAAAGTTGCGAGGAAGATCCTGGATGTAATAAATATTAATGGGGGCACATGGAGGCTCAGATGTAATAATGGGTTTTACAAGACATACACAGTGGCAGATTTAATAAAATACATTAAAATAAATAGCAATAAATTGCTGGACACATCTGCCTGAGGGAATCCTCCTTTTTAACATCCATAATCTTCCATATCAAACCAATAGGAATCATTATTAGGGGCAGGTTCAGGCTAAAGTTGACCTCCAAATCCTTAAGGATTCTGTAAGAGTACACAATCCATAAGGACTTAAAAGGTACCTTAAAGACATTTAGGACTAAGAGTACTGGAAGGGGATTCTGGGGCATTGGTACACAAATAATTGGTCAACAGAAGAAGTAAAACCAATTGGCAATATCCCAATACCCCTTTTGCTTACTTAAGCTTTTTTTTAAAAAAAAAATATATTTTAATCTGAATATTTTGAGATTAAAATGCTTTTAGCTGGAGTGTTAAACATAATAAATTAAAAATTCAAAAATAATAATTTAAAAACGTAATTAATTAAAAACTAATTAATTGAAGAAGGTTTGAAAATAAGAACATTTAAGCTTCTTTAAGGTATTTTGAGGTCGTAAGCTGTTTAATTATTAACGAGGTAATTACAATTTTTTTCGTTATCTACAATAGTAGATAAATGATAGCTGTTTGTTTCATTTTAAGGGGTTCATCTGTATGATTAGCTCTTAAGCTTTTGTAAAAGAAGTTTAAACTTATGAAAGGAAATCGTAAAAAAGAGTTATACATAAATATTTATTTTTCTTGCGAGAAAAGCTCTTTAATTATTGAGCTTTTTGTTTTATTTTTGTTTATCAATATATTGAAAGGTAACTTCAAAGTTGATTTAATTTTAATATTTTATTTAGAGTTTACAATGAAATATATGATTTTTGTTCCAAACTTTTTTTAGGATTAAAATTATTCAAAGTGTATAGAGGGTTTGGAAAACACTTCCCTATGTTCAGATTCCTCTATTGGAATTCTTGGAAAGAAATTTCGTTGATTTAAAGGCGTAGGAAAGCAAATACTTTCTTAGAAAGAAATAGTTTTGCTCGGTTATGTAATAACTATTTTGCTTCAATCCTTTGACCTTATTTTTCGAAATAATATGAAGACGCTTCTTTCTTAAGAAAAAATTCAAGTTTTATAATGAAGGCTGGAAATACTTTTATCTGCTATAATTTGGTAATAAGTTTTACAAATAGAAAGATTAGATAGAAAGAAAATAGAGGCAGGATCGGAGGGAAGATAAGAAATAAAAAGATGGGGATCGAATGATGATAATAATAAAGAGATGAAAGAGAAAGGAAGAATTAGTTGGGATAAATAGTTAGAGAGAGAGAAATGAATAGATATACGCTCTAATCAAAGCAAAGAGGAAAGAAAGATAAATATTAGGGAAAAAGAGATAAATGAAATGGAAGGTGGAGGTAGGAATGAGAAAAGTTGAGAGGAAGAAATAACTGCACAAAGAATAAATATTTAAAAATTGAGCTAGAAATATATATAGAGATAAAGAAATAGATCAATAGAAAGAGGTAAAATGGAAAGAGATAAAATAAAAAGATAAATAAAGAGTTTGTGGAGGATAACAAAGTTCAGGCAGGAATCGAACCTAAGGTATCCAGCATTCTAGGCCGAAACTATAACAGTTAGACAAAAGCGATAGCCAGTGTTGAAGGGATGTTTCAGGATTTTGAAGTGACCACCACAGTACTCATTTCGCAGTGAGTCGGACGGGAGTTATTTTTGGAATGAAAACCCGTGACAGAACGAAACCGTATGTCATGTGGGTGTAGCGAAACGTATCACAGTGAAGTGCGTCATGTGGTAGCAGAAGGATTTTTTTTGTGCGTGTTCAATCCAGGTTCACCACTGTGGAGAATGTAAAGTCCAGGCGGGAATCGAACCCAAGGCATCCAGCATGCTAGGGCGAAACTATAACCGTTAGATAAAAGCGATCACCACTGTCGAAGGAAAGTTTAGGGCTTTTAAGTGACCACCACAAGTTAAATTGAAAGAGATTAAGTAGAAAAATACAACTAGAAAGAAAAGGGAGTGTGTGTTACCTGTGTCTCTGAGAGTGAGAGTGCCGTGGCCAGTTCAAGTCTCTCTGGTGTGGAAAGGTACCTCTGTGCCTCGAACCTCTTTTCGAGTCCATGAAGTTGTTGGTCGCTGAACACTGTGCGGGCCTTGCGACGACGGCAAGGTCTGCCACCCTCTGAGGGGAACAGAGCACCCGGAAAAGGAAGCCCTGTGTAACAGAACAGTTTAATTAAATGTTATTGAGATGTATAAAACTTAAATTAAGGTAAGTAAACTCTTGAGTAATGATCACTCATTTCATAACAGAGGTGATACTCAGATGATGAATTTTCGAGTAGATGTTATTTTATTTTCCAAAAATTTAATCTCGCTGAATGTGTACAATTTCAAATTGAAATTAGGATATGATTTTACAAAAGTATAAATGGTGTCAATTTCTGTTGTCAAAAATATTATTGGATATTACAAATACTGTCATAAAGTGATAATTTTTAGTAGTATAATAAGTTTTTATTTTATATCTTAAGTACTTGCAGTCGATGTAACCAACATTCGATGTAATCATTACATACATTACGTTTGATATAACTATTACTCAAACTAACAAAATCAAAGCAATGTAATTTTACAATCAATATATGTATAAACTATATTAATTAATCATTGTGAGATTGAAAGAAATTTTAGACATCAACATTAGAAAACTTACTTACAAAATCTTTTTTAATAAGTTTAATAAGTAACAAAATACGAAATAATGATACTTGAATTCATTATTTTCTCTCTTTTTCAACTATAATTCATTGTTTAATTTTTTCTTCAGATTTATTTTCGTAGATTTCAGAGACCCATATCAGTTGAACAAATATCCTTTAAAATATTTTAGTGTTACATACTTTCACGCAAACACAAGGATTCAAAGTTCTAAAAAACATGTAAATTTTCCCCCTCACCTATATATTTTTACCAAGTGTTTTTCCATAAATTCTAAAGGGAAAATGTATTCAAAAATTTTGTTTCCCTCAGGTTCGTTGTTTGAAAAATCGGAATACAAAGCTCCGGTAGCAATTCTTTTTCTCCATCTGATCGCAAGTGACTGGTGACATTTTTCAAAGCTAAACTAGAAAGAATTGTATAAAATAACATTTTGAAGTCGTAGAAAATTTAAAACAATAAAAACTCATCGATGGATAGTCATGTTTTCAAAGTTCTGAAATTTCCTGAAAAGCTTTAAATCTGATTATTATTTAACATGTTAACAATAATTAGATTTGATAGTAAATTTTACCATGCTACTTTTTGAATTTCTCAGGATTAAACTTTTATCTGTAGCGACAACTGTAATCTATTCATGTGTTATGCAGAGAATTAGAAATGTGCAAATTATTTTTTAGTTATGCTTATTATTGATTAAGGATCTTTCATTTAAAAATGAAGGGCTACAGCAAAGAATGATTAGAGTCCGTTTTTCACAATTCTCCAGAAAAGCTAATTTAAAGTCTCAAGTCTCAGGGCTTGTATGGGAGTTGAGGTAAATGGTTGCTCAAAATCTCGTGTACCATGATATTTATTTGCCAGAGGACTCCGCGTAGTTAAACTCTCTGCTATAACCTTGCAGATGGCAGGAAAACATCGATTTCGAAAAAATTTGACTCTGATTCTTCTTTGCCGGGGCCTTTCAAATGCGTACAATTGTAATAGAAGTAGAAATGAAAAATTGTATATTGTAAAAATGCTTTGTATTCATAACAATAATGATAGTGATTCATATGTGTTTGATAAGGAAAGAGAATTGGAAATCACGAGAATATAAAAATATATTGTTATGAATTTTTTGCAGAGGCAATGATGGCACAGTTTTTATTAGATAAAAACTATTATTTATTCACTTCAAAAGCGCACAAAATTTATTCGAAGAACAGTGCAATCACTATCAAGCTTCAATAACAATAACTTCGAATTCAGCGATAATTCAGGTCAGGCACACTCAAACGTTCAGATTTCATCGAGTTCCAAAGTCAAACTGTGCGTCGATTTTAGCTGCAGTCCAATTTATAGATGCGCGTGAGAACCTTCTCGAAATATCCAGTCAACTCGTCAAAATAAAAGAAACATCTCGAAATTTCCCGATTGCCTTAGGTGTTGCCACCTTTTCTAACCTGTATTATCGTTGTTAATAAATAAAATAAGATAAAATAAAATACAATTGAATTCTAAATTAATTTACAACTCTATATAGAAAATTTGTGTAACATTTCCCCTTTCTTAAAGACTGCACGTCCCGGGCAGCGAAGTCCTTAAGAGGAAAGGCCATTCAATCATTACTACCATAATTTGGGGCTAGCCTATTGTAATGTACAACTCTAGGTTTACAGGAAGGTGTCCGTGGAATCCTTACCACGACGTCGTTGATCTTTTTAAGGACCACATACGGCCCTTCCCAGTTCATCTGGAGCTTAGGAAAGAGTCCTTTTCGACGTTTAGGGTTCCATAACCACAACTTGTCACCTTCCTGGAATGAGCGTTTCGTGGCCTTGGCATCGTATCGGATTTTCATTCGCTCCGCCATGATGTTGATTCTCTCTCTGGCGAACCGATGTACGGCTTCCAAACGTGTCTGGAGATCATCGAGATACTGGACAGGCGAGGAAGGACTTTTCGGTGGTCGTTCAAAGAGGAGGTTGCAGGGGAGCCTAAGGTCTCTTACAATCATCTTTAGAGATGGAGAAAATCCAGTAGTCCCGTATGCCAACAGAAGCGGCGAAAATTTCTGAACCCCGACTTGTTGGTTGCATGATTTGGAGGTTGGTTGTTGAGTAGAAAAGTGTTGTTTTGTAAATTTATTCGTAAACAAAAGTTTTAATTCGTAAATTTATTTAAAAATACTTTTATGATATTTTGTTTATTTTATTTGAGCTAATACTTTCGATTATTATTTGAAATAAAACTTTTTTTTTATTGTTTATTGAGTTTTACTTTTAATTCATTTTGATACACCCATTTCTTTAAATTACAGGTGATTCTTTTTTATACTTTTATATTTTTTACTTATAATATTCATTTTACTAAAGTTAATATTTCTGATTAATATTAAAATATAAAAGTAATAAAATAATTTTATTTAGTATAATCTTAATTAACTTTGATATATCTCTGTTATTTATATTGTTTCTTTTTTGCAATATATCAAATTATTCTACCGTAAAAATGTCAGTAGCTACATGTTAAAATAAATGAAATGTTGATGCATCAATTTATTTTGATTCCAGATAAATCCCATTAAAAGATTTAATAGGGATAATTCTTTTAAATATTCACATATAAATTAAACATTTGAGAGAAAGCTATATATAGACGCCTATTTATTAATATTTTAAAGCAATGCAATTTGTCTTTGGTTTCATCAATACTTACTTGATTTTTCATGTTCACAAATAAACACTGGAAAGCATTTATTCATTAATTTCTTCATTCATGAATTGATATTGTCATTCTTTGATAAAATTCTTTCTTAACTAATGTTTAATACGCTCAAAAAGGTTCAAGAAGTCATTTATGAATAAGGAATTTTCAATGGTTGTGAGAAGTCGGAATTTACTATTTGATGATAACATCTAGTCTATATTATTACTCTAGTCTAGTTTATTACATCTAGTTTTATTACTGCAGTTCTTAAAATTAATGAGTTGCATTAAATTGATAGTTAACACATAAATTATACCTTTTTTGTTTTTTAGGTAAACTCTCAAAAACTTATCTGCAATAGTGGAATTTTGATTCAATCCTTTTACTGCTAAAACCATAAATATACGTTGTTTACAAAAAGTTTATTTTTGCTTAAATACCTGTATATTTATGTCAATAAAATCTTCCTCGGGATTAAAAAAGGACACCAGCTGCTGAATGAAAAAATGAACTATGAACAATCGATATTTATTTATTTACGACTTTTTTGAAAATCAATTTTAGATCGGCCTGAATGAATAGATTAACCCTATTTTAAAATATTTTTTCATACAAAGGAACCTCAAGTTCTGAAAACTGATATAAATACATTTTACATAGATTTTTCGCACATTGAATTTGTTGGCTTTAATTGTGAATATTTCAACGTGGTCGTGTGTTGATTTTTGATTTACGAGAATGTTTCAAACTGATTCAGCACACATTTTTGTCAGAGAGTATCCAGAAGAAAATTTTCTTTGTGATAGAGACTTCATTTCTTGTGTCGCTTTTTTTCAACTAGTTATTAATGCATGTAAAACAACATTATAAAAGAACTTCAAAAAAGTGGTCTAGAAAAAAAAGTCTGTCTGTGTGTTTGTAGTCAGCATAACTCTCAAACGAATAGACCGATGATGTTCAAATTTAGCGTACAGATTGGTGATAGCCTTGCGATCTGTAATTAAGGTTTAAGTCAGTATTGCTCATGCGCAAAACATGAAAAAATAATGTTTTTAAGCAATTGCTGAAAAACGATTCTAACGAATTTAATCAAAATCTCAAACGTAATGCCTCTTAAGATGTTCTAAACATCCCCACCTCGTAGATTTCCGTAAAAATGTTATAAAGGTGTAAAGAGTTGAAAAACGAGTGTCTTTGTACACAGAGTTATCTTTTCTTGGGATCGCCCATCAAAGGAGGTTCTACTCCTCCTCCTCATTCACAAGAAAGGATAAGATAATTATAGAAAAGTATATCTTCAAATAGGTTATTTGAACGATGTTTTTTTTGCCCATTAAAGAATTATTGCTAAAAACGTCACCAAATTGGTCATTTCTTCAAATGAATGAAAATTTGAAAATGATAATAACACTATTCCACGTCAAATTTTAATGTAGTGACTAGTATTATAGTATAATTGAAAGTTGTGTGATGTTCCGCATCCATAGTTATTAATGAGTATCCTTGAATTGTTCTACTATCTAGATACTATCGCTTGTATTGATTTAAAGCAAAATACCAAAACACTACTTTCACATTGTTTTTGTATTTCAAGCTACATCTTTTTATCTAAAAATGAACTTTCGGACTATTGCAATAATTTCTAGTATCACTTACAATTTTTTTTAATCGTTCTTTATAATACATAGCTTTTGTATCTTAAACTACATCGTTTTAAATATAAATATCTTTCTGACTATTGCATCGATTTCTATCACTATCTAGTATCCAGATTGTATCACTTGCATTGGTTTTAAATAGTTACTTATACATTTGAAACAAGATCCTAAAACGCTATTTTTACACAGCTTTTGTATTTCAAGTCACAACCTTTTGAATATAAATGAAGCTCTTTCTGAGTGAGAGAAACAAAATTCTCTTACATCCTTATATTTCTTGTCAGCACAAAATGAAACATTTTACTGAAAATCGTTTTTAAAATACTCCATTCTCGCGTTAAACCCTTACTCTCTCAAAACACCAGCCTCATATTTAATAATATTTTTACAGCTTTTTTATGTAAACAAACGTACAGGAAAACAAGATAAAAAAAAAAAAATATATTCGCAGACTTATCGCTCGAAAAGTGTCGAAAGTAGAAAACAACAAGACGAGCTTACGCATACACTCACATGCAACAAACTCGACGAAAGTAATACGCGCTCAACTCTTATATCCCAAAAAAGGGATTACAATGGAGACGAAAAACTCGCCCTTTTTATTCAAAATTACGTCCACTCCTGAGCCGCTATTTCATCGTGATTTCCGCCGAAAAGAGCAGTAAAAAGAAGCGCGAAAACATCTCAACTTCTTGTCAACTGGTCTTTTTGGCTTTTATTGTGAGGGGCGTTAACGCCACTGCGCCTTAAGCCTGTTAGGGCGCCCCGGATATCCCGGACTTGTTAGACAAGCGTGCGGGTAAATATCCGTCCAAATCCGGCCACTGTCGGGGTAATGCAGAAAAGACCGAATAACAGGTTCTCTCCTTTCCTCTCTTCTGTATCATTTGTCGTTTTTCTTCTCTCTTTTTCGTACTCTCGTACTCTTTTTTGTAGTATTACCTGCTTGTTCTCTTTCTTCGAGAATTCACACGTTTCTTGTTGGAATATATTTGGATTCGTTCGAGCTGAAAGGATCCAAGAGGAGTCAAATGTCTTTTGTTTTCTTGTATTACTATTGTAAAGTCGCACATTTATTGTATTCTTGTTAAAAAGTTGAAATTTTCAGTATTATTGTCCTTAATATTGTTTTTATTTCATTATTGTTTTGAAATTGTCACTTTCTGATTTAATTGTTCAAGTATTCATTGATTTTTTTTTTTTATATTACAGTTCTAAACTTGAATAATTTTTAGAATTATCGTTTTGAAGTTATTATTTTTAATGGGCATTTTTAAAATAACTAATTTTTTCAGTTATGGTTTTAAGTAATTAATGTTCTAAATATTGATATTTTTTATATTAGTGTTCAAAAGTTGCTAATTATTAATTTTTGTTCTATTAGTTGTTAATTTTTATGTTATAGTTCTAAAAATGTTCTTTCGATTTTTTGTATTACTTATCTTAAATTGTTTATTTAAAATTTCATTCTTCTAGTAGTTTCTAATATTTATGTTAGAATTATTAAACTATTATTGTTTTATACTTTAAAATCAGATGAATAGATGTAATGTTGATTTATTTATATACAACCATACCAAAACTCTAAGAAATAATTTAGGAATTCTATGAAAGGTCTTAATGAAAAGTTGATAATAAGATCCCCCCCCCCCCCTTACCATTTCAAGAACTGTATAGAAATTATCGCACTAAAATAAAATTATCAAAAATTACTCATGCAAAAAGTTTGTGCTTTCTTACCTGTTAAAAATCTTCGCCATTTCAATTACCTGCGCTATCCTATTCACAATTATAAAGACAAACATTGCATTGTTTCTTTTTGCAATACATTCTAGATTAGTTTTTAAGTTTGATTCGTTTTCTTATCAACATGCATCCTCTTTATTTTATATTCTTAAATTACTTTAATAAATTACCACTTATACCGTTTAATATCAATAAATGTCAGATGATTTATGATTGAACCTGCATAAGAGTAATGACTTTTAGAATGTTTAAGGGTTGGTTGGTTGTTTTCAGGTTATCTGGCACCGTCAGCAACATGAGGGCTATAATGCGTCGAAACATTCGTCATTAGACAACCCATGCCTAACACTGGACTAGAACCCGCAACCACGCGGTCTAGAAGCTAGCACGTTAACCACTATACCGTTTGGTCGGCAGAATGTTTAAAAAGGAAAAAAGGAAGCTGTCTTATATTGGATTTGTGAAAGCTGTTTTATAGTGATCCATATCATAAAATTCAAACTGAAAGTTTGGACTTCTGCTGTAACCAACTACGAGAGTAACTAGTATAACACCGGTCGAATTATTTCCTAGTAATGAAACTTATCATCATTCCCATTATATAAAGCAAATTTTTCTTTTGTTACAATTTACAATAAAGCTTCCTATCAAGCATATAGACAGTGTCTAAAAAGTTTGTTATGGGATTTAGTTCTTTGACTATTAGAGATGATTTAAATTTTTTTTGTAAAATTGCTCAAAATAGCGTTAGAAATTACAAAAATATAGTGTGATTTTCAAGAGTAATGTTTTTGCACAGATTCAAACCTTTTGTACAACCAGTTTAGGGAGAAAAGATCAATTACAAAAATATTCCTGAGTTAAAATTCCATTAATTAAAAAAACACCTTTTTTTATATTATTCGAAATAGAAGGACCTTAAAAATAAAACATTAAAAAAATATATGATGAAAGAAATTAGGCAAATGTAACCAAATACATCATTTTAAAATACATAGCTAAGGGATTCTAAAAATTGTGAATATTTTGTGACAAAAAGCGATAAAGTAAGGAGAATCTTTTTATGATAGCAGTGTATTAGTTACACATTTAAAACAATTTGTATTATAATAGATTGCATGACATTTCCATCAAAAACGCACGAATTGATTTTTCAAAATAAAGATCTTCTCATTTTTGACTAATTGAACACTTTTGTAATTGACTATTTTGAATACAGGTACTGTACTAAAATTAAAATTTTGTAACTTTTATTATAGCTAATTATATCATGTATCGTGATTCCTGACCATGTTTTGAACACTTTTGCAATTTACGCAGATTCTAATATTTTAAGAAATAAATCTGGTATGTTAAAATATTTATGATTTTAAGAATTCCTCATTCAAACATATTGAATAAGTTAAAAATATATGTTTGATATGTTAGTGGATGTGTTATTGAAACCAAATGTTACTTCAAAATTCTTTTAGTAATAGTTTTTTCAACAAAAGGATTATTTCGACAAGCTTCTTGTCTTAGTATAACGATTAAGCCAATTAATGAATTTTATTTAATAGTATATTTATTTGTAGGCCAGATTTAAAATCTATTATTTCCATTATTTTCTAATTTTACTGGTGAGCTAACCAAAGTTAAAAAAAATAAAAAATTCTCTTATCTAATTTTGCAAGTGATACTCTTCCCTATGACGGTTCAGAAAATGGGTGAAATTCAACAGTTGTTTGCCCTGCAATAACTTTTGAATTATAATTATAATTCAAATATATAATTTTTTAAAATTATTTTTCATTTATTTTGTTTTAGATAGCTTATAAGCTATCGTACTAATAAAATATAAAAGAAAATGTTTTATTTTAAATTTTATTTATAAATTTAAAAATGTTATGTATTGATGGAAAAACTAGGTATCAAATGACGCATATATACGTGCATGACCGTCAATGGGTTAAAACAGATGTATTCGTCATAGAACATTGTATGAGAATGTATAGTATATCATTAGGACTCAAAATATACTTAATATCGCAATCGTGAAATGAAACAAAATACCCAGATAGTGTACTTTACCCCTGGAGTAAAATATCCTCAAAAATGCTATTTGTAACATCCTCCACGAGTGGTCCTTTTCCGCATGGAACCCGATTCCTTGCGTAAAGTTGAGCTTATGTTGGAATTCCGTCTTTACAAAGAGCTTATCCAGTTTTCAACGGAATAGAATTGAAGGCATTTCCATGGAATTTGAAGAGGGGGCGGGGGGTTCTGTAATTCGACAAACGGACCAGTTAGACGTTCCAGGAGACGCCTTTGGGGGATCAGCGGGGAACGGATATTTTAGTTCTATTTCAAACGATGTCAGCTTTTCGGCAACTTTTTTTTCTTCTTCTTAGCTTTAAGGCAGTTCAAGAATTGGTGGCTCTAGTTTAAGAGTTCAGATATTTTGTTGTCGATGAATTGGATTTAGGGTATTCTTGTTTTGTTTGAAACTGCTGTTTTGGAAAATATATTTTGCTAGTTTCAAGATGAACTTGAGTTTGATGGGGATATTTTAAACAAGTAGTATATTAACTCTTGAGACGATAGGCTGAACTTCGAAGCTGATTGATGAAAATATGTGTTGAGTTTAAACAAAATATAAAAAGTAAAATAATACAAACCATATCAATAAGGTGAATTTATTTTTATTAAAAATACTTAAAGTGTAGCAGTAGTCTGCATCATGTGGGGCTTTCAGATACAAGTACCAAAATCAAAACTGAAAAATATAATAAAATAATAAATAAAGAGTAGTAATAGTATTGAAGTGAAATAAAGACTCAAAACAATAAACACTAATTAGTAAAAGTTGTAAATAAAATTCAAGCACGTTGAGAAATACAAATTCGTTCAATTCTTGGGCCACTTCAATGTAACATATATTAAATGTTTTTTTTTTGTTTTTTTTAAATTTTTAGTAAGTTCGTTTGAATTTATTATTAGTTGACTTTATAATTATTAAATGAATAATGCTGTGAATTTTTTTAATAAATAAGGATATAATCGTGACGTACATACTGAAAATTATTGGAGTTAATGGAGAAAAAGTGTCGTGGATATTTTATGAACTGGTATTTGAATTTTATAATCTTTATTTAAATATAACTATAAATTTACGGTTAGCACACAACAGAAAAAGTTTTACTAACTATTTTCTTTTTAATAAGGTATCTTACCAATTTGATGTAACATTCTAAATATTCTAAATTATAACGCATAAAACTTATAGCTAGCCAATCTAAAACTATATTTAAGTGGTAAACACTTTCAAATGAAAAATGTCCAATTGTTGTTACATTTCAAACTAAATCATCAAGACAAATTTAAAAGTTTGGCAATTTTATCCTTCATTAAGAATGTCCGCCATGGCAAACAAATATGAATTTCAGAAAACTAAGTGAACACTTTTATGATCCCAGCAAATGATTAAAAAACACTTTTTATTGTTTACAAAAGCATTCCCCATTAGTACAAATATTATATAGCCCTCCCAAACACCAAATCTGTACCATTCCCCCTCAGAAAACCTTCTGACATTTCCATTGAGAGGAAGCTTTAAGCCCTAAACGGAATCGTTCCCAACCACCCTTATCCTCTGGCAGAGCGACAGATTTCGGACAGAAAAGCCGGACCCGTTCAGAACGCTGGAGAGACCCGTTCCAGTCTCCCTCTTTCCGTTGCCGATTGAAGAGATTAGGCACGAACTGGACCCGTACGAGCAGATAAAGTTGACGTTGACTTGCTCGTTTGGCACTAATGAGTAGCGAATTGTTCCAGGCTTCTTTTCGGAAAATTAGTGGTGGTGGAGGTTAAGTTCTAATTTGGAATACTTTTCTGGAGGTTTTATTATTCTTCGGATAATGACCATGGTAAAAATTGCTTTGTAGTGATAATTTTTAGTTAAAATTAATCATTACGGGTTTGATGATCGATTTTTTGTTGGTATACGTTTTTACAATGTCTTCTAAATTCAATGCTTTGGGAAGACGTTAGTTAATTTTTCCTTTTTTTTTAATTAATTCCAAGAGTGCTAATTATAACATTCCATTAATATACATTAAAGAAGAAGTTCCATGTTTATTCAAAGTGATTGATTTATATGAGTTTCTTATAATAATTTTAAGTGAAGTCATAATGTTTATATAAAGATGTCGAAGAGATATATTCTTTTAATTTAAAGCATTTCCCTTTTAAAGTTATACTTTAAAATATATAATTTTGTTTTTGTACTTGCAGTTTTTGGTTAAAAATAATGTTGTAGACTACTTTCTATTTTAAAAATGTTGTTTGGAGGTTAGGTTAACTTATAATTCACTACTAATTTTGATAGCATTGTAAATTAATTTTTTTTTAAGTTTATTGATGTTAACCCATTACAGACATTCTACTAATCTTTTAATAATTATTTAAACTTCTCTCAACCAAAATAATTAAAAAAAAAAAAAAAAAAAAAGAGAGGGAGAAATAAACAAAATGTTATGCAGCAATGTTACAAACATTATTTTGAGAAAATTTATTCTATCTCAAATTTTAATATGGATTAATTTAAAATGTTTTATAACCACTATACATTTCTGTTTAAATTTGGGGAAGAACAAATAACAGGAGACAAGATTGAAGAGCCACACTTAAGTAGCATTACTGAAAGCAACTATAGAGTGGTTTAGAATAGTTTGTGGCATAAAAAACGTTATATTTATTAGATTTTTTCTAATTTGAGTGAAAACGTAATTTAAAAAAAAATGCCTTTTTTTTTGCGTAGCGTAGTGTAAAATGCATTTTTATTAAAAAACGTTAGATTTGTTAGATTTTGTCTAATTTGAGTGAAAATGATTGAGTGAAAACGACGACAAAAGAATTAATCATAATTAAGTTAGATTGTGGCTGTCACGAAAAGACAGCTTTTACTCACTTTTATTTACGTTATATCAAATCAAGATACCAATATATAATTTGGCGATATTCAATGACTGAAGTATTCCTAACAGGGAGAGTGATAACATCTTAGCAATTCCTCCCCCCCCCCCCCCCCCGTTTCTTTGAAGTATATTTTTATAGTATGTTTGGCGGCAAGCTTGATGGGGAAATTTATCACTGAATTTCCCAGATCTAATCCGATTTTTAAATTTGGAACGAAATGCGAACATGTGAACTTATCAGTTGAATATCGAATTAGATCTGGGAATTTCTGTGATAAATTTTTCCTCCAAGTTTGTCGCTAAACATACCATGACGACATTGAAAAAATCCCTTAAAGTGACAGTTTTTTTTTTATTGACAGTGTTTTTTCTTCTATGATCAGATGAACCCATCGTGATAAAATCTAAAGCACCTTCCAAAGTTGAATTTCCCTCTTGTAGTTTTAGCGCCAGACAAACTCTAATCAAATCAAATCAAATCCGAACCACAAAATCGACTTTCGGTTGCCATTCCTGGTATTTTCTATTACGTTTTGTTGCGAAAATTCTTAGTGACGATACCTTTAATTTGGCATATCTCACGTATCTAAATAATTTCTAGTTTTGTCAGGGGAACTCAGATAGAGCAACTCACATTTGTGTAGAATAGAATCTAAAAGGGCAATTCTCATTCAAATAAACACTTTCTTTTCCACAGACTAGCATTGTAGATTCCCCAACCAGACCCATCAACAAGCATTTTAATTCTTCCATCGATTCCGGTAACAAAAGAGCTCCAAAAGAATAGCTATATAAGAAATAACGCCAAAAAATAAAATAGCATGTGCCTCAGTACAAAAATATCAGAAATCCCGCTCGCAGAATAACAGGCACTGTCTAACAAGGAGTAAAGAGGGCCTTCCTAATGAATTTACATTTCGCGGATTACACCTTGGCGAGCAAGAGTAAAAGACAGGCCATTATTTTGGTCCTCGGCCATTAGTTGCAGATTTACCCTGTCCCTGTGCGGCACATTACCCTTTTAATGATGGGGTTTTCTCCTGCGGGGTAGAACGTTAAACATCTCCCTAAGTACGAGTAACGTCGGCAAATTAGGGGATAGGCCCAAAGAAGAGATCACTTTTGCTCGTTGCATTTGTGTTCTGTCTATTCGTGATCTGCTCTTTTTAGAAAAAAGATTTTGCGGTTAGGTAGCAGTTGTTTCTGGTAAGAATAAAAAATAATAAATAAAAAAAAATAAAAAAATAAAGGGGGGGGGGGGTCTCTGACAGTTTTATCAGGAATGGATCGATGAGATGCTTTATCGTGCTTACTTTGCAGTAAATCATTAGAATTGATTTAATTTATTAGTCAAGAATTGTTACACATTATGATCGTTATTATATTTTATTAAATTCATTGGTCTTGTTCCTTGAGGGCCTGTGTTATTTAATTTATGTTTTTGTTGGTTATCTTTGCCGTACTCTTTTATTAGGATATCTATTTTTTCTACTTTTGTTTTGGACGGATATACTTGCTTGATATTTCTGTTTTTGAAATATATATATCATTTCCTTTTTTTTTCTCTAGGGAATTCAATCTATTAATTTTGAGGACAGTTCTACATTTGTAATTTTGTATAGCATGAATATTATTCTATTTCTGTTTTCGTTGAACCTTTTACTATTTTATCTTTGTTTTATTATTTATTAATCCTGAAAATAGCTTACACAATGTACAAGCATTTTTCGTTTACGTGAGAAAATATCGAATTTATTCCCTGGGTATTTTTATTTAATTTAAAATATGAAAACCTTTGATCTTTATAATGCTCTTATATTAAACATTTTATGTTTCATACGAAGTAGCAGAGACATAGAAAAGCAGAAATATAGAGTACTACTTTTTACCTTCTCTACTTGAAAATGGGAAACACACATATACATAATTGCAAGTATAAAAACGGAAAGTTTTGATTTGAAACTATTATATTAAAGAATGTTACTGGCTTCTGGATGAGATATATTTAATTGAAAAGACAAGTATTCATAAAAATATATTATGTTAATTACTGGGCAAATTGTAATAGTCGATGTGATACTTTCATTACACATTCTCTTACATGTAGAACCGTTTGCAGTATTTGAATCGGAACGATATATCTTTTAATTAGAAAATAAACGTCAACGAAAATAATTTTGAATAGTTAAAGAACTGTTTTGGTAATTAGAAGTTAATTTAAATTGTAATTTCAGATATCATATTGAGTTTACTATGATGACATACTTATTCGATTTACTATAATTATAAAAACAATAAAGTTATAACATATAGAAATTCTACTATTATATAAGCCTCTATTACTTCGCAGCAATATTTCTGGAGAAAAAAAAGCTTCCTCTAACTTTGTGAAAACGTTATGTTACTGTAAAAGATCGAAATTGGAAAATGTTAACATTCTCAGGTGAATATCCACACATACCGAAAACGTTAGTGAAAGACCGAATATTTGGTTATATTCTTATACATTCGGACCATTACTGGTGTATGTCGACAAACACAGATGTTTGTTGGAGGTCGAAACGAGAGGCTGAGAAGACAGACTTAATCGACAAAAACTCCAAATCCTTTGTTCAGTCATGATCACTTGGCATTGACAGTTAGAGTTGCAATAAATAAGATTGTATAATGTCAATCACATAATTAAGTTAGTTTATTATTGGTATTATTTCTTTTCTCGTTTATAATGTAATGTTCGTTTCAAGTTCAAGAGTTTATTTGTATGTATGGTTACTTAAGCTTTCTTTTATTTTGACAAATATCATTATATGTTTTAATAATAATGTATGATTTAAAAACGTCACATAATTTTTTTTATTCAACATTCCCTCTCAGTGCATGGATAATGTCAACACTTGTCTGAGTAAGTGAGAAATAAGGATACTTAGACGCTTGGTGTAAGTCCAAAACATTTTCTATGTGAATGCTGACATTCACGAGAGAATGTCGACGTTTGCCAAATATCGGTCTTTCACAGTAACAATAGTAACAATTTTAAACGCAGTCGCTACATGTAAACTAATTATTAGTACTTTAATATAATTTTTCAGTGTTATTTACTAGTATTACGTACTTAAAATTTAAAAAGAACTAGATATTTTATATTGTATTTTAAGAAAACCTAAATTAAAGAGTAGCTTTTTTCAGATAAAATATGTTTTTATGAAAGTAATGTCAACAGTTTATTTAAAATCATTTTGAATTCCTAAAACTTACTTACCAATACACTTGTTTCCTTATTATTCAACATAGATTTATAATAATACTGTTTCAAAGGAGAACTGATGCTATCAAGTGTTTTTCTATTTTCATGTTGCCTTTTTTCAATTTCATTATGTTGTATTTTATTTACAAATGATATCTTTATTTATTTTAGTATTTACGTATATATTTTAACGACAACTAATTGATTAATCTATATGTATCGATTTCAAACGTGATTCATATGGTAAAAGTTTCTTAAAAATTAAGATTTATTAACATAATCATCATTAACATTACTAATTATCACCAAAATTGTTTCATCGAAGACTTTTTTCTATTTAACCTAATCTCTCTTCGAAAGTAATGTCTAGAAGTTAAGAAGAGCTCATTGTCAAACGTAATTTACTATGCATTTCAGATGGAAAGGAGACTTTGTAAAATTAAAATAATAATTATATAAATATAATAATAATTAAAATATAAATATAATAATAATTATATAAATATAATAATAATTAAAATATAAACATAATAATAATTATATAAAATATAAATATTGTAAGTTACAATTTAAGTACAATCGTATCCTTTACTAAAGACGATTTATTTTCACTTACAAAACCAATTGAACCTCTTATGGTAACATTAATGTTTAATGTATTTAAAAATGTTTACTATAACAAGCGCAGTTCAAAATATTTAACAAGGTTTAGATTAATATTCTGATTAATGGGTTACATATACTTTATTTATATTTCTTTTGATTCTTGAAATCAGAAAAATAAAATAATATAGCTTTTTTTTTTATTTATTATTATTATTTTTTTTAAATATGAATGTAACAAACCTGTGAATTTTAAATAACGTGACTATCATAATATTTGGAAAAGAAAACAAGATAAAAAAGGAAAAAAGTACCAATGAAATATTAATGAGTTTGAACAATGATTCAAGTACAGACTGGACAGTTTTTAGCAATCCAAAGAAACCCAGTGAAATACATTTACGTTTTGGCTTATGTCCACCTTTGCAATGATTTGAAAGAATGCTGGAAATTTCATAGAAATCCGCAAAGCCATTTTAACGTATCTTAATAACAAACGAAAAACTGCCAACTTTCTCATTTATGTATTTTATATGATAGTACTTTGTAGCAGCCACATTTTTGTTTAGAGTCAGTTAAATTTTAACCAAAAACATTACAGATATGTATAAATCTCACTTAAAAAAAAAAGCTGAGTGTTTTTTCATATTTTCATCTGTTTGTTAGGAGAACTGACAATTATTGTCATACGCGTTGATTCTTACAGTGTTCAACATATTTCACTAACAAAGTTTTCAATGTATCTTAGTTACAAACTACAAATTGACAACTTTCCCATTTATATATTTATATGATAGTACTTTGTAGCAACCACATTTTTGTCTAGAGTCAGTTAAATTTTAACCAAAAACATTTCAGATATGTATATTACATCTCACTTAAAAAAAAAGTATTTTTCATATTTTCATCTGTTGGTTAGAGGAATTGATGATAATTGTCATATGCATTGACTTTTACAAATCTTAATTTTCAGTTATCACTGTACTGGGACTTACGTGTTCATGATGAGAACTACGTAGTTTTTATATAATTACAAAAGTGTGTACAAAGTTTTAAATACTCTGCAGCAATTATCTCTCTCTCTCTTTTTTTAATGTTTGCCCGTGTAAAGGGTTGATTGTCAAGTGTAGAAAACAACACAGACAATGTTTGAAGCATTTTAGCTTGTTTCAGGCAAAAATGTTTAGAAATCTCTAAAAAAAAAAAAAACCCGAGGAAAAACTACTTTAGACAGAGTGCTTTTACAGCAGTGAATTAAGTAAAAATATATTTTTAAATATTTATTTAAACTTGCATTTCAGTTCATAAATGTGTCAAATTTGATCAGTGGTTTAATTTTAAAGCTCTTTTTACTGACGTAAATTTTTGGCATTGGCATATATTAAATGTAATTTATAAAAAGATTATGTATTTTATTTAATAATATCCTCACACCCTATTTAACTTGTGACAACTACTGTCAAAGTCTATGACAACTAATTTTGGGTTCCGGGAGGTTTCCACAAAAAAATTTCTAATTCAAACTAGATAGAAAAAAAACAACAACACCTTATTGATATGGTATTAAAATTATTGAAAAAAGAGCCAAGTGCCAAAAAGTTACCAAAAAGGAGCCACCAAAAGATAAGTTAGTGGTAAAAAGGTTAACTGTAAACTTTGTCTCTCTTTAAATATTTAAAAGCAAAATTTGTGACAACCCTCTCCCCAGTGTCACATGTTAAAGCAAAGTATGTGCCTTTAACAGGGTCTTTAATGAATACAAATTGACCAAGCATTTTCTTGGACGAAATAAAGCTTGAAGGCACTTAAAGAGTCTTAATTCGCTTAATAAAAATTCATGCTAGAGAGAATATTTTTTTTTCAATTAAGGGCGTTAATGAAGAGTTTTTATTCTGTGTGTAAATGAAAAATGTCGATGAAAGCTAATTGTTAACCATCCAAAAAGTAAAATAATAAAATTTAAATTATATGTAGTGATGGTCCTTTTGAAATTGTTTTTTAATTGTGTTTGCGTACAAACATAGTGCTTTATATCTTTAGCTTAAGAAATGTCTATTTCAGAAAATATGTTTTTTCTTCATTTTATCATATATATGTTACAACATCAACAAGATAACCATTACTCTTAAATTTTATCTAAAGAAATGAATTCAGCGTGTCGCAGTTGAGCATTCTTTTACGTGAAAGCTTTGAGAAATAGTGAAAAAAAATTAGTATGATTATTTTTATGCTTTTCATTTCATTAATTTTGCTGAATAAAAAAGCAACTGTTATGCTGAAAAAAATTTCATTTATTACGAAATGTGAAAGTGAACAAAAGGAAGTGAAGAAAATCGTATTAACAAAAATCGTATATCAATGACGTTGGTTTAGAATGATATTATTAAATGTTGAGTTTTGTTAAGTTTAATGATTGTTGCAAATAAATTGTTATCTAGAACTATTATGAATGTTGTTTAGTAATGATTGGCACTGTTGTAAAACACTTTTAGTTTAATGTTAATACCCACTCTTGTAGCAGAAAAAAACCCACCGAGAAGTTGTAAAATTATTCGAGAAAGCATAACGTTCAGTTATTCAACTTTGAATACATCATTCTGTCAACACACAATTTCTGTCAGTCGATTTGATGTCTTCTTAATAAAATTTATAAAAAACCTCAGATATGTTTTTAAAATTCTGTCAACTATTGTAATTCATCAAAGGTGGCAGGTTTTTTTATTTCTCCATTAAGTCCAAATTTAAGTTCTCCATTTAATATTTCTTCACGATAATATTTTCAACTCTTACAATAGAACAAAAGAATTTCCCTATTAAAAACTTTCCTAATACACTAATAACTTATTTCCTCTCTCTCAAGGAATATATATTCATCGAATCTAATTTCTACGTCATGACTCCTCAGACGCTTACACGTTGTAAATGATATTTCTTCCGGTGATATTTCAGAGCATCTTTTATCACTGAACTTATCTTCAAATAAAAAATAAAAATATAAAAATAAAGAAAACTTTAAAATATCCATCTCTAATTAGAATTCACCGTTTTCTATGTTCCTAAATAACAATACGAAGGGAAGTGTTTCTTGCTATTTGGGAGCAAAGAGAGGAGTACTGAGGTTTGTCCCGTCCTTCTGTCTCAAACAGTGTCCCAATCCTTACTTTATGAAGTATGTTTAACATATGGTGCATAAAAGAATATGTTTTAAATTTAGTTTAATTAATTTATGTATGCAGGATAAGTAGGATTTTGGTAATAATATACGATTTTTATATGAAAATTTTTAAGTGTCTAACACAATTTTAAAATCTAATTCAATGTTTAAATTAAGACTGTAATAGTTAGATTTTTCTGCCACGTTGTATATGTAGACTCTGCAGTGCAAATGCATAAAATATTTGAGGATCCATCTGTTGGAGTTACTGAATAATAAATTGCAGAGTTTATTTTTTGAAAAATTAAAGCTGTTCCACACTTCTTACGGTACCAATTTATTTCGTATCCCATAACAAAATTTAATACTAATACTTAAATATTTCATCTTTCAATACAATATCGTAAAACACATTAATGTTATTATAAAAGAAATTAATAAGTAATTTACTTGATATTCAATTCGTAATATAAGTAAAACCCATCTCTAAATCCATCTTTGCTCTCGTAGCTTTTAACAAATAAGTAATTTAAGAATTCCGAATTAGATAGATAATTTTTAAATAAGGTGCTTTAAAAGTTCTGATTAATGGATATTTTTATAAATTATTAACTTGATTATTAGCTGACAAATCATTAAATGTATTCAGTTACATCTCCTAGATAACTCGCCTTTTAAATAAATGTCTTTTAACATTCCAGTCATGTTAAATGTTTTTAACATGACCGGAATGACTATTTAAAGTATTCCGGCCAAAGTGGAAAAAAATTATAACGCAGTTTTTAATGTTTTTAACACAAACATATTTAATTTAAGGTAAAATTACAATCCTATACCCTATTTGTTTTTGGTAAAATGTTTCTAAAAAATATCATCAGGCTACTCTCTATATGTTTTTTTAAGGTATTAAGGTTACGAAATGTTACCGTGTATAATTAATTTTTTTAAAAAACATAATTAATAATAAATTCATATTGAAAAAAGTTTAGGAATATCAAAAATCATTGCAGGAACATCGTATTATAGGGATGTGTAGCTTACCAGGTTTCTGCAAAGTAATAAGTGACGATTGTTTTCTCTTATTACTTTATATACATCAATAATAAAAAATAGTGGAATATAAATACTAGCTGCCAAAATGCGGTCTTATTTGTAATTAGCGTAGAAAAGCTAATTAAGATGATAACGAAACGATTTAAGAATGTTATAAAATTAATTTTACAAGAACATTTGAGGAGATTTAACAAATGAACTTTGTATATACTTATAGACATATAGAAAAACATTGCGTTTTTCATGTTATTTATGGTAAAAAAAAATATCATGATAATTTTTTTTATATATATATTTTGGGAATTTTCTATAGTTTATTAATTTCTTGTTTTAAGTATGATTTCACACGAATCCACAGTTAAGAACGTTCACTTTTTTAAAATTATATACAGAGATACGAATTGTAGTGCTAAGCACTTAACAATACAAAATATTTTTTCTTTTTTCATCCCAAATGGAGATGAGTTAGGAAATTCTTTATCAAATCAATAGTCTATAAAAAATGTGCTTGAAAATTATCAATGCCCCAACTTTTCTAACTATTTTAAGTAAACCTTGAAGAATATTACCCCCCACACCCCCGTTTTTTTTTTCTTCTTTTTTTTTTACCATTCCTTAAATGTATTTGTTTACTTAGAGTTATTTAAGTAGACTTTCACGATTTATTTCTTCCAAATTAAAACTCATGTGATATTTAAACTTGAACTACTGTTTTATATTTGATAGACTTTGGGAAAGCTTCTGATTCGACTTATCAATTATAGGACCAGAAGTCAAATTGGACAACGCAGAAAGAACTTTATATAATACCCTACGATTAATGAAAGGTAAGAAAATAACTAGATTTATATCTTGATTATTACACGGAAAAACTTGGCTGGAAGAATTAAATGGGAATTAAAAAGAGCTTGACAAAAATAGAAAGGGTTTGAATCATTTGGTCTATTTTTCCGTTAGTTATGGTAAAGTATTATTTGCAATTTAAGAAGTACCATCACTTACTTTGGGAAAGGAAAAATATTGAAAATAATTTAATTGTTTTAATTGAATTTTCGAAGTAGAGTGACACTGTAAGAAGAAAAGACATTCAATGTTTAGGAATATATTTATAAAAACGTTTAGAATTATAGCTTTAAAAAGTAATTTGAAAAGCCATAGGAATTATTTATTTTCCATATGAATGCAGTAGTGAATTTTATTGTCACTTATTTAATCACTTTTTTAGTTCAACATGTATCGCAAAATTTTATTGAATCGATTGATAACTTCTTAAGTTTGACCCCAATTAATTATTTTCAATAATTTTAAGTCTTTTAAACATACTCAAAAACGACCCTGATCTGCTAAAAATTTGTTGAGCATTTTATGATGTTTTTCTAAGAGATACCTTTATAAAATGTAAATTTTTGGCGACTTAGAAAAAGAAAAATAATTATCGAACTTATAATTTCGTATCGGAGACTTTTAAAAATTCCTTGCTTTTAGTAACTTTAGTACACATTTGTGCTTTCTGTCAAATCTAAGTCATTGGTTATTTTGAAATGTAAATATTTATTAGCTGTAATGTTACAATTGTGTTATTTACCAATTTCATTGAAGACTGAGTCATTAAACCATTGATATAACAAAACAGGTTTTTTTTGTGTGCATTTTTGTTTCAAAAAATGTTTTTTGGGTACTTTTAGTGGATGACAGAGATCATAAAAAAATCGATATAGCTCAGTACTAGGGTAATGAAAGTTCTTCCAAGAAGAATACATACATGTCAATACTAATGAAAATTATTATTAAAGTTTAACAAAGCGGAATAGAAAATCCTCTACCAGGGCCTGACATAAAATAACGTTCACAAATTTCACGAAAAAAATAAATTATAATTGCTTCCTGATTTTTAACGATCCAAATACCTAAATTTAATTATAAAATTTTTACGGCCCAAATACCTTAGTAGGAGGACTCTTAATAATATACTCAAAATAAATGTACCAGTTTTTTTTTTTTATATACTTTTTAAACCCAAGAAAAGTTAAAAAACAGGAAATGTTTTATTTTAGTCCAATGCTCTATAAAGACACTCTCAAATGATACTTTCACTTGCCAATACATGTTTAACAATATATACTTTTCTCTTTGTCTATCTTATTGACTCCATACATCAAAGAAAACTTACCTGCTGACAGTAGCAAGGGACTGGCATCTAGAGGTTTCCCTAGGAAATGCTGTTGAGGTTGCTGACACAGGTACGAAGGTCCCAGTCCATACAGTTGATAGTAAGGTGCTGCAAGGGCCGCCCGGGAGGACCCCGGCGAAAGGCACAGCCCCTCCAGGCCCCTCGCCTTCGGAGTGAGGATATCCTCGATCATGAAAGAGGATCGCCTGCTCAGCTTCTCGTAGGGGTCCAGAGGGTGGAAGGGGTGGTCGGGGCGGTACCCGTGCTTCTCCATCGTCTGCATCTCTGTTATCGTCTTGGTTATGGTTAAGGGACTGGATGAAGCATGGGAAGAGGTTTATGCTGGTTACTTTGTTATGGGATTCGAAGGAGGTAGTGGGAATTATTTCAGTGACTTTGTAGTCTCTTGGGTTGGATTGACTTGAGGAGTGTCTTCTTTCGTTGAGGTGTCTGATGGGGGTAATGGATTGTTCATCTCATTTTTCTTCTATTTCTTGTGTTGTTGGAAGAACAGAGCTGTGAGAATGTTATTGATTTGTATGCCCTGCGGAAAGTCAGATGATTTCTGTACAATTTCGAAATGGAACTTAGTTGATTAATTTCAGTGACTTCTTTTAATGAAGTTTGAAAGTTTGTGAAGAGCTGTTTAGGTTAGATAATAGATTGGTCCATTGATACTTGAAATATGCTCATCTAGAACCTTTTTTAAATTCCGTAAAATGTTATTTTCAAGCATACAATCCATGAAAGTTGTAAATTATTTCTTAGTTTACATCAAATGATAATGTCGGTTACTCATTTTTCAAGATCTGTTTCATATTTCTCTGTTATTTCAAAAGTTCTGACTAAAATACTTGAAGAGTTGAAATGGAATAATGGTAGATTTTTATTTTTTTTTTAATTTTTTGGTGAAGCTCCAATGCAACAATGTGAGAATAAACACTTTCGAATTGAATGGTTAAGTGGATGTTAGTTATTCTTTTTGCAAAAATATTAGGTTTTCACAGGAATTAAACACGCTAAATAACTTTTACAGGTTGAAGCTACAATTTAAAATTTTATAGTTTTCTTCATTCTAACATTGGCATAAATATATCTAAATTTCGGTAGCGGAATGTAAAAAAAATATTGCCTTTAAAATATAAGTGATTAAAATACACTTAATCTAAGTATTTACCTCGCTAGACCAAGTTCAAGTGGTATCAGTCATCAAATGACAGAATTACTTTTGATTCATGCATCAATCTATGGTTCACTGGAACACACACATTTGTCGGAAACAGACCGTGAACAAAAACTCTTTCACACTTCGAAGCACACAGTGACGAAAGCGCCCTTTCCGTCAATTAGAAAGCTTGTCACGACAGTCAGTGCCTTTCAATTGAAAGCAAACGAGCGCTTTGCCGGCCGTTTAGCACAAACTCCTCCTTTCGGTTACGTCAGTGGCTTAATGGGCCAATAGAGAGCTAAATAAGGCGGGGCTTCTTGCTACCGCTCAGCCATTCACAGGAGCGTGGGGATTTCGCTTAAAGAGAGTGCTTTTCCTGCAACAGTTTTAGTGTTAAAGGTGAAAATGGAGCCGGGATTTTTCTCAGTGTATGCGGATTTTCTGTGTTTTTTCCCCCTTCGTCGCTGATTCCGGTGGATAATTTATTGAGTTTAAGGGTCTTGTATTAATTGGTTTCATTCCCGGGTGATTTAGGGATTCGTTCGGCGTTTGTTAAATGCCGCCTTTCTTGGAATGGAGTGTTTCTGGATAGTTTGGATTTTAGATTGGATGGAAGGCTAAATTGTTTCATTTTATTCTCGTCGCGGATGTTGTTTGTACGAAGTAGAAATAAGCGTGAGGCGTTATATTTTTAAGGACTAGCACATTTTTAGGGATATTTATGTTTTTTTTTAAAGAATTACTTAATAGTTTTAATTTGCGTTATCAGTGCTGGTAAGAGTAGAGTATTTTCTCAGAACTTTCAGAAGTGGAGTAAATATTCAAATGAAAAGTAATTCTAATTAATTATCTTCAGAATGTATTTTTTATTTTAATGTTTTATATTCTACGCAACATGCAAAACATACGTAATGGATTGTGAGTGGGAATGTTTAATACAAAACGTTTGATCATAAGTTGGTCTGTATCGAATTTAATAATAAAGACTATCTAACTTCTAAAGGATTGGTAAAATATAAAATGTAACTCTTTTGAAGAAATTGGCAATGCAAAAGGACATTCGATTCCTTTTGTATATATAAAAAAATCTGTTAGCACTTTCATTGCTGAGTAAAACATTAATCAAACTGTCACAAAATGCAAATTTCCGAAGTTTCGGCTTAGTAGACTATACATTATGTAATCCTCGGATTTACTGCGTCAAAATGCTTCATTTTATCATGTTTATTTTACGCACCTAAATTAAAATACTATGCGAATATTCCCTCAAACAACTAGTAAAATTTCTGCTCAAAACTGAAAACATTTGCTGACTAGTTTAATGTTAGTAAAGCAATTATTTAAAAATCCAGTAATGACGGAAGCCCCTCCCTCCGCCAAAAAAAAAAAAAAAAAAAAAAAAAAAAAAAAAAAAAAAAACTTAAAGAAAATGTACTCGTTTTAGTTCAAAAACCAAACTTTTATTATTCGGTTTGTAGTATTACAAATAATAATAAAAGTTTCATCATAATTTCTCCTTTTAAGTTACACAATATTTTCCACGGGAATTTCGTAAAGAAAAGTTTATTCTTTCAAATTAACAGTCCTCTTTATTGGAGGACTCATACGAACAAACTAAGGTTTACAAAACGATTCTCGCTTTAACTTCGAACCATACATTTTGCAGAATTATTTTGCGTTTATGAATTTAGTCTTTATAGACTTAAAAATACAATAACACACTGTGATGATTATTTTTGGGTTTTGTTTATTTTTATGATACTATCTTGTTATGGCAAGATAGTATCATAAAAAATTTTGGGACACATTTTGCTGATTGTTATTAGATATTGTTTCCGGTTAACTGAGCCACCTAGCTTCAAATAGGTAATGTTTAAAACATTGAATTAGGTTTTATCCAGTACTTAAGTGAAGTTGTTTAGACAAATGAAAATTACAACAAAGAGATATCTTCCTTCTTCATAATGATAAAAGAGCAACGCAGTTTCAAAAATACTAACAAAATATACTGTGGAAGTACATGCGACTATTTTGAAAATTCCACCCCACAAAGTGTTGGTCTTTCATAGTCCATATAATTTCACTAACATCATCGTTTACTTTTCACTGTATTGCCATAGTTATATGAGGTTCTTTATGAGTTCTGATGGCAAGTGACGGTGTTTTCAAGTGATGAACATCCACAGTTTTAGAGGAATCAAATCTTACCATAAGGCATTTTCTCAAAGCGTTCCTCACAAGATTGATGAAGTTTGGATTGGAGGAGTAGTATGGCGTACGAATAGGTGTGATGTCCATAGTATTTAATAGTATTAACCTTATTAACAATAGTGCGATAAGATATACCATAAAAACCTATAAATAGAATTCGACACCAATATATCAGAATGGATTTGGGATACTAATTACAGTAAAAATCAGTGGTAGAAGTGGAGAAAAAAAAGTGGGGATGCCCAAAAGTTGGTGATAAATCCCCCCCCCCCCTCCCTCCAGTGATAAATTTTATAATTTATTATCTTATTATTTATTATCTTATTATTTATTATCTTATAATTTATTATCTTATAATTTATTATCTTATATAAAAATATTAACTAGCAAGAAAATAATTTATAATTCCAAACTCAAACATTGAACAAAGGCCCCAAATTTATTGTTATTTTAATGAATATTCTGCGACATAGTTTTTTTTACTTGGAAATAAGGATAAAGTGAAGTAATAATTCAACGTTATGTACATAACTATTTATTTAGATTTGAATAGTGCATCTAAATGTGCATACTTCCGTAAAATTAAATTAATCGGAAAATTTCAATTTTTTTATTAAAATAGCTTGTATTTATATGAAACAAGAATAGAAATTTAACTTAAAAGAAAGTTCTTCCAAAGTTAAAAATTGACCAAGTGTAACAGTATTTGTTAATAAAAGTACTTATATCTTTATACAAAGTAATAAAATATAAAAATAGTATGATATATATACCATAAATATTTTTTTTTTTTTGCATTTGAAAACTTAAAATCCCCTTTTCTCAGTGTCACCGTATTTAAAGGTTAATGTTATTTTTCTTTAGTAGTTTTTAGACTGATTGAGTGTTTTTAAAAGGGGGATGGGGGATGGATTTCAGTGGTTTTAGAAGTGAGGGGGGGGGGACGCATGGTTATTTTCAGTATCTTCTTGAAAAGTGTGTGTGTGGGGGGAGGGGGCACCACCCCGCGTCAACCCATACTTCTGGTACTGGTAAAAATGCATTATAGTTGAAATATCTCATGCTTTAGGAGAACTCAGGCAATTAAATATATTGCATTCCTAAAACTCAACTTTTATCACTAATTACTCTTTACTGGTGGGAATGTATTCCATCTTTAAATTAATACTGTTCGTCAAATAATCAGAAAAAAAATAGGAAAATGATATTTCTGGGTATATATCAATTTAAGATATTGATGGATGTAATTTCTTGGATTTACGTATTAAACTTTCCTTATTCACTTTAAATATTTAAACTGGAGATGCTTTTTGAAATTATGAACCCTAACATGTAATTACAAGTATAGTCTGTTGAAATATGGGTTTCGAATATGGCATATTTCATCCCATTATTGCTATGAACAAACCATTAAATAATGAGAACATTCGATACATGTCAAATCACTTCTTTAATTGAAATTCCTTCAACCATTTATGGGACGCTTCGGGAAGATGTTTCGCCGTATGGTTCCATACATTGAAAACTTTTAATCACTTAAGAGAAATCTTATAAAGGTGGAACGGAAAATTTTGCTACCAAAACATAAAAACTTAGTGTTAAGAATGAGGAGACGGTGCAAGATAAAAAATTTATATTAGACTGATGCTCCTATGCAGATCCACTCTTCGAGCTGCATGCATTTTAACATGAATCACCAATCCTTGTGTTGCAATACTGGTAGAATTCAATCTTTAAAAAAAAAAAAAAAAAAAAAAAATTCGGGTGCTTATCTAGTGCCTAAATCATTTGTTACTCATTTTGTTAAAAAAAAAAAAAAAAAAAAAAAAAAATGTTTTTAACCATTGAGCATTGAATCTACTGCTTGTCGTTTTAACGACCACTCCGCTGAAACACATTTCAACAATACCTTAAAATGATGGAGAATTTTATCTGTTGCTAATAATTATTTAAATAACAATTTATTATAATATTTAAATAACAATTTATTTTCATAATTAAAAGACAATTTATTTTAATTTGAAATATATATATATATATATATATATATATATATATATATATATATATATATATATATATATAATTATTTAAATAGCAATTTATTTTAAAATTTGAATGACAATTCATTTTACAAGTTGAAGGCGAGTTTTTTTTATACAAAAGTTCTTATATTATTTGTCTTACTTAAAAGACAACAACATCTGGCTACGTTTTTCACTATTATCATATATGTTTTCTTCCAAAACCATTTTGAGGACCTTAGTTTTTCAAATACATTCATGAAAAAAGGAAAAATTACTTTTGAATGGATTAATTTTTCGTATGTTTACGAAATGTCAGCAAGAAATATTTAAAAAAGGATCATGAGAATTTAAATTATAATTCTTACTTGTGTTTATAGCATTAGAAAATGAATAATTTAGGATTTCTCATTTTTAAGTGAATCGAGTAGTTTTTCTAAGTGATCATTTTTCATTTTTAACTCTGTTTTAATTAAATTAGAACGACAAGGCAATTTTTTAAAAAAATTTTGGGTAAAACTTTTTTTTGTAATGCTACAACTTTTAGAATTTAAGAAAAGCAATTTCACAATGTATTTTGGTCGAGAATATTATTCCTACTTATAAAACCTAGTGGAAGGACATTTCCCTACATTTCCAAGCCATTATTCTTCTGCATTTATATCTTTGATACTTGAAACAATATTTGCAATACGATTTAACTTAAAGTATTTCGATTATCAACCATTAAAAGTGGAACTTCCTACCTTAAAATACAAAGTTATTTATCAAAATATATTTCATGTTGAGTTTGTTCTGAAATAGAAAACTCTACTTGATTTACATCCATTTTAGCAAGTAGATGACTAAATATTTCTGCGAATTTATTCATATTATCAATATTTTACTTAGTGTTTATCTCATGTTATTTAAAAAATAACATACTTTCATACTTCTATTATTATCTTTTAAGATTATTCAATTTTGTGGGTGTATAACATGATTTAAATATAAACTAAACGATATAAAAATAATTTCCAGAGAATTCTCGTAACAAAAGAAACGATTTACAGAATAATCAATCCTCCTCCCTTAAAAAAACGACCAAAAACAAAATAAATTCAAAATATAAAGCAGTTATTGGCTGTCAGAAGCCGGTTTAAGGCATCTAATACCCCGATATCAGGTCCAGATAACAAGAATAAGTCTCTCCCGCCTGGGAGTTCTTTGATACTACCCCGCCTTTATAACTGTTGTTATTGTTACTCTTACTTGAACTCAGCTTCAGGCGACAAACCTTCCACCGGGAACTACGATTATGATTCTAATCGCCTTTCTAGACTCGGAGATAATGCGCCGAAAAAGAGCTTATTAAATGATCATTTCGCATCTTAAAGAGCACTAAGCTGCTGTAAGTTTGTTTTTTTTTGTCGTTTTGTTGCTTTGTTTATTTGTATAAAATAATGGAATAAATTTAAGGGTTCGGATCAAAGAAAGTGATGTAATCTCTACGAAATGTTTGCAGTTTTTTTTTAAGAGGTATTCACAATCGGGTATGAAGGATGGTAGATTTTCTTTATTGTTAGTTTTAGAAGATATTGATTTGTGTATGGATTTATATTTTTGACTTTTAATGGGGAGTGTTTATAACGGTTGAGTTTATAAATGTGGTTAGTTATTATTACAAATATATTTTTATCTAATGTGGCTATATTTATAATTCGCAGTAATGAATGCAATTTTCAATAATAAACCTAATTTATTATAATTAATGTAATTTGAAGTAATATACATAGCTTTAAGTAATAGATATCCTTTAAAATAATAGGTGTATATATACATTTGTATAATTTGTATTTACGTATTGCTAAAAAATAGTATTTCTGTATTTCAAAGCAAGAGCGACTAATTTCAATGCTTAAAGTTTTAGTATACAATTCAGAGAAAAATATAAGCTTGATTTACTTTCATAATAGTAATATTAAGGCCGATTCTAAATTACTCCGACATTTATAAATTTGATTATTCTAGCATTGAAAAATTTAAAATACTAAGATCAGCAAACATGTAGATGGCATATTTTGAATTTTCTTTTTAACGTTTTTGTTTCTGTTTCTGTTTCAAGTTACAGATTTTTTTAGAGAAAGTTGGGAATCGTGAAGACACCTTTTCTAATCTCAAAACATCTCTCTTAATTTTTAAAATACAGGATAATTAGTGAGAATGACTATCCCAATCTAATATTTTTATAGTTTGAAGATATTCCGATACTAATTGAGGCTAGGTCATGAATCTCAATGAGTTTTTAAAATTGTCTTTTTCTGCAATTTTCTCCAGTGTAGAGAATGAAGTTAAAAAATTCTGTAACAAAGAAATTTCCGCAAAAGAATATTTTCTTTTAATGTTTTTTTATTTGCAAAGAAGCCGATTGTAATAACGCTCGTAAAATTAACACTTCTGTAAAATCGTCTTTTCTTTTAAGGAACTCTGTATGCAGAGAAGCCGATTGAAATAACATCCGTAACTACATTATATTAGGTAAAATATCACCAAAATCCACCCGGAAAAAAAAACCAATTAATGGAACTTCGCAAATGTATTTCATTTGTCATTCAAATGAAGAATCAAGAGTCTATAAAAATATCTAGCATAGAAGGGTGTGTTTGGGGAGTGTTGGAGGGGGGGGGGGAGGATTAGGGGGTTTTGAGACTAAAGATAAATTTGGAAACAATCTAGGCAAGTGATGCATGTTTTTAAAGTATTTCTTTTTTGTGGAATCGAATGGGAAAAAAAAGCAAGAGGATATAAGAAAATACATCTAAAAAGCGAGGCAAGGTAAAATACATCATAAAGAAATAAAAAGTGATCCGTACATGAAACTTGGCAAAAACGTTTTACTTTTCATGAGAATATTGACACAAAAGAGTTTATAAAAATATCTAGCATAGAAAGGTGTTTTTTAAGGGGGTGGATGGGGGAAGTTTTTTTTTAATGAAAATTAATTTTTGTATAACTTAGACATGTGACTCGTGCGAAAAGTATTTTTTGACTCTGAATTGAAAAAAAAAAAAAAAAAAAAAAAAAAAAAACTGCGATATAATTATACTGTACAAAAAAGTCAAAGTCATTTTTATAAATAAAACACAAGTAAAAGTGTACCTTATTTCATTACTTATTCGTCATCCCCTATACTTTTATTTAATTACTATTTCAATTATTCACTATTACTTATTTTATTACTATTATTTTTTTTATTAAATTTTAGTTGTTTTTAAAAATTTTCCACTCAATTTCGGTTAATTATATGTACTTTTATTTTACATGTATTTTTGTCTGTAAAATGGATTATAATTTTTTTTAGGATATTTATATTGTCTTTCCTTTTTTTCACTTGATTCAGCGTCAAAACATACTCCACACACTTGTCCCATGCATAGGTTGTACCAAAATTAATTTCTAGGTCCCGCCCCCCCTCCATCTCCCTCCTCTTTTAAAAACCCCTAATCTTAGGGGAAAAAAAAAGTAAAACACACTTCTGCGCTAGATATTTTTTTATAGACTCTTGTTTTTTTTAATTCTCAAGACGAATAAAACGTTATGTCCTACGTCCTTTACCCGTACTATTTAAAACTGAATAAATTGTTTGTTGGATGATATGGATGCATATTTCTTCTGTAATTTTAATCCAGATATTTAAAATCAGCATGGCTGACTTTTATTAAAAAATATTTGTGCTATAAAATATTTAAAGAATATATACGACACATTTGTCTCATTAGAAGGGTGATGTGAGTAGAGATGATCATATCAATTATTGATGTGTGGTGATCTCGTGTAAAAATAACAGATGCATCACCTATACAACCCAGGTAGCACACGGAAGCAGATTCACATGGGCCTACATGGAACCCATGTGAGATAGATGGGCGCTGGTGGGCCCATCTGCCCATCACCAATCCATGCGATAATTATTTGTTCAAATTTATACATTAGCATGCTTGGTTTAAACTTAATACTAATTGTTTCTATTAATGGTTATATATTCTTTGGTTTAAGAATGAAATAAGCTAAAAAAGGGTTGAAAATAAGTAATTTATATGTTTTTTTTACTGAAAGGGAAATTTATACAGTACAACATGGGAACATAGGTCTATATTGGGCAATCCATATGGATTCAATTGGGCTAACCACTTCCAATCCATTAGCTATTTAAGTTTATACGAAAAATCTTAGTTTAAAAATCCCAAGAAGTTTCATTTGCTGTCGATTTAGTTTGGGGAAAAAAAAAAAAAAAAAAAAAAACTTAAAATGTAGTTATTAGTTATAATTGATGATTTCATAGAATAATACTCCGATTTCGCATCTCGAAGTCATGAATTGAAGTGAAATATTTTCGATAACCAGCGGGCTGACCACCAGCCAGCGAGAAATGATCATCGTCTCAAGACATAGTTATAAAATAAACATGTTTATAACTTGAAAGTCAATGGTAAGTTCAATGTTTTTAACATCTCTACTGCTACGGTAAAAGTGTAGAATCGCTTACACCATTGATATTGGCAAATTTGTTTTGGCGCTAACAAGAAATATTTCTAACATGGCAGACATTAAAAAAAACGTAAGCAAAGGTAATCGTTTGTTGTCCTGGTTAAATACTTCTGGGTAAATTCCTGGTTTACTTGGTTTGTTGGCAAATTTTTAAAATTACATGAGAAGTGGTTTCCGGTCGTCGCCTAGTCAAAATGGCGGCTGATTCAACTGGACGTTAAAAGTAAACAACAATAGAAAACATCAATAAAATATGCCATAACAATAAACAATGAATTATAAAAAATAAGTGTACGTTTGTGGTTGCAGTTTCCAATGTAACTATATTTTCTCAGAAAGCATTACTACATCGCCTACTGTTTAGCCCAAAAGCCAATCCAAATGGTACCCTTTTTTACACTTGTACAGCCATCATATCATCCGCTTACAATTGAAACACACTAAGTCAGTATTTCCAGTTTTAGAGTTATTTGCTTTTCCAGACTAGATAGTTAAATCATCTACCTACAAAAGTTGCATGTTCACTGAAAATCTAAATTTGATCTAAAAAGAACTTAATGTATTGAAGAAAAATGTTTGCAAAACATGAAATTTGTTCGTTTTTGAAAAGTAAGGTTTATTGACTTAGAGTGTTTCACTTATAAGCAGATTATAATTTGTTTTATTCGCTAATCAAATAATCAGATGTCGAAGGCAAGCCTAATTACAGGGTTGCCACACACCTGGAATTGTCAGGGAAAATGAAAATGCCTAAAAATGGTAAGGGAAAACTAAAATATGGGATATTTTCTGGAAAAGTCAGGGAATTTCTTTCAGATTCAAGTTTTCATCCAGGAAGTCAGAATGCACATCTGCGTTCTGAAAATTTGATATTTTCTTGTAACAATGTGTAAAAAGCACCTGCTAAAAGCAAATTATCTGAAAAACAGGTGAAAATCTTACTTTTTTACGCAGATTTCCACTTTTTTTCTGAGATTTTTCACTTTTTCTACATTTTATTATTTTTAATGAACTTCGTTGGGCTTTATCAAACTAAACTCGCCGAAAACACCTCTCTGAAAAAGTTTCTAGCTGTGCCACTGTTCCGTACACGCAATATTCTTATTCGAGTATTTTGTAGTTCAAAATAACACTGCATATATATATTTCTCTTTTTTATATTTTGACTATTTTCACACCAGGGAAATATAAAGGGAGATGCATGCACAGATTGCTACTTATATCATTTAATCAATTAATCTTCGTGTGCAAGTACATCAGTGTTTGGCAACACAAATCGCTAACATTTTACTGTTCCACTAAAAAGTGGATTTCCACTTTTTTTACCAAAAATTTGTTTAATTGATACAAATGCACATTAAAATATCGTAAAATTTCTTCTGTATAATCCTTGTTTAAAATTACAATTATAACTGGATTGTTTGCAAAAAGTTTTATTTACTTCGGCTTGAAATAAAACGTGGAAATGTAAAAAAAAGTTCTGGAAAACCTGGAAGAGTCGGGGAATTTTGTTCTGCATTTTGAGTGGCAACCCTGTAAGTAATTGGGTGGGATTTGAAGAGATTTATGAAAATTAGTGCTAAGGTCAAAATGAAATTTGTTTATTACAATTCAACAATTAGAGTTGGCAAAAATTTATGAGATTTTTTAATTGCCGAGTGTCAACCATCCTAATCGTACTGCAGTCTAGGAAGTAACTCCGCTTTGGAAATATTCAGATGTCATTGTTTACATAAAACCAGCTACTAGTTAGGCATTTCACTTGCTACTGCTACTAAATTTGTTGGCATTAATATGCAAAATCTGCACCAAGGCAGTTGTGTTACTACACAAGTGCAAAATGACTTTATTTTTATGTAGATATTGTTAGAATCATGAGTTAGAATTCTTTTTGATTTTTTGTTAATATAGGCTCGAGTATGAAGGCTATCTGCTCAAGTGCTCATTTCTGTGCCCATGGGCAGAAGTAGCTGACCAATCACATTAACGACTGCATTTCTGCATTGCATCACAGAAACAACAAGTCAAAAGAAAGCAAAACTCTGAAGAACGTTAAGGTAAGTCTTAAAATGTATTATAATATTTACATATATAGTAGTACATTATTTCTCAATTATATATACAGTGCTAAAAAAGAAACCGTAGCTATTTCAGCTTTTTCTTTGTCCTATTCCTATTCAGCACATTGAATTAATCAGAATATGAATAGATTCATCTCGGCAGAAGAAAATTTTGTTTGCTAGTGTAATTTATACAATTTTATTAAAACAATTGTTGGTTGGCTAATGCAAATTTTGTTCACCATCTACTATTCTAATTGATTGTAAAAAGTTTCAATTTATGTTAGGTTTCATCTTGCATGTTGATAGTTGAATTAAGAACTAATAGCAGATAAGTTAAATGTCATTAAAGTTGTCTTATTTTTAGAGATGTATGTGTAGCAGCCATTAGGTTGCAATTTAAAATTGTAAGATCTGAATTTGCCAAGTTTTTCTTAAAAACATAGTAGGAAAAACATTTTGTTATTGTAATTTTTCTTGAGATTAACTAGGCACTTCATTGGATCATATTGTGTTTTGTTAAGATTTTCTCTAACTCATGCTTTCTTAAAAAAGTATTTGTACTGTTAATAAGTTTCTGTATAATTTGTAATATTGACAAATTGGTACAGTCCAGTTGAAACACTGATTTCAACTTTTTTGACCAAATTCTCAGTACTTTAAATATTGTTTAAGCATTTAAAAACGAGGAAAAGTTTAGTGATTCGAATTAATGCAGAATCATTGGTAGTATGTGAAGTAAAATACAGTAAAGCATTGATTATCCGAAACAATTGGGGATGGGGACTGGGGTTTTTTGGGTGACCAATCATTTATGAAACAATTTTCTACCTGTGTCATAAGAACAATATGAAATAAACTAAGGTATTCTTCCATTAGGATGGGTGTCAGATGAAAATCGCCAAATTGTTGCAATAACTGTAACACATTCAAACTTATAACTTTCCAATTCAAAACAAGGTTTCTATAGCAACCCTTCGAACTAAAGAATAAAAATAAAAGTCCACAAGTTTTATATATTATTTTTGTGTAAATATTTCAGCTTCACATGTCTCGTGTATGACCTTACATAAAGTAATAATACTATACTAGGGGGCTTCGCCCCCTGCTCGCTAACGCTCGCCAACCCCCAAACGCCTCGCTGCGCTCGGATTGAGCGGCTTTGCAGCTCGAATTTGTGGTTAAAACATCTTGCTGCGCTCGAATAGGTTTGCCAGCCATAAAAAATTTAACCAAATTTTTATAAATTTAATGTAAGGCCTAATGGAGAAAACACCCAAATTGCAAGTTTCATAATAGAAAGTTAAATATACTATCCGCCAACATTCTGATTTAAAACTTCATTAGTTATGCCCTTACATTGAAGTCCCAATATCTTTTATTTATTCTGATAAGTCGCCCCGTTAGAGAACGATGTCCAACGCGAGGCATTTTCTGGATAGAAATACTTCAAAATAATAATTACTCTAATACAAAAATGCTTCAGAAAAACAGAAAAAATCTACTTTGAAACGAAGAGTTTAAAAAGAGCTTTAAAATTAGCAACGGGTTTGTTGTTTACATACGTAAGGATAGCTTTAAAATTAGCAACGGTTGGTTGGTTGAATCCCCGAGCAGCGGGTTTGTTTACTTAAGGATGTTGCCATTCTTATATTCAAAATCATTGAGGCTTTGTAGTAGCTTAATGATAAAAAATATTGAAATTTAACTAATTAATAAAGTGTTAATAAATTATTTTGGCACGTTTTGGCAAATCTACAGCTTATTTCCTTTAAAATGACACCTTGATCATTGAAATTGGTTGAGTAGTTTAGGCGGACGGACTAACCCCAAAAAACGTATTGCCTATTAAATATATAGATTAAGAGACCTAGAGTTATGGGAAATGTCAAATTTTGAATTCGCCGACAGGAACAGTTTTGTTGATCGGTATTTGGGTAATTGATGCTCAGTAGTAAATGTTTAATCATTTTATCTAGAAATACTTTTAATATTAATCATGAAATCTGATTATTTTTAATAATTTTGTACTCAATAATTGCTTGTGAATTGAACAATTGAAATTGGGAAAGTCCCTATAAATTAAAAAGATTATTACATAATTTGTGATGTGTCTTAAAATATTTGTACACATAAGAAATTTAATGTCTGAAAAATTTTAACCAATGGGTAGATTTTTAACAATCCTTGTTACAATAAATGTTTTTTGTTTTTTTATTATTATTGAAAAGGTGCATTTAAAAAAATTGTATGTAATCCATAATGTTGTGTTGAAATTCTAAAAAATATCACTAATGGTGAGTAGGGATATGATAAATTGATCATCATTTAAAAATTATTATTAATTTTATAAATTATATAAAGTTTTTTTATTAGTTCACAATTTCACAAAAATGAACTTGAATCCCTTCAACAATAAACAATTATTCAAATGAAGGTAAATGATTGAGGTTCTTAAGTTTTATAAATGTGTTCCTTATTACACATTCAGTCAACTAAATAGCAAGTTAAAAAGTGGCAACTGTTGCTGCATAATTTGTAAATAAATTACTGTTTATGCATTTAAGGTATAGTTAAAATGTCAGACAATCTTAAAATATGTCTATTTGTTTACTTTCAGTCAAGATGTCATACAGAGACGTCACAACAGCAGACATTTTGAAGAAGATAAACATTAGTGCTTATGATTGGGTTGAAGAGAAAAATAATAATAAAAGATTATTAAAAGCTTTCAAATAAAGATTAATAAATTGTTTCCCACTGTTGTCTAATTTTATAAATGTATGTACTATGTATATTGCTTTTCTTTCCAGCAGTTTACCTCATTGGAGATAAGAAGACAAATTTCACCATGCTAGTGTTTTTTAAAAAAAACAAAAAAAAAAAAACACTGTTTTTCTAAAACTTTTCTGATTTGGGGCCTTTTTGACAAACTCCTTACTTATATTCTAGTTCCTACTTGTTTTAGATACTGTTAAATGTATGAAATATTTTGACATTTAAGTTGAAATGGAGAAAAATTAAGTTTTACGCATTAAAAAGTATTGTTAAACATAAAATATACCATTAACCATTTTATTCTTTAAAAAAATGTACAAGAAATCATATCAAATCTGATTATAATTGTTTTGATTGTAGCATAAGATCTAAATTTGAAAAAATAGTATCCAAAATATAATAAAACAGATAAATATACAGATAAAATTTTACCAGGCTATTAGTGTACTAAAAACATTTTTTTATATAAAATATGTATCCGATTTGCCCTATTTTTGATAGACACTTAAATTCAAATTCTTAACTGCTGGGTTTGTTTTATGTTAAATATGTTTTAAATATTGTATATGGAATTGAGAAAAAAGTTTTATGCATTAAAAAATATATTGTTAACTATAAACTTGTTGTTCTTTTATAAAATGTATATATAAAAATAAATAAATCTGGTTCTAATTGTTTTGTTTGTAAGCATTGTATCTAAATATTTAAAATAGCCTCTAAAATAAAACAGATCAATATGGCGAATCCATGCGGACCCCACATGAAAAATCTACATGGACTAATATGGATTGCTTATCTGGATCCATATAGAATTTCCATCGTATTCCAGCTAGGAGAGTTGACATGGGTCGATATGTGTTAGTTGTGTGGGCCCATGTGGAAAAACCCATATGGGCCCGTATAGAACTCATGTACCCGAATCTGCGCGTGGCCTATATGGGCTGCCCATCGGGGCCCGTATGGTTAACCCACCACTAACATATGTGGGCCCATAAGAGCGTGCTACCTGGGAACAGAGATCTCTTATGTCTAATGGTTAACGCACCTGTCTACTGATTTAAGAGTCCCTAATTCGACTCCCCGTTAGCCCATATAGCAACAGATGTTTCAACTCCATGAAATATGGACAGTGTGAAACTGCTCCCAATAATACTAAATTCCTCTTACGTTATAAATTAGTTAAAATTGTCAAATAAATTATTTTCGGCTCTTTTCAAATGCAAAGTTATTTTCTAATCGACTGCTATTGATATATTATAAATGAAAAGAAAATATTTGCTATTATTTAAGTGTTTTTTAACGATACCTATAAACTACATTGAATTCTATGTTATTTTGCATTGATTGTCTCATAAACCTTTAAAGTTATGTTGCATGTTAAGGATATACATTGAGTGTGTAGTGTGGGATAAAAAATGTTTAATTAATACACATAAGTTAAATAAAAAATTAAGCTAAACATAAATTATAAAAGAAATCAATACATATAAAATTATTACATATTTTGTGCTTTTTTAAAATTCTTTTATTGTACCCGTTGTAAAAGCATCCAGCTTCTATTTGTAATATTATTTTTTAAATCTTTGAAGTTGTGTTGTATATTAAGGATATACTTTGAGTATTTGTATAGTGCCTGAAAAAAAAAAAAAAAAAAAAAAAGTTAAAGCGAAAGATAAAAAATATTAGCAAATAATACATATAAAAGCAATACATAATGTGTGCTTTCTGTTTGAAAAAATATTTTATTTTTACTCGTAACGATAGGGAACTCTCAAAGGGAAGCTGTTACAAATCGTTGGTCTAAGGAGAGTACGCCCATTATAGTTATTGGATTAGATTTATAAGAATACCTGGTATTTTCCTTTTTGTTTTTTCAAATTATATTTTAAAATAGCATTTTACGTTTGCACTCGAATCTGTCTAGTATAAATACCCTATTACAGCTTACAGGACGTCCTACTTTGGGAAAATGAACATGGTTTTTCCTGCCTCGTGAAATACTTTTTAAACAACGATTCTTTTTGTGCGATGTATCTACTTCTATAGGGTCTATTTTAACTAAAACATCACTAATGATCTTACTTATATACTTTAGTAAAATAATTTTTTTTATAGTGTCTTAAATTGAACACTTATACAAAATCTTGTTATAGATTTTTGTAAAATGATTTCTAATTTTATCTCTAAGTTTTCCTGCAAACTTTGTTTTTTAATACATCCCATACGTCACATAACAAACTGTATCTACAAGTTCCTGAGGAAAACAAAATAGATGTGCTGTTGCAGGAAATTAACAAACGTTTATGCATATAAATTATGAATTCACAAATAAGCTCGCTTCGATTAGTTTTATAATTAATCAAAAATAACTCTCATAAACATCGTCAATAACATAATATTTATTGCCAACTTGGCTCACTTTTAAAACATGGAAGTATTTTTCGTTAGAGAAAAAATATCGCCCGCGTTCTTCCACATTGAAAATTAATGGTCAGTTGGTTATCACATGTTAAATAATTAGCAATAATTGTTATAAGTTATAAACAAATTTGGCTATATCGGATTTAGTTTAACACATTCAAAGTGGATTTTTGTACAGCTTCGGCCATTTTTACTCAGGCAGACTAGTAGTTTCATAATCTACAAACATTCCTTTACATTCTATAAAAATTTAGAATGATGTTCGATATGGTATCTAAACTTGCTGTCATCTCTCAGTCTATTATTGAAGTTAACATAAGGGCAATCAATGTTACATTTCGACTTCAATCTAAATTATCCAGATAGAAAACCCAACCCCAGCGTTAACCATTCAATGTTTACCCGCCATCTCCACCCGCAACACTACAATCAGTGCTCGCTCTACACATTCCATCTTCTTTTTGATCTTCCCCGCTGCTCAAAGGATGTAGATTATGTAAAAAAGCTTTGTTTTTGTTCGAGTGCCGACAAAAAAACCCCTGCCGTAATTGGATGTGTAATGATGTGACGTCGATAACTACGCCCTTTCTTACTGGCTGTTGCCTTACTTGCCCTTTTTGCGTCTTCCCTTTTTCGTCGGTACCTTAAGTTGAAATCGATGTGATGTATACATACGCAAATAGAGTCCGCATTTCGGCAATGGCCTCGGGTAAGGGTAGGACCCAGTAAAGAGGGGCTTGTTAGATGAGGCCTTTCTGCCTCGATCGGTTGCTTTGGCGCGGATTGACTGACGAAAGCATGGTTTTCATTGACTCATTACTGCTGGGGTATGGCTACGTTTGTGCGTTGGGCGTGTGAGTTGTCGGGGTGTGAATTTTTTTTTTATGGGATATCGAATGTGATTTCGGTTTGGGTTTCGGATGTTTTCTCAAATGATATGGCGGGAAATGTAGTGGATGCGGGGTGAGTTTCCAATTTTGAGCTGAATATCGAATTTATTCTGGAATTGATGGTTGAAATAGATTTTCTCTGGGTTTTGTTTCCAGTTTTGCATTCATTATGGTAAAATGATGTAATTTACCGTTTTTGATCGATTTACGTGTTGCGAATTACACAGGATTTATACGATAAGTTATGATTTTTGCATGTTTTATGAAAACAAATGTTATTTTCTGAACTCTCAAAGAATACGCAAATTTCGTACGCGTGGGATTGTTCTGCACCGCTGTCATAGTAATTCCTTGTTAAAATTGAAATGTGATGATTATAATTAACGTGCTGGTATCTTAAAACTTTCTGGTTTTTAAAAGTTTGATTAAAAAAAAAAAAAAAAAAAAAAAAAAAAAAAAAAAAAAAACGACAACAAAAAAACACCCAAACCAGGCTGCTAACGATTTATAACTTCAAACGTACAATCATCGTATTATTTCTTAAAACAACATGGATCTATTTTAATTGCTTTAGCAATTTGATTCCACATTCTCGTTTAGGCACAAATTAAAATTTTTAAATTTTTACAAGCAAAAAGTTTTAGCATTCAATTAGACTTTCACGATGTTTTATCAAATCAAAAACACGGTTATTCATTAAATGCACAAGCTTTTGCAAGGCTTCAGGCTTGATTCCATACCACGCCTTTTCAATGGCTTTTTTAAGTTCAAAAATGGTGAAATACTGCTTTTCAAAGGTATACAGCTTTTGTAAGAATTCCCCATACATTTTAGGGAGGATTACAGTCAAGATTATTAGCAGGTCAATCGAGAACCATGATTGGTTTGGCTCAAAACCACTTTTTCGTTGACCTGGATATGTGGATGGAGACATTGTTTAGTTGAAATTTTCAGTTATAGGTCTACATATAAGCTCATCAAATGGTAGTAAGTTAATTTCTAGAATTGCCTGGTAGGCCTTATAGTTTTGTTTTCCCTTTAAAAACGTTAGGGGAGTTTGGCCGTTGAATCCAAATTCTTCCCAAACTATAACTGAACCTCCATCTTGACGTCGACTAAATTGAGTTACAGGATCTTTATGAAGATCATGACAGTAGTAGGGAAATCTTTCTAGACCATCTAGGCTCCATTCTTTTCATCACTGAAGACCACTTGTAGCCATTTGTCTCTGTATACATGTGCTGCTGAGCCCAATTCAGTCTTGCTTCTTTGTGATGAGACTACAAACGCGACTTGCGTTTAAGTTTAGATTTTTTTAAAAACTCGCACTCCACAATTCTTTTACGTACAGTTTCCAGAGAAACTTTAATTGCAATTATATTTTTGATCTGGTTTGTAGAGTAATGTCAATTTAAAGCCAGTTTATTAATTGGTCTATCATTTCTTGTCGTTCGAGGCCTTCCAGATCGGTATTTTGGTTGATATTGGTCACCGTGTGCTTAAACTCTATAAATACTTCTTTTGGAAAGATTTAATGCAATTGAAATATTAGAAATGGATTTATCATTGGCCTTTAATTTCCAAATTCTTAAAATATATACATATGAAAATTACGTAGACTTAGGCAACATTCTAATCTGTGAAAATTACTTCAAACATTTTATAACAACTTAATGAGACTCTCCTTTGATGATACGATAACTTCCTCTCAATAATTTACATAAATCTTACATTTGTGCCTAAACTTTTGAGGTATGAAAATTTTGCAAATTTTCAACTTGTTGATGTTGGATAATTTTATTTCATTTTTTCTTGGAAATTTTTTACCCTACACTTTTTACTTATGGCTTTAAGAATATATATTTGGGGAAAAAAAAAAAAAAAAAAAAAAAACCCCTAGTGAAAATGAAATGAATACTATTAATTTTTCGTGAATTGCCTCTGTGTCTAAACTTTTGTGCAGGACTGTATCTTCAAAAAAATCCGAGCAGACAAAATATCCAGAATGAGGATTTATCACACCCGGAACATAAGACAGTGCCAATAAGCCAGTCCAGCTTTAACTTAATTTTAATGTGAATAAGTTTTGCATCCTTTGCCTCAAATGAGTACCTCAATTGTGTCCTAGATTAATCCATGGTGAATGATTGAAAGATAAACGACTAAAAACTTTCTAACGAAGCGGTTACACTTATCTGATATTACTTGAAAGAGATACTAATGCATTTAAGGGGGTCCAGTACCGAAATTTCGTCAATTTTTTTTTTTTTTTTCTGATTTAAAAAAATAGTTCATACGTTCCTGAAGAGAATTATGTTTTTATCTTATTTCTCTGGTAATTATAATGCCACGAAATTACCTGTTATTTAAACATCACTAATGGGCGTAACTCCTTGAAGCGTCTGCTTAAAGTGATTTTTTCGAGCATTAGCGTGTATCACAGATGTTGCAAATTCAAACGGATATACTCCTGTACCATTAATAATTGGCTATTCAAATCTTTAGAGCATTTAATTTTTAAAGTTTTAAATATTTTTTCTGTCACAGAATTTTACTTTTTCAATTCTGTTTTAAAATATAACATTGAGCGTAAAGATCAACATAAAAAAAAAAAGCAAAAATTTCAATGTTTTAACTTTGAGAATTTTTTGAATTTTTTCTAATTCAGTCATAAAAATTCCGTTAAAACTAAATTTTCTTTATATAGTTATGAATTACAGAAAGCCTTCACTTCAAAAAAAAAAAAAAAAAAAAAAAAAAAAGTCTTATATCAAAATGCCCAAACATAAATTATTATGGATTTTTCTTGGATTTTAATTTTTTTTTTTTAAATAAATATACACAATTATTTAAAAGAAACATTATTTCAAACATATATAAATAGTATCTCATATATAAGATACATTTTTGACATAAAATACTTATAAATAAAGTTTTTTTTTCTTTTTTTTTTTCGGTACCGGACCCCCTTAAATATAATTTTGGACAGCAGATCCCAAAGACAACATCGTTTTTTTCAAAGCCTTTCCCATGGTGTCAGTGAACTTCTCCGAGATGAAGCATGTGTTTAAAAATATTTTAAAAGAACAAATAGCCTTCTTTTTCGTAATATAGAAGCTATTTAGATTGTGCCAATAAAATTTTAATATGGTAAAATACAACTTTGTTTTTATCTATCATCGGTTTACTTTCAAAGATATATAATAAATTTAGAAGTAGCTGAATGAAATTGGATTCGATGAATATCAAATCAAGGGGAAACTAAACGAAGTAGTTGTCAATAGTACACCAGAGTAAAATAAAAAGCTCTACTGTGTTAAAAGATAAATTTCCGAAGGATTTCGAAGTTAGTAAAATAGAATTTTTAACTTAAATATGTAGTTTTAAATTTGATAAAAAAAAAAAATCAAAAATCTTCAATTTAGTCACATTTTTCTATTGTATGTGTTCAACCTTTAAGGATGTATGTTTCTCTCAATAAAATTCATAATATTTCAAATGCTTAATGTTACTCTGCTTATCACATCAAATTTCATTCTCAGGTAAAGCAACTAATGCGCATTTATAAAATCTTTTATTCATTTAATAATTATGCGAAAAAATATTGAAGATTTACAACAAATGCAGAGCATTTGAAATGTAACGAAGTGAACTTATTGACAGTTTTTCTAACTTATTTTTAATCATGCAGTTTGTTTATAAATAATATAACCGTTTTAATATAAATCCTTTATATGCATTGCCAATTTTTATGTGCAATTACAACTTCTTGAGCTCAAATCGAGATTTCATTGTGTTTGACCACTAAGAACAAAAGATCAATTACGAACTATTTACTAACTTCTTTTTCTGATTTACTAATTTATTTCTGAATTTATGCATTCGCGTTCAGTTACCTTTAATTTATTTTTATTAAAACAATTTTTGCCGCAGGAAAGAGTTTCAACAAATGATAGGTTAAAAGGGATTTATTAGTATTCCGAGGTGATTATAGAAGCGCATATAAAAGCGACTTTTAGTGACAGTTGCAGTCTCAAAATTTGATAAAATGCATTGTCATTGACATCTAATCTACCTGACAAGTTTTAGCCAGATTGGGTGACGGCAAGGGGGTTAATTAGACCTCCGCAGATTTACCCGCCATCGACAAACCCACAAACATGCACACAAAATCGAAGTTAATATAAAGAATTTAAATATACTAAATAGGAAACATTCTCGTTACCAAATGTCATTAACTTTCGTAAAAACATTTTTCTTCCCATAAATGTTATCAAACTTTAAATACCTTAGTAAATCCATTTCCAGTTTAACTATTTCAAATATGGTTAAAGCAAGTTTAATAAGTATTTGTAAAATCCTTATAAGTGAAGTTATTAAGATGTTATGACCTATTGTCATAATGGAAACGTATATAGAAACGGATTATTAGTGAGAGTCACAGTTTCAATCTAATTTGTTTGTAGTTAGAAGATATTCCAATACTAAGTGAGGCAAGGTCATAAATCTCAACAAGTTTTTAAAATTTTCTTTTTCTGAAATTTTTTCCAGCGTAGAGAATAAAGTTAAGAAATTCTGTAAAAAAAAAAAAAAAATTCCGCAAAACAATATTTTCTCTTAATGTTTTTTATTTGAAAAGAAGCCGATTGTAACAACACTCCAAGATCATCACTTCTGTAAAATCGCCTTTTCTTTTAAGGACATCAGTATGCAGAGAAGACGATTGAAATAACATCCGTAGCTACATTATTATAGTAAGGGTAAAATAGTACCAAAAACCACCCGAAAAAAAAAATCCGTTGATGAAACTTGGCAAAGGTGTTTCATTTGTCATTCAAATGAAGAATCAAGAGTCTATAAAAATATTTAGCATAGAAGGGTGGTTTTTTTGGGGGGATTTGGAGGTTTTGAAACTAAAAAATAAATTTTAAAACAATCTAGGTATGTGGCGCATGTTTTTAAAGTATTTGCTGTTGTTGAATGGGGGGGGGGGGGGGGGGGGGGAGAGAAGAAAAAAGAAAGAAAAAAAAAAAAAAAAAAGCAAGGGGATATAAGAAAATACATCTAAAAAGCGAGGCAAGGTAAAATACGACATAAAGAAATAAAAAGTGATCCGTTCATGAAACTTGTCAAAAACGCTTTATTTTTCATGAGAATATCGACACAAAAGAGTCTATAAAAGTATCTAGCATAGAAAGATGTCTTTTAAGGGGGTGGGGGAGGTATTTTTAAAACTGAAAAATAATTTTTGTGTTATTTAGACATGTGACACATGTGTGTAGTAATTTTTGACGCTGAATTGAATTGGGGGGAAAAAAAAAGAAGAAAAAAAAAAAATGAAAAAAAAAGAGCAAGGTGATATAAGAAAACACTTCTGCGGGGAAAGGTAAAGTACGACATAAAGAAATAAAAAAGGGTCCGTTCATGAAACTAGGCAAAAACGTTTTATTTTTCATGAGAATAAAGGCACAGAAGAGTCTATAAAAATATATAGCATAGAAGGGTGTTTTTTAAGGGGGTGGCGAGTTTTTTTTATCTGAAAATTAATTTTGGTGTAACATAGTCATATGACACATGTATGTAGAGTATATTTTTATGCTGAATTGAATGAAAAAAAAAAGACGATATAACTACTCTATAAGAAGTTATAATCATTTTTATAAACAAAATACATGAAAAAGTGTACAATACTTCATTATTTATTCTTTATCCCTTTTACTTTTGTTTAATTACTATTTCAATTATTCACCATTACTTATTTTATTACTAACTGTTAATTTTTTTCATGAAATTTTGGTTGTTTATTAACTTTTTCTACTCAATTTTGGTTCAATACATGCACTTTTATATTGCATCTATTTTCGTCTCTAAAATGTATCATAACTTTTTATAAGATAGTAATATCTTCTTGACTTTTTTTTTCATTCGATTGAGCGTCAAAACATACTCCACATACACAGGGCCCGATTTAGAATTTTTTTTTACTGTAGGCACAACATTCAGAAAGGGGCCCCCAATAGCAAATATTTATTTCCTTACGCCACAATATCACCAGATCAAGCTACATTCGTTAAGACTAGCTTTTTACAATTAAAACTCATAGTTTACTTTCACACGATTTTTTTTTTGTTATAATTAGTATGATCTTAATTTTTTCTATCTAACTTAACTTTCTGCGACTATAAAAAATATGGAATTTGCGGATGTGTAACTAAAAATTTTTTATTATTTTTGTTCAGTACTTCCCATAAAAAGACCATTATATTTAAAATTTTCAGAAAACTTTCAAAATTTGGAGGCCCTTATATTTGGGGGCCCCTAGGCCCGGGCCTAGTGGGCCTAATAGTAAATCAGGCCTAATGGTAAATCAGGCCCTGCACATACATGTGTCACATGCCTAGGTTGTACCAAAATTAATTTTCAATTACCCCCCCCCCCCACTCTTTCAAAAAACACCCTTCTATGCTAGATATTTTTATAGACTTTTTTGTTTCTTTATTTTCATGACAAATAAAAAGTGTTTCCTAAGATTCATGAATGGACCAATTCTAAAACTTTTATGTCATATTTTAGCTTTCCTCGTTTTCTACATGTATTTTCGTTTATAAAAAGGTCTGTAACTTTTTCTAGATTGGTTACATCCACTTGCTTTTTTTATTTAATTTAGCATCAACACCCTCTCCACCAATAATAATAATAATAATAAAAAGAACAACCAAAAACTTTTGTCGCATGCTTAGTTTTAAAATTTATATTTGAGTATCAAAACCTCCTAACACATCCAAAGAACACACTTCTGTGCTAGATATTTTTTATTTGCTTTTTTTTCTCGTTATTCTCATGACGACTAAAACGTTTTTGACAAGTTTTTCACATGAAGGGACTAATTTTTTTATGTTCTATTATACCAGTACTATTTAAAACTGAATAAATCTGCAAAACGGTATTTCCTTTTATGTTCTTAAAATGCAGAGGAGCTAATCCAAAATAATAAAGCTCGAATAGTTGGAATGAAGTTTTTTTTCTTTTATTATCCTCAACCTTAGAGATGTTTAAAAAATATTTTTCCGATTTCTAATGCATAAATGCTATGTGTTTTGAATGTAACATAGTTCATGAAATTCAGGAGTATTTCTATGGCACTATTTTGAAATGAATGCAAAAAAGTATGAAGGCTTGCATTCAAATTTTAAGTTGATGATTTTAATTTATAAATAATTAGGGTTGTGGAGCGTACCACAACTTTTGATTACAATATAATAATGGTCATTGCTTTTAAATTTGACATAGATTAGTTTAATTTGCCATGGTTCTTTTCAAAATTTAGCTAATTAAAAAAAAAATCCAAAAACATGCGTCACATGCTTAGTTTCAATTTTTTTTCCAGTTTCAAAACCCCCATAACCTTTTCCAAAATCACATTTTATGTGCTAGATATTTATATATATATATTTTGTTTCTTAATTCTCATGTCAAATAAAACGTTTTTGCCAAATGAACGAACTAATTTAGCAGTACTATTTAAAAGTATTGATTAAATCTGTGAAACGGTATTTTCCTTTTATGTTCTCAAAATGCAGAGAAGCTGATCCAAAATAATGAAACTCAAATAGTTTTAATAAAGTTTTTTTTCTTCTTTTATTATCCTCAACCTTTCCCATTAACGTTAGGATAATAGAAAGACACCAAAATATCAAAATTTGTACGCCATTATAGTCATTGACTTTTGGATTATGTTTCATAAAAAAATAATGAAGAATACAACATTTGAAAATGCAATAATTCAAATTGTTATATTTAACCAGTAAAAAAATGCGATAACATAAAATGTATTATTCTTCAAAACTCAAGCGGGAGGAGGGGGTAATACTGAATACTCCATGTTCCCTCAAAAGGGAATCGATCTGCACCCAATACCTCATTATCGACTAACAGTCCGAGAGGATTTGCAAAAACTAAGCCCCACAACACGGAAGAGTTAAAGGAAAGAGATAGAAAAAAAAAAAAAAAAAGAAGGAAAAAAAAAAAAAAAAAAAGTAGAGACCCTATTCTATTTCAATAGGGAAGACACGTGTCTCGTCTGTCCGTCTGTCCCGTAACACGTCTCATTTTCTCGCAAACCAGAGGGAGAGAGGACCACTTTTCGTTAATGGGACACGTGCATCCCTAATAACAGTGGTCTCCACAGTTATCGTAACTAATAGGACTCTGCTTGCCCGCAAGCAATAACATGGCAGATGCGATAGGGAAGAGGTTTTTAGGATACGATGTTGGCGGGGTTGGCTTGATTTTGGCATGTCTGTTGGCGGTTTATTGGTTTATTAAATTTAAAAATATGCACAAGTAGACCACTTAGTGAACTTTTAAAAATATTTTTCCAAGTTTGATTTCTAATGATATGTGTTTTGAATGTTACATAATTCGTGAAATCCAGGAGTATTTCTTTGGCACTATTTTGAAATGAACGTAAAAAAAGTATGTAGACTTGTATTCAAATTTTAAGTGGATTTTAATTTATAAATAACTAGGATTGTGGAACATCGCACAACTTTTGATTACTGCATTTAAATAATAAATTAATTAAATTATTTAAATAATAATTTAAATAATAATTTAACAATAAATTAAATAATAATTTAATAATAAATTAAACAATAATTTAATATTAAATTAAATAATAAATAATAAATAATTTAAATAAATAATTAAATAATGGTCACTGCATTCAAATTTGACATGGATTGGTTTAATTTGCCATGGTTCTTTTCAAGTTTTCGCTAATTTAAAAAAAAATGGCAAGGGAAACAAAGGAAAAACAGTCGTTGATGGACAAGACTCAAGGGAAAAAAACTTTGCGTTAAAGACATTGAGAACACCTTTATTATATTGTAATAAAGCACTACACTACAAAATTTTTTTTCAAAATTTGAAATGCCTTTTTTTGGCAATAGCTGAAAAACATAAATTTTTTCATGTCAGCTACATATGTCCATGCTCAGTATTGGTGAAAACTAACAGTATTCAAAAGTTGAACGTATTAGGTCAACCTAATCTAATATCTTGTTTCATAAGGTCGACAAATCACTTTCTAGAAACATATATTTCAATAATACTGCAGTATCTTTAGAAATTGAATTACAATATTTGAAGTAATATTTTAGGTAGATTCACAATACCTTTAAATATTACTTTGGTACATAATAATTATATACGATGTAGATAAAGTTTTACGAAGGATTACACAAATCGGACACGACGAAATAAAGGTTGCTTTGGGACCTGAATGTTTGCTTTTCTTAAGTAGTTAACATTAGTGGCGAAATAACATTTACAGAATCACCACGTGGTCGGAAAAACCAAAATCTCACTTCACTTGTTACAATTCATTCTTATTTTTGTCTCTAAACATATAGAGTTTGGTGAGGATTTTGCTTGTATCGTATAGGTATTGGTTTAACTTAATATAGGTTACATTGTATGCAGTATTTATTTGTGTATTAGGTTAATTCTTTCAAGAAAGGGATTGGTTATGAGTTTGTTTATGAGTAGGAGCATGAATATAATTTTTAATAGAAAGAAAAATGCCCTTAAAAATTGGATTTCTCGTATTGCTACTAATTATACCAATTTAAGGCAAAGGTAGATTTGTAAAAAATTAAAATAAAACTTTAGATAATTTTTTAAATTATTGTTTGTTCATTTATACTTATACTTAGGAGTTGAAATACTCTTATTAATTAGAGAAAAAATGTTATTGTGAAGAGTTTTATATTTATATATATTTTTGTTATTAATATTTGTTTTTTATTACTTTCAATTACCCATATGTAATACATAGGGTAATAAAAGTATAGGATTTGGTCAAAAAAAAATTGCTTTTCTATTTTGTTTCGGTACATCCTAATATCAAAAAAGTGATCTAGAAAAAAATTTCTGTCTGTGTATACGTGGTCAGCTTAACTCCCGAACAAATTGACCAACGATGTTCAAATTTGGTGAGCAGGTTGGTGATGGCCCAAGGACCTATCATTAAGGTTTTCGTCAAAATCGCGCATGCGCATAAGGTAGCTGCCATTGAAAAAATCATGCCTTTCAATGATTGCTAAAAAACTGCTCTAACGATTTTGATAAAAATTGCTGTGCTAATGCTTCTTAATTTGTTCTAAGCATCCCACCTCCAAAATTCCCGTAAAAATGCTTCAATGGCGTAAAAAGTAGAAAAACGAATGCCTTTAACACGGAGGACTCTTTGCTTGAACTAAGCTTATGAACGATCATTTTTCCTCTTCTTTTATAGTTTCTCTTATAAGAAAGGATAATATAAGAATTATCGAAAAGTATATCGCCAAACTGGCCATTTTTTCTAAACGAATGATGAAATTATAAAAATGGTAAATGAGACAAATCCACATCAGTAATATAGTGTAATTGAAAGTTGTGCGATGTTCCGCACCCCTAGTTTTTTTTTTTTAATTTTTAATTTTTATTTTAGTATTCTTCACCTCTAACCTATATTTATGAAGGTTTCAAATATGGGTAATAATAAAAACGTAAAAGAAGCGTATGTTATAAAAATGGAAAACCGGCAGCACAAACAACGCTGCTCAATATCGCTTAATATTGACCATTCCCAATGTCGAACGATGTTAGCCGATCGTTGTTGCTGATATTGGCCAAACTCGCCAATGATGGATAAAATATTCTAGTTTTGAGATGTTGATACCCAGTTTCAACATTGAAATTTTATTGATAAGGTTATAGTTATTTCTGCAACTTGTTGGAAAAGTAATACTTTATCAAATGAAGTAAAATGCTTACTTATGAGTGCGTTAGTACGAGTCAAATAATTTACCGAGTTTAAAAAACTATGTTCCCACGTGTTGCATTTAATATTTTCTATAACCACGAGCAAAAATATTTTTAATACGTATCTAAACTGATGTTGGCAACTCCAGTCAATGAATCTTTTAGATGAAATGTCTTAAAATGTCCTTTCTATATCAAAACTATATAAAATTTGAGCACGAGGTGTGTTGGAAAGTACTTTTTTACACTAGTACAAGAAAGTTACTTTCACGCACCCCTCGCGGTGTTGCTTTCTCTGATTAAATTGAATTGTGATTAAAATTGATCATATAAAGTTTATTTTTTTGTACATTGTGATAAAAATATGTTTTGTAATGTTTGTGTTTATTAAAAAAAAAAAAAAAAAAAAAAAAAAAAAAAAAGGTACATATTTTGGAACGATGCTCTAGTTCTTGTCAGAATTGGCCAATCTTTCAAAACTCCTGAATCCGGCTTTGAAAAATGCCGCTGTTCTATTTGGGTATGTTAAATGTAACCAATAAACGTTTTAAACTTATTCAGCATTCATACAAGAAAAATAAGTTCTTACAAATACGTTACAAAATCCTTCTTCTTTAAAATAAGTTCTTGAAACTACAGAAGGTGTTAACACATTTTTAGAACTATTTCAAGGCAGTTTTTTAATGTTTAAAACACTTTAGAAACATCTGAAGCAGTGCCAACTATTTTCGGGCATTTATTAGGAGTCTTTTTTTTTCATGTAGAACTACTGATTGACAGTTTTACCTTTTCTGATTTATCGTGTTGCTTATTTTGCATTTAGGCATTTTAATATCAAGCATTTCACGACATTTTTCAATTATAGAACGTGAGAATATTTCTCTTCGGAAATTATCAAACGTTTACTTCATTAAACAGCTTATTTACATGCGCCATTTTGTGATAATAAATAATTTGAAGTATCAGACGATAATTTTAACTTAAAATAAAAGCTGTTGCCAGAAATTTCCCCTAAAAAAGTAGTATAATATTTTAATCATTTAATGAAATTGTTTTTAAAATGTTTTAACACCCTCTTTCAACTCTTTCAAAAGAACAAGCAATAATTTTTAAACTCTAGCAGAAAGAAAACTGAAACAATTCGTGCCACAAAGCTATAGACATTCCTAATTGAAACGATTAGTGAATCTCACGGCAAAGGAAGAGCCGAAAATGGGTAAAACTTTCCGTAGTAACCCCTCGAGCGAAAGAAGGTTAAATACCGAATAATGTCATGTATGGGTACAAGGGGAACATGAGGGGGAGGGTGTTTCTATGATTCTGAAAAGGAACGGTCATGCCCCGAGGGTACACTGACGCTTAAAAGGGCTTTTGTTGGTAATAGGGCTGAAAAAGGGGCACATATGTTTCTGGAAGGGTGAATACTTATGCGCCTCTTTCGTTGTGATTGTTAATTTGAGAGTTGATTTGACACTTTTGATTTTTCTGAAACACTTACAACGATTAAGATTAAATTAGATATGATAAAGGAATTTTGATGGATGTATGTATAATATTAGGAATGAGGGTTGAATTTCTTAAGATATTTATAATGCTAAGGTATTTTTGGTATTTTTTTTAAAAACTTATTTACGTAAAAATATGTAATAGTAAATTTAAACAGAAGCTTCAACTATAGAAATATACCACATAGTTTTTATTTTATACATGATTGTTTTGGTTGTTTTCAGATTATCTGGCGCCATCAGCAACACGAGGGCTATAATGCGCTGAAACATTCGTCATTAGACAAGCCAACATACATTTACAAACACCCATGCCAACACGGGACTCGAACCCGCAACCTCGCGGTCTAGAAGCTAGCACGCTAACCACTATACCGTTTGGTCGGCTATTTTATACATGAAGTTACAATACCTTTTCTTTGACTGCTGTATAAATTATTTAATTACCATTTCATATTTAAAACCTTAATATCAATGAAAAGAAATAACAATGATTTAGTGCGAAAAAAACTAATTTCTTTTTATTATTAACACCTACTTTTCAATAAGCGCTTTCCTTCTTCAACCTATAATAAATTAAGTAATTAATATAACTGATATATATAATTATTTATTTATATCAAATGAAAGGTCGTGTTGGTATAAATTCAATTTCTATATCAAAATTCAATCGTTAGTTTATACTGAAAGTGCTGGAAATGACAACTTATAGTAAAACAGAAATACATAACAGTTTGAACGTTTCGTTATTATTGACAACACATAAAATTCAACCAAATGCACTTTGAAGTTCTTCTGTAAGATATTAGATATCAATGGAAAGTTTTTGCTTGGTTGCAAATAGACGAAATAGAACTTGGATATTCAGTGTCAAGTTTTTTTTTAAAAACAAATTTGCAATTTTGTTTGTAACAAATTGAAACTGATAGTGCTATAAGCTGAGTAAGATTACCTAAAGTTAAATTTTTAGTATCGACTGGCTGTGTTTTAATACCGGAAAAGTGCTTCTAAAATAAGTTTATTAGGAGTTCACATCTTGATAGTATATAGGTATAGTATTAGAACTTGAAATTTGTATAATTCTTTTTGTTAAGTTTATCACAAAATTCATTAATTTGGAGACATTTTTTTCTGTAGAAAAAAATAGAAAAGTTACTTGGGAGGGTGATTGGTATCACATGACGTCAAATTAACAGTTTAAAGTTTGTCATGTTGTCTTGTCAAATTGTACATTCTTGGTATCTGGGATGGATTTACTGCAGCAGAAAAGTGTGTAGAAATTGTCTTTTAGTATCAGTTAATGTCACGATCTATTTTTTTTATTTAGTACAATTTGCTTGAATAAATTAAGCTTGCCTAGAAAAAAAGTTTATTAGTTTTAATCTGTGAAAACTTTATAGTATGAACAAAATAAAATTTTTCTTTCATGATGAACCTTAAACTTTTTGCTGAATTACAGCATGCATATTTATTTCAATAGAAATTAATATTATAATTGCTATTCACAATGGATAAATTAATTCAATTTTTTAAATAAAAAAATAACCGTGTGTCAATTTCTCCAATAAAAACGCAACCTTACCGATTTAAAAATACTATTTTCTTCGACTGCCTATACTGTCAATGTCATAATTTTAAATTATATCTATGAGGATACAATGGTAGTGACGGGAAACAATTTAACGCCAAAACTCTTTTTGTTGCACCATAGCACATATCATGCATCAACAACTGACCGACTTAATCAACCAGAAGGTACTTCACCGCAGCCTACCAAAGCAGATAAGAGTCCTATCTCTTCACTTCATTAACAATGTCCGATCTTCGCACCGACAATAAGCTTATTCTGTGGGGTATACATTTACACCCAGTGAATTACGAAGGGATATTGAAAAGAACACACGGACAAAAAAAAAATTATATCCTCCCCTGATATCCTTTCTACTTCCCCCCTAAATAAGCAAATCCCCTGATATCTGCCCAATTAGGACAAGAAATTCTCAACTGTAAGGGGGCGTGTTTGCGCGTGCGCAGTGTCGCATTACTTTTCAGGGGTACCGACGATTAGACGTCGTTCTTTCTGATGCCCCCTCTACCACTTTTCATCTATTCAGAAAGGGTGTGATGGGAAGAGGGTTTTTTATTTATTACATGGGTTTTGGTGTGATTTGAACATGACGTCAGGTAGGACACGGACAGATGCTGAGGGGAGGGGGGGGGGTAGTTGTCGGACCTTTTGTGACGATTAAAATATAGCACTCAAATTTGATCTGAATGATTTAGAGATGCTAATTCGATATTTACAGATATGATTATTTAGGGATAGTAAGTTTAAAGTGCACTTCAGAGGCTATAAAACCTGTTTTTATGAACATTATTTTTAGAAAACTTGGGTAACATACTATTTAGATGATGAAAAAATTATATCTGAAGAAAAAAAATTAACACTAGGTCAGTTTTTTCTACCTGATGGAAATTTGATAATTTAAGAAAAGATATTTTTACTGGATTTACACGTTATCGGACAAATTATGAATTAAATTCAAGAAAAAAAATGATTCAATAAAGTACAACAATAGAAAATGAATTCAAATTGTTTAACAGAATACAATCCAATTTTTTTTTTGAATATCTGCGAAGAAATTCTTCAAAAGTTTCATTTGGCAAAATTGTGAATAATTTGTTCTCTTTTAAAAATAATTTTTAGTTTTCAAACTTTTTAATTACTATTTAATTTGATATTGATAATTGCAAATAGGTCACTACAGTACACAATACACCTACACAAATTATTATCTATTGATTTTTACAGACCTTTTAGACTACTTTAGACAGCGTAAGTTTAAATATGGCTTCCGTGTACTTGGTCTTGAAACACAGAATTATACGAATGATACGATACGAATGATACTTAGATTAAAGACATGATTAACACTTTGTAACCTTTTTTTTATATTGATACTTATTTTGTATGTAAAAAAAACCTGATTAAGTGATATTAGTGATTAAAATGAGAAGAGGAGCTATTCATTCGAATGGCTAAATTGCTTAAAATTATACAAGATGTTACCTAATGCTATTATGTAAATTAAATTCTTCATACCTTACTAAGAATATACTATATCGGAAGAACTAAGCTGATATAGAAAAGAATAATTTTGCAATGCTGTTATATAACACCTAACAATCAATCGTTTTTTTTCCAAGTTGGATTGAAAAACATTGTTCTATGTATATTTTCTCAGATTTCTCAAGAAAAAGAGATGTTACAAAAAATACGCGTCTTGTCATGATTGTTAAATTTTGCTGTGAATTGCGGTCTGCATGCTTTTACAGGTATTTTCACTTGATTCTTTTGGGAACATTTATTGAAAAAATTTAACCCTTTACCCTCGAGAGGTGAATATCAGGCACCACATGGCAATGACAATGACTGTTTATGTTTATATCCAATGAAGTGGGTCCGCAAACTCGAACTGAACCAAAAATGCTGCGAAATGTCTCGAGTTGCTAGTTCCTCCACGCAAAGAAGGCCTCTAGTGCAAAGGTTTAATAGTACAGCTATCTTTCTTAAAATTATTACTCTCTTTGAAACGACTATCTTATACATCCATAATATTTTCCCTTTTCAATATTTTAATTTTTTGTCAGAAAGCTTCGTCTATAAGAGTAGGAGTAGTTTAAAATTATAATGCGTACACTAACTACCTTTTAAAAAGCTTCCACTTTTCAAATTAGTTCGAAAGAATAAGTTACCAACTCCCCAAGAAGGCAATAAAAAATTCTATTAAATGTTATTCTCAACCTGAATTGCTTTTCAGATCAACCTCAACAAATCACCATAAGACAAAAGAAAGACAGAACATTTATCGGAGAAGCAAATACCATTTAGGGGAAGTACCTTCCACAGCTTGTAAGTTCCAAAATTCAAAAAGGAGCGTCGGACCCATAGGGGACAATTAAAGGACCCCGAATTGTAAAACCGTTACGCTATCCTCGGGCGTTTCAAACCAACTTATTCCCATATTTTTTCCCTCTTTCTTTTACAGTTGTATCCTCTTACAAGTTTCTTACGCAATTCAAAACCCTCGTACGCAGATTTCTTCCAAACTTATTATTCCCCCTTTTGTTCTGTTTAATTCCAATCGATGCTATAGGAAAAAGAAAAATGGAAGAGGAAGAAAACGGTCGAGGGAAAAAAATACAACGTTGCTCAAGGGTTTAACGTAGAGAAAACGATTCTAACATCCCGCTATTATCGATTTAATAACGTTTTTTTCCGTGGATGTGCCTTATAATTCTGGGTCTGTTGAAGGGCCCTTTAAAAAGAGCCTTTCACTTGGAAACAATGCTTTTCACTTTAAGTATTCATCAAGATTTTTTTTGCGCGTGCCTCGTTTCAAATTATCATTGTCTTGAATTCCCTCGTTTAAAGGAAAATTTCGTCTTTAAGAAGTTAGGAGTTGTTTTTTTTAAAGAAAAACTATTGTAGAATTCCGCAGTTAAGAGTTAAGTGACGCCTTGAGACATTTTATCTCTCTTTTGTTCGTTCTTTCTTAAACTATACTTTTTTTTAGTTGAAGTTTTTCTAGTTTTCGACTTATTTTTAAATAAATTTATACCGAACGGAGGCCTTTGGGCAATATGTTTAAAGGTTTGGCGTATTAAACGATGACGAGATGCGCAATTTAATTTCGTTTATCTAGAAATGGTTTTAGGAAAGGCTTAATGCATAATGACACAGACAATGTTCATGTGGAAGTGCAAGACTACTTGAAGTGGCAGAGTAAAAACTTTAAAGTTAAAAATTGATTTAGTCTTAAGTTTTATTCGTACCGAATTGAAGTAAGTTAGTGTACTTCATAAAATTACTTAATTAAGCATAAAAATTCCAAATAAATATTGATTTATTATTAAAATCTTGGAGTATTATTTCTATAAAGTTGAAATATATTTGGTCAATAAAAAAAAAAAAAAAAAAAAAACTAAAAAAAAAAAAAAAACTAAAAAAAAATCTAAGTAAACGTTAGTTATTAATTAAAGTAAACGTTTCTATGTAATACCGAGTGGTTACTATTGGGGTTATTCTTTTGCCAATTTAATTTTTGTGCCAAAATGTAGAGGAGCTGTGATAAAGATAATATACAAAGTGATGATAATTATTCAGCTTTCAAAAATCTGTATACAAGAATCCCTGATCAGAATGACCTGAAATGTGACCTGAATACATGCGAAGAAAGGAAAAATGGCATGGCATAAAAATAACTACTTTTAAGTATTATCTGTTGTCATATGCCATTTTCCCCTCTTCGTCTATATTTCTGTCAAATTTCAGGTTATTCTGACTGGTGGTTGTATTTTATAATTTTTTTTCCGGTATACCAAAACAGAATTCTCATATTTTTAAATATAATATGCCTGAACCAATATTTTTTTGCAATAATGATAAACGCAAATTAATTTGAAATAGAAAGATATTGATAATGTAAAAGAGAAGGGTCGAGTTTCGTCACGTCAAGAAACTCCTAGACCTGTATGAAAAACTTTTTTCTGAGTTTTTTTTTTTTAAAGAACTTTATTCTAAGTTGTACTACAAGTCTAATATACCTTGGAGGATTATTATTTACTTTTATAGCTCGCTCAGTAAAGTCTATTACTTCTACCGTCTTCAAGACAAAACTTATAAAGAAAAGGTGAAGTTAATAACAATATACGTTGTTGCCCGGATCGTTGAAAATCAAGTAGGATCCGTTTACAAATACTTTTTTAATAAACGAGGTTCTTCTCTTACGCGATGTACCAAGACCAACCCGTCTTCTCAGAAGAAAAAAAAATCAACCCAATTCCTGTTTTTAGCAAGAGGAGAGAGAAACTCCCATTTTATGCGGTAAGAGCCCTAATAAATCGAGATTTAAAACTCTCTCTCTCTCTAGAAGAACATTTCATTTGCAGGAGCTTAAAGTCCCAACGAGACCCGGGAGAGCATCGAAGAAACAACAACAAAAAATAGATTTATAAAGATCCAGAAGCTTAATCAATACGCGTTGTTGAGTGATCAGAGCGGAAAAGCCTCTAGAAAATTGATGATTTGTTAGCAGAAATGAATTGCTTTCCTTCTTCTGCGAGCCAATGAAAAGATGCTACATGGCAAGCCGGTTCCTGTTGTTAGTGATAAAGGAGGGCAATTTATTGTTTCGTCAGTTTCTAGGAGCTATTAGTAGTCTCTTGATCGATGTCTGGGAAGAAATGCCCGATCTCTTTAAGACCTCTATTGGAAGGACCCAGCGTATAATGATGGATTTAGGATCTTTGCCCTGTTAGTTGTTACCTCTTCGATTGGTATCTTTGTTTGGGAGGTAATTTTGTTTTCCTTTTTTTCTCTCCACCCAACCTCTTGATGCTGACTTATCAAGATCGTCTTGGAGTTGTTTGCAGGGTTATTTCTCGTTGATATTGGTGATGGCTTACTGATGGGTAATGGAAACGGATGTGGGTGGCAGTTTGGGTTTTATAACTAATTTCAATACGATAGTTCACGTATTGGAATTCGATAGACTATTTGTAGGTTGTTATTGGATTGTTAGCCAAACTTTCAACGTATATTTTTTGTTAGTTGATTTCAAAATTGAAGTTGTTAATAGATTAAAATGCTGTGGATGGTAAACTGATATTAAACTGAGATTTTTTTATTGTAATATTTAAATCTTTCATTATTAATTTTTTTTTTTTTTTTGATACGACATAGCCTGCAATTAAGTATTTGTAATTATTTTGGTAAAAAGCCATATAAATATTATATTTCATAGACAATTCCCATCATAAAACTCGTCCAGGATTTTTTTTTGGTTTTATGTATCGAAATGATTTTTTTTAATTGGCTAATTCTTTACAAAATTGATTGGCTATTAGAATAAGGCGAATAATTTAAATTTTTTTCTACACCTAGATCATTGATCAACACGAGCATTTCAAAGTGAAAAAATACTGCCAACGTATAATATGGAGCATTTTTTGTCTTCTAATGTTTAAGATGTTCATACGTTTAGTAAAAATAAAGATTTAATGGTTCCCATGAGTTCTTCCCAAGAGATAATTTTTAAATTTTAACCAATTTGGAAAATGAATGGTGGTCCATTTAGCACAGCGGTATTGGCCAATATCAAAAACAGAGGTTCTGGAAAGATTGGTTAATCCATGTCGAAACTCTAGCATCATTCCAAAGTACACGTGTTTTTTTTTTTTTTTTTTTTTTTTTTTTTACTGAGCCTTTCAAAACGATCACAAAACATATTTCTTAACTCCTACCTTCTTACGTGTAAAAATATATTATTTGAAAACTTCCAGAATAGTTTACCCAATACTGGGCAAAATTGGCCAAGTTCCTTTGCAAGAGCCAGTTTACAGCGGTCCACATCGCCAGTGTTGAACGATATTGATCATTGATTACCATTTTTGTGCTACTTGGGGAGAAGTGGGGAGGGGGGGGGGGTTACATTCTCTTTGGTGGTCTATTATTGTTAGCGATTGATAATTTTGCTTGGTAAAAACTAATACTTTAAATTTTAGCAATCTTTGTAATGGTTGATTAAATTTTAAGGACGAGGATATAACCGAAATATCTTTATTTCCATTTTATTATAAAAATGTATTACGGGATCATGACGGTTCTAATAAAATGATACGAATACGACTGCTAAGGAAATTTCTTTCATTATATATGACAGTATTGATACTCTAATTTAATATGAAACCCCAAATAAAAATTTAGTTGTTCAAACAAGTTGATTTAAATTATTGTTTCTGAACTAATTGACGAGAATGTCCTTATAAAAAGTTTTCTAACATTTATGAATTACATGAGGATAAATACCTTAGAATTAAATGAATTTCACCCAGTACAAAGAGGCCGACCAAACGGTATAGTGGTTAGCGTGCTAGCTTCTTGACCGCAAGGTTGCGGGTTCGAGTCCCGTGTTAGGCATGGGTGTTTGTAAATGTATGTTGGCTTGTCTAATGACGAATGTTTCGGCGCATTATAGCCCTCGTGTTGCTGACGGAGCCAGATAATCTGAAAACAACCAACCAACCAACCCAGTACAAAGAACTCAAAGAGTAGTAAAATTCTTGGAGAATATTAAAGGAGTTAATTTTGTAATGCAATGTGTCATGCTTTATATATTTTTTTTGTAAAATGAATTAATAGCTTTATATATGGGATGAACCAATCCAAATGGATTGTTATCTGGACCAATGAAACAAAAACGTAACTATCTTGACAATAATGGATTTGAAATTTTACTAAATCAATTTGAAACCTTTTTTAATGCAGGTGTGTCCAACCCCGAATTTGCTAAGTAAAATTGTAAAATTACTCATCCATTTTAATTATATTACATGATAACTCATTCATTGCACTATGTAACACTTTACAGCAAAACAAGTTAAATTGTGAAAGTCACTATCATTAAAACGCTATTTCTACACACTCTTCTATTGCATTTACAGTTTGGTGCAATTTAGTTACTACGATCCTTTCTTTATTAAAGTTAAAGATAGTTAATAAGTTTTTTAAAATTCTTTATATTAACTTTGATTTTGCTTGCTTGTTTGTATGTGTAGCTGCTGGGAAATTCTGAGGAAGCCTTATTAATCCCCTTAGAGTCATCTGATCGGGTTGAAACTTGGCAGATAGATTCGATGTCGATGACAATGCATTCTGTAAAGTTTTGAGGTCTGTCAACGTCACTAAAAAGTCGTTTAGCACATGTTTCTATGATCGCTTTGGAATACTAATAAATCACATTTAACCAATCATTTTTGAAACGCTCCAGTTTCCAAAATTATTTTAATCAGAATATATAAAAGATAATGGGACGTGAATACATAAATTTATCATTGAGTGTGATCCAGACAATCTAATTTTGTAATGCGTTATAACGCTGCAAGTAAAAGAATTTTAACCAATCATTGTTGAAACGCTCCTGTTTCCAAAATTATTTTAATCAGAATATATAAAAGATAATGGGACGTGAATACATAAATTCATCATTGAGTGTGATCCAGCCAATCTAATTTTGTAATGCGTTGTAACGCTGCAAGTAAAAGAATTTTAACCAATCATTGTTGAAACGCTCCTGTTTCCAAAATTATTTTAATCAGAATATATAAAAGATAACGGGACGTGAATACATAAATTTATCATTGAGTGTGATCCAGCCAATCTAATTTTGTAATGCGTTGTAACGCTGCAAGTAAAAGAATTTTAACCAATCATTGTTGAAATGCTCCTGTTTCCAAAATTATTTTAATCAGAATATATAAAAGATAATGGGACGTGAATACATAAATTCATCATTGAGTGTGATCCAGCCAATCTAATTTTGTAATGCGTTGTAACGCTGCAAGTAAAAGAATTTTAACCAATCATTGTTGAAATGCTCCTGTTTCCAAAATTATTTTAATCAGAATATATAAAAGATAATGGGACGTGAATACATAAATTTATCATTGAGTGTGATCCAGCCAATCTAATTTTGTAATGCGTTGTAACGCTGCAAGTAAAAGAATTTTAACCAATCATTGTTGAAACGCTCCTGTTTCCAAAATTATTTTAATCAGAATATATAAAAGATAATGGGACGTGAATACATAAATTTATCATTGAGTGTGATCCAGCCAATCTAATTTTGTAATGCATTGTAACGCTGCAAGTAAAAGAATTTTAACCGATCATAGTTGAAACTCTTTCCTGTTGCCAAAATCGTTTTTATCAAAATAAATAAAAGATATTTGGGCGGGAATGAATAAATTCATATTCATTTTTAATAAATAAATTTTGAAGCGTAGTTTGCCATACGTTTTGCTGATAGAGATGTTTTTAGTATTTAAAATTAGATGCAAACATCAAACACGCTGACAACATAATCAGCATTATTTTAATGAATAATAAAATTGGCTGTGTATATAAAGGATTTAAAATAAAAACTTTGTTGTTATAGGTTCTATTTACGGATAAAATTGGTAAAAGTTTTTAGTTGGTGGAAAACTCGTCGAAAAATCTTTCCATTGAATATTTAAGTTCCAATTAAACATCTATATTCAAGATTTTGAACTTTTACTTCCGGTTGTAAGATGGTCGTTCAAATATTACGTAAGCATGTTTTTGGTAATTTTTGACCCCCCCTCCCCTCCTTGTCAGCAAAAATAAGCAAATCGCGTACCCCCCCCCCCTCTATAATTATTTAAGCATACGATAACCCCCCCCCTCCCCCTGCTCCTGATTTTTTTTTTGTAGCGTTAATAATCTAAAAAAAAGTTAGGATTCAATGCAAATAATGAACTTTAACTTAATTTTTTCTAGTTGCCTTTCGCAACTCTTTTTCGACTCTTTTTAACACCAACACTTCTAGTTCTTCGTCATTTTTAGTGGCATTTTTAAAATGACGCCATACCTCATTATTTATATCCTGAATATCTTTCAAGGGTTTGTTTGATGTAGACTTTTTAAAAGCTTCAAACAGCTTTTTATATAAAATTTCACGAAATGAAGACATATGTTGTTGTTTTTTAAAAAAGCAAACAGAAAGCAGAGCAACTATATTTGCTTAATCTTCAAAAAGTTCAAGAAGGATTGCAGTGGAAAAAGAAACTTGTTCAAAACACAACTCAATTCGGAATCTTGAACCTTAAACCAACTACTGTTCCATCTTAGGCGCCCGCCTGTCGCCAGGCGAAACAAAAACAAAAATTGTCTGTCACATAAGTTAGGTTTAATGTAGGATTCAAGTCTCCAAACACCCAAAAGAGGGGAATCCCCTTTATTTATTTTGAAACTGCAGTATTTTGCATCATCAATGTTTGATTGTAATTGGCTGAAGGCAGAGTACGTCACTCTTATGTGACGTAAGTTTAAATCCCTTAGATCGATTTGAATGGAAAGTCACCTATCCTAGAACTTGGTGTACAAAAGTGAAATTTTTTGTAAGTTTCAATTTTTTTTTTTAGAAATAAAGGGATTATTAAATGCTTACGTAAGCATCACTCATACCCCCCGCCCCTTATCAGCAAAAATAAGCAAATCGCTACCCCCCCCCCTAGGTGCTTACGTAATATTTGAACGGCCCCTAACTTTCAGCAAAATCTTGGTAGGGGAGCTCTTACCAATGAGACCTTTCATGTGAAACACGTATATGACGATAGCATCTGTAGTTGAGTCTAGGAATGTCGACATTAGATGGAAGGTAGAGCCTTTTAAAAGATTCTTAAGTATTACTAAATATAAGTATTATTTTGCCTATTGCCAACCAAGCAGGTCGAAGCCCTTACGGTTAAAATGTATGCAATCAAACTATTCTTTGTAAGAACTTTAAACTTATTTATAACACGTCTTTGGTACTTATAGTTTATGCTTAACGAATTAAAATCGACTTTCAGTCCCCATTTCCAGTACTTCTTTTCCTAATTTCCTCTTGAATATTGCTTAAAAAAACTTCGTTTCAACGAGACCTTTTATTTGACAAGTCACATGTGTTTGTAGTATTTGTAGTTTTGTCTAGGAATGTTTATTTGAGATGGACATGTCTTTTCTAAGTTTCTTACTACCCTGTATTGTAGAAGATGAATGGAAAATCTAATTTTGAGAATGGTTAACTATTGTATGCTATGCGACACTTCTCACCACGAATACCTGTGTGGAACAAAGTGCTATTCAACGACCCTCACCAGCTCACAGAATTCGACATCCTGTCATTCCCTTGCTTCCAGACTCAAATCGAGGAGGAGAGCGAAACGCTCATCTTTTGATGAACTCCGGCTTCCAATCCACTCCCGACGAAACAAACTCGCAAATTAATGATCCGGTACTGTTCTCAGCGATCGTTCGTTTTAAACATCGTTTGGCGATTCACTAAAGGCACTATAGAAGTGAAGAGAGAAGCACCCCCCACCCCTTCAGAGAGAACGGAATTCGACAAATCGTAGTAGCTTTTCTGTAAAGTGGCGTCCAATTAGGAAGCGGGCGCCTTTTAGGGTGAAATGTTCCCATAGTAACGGAATGGGCAAAGGGGGGGAGGATGTTAATGCTGTATTTCCAATCTTGGAAATACGGGAAGAATAACTCTTGCTTTGTTGGATGTGGTCAAAGGACCCCCGATTATAATTGGCCAGTAATTAAGGATTGTAGGTTTTGTATGATGTATATTGAGTAAAGGAAAGATTGTTTTGTGATGTGCATTTAGTATTGGCACAATGCGGTTGTTTGTAAAATATTCGTATTTTCGGACTAATAAGTAATTTGAATCCATTTGGATACAGATTTTCAGTTTAATTGGGTGTTTTAGTTAAGAAATATATTGAGTTTTGTTTCGTGATGTTATTGGCTATTCGATACTTTGTTTTATTTTAATTGATTGTTTCTAAAAATATTCAATGTTCATTTTCTTTGAAAAGCCATTCTATAAAACTTTTTTTTTAATTTTTTTTGCTTTGAATAAAAAACTTTGCAAGGAGACTTGGTTCTTTTGAAAATATTATTATTATTTTTTTTTTTTTAATTTAAGCTATTTTTTTTTTTTACACATATATGGTTAAAAACTAAATTCTACAGTAAAAACTTTATAAAAGTGCTAGTAACTTTTAAATCTTATTTTAATAAAATAATTCTAACTTCTATTAAATTTTTAGTAACTTTTCTATGAATCTGTTTTAAAATGTTACCAAACAAATTCTATAACATGAAGGGTAAATTTTTAAGGCTAGAAAATTTTCTCGAGGGGGGGGGGGGGAGGGGGGAAGGAGCCTTATAAAAGGATAAAATTAGTAAAAAGTTGATGTTTTTCTTTATTTTATATTAATTTTTTATAATTTATATTGAAAAGTTCTCATCTAGTTTTGTTAAATAGTATTTAGGATATTTAAGAAATTAAGTAATAAAAAAGTGTTACGATAAATACTTAACGATTACGATTGAAGAAACGTTACGATTTTATGATAAAATTCTTTTGGCACATTGATTGCTTAATCACATCTTCTTTTATTGAAATACAGTTGGTTTTTAGTTGATTATCCGAAAGACTTATACGATTAGGAACACAATCTAAAGAAGTTTCTATAAAATATTAAGTTCGTGTAGAGCCTGCGTCCTTAAGATTGCTTGGAGGAATTACTTTTTTCAGAGTCCGATATTGTTTCTTATTACTGAGAGATATAAGATTCCTTAGAATTCCTTTGCATATTTAAATTACGATTTTCTTCTTTCTATATCGTTGCCATCTAGCCATCTTCTGTATACTATGGCACTTTCGTAAAACCTTTTGGACTATTTCTGATTTTTTAAAACTTTTTTTCAAAAAAATCACACAATGTGAAATTTTAAACTATCTATTCGTCTCCAGATAAAATCTTGACCTTTAAATTGGGATCTCATTGATTAATTTTGATTTGGAGTATAGGGAGGGAAATAAACTATTGGAAAAAAAAACACCTTTCAAAAACAATATAAAATAATGGATTTTAAATAATTATAAACTTGTTATTAATTAAGAAAGACATTTTTATTTTTACAACAACGTAACAAAAAGTATTTTTTCTCATGTTGTAATAAAAATATATTTTTATAACAACGTGCAAAAAATTAAATTTCTTGAAATCATTTTAAATCAAAGATCGTGGCGAAAACAGTACTTTTTCTGCGAGGGTTGCGGAAAAGTAACTTTCTAGCACTTGTGTGAAAAAGTACTTTCTTGCACGCCTCGTGCTCAAATATTACATAGTCTTGGCATTGAAATGACATATTTTCAGAAGAAATTCATTGACTCGAGTTGAAAACATTAATAAATATATGTATTAAAAATATTTTTTGTACGTGAGAAAAGAATAATGTGCAACATGCGGAAAAGCACTCTTTAAACTCGGTAAATTATTTGACTCGTGTTATCGCTCTCGTCAAATAAGCATTTTACCACGTTTGAAAAAGTATTACTTTCCTCACTAGTTGCATAAAGAACTATTTTATAATAAGGTGCAAACATTTAACTTAATTTAGTCTGAAATCATGGTGACAGAAAAACTTTATCGTGAGGAGTGCGGTAAAGTAACATAATCACACTAGTGCGATAAAATACTTTTCTGCAAGCCTCGCGCTCAAATTTTATATGGTCTTAGTATAGAAATGAAATAATTTCACAAGATATTCATTGACTGGAGTTGCCTACATTGTTAAACATAAGTATTTTTTTTTTTTTTTTTAAAAAGGTTATAAAAAATATTGTATGCAATACGTGCGAAAATACTTTTTTCGAACTCGGTATATTATGACTCAAGCTAACGCACTTGTCAATTAAACATTTTCCCTAGTTTGATAAAGTATTACTTTCCCAACTAGTTGCATGAATAACTATAACATAATATACAGTAGAAATTGAAAATTATAAATGATCATATTTTCTGTTTTGAAACGCTACAGCGATGACTGTATATTAAGAGACTAAATGTATTTACATTCTTCGTCGCGCCTCCTGATGCATTATGTTATGCATCAGTAGGCACGTGCTAATCTTCAATTCCATGGCCTATTTTAAAGGGTAAATCCACATAAAATAATTCATTCAAAGATATTTGGGATAACGAAGTATGAGATATTTCTTAACACTTTTAAATGGTACCAAATTAATTTTTACAAATTATACTAATAGAAAACATACTTCGAAAATAAAGCCTTATTTCAATTACTTAACTACTGTCAAAATTCAACTTTGGAAGCACCGTTCAAAATCTAAGGAGAAAAAAAGAGGAATTAAATTTTCAAGCAAATATTCAGTTTACGATATAAATCCCTCATAAAAAAAACCTAGCAAATAAATACTTGTATCATCTTCTCCATAATAAAACAAAACAAATGAAGAACCGTAACTTATTCGTCGAAACATTTACTGCGTATGTCCCTTCATATCCGTAAACGGCCCTTTTCCACTAAGTGCTCTTCCATTTTCATTTTTTCTTAATAGTCACCCCCTTCCCCTCTAAGAACAAAAACAATACTTCGAGGCCTGATGGGATAAAGAAGAAAGGAGTTTCGAACGATTTTTATTCCCCCTTACGTTCCATAAGAAATTGTTCTCCGCTTGCTTCTCGGAGTCCTCCGACTACCCATCCAACCTAATCAGTGGCTTTTAGTCCCCGTCATTGCCTTCCGTCACTCCATATTTGTCGTCTGCGCCCATGACGTCACTGCCTTTTAGGGGTTCCTTCCATTATACCATCCGGGGATCCCAAATTGCCAGTTAAAAATGGTTTACTCGGCCGCTTTGCTTCTAGCTTCCGTACCACTCCGTTTCTATCGGCACAAAAACTTCGTTTACGTTTCGTTCCATCAAAGATTCCATCCCACCCCTCTTTGTTGTTATGGTAGGAATTTTAATGTTTTTTTGTATCGTTCTTTTTCTCCACCCCCCAATAAAATACCGGAATTGCTTTACCCTGACGGTACTCCTACCACCACTGTGTCTGGATTGAACATTGAAAGGTTATATAAAAAAAGTGGCATTCTCTATCCCGCTAACGAAACATCGAGTTCGTTTTCTGGAGGTAAACATTTTTGAGTTGAGTTGCTCGGTTCCTGCTTTTTAGTAGACTTTCTTTTAAATCCCGATTTTGCTTCATATAAGCCTCTGTGTAAACGTGCGCAGAGAAAGAGGTGATTCTTTTGTGCTTGTTCCATAGTACTTATGAAGTAGGCAATTTAGAAATGTGGACTTCGTAGACTTATTCGCTTCAAGGAGGTATTTTTCATGAAGTCTGAGAGAGGAAAGTGTTTATTTTATGTTTCTTAACAACTTTTAGTCCTTAAAAATGGATTTTTCAATGGAGTTTTGTCGATGAAGTTTACTGGGATTCTTTTCTTCTGAAATTGTGTATTTTTCAACTTTACGATCACAGTTTTGAAATATCCTTTTATAAAAATATTTTTGTATGTTGTTTGGAATTTACTAGAAATGAGTATAATAAATTCTTGATAATAAATGTTAGAGTAAGTGGAAGAAATTCATTTTTCTCTCAATAAAAAAACAAAGTTTAAAGGGTCAAAAAAGGAAATTCAATTGTAAAAACACTTCTCTAAAATTCCTATTGTAAATATACTTTTCTAGCATCTTTTCAAGCGGAGCAAGTATGCGTGATAGGTCTTAGTGATACTTATAAACAATTAATATATCCCGTTTAGAATTAACAGGAAGCATCATGACACAAAAGAAAATAATTATTTCAATGATACTAACAAATAGTTATTTACTGAAATATTCTATATATCGTAATTTTACACAACCATAATAAAAAATACTCCATTTTATAGATTTTTGGTTACAGAGTCTAAAATACATCTTTTCAAATTATTTATTTTCCAAATATTATGTGCAGAAAAGTTAGAAATTATATTAGACACTTCTGTTCGTCTGCATGTGGTTATATATTTGATTTTTTTGTAATGACCTTAAGATTATTGTTCAGAGTAAAGTGCACAAATACTTCTGTTGTCTACTGAATAATTTTCTTTAATAAATCGTTAAATAGGAGATTTTTTCGACTATATTATTGAGCATTTGTATTGTAAACCGTAGACAAAATCTGAAACAAAAGTATTTATAATTTACTTATACTTTATGAAATACTACTACTAAAGTCATAGGGAAATGTGCTTAGAATTAAAACAAAATCAATAATTAATCAAATTAAAGCACTCTAAAATTTATCAATTCATTTAGTTTGTTTGGTTTACTCTATATGACATCGAGGTCAGGCACTTATAATAGCTCCTTTTAGATGCTCCTCTGCTTTGCCTTACTATTATACTCTTTATTATTCTCATTAGGGATAATCAAGGGATGATTTTTTTATCTGTTCATTTCCATAAGTGGCCTGATCTGACCATACATTTTATATAAGCTTGATCGTCAACTATTTTCTTGACTTTCCCAGTTCAATATTCTCCTTTTATAAGATGGTAAATATTGTTTGAGAGTGACGAAATTAGGTATAAAAAATAACTCGATAAAGAGTTAAATAATACCATAACAATAACATTCACTATATTTCTATTAATTTATTAGCTAAATGTTTCCCTACACCGTGCTCATATTTAAGATATTAGGAGGCTCTCCCCCTGCTTGCTAACGTTCGCCAATCCCCTGGATTGCTATGCATTCCCCTTGGTTCGTGACGCGAACCACCCTATCTTTAAAGGGAGTGGGGGGGGGGGTATTTAAAATATGCCCTAGTAAAAAGCTATTTTAGCTGCCTAATAAAGAAAAATCATTGAAAAGTGATATCGTGCCATGAAGCTGAAAACATTGAATTAATTATGATGAGCTACTTTATTTGCTACCTCATTATCCTACTGCTTAAGTCATGACGCGTTATGCAGAGACAGTTTTGCAACGTAGCAGAAAGGTTTTGGATATTTACGGACTGGTTTTGTATGAAGCGAACCTGATGAATCTGATACCCTGAATGAATATATTATTATAAAAAGTTATTTTTAAAAAAATTCCGGTTTATCATGAATGCTGAAGTTAATTCTAATCAAAAAGAAATTTATACATCTTGCACCTACTTATTCTTGCAACATCGTAAATATTAAATCAATATGTTTTAAATAGGCAATAATTTGTATCTCTAAACTGAATCCAAGTTGTTGACTGTTGCCAGATGCATTAGGTCAAATTTCAAAAGATATATTGTGATTGGCTGGATTGCTGAATTTGGAAATTCATGCACAAAGTACATTTAGAAGATTTGTGATTAGATGTTTGAAGTCGTTGCCATTCTGCTCACAAAAAAGCAGCTGAATTTGGGCGGTACGCAAGAAAATTATATATATAGATGATTCTTAGTATGTCTGACTGTTTGATATATAATACGATAATTGTGTGAACTTTGTACCATTAATTGTTTGAAGGTATGGTACTATTTCTGTAGAATGAAAATTACCGTTTTTAACCCTTTGAAGCCCGAATTTCGATTTATTTCTGGTTTTAATGACGTACGGGTTGTCTTTATGTGTAGAAAAATAATCGAGTATACATCTTTTTTGCAAAAAAAAAAAAAAAAAAAAAAAAAACCTTTTGTAAGTGATTACATTATGAAACCACCAAGCAAGCAACAGTCAACACAAACGACATACCTAATCGAATTAAGTAAGTGGTTTCAGTGTTGAACCACTATGATTCAGAGGGTTAACATAGTTCAACGTTTACTCCTGTGTTAGTATTAATCTATATTTAAGATCTTTTGAATCATATTTAAGTAAGTAAATTTTTTCAATTAGTTTCAATATTAATGGAAAATATTTTACAGCGTAGGAAAATAATCGGCAAATAAGAAGTCAATAAGGTGGAATCAAATATTACACAAACCTCCGCAAATAATTAAAAAGTTAAATAAACCGGTTGAGATAAAAAACAGCATTTGGAAAACTTTCTGAAAGGATCTTCAATTTTGAATATCCATAAATTGAAAAGCGCTTAGATCAATTCATAGAGCAAATCGTTTTTAACAATTGCTATTCGAATTCAATTTTCTATTCACATCGCTAAATTGTTCGAATCCAGCGATATGTTTCCAACGCTAATTTTCTCTAGAGACTCTTGAACGATGGTTACGGTTGAAGATAATGTTTCTCAACTCATGGCAGATGATTCTTCGACGAAGAGAAGGCTTTTTACTCGAATTTGCCGTTGGCCTTTACTTTAACATTCACTCCCAACTTATTTCCGGGAAAGTGTAGCCTAAGGGTAAAATATATGCAAAAAGCGTCTTCCATTTAGCAGTAAGGCGGTATCGCTTGGCTATTTCGATTTTTCAAAAATAATGTTAGCGGCCAGATACGTAGCATTTTCAATGAAATTATCACTTTTATTCCATGATCGGTTCATGAACGAAAGATTTTTGTAATATATGAAAGCTTTCATGAGCAATTTGTCAATTTATTTATTCCGTAAATATAAATAAACTTCTAGTACAATATTATATATTTAGAGATATTTTGTGGAATCGATAAAATAGGGAATTTGATTTTAATATATAGATTAGTTTTTTTTTAAGTTTGATGATTCAATTTAATTGGTTTTGATTTAAAAAAAAATTCCATGAGGTCTGTCTAATTCAACTTTGGGGTCGCCTTTCTTTTGAGACAAGACTTTTTTTTTCTTATCATCAACTTAGCCACTGTAGACGGTGACTAATATCATTTGTCTAGGCAAAAAGTATCCAAAAGATATGACTTATTAATACTGAATTAGATATTAGTAATTCTGTACTAATATAATAAACTGAATATAATAGACTGATTACAGTCTAGACGTTTGTCATGCTATAAAGGATGTAATTTTCGAAATCTATTCATATTTAAACTTGGTGAGATGTTCTTTCTATTCAAATAATTTTTTCTTCATTCTTATAGATACTTCTGTAAAAATAAGCCATAACTTTTGGATATTTTAAGCCCGGACACAACGCACCACGTGCCATTTACGTGAATTCCTAATCACACATTGATTTTAATGTATCCTTTTATATCATTCCGTTCGTATGCTTCTGTTATTTTTTTTAAACATTTTTTGTTAATATTTGCTTTGTGGTGACTTTTAAAAAAATTAATTGCCTGTCATATTTTCTTTCTCTCATTATTGTAATCTATATATTCTTTAAAATGGTTCGTAGTTGAATCAATGAACAGCAGTCTAAAATTGAGTATATGTAAGTGTTGTAAATATATTATGTTGTATATATATATATATATATATATATATATATATATATTTATGTATCTACTCTTTTTTCTGAGCAATTTTATTGAGGACAGTGAATGTCGCTTCGACTTCGAAATCCGAGTAACATCCAATTGTGTAAATTCCTTCACGGTATATTGTCCTGGAGTGCATCCCAGTGCATTTTAAAATTGATGAGTCCTGTTTACCTTTCGTTAAATTATATGACAGACATATGAGCTCCCAACTTAAAGGTAAACAGTTCAACGTAGTTATATTTTGGTATAGACTGAGAGGCGACTGCAATTTTTGGACCCTATCTAACATCATTCTGAATTTTTTAAAAAAATTGGAGAAAAGTGAGTAGATTACGAATCCACTGGTCTGCCGTTGCAAAAATGGCCGAAACTGATCCAAAATCAACTTTTAAAAAGTTGAGCTAAATCCAATTGCCAAATGCTTCATAACTTGCCAAATAATGAGCATTTTTTTTTTATTTGGTAACCCCACTCTTTAAATTTCAATTAAGAAGGTTGTAGACGGTTCGGATGTGTGGTTATGGCTTACTTGCATCTTTCACAAATGAGCCAAATTGGCAATAAACATTACGTCACTGATGACGTAACTGATGTTGCCAATTTGGCTTACTTTTAAAAGACACAAGTTTTCCGAGCCAGAGATCAGAAATCGGTTGCGCTTTTTCTCATTGAAAATCAAAATGTAGTGGGTTGCCAGACGAAAAAGTATGTTCTCTTTTTGGCAAGTTATGACATATTTGGCAATCGGATTTTATTTGAACTCATTCCAAGTCGATTTTTGATCAGTTTCGCCCATTTTTGCCACGGCAGACCAGTGGATTCGTAATCTATTCAATTTTCTCCAAATTCTATAAAAAATTCAGAATTATGTTCGACGAGGTCCAAAAATTTCAGTCGCCTCTCGGACCAGTATAAACTACCACAATCGTCCGTTGAGGATTTTGTGTGAGTACGTGCAAACATTTTTTCAAGAGCTCGTGGTCACTTCTATCTATATCCACTGTACTACTGTACCCTACTATATATATATTTGTGGTGGCCTCTTATTGGAGAATAGTTTTCGTGTATTATTAAACTTAAACGTATAGCAGAATTAGAGTAGATTGTTAGTGTGGTTCGATAATTTAAAATTCTAAATCCTTGCATTATTTGGCGTGCTTATTTAATTTACGCTGTGATTAATGGAAACGACATCAAACTCTTCTAATTCTGCATCGCCCATCGACGCCTATGGCAAAAATTGAACTATTTTTTTAATATTCCACCATGGATCTAGAAGGGGGCTGAGTAGGGCACTTAGAGCCTATCGGAAACCCCATTTCCACTAACAGGCCGACCATTACGAGCGATTTGATTTCATTAAGGGGACATTTTCAGCATCTTCTTTGCTTGCGCGTCGCTTCTAATGGAAGAGTTCCTACTTTTTTTCTACCCTACACTCAAAGGCCCGTATCCAATTCGATTAATATGGAAAAGATTGTCCCCGCTTTCAAAGGTATAATAGATTTTATGAAGGGAAATTATCGTCATCGTTTTTTTATATGTTGTCTTTACAAGCAGGTGAGTTTTGAAAGAAGCGGGCAGGTAATGCAATTTGGTTCGTGAGAGTGGATGCAGTAGTAAATAATGCCCCAGGAGTCCCCCCCCCCATTTATGAATGGGGGTGGAGGGTCACGAGGTTTTGAAATGTTCCTAGAAGTAAAAATCGGAGGGACAGTGAAATTATCAAATTATGGGTTGGTGTAGAATGCTTAGGACTGTTTTATCGCCACTAATGGATTTTTTTAAAGTTAAATTTCTTTATATCACCCCGTCACTTAAGTTTATTGTATAACGCTATATGTATGGTTATGGTTACCAGGTTACCTCTTATCATTAACTATGAGAGATGTCGTATAAATTTTTGAAGAAATTTTGAATAAGAATGAAAATTATTAAGTTTTTGAGTGTTTCTTTTTTGTTTATTTTTGTTTAGTGAAAAGATGGTTGTTTGTGCTATTTTTTTTTTTTTTTTTTTTTTTTCATCAATTATCTAGGAGCCATAATTTAATTTAATGAGACATTTTTTTTTTTTTTTTTTAAAGAAACATGAAATATAAATAATTTGAAACTCAATATTATTTAAAACAGAAGTTTTTTTTTTTAATTTTAATTAATTTTTTTATTAACATACTTGTTTAGATACTAACACTTTTGAAATTATTAATCTAATAATTTTTCTAATTCTTGTACATCTAAAAAGTTTATCGGAAATCGATACAGGAACTGTGAATATTTTATCGATAAAATATAATAAAAAAATTAAAAGAAATACTTAACTATTAACTGTCTTACCAACATTATAACTTGTTTTAATAGTTTTGATGAGCGAGATTACACACACCAGGTACGAGTGTTGCAAGAAGTAATTTTAACCTTGTTAAAGAAGTTTGCTGTCAAATTTATATAAAATGTTTGAAAGGAAAGAAATATTGCAAATGAATCCCCGAGAAGTACCCGTTATTTTTTTTTGGGGTGGGGTGGGGTAGAGGATGTTTAAAAAGAATAAAAATATATGTATGGTGTTTACAAGATCAATACGTACTAGTTTAATAGCTGTGTTTTATGGAATTTTAATTTTGTATTAGACAATATAGTTTCATTTAATATTACAAGGATTTACCACAATTCCTACATGCAAGCAATATAAATGAAGCATAGAAGGCTGTGAATCACCGCCTTAGGAGATCCATTAATTGCATTATTTTATACTAATATTCAGGGTGAGTAAAAGTTAGTTGAACAATGTTTCCTTATGAAACCGAATATCATTAAATAACTTCGCATAATAAACCATTTTTATATTCTTTATACTAACTTTGATTTTTTGCGAATCAGTGGAGATATAGTTAACATAATCGCTGTCATGTAATAGAGCTGAAACTTAGCAGATTAGATTCATTGTTGATGAAAATGCCTTCTATAAAGTTTTCGGGGCTATCACTAAAAGGTAATGCAACCATACCATTACCACTTCAGCGGACTAATTGACCCACTTACCGTCATCTAGTTAAGTTGAAACTTGACAGATAGACTCGTTGTCGATGACAATGCATTCTAATATGTTTTGAAGAAGAAAAAAAAATATTGGTATATGGCATGGAATCGATTATTTTATTTGTTGTGGTCAAGCAATAAGAAAAATCAATCTGAGCTCAAAATTACTAAAATAAGTTGTTGCAATTGAACATAAAAGTTGCAATGCATAATGCTTAAAATAAAGGATTTATACTAAGAACTTCGTTTTTATGGGTTAATTGTTTTGACTGAATAATTTATGAAAAGTGTGTTTATTACGTGCAGTTTATATAGTGATTTGTTGCTCCATTTTAGCTCTACTGGATAGCTCATTTTTGTTCACCCAGTATATATATTTTAAACTTAAATTTAAATAATCAACTAATTTTAAAACGATTATCTTAATTGGGCGAACAGAAAATTTTGGTACTGCAAAACTACTAGATTAACATATTTTATTAGATGTCCCAAATAAGTGGTAACTTGCTTTATTTCTCTGATTATTGGAGAAATGAAAAACGTAAAAACATAAAATGCTTTTCTAAACGGTATCAATTAAGACCACATTGGTAAAAATTTGCTCGATGAATTTTGCAAAATACCGTTTCAAACTCTTATATCAATTTTCTAACAAAACAAAAAAAAAAAAAGTAAAAAATCAGTTATGGGAGGCTACAGGATAAAAAAAATTACAACGTACGACAAATTATGAATGGAAGCTTCTCTAACAAAATATCGCTTAATATTTACTTGTTCAGTTGCCTCAAGTTAGTATATTGCTTACCTTTTAAGCATTATCCTAATAAGAAAGATAGAATAACTAGAATAATCCTTGAATTACACCTCCGAATGGCTATGGGCCCATTTAATGGCTGTGTGGTTAGCGCTCTGGCCACTCATGAAAAACGTGCCGGGTATGAATCCCAGATAAGGCTTAGTTGCTCGTTGTGTTTGGGAATCCACGTTAAGCTGTAAGTAGGTCTCGGTCTGATTTGCCATCATTGTGCATAAAAATAGGCCTTTGAGCCTATAAACCAACCAACCAACCAACCAACCAACCAACCAACCAACCAACCAACCAACCAACCAACCAACCAACCAACCAACCAACCAACCAACCAACCAACCAACCAACCAACCAACCAACCAACCAACCAACCAACCAACCAACCAACCAACCAACCAACCAACCAACCAACCAACCAACCAACCAACCAACCAACCAACCAACCAACCAACCAACCAACCAACCAACCAACCAACCAACCAACCAACCAACCAACCAACCAACCAACCAACCAACCAACCAACCAACCAACCAACCAACCAACCAACCAACCAACCAACCAACCAACCAACCAACCAACCAACCAACCAACCAACCAACCAACCAACCAACCAACCAACCAACCAACCAACCAACCAACCAACCAACCAACCAACCAAATGGTCCTGGTTATCCGGTAAGTATCACAAAAGGATTATATGGATTCCAGTCATAACTTACCATGAAAATTGCACTTTTCAGATTCATTTATTTATGAGCAGTTTGTAACTACAACTGATTCATTACCTCCAATATTTAAGAAAATAACTCCTATAACAATCTTTTTGAAATACCTCATAGGTCTGAATTGAAAATACAATGCTATGCTTAGTATCCAATCTAATAAAAAAAAGAAAAAAATCAAAATACAGCTGTTTATTTCGTCTAGGAACACTAGATATTATCGCTTTTTTTTCTTGATAACAGACATATTGAAATGCGATTGATAGTGTTTAAGAACTTTGATGCAGTCAAGTAACTAAGGTAACTAAAAAAATTCCAATATACGGCCAATAATGAATGAAAGCTTCTCTAGCAAAATAGCGCTTAATATTAACTTGCTCAATTGCCTCAAGTTAGTCCATTGCTTACGTTTTAAGCATCATCCTAATAAGACAGATCTATAGAATAACTAGAATGATCCTTGAATTACACCTCCGAATGGTCCTGATTATCCCGTAAGTAGCACAAAAGGATTATCTGAATGCCAGGCATAACTACCGAGATATCCCAGTATCTTCCATGTATCAAGTGTACTTCATTAACGTGTTGCGTATGAGCATAGAAATGGGATATCATATATCCGTTATTAGCGCCTTTGTGCCTGTTTAGATATCTATTTTGGTGTATCGTAAGTAATCTGAATAATCACGTTATGATATCATTCTAGTTGATTTCCGATTATGATTTTATTGTTGATGTAGCAGGACATGGGAGATAGATATCTTATATAATATCAAACTCAAATGTTTGAGATGTATGGGCATATACATATAACGGTGAAGTAGTGTAACTAGTGTTAATAAGTAAGATCGCGGCAGAGATAAACAAACAAAAGTTTATTGCCAGAGAGATGGGAAATGAGGGAGACGTTTTGCTAGCATGAAGATTTAAATGGTATCAAAAGGCCTGGTTGAACAGAAAGTATGGGGCTTTTATAGATTTCCCAGTGACGTTCGACGATTCTCAAGACACCTCTCGCAAACTCCGTAAATTACTAGAGAATTCTAAAGCCAAACTCGAAAGTTCCAACGGGAATACATTACATACATGAAGTGCATTAAAAATATCTGTATAAATTCATAAATTCACTGCAGAGCATAGTTGACTCAATTTAGATGAGTTAAACACGTTTTCAAACGAAGGTAAGAAAGCCTCAATGAGTGTTATTTCTATTGGAAATTCATTAAAAAGAGTTGCCTAATTTATATATATTTTTTATACAACTTCTATAGTATATTGAGGGGCTACTTTAAGTTTCAGTACTCCATCGAGCATCATTCTGGATTTTTTATGGAAAGTATAGAACTTCTAGTAGATTATGAATATATACAGTTTTTTCTAAATTATTTAAAATTTGACTTTGAATGAACTTAACATATGTCATAGCCATTATGCCTTATATGTCATAATTTCCTAAACAATGAGGATTCTATTTAATTTTGTAAACCACCGCTCTTAATTTCATTTCAATGAGGAAGGGAACAGACGATTTCCCTTCTGTAGCACCAAATACTTGCCATTTTTTAAAAAGCTAATTTTGCGATAAATATTACGCCATCAGTAATATTTATCGTTAATTTAGCTATAAACTGGCTAAAGGGAACCTCATAGATCATCACTCTGATTTTTTTTATAGGATGCCCTTTAACCAGTTTATAGCTATATTGGCTACAGGGCATTCTATAAAAAATCAGAATAATGCTCAATGAGGTACATAATCTTGCAGTCGCATCGTGGATTATAAGGTTAAAAGGATAATTACAAAAATATTCCTTATTTTAAATCACCTTTATGTATTATCTATTTATAGAATGAGTTGAAATGGAAATACAGAATGAAATTGGAATGTATGACCAAATCGATAATTTTTATGAAGAAAGTCAAGTTTTTAAAATGTTTTTCATTATGGTTCATTGTGAAGATAGTGTTAATTCTTTCTGAATAAATGTTATTTGACCTGAGGTATTCTTTTATAGCTGATTTTTTTTCGGTACAGCGGTTGAATAAAAGCTTGAAAGACCCATGAAAATTATACTTTTATAATTCGTTTATTCATGAGCATTTTGCAACTACAACTGATTCATTATCTCTAATATTTAAGGAAATTACTCCTATAACAATAGTTTTGAAATACCTCATAGGTCTGAGTTGAAAATACAACGCATCGTGGATTATAAGGTTAAAAGGACAATTACAAAAATATTCCTTATTTTAAATCACCTTTATGTATTATCTATCTATAGAATGAGTTGAAATGGAAATACAGAATGAAATTGGAATGTATGACCAAATCGATAATTTTTATGAAGAAAGTCAAGTTTTTAAAATGTTTTTCATTATGGTTCATTGTGAAGATAGTGTTAATTCTTTCTGAATAAATGTTATTTGACCTGAGGTATTCTTTTATAGCTGATTTTTTTTCGGTACAGCGGTTGAATAAAAGCTTGAAAGACCCATGAAAATTATACTTTTATAATTCGTTTATTCATGAGCATTTTGCAACTACAACTGATTCATTATCTCTAATATTTAAGGAAATTACTCCTATAACAATAGTTTTGAAATACCTCATAGGTCTGAGTTGAAAATACAATGCAATGTTTTGGTCCAATCTAATAAACATTTAAAAATACAGCTGTTTATTTGTTTAAGAACACTAGAAATTTTCGCTTTTTTTTCTTGATAACAGACTTATTGAAATGTGATTGATATTATTTGACCTCTTTGATGCAGTAAAGTAACTAAGGTAACCAGAAATGGCGATTCACCAGTATATAGTTTTCTTCAGTTTAAACTCTTGAGTTAAACCATTTCAGCTAAATAATTATAGTATTGAAGTTATGTTTTTCAGCATAAAAAAATTATTTTATTACCATATACTTCTTGCTTCTGAGTTATGCAATATTTAGCAATTTGCTAAATTAAATGAACTTCGAAACAACACACATCAAGTGTGAAAAGAAAATTTCTACGTTAGGGACAAATACCGCTAATTAATTTATTTAGTTATCCATGATAAAAATATTACCAAGATAAAGGATAAAATGGGATTATTGATACATGAATTATAGTCCCAAGTTTATGTACCCCTTCGAATATCATACTGTATTTCATTATAGAATGTAGAGAAATTCTTACAGATTATGAAAATATATATACTTGTGGCTGCGAGGACAAAAATGATCGAATCTGTTTAAAAGCGACTTTGAAAAACTTGATCTAAATCCGATAGCCAAATATGTCACAATATGTTAATTAATGATAATTTTTTTTTCTTCTTTAATTTGACAACCCACTTCTTCAATTTTCATAAGGAAGGGTGCGGACGATGTCACTTCTTTTCTCGCCAAATACTTTCTTTTGAAACTCTCACCAATACCGGGCGACTTTGCGTTATCTTTCAAATATTAGCCAAGTTGGCGGTTACGTAATCGGTGAGGTGATATTTATTGCCAATTTGGCTCATTTTTAAAAGATGCGACTAGTTGAGGCCAAAGAAGTGAAATTGTGTCTTAAAGAAACTGTCTTAGTTAAAGAGCAGTGGGTTATCAAATAAAAAGAATGATCATTATTTAACAAATTATGATATATATGGTAATCAGATTTAGTTCCACTCATTAAAAATCTATTTTTGAAATTTCGATCTTTTTTGCCCCTGCAGGTTAGTTTTTTGATAATCTACTAGCATTTCTCTAGAGTCTAAAATATCTGAATTGAAGAGACACCAGAACTTTCAGGTGCCTCTCAGCATGTACCTGCTTAATTATGCATGATTAGCTTGCGAGTAAAAAACTATGAATTATTTAAGTATCTAATTATGAATTATTTAAGTATCACTAAATTATAATTATGAATTATTTAAGTATCACTAAATTATAATTATTAATTATTTAAGTATCACTAAATTATAATTATGAATTATTTAGTATCGGAAATTATGCTTTCTGTAAAATGCACCTACCATTGAGTGTCGTTATAAGGTTCTGTAAATAATTAATATATATGAGTAATATCAATGCAAATAATTCGATATTGACGAACTAAATCCAACGATATCCTAAATTCAATTTTGAATAATTTTTCATTATTAATGCTAAACTCCAGTTAGTGTCTTTAACATTTCATAATAAAGCACATTTAAATATTTGGCAGGTCTCATATAATTTATTGTATTTAGAATCTATCTCGTGTTTTACCCAAATAACATCGTGATATAATGTTGACTGTTTAATTATCATTTTACCCTACTGATAGTTCTCTGCGAAATGTCTTGTTTGCCATTTTCCAAGCAACAGAGAATGAAAGTTTACAAAATCCCCTTGTAGATATAAGATGATTAGAGTTGCACGGTTGTTCTCTTACTGTTATAAATGTCTAATTTTTCAGTATTATGCTACTTAATTGGTTGTTCTCTTAACTTTCGTAAATATTCATAAACTTATTAATAGTGGAGAAAAGAACACAACATGGCATTATCGTTGCGAATTGTTTTTCTGCTTAAAGCCGACAGTAAAGGAAAAACTACTTTTACAGACAGCTGTAAAAGTGGTTTCTTTGGTTTTATTAGTTGTTCTAATACACGCAAACTAAATTTAGCATTAGGGGCGTCTTAAGTAATATACTACTTAATTGGTTGTTCTCTTACTGTTGTAAATATTCATAAACTTATTAATAGTGGAGAAAAGAACACAACATGACATTACCTTTGCGACTTGTTTTTTTGCTTATAGCCGACAGTAAAGAAAAAACTACTTTTACAGACAGCTGTAAAAGTGGTTTCTTTGGTTTTATTAGTTGCTCTAATACATTAGCTAAATTTAGTATTAGGGGCGTCTTAAGTAATATACTACTTAATTGGTTGTTCTCTTACTGTTGTAAATATTCATAAACTTATTAATAGTGGAGAAAAGAACACAACATGACATTACCTTTGCGACTTGTTTTTTTGCTTAAAGCCGACAGTAAAGGAAAAACTACTTTTACAGACAGCTGTAAAAGTGGTTTCTTTGCTTTTATTAGTTGCTCTAAAACAAGCGAACTAAATTTAGTATTGAGCGTGTCTGTAAATTCTATTGAGTAGTATTTTTATTGACAAATGAATTCGGTTTACTCTATTTATTAAAAAAATTTACTTGTATAGAGAGCATTGGCTGAATTCCGTTGGGATGCGTAGGTCCTAATAAAAATGTTTTAAAGTGAAACTGTAAGATTGTAAAGATTAATCTTGATAGATGATAATTTTACGTGGCTTATCGGGGCAAATGTTTAATTTAAACAGTAAAATAGTATATCTTCATAACATTCAACAAATATTAATTTACTTAAAAATCCCCTAAAAGCGTAATTATAAAATATAAATTTAACATACCATTAGTTAATCGTAATAACTAGCGATAAAAGTAAAATTATTAGTAACCGGTTTAATTTCTATTGTTCCGTTTAAATAATAGTACTAAGTGTCAATACTAGATGACGCCACAAGCATAAAAGATTTCTTTATTGAGTTGGAAGAGCAGAAATTAGTAAGTTCTGCTTTAAATATACAAAAAATTTTAAGAATGCCCTAATTTGTGTAAAATCAAAATTGTTTTATTCTTGTCTGTATTTATGGTATTTTTTAAAAATTTAAATTACAGCACAATGAGGTATTGATGTATATCATATAAAGTAATTTTGTAAAAAAAGACAATACGTCTTGACATATTGTTCAATCAGAAATCAGATTTTAATTTAATTTTATTAGCCTTTGGAGAAAACATAGTTTTATTTATCAAGGGATAATATTTTGGATCTTATTACTTATTAACTAGAGAGGACCGTTATTTCATTTATCTCTTAAGAGATAAATAAAGCTTCAGAAGATGTTGAGTTTTGTAGAAAGTTAGTTGAAAAGTTTCAGTATCAAGGGGAAATATTAAAAAAAAAAGGAAAGAAAAGTTATCTACGAGAATGTTTTTCAAGTTTAAAATACAAATGCTTCCTTATTTGTCTTATATTTAACTTCTATGAATGTTGAAACGCAATATGTATCTTCACATATGGACGGAACAGTTTGTAAATTTACTATTTCTTTTAAAAAAGTGAATAATACAATAGACTGTAAAATCTTTTGAAAGTTTTGGTTTGGTATTTTACAAAACTTGTTAAAAAAGAAAAGCATAATAAAGTTTTATGCAAAATAGGTTTATCCTCTTTCTTCTGTAGTGTTTGGTGCTGCCATCTTTGTTAAGAAAATTGTATTTTAAACATTCAGTGCTGCCATCTATGAAATATCAAAATTACTTATGATACATTCTTCTCTAGGTGTATAAACTAAACATTCCATGCAAGTAGTTACACTCCAGTTGCAAATAGAAATCAAAAACCACATTTTTACTTTCAATTACCCATATGTATGCATAGAGTAATAAAAGTGTAGAATTCGGTCCAAAAATTTTTTCGATTTCAATGCATTTCTCCAAGTTTTGAAACATCCTGATTTCAAAAAAGTGATCTAGAAAAAACGTCTGTCTGTGTGGTCAGCATAACTCCCAAATAAATTGACCTATGGTATTCAAATTTGGTGTGAGGGTTAGTGGTGGCCATGGGACCTACCATTAAGGTTTACGTCAAAATCGCGCAGGCGCATAAAGTGAAAAGATCCATTGAAAAGATCATGTTTTTCAATGAGTGCTAAAAAACGGCTCCAACGATTTGATCAAAACCGCTATGGGGGTTTATGCCTCTTAGGGTGTTCTAAACATGCCCATTTCCGTAATTTCCGAAGAAATGTTTTAATGGCTTAAAAAGTATAAAAACGAATGCCTCCAACACAGAATTCTCTTTGCTTGAACATAGCTCATCAACGATCGTTTTTTCTCCTCTCCTCAGTTTCACTTACAAGAAAAGATAATATAAGAATTATCGAAAAGTATATCGCCAAAATTCCCATTTTGGAGAAGTTTTTTTAAAAGACCCATATTAAAATTATTGCAAAAAATATCGCCAAACTGGCCATTTTTTCTAAACGAACGGTGGAAATATAAAAACGGTAAATGACACAAATCAACATCAGTAATACAGTCTAATTGAAAGTTGTGCGACGTTCCATATCCCTAGTTTCTAAGGTATTAACATTATTTAAAAAAAAGATACTTTGAAATGAGTTTGAAAAAGAGCACATTTTATTCTGAATGGGATATCATAGTTTTATTATGTACATGTACAGAAAATATTGATTGATATCTACTGTCCTGGTTCAATGAGCAGTATATTCCATATTGGGAAATTTTACTTCTTACTACTCCTTCTTACTTCCACAATTATTTTAATTTTCTGTAGCTGGTTGGTTGTTTTCAGATTATCTGGCGCCGTCAGCAACACGAGGGCTATAATGCGCCGAAACATTCGTCATTAGACAAGCCAACATACATTTACAAACACCCATGCCTAGCGCGGGACTCGAACCCGCAACCTCGCGGTCCAGAAGCTAGCACGCTAACCACTACACCGTTTGGTCGGCTAATTTTCTGTAGCATTTTACATATTCAGGAATATGAGGGTAATTTTATCGAAATGTCCGTTTTAGACTTTAAATTTTAAAGGTTATAAGATAAATTTGGACAATTCTTAGGATGCTGAGAACTATATTTTTATAAAACTGTGAAGACATGTATTTCATAAATATTCATAGTTCTATAAAGATGTATTTCTCAGCTTCCTAAGAAATCCAAAATGCACCTTAAATGAAGTCTTTAAGCCCTTAATTTAGCACCGTAAATTTAGTCTTTATTTTAAATATAATTATTCATAAACATATAAATTAGGCTGAGAGAACCATTTTCATCTTAAATCACACAGGAGTCATACAAATTTTTGCTTTGTTTAAGTTTTTCTGAGGTCAATAAATTATGAACTAGTCTAAACGTAAGAAAAATACACCAAACTATTAATTTTCAGCTTAATTTTTGAAAGAAAATAAATGTTTTTGTACAGCTACTTTTTTGCAGAATAGAAAACATCCAATTTTTTTTCATACAAGCATAAAACTTATACTAAAAATAAATTTTATTTCTAAAAATACTGATAGAATACTATCAATAAAATATCTAAAAATAATTTAATTAAGGTTATAAAAATTACGGTCTTAGAACCGTAATGACTTGAATGGTAAGGACATTTCCCCATAGTTTAGAATTCATAGAGTAAAATATAATTTTGTTAGAAATTTAAAACACAAGTTCATCTAACAAAAGAATGTATAACATAAGACTAAATAGAATTTAACATAACTTAAGACGATTAAGGATGGTAATAACAGCAATAATTTTTTTGTATTAACTATAAGCTTCAGCAGTCTTAGGATATGTAATTCCAAGAGATGTTATTATTTCAAGTATAACAATAAAATGGCTGCAGCTTCCAAAACAGGTTATTTGAATTGGTAGTGACATTCAGTGGTCAACAAAGGATGTAAAAATATTGGATGCCAATGACACAAAAGTGATAAGTTAAGAAAAAGCATTAAAATGATTTAAATAGTTTTTTAAGGAAAGGCTCTATATTTTTTGTAGTTGAATTGCACTATATCTAATAAAAAATTATAATTAAAAATATACATTTGATTTTATACGGTACCTATCCGCCTTGAAGTATAAAATTTGTGAAAAGGAACAGGGGTGGTAATGACATTTCGATATTGACCACGTGGTTTTCAGAAAAGTAAATGAAAAAAAAGTAAATAAAATGCATTTTATTTGTCTATTGGGGACAGTTACTAAAGGTACTTAAAAATTATTCTTCAAAATGTTTTCTAATGGATTTTGAAGCCATGGGACAACTAAGTGGACATTTCGGAAGAATGCCCTTGTGTATGCATTTGCAGCATCCTGGAAGTAAAATATTGGAATTTTACATATTTAGAACACTTTTCCCAGAAAAATAAATGAGAATCCCAAATTAGCAACCTTGAGGATGGTAATTTGAATTGTTTAGGTTTAGTATCTTGTATACTTAATTTCAGAGTTTTGGCTTTATGAGAAGTAGGGGCCATTGAAATATTTCTTATTTAGAATATTTGACACCTTTTTGACCCTTCATAATCAACAATTTGAAATAGGAATAGTTAATTATATTTATTTTTTCAATGTTTGTTCATGTTGACAATTGTATCTAATATCAAAATGTGAGAGCGAGAATTAGGGGTGAGTGACTGAATGCTTTTAGTGATAAGAGAGGTGTTTCAGCTTCAATTCCTGGAAAGTCTCCCCGAAAACGAAGGGTTCTCAACATAAAAGCGGACAATTTCACTACATTTTAGTATGAAAATTTAAAGGGGGGGGGGGGGGTGATTTTATTTTGGTTTTTAATTTTCTACTACTTTTTCTACTGTGTAAGAATTTCGGGAAAGAGGAAGGGAGGGGGAGGATGTCACATGGGGTTTCACTTCAAGACAAATCAGTACAGAGATAAATTTTGTGTCGTTATATCAACTTTCTAAATAGATTGGGATCAGACCTATGAGATTATTTCCATTTGAATTTCAAGTACTTTTGAAATATTACTTATTTAATTGATGCCATATATCCAAAGGATGGTATACGCTAAAAGTATGTATTTCATATGGGTCTTCAAGGGAATGATGAAAATCTCGTGATTTTAACTGATTTTTTGCTTTCTCAATTGTTTAAACTCATTGTTAAAATTAAAATTATAAACTTAATTTTTATTGTCAGTTTTCCTTCTTAACTGTTATGTTTTACAATTAGCTAGCCTTAATTATTAGGAATTATCTCTAGGATTTAATACACTGCAACTATAGATGAAGCTTGTTGTTAAAATATATACATTGTCAAATTTCATTGCGAAGAGTGGTTATTCAGCTTGTTAATGATAAAAATAAAGCTTAATTTAAAGTTTTAATACCTTTTAAATAAAAATCTTTACACTACGAACACTATATACATGAAAATAATAAAAAATAACGAAATATTTTGGAATGATTTTTGTATACTTTTAATACATATTAGTTTAGTTGCACAGTCCAGAGATTTTTAAAAATTCTGATTAAATTTTAAAGAAAGTAATTGCCATGTGCAAAATTTATTACATATAAAAAATGAACTGTGTATTTTTAAATAGTTAATTAGGCACTCAGTTAAAGAATGGAGTAAATTTAATTGGGAAAAAAATCATCGGTGCACACATTTGTTGTTTTAAAAATAGTTAATTGCCCATTTCCCCTTTGTAAATAATTATAATTTTTTTTTAATTTTCGTATTATATTTCCTCATTATTATTAAATTATGGAGACAAATTTATAATTAAGAGACACGATTCTTACAGGAATATATATTCAACTCACATTAAAAGAAATTTGTTCCCAAAAGATTTCCTAGATGGAGCCACGTAAAGTGGTTTGGTTAGCCATGGCCTCAGATGGAGTTGTTTGTGATTGTTGATAGAACAATAAAATTCGTTTCAAAGATGGATATTGTGATTATGTATTCGTAACTCCTAGTGATTTTTATATTTGTTTCAATTTGGAAATGAGATTTTTGGAATTAAGGACGTAACCATCTTCGTCGTAATATTAATAACAGAATGAAATTTAGGTACAAAAAGTATACTTGTATCAGAATAAAAATTATTTAAGAACGAAAGTTACTTAATTGGGACGTTCTGAAACTATTTTGAATACTTTAAATTACAAGTACTTTTTTAACTTTTAAATATAAGATTGTTTTTAATACCTTTTCTAAGAGTTAACAGATAATATATAAAAAATACCATTGAACAAAACATCGAACGCAATCGCAAGTTAAAAGTAAGACTAGTTTACTAGTTTAGGAAATAAAATTTATTAAAATTTCAAAGATAACCTTCTACATAGAGACTACACTGTTGTTTCCATTTCTCACCTTAACGGTCTTAAATTCGCTTATCTTCCTGTGATTTTTTTAATTTTTCTTCTTTTTTTCTACAAGGTGTTAAAAAAAAGGTGGTTACAGGGTCTAATACTTTTGCTATTAAAGAAAGGGTGTTAGGGTAAATTAAAGGAAAAAAAAAAAAGTCCGTAAAGTACGATAAGCAAATAATACGACACAGTCCCGGTCACTATCTTTTTCATATACAGGGACTATAAAATTTATAATTTTGTAAGTAATTAAAATTTTTATTTTTTATTTCCAATAGTAAAAGAAATTAATCTGTAACACCCTTATTGGGATACTTGGCATAGTTTGTATTTAATATAGATGTTAAAAGGTGTGAAATTACTTTTGTAAGGAAAAAAAAAAAAATCAGTCGGAAAGAGCTCAGTCGAATAAATGAATGAAACGAAGGATGACCCATTATGGCAAACCTCTACTAAACGCAATTATACGAGATAATGTTTTTTTCTTTATTGATAGGAATGAAGCAATGAAGATAATTATAATTGCTAAGTTTGTTAATATTTACAATGAATAACCATGACGCCATTATGAAAAATTCTCTGTATACTTCTTAAAGGTCTCTTTAATAATTTGGATATATTTTTCGGATGATTACCTTTAAGTTTTAAATGCGAAACTTTGATGACCTCCTCTTTCGAAATCACTTTACTTCTAGGCATTTTGTCGAATTTGTTAAAACATCGATTTGTTAATCGAAAGCAAGTGAAAAGTTATTCCAAACCAATAAAAGTCAGAAAAGCAGACGATAAACACTTTCCAGATATGTAAATAAATAATTTTCTGCTGAAAATCGAAATATTTAACAAATAATATTTCTAAGGAAAGTCAGACGATGTGCATATTTATGTGATAGGCATATTTAGTTTTTTTTTTAAATTTTTAGTTTTTACTTATTTTCTAATATATTTTACTATAAAATCAATTAAAAAATATATTTGAATCATTTCTGAAAATACATGATAGGTATGTCATTCTTGATATGTGTCTATATTTTTGCGAGAGGCTGTAATTTGTTATCATATTACAATGAGTTAGTCTCTCCTCAATACCAAGCTACGAAAATGAAATATATTACTCTGGACCAATTGGAAGAACATTGATCGGATACTGAACATTCAGAGTTTAATACTTGCCCTTTGCCAATGGTTAACAATAAAACATTTCAAGATACTATTTAATATAAGTAATTGTCAAAATCCAAAAGGCTTGTGTTAAGGAACATTTGAATAACTATACCATTGCAACAGAATGCAATAATTTAACTTGACTGTAATTTTATTTATAGACTGAGAGGCGACAGCAATTTTTGGACCTCATCGAACATCATTCTGAATTTTTTATAGAATTTGGAGAAAAGTGAATAGATTACGAATCCACTAGTCTGCCGTGGATTCGTAATTCTGAACTAAATCCAAATGCCAAATGCACCATAACTTGCCAAATAATGAGCATTTTTATTTTATTTGGTAACCCTCACTCTTTAATTTCAATTAAGAAGGTTGCAGACGATTCGGATGTGTGGCTATAGCTTACTTGCATCTTTTACAAATGAGACCAAATTGGCAAAAAACATTACATCACTGATGACATAACTGATGTCGCCAATTTGGCTTATTTTTAAAATACACACGTTTTCCGAGCCAGAGATCAGAAATCGTTTGCGCTTTTTCTCATTGAAAATCAAAATGCAGTGGGTTGCCAGACGAAAAAGTTTGTTTTGTTTTTGGCAAGTTATGACATATTTGGCAATCTGATTTTAGTTCAACTCATTCCAAGTCGATTTTTGATCAGTTTCGGCCATTTTTGCCACGGCAGATCAGTGGATTCGTAATCTACTCACTTTTCTCCAATTTCTATAAGAAATTCAGAATGATGTTCGATGGGGTCCAAAAATTGCACTATTATGCACACAAAAATTGCACTATTAAACTCTCGGACTATTATGATGCATTGAAAAGAATTTTGTTTTTCTCATTTCAAATAGCATTTTATTCTTCTCCTTGGTGAATATTTTTTATTATGACAGCCATTGCCGTTAAAAGTCCGTTTTTATACATGCTGCAATACCGGTGTATTAGATACATTTTCAAATATTTGATACAAGGACGCTATGTGAATTGAAATTTTTGTAGATAATAACATCAATTACTTTAGTTGTAGTGTCAAATTGTTAATTAGTTGTGGATTTACCAGGCATGTAATTTTTTTAACGCTATTTAATAAAATATCCCCATGTAAAGATGGATGGAATTTGGTAAATAGAAATTAATGTTTATATAACATTTTTTTAAAAACCAAAAATGTCAATTCGGATTCAGTTTAACGATACTTTTGGAGAATAAATTTTCCGAGCAAGAATTTATACAAAGGAACTACTTTCGTATTTCCACTTGCAGAACTCTGAAACAGAGTGATATGATTTCTTTGAGTGCCAATACTAAGATATGGTATTTTATGGTACCCATCCGTTAGTCAGGTATCTGGTAAAAATCTCCAAACTACAGCAATAACTCATCTAAACTAACAACCTTCAAATCCTTTGTGATTCCCATAACAAACTATAAATATTTAGGTTTGGCGATACATTTTTACGGGTCATTTAAACGTGTAAACATTTAGCTTGGCTAGAATTGCGGCGAGTATTACCCAGCTAACGGAAGAATACCCAATGTTTTTCTACTTTTATTAAAATTATTGAATAAGAATGCTACAAAAGGATTCGACTTTCAATTTAGTTGAACTAAAATGATGGTGGTAAGAAAATTCATAAAAGTGAGTTGATAAAAAAAGTTGCTGATGTTATTACATTTTACAAATATTAAATTTCTTTTCATAATATTTGAAACGAGACGATGAGATTAATCTTACTTTGCAATCGGTACAACGGTATTTAGTTCTTTTCGTTTGTGTGTTTATCATGATTTATAAATTAATTATACAAAAAAAATATCAAGCTTTCCCTCCAAAAGAAAAATAGCAAAAAATGTTAAGGAATTAATAATTTTGATGAAGATTCATAATAGAACCGTTATCGCTCACGTTATCACACTAGAATTTAGGTTAATATTAGCGAGCATATTAAAAGAGTAACTAGTGCAAATTCATTGCAACAGAGACGTTTAATATATCATTTCAACTCGTTTTTATAAAAAACAAGATAGTTAAAAGAAGAACACATTTTTTAAATGTTTATTCTTATTCCTTAAATATCCGAGTTAAAAAGCAACGTCTAGAATCTTTTACTCAACAGATATTACCAGCCTAGTAATGTCAAACGATAAAATATATTATTCATTCAGTAGGACACACGTAACGGGTTCGTACATAATGTCCAGATTCTTCAACTGTAAATAATACAGAACTTCTTTCAGTAACAACATAAATGATGAGTTATATTGATATAAATCGAGTTTAAAAGCAAACTTTACTGTAGTCAATCAACATGTATTATTGTAACATATCTGTAGAATTCGCAAACGATAAAGTGTATTATTATTTCATCGGAAAACGTAACGGGGTTCCTAAAGATCATCTGAAAACCGTTCTGTTACAGATGTTTAAAGCGAATTTGGAGAATTGCCAGAATTTTCATGTTTCAATTATTCTTTAATAGTCAAAGCAAATTTCGTGAAGCTGTATCTAAATTGATTATATCACAACGAAATAAAGAAGAGAATTTCTTGAAATGGATTAAAAGATGATGTATTAGTAAGAATTTTGTTTTGTTTCTCGATTTCAGGAATGTGTATCTGAAAGAGGTATTTTGTTTGTAACTAAGAATGTATTAAGGTTAGGTTTTGTGAATGTTATTTTATTGGAATTATTTAAATGAGTGTATTGAGGAATACTTTAATAGAATGTTTAGGGATAAGTATAAACTTGAATCTTTAAATGATATATTGTTTCAAATGTATTTCTTTGGGTTTCAAATTGTGAAAGGCTTCCATTAAAAACATTTGAGGCTCTTATTTTAAAATAACATTCATAACTTTGTTTATAAGTTTATTTGGTGGAATTTGAGTTAAAATGTTGAGGTTCGAGTTTTGACTGGATAATTAACTTGAAATATGTAACTTTTTATTTTATTTTTATAAATACCCTTCTACGATACATGCGAACAGTATTTGCAATTGTAATGTAATAACATAGTTGTAAAACCTTTAAAAATGAGTACTTATACGATGAGCGTCTAGCAGAATATTATTGGGATTCTCTATAATAATCTAATGGGAACTCGCTCTTGGGCATTTAATTCAATTAATTTTGAGCATAATTTTTCAAACAGAACGGAAAACTTCTCATCAAAATAAAGTTTTATACACTGAAGTGAAAAAAATAAATACAAAAGTTATAGAAAATATTTGAAAGTATTTAGAAATATATACTCCACAAATATTTAAAAAATGAACATTTTCAAAATCTAATATTTTCTTCATGTATCGAACTAAACAAAATATATACAATTATGCAAAAAATTCGTGCAATAAGAACAAAATGGAGAATGAGTGGACGAGATAGTAAATGGAATAACATATTGTCTACAAATGAAAGTACTCAACAAATAATATACAGACAAACCACGTTAACGCGAAATTGTTGCACGAAATCCCGTTTAACGCTGAATAAAAGCAGTTGCCGTATAACGAAGTTTAAACTTAACGTTAATTTATTCGTTTAACACAAAATCGCATAGCATAAAATCCCTCTTAAGATGGGGAAGGGGAAAAAAAAAAAAAAAAAAAAAAAAAATGAAATGGAGAAAAAAAAAAAATTGCTCTTTGAACCTCTTTTTTTTTAGATGAAACCTTCTTTGAGACGAAATATAAAAGTGTTATGAAAACTTTTCTCAAGTTGAAACCCTTTATGAAACAAGAAAAATGCCCGAGTGATCACATTTCCAGGAAATCGATGTGAAGTGAGCTGATTTCCGCGAATTTGGATGGAATCTCACCGTAGACTGACTTTGTGACGTCACGTCCCTTTTCGGTATCCATCACTAACTAAGTTTAGAAATCAAAACTCTGTCGCATTTGCATTTTAAATCTTGTCAATATGAGACGAAAGCAACAACCGCTATCGTTAGAAACGAAACTAATTTTTTTAAATGAAATTGATGATAAATTCTTTTAAAAAATAGAAATTGCGATCAAGTATGGATTTCCAACAGCACTTTATCAATGATTTAAAAAAAAAAAAAAAAAAAAAAAAAAAAAAAAACGTAAGAAATTGCAAGCAGCTTACTTTGTAATACATTTACATTTTTTGTTCATTTGTATGTATATTCTGTTAAACTATGTACCAAATATAAGCCTTGTAATGTAAATATTCTAAAAAGCAATGCTATTAAACAAATATATAGGTTAGTAGTTTAAATCTGCATTAATTAGATGAAAATTTTTGAGGCGTTTAACACGAAATTCGGTTAACGCGAAAATTTTTGACGGCACCATCGATTTCTCGTTATCTGGGTTGACTGTATTTTCAATTCTTGTTTCCTAATTGGGGAAAAAAAAAAAAAAAAAAAATTCTATCTTATAATACGGAATTTTATCGATATTTAGAAGTAAATGTAAGACGAGAAACTTCCAAACGCATGTTTGAAAATTTACTTCCAAAAATGTTTTAAAATGGAAAAAATACTTTTGAAAATGCCACTTGTTAGTATTCTACAATAAATAAAGCGTGTTATTGTGTTTTTAACGCACTTCTAAGATTTTTAACATTAAAATAGTATTAAAATATATTTTTTTCAAATATTAGTGGTTATTTCGAATATATAATTATCACTATAAACATATTTACACGCCTACTTTAAATGAACAGATATGTTTTTTGTACTGCATCTGCTGTTAGTCATTAAAATTGTCATTGAAATTATGTTATAATTTTAAATGGATTAAAAGATTATAATAAAAAGAGAAAAATAAGTAGAAAATTGATTCCAAATGTTGGTTTTTTATTTTTTTAAAAATAGGAACACATTTTCACTATAGAATCAAGTAGATGATTTTTTGCTATATTAGAATATTTTTTAAACTTCCAAAATGAAATTTAATCAGTCATTATAGTTGCAAAGAGGGTATTTACCCCCTCACCTTTTCCACTTACAGTGATTTCTTGACATTATGATTTCATCTCAATTTTACGATTTCACACAAAAATTATTGTTCTTTTGGCACCCAATCGACGCCACTGAATTTAGTGATTTGTTACTTTGCAATACCTAACTACACAGGTTTTTTAACTGACATATTTTTGGATTTAATAGTTTCAAAATAGATACATAGATGGCACTGCAACCTCAAGATTCCAGAGGAACACAAAGAACGATTCGACCATTCGTTCTGATAGTAGTATTTGAAAAAGAAACACCAACAGTTTTATTATTTTATCCTCTTTCATTTTCTAAGGAAAAGTGAATTCAGTTGGAAATATTCAAATTCCTGAGAAGTTATATCACAAGAGAGGCGAATAATTGTCGAAGTCTGATTGTTTATTTTTCACAACTTTTTCCCAAACTTTTTTATTTAGTTATTTACGCAACAGAAGTTGAGGGGTTCTCTTTTCTTGAAACGATTTAATTTGCATATTCGTTCTCATTTCACAAGGGTTCTTGTTTTATTTTGGTTCAAAGTATTCAAATTGGTTGCGCATCCTCATTTTGCTACAATGAAATTGAGTTTTCCTAAATTTATTTAGTTACCAATATAATGGGAATCTCAAAGTGACTCCACAAAGTTTTCGACATTGTATAAACTAGATATACAAATACATTTGTTTCAGCGTTGGAATAATCTCTGGAGAGTTTTTAATTCTTCATATGATTATTTCAGCAACGAAAATTCCGGTATATGTTTAATAGTCATTTTTAAAGTAAAGCCAATGACATTTGAATATTGAGATAGAAGAAGGAAATTGTTCTTGAAACTATATTTTTTTTGAGTAAATATATTTTTGAATATTTTTTTATATGTATGTAATAGAAGTAAAATCGAAATTAGGTTTAATTTCTCTTTTCACAATCCGCAGTTCTATTTTTAATTCATTCAACAACTTCTTTCAATTACTGCCTATGAAAAACTAGATATGTGATCTCTGCAGTGTCAGCACATTTGTTATTCGTGTCCTATAATTATTATTCCGCTTAGCCCACTTTGGCGTCACTATGTTTTCGTTCTCGCTTCGACTGTTTATAATTTCATACACACCGTATTTAAAATATTGCTGAAATCAGCTCATTTCCCACGCTTCCCATTTATTAATAGATGACACTGCTCTTTCTCGGATGATTCGCCGGACATTCTATTGATTTCTTTTACTAGTAAGTCGTAAGTTTCCCTCTCTCTCCGTGCTATCTTAATAAATGTGTTAGAATTCTCCAAATTGACTTTTCACTGATTCTACCATGACACGGCAATAATTTAAAATGAGAGAACATTATACATGTATGAGGGGGAAAAAAAAAAGGAAAAAAAAGAGAGTTGGCTAAATTTGTGAAATATTTGTTAAATCCATGTAAGTGAGTAGATATAAGAGAAATAAAAAGAGACTTTTTTTGTAACTTTGAAAACCATCATGTGGTTGTTTATTTAGTAAACAGAAAATGTATTAGTAAAAGAAATGCCATCTACTGAAAGACAAACCTAATAATGATAACACGTAATTAGTTTAGATGGATTACTAGATGAACTAAACGACATCAATATATTGAAGTCGTTTAACACGTTGAGCGCCACGCGAATTCTTAAGGAAATCTCCTTCCGGCCAAACGTGGTAGTTCGCTTTGCATTGCTATACCGCAATACCAGTGCATCGCTGCTAACAGATTGAAATTTACTCGATACAGTTGAGTAAATATATTAGGGTCATCGTTTCTTATCGCAGTAGAAGATATTTATGCTTAGAATTAAATGCTTATAGACATTCATTCCATATGTTTATGCAACGTTGCCAGACCTCGGACTTAAAATTTACCTATCATGTAGGCAATTTTTCACAAGGGCATTTTGAATATAGTTGTATATTTAATAATATTTTTATCTATTGAAATATCAATAGTAATTCAAAAATTAAGATTTCCTGCATTTTAAAAAGTACTGAGAATGGCACTATATCAAATTATAGGTGTGTACAAAACAACAGCATACTGTCAGCCACCAATGGCTGACACGGCACTCAAGGTCTTAATGATACTATCATGTAATAAATAAAAATTAAATAAATTTTCAGTAATTGCTTAAAACAATGTAATTTTTTTAGTTTTATATCATATTTTACACTGCTAGCCACCAATGGCTGACGCGGCCTAAGCGGAAAGTTCAGTGTCAGCCACCGATACCAGACACAGCGTTCAACTTGTTAAAAACACATGTCCGCATTTTTTTTTCTTTCTAACTCGCATTGTCCCAAGTGGCATCAGTGTATAGATGAAGAGTACCTCTATATTGCTCTATTTAAATCTTAGATTTTTAATTTTGTGCGATAATATATACATAACTGCGTTATTTAATATGATATTGGTAGTTTTTTTTCCGAATTTGAGAGTGTATTTTAAAATATCGTATTCAATAATATTATTTACTGGCAGGGTTAGTTTTTAATTTATTATCGAGGAAGAATTTCATATAATGGGATTAAAATAAACTAAAAATAATAAACTTGATAAAAAGAACTTTTTAATGTATACTTGAATACTAAACTTTTAAGTCAAAGTGTATAGGATTATAAACTTTATATACTTCAACTTGGTTGAACGGCACAATATTTTCATATTGAATTCAAGTTGAAATTGTTCCGTTTTAGAAACTTCAAATCCATGTAGTCTGTGATTCTATACATACTTTAACTCAAAAATAGAGAATGAAGAAACCAGAATATTAAGTAGAATAGTAAGTAAAGCGTGCCTTTACTAGAAACTTTCATCGTGTACCTACGCCGTGACTGAAGGTGCAATTCAATTACTTTTATTAAATCCTTTGTATTAAATGCAATTTTGTGTGTTTATAGGTGTGTATATTGATGGCGCTTAAATCTACGGGGGGGGGGGGGGCTACCTAATTAACCCCCTCGCCGTAATCCAATCGGACAGAAACTTGGCATATAGATTCGATGTCGATGACAATAGATTCTATCAAAATTTGGGGGCTGTCACTGTTACTAAAAGGTTGCTTTTGCGTAATACTAATACACCAACTTGCCGTTCTCCAATCTCGCTGAAATCACATTTAACCAATAATTGAAGAAACTTTTTCCTGTTGCCAAAATTGTTTTAATAAATTAATAATAAAATTGTTTTTAATTAGAATAAAAAAAAAAGAAGATATTTGACGTGAATGCATAAATTCGCATTCATTTTTTATGAATAAATTTTGAAAAGTAGTTTAACCGCATAGTTTGCTGATAGAGATGTTTTTAATGTTTAAAATTAGATGCAAACACCAAGCACACGCTGACAACAGAAACGGCGCCATGTTAATAAATATAAAAATTGCCAATGCATATAAAAGATTTATATTAAAAACTTTGTTTTTACGGCTTATATTATTCATTATCTAAATTAGATAATTTTGGTCAGGAAAAATAATTGATTAGGTAGTAAAATATTGCAACTTACAACAATGAAGATTCTAAGCCTATGGCAAGATATAACAATATAAGTGTAATGCAAGCTTCTAAGTACAATGAATTTTTTCTTTCAAATAAGAGAACTGTTCGCGCGTTCTCTGCTCATCGAATGGGGGTGCTACAATAGGCCTTTCTCTCCTAGTATTATGCATATATGTTCTGTATCAAAACTCGCAAAAGAGGGCACTACACATATGAGTGGTCCACTACTATCAACAATAAAATAACTTTCAAAAATCCATTCCTACTTCTCCATGCACCCATTGACAAACAAACAAGAACTAAATACATTCCCGTTTCCCATCCAAATGCAGCCTTTTGGGTTCAGTAAATACGAGCTGATTGTAACATTATATCCATTGCCTTTATGCTGACAAAGACGTTTTGAATATTTTTCAAATGCAAACTACATTTTGGAAAACATTCTGAATATTTTTCAAATACAAACTGCATTTTAGAAGACGTTTTCAGAAACGAGAATTTTTTGGGGTGAACTTCATGATGATTTGGCACCAACACTTGAACTTGTTATTTTTTCCTTAGTAGGCGTTTCACTAGTTTATCTTTTTGTATAGTATTTTTTTTATGTTCCATAACTCATATATGCACAATAAAGGATTGTCTAAGAAGTGCTTGATAGGGAAAGCTAAGAATGTTTAGGCTAAAAAATACATTTCGGACAATTATTTTATAATTGTTGTCACTTATGAAACTTTGTAACTGATTAAAAATTTTGGGTTTATTACTTTTCATTTTATAGCGAATTTTCTCATGGTTTCAGTAATTCGAATACAGATTTTTACTAGGATCTGTTGATTTTTACAGTCTTCACAATCCTCTAAACAGCGTTAATTTAAATAATGACCTTCTGTATTACAAGCTTTTATACTTAATTCTGAAGATTCCTAAGGAAGGAGTTTTTTTTTGCTTGTCTTAAACTGTTTGAAGCATCACCCATGATACGAGTAAAAAAGAAACTACAAGTAGTGATTTATTAGCAATTCAATAGCTAAAAAAGAAAAATTAAAATACTAAAAGACAAAAATAGCCTACTTCTTTATTTCTAACCCACTTTCTTATTGTTTTAGACGTATTAGTATAACTTTAAGCCTTACAATTTCGTGAATAGTCTTTTATTACTCCTGTTATGTTGGTACAAGATTTCATATGTTTAAAGTCAATATTTCGTCAGATATTTTTATCCAAAAAATTAAACAGCAAGTCTAAGGGAAAGCAACAAGTTGACGATCCTTCTTAATGTTTTGTTTTTCCTAATAGTTGGACAGGCAACTGCAAGTTTAAGTTCCCCATCGAACGCCATTTTGATAGAATGATTTTATAGAATGTATAGAAATGTTAGTAGATCATGAATCCACTAGTCTGCCGGGGTAAAAATAGCCAAAACTATTAAAAAATCGACTATGAATGAGTTTAACTAAATTCGATTGCCAAATATGTCATAACTTGACAAATGATGAGCATTCTTTTTTGTATGTAACTCACCGCTTTTTAATTTTCAATGAGAGAGAGTGCAGACGAAATTTATTCTCTGGCGAAAAATACTTCCAGCTTTTAAAAGTGAGCCAAGTTGGCGATAATTATTACGTCACTTATTGCCAGCTTGGCTGACTTTTAAAAGGCACAAGACCTGTAACCATGTTAATTGAAAATTATAGAGTGATGGGCTACGGACAAAAATGGATGTTAATTTTTTGGCAAGTTAAGACATATTTGACAATCATATTTAGTTCAACTCATTCAAAATCGATTTTTGAACAGTTTTGCCATTTTTGCCTTGGTGGCCATTTTCGACCAGTGGAAGAATCTACTGACATTTCTCTACATTTTATTAAAAATTCAGAATAATATTCAATGAGGTACATAAATTTGTACTTGTTTCTCATTCTATAAGCCATCCGATGAAAAAAAAATTGTGTTTTTGTGATTCTGCCGTCTGAAGTTATAACCACAATATTCTAATTACTTTTTGTTATTGTTCCTTAGTGCCTATCTGATAATGAAGTTCCTGAATACTATATAGGTGGCTTCAATTTTAATTGGAGCAAAACCTTCAATACCATTTCCCAAAATAACTGCGAATCTGACCTTTCCTTTTTAATCACCTTTTCGAAAATCAAGCAAACCTTGCAGAAGTAAAGTCCCTTTTCAGCAGAAAAAAAAATAATTTCGGGCCTACATGGCGTTTTTATTCACGCTGTCCCCTCTAATCCGATATACGGATACATTTTTTCAACTTGTCGTCGGTTTTATCGCCATTAAAAAGAGCTCAAATATTTTCGGATGAGAAGCGCTTTTTAGTCGCCGTCTTATTCACGTGTCTCTGGCAGATGTTTTCTCTCTCAAAGTGTTATATCATGATCAAGGGACATATGTTGTTTGGGAGGTTTTTTTTTGCTTAGATGTTTGCTGCCTTACGATGCTGAAAGATGCAGGACGTGTTTTTGCAACACCTTAATATGTTACGGCGTAACTTGTGAAGTTATTCATTCGTATAAATTTGGTTTTTTTTAATTTTTTTTTTTTAAATTTTTTTTTTATTTTAGGTGGCTTTCTCTTGGTACGGGTTTTGCGAATGACAGCTAAGCGATATTCTAAACTTATCTTAAAAGTATTTATAGAAGGATGTTATTTCGAGTAATTAGTTTCAAAAATGGACGATTTATGTCACACCTATGTTAAGTTTAAAATAGAAATAAAGTAATATGCTTTTCGTGAAGAAAAGGAAATATAAAGAAGACGGATTTCTTGGGTGTTTAAGGAAATTTATCTTTTCGAAATTTTTAAAGTAGTTGCAAGATGTGTATAGATTGAGAAGAAAAATTGGACAGTTTTTTAAGTTCCTTTGCAAATGAATGAATAGAAATATTTTGTATGTTGACAACTTATTTTGGAATAACGTATGCAGAAATGTACGTTTAAGTTGTTAATAATATTTCAAAAATATTTTATATTAAATTATACGTAAACTGTCAAATGTTATATTTGTGTTGAATATGGATATGTATTTTCTTGCTTTTAAAATACTATATCATTTACAGTTTCTTTCAATTACAAGGTGTAGATATACTGAAAGATTATCTTCCATTTGAAAGATATATTTTAAATAAATTATCAAATTGATATGTTATTATAAAATTAATTGAACAGAAATTCCAAAAACTGGTTCTACTAGAAAAACTTTGCTATATTTTGATAAGAGCTTAATGAGATTTTTATTTGACATCAGATTTAAATTAATATCCTTTAATAAATAATAACTGTATAATCGTATGAAACAGCGTACACATACTGAAAAGTCAAATAACATTAAATAATTTAGTTTACAACAAGAGTATTTTCTTTACCAAGTGAAAAACGTATTAATGCTTGTTTCGTGGATAAACCAATTTATTAAACTCTCTTGCCTTAATATGCTCAGCAGTATTTTCTTAGAGACTATGAGATCATTTCAGAAACTATATAGAAACTACATTATGAACTACATCTATCTCTATATTTTAAATATTCATTTACATTTCTCTATTGCAAGTTTTGGTTTATTTCAATTTATGACGTTTTTATTGATCCGGTATATTTATTATCAGAATCTTGCATAAAAAATATTTGAACGACTCTAAGTATAGAGATGTATATTTTAAATTTGGAATGAAAGTCAAATAGTATGAACGTAAATGTGAGCTAATACTTAAAAAATGTAATAAAAATATTCTAAGAAAAGAAACTAAAATATTATCGCATACTCTCCTATTTGCAACTGTTTACATATTTGGAACTTTCAATAATCTAGGTGTCCAGGGAATAGAGACATTTTGCATTGAAAAATGTTATGTAGCTCTGATTTTTTAATATGTTATAAAGGTCGGTCTCTTGGTTTATAAACCAAGTTTTCGACCTCCTAATCTTTGTGCGTTCTCTGTGGTGCACCAAAAACTGAGCCTTTTTTCAGTTTATATATCATAACTTTTTGTAGAAACAAACATTAGGTACAAAAGTTGTAGAATATTAAATTTTCTACAACTTTAAAATACAAAGTTTTTTTGTAGACCTATTATGGAAATAGTTATGTCGCATCAAAGTCAAAACTTTTTCGTAAAAATGCTAGTTTTTTAAGATTTGTGTCTTGATTATATCTTCTGATTTTTTTTTATTGTATCTTCATAATGGTACGTTTTAGAGAAAAAGCTTGTGAATAAAGGTTGTAAAGCAATAAATTTCCTACAAGTTTTAACATTAACTTATTTTCTAGGACTAATAACGAAGGAGTTACTCTGCTTTGTGTATTTTCCGTGGTGCACCAAAAAAAATTACGTTTTTCAGTTTATAGATCTTAACTCTTTTGCAATGCATTTTAAAAACAAACATTAAATTTTAAAGTTGAAGAATATTAAATTTTCTACAATTTTCGTGCAAAATTTGCTTTTTTAAAGCTATTATGTAAAAAGTTACGTAGCATCAAAGTAAAAACTTTTTCGTAAAAATGCTGCTTTTTTATGTTTTTTGCCGAGTTTTTCAATTATATCTTCATAACAATAAGTCGTAGGGAAAAATATATTATACAAAAGTAGTAGATCTATAAATTTGCTATGAGTTTTATACAAAAAAGTTACTATATAGGACAAATAACTAAGGAGCTACTCTTCTTTAAAGGTTTACGAGATGATAACCTATAATATTTTATGTATAGGTAGGGGTTTAAAAATAGCTTCTTACTGCAGAGTCTGACAATTTTAATAAAAAAATAAAACAATATATATATAATGCTAATGATAATGTAAAATAAAAAGTGGAAATATATTAAATAATATATATCTATATACAATAACGGTAATATCAATTTACCATTTTCGCCATGGTGCACCAAAAACCTTCTGAATTCTGAAATTTTGTATTTTTTCCAGTATACTGATCATATCCTTTTTCCACTGCATTTTATAGGGGAAAAAATTATATCTTAGGTTGTAGAGTATTAAATTTTTTACAACTTATGTACGTGAAAAGTTTGTTTTGTAGAATTATTGTATGAAAAACAAATTGTATGAAAAGCATCGCAGCAAAAACTCTTTCGTAAAAAAACATTTTAAGATTCTTGTCGAGTTTTTGGATGATATCCATAAAAATATACCATAAAAATTGTAGAACCCTAAATTTTCTACGTTTTATGTACAAAGTTATTTTATAGGACTAATAACAAAAGTGCTACTCGGTAAAATCTAATATTAATAACAATTTCTTACTGCAGAGCCTGATAACTTTGATAAAAAGTAAAACAATATAGGCATTAAAATAATAGTATTATGAAACAAAAAATATAAATATTATAAAAATGTATATATCTATTTATAATAATAGTAATATCAATAAAACTTACAATTTAGAAAACTTATAAATTCCTAAACTTAGTTTCTTTTAATCACGAACGCTCGGCTAGTTCCTCCGCTATTTCTTCAATTAAGAGTTCTGTTTGTCGTCTTCATCGTTGTCATCAATTATGATGCCCGCTATATTGTCACAGTTTAGTCCATGACAGTTTTTACATATTATGGAGCACTTGAGACCGGCCTTTATACAATCGTAGGCTTTAGTGTATCCTATATCGCACTGGCAGAAAATGTAGGTCAGAATTGATTGAGGAGCTTAATCCCAAGTAGTTGTAATAGGAAGAAGTCCTTTACTGTCCTTCTTCCACCCCCAGAAAAGAAGATTTTTCATTTGGCCCATCCATGTCTTTACTTGATGGTACGTGCGAAAGACATGGCAGCTTCTTGGGCCGGTGGTAGCTTCGGCAGATTTAACTTGCAGCCAGTTGTTGATTTGGAAAATTGCTTAAAACGCAAAGCATTTAAAAATTTTGTCCTGTCACCACCATAGAGAGCTACAAGAATGTTTGATACTGCTTCAGTGATGCTTGAAACACTGGTATTAGGAAGATCTTTGCAAATTGCTGTATAATTAGACACGACGAAGCAGACATTATTACAACACATGTAATCCAATACTAAGTAACTACTCTGAGTTGCTGATATTCTGTCGGGATGGTTAGTGGTGGGGAGGGGTGAGAAAGAAAGCACTAGAAACTTTTTTTCAGTTTTTCTAATCTTCTTCCCTGAGTTCGGCATTGGCAAATCTCAATCAACAGTATATGGTGTTTTTGCGGAAACTGAGCCCTTAAAAGAATTCCTTTACATGTCACTTATGCAACAGGACTTGAGATTTTTCTATTCCATCTCAAAATATCTGTACCCCACGTAGTTTAGAATTAGCCGGTTGAATGCAGTCTATTTCTCATTTTTATTTCCGAATGTAGAAATTTTTGGTGCATCACGGCAAAATGGTAAATTTTATATTACTATTATTATCTATAGATGTATACATTATTTAATATATTTCCACTTTTTATTTTACATTATCATTAGATTGTTATTATATAGATGGTTTTATTTTTTTTATTAAAATTGTCAGACTATGCAGTAAGAAGCTATTTTTAAACCCCTACCTATACATAAAATATTATAATTTATCATCTCGTAAACCTTCAAAGAAGAGTAGGTTCTTAGTTATTAGTCCTAGATAGTAACTTTTAGTATAAAACTTATAGAACATTTTTAGCTCTACAACTTTTGTTAGTATATTTTTCCCTACGACTTATTGTTATGAAAATATAATTGAAAAACGCGGCAAAAAACTTAAAAAAGCAGTATTTTTACGAAAAAGTTTTTACTTTGATGCAACGTAACTCTTTACATAATAGCTTTAAAAAAGCAAATTGTGCACGAAAATTGTAGAAAATTTAATATTCTTCAACTTTAAAATTTAATGTTTGTTTTTAAAATGCATTGCAAAAGAGTTAAGATCTATAAACTGAAAAACGTAATTTTTTTTGGTGCACCACGGAAAATACACAAAGCAGAGTAACTCCTTCGTTATTAGTCCTAGAAAATAAGTTAATGTATAAAACTGGTAGGAAATTTATTGTTCTACAATTTTTATTCCAAACTTTTTCTCTAAGACGTACCATTATGGAGATATAATAAAAAACTTGACATAAATCTTAAAAAAGTAGCATTTTTGCGAGAAAGTTTTGACTTTGATGCGACATAACTATTTCCATAATAGGTCTACAAAAAAACTTTGTGTTTTAAAGTTGAAGAAAATTTAATATTCTACAACTTTTGTACCTAATGTTTGTTTCTAAGATGCATTGACAAAAAGTTATGATATATAAACTGAAAAATGGCTCAGTTTTTGGTGCACCACAGAGAACATACAAGGGTTAGGAGGTCGAAAACTTGGTTTATAAACCACGAGACCGACCTTTATAACAAATTAAAAAATCAGAACTGCATAACCTTTTGCAAGGTAAGACCCCTTTTTCAGTCTCTATTCCCCGGACATGGTGAACTTTTTTATAGTACAAGAAATTAAGTGTTTGATAAGTGTATAAGAAATTAAGTGTGATATATATCTATAATGAAGTCCAGTGTCGCAGTGGTAGCGGATTGCACTGCCACGCTACAGGTCCGCGGTTCTATCACCGGACAGAGAAAGTCGACTCAGCCTTTCATCTCTTAAGTGAGTCGATTAAATGAGAACCAAGTATGCTTGGGAATTTAACACTGGGGGTTCCACGTCAGACCGACCATCTGATTAGAACATTGCTGTATGGCACACTGGGGCCCATGGTCAGGTAAGCTGGATTGGGCACAGCAGGCCAAGGTTACCCCCCTCATGGGGCTCTTACGATACTGAGTTTAGTTTTATATATTTATAATATCAAGCAATTTTGTGTTTTTTACACTTATTTAACAAATGATAACTTATATTAATATCTGAATCTCTACAACGAGTTAGTTATTTCCTTTCTCCAAAAATATAGTTAGAAATTTGTTAAGAGTTTGCTTTTATCTCTAGATACGTTATTTGAGGGTTTGTTTGTAAAACAACTACTAATAATCTAACTTGCATCTGAATACTCTCAGTGCTAAAATTCTAATTATGTGGACAAGTTTATTTGAATAATTTCATTTATATACCTTCAAGAACTGCTGAAAAAGTATAAACCATCTTGTGTGAGATCAGATGAATATAAGTTTTTTTGTTTGTTTCTTTCTTTAGAAAATAATGCTTGTAAACGAATAATCTCTTTTAACAAGGGATAATTCAAATACGAATATACGTTAGATGAATACATACATATATTTTATATTTATTAATCTTTTGTCAAATTTGCTAAGTAAATATTTATTTACACCAACAATCATAAGCAAAATTCAATTTTTTTTTTGTCCACGTTCTTTTAGTATGCGTTAATTACCAATAATAGAATCAATAAAATCAAACAAAGTTGTTAAAGAATCACCTACAGTATTAATTCTTTTCATTAGTGTGCAGTTTAGCATTTAAGATTTCTTGAAGGAATTGATTTTTTTTTAAGTTCATCAGAGTTAGATATTGTATTCAACCTGCTGAAATATGTAGTATTACTTGGGTTTCCTCAACGTGCTCAAATTGTGGTTTTCTATATTGCGGCTATCTATTGTATAGGACTTTTCAAAATATTTGGACTATTTCTGATATTTAACCCATTTTTAAATGAATCGTTAAATGTAAGAAGGGTACATGCCAATAAGTTTTCAATTGGGTATGATCACTTTTTTCATATAGAAAAACAAATAAATAACATAATTTGAAAATCTGCTATTTATCTGTATTCGGAAGCGAAGGTCTCAAACTTTTGGCTCTAAAAACTTATTTTATTTGCTTATAAAGAATGAAAAAAAGATCGTAAAAAAAAAAAAAATACTGGATAAGATTTATTTACATCTACGCACTCACATATTTTTATGTCAATGTCCAATGAAACATTGATTCATATGTTGAATGATCTTATTTTTAATCATATTATTTTTGGATTTGTTGAAAAAATCCTTTGCATAGTGTAAATGAAGCAAAACTCGTCCTTTACCCCACGATCCCTTCTTTTGACTTATTCTTTCGAAACGACCTTTCGCCGGAGATCATTTCGAAGCGAACACTTCCAAGAATCTCAAAAGTATCTCGAAATCGATCCAAACTCCCCTGTAACTGAACTTCACTTTCCGATAGGATCGGGTGAAATACTGTTATGAGCCTCGTGTGCCATTTCGTCGCATCTGGCGTGGCAGTCGTCGGAACCGTCAATTCTCGTTATGTCCGAGACGAAAAAAGACGGCTTTTCGGGTATCATTTTTCAGTAAGAACAGATCTGGGAGAGTCGCTGTCGAATGTGTAGGAAGAATGGGATTTTGAGCGGTATCTTTCCCTTTTGGTAATAAGACACGTTGGCTTTAAATGTCATCTTTACAGCATATATATATAAATGTAGACATATTCAAGATAGATAAAAAGGGCAAATTGTGTTATGTGTTATTGTTTCCTTTATATATTTGGAATTTTTCATTTGTGAAACACTTTATCAATGCAATGATTTAGTGGAACCAACAGCCAAATTAACTTTTTATAGATACTAATTTTAATATTTCGATGTTTTCAAATTGAAATGTTTTAATAATGAAGTATTGGTCTTGACATGTTTTTTTTTTTTTTTTTTTTTAATTTTTTTTTTTTTTTAATATTTACATGCTTTAAAATTTATATGTTTTAATATTTTCGCATTTTAATATTTTCTTGTTAATTTACATGCTATAATTTTTAGCTGTTTGAATACCTAAATGTTTTTATATACTTTTACATAATGGATCAGACTTTTCTTATAATATTTGCTTAAGATGGGGAAATAACTTGACATATATTCCCTAAACTCAATTTAAGTTCTCAATAGTTTGGTTTATCACTTTTCAACTAGGACATTAATACATCTTGAGATAGTTCTAGGGAACCCGAAGGTTTAGGCTTGAGATTTAAGGTTAAAGAAAGTGCTATATAAACTAAAGTTCTGATTGTACCCCTGGCAAAAAATATCCGATCACCGAAAGCAGTGCCCACGATACGTTAACATAAAAGATTATTTTTCTACAAATTCAATATATTTTTCAAATTAAAGAATTTTATTACAAAATTTAGCTCATTTTGTGATATAATCAATAATAATACCATAAATTGCAGTTGACTTAACAATGCAAAGAGGAAATTAAATAGGGTCTTCAAAGAAAAAGTTTCTGATCATCATATTAGTGAAAAAAAAGTATTCGATCATCTCAGTTTAATATTTTGTTGGTGTTTCTTTTGCCTTGATTACTGCATTTAAGCGTCGAGGTATGGATTCGACCAACTCGTGACATAAATTTGATGTAATTTCACCCCAGCTTTCTTTGATGACTAGACGTAGTTCTTTCATATTGGTAGGTCTTCTCTTATCAATGTTTCTTTTCAAAACATTCCAAACATTTTCGATTGGATTGAGATCCAGACTATTTGCAGGCCAATTCATAGTCTTTATTGGATAATTTCCATTTCGATTTAAAAAAATTCTTGACCTGTTTGCTTCGATGTCAGGATGCGTCATCATCTTTAAAAAAATGAATTCGGAGGAGTCACCAAACGTTTCCTCGATGCTAGGAATCAAATAATGCTCTAAAATGTCAATAAATACTTCAGAATTAATTGTTCGCAATACTATACACAACTTATCCCCTCCTTGAGATGTCATGCAACTCACCATACCATACATGAACGCTATTTTGTTTTAATTTTGATGCAATCTTCTTTGAACTTTTCATCAGCTCTCCTCCACACAAAGATTCCAGTGCCATTCCCAGTTCCTAGGCAAATACGAGATTCATTACTACAAATAACCTTCTTCCAATCAACAAAAGACCAGCTTTTATATTTCTTGCACCATTGAAAAGGACTTTTCGTATGTTTTTCATTGATATATAGTTTCGTTTTGGCTTTGCCGAAGTGATATCCTTTGTCATTTAAACAATTTGGCACTGTACGTGCACATACCTTTACTCGATATTTTGACCATTCGGCATGAAGTTGTTTGGACGTGCAACTTCGCATAGATTTGGCAAGATTAACCAATTCCTGTCTTGTCTACTTGTCACTATTTTTTTTGTTTGGTATGCGCATTTGCTTGAAAACTTATCTGAATACTAAAGGAAAATAACAATCTGAAGGTAAAGAGATACAAAATAATCTAGAATATTATTAATAAATTAAAAAAAATTGAAGATATAAAATATTTAAAATAAAATAATCCAAAAACACTTCCACCCTTCTGTATCTAGTCTGCACTATGATTATTCAGCAAGTACTACGTCTATATAATTTCAAGCTACTCAACCATCTGTCACTTCAAATAATTCCTACAAAATGGTATAACATCGAGCTGAACATAAAACATGAAATAGTTGCTTTTTGTTCAACAATTTACGTCATTCCATTACACCTAACGAGCTCAGAAACACGAGTTTTACGACGCGGCCGTAAAAAAGCTGGTGCCTACCGTCAGAACATTAAAAGAAACTTGGATGCCGAGACGTATGTCCTTCAAATGACCCGAAGTGGAGTCAATTCGATCGTCGAAAAAGTAAATGAAAGATCAAAGGATATCGGAACCCTTTTTGCTTCCAAGTCTCTGAAGATTTCCCGAGTTGCACTCGATGTGCTTAGGATGAATATTGGACAATGACAATGGATGTTAACGCTTGTAGTGAATTCTTATTCAAATAAATTCTTATCAATAAATTTAAAGGTAAAATTCAGTATTGGAAGAAAGAGTTTTATGATTCACTTGATGATTTTAGATACAGATTTCATTTCACTCATCTGAAATAGTTATTTTTAGGTCACTTGTACGATTCTCTGAAACTGAAAATATTATTTATCAAAATCATAAAATTCTAGTTCTTTCTCTGATGTTCTATACCCGTATAAAGGGTGTTTGAAATTAAAGTTGTTGCGCATTCTAATCAAAAGATATTTTTAGAAATGTGTATACGTTATACTGAAATCATGGAAAAGTTATCTCTAAAAATAATATTAATTGTTTTAATAATCATTCCGTAAATGATGCTTTAAATAAAGTAACTAAAACACAAATTTTCAAAACTTAATTACATTATTTTCTATATGTACTAACGTAATTTTTGTTTTAACTTTCGGTATAAGCTCATCTTTTTTTATACTTTGACTAAGTACTATAGACAAGTTCAGACTTTAAAGCATATTTCTATACAAGTCCTTAATATATCATATTTTAATCTGGTTACAAAAATTTAAATTTAAGATTAATTTCTACCTTTGATATTACTAAGTTTTTCTAAGTTTGTGTATTCAAAATATCATGAGAGTCTGTTGATTATTGCAGGCTATAAGCGGCTATAAACGGAAGATCTTTAACTATTAAACCCTGTATAAGGACTATATTAAGAACATATTCAGTTTATAAAAATATGGTTTTCCACGAATGTTTGAGAAATGGTACATTTTTAATTTTAAGATTTCTCCAATATGATCTCGCTTTTGTATCCTTTCACATTTTAATTTTTTTGGGCTTGGTGGGTAAAAAACTGTCTCACCTTTTGATTAGCTTTTTTTATGCATGGAGGGATATATTTTAACCCACTTCGAAAAATTGAAGTTACTCCTTGTCATATAGTTACATATTTTATTTAAAGTTTTTCATTCAGTTGGCAATGCTATGCACCAACGGTAAATGAGTAAAGCTTGGCGTCCACTATCGCTAAGCAGAGTAGAGCGGGTAGGAGTGGATTAAATTATATCCAATTACAAGGCTGTCAACGTCCATTGTAGCACTAGGATCGTGCTGCAGTAGATGTTGGCAGCCTTGTAATTGGCTCTAGTCCACTCCTCTCTGCTCTGCTCAGCGATAGTGGACGTCAAGCTTAAATGAGTGAAAAAAAGAAATGTATACAAATCAAAACGCATCAGTAAGTTGTGTGTGTTGCTGGGATTAAGGTTGTCGCATTGTGTGATGCAGTAAAATTTTGTCGTTCATAATGGCACATATTGTTTCTTTTCTTAAAACTTATTAAGAGTAAATAAATTATTAATAATAAAAAATCATGTTATTTAATGTTTTATACTAATTTTGAAGCCATGAAGTGGTGTGATTGTATGTATCACACCATGCAATTTATAAAAAGTAATAAAATAAATGATAAATTATTTTAAATTAAAAAAAAATTTATATAATATATATATAACGGTACCTTGGATGTTGACCGTTATAAGTAAACAATCGTGAATGAGTTGCACACAAGTTTATTTCCAAGAGAGGAGAGGAGACGGGATAAGGTTTGGCTAGCTCCAAGAGTTGATTATATCAAAAGTCGTGGCAAACCGAAATACGGAGCATTTATAGGTTTACTAGTGACGCTCGATTATTCAAGGCGCCCCTAGCCTATACCTGAAAATACTAGAGAATTCTTAATGGGAAATTGAAGATTCTAATGAGAATACATTACATACATTTGCTTACAAATTTATTATTTTCTTCTTATGTAAAGTTCTTTGCCCTTTTTCTGCACTGTCTATAAAGTTCCATATGGTTTTGGTAAAAAGTTATGTTTCAATGAATATCATTTAAAGCTTCATTTGCATGGTGGGATGTATAATATTTAAAAAAAAAATATTTAAATAATATTTTAAATAATTAACATTTTAAATAAGGATTATAGGAATTAAATAATATATATATATATATATATATATATATATATATATATATATATATATATATATATATATATATATATATATATATATATATATATATATATATATATATATATATAAAATTTTTGCAACTATATTTTCTTTAAAATTATTCTGCCTCAAAGAGTTAAATCAGAAGGCAAGAGTTGTTTGTCAAATAAATTCTTATTTTGAAGAAAATTACTACAAAACATGTGCAGTTTGTACATTTCCCCTCTTTTCTTCTCGAACAGAAACTATCTGTTTCTGATCGACAGCTTTACCAGCAGAGATGAAAATTTATCGAAATAGTCAATCTATCTGTTTGATAAAAGACTCCAGCAAGAAATATTTTCATCGTTCGATGCTCTATACCTGAGGAGGAGAGAAAAAAAATGAAAGATGACGTTTTTATGACGAGAAGAGATGATGGAAAGCCCATAAAGCTGTCCCAATGTCTCAGCAAAGCGTACAGCTACTTCACCTATATATTCGGTGAGGAATAGACTGCCATATCTTACCTGGACGACGCTGGATGTTTAGATTAATTACTGTTAGAAGTTTAAATTGGCAGGTGGAAGCTGAAGCAGTCTTCAAAGTTTTGAAGTTGGAGTTTTCACTTCATCTTACTTAATTGTAGTTTATGTTTAAAAGTTTCAAGTAGTTGTTTAAGTTTATTTTTATAATAAACTGATGCTGGAGTTGTTTATAAATCTGTAAACAGTAATTGAAGAATAATTAACTCATGAGAAAAAGGAATAGCCCCATATTAACGTAAGAACTTTATAATAGTTGTTAATTTTTACTGTGATATCAGGCTATTTATAGAATAGAAATGGGATAATATTTAAACATAGAAAGAAATTAACTATTTTATTAAGTGAAGTGAAGTTTTATATGTATGTTTTACTGTTTTTTTTCAGTAGTGTTTGTAGTATGCAGTCCTGGTAAAATTTTATAAAATCCTCCACTATAATAGCATAGTAAAAATAAGTATATCGTAAAAGATATCTATTTAAGTACATTACAAAATTATATAAATTTTCTTAATACAAATTAGTACATGATGAGGACTGTGCAGTGAACAGATCTATTTAGATTCTGCAGTTAAATTTTTATTTAAATTACCCTGGTATTGCCATTTTCTGAAATAGAAATCTAAATGCATAAATTTTTTTTATAACTATGTTTCACAATTTGATCCTGTCATCAAATTTAATTAATTAAAATATAACAGTTATATTCTTCTACCGTATTTTTCTAGAAATTTATTCATTAACTTATAAAAATCTAAAAACGGTAAGAAAAAGAGCACTGTCATTTGTTAATGAATATAAATTTGTTCTTTAAAATAAATAAATTTAAATAATACTTTAATTAAAATGCATATATACCGTAAGCAAAACAAATATAATATTTGAAAGCTTCATCACAACATATCAAAATTGTGACTTAACATTAATACAACACGACTCCTTCTATTTAGTACTACTTTAACATTGGTATACAAACCCAAAACTTGTTTACTCGAGTGTAATTGCAAGCGGTTTAACTAAATAAAATATCTCTATTTCAGATAGACCATACAAACCTCACTGCTTTCACAAATGAGTTCCACATACCACGTTTACCTAAATCAGCTTTCACTGTTTGAACTAAAGTATTAGAATTTGTGGTAGAGTGTATATAGTTATTTAGATAAACTTCGAAATCTACTGATAGCATTTGATTTCCTAGCACAAGAACTGATTTCTAAATTAATATATTGCGTATTCTGTTGTTATGAAAGGACATAATACGTACACTGATGTGTTGAGGCAAGGCTAGTTACAATGTTTAATGGGCTGCCTAAGTACACGTGGTAGATTATAATATTGTGAGTTTAATTTGTCCGTCGATTTTAGAGTTGACTTTGATGTAATAATGTATTTGTTGTTATTACGGAAAATATTTTATTATGTAGTGATTAGGACAATATCAGCTGAATTAGTTGGAGATTATTACTTTTTAATTTGAATTATTATTTTGTATGTATTGTTAGAATTAGAAATAGTGGTATCTGATTGTATTTTTAACAGTTCTGGCAATATAGACACTTGACGGTTTAAACCTTTAATAACAAAGCTCTTTTTACCTCGAAAATAAAGTTGAAAAAAGTTATAGCTGAAAAAATTGATCAATCGAAGTTGATTGATAAACCTTTCCTGTAGATGAGGTTATTTGTGCTTGATTGGTTTTCGAAGTAATCGTTGTTATTCTGATGTTGGTAAGTTTGTGTTTTTTGTGTAGTTGTTGGATTTCCAAATGTAATGTACTGTTGATTTCGTTATAGGTGCTTTAATGGTTTGTAATTATTTCTGATGATTTTTAAGCTCTTTGTGGTTCGAGAATGAATCTCACAATGTTTGTTTACCTATCAATGAAGAAATATGGCCAATAGAGGCAAAAAAAAATAAATAAAAAAAATCCTTTTTGTAATCTCAGAATATGATTTTGGAACAGCCATGATAATTTTATTGAATAGGGAACTTTAGAGTAAAAGGATTTATAAAGTAAAACAATTACGTTTACTGGCAACGTTATCGTATTTTACGATAATTAGAATTTGAAAAGAAAGATCTACAGTGATTTGATTTTCAAAACTTGATTTTTAAAAGCGTGAACTTTACCCCAACTCTCACTTTTAATTTGAAATTACAGTGGATTTATAACCCATAGAAATTTTATTGCATAACTATTTAGTAAAATTATGAGATTAATAACTTCGATGATTTTCATCATAACAATTAATGAAAGTGTACAACATATGTCATATTATACTAAAGTTTCGTTTCCTTTTGTGTGATCTCTACGAGACATTCTGCCACGTTTTAATAAACCGTATTAGGTTATTCCACTATGTCTCTATTACATTTCAATAAGTCATCCTGCAATACTATTTGTCAAAGGTAGCCTTTATTTTGTACAGAAATCGGAAACGGCATTGAACAAGTCTACTCACTATTTAAAATAATTGAAACTCGGAAAATGGCTCTTCAAAAGTTGCGTCTTTAATATTGATATTAATCCGAAATTGCAGTAAGATTATAAGTTAAGTTACCTATCTAATAATAAAGAAACACTAATCGCATGTAAGGTAATATTACTCAGTCTCCCAAACAAGTTAGAGATAAAACCTGAATGCATTTAAGTATATTACATTCAAAATGAAAATAGATAAATGAATGGAATTACATATTTATAATTTTAAATATTTAAAAAAATTTAATTAAATTTTATTATTCGGCTTAGACTCTTAGATAATTGATTATTTTACTTTATTAAGTTAATTTATTGACATTAAATGAAATTTAAACATTCATTAGTCGTTACTAATTCCAATATTTTTCATAGAACTGTGTTTATTTTTATGTAACATGATTCTCTCTGATAATTTGAATTTTTGTTCTATTCAAACTAAAAGAGTAACTAAGCTTTACGAAGAAACAAACTAAAACCTTTTTAATCTATACTTGCAAAAAGCTATTTATTCTCATTACAGTTACTACGTACCAAGTTATTTATTATCATTACATAAAATTTAAACATTTATTGGCCAATTGTAATCCTATTTTTTTTAAAACGGTGTTTATTTCTCTATGACATGATACTCTCCATTTGGATACATTTTTGTGTTCTATATTTGCACAAAGATCTTTATACAGTTGTTTATTTGCCAGTCATTTGCTTTTTCATAGTTTACTAGTTTGTTCACTGCACCAGCCAGAGACTTAAACTTCAGCTGATATTACTTGATGTTACTTGCAATAAAGAAAAAAATTAAATCTTTTGATGGAAGATCTTAATATTTGTAAATAAACTAGGGGAGTGGAACATCGCACAATTTCAATTACACTATAATACGGACATGGATTTGTGTCAATTAACATTTTTATATTTTCATCATTAATTGAAAATTTTTTCCAGTTTGGCGATATTTTTTTGCAATAATTCTTGTGTGGGTCTTTCTTTTGGGGGAAAAAAAAAAAAAAAAAAAACTTTGCTAAAATGATAATTTTGGCGATATACTTTTCTATAATACTCATATTACCTTTTCTGAGAAGTGAACCTGAGAAGAGGAGAAAAATGATAGTTGATGAGCTGTATTCAAGCAAAGAGAACTCAGTGTTAAAAGTATTCGTTTTTCAACTTTTTACTCCATTTAAAGCATTTTTACAGACATTTCAGAGATAGCGATGTTTAGAATACCTTAAGAAGCATTACCACAACGATTTTGATCAAAATCGTTAGAGCCATTTTTTTGCAATAATTGAAAAACATGATTTTTTGAAATGGCAGCTACCTTATGCGCATGCGCGATTTTGACGAAAACCTTTATGGTAGGTCTTATGGTCACCACTAACCTGCACACCAAACTTGAACATCCTATTTCAATTTGTTCGGGAACTATGTTGACCACAGACACACATACATACACACATACAAAGAAATTTTTTCTAGATAACTTTTTTTGAGATCAGGATGTCCCAAAACGTGGAGAAATGCAAATATATATATATATATATATATATATATATATATATATATATATATATATATATATATATATATATATATATATATATATATATATATATATATATATATATATATATATATATATATATATATATATATATATATATATATATATATATATATATATATATATATATATATAATATATATATATATATATTTGGACCGAATACTATACTTTCTTTACCCTATGTATATATATGGGTAAATGAAAGTAAAAAGTAATCATACATGCAGTACATTAACAAGAATTATTAAACTATTGCTAATATTTCATCTTAAAATGATGACATAGTTTCTATTAATCTCTATATTTGAAGTATTTGAAAGTGGTTTCAACAACGATCGTAACATAATTTAAAAACCCTGAAAGAACTTTATTCCGTAAGACTCCTTTTCATCCAGAATTGTGTATCATTGCGTTTTATATATGTCTTCTTTAAAATGTCAGATAGATTAATGGACGCATGTATTCAGAAAATATCAATACATGGACCTGTGAAAAAATACACTTTTTTGCTATAACTATGTTAGTTTGAAAAGATAGAAATTGTTAAAGATTGTGATCAGTAAACAAGTATTATCTCGGCATTGAAAATGTTCAAATGTTCAGTTATGGATTTTTAAAATGCTTTCTATAAGTTATTTACTTATTAATATGCATAATACATAGGATAGAGTAGGAAGGATATTTTTTTTTTCCGAATATATATTGTATGCAGCACAAAAAATGTGTTTTGTTATGTTTTCTTTATATAGATTTGGTGGTTATGCTAAGGAAGGCGTGTTTTTTTTTATAACTGTTGGATATTGAATTTTGAATGAAGGGAGTAAGAAATTGGAAAAGTTTTTGAGCTATAAATATTATTTAAATTTATTTTGATTAAGTTTGAAGCATCTTATTTGCTTCAGAAATGTATAAGTATGAAAACATAACATACAAACATAAAATCTCTTTATTATTTATTTTTTATTTGTAACACATCTATTTCGCAATATTTTATAGTTGATTGTCTTACTTAAGCATTTGAAGTAATTTCAATTTTAAACACTTTTTACTTTGGTAGTCTTGTTAGTTCAAAGGCTTAATCTCAAAATATCCTTACAAATTAATAGTTCTTAAATTTTCACACATTCTTCTTGTTATATCCGGTATAGCGGAAAGAAGTTGGTATAGCGTCCAGTTTGAGGATGAATAATAATTAAATATATAATTGTTGTAAGCCCAAGTGTATCATAATGGAGCGACAAAGGGTGAGAAAGCCAAAATAAGGAAGCAAGTTATACATGTACAGGCGATTTTCTGAATATTAAATCGCAATGTTTTCAAATTTGTATAACTTCAAACGAAAATTAAATGCAATAGCCAAATATTAGTCATAAACTGCTTTTGATAGATATATAAGTAAAATACTATAGCCTATAAAAATGCTATACAATTCTCCCCAAGAAAAATTAATCCGTTAAATTAGCAATGGAAATTAATGTTAATAATTGTTCGCTAAGTAACTATTTTTCCTTTGGATAAAATATGCAATTTGGGTCTCTTGATTAAGCTATTGAGTATAATAATTCAATAGAGAAGATTCATTGAGCACCAAGAAATATTGGCTTAGACATATAATTGATTTCTTAACGAGTATTTAACCATTGCAAAATTTTTGCGTTCTTATATTGATGGTATAAACTATAAAATGCATTATTCAAGGTTCAACAATTAGCGAGGGTAACTCTGAAAGTCAATTTCGGAGCGCAGACATTATGTGGTTTGTAATTAAGAATATTTTATCGTCGTGTAGAGAGTAGTACAGGATATTCTTATTTAATAATTGAATACAATTAGGCTTTATTATCAAAAAAGAAACGATGGTGTAAAGGAAGTTTGGTTGAAATAAATACCGTTGCAGCAAAATGAATTCAACATTAAATAAGAAAGGTGTTTTGCCATTGTTATATCATTGCCGTTATCTGAATAAATCTACCTTACTGCTACTTGTAAAGCCTAATTAAAAATTCCCGAATAGTTTCTTTCAGAATGATAGGATAATCATAAATATTCAGAGAAGTAAATCCCATTTTCTTGTATTTCTGAATAAGATTATTTTTTTTATCTTTGTCAGCATTTTAATTTTTGGATATATTTTGACATAAAATATTTGTTTTTGTGGTAGCATTCACAAGTTAGTGATTAAAACCTATTAAGAATGTGTTATATATTGATGAATTATTTGTATGCGGGTAAAAACTAGAATTAAAATCTTAAAATTTATAATTTTGGATGTAATATTTATATCCTGGATATATTTTAATACATCACTTAAAATGTTTTCAAGTGGCCTAATACCCTTGGAACAAAAATAGACTGTAATATGTTTAATTTCCGTTTTTATTTTTACGCCAAACGTTTATATTTCTTTACTCGTACTTATTTAGGATACCATTTTTTAAACTTGATCTTTTCTCTTTTATTTCGCGGAAATGTAAAAACCATTTAAGGGGTTTTTCTCAGAACCATTTTTTTTTCAAAGATGAAAAAATCAATTGAAAATATTAGGCGCAACTTAACAAGATAATTTTTTTATTTCTAAATATTCAAAGAATCTTTTTTTGATTTTTTGTTTCAATAATGACATTAGTTGTTGTTGTAAGTTAAATGTTATATTTTTAATTAAAAAAAAATCAAACAAATTAAAAAGTAATTTTTCGTATTTCCGTAGTCTTTAATATCTTTCCCAATTTTATTTCCAATGGTTTAAAAGTTTGAAAAAGAAATTAAAATTGCTGCATGATTTGTTAATGAATACAACTACAACACGAGCATGAAAAGTACTAACATTTGGAAAATAATTTTTCTATTTAAACTTACTGCTCAAATAGGATAGAGGGATAATGTTTGTCTAATAATGACAGAGGAATAATGTTTGTCTAAGGAAGATAACATAGTTTTTATTTGCCTTATTATGTTAATCTGAAAAACACTTCTTTCACAGCTGAATATACATAACGGCGATTGTGACAATTGACCACTTATGGATTTTAGCCCACGTGATTGCAAACATGTATTGTAAATAATACGCGAATCAAATTTGCTGAATTGTCTTCCAAGTTAGAGTCAGTTTCACTTTGTAAAACATTTTGGCGTTCCTTTTTGGTTTCAAGGATGGATAGCTCAGTATCTCATACGTTCTTGTCATGCTTACAAAGCTCATGCATGTACCAGAAATTTTTTGATCTCTTAATTGTTAACTTAATCCATTTATTATTGGTGTTTTTGAAAATGTTTCTGATACTAACACTTGTCATCAAATAATTCTGTAAATAAGAATAAGAATGTAAGAAATTAACGCTACATCACCATTAAGAAAATCCAATTATAAAATTTTAATTTTAATTCAATTTAACCTCAAAACAATATTGCCCTATTTTGTAACACACATTATTTTGTACATGCAAAACTGTGGAAATCGACGAGTCTTTCAAAAAATACATTCACACGATATAAATCAACATTTTTAGCAAATCACTAAAGCTTTTACGAAGATACCAATTTAATCCTTCATAACTCCAGGTATCACTAAATATCACTAGCACAACTAATCTCTACGGATTTACACATAGTTACTTTAACTTTATTTAGAAGTGGATTAAAAGAAAAATATCTCTGATATGGTACCATAAAAATCATAATTTAGGGTCATAAAAAGAAAGATTAAGAAAAAGGCCCCCCCCCTTTTTTTTTTAAGTCGGAGCTTACTGGAAATATAAGCACTCACACATACTGACGCTTGTTTAAGACTAGGTTAATTAATTCAATTAATTCTAAGCAAGAGAGGGCATCGGAGCGTTAGATGAAAAACGACAATTTTTTTTTTGTGGTTGCTGTTACAATCTTCAAGAAAGTGACGATGAAAAAAGCTGATCCTGGAGGAAAGGGTCGGAAGTTTTAATATCGTGCCGCAGGGGAAAAATGGATGAGGCAAAGGGGAGCTCGTAAATAAAACATTTTGCAATTCACTTCGGTGCCGCTATAAATGTATTATTGTTATTAAGGTTTTTTTTTTTTTTTTTTTTAAAGAGCGGATCATACTTTGTAGTCTGAAAATATATTGGGTTATGAGTTAGTTGGTTTATATCTTAACCATTATTTTTTTCGTCAAAGAGTTGCTTGTTAGTTTAGAATGTAATGGAAAAAAGATTGTTAGGGAATTTCGTTACAAAAGGATTCGAGAGAAATAGTAATAAACTTCGTTTATCTGAATTTTAAAGTATGATAGAAGTTTAAAAATATCTCAAACAAGTTATACAAAAAGTGAAATATGGCTCTTATTTGGCTTTAACATTTGCATTATAGCACTCAATAAATAATTTATACATATGTGTATGTTTAACCCTTACACACAACTAGGGACCACCTGATGACAGTGGGATTGACGCTCTGGCTTCGTATGGCAAAGATGCCAGGTTGGAATCGTGGGCTAGGCATAGATGTTCGTTGTCGTTCAGAATCCCCATTAAGGTGTAGGTACCGGCCTGATTAGTTGCCATTGTCCAAAAAATATGTCTTTGAGCGTACAACCAACCAACCAACCAACCAACCAACCAACCAACCAACCAACCAACCAACCAACCAACCAACCAACCAACCAACCAACCAACCAACCAACCAACCAACCAACCAACCAACCAACCAACCAACCAACCAACCAACCAACCAACCAACCAACCAACCAACCAACCAACCAACCAACCAACCAACCAACCAACCAACCAACCAACCAACCAACCAACCAACCAACCAACCAACCAACCAACCAACCAGCCAACCAACCAACCAACCAGCCAGCCAGCCAGCCAGCCAGCCAGCCAGCCAGCCAGCCAGCCAGCCAGCCAACCAGCCAACCAGCCAACCAACCAACCAACCAACCAACCAACCAACCAACCAACCAACCAACCAACCAACCAACCAACCAACCAACCAACCAACCAACCAACCAACCAACCAACCAACCAACCAACTCAGCCCAATTTGAAAACAGTTTTATGATTTAGAGAGATGAGTAAGACATAATTTTTATCATTATATCTTATTAGTTTATGTAAACCGAAGTTTTTTATTATATGAATAGAATATGAGAATCGACATTTTATAGCAATACAATAAAAAGTAAGTTATTTTCGATTGTAATAAAAACGCAATTTATCAGTAAGAATATAGTAATCATTTATTTGGGTGCGATTTTATAAGTTTTGAATTTAAGTCTTTATGCAAATGGATTTATATACAGGATGATATAAAAGTTACAGGGATTTAAAAAATCAATATTTCACGTACATTTGGGAGAAGAAGATACGATTTTCAGATGAATTCTCAAGAATAGTTTAAAAATCGATTAAAAAAAAAAAAAAAAAAAAAAAAAAAAAAAAAAAAAACAGTTACGTGTGTTATTAACGGGTACTATCCATCATGTCCTGATGATTAGTAGCTTTAAATTCATTTAAATAACACTGCTCATTGACTGAAATATACATTCAGTGCCTTGTGTTGGTGACAAAATAACTACTTTTTTTCTGTTTTTAGAAAAATCTATTTTTTTTTAGCATTACTGGGGAAGTTGCTTTTTCGGCTGTCAAATTATTGTGATTATTAAAAGTTGTGGAACATTAGGAAATTTTGAATCTTGTTTTACTTCAGTAAACCAAATGTGATTTATAAAAATCGGAATAATCATATTAGTTTTAGTCACAAATCCGTTGCAAAAGACGCATTAACGATTCTGAAAGAGTGAATCAACCGAGAAATCAATCCAAAACACACACGTGCCATGTGTTGTGCTCACTCTTTATCCGAGGGTTAGCATGATAAAAAACTAGATGCCTCCCAACTCTATGCAGCTGCAGTAAGGTTTTGTCATACTAATCCGTCAGCGCGGTTACCAATGTAAAATATAAGAATGTACTTCGCCCATGTAACTTAGAATATGAGGGAACTTCTCTTTTTCCTTTGTATGTATTGGTGACTCATAATGATTGAGAGTAAATATGAAGAATATTTAGCTGGAAAATTAGTGGTAAAACTGGGAAAAGAATTGCGTAAATAAATATTACTAACTTAGAAGAAGACAACAAAAAATTAAATATAACTGATCCACTTAATTATATATTTTTAAGTTGCTAACTGTAAAGTAATACAAAATTAAAAGTATTTAAACGATATGCTATATGAATACGGTAAAAAATATGAAATAACGACATTAGTCATTCACACTGTTACTGTCTGATTCGGTTGTTTTCCAATGAAGTTGTTTCTCATAAAAGTCTATATGTTTTAGGTCAACATACTTTATTATTTTACGAATGTCAATTAATTTGTCCTGTTTTATCGGAACAGTATTTTTAAAAGCTGCCGTAAAAGGACGTGGCAGAGTTGTAACTTGTTTTTGAAGGCTGAATGTTGCAGCTAGTTGTCCATCAATGTAATTACCGCAAGTAAGAATACCTGGGGTTTTGGACGAATTCTCTAGCATATGGTAGTTCGAGATTAAAAATGTGTCCTTATCTCTTGTACCAACACGAGTTCCACTTGCTTATAAGAATACAGAAGACTTCTTATAGTAGTAAGGCCACCATTTTTTACATCGAAGAGTTTAATTTAAAAAGGGTTTGTTTTTCGCGCTGGTTCTATCATTTCAGCATACTCCCGAGGTATATAAACTTTGTCTGCATTTCTTAATATTCGCTTTAAAACACCAAAATCTTTATCACATGAGAAAAAGAAGTTTTTATCTGATAGTATAGTAATGAAATATGAGATGAAATTTTTCTTGGGCTGTAAGAGCAAGTTGGTTGCGAAGCTCAAGTGCATGGTTCCGGTTTTGTCCCCAACATTCATCTGCAAAAAGATGCAATTCCTTCACATGTTGATTAATATAGTCCAAAAGGAACGAAAAAACTTCATTTGACCCCTTCTTTGCATGTCCTTCATGGTACAGATAAAATTTTACGCGATTAGTTCTAACATTATGAGTACAGAATACATTTACCCATAGTTGACGCACTTGAAACAGCTCCTGAACTGGAATATGTGGCAGAGGAAGATTTTGCATGTAATCAAAACACAAATCAGCTACAAAAGAATCCTTTTTCATTTTGTTTCAACTTCAAGGATTTTATTATAGAATTTCTTAGCCCTTCTGCAATGGAATATCTTTTCTGCAGTTGCAATTCGTTTGGCCTCTGCATTCAATGATTTTCTCTGTATCTTAATACCTACTAAGTTCCTCACAGGTGGAACAAATATTCTTGGAAATGAGGGTTTTTAAAACATGTTTTGTCTTTTTTTTCACACTCTCAACATAAATGGTGCTCCCACTGATTTGAGTTTCAAAACGGGATGAGTACAAGATTTATCTCCTTTTGATCCTCAACCCAAAATCGTAACTGGTTATATGTTACAAATACAACAATTTATTTTTGTTGCCAAAAACGATAGATCTATATTTAAGGAGCCCATTTCAATAGTTAACTCCATTCTTGAAATGTTTTCGCTTATTCCCTTTTGATTACCATGCATTCAATTAAACATTGATACTGGTCATTTTTTTTTTTAAATTTGAAATAATTTGGAATCATTTTCCGTTTGTAATTTGAAATTTTCATTTAAATCTAAAAAAACAATATACCGAGTTAAGTGATAAGTTTGGCAATAATTGTTTTTATAAATCTCGCTAAGTTAGTGATCTTGAATATAGTATTGGTGATTAAATTAGTTATAAATTTTGAAGTTGGACGGGAAAATTCCTAAACAGATGCATAGAAGGATGCAGCCCATTTATAAGCTTATCTGTACAGTGTAATGCGAAAGCTGAATCCTAACATTTACATAAGTGTGTAAGTTAAGATTAGTTAGATGAGAGTGAATCTTTTCATTTATTCTGTTAATGTTAGCTGAAAATGTTTTTGTTATGTAAATAGACTTACTGTTCATTTTTTCTGTAATATTCTGCTATTTTTATAAAGGATTGCCGTTCTGGATATCCATTATTCCCATTTTAATACTTAAAAATAGCTAAACTGCAACAATTACTTTTAACGTCAATAAAATACAACCAACTGCAATGGAACCATCTAGAATAAATCTAAAGGAGAAAAAATAACTTCAGTGTTCGCGTGAATTCGTCCCCTTCCGATGATATTCTGCTGTCTTCGATCTTCCATTTTCCCAAACAATTCGCTATTACACTCCAGAAAGGAAGAAAAAAGAAGGAATATTACAACCGATTTTATAGTCGTATTCTGTGATTTCTTCTTTCCATGTCAGTGATCCTGAAATTGCTCTTCTCTGCGTTAGAAAGAATTTAAAGCTGCGATTCTGCGATTCTTGGTACACAGCGGAAAAATAAAGCAGTCCTTACAACAGAAATTCCGGGACATAACAGCTGTGTATGGCGGAAAAACTCCCGGAAATAAAACGTAGTAAAAAAATTGCGAGGATGTGTTTTTAAAATGTATTAAAAATCTCCAACAGCATGGCAACTTTGAATTAAAAATAAGAATCGTTTTTCGTGACTGCATTTCCGGACGAAAGCACCAGTAAAAAAAACCCAAGTCGGTTATAAAATAGCTGTTTTTGCTGTGGTTTTTTAAACGTGTTGTTAGTAAAACTTGCACTTTGTTTGGCTAAATTGTTTATTTCTTTAGTTATAGCGAAAGATAAGAAACTTTCAATGATTTTGATCGAAAACTACGATTGACAGGATTTCAAAACGTATTTTAGATTAAGTGCATTTATGATATAAAAATTCTTTTATTTACAAAATATTGCTTTAAATGTAATTGTGCTCAAGAAGGCTGATAAATGAAAAAGTTATTAAATCTTGCAAAAAGAGAACCTTATCAGTGTTCACCTACAAAGTACTCTTAACTACTCTGGAGATAACTTTAACGTAAGTAATACATAATTTTATATTTAATTTATTGAATAGTTGTTTATGCAACTAGTTGAGAAAGAAGTACTTTTTTAAGATGTCTACAATTGTCTAATAATGATTATAATTGTCAAAATAATTTGCCAAATTTGAAAAAGTTATTTCCCACATGTTGCATACAATATTTTTTTTTATAATCACGGGCAAAAATATCTTTCTATAATAATTAAACAAGCTGTGTGTCTGTCTTGTCTGTCTGTGGATCTATAAAAACCTACTTAAAACTGGAGTAGAGCTCTGAAATTTTCAGCAAAAGCAGTTTTGGCCTTCTAATTGTTTACATGTCAAACCGAATGTTAAAATTTTAGTTCTTTTTCCAATTAATTTTTATTTTTACAAAGCAACTTCAAACAGAGATACAGCTATGAAATTTTCCACATAAGTAGTTTTAGCCTGCTAATTGGAATTTTGAAAAACAGAATGTTAAAATTTTAATTACTTATTTTTTAATTAAATTTTTAATTAATTAACAAATATTTTACAAAACGATTTCTAATAGGGCTACAACTCTGAAATTTTCAACATAAGTAGTTTTGGTCTTCTAATTGAACTTTTGAAAACAGAATTTTAAATTTTTATTTAGTTCTTTTTCAATTAATTCTTTTAGTTAATTAACACATATTTTACAAAATGATTTGTACTTGGGCTACACCTCTGAAATTTACAACACAAGTAGTTTTGGCATTCTAATTGGACTATTGACGAAAACAATGTTAAAATTTTAATTTGTTTTTGATTAATTTTGTTAATTAATATTTTTATAAAAAGCGACTTCTAATAGGCCTAGAGCTATGAAAGCTTCAGTATAAGTAGTTTCGGCATTCTAATTTTGCTTTCCACAAACATGTGTTAAAATAAACTTAAAGGTGTTATTGTATTATTGTATTAACGGGAATTTTTTTGTTGTGTCTCGACAGGGGAGAGGCATCTTATATTAAGGCTTTACGTAGCAATTAGATTTTAGTGAGTGAAGCGAGCTTAAGCTTACTCAACAATGAACCCTTCAGCGAGAGAAGCGAGCCTATTCTTGCATAGTAATGAATCTTTCAGCGAGTGAAGTAAACCTGTACTTATGTGTCAATGAACTTTTCAGCGAACAAAGCGAGCTCGATTTTGCGTAGCGATGAACCTTCCTGCGAGCGAAGAGGCAAAAATTGGAACCTATACACCAATGACGGATTTTTCCAAAGCGAGGTCTCACAGCTAACTAAGATATTGGACATGTTAAAATTTCGTAGCGAAGCACGAGTATTCAGCTAGTATTTTATATATAAACTAAAGTTGATAACTCCAGTTAATGCATCTCTTCTAAGAATATCATTTCTATACTAAAACTATGTAAAATTTGATCACGAGTCGAGTGGGAAAGCATTTTTTTCACACTCTACTGGAGGACAGGATGAGTTGAGCTCACTGATTACGCTGTAGAAACCGGTTCCTCTATCTTAGTAGAATATCGAGTGAGCTCAAATCATCCTGTCCTTTAGTATAGTACGAGAAAGATTCTTTCACGCACTCCTCACTGTAGAGTGTTACTTTCACCACGATTTCTGATTAAAAATGATTAAATAATAGATTTTTATGCAACTAGTTGCGAAAGTAATACTTTTTCAAACGAGGTAAAATGCTTATTAGACGAGTGCGTTGGCACGAGTCAAATAATTTACCGAGTTTGAAAAAGTATTTTCCCCCTTGTTGTATACAATATTTTTTATAATAACGTGCAAAACATATTTTTAATACCGGTATTTATTAATTTTGGCAACTCCTGTCGATGAATTTCTTCTGAAAATATGTTATTTCTATACCAAGACTATTTAATATTTCAGTACGAGGCGTGCGAGTTGGTTGGTTGTATTCAGATTATCTGGCGCCGTCAGCAACGCGAGGTCTATAATGCGCCGAAACATTCGTCATTAGACAAGCCAACATACATTTACAAACACCCATGCCTAACACGGGACTCGAACCCGCAACCTCGCGGTCTAGAAGCCAGCACGCTAACCACTATACCGTTTGGTCGGCACGAGGCGTGCGATAAAGAACTTTTTCACACTAGTACGAGAAAGTTACTTTCTCGCACTTTTCGCGAAAAAGTTTTATTTACCTCACGATTTTCGAGTAAGAAAAGTTCAATTTTTTGCATGTTATTATAAAAAATTGAATTTTTTTGCACTTTGCTATAAAAAGTTTATTTTTAAATCCTTTATACTAACTTCAATTTTGTGTGTATGTGCGTGGGTGGATGGGCATGTGGATGGTGGACAAATTTGCGGACGTTTACTTATAATAAAATTGTTTTAATCAGAATAAATAAATATAATTTGGATGTGAGTGCAGAAATTCGCAATCATTTTTAACGAATAAATTTTGAAAAGTAGTTCACCGCATATTTTTGTTTTGATGTGCGAGTTTTGTTTTTTGTGTTTTTGATGTGATTTGCGAGATGTTTTTAATATTTAAAATTAGATGCCAACACCAATTAGTAGCTGACAACAGAAACGGCACTTTAATAAAGAATATAAAAACTCTCAGAATCTCTCTCTCTCACTCTCCAGAAAGTCGTAAGCTATGGCAGCTCTATGGAGATGAGCATTATCGTCCAACAAAAAGAAAAGAAGGACCAAATGCTGCAGCGTACAGTTTCACAATGGGGTCTAAGACTTCCTCTCGTTACTGTACAGCTGTCACAGAACCTCGCTTGAAGATGTGCAGGTCTGTGCAATATCCCAATGAAATCCCTGTCCAGACCGTGATGCTTCCACCTAGGAATGAGTGATGTCCGATGACGTTCTGGGGCCAATTGCGTGTGTCTTGTTCTCTCCAATTACCTACATGCTTATTATCAGTTTGTAGGGTGAATCTGAACTCACCTGTGAACATAACGTTGCCCAAATCAGACACAATCCAATTCACATGCTGACGGCACAACTTTAATCGCGCCCCTTTGGATTGGACGGATAAAGGAACACAAACTCGTGGTGCCCGGCCATACAGACCATTCATGTGTAGCCTTTGAAGAACAATAGTGGCATATATCGTCTTACCAATGACCGCTACAACCATAGATGTCATACGTGAGGAGGGCGATCTTCGATTCCGCTTGGCTACAAGAGCAATATATATATCTTCCACTGGGGGTTTCAATTCTTGAAAGACCAACTACATCAGGTCTTCGGACAACTGTTTGACTGGTTTGGAATTGTTTCCATAATCGTGAAATGACGGAATGATGAATGCCATAGAAAAGAGCAACATATGTGATAGACTGTCCTAATTCAATGCGTCCGACAGACTGACAGCGCTCAGAATCTTCCATTCGTCTTCTGGAAGCCATGGAAACATGTCTAGCTTGAAAACAAATCGTACGAATGTTCTAAACACTTTTGATCAGCACTTACATGCAACTCCTGTAACCCTTCACAATGCCGACTTCTTATACGACTGCCTGTTTCGCGTATTTTTCGACGCGAAAACGGGATTGGCTGTTACCTAACATATTTGCCTACTTCCTTCTACCATTGCAGAAAATTTCATCTTTTTTAATTCAGATTGGTTTACGGAAATTAATATTTTCCTCTCAGTGCTTAACTTTTGGAAGTGAGTGTATATCACCAAACCTAAATAATGTTTGTCATAGGAATTATGAATGATTTGAAGGTTGCTAGTTTGAAAGAGTTATCTCTGTAATTTGGCGGTTTTTATCTTATACCCGGCTAACGGAAGAGTACTAAATAGTTGTATACTAATTTAGGTGGCCTTAAAACTATTTTTTGTTATTTCTAGTTTAAGGTACAATCGATATTTAGAAGATTTGTTGACAAAGGATGGTACGTAAATTTATAATTTTTACTGATTTGGGTAATCTTTTTTTTTTTTTTTTTTTTTTTCCATTTGGAAGTTGGATTGTAACTATAAGAAAAAAAAAAAGTAACTTCTGCTTTTATGGCAATTATCAGAATTCGCGTCAAATTATTTTGTAAACTAGGAATTTATTTATTTACACTGTCTAACAGAAATACCAATTCTAATTACATGACAGGACAAGAACACATGGAAACAGGGAAACAAACAAAATAACACAAAATGATTTAAACATTAATGACAATTACGAAAGTAAAGACATAATATCATATTTTAGCTTTAAAAAATTATCAAAGAAAATATCATAATGAGGGGGCAACTTGTTTACTAAGTCAATAAATTGATGAATTGGTTTGTTCTTAAGATAATTTTTTGTACAGAAAGGTTTACTGAAGACAATTTTATTTCGAGTAACATGTTTTGGAGCATATAAATTAAGCAGTTGTAGTATTGTAGAAAAATAAATGCTATTATTTAATAAATTGTTGATGGATTTAAATAAAGATATAGATCTATGACATTTGAAATAAGTACAGATATATCTGTAAAATGTGAGGTAGTTCATTTGAGCATTTCTAGTTTTTTGTTTGCACTTTTTGTAATATCATTAGCAAATTAAAAATATAACCAGATTCATAAGTTACTCCAAAGTCCTTTATATAAGATTTTCTAAATATGTAAATATTATTTATTGAGTAATTGTTTGAAATAGGTTTTAGTTTCCGAGTAAATGTTAAAACAAAACATTTATTAATATTAAGAAAACGCTTATTCTGGTCACTGTTTCGAGAGCTTAGGGAAAATAAGGGGCTTACAACTAGAAAATATGTATCTTTTAATTAGATCCAAGACAAATTAACAAAACTCTATATACGCATATATTATAGCTATGAATGATATGGTATCACTTATGTGTAAATGGAAATATTTAATTATTGTATCAGTTGATTTTGCGTGTTTTTTTTAACCTTAAGGCATGAAGCATTTCCCTGCGCAGTATGAATATGCAAGGAAAAGAAGGTTTTACAGAGAAGCAATTAGCGATACCGAGATGATATTCTTTTCTTCCAATATTTTACAAGGTGAAAACAATAATAATTTCCATATGTTTTGGGTAAGTAATTGTTTTATATATTAATCAAAACCTTTCATAATGATAAAATTCTCAAAAAATATCTAATTTTCCAAAAATTTCTAAAAACTGTTATTGTGATGTTATTATTTTTTAATTTCAGGGGATTAAAATAAAAAAAAAATTTCGACATCCGAATTATTCAAATGAACACAAAAACAGTTGCATTGTTGTTTCCATTTTGTTATGAGACTGATATAGGAAATACGTTACACTCTTAAAGTTGGGATATCTCGTTTTGTTGAACAGATAATTGAATTTTTGATAAAGTTACAATGCTCAGTTGTTCTACATTGTTTATCAAACTGTTATCGTTAAACACAAAATATTAACATGGGTTTACTAGGCTTTGAAATTTTTATATAATGTATGGTATGTGACTTGGGGTTTCTGTAATTTTAGCGAGTGATGTATGATTTATTTTTATCTACCCTAGCAGTTTGTTAAGGGTTCGAGAAGGAATGTTGCTAAATATTATATTCATGTTTAGAGATTTAGTACGTTTTGGTCGTTAGTTACGGTTAAAGTTAAGAAGGTTCTCGACAAATATTTTAGCGAGAGCTAGAGAAAGTTTGTTTCTCTGTAAGAATTTGATTATTTAGTAATTTCATTTTTGGATTTTCCCATATTATTTGAAAGACTGCAAATAAGTTCTTTGCTATAAACTTGTAAATATAAACTTCTGTAAACTGTAAATAAAATATATTACTTCAATTCCCTGAAGGATATTTCATTGTTCTCCGAAGAAGTTTGTAGTAGCTAGAATATTTTTAACGAATAATGAATTTTAAAGGGGAAAACGTTAACAACTAAAAATGAAATCTATGAGCATTAACTACATCTATATTTAATTACATTGATATAGTCCTTCTGGCTATTTGTTGACTGTCAACATTCTCAGACAAAACTACGATGTTTCAACTGAAAGGTCTGAGTTGAAGGTTGAAATTAGTTCCCATATCAAACAATTTGACACTTAATATCCAAATTCAATAGGTAATTACGACTGGAAGTACAGGAAATGGCAAATAGAAATTAATTTGCAATTAATTAATGTTGAGCCATAGATAAATGCTACCGATATGTATCCCATATCAGATCTTGAGAGAAGGTATCGTTAAGATTAATAGGAGAACATGCATTTCAATCGAAATTACTACCGGAAGTATTTCAAAATTCGATCATAAAAGAGCTTCGTAGTAAGTGTGGGAAATACAAATATAGAGTAAAATAGAGGCTCGAAATTTTTTGTAGCCAAGATTGTTTCCAAATTCGCTAACTTTACGAAATATTATTATAAAAAAAAAAACCAATAAAAATTGCTGGGTTATCAATGTTTCATTATCTTTAACCAAGAAGATGCCAGTAATTTAATGTCACCAAATGGTACATGGTGGGCATCGGAGCCTGATTTACAATAACAAAACATGTGGGGAAGAGTTTTAATACTGAATATTACTGTTACTATACAACTTTTTTTAATTTAATAAGGTGCAGTAAAAATATATTTTAATAGTTAGCTATAGCTTTCGTTCTAAGGAAAAAAAACGACGGTAATACAGTCATATTTTTTTTAATCCCTAATATTAAATAATGCACTATTTCAAGTTTTCAGGGCTGTCACTAAAAGGTCGTTTTTACACATGTTTATATTGAGGCTTAGGATATCTAATTAACTCACTTCCTGTCATACAATCAAGCTAAAACTGTGTCAAGAGACTAGTTGTTGATGACAAAGCATTCTTTTAAGTTTTGGGGACAAAAAAAAAGTTAGGTAATGGCGCGAAATCAATGATTGTTTTTGTAATAGTCAAATACTATGAAAACTCCATCTGAGGTCAAAATTGTTTAAAAAAGTTGTAATTGCATATAATAGTTGGCAATTTATATAAAGGATATATAATAAAATTTGGTTTTATGGTTTGATTTTTATTACAAATGCATTAATTTTTTTGTCATTAGAGGTCATCTATAGTTAGAAAATTAAGAGTTCGTGAAAGAGTGGGAGAAGGCTGAAATAAACAACTTTTAATATTCATAGAACTCTAAAATTTTAAACATTAGTAATTTTTATGCTCTAATTCACGATATGAGAGACATAAACTATATTAATTAGTTTTTTAAAATATTTTTTAACGTTTTAATGAATATTGTGTACTAAATTTACTGGGTGCGGCAGGTTGAACAAATATGCAGCTTCACTCGTATATCATTCAAAAATTTCTTTTGTAGAACGTGACTTCGTGCTTAAGTTCTGTATGTGTCAATGTCTGTATTTTTAAAAGTAAAAAATGTATATGGGTTGGGTAAATTTGATTGCGATTGTTCAATTTTGTATTTCACTTGGTAAATTCCAAGTTTACGTTTAGGGGTAGTAGCGATTTTGAAAAGTTAGCTAAAGGGCAAAACGTTGCGATGGTGAACCGCTAGCCGAAAACAAATTTCTAAATGGCCACCAAAAAAACATATCCTCTCCTCTTACGTATTCCAATTAGGGTTACCATAAAATCGCTGTTGCGGATACGTGGGAAAAAAGGGTTGCCAAATGAGGAATTTTGTCTCCTACAAAAAAAGAGCCAAATTGACTCGACAATATTTACACGTAAACTAGGAAAATACCTTTTAGTTTTTGTAATGTTTTGTTTTTATTATGTTCGTACATAGCTTTTATTAATCAGAGCATTTGTTTCCTCACCTTATTTTTTTACATCATGTCACGTCTTTTCCATGTGTATTTTATGCGTGTTATACTAAGCTGCAAAAGTATTTTAATTACATCAAATGGATTATATGTTTGAAACGTAATATTTTTCGGGAAAACGGTTAAATAAAATTTTCAGAGATTGGGGAATTGTATAATAGCATTTTCATCAACCTTTTAGAGATCGACAAACGAGCTTGTGCTTGCGTAATAAGCTTTAGTTACTCAAGCGAGTGAGTTAGTTTAGTGTAGCAATGAAGCTTTTATCAAGCGAGACGATAATGGTTCGCGAAGTGCCTAAAGCTAGACACTATTCACATTTAAAGGAGATATGTAGCTAGAATGTATTATACAAAAGATTCTAACTTAATTTTTTTTTTTGAAAAAATAGTTTTCATAAATGTTTATTGCATTGTTAGAGATTAATGTAATAAGTGGCTAACGTTAAAGCAAAACACATATTTTATTTAAATATAAAAAATGAAATAATTCTTATATTTTAGTATTAGTTTTCTTTGAAACAACAATTTGTTAAAGGACAAATATACTTAACTTGCAATTTTTGATTTAAATTCTTTTTTAATGTTAAATAATTTTTAGAGTAATTTTAACATAATTAAAACCATAGTACTTTTCTCTTTCATTGGATTCACCATTTCTCTCTCTCGCTCTCTCTGATTCCTAATCTGACTTATGTTTGTCAAACTTCATATCCTTCAGGCAGAAGCACTAAAATGAGTCAGAGTGTTTAGTCATTAATTATTCCTGTTGTTCTTTCCATTTTGAAAGTCTGTTTTTTTAGTATGGAAATAAACCACAAATGTGTTTTCTTCCATACATAGCATATTGCTACAAACACTGTCTGTATATAATTGTAAATAGTGACGTACTTCTTTTTAAGTTCTATTTTATTTGTTAACAGCGATAATAGACTTAAAAAATATGGCAACATCTGAAACAGTTGGAAAATTTGAGATCGGTCGACTGGATTTTTCGAGAAAGTTCCCATGCACTCCTATAAATACTAGACAGCGGCGTGAGATATAGAGTTCGTTTTAATTTCGGATGTTGATTTTCAAGCAGCTGAGGACTTTGTTTACTTTTTGCGCCTGAATTATCTCTGTATTCGGAGTTGTTTGCATCGAAGCTTGTGTTGAAGCTGAATAGTGAGTTTACCTTTGTTAAAAAAAGTTTTGTAAGTCTTCGAAGGAAGAATAAATTATAGTTTTTATTTAGTAAAAACTGCATCATCATTTTATCTGAGAAAAATTCAGGACAATATTTTTAACACCGTAATGTTTACTTTTAGTGTATATGAAGTATTGTTAATCGAATGACATATTGAAAAAATACCGGTTTGTAACAAAGATTTGAGAGAATTTTCTGATTTAAATTTATAGATGGTAACTTAAGAAATAAATTTTTATTCAGAAGAATTGAAAATCGTAAACGCTGCACAAGAGTGCAAACAGCTTTTATACACGAAAATATCAACATTACTCGGTTTTCTTTACGAGCTTTGAAAATAATCAATTGAATTTTATTTCAACAAAGAATAACAATAACTACCCTCCAAATAATTGGAGCACACGGAGTTAAAATCCAACAAAAACACTTAGAATAAAAACCCTAATTCAGTTAACTAGCATATATTTTCAATGGCCTTAAGTAAAAAACCAATTCAATTTTAGTCCAAGACAATACACAAAAGCATTTAAAAACTTCTTATTGTCTGCCTCTCTTTTCCTCGCAGAAAGCATTCCACCAGAAGCTGAAATGTCTTCGAATACATCTCTAAAAATAAACCCATAAGCACTCCCATTAAATTTCCTCTTGTGGGCATGTTTCCTGTTTAATGACGACTTTCGAAGAACATTATCGTCTTAGGAGTTTTAGACACCTGGATGTCTTGGGAGCGTGTCTAGGGTATCTTAAAAGCCTCACCCGTTTCTTCCTGAGGCTATTTTCCGTCTGTGATCAGATAATTCGTGAAATGACACTTTGTGGAAAAATGCCCGACCTCTGATAAGAAGGTTGATTTCGGTGTGTCACACTTCAGGCCAAGCGGAAGTTTTGAAAGGGAAGTTTTAAAAGTAGACTTTTATTTATTGTAAAGATGTTTGTATTTTTCTGTGTATTGCAGGAAATAGTGAAGGTTATGATAATGTTAGATAATTTGTGGACCAAAATTAAACTCACATAATTAGAGTTTTATTTTTTTTTCAAATATTATTTTCCTGTAATTTAAATGCCTACCAAACAGTATAGTGGTTAGCGTGCTTGCTTCTAGACCGCGAGGTTGCAGCTTCGAGTAACGTGTTAGGCATGGGTGTTTGTAAATGTATGTTGGCTTGTCTAATGACGAATGTTTCGGCGCATTATAGCCCTCGTGTTGCTGATGGCGCCAGATAATCTGAAAACAACCAACCAACCAACCAACCAACCAACCAACCAACCAACCAACCAACCAACCAACCAACCAACCAACCAACCAACCAACCAACCAACCAACCAACCAACCAACCAACCAACCAACCAACCAACCAACCAACCAACCAACCAACCAACCAACCTGTAGTTTAAATAGTAAGTATATTAAATTTTATGATGACATGTTAATTTAAATAGGCTCCAAACTTGTAAATTTTAATTATAGCTCCCCTGTATTTACATTGATGCAGATTAGATCGATATTAAATCATTTAGACCATACATTTTCTTTCTTAAAAACATAGTTTAAAATAAGTTAAGCCATCTGGAATTACTTACTCTTTGCAGGTTTATTTTACTCCAACTGCTGAAGGAAGTTTTAAATGTAAAAAAAGTGGGATATTTAGTGAAGGAATGAATAAATATCTAGAGTGTCTCAAAAATATTGAGCCGTGGTTTAATTTTTAAAATTTTAGATGTAAGTTGGTAATGTAAACTTCAAAAGTATTCGAAATAAGCTACTAAATATGACTACGTTAAGAAAAAACTTGCCCCTTTTAAATATTTATAAGACCCATCTAAACAAATTTGGTCAGTTAGAAACCAAAATAGAAATGCAATTTTAAAAAAGTAAGGTAAAATTATCGAACAAAAAAAGTTAAATTTTTTTTTACACTAGATGCTAAACTCGAAAAATGTTTTAAGTTCTAAATGAATAAATGTATGGTCTGCTTAATTATGCGTTTAAATTTTTATCGTATCAGAGTTATTAAGGACATAATTCATCTTGGAGGTCTCGAATAGGCAGTACAGCTGTTTTTCTTCGTATATTAAGGTTTTTTAAGTGAATTTGAGAGGTTTTTTTTATGCACATTGTTTTTGATCTGACAATTTTCCTTATCAATTTGTATACGATTCCTATTATCGCCGAAGTAATAGTATTTTAAGTGATACGGGAAAATGGCACCATTTTTTTCCTTGTATTATAATTCAGTTGGTTTTAAAGATTCAGTTATGGTCTTGTTGAACGGAAAATAAAAATTTTGCAACCGAACATATTTGAATTTGAGGTCGAGTAGAAATTTAAAAAATGAGAATTTTTTTAAGTTTACGGGATAATTTTTTCTTTAATGTAGTCTTATTTTCTACCTTATTTTGAATTTTTGTTTTCAATTTATGCTGTCCATCTCTAATGGATTAAAAATTAAAGTGGGTTTCAATCTTTTTGGAACATCCTAAATATTTCTTCTGTAGGTAGAAAACACTAATAGTTCAAGTTACGACTGATTCTGATATTATGATAATAGTAGAACAGGTGTTTTCATGAAGGAAAAAATTGTATGGTTTACGTTAACTACTTTTTTCCAATAAAGCAAGTTTTTTTCCTTATAAAGCAAGAGTACAATTACGTTGTGCAACAATCAATTTAGTCTCTTACTCCCTAGAGATAAAACAAAAACTAAAAACAATAAAAAAATATAAATTTCAAGAGAAATTGAAGCCTATTGGAATATTCATTTATCACAAAACAACACATAGATAGCAGAATCACAATTTTAACTGTATTACAAGGTATTTAAATACCTCTGTTTAATCAAGTGAGAAATGTAATAATGATGTTGAATCACCAGAGTGAGAAATGTAACTGGATCGCCCATGAACTGAAGTTGATGTAATTACGTGAATATTGTAGATGATGTTAAATAGATGAGGCCATCGTTATGTTTCATCAATTCTAATCAGGTTTTTACAATTAAAGCTGTACTAAAATGGACCTGTTTCGTAGGAACTCCTTTTGTACGTGTGTATATAACACAATTTTTAAAATTTTATATTAATCTTCATTAAATCCATCAAGAAGTGTTTTTATTTATTTGAAGTCTGCTGTTTACTTTCAGTTACCCACATGTTAACTTAGGTTCATGAAATAATATCATTCTGTCAAAAATATATAGTTCAATTTTCTTTTGCTGAGTTTTAAAAAGGGGTCTAGAAAATAAATGTCCGTGTGTCCATGGTCAGTATAACTTCTGAACGGATTGACCAAAGTTGTTCAATATTTTGAATATGGATTAGTAGCAGCTATCATACCGGTTATTAATGTTTTAGTCAAAATTGCGCATGCACATAAGGTAGCTACATTTGAGTATTTCAGCAATTTCAGCAATATTTAAGAAACTGATCGAATAGTTTTGATCAAAACCGCTGTGGTTTTCTAAACATCCCCATCTTAGAAATTCCCCTAAAAATTCAATAGAGACGTAAAAATTTGAAAATAAATACCTTTAAAACATAATTATCTTCTTTTGAGCATCGTCCATCAATAACTGTGTCTCCTCTGTTTCAGTTACAAGAAAGAAAAATGTAATATTTATAAAAAAAAAACCTCGCCAATATTGCAATTTTTGGCAATGGTTTTTTTTCCACAGTAATAATTATCGTCAAATTTATCATCAAACTGGGCATTTTTTGTTAAGAAATTAAAGCCCATATAAAAATGAAAATGGTAACTTGCACTAATCCATAACAAATAAAAATGCAGTAACAAGTATTAAATGTACATAAAAGTTGTGCGATGTTTGACACTGCTTGTTAATTTACCTTTATAGGTAACTTTTTTTATGTCCACTCTTTCACTTTTGTTTTTCTGGAATGAAACAGCCTCATAAATTTGGGTAATGCAATTTAGTAGTGTATAGTAACCCTCGCTGATGGCAAATGCAATAATTAAATTTAATTTATTTGTTGATAAATGTCTGCGTTGAAAGTTTGTCTTAAAATTGTTTAGTAAACACCCAGAAATAGGTATGGGATTGTTATATTACTTCGACTATTGATCCCTTGGATTAGAGATTACGTGAATAATAAATATGTAATGCTTAAAATTATCGTAATGGGTCTTATTGTCGTACAAGTACCAAATTTAGAACTCATTTTACAAATTTTCTACTAAATGTTCGCAAGTAATTTACACCGATTCATTGTCATTCCTTAGTTCGTCACTGGTAAGGATACAATCATCTAATCAATTCGTGATTTATATGGTATCACCACCAAATGACTTGTTCGTTGCACGCATAAAGGTATTATTATCCTCGCATTATAAAGCCGCACTCGCAGATAAAATTGACTCTACCATCATTTTTGGAAGGGTATATGACTGATAGCTAATCGTCTGTATGGAACGCCCCCTACCACTTTATTTTTTTATTAATGGTGGGAATGGGAGAGATCGCAAACGATATTACATGGCCATGATAAAAATATAAACAAAAATTTTTCTCCCTTTTTTTTTATATATCTCTGCCAGACGAGATCCCAAAGCAATCTGCGTCAAAAAACATCATGCCTTTTCCAGTGATTTATATACACCCTTTTCCACTCCATACACATAAAAAAAGAAAATAATAACACTAATAATAAAAATAGGGAGCGAAGGAACATTCGTCAATACATGAATATTGAAATCTCGCCCCTCCCTTTTCCTTCAAAGTATTAACTGTCACTGGAAGGGGGGAAAATAGCGCGAAAAAAAAAAAAAAAGGCGCGAAAAAAGAGTAATGTGTCGCATGATGGAGTAAAAAGAAAAGGAAAATGCATTTTCTCCGTTTTGTCCCCTTTTGCCCGGAAGTGTCTCTAGACGGGGTAGGGGATAAAGGGGACATGGGAGATAGGAAAAAAGGGCCACCAGACGATTTTATATGATGGATGATTCGATGGCAGACGCAAGAGGGTGAGGGATATTTTGTGAGGGGTGGGGAAAATGCAGGTACGTATTGTCGTCTGGGATTTCCCGTGGAATCGGGGTATGGAATTTTGTTTGCTTTGCAGCCCCCTTCCTTACCAACAATTACGGAACGATTTGGTAGATTGCTACCGGAATTGCAAATGTGGTGTTTGGAGATGAAAAATGAAAAGTGGGCGTGGGATAATTTAAATGAATAAAGTAAATATGAATTGGTATGGGGGATAAACTGGATTTATCATCATTTGTCAAAGTTGACAGATATTACTGAGATGCTAAGATTGCGATAAGTTACTTTAATCTTTTTGGTTTTATTATTAAAAAAATTTGCCATTTCTATTCCCTATTTGAGTACCCCCATTATGGGGATATTTAGTAAGCATATATATGCTGTGCCAAATAAGCAACAATTATAGAATAACTTCGATGAGTGTTAGTCCGAAACAATAATAATTAAATAACATGTGAACTATTTTGATGATTTTAATAAAATTTGGTACTTTGAAAATTTATATATACTTAAACATAGACACATAAGAATTTTTTTTTTTTTTTTAATTTTTTTTTTTTTATAACTGTTGATATCCATTTTTTAAATCCTTTGCATTCAAATCTTCGGATGTCTAACTAACCAATTTGCCGTCATATAATTGAACTAAAACGTAGCAAATAGAATAGTCGTTGATGGCAATGAATACTATCAAGATATAGGGACTGTCACTACCAAGCCGTTTTAACACATGTCTCTATTCAAGTTTCGGAAGATTAATTGGCTAACTTGCAGTCATCCAATCGATTAAAACTTGGTAGATAGATTTGTTGTTAATAAGAATGCATTCTATTAAGTTTTCTATCAAATCACTAAAAGGCAGTTTTTACCCATACTTCAATTGCTACTTCGGAGGACCAATTAAACCACTTGCCGTCATCCAATCGATATGAAATTTGACAGAAAGATTCATTGTTAATAAGAATGCACGTTACCGTGTTTTGGGGCTGTCACTAAAAGGCTGCTTTTACACACACTTTTATTAAATTTTCGGCTGACTAATTAACTCAATTACTGTCATTCCTGAAGTAGATCTGAAACTTGGCAGATAGGATCGTTGTGGATGATAATCAATGCATTCTATCAACTTTTGGTTGTAAAAAGGTTTTAGTTCTTGAAACTGAATCTAGGAGTTTCTTCATATTGGTCAAGCACTATGAAAACTCCTCTGGGCTTGAAATCGCTTGAAAAAGTTGCAACTACATATCAAATTTGTCAATGCATATAAAAGGATTATACTAAAAACTTTGTTTTTATAGGTTAATTTTTCCTTCCTTAACGTTATGTTTAGTTTAATTAAAAGCTATAGTTGAGATAATTTCACAAGTATATAACAATCGTGGATTATTCTATTTTTTTCAGTAAAACACCTAATAAATTGCCTTAAAATACATGTCTTCTTCCCCTTAATTACGAACACAAAAGTTAAAAAAAATATCAAGAAAGTAGATGGTTATGTTTAATTACAAGGAAATTTGTTTTGGTTCAACAAAACAGCTTAGATTCAAAGAAATAAAGTAAGAAGTGTTTAATATTAAAGTTAATCGTAAATAAAAGTGGTCGGGAAAAATTCGATTTATTGATCTTTGTCATACGGACATGATGGCTTGAAGGATAGTCTTTTGAAGTTCTTTCGGGATCATTGGCGTTATAAATATTTTTATTATTTAAATTTTTAGATTGAAGAAATTAAGTTTTGAAAACTACTTTTTAAAATAAACTTCATGCACTCAAGAATTAATTTTTTAATTTCTTTGCCGAAATAATTACTGATGGGAATAATATAATTGAAATATTTTCGAAAATGAAAGGGTTAACGCTTCAGAATAGCTTATTCATAAACTGCTTGCTAATCTGTTATTACTACATTAAAAGTAGTTAGTAAGTTCTTACATCTTCAGGGATCTGGTATGAGACCACTTGATGTGTTTAAATTAATTTTTGGTAAATTTATCCCTATCAAGCAATCAAGCTATCAATTACATGTATCCTCAATTTGAAATTCTATTATTATATCAAGTATATACATTATGAATTATAATTTTTAGCGTCTTTTTTAATGGTATTATTTTACCTGGGAATATATATAAAACATTATATATTTTTGTCACATAATATTTTTTTTAATTGTAACTTCAGAGTCTTAGATTTTTAAAGTAATTTCTTAAAATATCGAGGTAAGTTCTGCAAATACTTGTGGATACCTACGCCGTCTACGTATTTATGATTGCTTAGTGGAATTAATTTTTTGGGAGTTCATTGGATGTACTCTATTATCGAGAATCATAATGAAACTTGATTTAGAAAGTAGAACTTGCCACGGTACGGCTCGTGGTGCTGGTGGATCTGATGATAAATCATATACTACACATCCATCATGTTTTCAAATTATTCCATTCACCCATCCAATATAATTTTTTTAACATTTGGGTTTGATTTATCGTAAAATAATGAAGAAGCAATTGTCTAAAACGAAGAAATACATCCTTAAAACAGTTACACAATTACTTATTGCAGCTTAAAGTGCGACTCTTGAGGAAAAGTTTATTACCGGATCAAGTTGATGCATCCTCCCTATACAAAGAGAACCCTCTACATAAAATCCCCTCTACATAACGTCTCTTCCTCTCATAGTGTATCAAATTACACCCACATATTATATCCCCCTACATAGAGTACCTTTTCATTGAGTTAAAAAATAATAAAGAAATATCTTCAATTTCAAATAAATAACTCAAAGTGCGATTGTAAATAAACTATTTGCCAGAAGGGAATCATTCATTTATCAATTTTGGTTTCGTATTAATGGGTGGTCACAAAAAAGCGCCATCCATAAAGATTTTTGATCTATATACACGTTGAAGACAAGAACTTACTTTCATTCTTATCATCGACAACCATCTTTAATCTAATATTGCATAAAATTGTTACAGCTTACATGTTAAGGATAATTATGAATTGAAAGATTTTTCTTGCCTGCCTAATATTTTTATCCAGCATCAGCTGTATGAAATGAGAAAGCATTAGAAATTTTGCCTTGATGCACAAAACAGTTTCGTGAGTTCAGCTGTCGCAGCACAAATTTGAATGCTTTCTTAAATGAGGCTGGTGGTTCATTTGTAGACTCAGAGAAAGGGAAACGTAAAATTTTATGAAAAGTTTCATAATTATTTCAATATATAAATGAGAAAGATTGTAGGTTTGTTCGCATGTTGCAAAAATGGCTTAATTGATATTTCTGAAACTCAGAATATATTCAGACCATCTAAAATGGGGACATTTTCACTATAAATTATACTTTCATTTAACTGTGAACTCTTGGGAATGTATCGTATAAATTATAATTTGCAATAATCAAACTATTTGACATCATTTTCGAAGAAGAACTGTGCTCCAAAAATAGTCATCGATGGAGAGTTTTGGTGATGATGGTGAAACGCTAGCTTTCAATGATATTTGTAACACTTCTTACATGAGACTCTTCCAAGAATCGAAACCTTTTAACTATAGTTTATACAAAAAAAAAAAAAAAAAAAAAAAAACTATTGTTGATATAAGTAAATAGGGAATAACATTAAGAAAAGTCATTCAACTGGTACCGTTAAGTGGGGTTACACTGTTCACCGTTGCAACTTTTAAATTTTTTTTCAAAATTTGGAGCTTTTGATTACTCATTAAAATGATCACTGTACCTATGTGACGAGCAAGGGTAATAAGTTGAGGTTGTGGCATAATATAGATGAGGAAGTGATTGATAACTAGAAACATATGTAAATTCTTTGAATTGATATTATAATACTGGTTGATTAGTAAGATCTAAAACCAACATAATGAGCTAGCAAGTAAACTTATATTTCCGTTTAGTATGTTAGGATTCTTGTATTCCTTAAGAAAATAAAATGGTTTTAGGGACATTAGAGCTGGAACCAGTACCCAAATTATATTTTAAAAGTTGTTCTCAATCGTTTTTTGTTTCATTTCAAAATTCATTGAAATTTATATTCTAAACTTGAAGTTGAAAAATGAACAAATTAATTATAGTTGATAGGTAGCAAAATTTTACAACATTTTTTCACTACGAAATTATCTATAATATTAAACTAGGTCATATATTACATTAGTGATAAAATAGTTTAACAAATATCCTTTTATGGCAGCTTCGATTTTATATTGAATTATAGTGCCAGTTTGTCCTAAACCTGTCTAACCATCAATTAGTATAAGATGCTTGTTTAATATACACATATAATACAATCCAATCCATTTAATTTCCAGGTCGATATTTCTAAATACTTATAATTTACAAAGTAATTTACTTGCAAATTTATTGAAACATACGATTTTGGACTAAATACTAATGAAACACCGAAGAAAGTTCTAGTAATAATAGAATAAATAATAGTATACTAAACAATTAATATGAATAATAATAAAAAGTTCAATGAGTAAAAGTTAACATCCACCTATTTATTTTAAGATAAGAAAATTGTATATAAAAAAAGATCTTATAAAAAATACAACCACTTGTATTGCTTCAAAACTGAATATACATAACTTATTATTAATTTGTAACATTATAAAAATTAAAATAAAAGTAACATTTTTCACTTGTTTCTTATTTCTAAACTATGTTACACAAGCATTTCGTTACGATAAGTTTATTCATTAAAATTTTTATAACTTTTATTTCTCCGGTGTGTAACAAAAAAAATTAACGTCTCCAAATTGATTTTAACTTTAAATCGAAAAATAATATTATCTAGAATTTTTAAAAGATTTGATTGAGTTACTATATTCGAGAGGAAAATCACCATGCGTCTGGTTGGAGGATATTCGGTTCATTGTTCTGCGGACATTAATATTTCTACTTTGTAAATATAAGTAAGTGTTTTTTTCAAAACTGAATAAAATGTTTTCAGATCATTCAAAAGTATACAATTTATTTAAAAGTGAAGTGCCCCTGTCTTACAGGTTTACTATTCCCTTGTGTAATTGTAAATTATGTGTCTGTAGTTACCTACTGATATCTTTAACGCATATGTACGCTATTATTCACTCTGATAAAACCTTGACAACCACTAATGGCATAAGGCCAAATCAAGAAAAGCAGTAAAAATCCTTAACCACCATCGTAATTCTGACAATCCCACAAGCCAAGGCGAAGAAAATCAAAAACTCGCCAACCATAAAACATCTCCATCCCACCGAAAAGCAGTGTTCCAGCCTAAAGTAATCAATGTGGCCAGCAGACCATTTATAAAACATATCGGCGTTGGGATAAAACCGATTTATCACCCTTTGGGAAAAGGGACTTAAAACAATAAAGGGGCCATTAAGGCACTGGGCCATCCATCTGGTCGAGCCTTCTTATCTCGTATCTCTATAGCCGAATCCATCAATGGCATATGATGATGGTGAGAATGGCCACAGGTCGAACTGGCTTTAAAATCTTGGGGAATTTATGAGTGCAAAGGGGTATTCGAAGCATTTGGCGAGATATAGGGTTTTACATTACATTTTTGTGATAACTCGACCAGAAGAGCTTTTGAGTAAGCTTGTAGTTTCCGTTAACAGTTGTGTAAAGGTGGCGTTTTGTTTTTGAACGGACATTTTTTTTTTTAACTTATGTGAACCATAATAAACAACTTGTCGTAAATTTTGTTCATTTGCAGTTTTCAATAATACTATATAAATTATACTTAAATCCCAATATAAGAAAAAATAAGAAATCGTCTTTGTACTGTTAAAATTTATGAAATAAAAAAATAATTTGTTGCACTGTTAATTTCAGACGTCTTTTTGGCTGACCAAACGGTATAGTGGTTAGCATACTAGCTTCTAGACCGTGAGGTTGCTGGTTCGAGTCCCGTGTAAGGCATGGGTGTTTGTAAATGTATGTTGGCTTGTCAAATGACGAATGTTTCGGTGCATTATAGGACTCATGTTGCTGACGGTGCCAGATAATCTGAAAACAACTCAGGCGGCTTCTCATTCCTACTTAAAAATTAACGTTTAATGTACGGATTAATTTATTAATCAAACTTAAACTAAATACTATAATTTCTATTATAGAAGGAATTCTTATTTTAGTTTTAAGAGAATATATTTTGATTAGTATATACATAGTATTTCGTTAGAAACTGTTTTTCCAATTAAAAATAAGATTTGCCATTGGCACTTATCTTTGTCAGGTTTACCAATTGATGCTAGAATAATTCATCCTAATTTTATTATCGATATTTAAGTTTATGTTATCAAGCAATTATAACTTTGCAGCCTTCATCTTCATCCCGCATTAAATATCCTTAGACATTTTAATAAACGTCTTCGGTTAACTTCTCAAACATCTCAGAAGATTTCCCATTGAAATCACAAGGCACTTTCCACGTACCAAATCTCCTCTACTTTGAAGCCTCTTCTTAAAAGAGCTTCCTTCAATCTCTTAAAGGAGGTCTCCTATTCTCGAGATTTAAAGGGAAGGATGTTGACTCTAGTGTTCCGGTAGGTTAGCTCCAATCAGGAAACAGATTGTTGGGATTCGCCCCAAAGACACAATGGCAAGGGCCAATGAATAATCGACTGCTTGTTCAGGATTTTGCCACCCGATGGCTAGAGGAAAGGGAATCTAGTGTTTGTAGTTGTGTTTTGGGAGTTTTGTTGGATTTTGGGTTGTTGTATTAAAAAGGTGTTTTGGGTAAGTATTCGGAAGACTTGGAATAAAAGGTTGGAAGACCAATTTAAGTTTGAGGTACTGGATACTTTATGAAATCAGTTAGAATATAAGATGATTCAAAAGTAATAAAACGTTTATAAAAATTCGATAATTTCGATTTTCATAGAAATACTTAGACAAATTTTATTTTAAACAACAGATGGCACTGTAGGCCTCTGTGAGCAATAGTTCAGGATTATTTAAGAAGGTTTCTGACTGATTATCATTGACTTTGATGTTAAGCGCCGACTGTTGATACAAAACATTAATGATTTTTCTTTGTATGGCAAAACTTTTTCATTTCTAGCAATTCTGTAAAAGCAGCCTCGTCCAATTCACAAAAGTTTGTGAATAATAATTTTTTAAATGTTCTGTTACTTTTAAAATATCTTTTCATTACAATATAAGTCGAATAACTTTTGAATTTAGTATCGAGGTTTAGTTTCAAATTTTGATATTTTTTGTTAAGTAAATACAATGTAACGTGCTTTTGTTTCATTGTAATATTCGTTATGCTTAGAACTTAGTAAACTAATTATTCAATTTGACAGAAACATACATATTAGCTACTGTGTTATGAATGTATTTATGTATTGCAAAAAAACTGAAGACTGCTTAAACAGCAACACAATGTCCGTTTATATTTTAAAGTTGCAAAAAGGTTTCATTCCATGCATGTGGGTGTTCTGTAAAATATTTCAGAAATGGTCAAGTAATTGTCACATACTCTCTCATGTCGAGTATTGTTTGCTTGTTGCATTTGCGAAGTAAGATGGGTCAGTTTCCCCTTTAAAATACTTCATGGAAGGCATTCCTCTTACAATTCAGAGTAATTTCGGAAGTTTAGATCTTGTTGTGACGATGTTCATGTGCAGTAGACCCTCGTGTATCCCTTTCACAGTAAAATACCCAATTAAACCAGTCAATACTAGTAATAAAACTTTTTCAAGAAATATAAAAAAATATAATTAATAATAATTCTTTAATTTATATTTGATTATAAATGAAAGAATTATTCGAATATAATTCATTTATTTATAATCTGTTTCAACAGACATGATATTATTTGACAAAAGAACAACCCCAAAACGTATGAGAGCTTTAGGAATCACAAAAAGCTCTATCTCTAAGTGATGAATCAGAGTACACAAAGAAGAGTTCTAATTTGCAATTGTGCAATCCAGAGCTCAAAAGGGAACATTACAATGGACAATTCCCGCATTTTAAAAAAATGAGTGAAATTATTTTATATATATGAAGAATTTCTTTCTGATTCCTAATATTCAAACAAAAGTTCTTAAAAAAATTAGTTATTTAAATATTAAGAGTCCAGTAACCCTGTAGAGAGCAAAAAGGGAAAAGGTTTGGCGAGCATTAGGCTTTCACGCCTCCAAAATGGATGAATTTCCGATGAGCATGATTAAGATCTACCGTTTAGGGATGTCAAGTTAAGTTGGAGTTTAGTATATATCCCGTACAGGTTGGCGCGATTTGCGAGAAACTTGTAAAACTGGTTTCTGCTACTGTGTTTCAAGCCAAGTTATTTAAGATGAAGTGACGTCACATTCGCTTCGACCCGAATGAGTCGTTTTTCCCTCCAAAACTAACAAATGTACTTTGGTTGCAAAAAAAAAAAAAAAAAAAAAAGCGCAGTGAGCAGAAATTTTTATGTTTATTGCCTTTTCGAAACATTTAGAAAAGAATTAAAAAATAAAAAAAATAAATGAGGAATTGTCCATTATACAATCCAGTGTTCAAAATGAAGAAGAGATGCACTTGGCAAGAAATGGAGTTTCGATTCAACATTTGTCATCAAGTTAAATGCCTCAAGTTAAAAGCACAAAATAACTTTGAACTTTCCTTCATTCATGGATGTGTAGGATGCGATTAAATTTATTGCCACTAATTCGAAATATATATTTAAAATATGTACCTTCATTTTGAATAATCCTGTACGTACAATTTGAATGACAAATGATAAGTTTTTGTTTTTTATTTTTAAATAACTGAGTGGACTTGCGTTGCTGGGTACCCGTTAAGGCACATAAGTCTTTGAATTTGAAAGAAATATCTGATTAATAATCCGTCAACACTCCAGTGGCGAGTTCTTTGCGATCATATACTGCTTCTGTATAAAAATAAAATCAATATATATGACTTCTCAGTAAATTCATTATGGACAGATAAAGGATACATTTAAATTTTTTTTTTGAAGTAAACAATCTTTCTTAAAAATAACCTTAGAAAAAAAGCAAAAAGCTTCTTGATATACTACACTTTATGTTTACTCACCTGTTAAAAAACTAAGTTTGTTTGTTGAAATGATGCGTGGATATGACTCATGGGGTCGCTGTGGTGCCTTTATATTTGCATTAAAAAAAAAAAAAAAAAAAAAAAAAACTTCTGTCCTTGTACAAAAAAATAAAATAAAAGTACGAATAAAAACCCTCGTTTGTTTACTTTTAAATTGCTGCCAGCAAAGTTTACTTTTCATGGAAACTGTGTGGGCATAGTTAAAGCATAGACTGCCATTCAACAAAAAATGTTTTCAACTTGTAATTATTATTTTGTGCGTGTTTAAAGTGCGTAAAAAACGTATTTAAATCTATTTGCAGTAATTAAAATATTAATAAGAACCAATTTGATGAAAATTGGCTCATTAGATCTTAAGTTATAATAGACGTACATACTTTGCGAGAGACAGATTTTATATTTTATATATATGAGAAAAATATTACCAAGAATTATGCGGTTATGCGTAATAAAGGTAATGAAACATGAAATTCATATTCTTATGGAACAATCCGTTGTTTTCTTCTCCACCTCTCATTTCTATGTTTCTGGAAATAATTATAAGGGAATGTTGGAAGGGGATCAGGCACGAATAGGTAGTATTAAGAAATAATAATAACAATAATAATAATAATAATAAAAAATTAAAAAAAAACAACAACAACAAAAAACACGTGTCTTGACTTTAAAATTGAAGGAAGAGTAACGATTTGTTTGTATATTATCTTAAGGCCATTAATAAATACTTTAAAAAGACAAAAAGTAGCGCAATTAATTTCTGAGACACAATATACACTGGTGTGCAAAACTTAAGCAACAATGTAAAAATTTAGCAGATAGCCATGAAATTACAGAAAAGGTGTTCTGGAAATCAGTACAATGAACACGTAAGTCAGTAGAAACGTCATGCGTATGCAAATATCAGGAACGAAACGTCAGAGGCTACGTGAGCGTACGCAAAACGCTTGATGTCGGCTCGCGCAGCTCAATAGTAGAATAAAAGGAAGGACGGAGACGCAATTCAACATATTCGCTGCAAGTGCCAGTGAGTCAGTTCGTGAATTATGGCTTGAAGAAATCATCTGGACGATTTCACCCGTGGAAGAATGATCAGAAAGCTGGAGGAGGGGCGTACTGTCACCAGTGTAGCTGCAGAGTTCGGAATCAACAAAAGTGTCGTTTCGCGCGCTTGGAAAGCGTTCCAAACCACAGGTACAGCTGTTAGAAAGGTTGGTGGTGGTCGCCCGAGGACGACAACTGCAGGGGATGACCGATATATCGTCCTGCAGACGAAAAAAGGCAGACAGCAGTCAGCTAGGCCATTGCTCAGCAACTCTGTACAGCAACGGGCGGACAAGTGTCGCGGTTTACTATGGCCAGAGGCCTCCATAAAGGGGGCCTATTCTCCCTCCGTCCTGAACGCTGCCTCCCCTTAAAAGTTGGCCACCGACGCCACCGTTTACAGTAGTGCAGAGAGCACACAAATTGGACAACTGATCAATGGAGTCGTGTGCTCTTTACGGATGAGAGTCGGTTCAGTACCGGAAGTGATTTTCAACGCGTTTTGATTTGGAGAGAGGTCGGGAAACGGTTTTATCCCAGTAACATCAAGGAAAGACACCGTAACGGTGGTCCTGGAGTTCATGTCTGGGGAGGCATTTTGCTGAACGGGCGAACTGAGCTCCACGTTATCAACAGAGGGTCTGTAACCGGGGATCGCTATTGTGAGGAGGTACTCCTTCCCCATGTGCGTCTGTTCCGAAGTGCCATTGGCACAGACTTCATTTTTATGGATGACAATGCACGGCCACATCGGTCTCTTGCTGTTGAGGAGCTACTGGAAAGTGAAGATATCACTCGAATGGATTGGCCAGCATACTCCCCAGATTTAAATCCCATCGAACATGTGTGGGATGCTTTGGGGAGACGCATTGCAGCACGCTTACATCCTCCGGAGAACACCCAACAACTCAAACAGATGCTGATTGAGGAATGGGCACTCCTACCGCAAGAAATGTTGCACCAGCTGGTTCTGAGTATGCGGAGACGGTGCGAAGCAACCATTGCAGTGAGGGGAGGGCATATCCCATATTAAGGAACAGCTGCTTGTTGTTCTTCCTCTTGGATAGACAATCATGAGTCACGATACTATGCATTCAATAAAGCTTGTTTTTGTTTGATTCCATATCGTATGTATTGTATTCCTTTTTCAGGGCCGATACTTTCGTCTTCTTTTACGCACATAATACTCTCCCTCATTTCTGAATTTCATATCTCTCAGATGATTTCTCGTGGAGTTATGGCAAAAAACCCACCTGTTGCTTAAGTTTTGCACCCCCCCCCCCCCACCAGTGTATTTAAATATAATGCTCAATCCTCTTTTTTATAAAGGAAATCCTCTTTATTATTGATAAAAAACATCACCTAATGATAAAAACATTAGCTAATTTTTAATTAACATTGTAAAATATGTTGTCCTTTTGTCATGCAAGTCACATGCAGATGCCAAGGTGCAATTTTCTTAATCTATAGAAACATAAAGTTGAGTTTCTTTTTTTATGCCTTCTAATTTAGCTTATTTCAGTCGCACTTACCTTCTTGAGAAGTTCATAGAACATGTATGAGTCTTTTCGCGAGTTCCAAAATCAGAAGTGTAACTACTGATTCGATAAAGAAACGACCATTAGCAATTCCCACAAAAATCGCTTCTTTTATCCTGGTTTTAGCTTTATTTACAATGGTCTTAGTAACTTGCATATTTATTTTTGGAGCTATCATGAGATTATTTTTTGTAAATCGATTCGATTAATTTAACACACAGTTTTTGAGCTATTAATAATCTTCACTCATGATTCGCTAGCTAATTCCGCATACTTCAATATAAAATAAATTTGATTGAGACTTTACATCGTTGTTAAGTATCGGAACTTACTGTTTTCAAATAATCTACACACAGCTGCCAATTACAAGCAAGAAGCAAACATAACGTATAAAGCCATTCCAGATTTTATTTTGATATAATAATAACGTAAGTACTTAGTACTAGGGATTTCTTGTTAAAAATCGATTTTCATCCTCTCTCTACTCAAAGCTTTTAAACTTTATATTTGTGTTCTTTCGATGGAAATATTTGTATCGAGTTTATATAGAAGCAGATATTTCTATTCATGGAGGAAATTTTGTGTTGTTAGTAAATATTAAAAACATTTTTATCAACTGAATTCTTCCTGGATTGTCAATAGCTTTGTTTGGCTGAAATCTTTATCGATTCCTCCAAGTTTGTTTGTAACTCTTTGAATCCAAAACAGCTTATACAATCAATTTAAATTGTCGCTCGCCCTCATAAAACTATTTAATAATGGAGCGTGTTTGGAGTTGTTTGCAATAAATATAAGGGGTAACCGAAAGAGAGTTCTAGTACACGTTTATCTTTTATGAGGCACGTAACGTTTTGCATGATATAAAAATGTTTAATATTAAAGTCCTGTGTCAGTGCTTGAATAACTTGGGACTTTTGGAGAATTTTTTGCTTATCGGTTGGTGTACATGATGAGACTTTAACAAAGTAAAGGGTGTATAAATATGAATGACCCGATTCTAAATCGTTATATTTATGGGATGACAAATATATCGTGTGTGAAATTTATGACACTGGATGAGATGTGATCTAAAGTTTTAAGGAATTGTTACTTGAAAGTCTCTCCACGAGTGAAAGACGGAGAAATCACCATGAATACAGTCGTTGAGTAGATGAGTATTCTTTTTTTGCACCAAATATATTAAATTTCAAAGAGGTTGGAATGAGAATTTTCCTGAACTTATTTAAACCTCCCAGTAGCACACATTTGTCTGGCCAATACATCTCAATTCTGTCAAAACCAGACGTGGATCATTGTAGACTGGCCGTTTTTATGGGTATTGGCCAAACCCGTCCAGAGCTAGGCAAAATATAATGGAAGTTTTGAATTGTTGATGCGGATTTTAAAAAATGAAATATATTTTTATAAGAAAAGACGTAGGGTAAAAATACGTTTAGCATGTTTATTTTAAAAAAAAATCAATCATGTATTTTGGAACGATGCTCGAATTTCGGCATGGATTGGTCAATCATCACAGAACCCATGTTTCTGATGTTGGTTTATTAACCGTTTTTATATTTTCATTCATTTAGAAATAATTATCAGTTTGGCGATATTTTTGATGATAATTCTTATGTGAAAATTAAAAAAACAAACAAAAAAACACTTCAATATGGCGAATTTGGCAATATACTTTTCGATAATTCTTTCATCATTCTTTCTTGTAAGTGAAACAGAGGAGAAGAGAAAAACGGCCGTTGATGAGCGATGCTCAAGGGAAGAGAACTTCGTGTTGAAGAATTCGTTTTTAAAATTTTTACCCCTTTAAAGCATTTTCACATGAATTTCAGAGTAGGAGAGGCTTAAAAAACTTTAAAAGGCATTAATTAGCACAGTGATATTGACCAAAATCGCTAATGCAGTTTTGTAGCAATTAAAAAACATTATTTTTTCAGTGGCAGCCACCTTATGCACAATCGCAATTTTGACGAAAACCTTAATGGTAAGTCCCATGACCACCCGTAACCCTTACGCAAAATTTGAACTTCATAGGTCAATCCATTCTAGAGTCATACTGACCATAGACACATATACTTTCCTTTTTGTTGTTTTGTTGTACCAGGATGTTTTAAAACGTGGAGAAATGAAAAAAAAAAAAAAAAAAAAAAAATGTTTTTTGATCAAAAACAATACTTCATTACCATATGTTAACATATGGGTAATTGAAAGTAATAAATCCATGGTGTCTCAAAAAGAATGAAGAGTCATTTAGTGACGGATTTCCTTTGAACTCTACGTCATGTCTCATCCAGTGACAATATTTTCATTCTCAGGATCTGCATCGCTCTATAAATATCAGGATTTAGAAAAAGGTTATTTTTTATACACAAGTATCTGTTAATTACGTATTGTGCCCTATAATCGGTTGCATTGTATAAATTGAATTTATTTTATCTGGTCAAGCAATTGATAAATTTTTGCTAAGTTTGATTTTAAAATCTTTGAATTTAATATCTGATATATGTTCTTGCATATTGCTTTTGCCTGAACTGTTTTATAGATATTAAGTATGTATAGTTTAAACAAAGGACTACCCTTTACTTAACTCATTCTTTTTTATTAAGAAATTTCCGCAAAGACGTTTAATTTGGAACATGAAAAGAAAGTTAATCAAGAAAAAAAAAAAAAAAAAAAAAAAAAAAAAAAAAAAAACTGGGAAATATCCAGTGAATAGAAAATGGTTTATGCAGATTTTCAACAAAAGGAGACTTGAGATGATTGTATTAGTAAGATACAAGTAGTTTCATCAAAGAAAATTATTTTGTTGTTGCAAAACTTTCTTATGATAACAGGAAATAGAATAATTATATAGATGTTTTTGCACTCACAAAAAATGGCTTTTCTCAAAATTCCAGTTACGAACAATTTCAACTACAAAGAAATCTATGCGATAAAATATTTATGTTCTGAATATATCTTTGTCTTCACAAATGTGTTGAAGAAAGTGTTATTAGTCAATAGATTGTATAAAAAAATCAAGACCTTTGTGAATTCTATAACGCGTTTCCATTTTTTTACGAAATAGAATTTGATGTCATGTTACTTTAAAGAAAATATTGGAAAAGAATTGTAATCTTTTCAATATTTTCTTTATGTTTTTAGCTAAGCTGTTGTAAAAATCATGTTAATAAACCAATATTCTTAACTAAAGTATTTATTTAAAAAATTAAAGCATTTAAGGGTAAACAAATATATTTTTGCTTGATTTTTAAGCCTATGCATTTTTTATATTTGTTTTAAAAGGATAAATGTTATCTCTAATTATTATATAATTTTTTAACTTGGAAAACAAATTGAGACAACTGATTTTCCACGTTAGGGAATCAAGTAACCTTTTTTTGGGACAGCACTTTTTTTTGGAGGGGTTGGAAATAAAAGAGTTATTTGAAAGAAAATTTAATGATAGTAAATAATTCAAAGGTTTATTTATAAATGTATAAATATTTTTGAAAAATATCATATAATAATTTTTTTTTATAAATGTTGGATTACTTGGATCTCTTCCAAATTTGGTCCTTGTTTGGTCTCAGGGACACCAGAGAAATTGTGGCTGGTTTACGACATTAAATAGATATCATAATTCGATGTACCAGGAACATTGCAATGGGCCTTTGCCGGGATATCACAGTATGATTTTTAAAGATTATCGCAGGGATGTATCAGAAACAATTCAGTAAAAATTGTATTATATTTTACATATTAATTCAAATATAATACAATTATTATTAAATTTTTACTGGACATTTTTGAATATTAATTCTTGATTATTGTATTTATATTAATTTATTATTTAAATTTTTTATATTATTTTATATGTTTCAAGGCAACTCGGTAAAAGTAGGGACACATATTGTCATTGTAATATAAATAACAAAAACAAATTAAAATAATCTGTCCAGAGAATTACTTTTTCAAGATTTTAGATTAAATTTCCAAATACAGAATGTTCTTTTATGTGTAGGTAACAACCAAGTCATGATACTTTCGAAAATAAAACGTTTGATTGTTTTGAAATAGAATTTGACTAAGCGTATTATCACTGTTTGACGCAAAACCAGAATTATAAATTTGAAGAAATATTGAAAGTTACATAAAAAGTTTTGACGCTGATATCTAAATTAAAAACATGTTTTTGCAACACTTTTTTGAACTTAGAGAGCAATTTTCTCAAGATCTCTGAATAATTGTAAGAAAAACTAACATCTGCAGCATAATATAAATCTGATTAGCATTACATAAAATAAAACGACAACTGAAATTCCATTTACATTCAAAAAATCGAAAAGCGAAATTTAAAGCACTGAAAAAGCACCGCAATATTTGTTCGATGAGAGAGAAAAGAACTTGCGGTTTTAATTCTTCTCTTTCTTAATCTAAATTTTATCGGGATTCAATACCCGGACCCGTTCCCTTATCGTACTTTTTTAAACGGGTCCCTAATCACTTAATCAATCGAGACGATGAAAATTCTCTCGTCTTCGGAACTTTTTCTTCCAGGGATCATTTTTCAACTTAACTGTGCCCGCCACTGTCTTTGATGCGATCGAGGAAGGCAATGTTCAAAAACCACCACGCCACTTACAAGCTATATTTTCTTTTCATAACATGTTCCGAGGGACAGGGATAAAAAAATAAATAAAAAGTTCTTATTCGAAATTTTATTTTCGTCAGGTCATTGTTCCGGTAATAGGTTCATCCGTCTTTTCCGAACCCAATAGTTTTTGACATACTAGAGTCATACATTACAAGTTATGCAGCTTTTTAATGAGAATTTTCATCACGGAAAGGTATGTGAGTGTCGACAAATATTTTTGGTTTAGCGTAAATACTTTTATATCTGATAAATGTAGCATTATAAAAAATAACTAGTTGCATTTTCTTGAAAGAGTGTGTTTTAAAATGAAAATCTTTGGGGATTTTATGTTATGTTGTATAAAAGTAAGAGTTGTTCTTATCATTCGTAACAGACAAACTAAGCATAAAATTCTCTTTCAATTTAAATAAAGATTTTTATTGTAAGATGGTTTATAATTTATAACGTTTTAAATGCTGCTTATTAAATAAATGATAAATCAAAAATGTAATTTGTTTTGAATATAGAGTAAATGAAAACTATATGTTGGGAATTTTAAGTATATAATGACCTATTTTAAAGTGGTTTTTTGACTAACATTTTGTGTATTGAATTATGAAAGTGGTAAAATATTTTTCATTTATAGTATTTTAATTTAAATTATATGAAAGTATTGCATTAGTTAATATTTTTGACTTTCTATACGTTTTGAAACGTCCTTTAGTCCAAAAATTGATCTAAGAAAAATTACCATGTGGCAGTCTCTATGTAGTCAGTACAATTCTTGAACGAATTGATCTACAGGGTTTAACTTTTGTAAACAAGTTAGTGGTGGCCATGGGACCTGTCATTTAAGTTTTCGTCAAAATATCGCATACCCATGAGGTGGCTTCCATTGAAAAAAAATTTTTTTTTTTATAACAAATGTAAAAAAAATAAATAAAACCGTTTTGACGATTTGATCAAAATTATTGCTCCGATGCCTTTTGAAGAGTTTTAAAATTCACTCCCCCCCCCCCCCCTTCTCCAAAATTTCTCTTCCTTTGAGCATTGCCTATCAATAACAGCGTTTTATTTACCCAAGGAAAAAATAATAATAATAATAATTTTCTCCAAATATATATATAATTTTTTTTCTTTTTTTTTTGCTTGCGAAATAATTATTATTAAACTGACAAATTTGTTTTAAATTCATGAAAATAAGAAAATGAAAATTATAAATCCAGGTCAAATTTAATTGTACTGACCAGCACTTTAGTGTTATTGATAGTTGAACATTGTTCCACCCGCCTAGTTTTGTGTGCTATTATGAATTTGTTAGTTATTCTATATATATTATTGGTTAATTTTTATCCTCATTTAAGTTAACATTTATACAAAAAAATGTCTTTCTTGGAGAGTCATTCTGTTCTGAGAAATATGAAAGAAAACTCTTAGAATTTATTTATTGCGAATACTTCAAAGACTATTTAGTTTCCATCTTAATGGCAGTTAAACGTAAATTATAATTGTGTATTGAAACAACTTTTGTGAAATTAGCAAACATTAATATAAAATTCTTCAATATTCATAACTTTTTTATATGATACATTCTCTAAAGTTAAACTGTAATCAATTCAAATATTAACTTAACAATTTTAAAATATTTTTGAAAAGGATGCATCACATTTTTGTCGATGTTTAAACTAATAATTTTATAATTAGATATCAAACGTTGTTAAGTTTTGGTAGAAAAGATCAAAAACTCTGCAAAGATTTCTAAAAACCGAATTGATGTATTTTAAACACAAAAATCTATTGCAGAATATCTATGCTTTGATTAATATTGACTTATTGGTGCCTTCTAAAATTACTTTCAAACTAAGTACGTTGCACTCCTTTAGTTAAGTAATCTGCATTGGAAAAGTAAACGTAAAAAATTAGTATCGGAGCTACTCTGAAAATTTTAATCCAAAGAAATATAGATAGGTTTCTAATAGATTAGTTTTGTAGTGCTTCGTTACAAAATTTCCCCAATTTTCGACGTTTGGGCTTTATCGGAAACATAATTGAAAAATAGATCTTGAAACACTCCACATTTTATGTACATTTTACCTTTTTTTTTACAATTTAAAGGTAGTTAATAAAAATAGTGATAAGTTTCTATGTACGGCTATGGAAATTTATATACATTTTTTTTCAGATTTGACTAATAGTACGTGGGACCTTAATAATATTCTGCTTCATAGTTGAGTTTATATGGGATATGAAAGAAATATTAAATGGTTAGGGAATAATTTGGATTTTGTAGAGATTTGGATAAGGTATAAGAACAAAATCTTTGCCAATTTATCAAATTTGGAAGTATTTTAGTAAAAATAAATAACACAAATTTTAACGAATTAGTGAGCTTGGTGATAATTTTGGTGACAAAAATAATTGTAATTTCTAGTTTTGGTTTTAAATGATGACATTTTGCAAAGATAGTTTGACGAAAGTAGCATTTAGAGTAGAAGCTTAATCTGAAAAAGTATTTAAGTTAATTGGAAATAATTTTATTAGCTTCCGACCCTTTTACATAGCTAACATTTTGTTAAAACAAAATTGAAACCCAACCGCTTTTCCACTTTCATTAAAATCTATTAATTAGTTTTAGGTTTATAGATAAATAATTTCCAACAGGGGATGGATAAAAGAACACATGGACAACTGGAGGTGGAGAGGGGGGAGTGTCCAAACATCTTATTTTATATTTACATTTTTGAAAACAGCCTGTGATTGTAGATTATTATAATAACGTAAAATGCAATGTCTATTTTTTATGTTTTCCATAAAATCTGCATCTGCAAGATTATCAATGAGAAAATAAATGTCTTTACTATGCTTTGCAATGACTTTTCTGTAACGTTCTTCGCAAAAAATATGCTAGATATTATTTAAGAACTTGTATTAACAAATAAAGATTCTAATCACTGTATGCAAATGATACCTTGTATAAAGGTCTGCCCACCAGAGTTTAAGAGTTTGTTAGAGTGTTGTGAGCTATTTAAGAATTTGTGGTTCTACTGCTGTATCATAGAATGCTTCTGAAGCATAGAAATGACTCCATTCCAACTCATTCCTATCTTTATTAAATTCTCAGTGTCTAGTTGCATAGAAATTTGATGACCTTTAGTAAATTTTGCTGACACCTTCATTTGAAAATGGTAATGCAATGAATAAATTAGATAAATGGTGTTCAAAAATTTTATTCTGTTGACTGTGAAATCTCTCTTCTCTACAGATTCGTATTTATTTACTTACGTGTGTCTAGCATTCTCTAAATATAATTAGTTTATAAAATGCATGGGTTACTGTCATTATGTTTAAATATGATGCAGTGCTTGTTTATAAGTGCATTGAAAATGAATGTACTGCTTTTATACAATTCCTAAAATATTCCCATGACATTAATATACCTTCAGAAACCATTTTCATTCATTAATATAATTTTTTTTCACTCTAATCCTCTTAAAATATGTTCTAAGAACGAAAACGTTCTTTTCTAGAGAAATGATAATTATTCAGTCTGTATTGAAATACAATAGTATTTTTAAATGGAAAAAAATGAATTAATTTAAATTTTTAGAATTATCCATTTATTCTTTTTAAACTATTGTATGTATAATCATACGAAAATTTTTTAGTCACTATTTAAAAAAATTGGTCTCAGTAGCATACCTCCTTGAAGAAAAACTCTTTGAGTCAAGACGAATAAACTACTGTTATTTTCTAAATCATTCGAAAATGTTTGGTTTACAATATCAAAGACCCAGAGACAAAAATATTGTTTTGTTGAGCACTCTTATAAAAATAAAAACAATAATCTTAAAAGAAAAATACAAAACAAAAACAATAATCTGAAGAATGTCATGCTGAGAAGGCGCAGTTTCAAATGAGAAGAAGCTTTTTAATAATTTGGTGTACTAGAATTCAGTTGAAAAACCCCATGGTCTAATATAAAAACTACTACTTTTCTGCACACCTAATCAATAAAAAAAAAAAAAAATAAAAAAAAAAAAAAATAGAATGACGCCATGTTTTGATAATAAACAAGAAACCTGATCAGCCGCAAACACCCCAGATCTTCTATTCCATTTTCATCTCGCCGAGTTGGCAACCGCATAAAACCGGAATCATCAGACAACAAAGCGGTTCATTTTACAGCCAACTTCTTCCGTTTCCTTCGCCAATCTAACGTCGCAAATAGAAACCAATCTTGCGGAATCTGTACTTTTGCGCGGGAAAAAAAAAGGAAACAAAGGAAAAGCGTTCCATACCAAACGATGATTGTGATTGGACGGTTTGTGCCCGGGTGGTTTGCTAACTGTGTGGGAAACTGTTTGAAGAAACTGATGGACCTATTCGTTTTCGAGCACATACAACGAAAAGTGTTTTCAAAGATCTTTTATTTGGAGTTCTCTAAGTTTTAATTAACTTTTCACTTCGAGATGAAGGAAACATAAAAAAAGTGAAGGATTAAGAAGTTATTCGAGAGTTTCTTGTAGTTTCTAGAGATCATTATAGTGACGCTTCTTTTTTTCGAAATATATATATAAAAAAAAAATTTAAAATTTTAAGGATATTTCATATTTTCCTGTAGTTGCTTAACAATCATTTATTTGAATCTGCCTTCTTACTTTTTGTAATTTTTATTTAATTGGTATATTTTATAGGGTTTTAAAGGTACATTTTGTTTGACAGAAATCATAATTTTTTTTAGTGTAAAAAAATAAATAAATCGGTATTTACTTTTGAACTATAATCAATACAATCAATGTCTAGTAACAATACAATCAAAGTCTAGTAACAACTAATTCTACTTAAAACCTACAATTTCGTAATTAAGTATTTATGTGTAATAAACTGCTACTTATTAAAATTTAAATGAAATATTTTACGAATTTAATGTCACTTATTTAAATATAATCATTTTCCTTTTCTTAGTTTATGAGAAGTAAAGCATAGGGGAATTCTTCATCAAGATCAGGGAAGTGGATCGGGATAAATTTTAAAAGATTTAATAGCATTTGCACCAAATTTCAGATTTATGGCTGTTGGGGATGTAGATGAATTATAGTAGTAAGACAGTGAGTAAGGTTTTGCTTTAAAGAGATAATAGATTAATATTGCATTTTTGGTTGAGCGCGTGATTCTATGCCTTTAACAAATAAAATACTTCAACGTCGATCTTATTTATTATAGCTTAATCAATCTTTTTCAACGAATATAAAGGATTAATCAATAAATTTCAAAAGAGTATACTTAAGTATAATATAACAATATATATATAAAAGTTTTTAATAAAAAAGTTAATTTTAACGACTATTTTGAAAAGGATAGATAGAAAATGATTTATCATCTTTTGAAAAAGAAGCATTAATCAAAAAGATTCATTCCAATAATAAAGCAAATGAATAAGATTATTTAAGAAAAAAAGAGAATAAGTGGCAGTGAATGACATCGCTTATTAAAAAATGTAAAAGAATTTTTGACAAGTTACTTTATTTTGTAACAAGCCGGTCATTCAAACTCAGCTGTAATAAAAAAAAAAAAAAAAAAAAAAAAAAAAAAAAAAAAAAACTTTTTTTGTTTTAATTCTTTGTAAAACATGTGTTATTTCAAATAAGAAAAGAGGAAAACCTGTAGTTAAATGTTTTTTTTACATTATACTTTTACTAAAAGGAAAAAAAAAAAAAAAAAAAATTAACTATGGTGTAAAAGCAACGTAAGTGTCCCTTAAGTGGACGGGGAATCATAAAATTCCACTTAATGTATTTTTTTTTATGTTCACACTTCATAGCTATCTTCGTTCTTCAGTTTCAAACCTGGACACACTGCAAAAAAAGAGCAATCTGTCAATACTTTTTAACAGTAACGGTAGTGTTTTTAAAACTCTTAACATTTGACTCTACAAATTTCAAATTAAAACTGATAATATATTTGCTTTACATAACATATTTACTCAAATTAGGAACTTTTTTCAAATTACGATAACTTTATTCGAAGGTAATTTAACACACTTTTTTTCTTTTTCAGATTTGGGACCATTAAAATCTAATCAATGTAATTTCTCTAATAAGGTTAAAAGACGATAAGTGTCAAAATTAATTTGAGTATTTGCGAATAAATTTGTCGGAATAAAAATGAATTTGCTAGAATGATAACATGCTTTTAATGTTTTATCATTTTATTTAAAGATTATTTGTGCAATTAGCATTCATTTCTAATTTTACTGCAAGCTTGCGATACTTGTAAATTGTCAGTTTTTAATTTTGAAGAGAGAATTATTACCATAATAAGTAAATATTTTTCAAACTTAGGTAAATACAAACTTTTAATGTAAATTGCTTAAGGATTTTGAAAGTTGTAGCTTATTATAAATGATTTATAATGTTGTATGCTTTAACTTTCTTTTTGGATTGAGTATATTTCAAATTAACTGCATTAAACTATTCATTCCCTTGGTAAATAAAAAAAAGTGCCCACTGATAATGCAATGGGATTTTTATGGTGGTAAATTCTCTTAGAAAAATACATGTTTTTCGCTAATACAACAATAAACTTTGACCAGTATTTTTGCCAGAATTTTCTTGGGAATAGAATTATACTAGACATGAATAGTGTTAAGGGGATGGGATTTTATAAAGTAACTACACTGTCTACCAATAAGTATTTGAACACCCATTCAAATGAGGATATCTTCTCAGTGGAGAAGCATATACACATGAAATTCACATAGCAAAGACATCTTTATGCAACATATCTATAAGTAAAACAACTCAGTCGCAAATTGAAATGCAAAGTGTACTGTGGGGGAATATGCAAAAGAATGGAGTACAATTAGTGTGCAGTTGTACAGATGCATTTACTTTAAAAATCACGCAAGTCGAGGGGTTGACTTTTAGTGTGAGATATAATCTCCCCTGTCATCAGTGTTTACTTGGCACTGTATTCTCATACTTAACATGAGTTTCTTGATGAATTCTAGTGACTAAATGGTTCGTAACATGTTTTGAACAGTTTGAAGGTCATAGAAAGTTCATAATACATTAAATCTTTGCACAATGCCTATCGTAGAAGCGTCCCACACATGCTTGCTGAAATTTAGATTAGAGGAGTAATCTGGCTTACTTATAGTCGCAATATTGATATTTTTTAATAGTTTATACAAGGCAAAAGGGGAATAAAATTTACCATAAGTATCAATAAACATGGTTTTAAAAGAAAGACATTTAACCATTAACGACTTGTCTAGATCAAGTTAACATAATTTCAGTGAAAGAGTCGAATTTAATTATCTTTTGAACTCTTGGGGAACTTATTAAACCAATTCAACATATGGCACCCAAAGACCAAATCTTTTAAACATCAAATACTGTTTACAGAAAATATTTTTTTCAGTCTTATGAGTGATTTCGGACATCAAATGATCTGTAGAACTGATGGGAACATGATATTTCATGGTAAATTCCAATTCAAGTTAACGATTTGGTGGAAAAATAGTTTTGGTCTTTAGGTTAAATATGTTGAAATTGTTTAATAAGCTTCTCAACAGCTCAAAACATAATTAAATTCCACTTTTTCACTGTAAATGCTTTACCTTGATCTAGACAAGTCTTTAATTGTAAAATATCAGTTTCTAAATCGTGTTTATTGAAGGTTATGGAAAATTTAATCCCACTTTTGCTTTGGACAAATGATTACAAAATGTTAATATCACCCCTATAAGTAAACCAGATCACTCCTCTAATATAAATTTCATCAAGCATGTGTGGGACGCTTCTATGATATGCATTGTGTAAAAATTTAATGTATTGGGAACTTTCCATCACTTGCAAACAGTTCAAAAGGTGGGAAGAACAATTTAGCCACTAGAATTCATCAAGAAACTCATGTTAAGTATAAAGATACAGTGCCAAGTAAACACTGATGACAGGGGAGATCATATCTCACACTAAAAGTCAACTCCATGAGTTGCGTGATTTTTAATGTAAATGCATCTGTACAACTGCACACTAATGGTACTCCATTTTTTTGCATATGCTCACTTTGCATTTCTATATGCGACTGAGTTGTTTTACTTATAGATATGTTGCATAAAGATGTCCTCTTGATGTGAATTGAAGGTGTCTATGCTGCCCCCCTGAGAAGATGTCCTCATTTGAATGGGTGTTCAAATACTTATTGGTAGATAGTGTATACGTTTGTGAAACCCACATTTTATTGCAAAATTACATTGGTAATCAAATATATGTCATACCAGAACACATCTTTAGTACATTTCTATGTGTCCCCCTTGCACATATCTGCAGCATCGAGCAATCCACAGCTGGGCCAGAAAACAGGGCCCGTCATAGCTAATGTAATTTTCTCAATTGCTGCTATAATTTGTTATTTAAGCTGTGTTTCAATGCTACGTATCTTCACCTGGTACTCCTCGGATTTTACAAATCCCCACACCAAGAAATCTAAGAAAAAAAGGGGGGGGGGAAAGGGAATCAAATTTGGTGGCCGTGGAGAACACATTCTTAACGAGCCTCAGTGGAACGTTGGGTGTTGTGGTGAGATGTGCCTGCGGGACTCGTTGAAACGTACTAAATATGTATCCTTGTACGATATATGTTTTAATAATATTGTAATTTATGCGATAAATGTGATTATCACAAGAATGTATAGTTACTTTATAAAACCCTGTATAACATTATTTGTGGATAAATGGTTGAATTTCCTAAGGAGATGCTGGGGACGGATTTTAGTTCACGAATATATTCCCTGAACCAGGCCATGGAAATTTCATAATAACAAGGGCAGAAGACTGTGCTGACCACTTCAGATGTCTGACTTCATATTCATTCATAAAACCATGATTTAGTGAGTTTAGCTGTATGGAAATGAGCTAAGCATTGTCATCTTGGAAAACACCATTTTCTGCATGAAACAAAGGTTGCGTCATCTAAAAGTTCAAAGTAGTCCTTTCCATTTATAATCTCTTTTAGAAACTTTGAAAGTTTTGAAGAACACTATGAGATAGCTACCCAAACCATGACAAATATGTCTTACACTCTTAGAATGCAGAGTAATATGTTTTGTTTAGAAGTTCTGAAATTGTACGTGCGTCGGCACTGAAGCCTGTGCGTAGTTGCACATTAATCTTAAACATTACTTTTGATGTAGTTGTCTTCTTTTTAGAAGTTAAACATTCACTTCAAAAAACTCCAGTTGCTTTCAATAAGTTTTCCTTCTCTGCCATTATTTTGTTTCGTAAATGATGTTTTCTAAGAGTTTTGTTTGCTGTCGTATCTTTTCTTCCTGGTATAACTGGATAAATTCAATAACTTATTCGTTTCAAATTCTAATGTTCCAAGCCCAGAGCTCCAACAATTTAACCAACCTGTATCTATAAGTTATGACACCATTATGTTCTTAAAAAACACGTTGACACATATATATGTATATTTGGAAAGCTTAGACATCTTTTTGACTTTTTAAAATTAGTTAATTGAAACCGGATTAGACTACTTCTTCTATGCTTGGCCATGTTGATATGTGTATCAAATTTCAGAATTGGGATATTCCTCATTTGGAAAATTTGACACCTTTTTGACCCCTTAAAATTAGTTAAATGACATTGAAACAGCTTACATTTTCCACTTTTCCTCATTGATAGTTGCATCAAATATTAGGGTTGTGAAAGTATTGAATGTGGGACATTTGAATATCCATCGTTTCGAACGTTTGACTCTTTTTCGAACACTTAAAATTGGTTAATGGAGGTAGGAATTGCTCGTTTTTTATGTTCGTTTTTGTTGACAATTGTATTAAATTGTAGAGTTGTACTAATTATATAGAAAGAGGGAGAATTGGCAAGGAGTGAGTGAGTGGGTTAGGGAGTCAGTCATTCAGTTAGTAATGAATTTGCCTTTTATATAAAGAGAGAGATATTTTCCTATTATAAAAGCTTTCACGGAGGCAGTATGTGTAAGCATTTACTTTGGAAATTGTTTGATGATGAACAAAGTAACATCACTGTAAAGAAACATCATGCCAATCAATAAGGTCAAAACTTACATGACCTGTAACAACACCCATTAAAGTAATCAGTGGTTTTTATAGAGCAATTACTTTCGAATTACAGAAAACCACAAATAACATTAATCATACCTGGTGTTTGAATCCAGTTTTTTTTAAATACAGAGAGTCTTGTGTATTTAATCGCAACTGTAAATCTAAAATAATTAAATGCATAACACTTATATGGCATGATAATTTGGTAAATAACTTACTGTACAAAATAAAAACAATCTATAAATCAACTACATATCGTTGAGTGATTTTACCTTTCTTTTTATATTTAGTGAAACCTCCGGTCTAATAACTCCAAAACAATTTGTAAGATTTAGAGTTGAGCTTTTTTCCTTATCTGTCTCGAAGGGTAATTTTTGTACTTAGCTTTAATCCTCAAATCGAAGTTTGGATATGGCAGATAAGAGGAAAAAATGGTAATTGGCTTCCCGATTCTATTAAATGGTTCCTTTGGTTTCTGCAATCATCCGAATCTAGCCAATGAAGCGAAAAATGGATCTTCTACAAAAGACTTCTCAACCATACACCGCTTTTAGGTTTTTAGGCTCTTTTTGTTCTTTGTGGCAACATCAAAACAAAGATACCTCTAAGTCCTTTTCGGATATTTTAACCTAATAGTTTCTCTTACATTGGAACAATCTGAACTGTTTCATCTGTTATTTAATTTAGAATATGGATTTTTTTAATACTTCAAATAACATAGCAACATAAAATAATTTTAGTCAGATGAAGTTGCAAAAACCTTTCAATGTTCATGTTCTTTTCTTTATTCGTTAAAAATATTCGTTATTCCAGCCCTTATTTCGTTATAAATATAGTAAGATCTTTACTAAACAGAAGTTTTAAAACTATAATTTTCACTATGGAGCTAAAATTAACATGTTGCGCACATAAGTTTATCGTGTACTGAAACTGTATATTTACGGGAATAAAAGTTTAAAATAATTCTTACATCTTGGGAATAATTAGTAAAAAAGATGTAACAATCCAATAAAATTGACTTCCCTATGTTTAGTTTCTACACTACATTCATACAGTGAGAATCTTAAGCAAAGGTTCACTGCGTCTGAGATTAACATTCCCAGAAAAAAAAAAAATTAAAATTGTGGAAGACATTCGTGGTACATCAAATTAAAAATCTAATTGATATGACTTCCTATATCAAAATTCAGGCAAAAGTATCAAAAATGGAGACTGTATGTTTAATTAGCAAATTGCAAAGTGCATATATAGTAATCCTATATACATCTGTCATATATCAGTTTAAAGGTTTTGATACTATTAGTATTATCATATAAATTTCAACCGGAAATGCTTTCAACTCATTTGAAAGAGTGCTTCAGTATTATATTCATAGGGAAATCATATTTCGGTTCAAATAGAGATATTGAAATAGAATTTGATAATTCACAGGCAAATTTTCCCACCAAGTTTTTCTCTATACTCGATGACTTGGTAACATTTTGGAAAAATAAAAACTTCCTTTTGGCAATACTTTTTGATTTACGTCATCCACTTTAACAGAGAAAGATTTCAGCCATTAAATATCGCCAAAATATACATACAAGTTATTTGGATGAGATGTATAGCAATAGAATTATTTTTTTACGATAGAATTATCAATTACTTTTTACGGTTTAATAACAAGTAATTGATTCTCATGTCAATATATATTTTCTTCTTCTCTATTCATCCCCATTTTCTTTATGCCCCTCCTCTCCTTTTTATCTTATCCCTTCCAAGTTAAAAATTATTTTATTAAAATCATCATACTTAAACTCTTGATATTAAATCACTTAAAATTATTTGAAAAGCATTCGGAAAACAAATAATCATTTTCAGCATTTTTTCATATTCTTTCGAAAAAGCAGATTTTTTGGGGGTCCTTTCTATGAAAAAATCAACTTTCTTCCCGATCTGTATGATTATTAAACAAGTTGTAGGAGTAATAATTGAAGCCAACAATATTTTCTACAAAAATATTCAGATAAAAAGCACTATTTTACAACGGGCTGTTCTAATTTTATAGCTGAAAAAACATCGATTTTTTAAGAAAAATAGCTGTTTTTTTAAACTTTAGACCTATTGAGGCAGATCTTAACTTTATACGAACGAGTTTAAACTTTGATATTCCCATTTTTAACCAATTGTAAACTTTTTAGGGGGTACCGTATGACATCGGTTTCTAGCATTGCTTTAGTATAAAGTTTTGAATGGTTTGATATGTTCCAATTTCATGAATTTCTTCATGAATGAAACGTGACCCAAGAACCCTACTCAAAATTTCAGCCTCCAATAGGAATAAAAAGTTCGGAAAAAATCTAGAACAAAAAATAGAACTGCAACTCTCATAAACTAATTAAATGGAGAATGCTGTTCAGCCAAAACATTGCAAAACTATGTATTGAATAGGGTTCTATATTATCTTATTGAAATACATGCTCAATTTCCTGAAAATCAAAATACTTTTTTTGAACCGCTCCATATTTTAACACAGTTTTAAAATTGTTTTACATTTCTTTTTCATTTATGATTTTCCCCATGTTTAAAAGGTGACTCTTGCTAAATTCTAACAATTATGTATTCTAAAGTTTGAAGTAAAACTTAAAATTATTTAAACAGATATGCAAACAAAAATATATAAACATGGACATATCTTTATGAAGCACACATACCATTTTTTGTCAAAAAGGGAAAAAGCATGAAAAAAGTAAATTTTATTTATTAAATGTGTTTCTTAAAAAATGTTTAGAATATTTCATTTCTGCAGTTACAATTTCTTTTACAAACAACGAATATTTTAAATTTAGATCCTAAGTTTATTACTCAGAGATCGATATAATTCGCAGATACCATAGCTTAGGAATTATTTTAGCTAATTGCAATCATTGTTAGCCGGCTTTACTTCACGCATCACTAGATGTTTAATTATGATAAGGCTTCGGATCATAGAACCGTACAGTACACAATCATGTAAAGCTTAACCTAAATCCACACCACTATTAATCCATTCATGAATGTAGACATCCCTGAAGAAAAGTCTTTAAATTATCATGTTATGTACGTTAGTTTTATTTATATTTAATATATCGGATACAAACCACTGCTTAATTATTAGCATTATTTTAACGTCTCAAGTCTTGCGCACCAATGGAGCTCTTAATTATGACAAGTTCGATAATCGCAAAATCTTCATTCACAAACTGAGCACATGAGTATGAATTTAATTAAATTCATACCACAACTTCACATTCACATCTGAATGATCCTGTATAAGCATTGGGTTCTATTCTCGGATGGGAACAGGAAGACCTAATATAAAGGCATTCAAAATGACACTGTAGGGGTCATTCAAAATGGATGATATCTGATGATACTATCTTTAGAGGGATTGCGCAGTTCAGAGGTATAGGCAAATGCACAGAAATAGGATTGTGGGGAAATGCATCTGAGAGATATATTTTGGAGTTAAATGCCTGGTGTATGTTATGTGGATGGGAGGATGGTATACAGTTGAAGGGAAGTAATAAAATTGTTGCGTTTTTGTTAATAATTTGGATTTGAAAATTGGTTACTTATTGTTAATAATTTAGACTTCACTTTGTGAGGTAACTATAGAGCAATATTGATAGTATAGTTTTATCCACCGAACAAAAGTTACATATGCCGGTGTCAGTTTTACACAAAAAAGATATATTTCATTAAATTTAGGTTTGAAATAATTAAGTAATAGATAATGGGAGCTACAATTAAGTATTGCTCTTATTATAGCAAAATTCATATCAGGAGAAAAAAAGATTTTTCTATAAGGAAATATCTGGCTCATTATTTAAAGTTTAACATCTTTAGTACAAAATATTTACTGTTTAATCAGGGATTCAATGCCTGATGTATTCATATTATACTCAAAAGTAAATTAGCACAATTCAAGATTTGCTTTATATATATATATATATATATATATATATATATATATATATATATATATATATCTGTATATCACATTGTGAACGTTGATGAAATATTATGCAGTCAAAGGGAAGGAAATAGGAAATACTATGATAACAATATTTATTATTAAGGATTTAATTTAAAATATCATATACTTTTAGCATTAAATATATCCATATTATTTATAAATATGTTTTAAGTATAATATATACAAAAACAGGTGAAAGTATAAGTGTCATTCAAATAAATATTTCATTTTAATATAACAATAACGAATAAAACTCAGATGTTTTTAATATTAAATCTATAGCGAATATTAAATCTATTTGTATGATTGAGTTTGAGAATTAATGACTAATACTCAATCTTTTATAAATAAATACATGCATATTATATTTTCAATGGCAAGGCCTTATTTGAATGAATTAATTTCTAAAAAGATTAAAAAGAAAAAAGATACTAATTCTTGTAGCTAATTTTTTATCTGAGATTTGAAATACTAAATTTGAAGCCGACAAAAGAAACCAATAAGTATTTACAATGCAATTCAAAAGTAACCGGGCATTTAAAAATCATTAATGCACGAACAATTGACAGTAAGGACATGCTGTTTACAATAGAAATGCTTGAAAAGAAATCAAGTTGTTTCCTCACAAGAAAGAAGAAAAAGTTGGACCATTCTGGACAAGATGGCGTTGTGAGCTACTGTTAACTGTTAAAAGCGGGCCTTTAATAACTTTCTACGTAAAGCGTATTTTAATGCAAAAATTATTTATTTTTTATTTTGCATCAAAGGAAAATTAATTATTCAGAGTATTTATATAAAAACTGCCTCGTTCTACTGTCAAATATCATGAATTACCAATTATTCAAATGTTCCGTTGCTTTTGAATCCCTCTATACATAATTGATTCACCTGTCTTGTCAAGCAAACATTATTATTATTATGTCCCGATTTTAAGCATTCTGATCCTTTCCCATGCAAACCCTCCCCAAACGACTCTCTTAACTCAAAGCATCCCCATCTTTTTTGAGGTAGCGTATGAATCCCAAAGCCCGATCGATCCAATTCAATTTGTATTCCAGCGCACCCACAGCTACTCAACCCAACTCGATGGGAAGACATTCCCCGAATTGAATATCGGTATCTATCTCTAGCCCATTACAGAGGAGGACATACCTGGAAGGGAAAGAAGGGGGGCTTGATGGAAAATCGAGTTAATGCCAAAGTCGTCTGAAACGCTGGGACTTCTTAGTTAGTCCTAACCCCCTCAGGAGGCGGATAGACGTACGCGGTGTAGGGAAAATTTCTTCCTCATAATGTTCTCACCTGCGGCCTTAGAGTGATATCTATAGAAAGTTGTCTTATGAGGCTGTATTTTCTTTGTGAGACTAGTTGTGTCTGTTATCCAATAAGGAACCAAGCCACTACTTAATTTTGGCATTGAGTGGTCACACTAGATCTATGTCCTAACAATGATGGTTGATTCGACCGACATTATATAACTTGTGCTACTAAAGTCATTGTTATTGCATTAAGCATATATCCCTGATGTAGGTAATTTATTATTAAAGAAAACATATTTTGAGAGTTAGATCGTTGTCGTGTAACAAGTACTGTTGATAGGTTGAGAGTTGAAATTCAAATGTCTATGATTCAGGTTGGTCAATGGTAAAGTTGATTCTTAATAGAGGTGGTTCTGTTGAGACGTTAGTATATCGCTTCGTTATCTCATTATTGAGTTAGATTGCTGCTTTTATGAAAGGGTTATGAGAGAAATGTAATGAGATGTTAGTGAAAAAGTCTTTCATTAAAAGTTTGTGTGTAGTATTTGGATCATTATAAAACTGGCAATAGAAGCAGTTTTGAACATCAGAGAACTATTAAAGTATTCTATAATATACCTTATAATTTTGGTCATGATCAATGATTTAAGTTTTTATCATAAATTGTTGCGATTTTTTTTTTACTGTAATGGATTTTTTAAGCACTGTTTCTATTTGCCAACCAGTCAGATTGAATCGAAGCAGTCAACCATATTTTATTTTGTTTTCAATCTAGTCTGTCATTAGGTAGTCTGCCATTAGGTGATGGGCAGAAGTTAAAATAATTCTTAAGTATATTTTTAATTTAAATACATTTTAAATTTTTCTAAAAAAGAAAACTTCGAAACACCCTTAATAAAAGGGTTGTTTAAAAAATATAATAAAATAAGCAACGACAAAATTGATTTTCTTTTTTTCTTCTTAGACTTTGCAAACAATTCCTGCCATAAAGAGATATCGATAATTTTAAATGGTAAACTATAAAATTATAACAAAATAAAATAATATCCATTCCTTGCAAAATAAGAATTGGCTTCTCCTAATCATCTAACTGAAATAACTAAAAACATTTGTAATGTTGGATTTTAGAAAATCTAAAAAGAACGAAATGAGTTTTTTTTTTACCTAAGTTTAAACTTCATAGAAAAAAAAAATCTGCTTTAGACAAAATTCTTTTGGTGCTGAAAGCTTTCTTAAATTACTCCCCAATAAAAACTAATCATAATTGAACTCCTCATATTATTTCCTTGAATTTTGGCTGATGGAGCAATTGAAACTCTATATATAAAAGCCAAAGTCCTCACTCACTCATCGACTCCTCAGTAATTATTTCATTTCTCATATAGTCGTAACTCTGAAAATTGGCGCAAGTGTCAACAAGGACAAAAGTAGAAAAAAAAAAAAAAAAAGATATCCCGATCCTCGATTAATCAATTTTAATGGGTCAAAAAGGAGTCAAATGTTTCAAAAGACGGATATTCAAACGCTCCACTTCCAATGCAGTCACAAATCTGATTTTCGGTACAAATGTCAACAAGGGCAAGTTTGAAAAATATGAGCTGTTATGATCTCTATAAACTAAATTTAAAGGATCGAAAAGTAGTCTTTCAAATGAGAAATATCCCAATGTCCATCTTAAAATGTAGTTCTAACTCTCTAATTTGATAAAAATGCACATATAAAGTCAGCTAGCCCGATTTTCATAAATAAATTTCCAAGGGTCGAAACATGTCAAACATTCACAATGTGGAAAACATGTCAAACATTCACAATGTGGAAAACATGAAAATCTTGATGTAGCGAAACATGATTATTCAGCTATTGCCAACATAATTCAAGACCTATTGATGTGTCTTTATGAAGCATAAAATCATGAATAATTTGAAAGTTTTAAATTAGTTGAGCTTCTTCTTATTTAATGAAAAGATAAACTGTGCCTATATTTACATTATTCAGTAGAAAGGTTGTTAAATCTTCGTTCTACTCTCATTGTAACCTCATATCTTCTTACGTGAGTTAGTATCCCTTAAACGTTTTATGTTAAATGTACAGGATTTAATTTCTAGGTAGCCACATAACGTTTATTGTGGTACAAAATAAGCTAAACAACAATATGACATTAAATTAGCCAGTCGTATTATAGGAAGCAAAGACGAATTGAATTAGTTGCAGTAGTTCTTGGATTTTATATTTGAGGGGTTTATTAAAACTCTTTAATTTATAAATCTCTGACACCCCCCCCCCCCCTCGCCCCCTTCCATGTAGCAATCAAAAAATACTCATAAATTTTTGCAAAAGTATTACTGAGACCAAGAAGAAAGGATATTTCAATATGAAAAATTAAACATCATTTCAAATTTCGCCAGCATTTTAGGAGGATATAAGTTAACTTTGCAAACTGAATTTTATTGGAAAATATGTTTATAAAATTTTAAGCCTAAAAGAAAACAATATAAGAAAGTTTTGAATAAGTTTCCTCTCTAATTGCTGTCTTTGAAAACGTCATTTGCTCAAATTTGAACGATTTCTTCAATTTTTTAAAAAGGTTTTTATTAGAAATCGTTTCTTATATGATTGCAGTAGAATGTATACAATACTTTTTGAATATCTCTTGATGATTTTAAGTTCCAAATGACTATAAATAGAATACTTTTAATTGTAGACGCTTTCTATACTATAACTAAGTTTAGATTTGTTTTTCAAACAGATCATTATAAAAAGCAACATTGAGTACAATAGCTAAATGTTAAGAATAATACATTTTCAAAACTTAATGATTAAAAAATAAGAACCCAAAAAATTATTAATATTTGGATTATTAATATTCAGTAGATTTTTATTCATTGCAAAGAAAAAGTTTAAAAATATATTTATATATATATCAGAAATTTAGAAATACAAATCCGAATTACAATTAAGTTACTGAAAAAAAAAATATTTATTAACTTACAAACCTTACTCAAGGGCTTAATTTTTTCCCAAATTTATTTTAAATCACAACAAAAATAGAATGTAACTAATTTAAGATAAGAAATAACAGCACCACAAACCATTTGATATTTAGAGCCTCCTTAAAGACGCCCTGATTGCGCAGTTGAAAAGTTAAAATTCATGAACTCTGTACTTATAACAGGTATCTCGCCAGGATGAGAAAAGCCGTCGTTATTCACCAAAAATGTTTTCTCTTATCTCCCAAAGCGTTTTAAAATGATCCTTGGTACGTGCCACTGCGAGTGCAATCGACATGATTTGTGCCCTAGTAATACCCTTATCGCCTTAAAAGCCGTTTATATACGGACGAAAAAATGTGTTAACGACGTTTTACGACGTTGTATAGCGTTGGAGGAAAGCTATATTTAGCGGGAGTAAGCAGTCTTAGAAATGTATGTTTTGAGTTTCGATTTTTCCGCACCAAATCGTATATGGTTGGCGAAATACTCGGAGTTAGGAATGAAAGATGCTGGTGTAATGGGCTTGGTAAATGTGTTTCTGTATGGGCTATACCAGGTAATATTGCTGAAATTGAGTGCTGTTTTTAAAAAAAAATATTTGAAAGCTCAAGTCACTAGGAACGAACAAGATGTGAAGGCGTAACATTGATTTTAATATAGAGTATTATTTCTGATTTGGTATTCGAAATTCTTTGGAAGTTAAAGAATATCGTTTTACTGTTAATAAATTTGTGTTGGATTTTGAGACATTTTGCAGCTAGTGATTTAAGTATTTTAATCTCTATTGTTTATTGGCGACCAAGCGGTATAGTGGTTAGCGTGCTAGCTTCTAGATCGCGAGGTTGCGGGTTCGAGTCCCGTGTTAGGCATTGGTGTTTGTAAAAGTATGTTGGCGTGGCTAATGACGAATGTTTCTGTTCATTATAGCCCTTGTGTTGCTGACGGCGCCAGATAATCTGAAAACAACCAACCAACCAACCAACCTATATTGTTTAGTAACTATTGTAGAGTGTAATATGTTTGAACCACACTTGCCACTTATGATGTAATTAGCACATGCTTCTTGTTAATCACAATCACTAAATATACGGGTAAATTCACAAAAACAAAAAATATATTTCAATTTTTTCTTCTAGACGAATAAGAATTTACATATTGTTAAAATAATGTACATTTCAAAATTTACAGTAATGCAGATACCCAGGAATGGAAATAGTTTCAATGAATTCCAAAAGAACTTATTTTGGTGATTTACTAATGCTGGAATGATTATATAATCAAAGAAATTTATTTATTAAATGCATGAAAGTTGCATTTGATAAATGATAATTTTATCGAATGATGTCTCCAGTTCCTAGAATTAATCTTTTAATGAATTCTATTCGTCCCAAATGTATTCATCCCAATGTATAGAATGAAATTTCAGACCAGTTGACAATTCTTGACATTGAAATCCACATCTTTCGCTATTTTCTGAGTGGAATTGAACGTAATGTACAGGATGATATATTTAAACGATTGACACTAATTGCTTCTAGTCACCAATTAAAGATAGTGTCGCTATTAAAGACATACTGATAATCCTAACAGGCTCTTTTCGACAATTTCTATTAAATGCTTTAGCTGTCTGGGGACTGGTAATTAGGATGTCCTTGGTTGATAGTCACTTCTAATACCTGATATAAGAATTGAAATAATTAAGCTTTAAGTAATTTAAAAACGTTTCCTTCACTAAGGATACCACAAAAAAAATAAAATGATTTTTGCTGGAATCACTTTTCTGAAGGAGCTACTGTATTAGTTGCTACACTATACCGATGCAGTGGGAAACTTATAAAATAGCTGTGTCCTTATGATGTCAATATTCTTAGAATGTTATTTTAATAAACTAAATATATGTTACAGACCCACACACATTTCAAATGACAAGTTTCTTTAAAACGGGTTTCCCATACCAACATGCGAACGGAATTACACAAAATGTCCAATTGGAAGTGAACTTTTAATTTTAAAGTTTTGACTATTAACACGCTATAGAAGTGTGTGATATATCAGTTTAATGGTCGAGATAAGATTAGTATGATTACATGAAATTAAACGGGAATTTTTAACCGGAAGTGTTTCGAAGTTCTCTCGGAAGATTTTTTTTAATGCATATCTAAGAGATGCTTACTTCATGTCTCATATTAGAGAAATTTTTATTAGGATATCAATAATAGGTGATAAGTTGTTTCACCAAAATTATCAACAAACTCACCAATTTGACGACTTGTAATGTTTAAATTTATAAAAAAATCCCTGTTATTAAATGTCGCCAAACTGCAAATTTTTGGTATTTTAACCTGATGTTCCGCAAAAGATATATGCTTGTAAGATACCTTTTTGTGATTACCTCATTTAAAATTTAAACTATCTTGGAATAAAGTTCAAGTAAAAATCTCCACATATTTTACAGTATTTATTTATAAATTTTTACAAAACTATTAGTATTAATAATAACGTAGAAAGACTAACATTAATCAACATTTACTAAAGTAGATAGGTCTGTATTTAAAAAGCAAAATAAATATGATATTACTTCCTTCACTATAAGTTGACTATTGTATTTTTTAAAAACTTTATTGAACTTTTGTTATTAAACAATCAATATTGAGCCCTTCCTTACTTTTCAGTCACTAGAGGTGAGAGATATCCGAAAGTCAATTCTAATAAGTCCTTTTAAACTTCAGGTTTTCAAACTTTAATATCATAATGGAAAATATTTTGACAAAAAAAATTGAAACAGAGTTGTAAAAGTTATTAAAGATTAAAAATAAGCGTACATTATTTATTTTATAAAGCTATATAGGAATGAAATATAAAAATAATACAAACTTGAAACTTTGTAATTTTTAGTGCTGAATAATTAATTTAAGTGTATTTGCCTCCACTCAAATAAAATATGAATTATTTTTTAGTTAAAACGAGTATTCATATTTTTATCAGAATCTTACTTTGGAGACTTTTGTGAAATTTAAAACATTAATAATTTAATTGAAACTACTTTTTGAGAGATCAAAACTTAATAAATTGTAAGTGAATCCTCTTAGTAGTGATGATAATTGAATCCGAATAAATATAGAATGAGGAATATTCCAATGAGATTTGAAAGTCAAAAGCTTCAGTCGATTGTAATAACAAAAACTTAATAAGATTTGAAATGGAAAAATACGAACTGCTCAGATGATAAACATTTCATTGTTTAGTTATTATAAGTATAAGGTATGTGAGGAATAGGTTTTTATAAAAATATGGGAGAGGATTATAAAAGGGTTTATTTAACAATTCTTCTAATCTTCATTTTTAAATAAATAATAAAATATATTATATTCTGTACTTTTATATTTAAAAACTAAAGATTCTTTTAAATAATGCTTCTTTTAAAAGCCAACTTGATACATTTTTTATAAGTTGTATTTAATTGAATTATAAAAGGCTACTTTTATTATCTACATTTCATTTCATTTGTATAGCTTCCTATGCTAAAAAGACATTGAGTAGGTATTTAGGAATCTTAGCAACTCTCGAATAACTTGTGGGGAATAAAAAGGACATTTAAAAGCACTTATATTTTGCTGAAGTATATTTTAAGTTTAAAAATCTCTCTTGAAACAAGAATACTAAGGTTCCGTAAGAAATCAATGTGCAAGATGTTTTACAAGCTTTTTTTATTTTTTTTTACAAGTATAAGTACATTTTAAGTCATTTACATATATTTTAGTTTGTTAAAAATCAAATTAAACATTTTGATGTATTTTTTTAATTACATTAATTTGTCAATGGTTTAAACAATTATTGTTTAATTAGTTAATTAGAATTTAACTAACATTTTCAATGATATAAAAGACATTTGTAAAGTTCATGAAATTTATTTCTATTCTTTGTATTTTAATACATAATTATTCCAGAATGTCTCAACTTTGTGAAAACTTTTGGTAAAGTCATAGCACGCAATGCCTAAATTCGTCGTTGAAAGATAAAATAAATTGTCGAAACTTCCATCTTGAAAAGATAATATTTAATATTTTCAGTACACCCAATAATCTTATTAGTTCTATCTCCCGCTTTTAGAAATTCTATATTGTCAAGGGATCAAATACAGCTCTGCAGTTAATTCTCAGTTACACTTAATTCGGAGAACAGGAAAACAAGGAATTAACAAAACACTTTCAAGGTTCGTCAAAGTAGTTCGGAATTAACACAACCACTTTAGACATTTCCCCCTTCAATTGAAGGCAAATAATTTTCCAGGAATTCGAAAAGGGAGACTTTTAAAGTCAAATAAAAGGATATTTCATTATGTAGATGTGGCTTCACTTAAGAATATTGCTTCGTTGTTGGTATGGTATGCATTTAATAAGTTCTGCGTGTTGCGTTGTTCTCGTTATTGTCGCTGAGATTTATCTTAATTAACTGTTTCATTGGCACGTGAAAATAGGCTAAGGATTCGGGGCAAAGTTTAAATACAATTACTACAAATATCAAACAGGCAGTGAAGATAATGAATTTAACGGTTTCAATTATTTTCTAGATAGCGGAGAACTGCGTATTTGAATAATATAGGGTGATATAAATGTAACAGAGCATTTTGAAAGGTGATAATTCATGATCATTTCAGAGTTGGACGACACGGGTTGCATAGAAATACTCAGACGGGTTCGAAAAAAGAGTTGGGAGAAGAGGAAGGAGGGTGGAGATTATATCCATGAAGTAAAAATAGTTTCTTTTACTTTGAAAACCATGGTGCTGTATGTATCTGTGAGCAGCTAATACTCAGTGTTTTTTAAGTAAGATGCGAGGGGTTTCTAATCTCTTGGAATCTGATGAACCTGTTTATAAAAAGAACATTTTTTTTCTTCTTCTTTTAGCGGGAGCTCCCTGATTTTTCTGAGATCTCCGATAGTCCCCATATTCTTACTGCTCAAGAATTATCGAATTTGCCAATCTCCTACTGCTTTTATTTTATTGTATGTAAACTGAACTTGAAATGTCGAAAGATTAAATTTAGAAGAGAACATTTTAAAAGCTTGTTGTTGTTTTGGTTTATTTTCATAGGCAAGAAATTAGTGTAAAAGTTCTTGCTTTCATACAATGATAATATAAAATCATTTTTTTTTTATAAAAAATTAATTATACTTTTTTAATTCAGTATATTCTGCTATTTCAACATAAATTTTTTTCATAGTTTGTGACAAATGAATTATGCAAAGTGTAATCCAAAAGGAGTAAAAATGCCACAGTAAAATTTCTATAACTTTAAAGATAGGAAACTCATGGTGTAGGACTAAGTTACTTTACTAACCGGAGTGAGATTACAACTCCTGGCAAAAAGTATCCGATCACCTAAAGTAGTGCCCAAGATTCGTTAACATCAGTGGTCATTTTTTCACAATTTCAATATTTTTTTCAAACCTTCGTGTTTTTTTTGGGAAATATAACTAATTTAGTCAAAGAATATTAAATAAAAACATAAATTACAATTACCGTCAACAATTTACACTAGAAAATACATTGAATCATGAAGAAAAAAAAGTTTCCGATCATTACTTAGTGGAGAAAAAAGTATTCGATCGCAAACAAAAGCAACGCATTTTTAGTGATACATGCCAATTATTTTTTACTCGGCGCAAGTGTTCAAGAACTAAGAAGACAGTGTAAAAGGTTAACTCGTGGTTTGAAAGTTAAAAACTAGATTCGCATCTGCGGAAGTATGTCTCGAAAGAAAAAGAATTATCTAAAGATATAAAACTTTTCATTGTTAAACGCTTAAAAAGCGAATTTCTCAAAGAAAGGTTGTTCAGAACTTCGCATGTGCTCAAAGTACTGTTTGCAAAATTTGGAAAAATATCGCCCGAGTAATGATATAAAAATCTTCCTCGAAGCGGTCGCCCACGTGCAACATCAAGTAGGCAAGACATGAATTTGGTTAATCTTGCCAAATCTATGCGAAGTTGTACGACCAAACAACTTAATGCCTAGTGATCAAAATATCAAGTAAAGGTATGGGTATGTGCACGTACAGTGCGAAATCATTTAAATGACAAAGGATATCACTTCTGCAAAGCAATAACGAAACCATATATGACTGAAAAACATAAGAAAAGTCGTCTTCAATGTTGCAAGAAACATAAAAGCTGGTCTTTTGATGATTGGAAGAAGGTTATTATAGTAACGAATTTCGTATTTGTCTAGGAACTGGGGATGGCATTGGAATCTTGTGTGGAGGAGAGTTGATGAAAAGTTCAAAAATTCCCTCAAAGCTAAAACAAAATATCAGCGTTCATTTATGGTGTGGAGTTGCATGACATCTCAAGGAGGGGCAAATTGTGCATAGTGTTGCGAACAATTTATTATGAAGTAAAGATTGACATTTTAGAGCATTATTTGATTCCTAGCATCGAGGAAGAGTTTGGTGACTCCTCTGATTTCATTTTTCAGGATGATCATCGAAGTAAAAAGTCTTGACATGTCATCGAAGTAAACAGGTCAAGAATTTTTTTAATCGAAATGGAATTCTCCAATAAAGTCTGTGAATTGGCCTGCAAATAGTCTGGATCTCAATCCAATCGAAAATGTTTGGAATGTTTTGAAAAGAAACACTGATAAGAGAAGACCTACCAATATGGAAGAACTACGCCTAGGCATCAAAGAAAGCTGGGGTGAAATTCCATCAAATTTATGTCACGAGTTGGTCGAATCCATGCCTCGAAGCTTAAATACTGTAATCAAGGCAAAAGAAGGACGTACAAAATATTAAACTGAGTTGATAGAATACTTTTTGCTCACTAATATGATGATCGGAAACTTTTTTCTTTGAAGACTATATAATTTCCTCTTTGATTGGTTAAAGTTGACTGCAATCTATATGTATAATTCTCTTGCGTAACGTCCAAATTCGGCTGTATTTCTGTGAGCAGAATGGCAATGACTACAAACAAATTTTCTAAATGTACTTTATGCACAAATTTCCAAATTCAGCAATCCAGCCAATCACATTATATCTTTTGAAATTTGACTAATACATCTGGCATCAGCAACAACTTGGATTCGCTATATTTTGTTTTTCTTATTACAGTCTACAAATAGAAATTATTGCCTATTTAAAACGTATTGATTTAATAGTTACGATGATGCAAGAATAAATAGATCCAAGATGTGTATATTTCTTTTGGATTGGAATTCCGGATAAACCAGACTTTTCGGAAAAGTTATCTGCTGGAACATGTTCCGGAGATCTCCGTGTTGCATTCAGTGCTAAATCGCAAACTATTAAAAAGTCGCTAAGAGGCATTGTGCAGTAAATCTGAACCTATATTCATTTCTAATCAGTGCAAATTCAGCTATTACGAAATGAAAACTATCAAAATAACGAATAAAACTACCCACTCAACTTCAAAATCTCATATAAAATTTAAAAAAAAAAAAAAAAAAAAAAAAAATCTTTTGGCAAAATAGGACTAATTTTCTCGCCAAGTTTGATTTTCAAAAAATTCCTGTTGATTGAATGCCGGATAATTGACCTTTCACTGTTTTATTTTATTTTCTAAGTATCACAAAAAAGATTATGAGAACATGATTGTTTCGTTAAGAAATTTCGATAAACAACTTTAATTATTTTTACCCTTCATACTATATTCATACGATACCAGCCCGTACATTTTAATTGTTCAAAGAACTAACCGATCTTTTTTAAATATATGTACGATACTGTTTATTTTTGTTGTTTTCCAAGAACTTTCTACTACGTTGCCACACTGTCCCTGCTTAACGCGTCTCGACACTCAGTAGGAAAAAGACGTGGCAATTATTCTGGCTCTTCATAAATAACAAAACGTTTTCAATTTCATGGCATTATGCAGCTGAAATAGCTTTTTGCTAGGGCATATTTTAAATGTTTCACTTTGAGGCGAACAAAGCGAGCCAAGGGGATTGCATAGCAATCCAGGGGGTTGGCGAGCGTTAGAGAGCAGGGGGGAGCCCCCTAGTTTATTTTATTATTATTGATTATATCACAAATTGAGCTAAATTTTGTAATAAAATATTTTAATTTGAAAAATATATTGAATTTGTAGAAAAATAACCTTTAATGTTAACGTATCGTGGGCACTGCTTTCGGTGATCGGATACTTTTTGCCAGGGGTTGTATGTCACTAAAAAAAAGTTTATTTTGTCACCGTATAAACTGGAAACTGTTATATTATTTTAGATGTTTCATGAAATCCATCAAAAATCAAGGTAGATAGTTTTACGTTAAGCATCAAAAAGTAGCACAAAATCACCATGTTGGATGATATCTTACTTCAGTTAGGAATTCATACATATTACGGAAAATCCTTCACCCTGAAATTTGTTTGTTTTTGCAATTTTTTTAGTTGAAATTGATCTGAACTTGGCAATAACAATTTTATCATGATATTTGAAAAGATATTTTAGAATACTATACTTTATATTATTCCGATATGGTGCTTTGAATGTCTTATATAATAAGCTGAATTAGTTCCCACTGTATTACTAAATTTTATAATACGGCAAGCCTCTTCTTAAAAATTTATCTTTAGAATCATTATAATATTTTTAAAGTACTTAATTTACAACTCGAAAGACTGTAAATGGGGTTGTGAAACTTTGAAAAAATAAGAATAATTCTATGTGATCTGCAAAGAAATATAAACTAGAAATTTTCTTGAACTTTTTGAAACGCTTTGTATAGATATTCATATAATTCTTCCATTCATAAAAAGTATATACCCTAAGCTTTATAGAATTCCTTGTATACTTAAATCCCACATTGGAAAAATGAAAAAAAAAAAAAAAAAAAAAAAAAAAAGCTTTAAAAAATTGCCTTAAGAAAAAAATATATAATTCCTATAAAATGTTATGTAAGTCCAGCATAAGGGCAAAAGACCTAGGCTTTCTGATATTCCAAAGCCCGAAGCACTTACTCCACGTGGCACTAGAAAGATTAGTCGATATATTTCCGAAACTGGTCTAAGAAACGCATTCCAAACAAACATAAAAAATCTCCTTTGTTTTTTATATTTGTTCTGTATTTCACCATTTATACCGACAGAGCCTTAAGCTTTCTGATGAGCTGAATTCTAAAGGGGCCGCAAAAGAAAAATAGTTCAACAAACATCATGGTCTCATTTAAGATGCGTTGTCTTGTCTCTATTTTATCTCTTTCTTGAGGTTTTTTTTTTTTTTTTTTTTCTCTTTACGGTTAGTTTTCGCCTCCTTTTCTTTTCTCAAGAACGGTTTCGTTCGAGTCTCTTTTTTTTTTGCGAGAGAAACACGCAAGCTGTGTGGATTAAATGATATCGCGGTATATGAAGAGACTTTGTGGAAGACGGGCAAAAGTTTCGGTTCAAATTTATGTACTGGAGTTTGAGAGAAACTTTGGTTTTTAGGTGATATGGTGTTTTTTTTTTTGTTTGAAAAATCTCAGAAACTGAAGGAGTTTGAATAATACCATTATTTACCATCAATTTTGAAGTTAGTTTCTTAAATATGTTATCGTTAACTATTATACTTTTTTTGCATACATAAAAGAAAAAATTATCTCTAAAATATATGAATTGCATGGTTCTTTTTGGTTTATGGTAGATTGAGTTTTAGTTAAAGAGTATAAAACAAATGAGTTGTTATAAATAGAAATTTAATAAATGAGGCTTATATTTAATCTATTGGTACAGTACACACACACACACATACGGAAAAAAAAAAAAAAAAAAAAAAAATGAAAGAGGGCTATATGTTAGATTCTAATTATCGTAGAATCTTGCGGTTTGCATCAAAATGTTTTGTTTACCATTTTATATACGTCTAGTGCAAAATATTCTTCTTAGAAGGCTGTTTATTAAGTAAATTCAACTCTATATTTGAAAATTTCAATACGAACCATTATTTTTTATGTTTTCATTCGATTTAGAATACTTAATTTACCCTAAATACCAAATTTCAGTTCATTATGTTGAGAAACACGTCACCTATGAGTGAAAAAGTTTTGTCCGATATTCAGGAAAAAAGTGAGTTTTTTTACATTTTTAGTAAAATACTGAGAACCAGAAGTCGAAATGGAATGAAAAAAATTCTGGAAATTTTTTCGACCATGATAAATGTAGTGGGAAAAAAAAAAAAAAAAAAAAAAAAAAAAAACGTGTTTCTATTTTAAAACTTGTTTTATTAATTAATAATTAATTGTTAAAGCACTGTTTGGTACAAAAGTTGTTTGCTATTTATGTTTGGAATTCAACAAACTATCGTTTGAAATAAAAATTACTAAAATATATAATTTATTTAAGAATTTATGGCCAAAAAAGTAATTTTTTTCTTTTAATATTAACCCTTTGCATTCGAGGTCTTTTTCGCGCGGAGGTACCAGCAACTCGAGTAGTTTCGCGGCATATTTGGTTCGGTGCGTGGTTACAGATACAATTCATAGAACTAAACACAGTCATTGCCCTTGCATCGAATTTCCGCATCAAACCTAGTGGTCCTCTAAAGTGGTCCTCTAAAGCACTGTTTGGTACAAAAGTTGTTTGCTATTTATGTTTGGAATTCAACAAACTATCGTTTGAAATAAAAATTACTAAAATATATAATTTATTTAAGAATTTATGGCCAAAAAAGTAATTTTTTCTTTTAATATTAACCCTTTGCATTCGAGGTCTTTTTCGCGCGGAGGTACCAGCAACTCGAGTCGTTTCGCGGCATATTTGGTTCGGTGCGTGGTTACGGATACAATTCATAGAACTAAACACAGTCATTGCCCTTGCATCGAATTTCCGCATCAAACCTAGTGGTCCTCTAAAGTTACGGGACCCAATCACGTGGCCCTTGAGAGGCGCCGCTCGACGCAAAGGGTTAATTTGTCAATTCTTTGGCCTCATGTAAATTTCTAACCACTCATTGGAAAATTGTTATTTTGTATTTCGTCGTTTTTTTGGGGATTTTAAATCTAAATATGGTATAATGGTATAATATTATGAGTTGCAACTGAACTTTTCAAAGTTTGGTTCAGTTTAAATATGTAGATAACCACTTATATATATATATATATATATATATATATATATATATATATATATAACAAGTAAACAAAGTGGCCAATGTGGTTGTGTCACTTACTTTTATCACATGTCATCCACCACTTCCAAAAAGAAAAACACCCTACACAACCCAGACGATTGCTTCCCATAAGTCAACACCCCGATCTTATACGAACACCCTGGAATGTCCATTTCATTCCTACGATAAGACACCAGAGATCAGAGCATAATCTCGTCTGAGAGGAACAGAACCTTCGGACTCACCCAGGGACCTCCCTCTCCAGAATCAGACGGTATTTATCTCCATTTTCTCTTTTCCCGATGGCAACAGTGACGACCAAGAAACAAAACCCTCTCTCGTGACCGTAAATAATTCGAAAAACAATTCCTTTCTCAGTGTTTGAGCAGTGATACCAAAAGATTACATTTCCATGTTTGGGTTTGTCTTTTAGATCCGCCTTTCTCCCTTATCTTCTATGTTATCTTGTTTCTACTCCTTTTCTCTTGAAGTCTTCTTTCATTGCTTGAAATAGAAACATTCTTCATTTTTTTTTAATTGGAGACTTGGATGGGGGTATTAGAAAAGTCGTAGAGTCGTCTACAGAAAAATAAATTTTAAAATAATTTTTATTTGATGAAAATGAACGGTACTTATTTCTTTAAGCACCCTAAATAACAAAAACTTTTATTTCGCTTAGAGAAATACATTACGCAGGTGCCTTCTAAAGTATATATATTGCTTTGAATATACAAATCCATATTTGATTGGCGATTCTCTGGCTGACGCACGGGACAGTTTGGTACTTTTTTCTACTCGTAAACAAAGTAGAATTCTAATATTTTGACGAATATTGTAGTTATGTTTTTGTTTCATACAACACTAGCTGGTGTGAGCAATTATTTTAACTACTTAAAACAATTATTTTAAACAACCGATGCACGAGACACGTTAAAATAATTATTTTCAATAATTATGACGAATATATATAATATATAAAATAATTATGACGATTCTTGTAGTTATGTTTTTGTTTTGTACAACACTAGCTGGTGGTGAAGCTATATTGAAAAATAATTATTTTAACTATTGAAAATAATTATTTTAACTATTGAAAATAATTATTTTAACTATTGAAAATAATTATTTTAACTATTGAAAATAATTATTTTAACTATTGAAAATAATTATTTTAAACAACCGACGCACGAGACAAGTTAAAATAATTATTTTTAATAATTATGACAAATATATATAATATATAAAATAATTATGACGAATCTTGTAGTTATGTTTTTGTTTTATACAACACTAGCTGGTGGTGAAGCTATATTGAAAAATAATTATTTTAACTATTGAAAATAATTATTTTAAATAACCGACACACGAGACACGTTAAAATAATAATTTTTTTAATATAACTTTGCCACCACTTAGTATTGTATAAAACAAAAACATAACTACTAGATTTCTCATAAGCTGAGAATTTCAGATACAACATATTGAACACAGCAGAGAATTGCCTTGATCAGTTTATGAAAATACCCATGGACATAAAATCGTCGTATAATTTATTTAAATTATGAGTTATGTGAGTGAAAAATATGTATCGTAAATAATTTATCTAAGACCAAATAATTGTATTCTTGATTATTCACATCCGGACGATATTTACGTATACTACATGTAAACAATTCGTTTTATAACAGGCAGAAACAAATTTGATTAAAAATAGCACGTATAATAGAACCTTTTAGTGTGTTTTATCGCATTTCTTTCTGTGAATGTGTTGCTAGAGATCTGACTGCAGTATAAACTGTTTAGGTAAGGGTCTGAGCTAAAATTTACATACACTTAAGCTACCATCTATTACATTTTGAATATTTTCGCAATTCCGGAACAACTTTTAATTTTAGACGTGATTTATATTAAAAATGTTCATTGTAAGAAATATATGCATGCGACGTTTATTGACAGTTCTGTGATGCAAGTATAATTATTCTTCACATTTGCATACAGATGCAAGATGTTTTCTACTTTCTCTAAAACTACAGTTTTTACAATGATTGAGTTCTTCTGACGGAACAACTTTCTTCAAATATTGATTTTTCAATTTTGGCAAAATAATTCTTGCCGATCTGAAGCAAATATATTAAATATTTATATTAACCACTGTTAATTGCATAAATAAATTGATAGCAAAATAAATTTATTCAGTAAAAAATAATACTAATATCTATGTAATACATTCAGGCAACTTTTAAGTTTAAAAGTATTTCCAAATCAACAAAATAAGTAACGAAAGTGAAATGAGATATATTTGTTTAAAATAAAATATTATTACTTAAATCTAAAAAAATATACGTATATAACTTTTCTACATGTGAATTGTATTCTTTAAATTGTATACTAGAAGTAATTTGAAAGGTTTAGAAAGAAAGTAGGAAATGGTTTTCGTAAAATAAAATTTGAAATTATATTTAATTAATATTTATATTTTAAATACTTGTTTTACTTACAGAATTATTAATATTGTTGAATTAAAATAACTAAAAATTATTGGTTTCATAAAGTATTTAATTAATGTTCTCCAAATGCAATAAAACTATAAAGGTAACAAAATATCAAACTTACACTATTCAAATTCAAACAGCGTTTTCATATGAATATTTTTTTTTATAAATGATGTCTATAATAGAAGGAAACTTTAAAAGATAGATTTTTTAATGAATTTGTTCACAAAACATACATTTGTAATCTTTAAAATACATTACACAAAATAATTCAAATGTATAATCTTAATCTATTCACAGTAAAACTGAAGTTTGGAGCAAATTATATTGAGTTCTCTTTCATGCCTATTGCCTATAATTTAAGCCGTTAAATTGAAAATAATTAGCCAGCAGTAGAGTATTAGCATATATTATAATATTTTGTTCCGACACATTACGTCGTCAAATAATTACGAGTACTTTATGCTTGTTTAAGTAGTTAGTTTTTTAATTAACAATATGAAAACAAACTACAGATTTTATTTTTAATTCATTTAAAACATACAAAATGTTTAAACTAGAACTGGTTTAAACTGTTTTGTACAATACATTACATAAAATATTTTTTGTCATTTATTGCCATGATATAAAAGTAAATATACAAAGAGATAGGAGAAAATAACCAAAACACAACTGATTCAAAACTGCTACAAAAGTCACTCGATAATTCATTTACTTTAGAAAATGATTGGAAAATATACATAAAAAAAAAAAAAAAAAAAAAAAAAAATACCCATAAAGCTTTTGAAATTGAAAAGAAAAATATTTTTTCTTCGCTGTAGAAGATTTTAAGTATCGAAATTTCTTAGAAGCAGCATAGAAAGATATTGAACCAACACCAAGCTCCAAAATTAAACATGGCGGCTTAATTTTTTTTCCCCTTCAGTTTTTATCGGATATTTTACAAAAATGGCGTCATTGTTCTCATCTTTTGAACGCACAAGACGAAAATATTTGATTATCGAATTAGAGATTTTTTTGTTTGCGTAGCATTGTTTTATACTGAACTACTTGAGAGGTTTTATGAGTTTTTCTTGTCTTTTGCTTGTTTTACGGATTAAGATAATTCGGATAGAATCTTATTTGATCATTGTATACCAATGTTTCAAGATAACGCGATGTTTTTCTTAAGTAAAATAATAAATCTGATACATTATTAGATTAGTTTTCAAAGAAAACACAACGAAATCAAAGCATTTTTCATCGAGTGGTAGAATACGTTTTTTAATAAATGGAAATACATGATCTCAAATAAAATTATTGTTGATATCTACTAATACTATAAGAAAATTTCATCGATATCAAAATAAAAGATGACTTATGGGTTTATTATATATTTCTCGAAATTGAATTTGTTTGATTGACCTTATAGGATTGTCAATAGTATGTGATAAAAAGTTTTTTATATAAACAACTACGAAGTGTTTTTTATTGAAATTAATAGATGATAAATAAAATGACGGATTTAGTGTATTTATGAAATTATTTGCATAATGTTTCAATTAATTTTAATATAATAATTTGACGGATTGCATCTTATATATTAGTCATTTTTTTTAAATAATGTGTAGAATTTTAAATGAAATTTTGATTATTTTAATTTAAAATAATCTTCTTTATTCTTTAATATGAATAAATGTTACATTAGTATTTAATATAAATAATTGCTACGATTGTTAAAGCCGTGATAAAGCACTAACAAGTAAACTAAACTATTTTATTCATACGTTTTTAAATAACACAGGTCTACAAAAATACACTTGAAAATTGTTTTAGTTTTATATTATATTAAATTTTGATTCCAAAACTGCAATCTATTTCTTTTTACAATGTGCGATTTTTCTTAAAATGATTTAATACTTTAGGAAAAATAACTGAAATGGAAATATTTTGACATTTTTATATATTTTCATCACCTCATAAATACATACTTTACATTTATGTCCTAGTTGTACCATAATTCAAATGATAAATAAGTTTATGAAAAAGATTACAAGTCCTGTTGCTAGCGCTTTTTCTCTCTCAAAACTTCTCGATCAGGCTTTTATTGAATATTGGAAGTTCCCATGAGACCTTGAACATCACTGCAACAAACAAGTTCACCCTCTTAAGACAAAGAAGAAGTCCCTTTTCTCTGCTCCGAAACCAGGATCCAGTATATTTCTTTCTTTTAAACTGGAATTTACATTCCCCCCCCCCTTTTTTTTTCTTTAGGAAGTTCTATGTCTCGGAATAAATATTTTAATTTAGTCTGGATAAAAATTTTATTCCTACCAGTGTCGGAGGTATCATTATCAGCATTTCTAATACTCTTCTCAAGTGAAAATTGTTCAATGCATCTGGAGGGAACGAGACCCGGTATTCCAGATCCATGAGAGACATGCCATAAGACAGGTGGATGTTAGAATAAGATAAATATTCTTTTTGTTCATTAAATAGAGAATTTTTATATTGCATGTACACAATTAAAATTCATCATTATGGTAATGCTAACCGAAAAGATTGTAGTATTTTTTTTTTCTTGAAATCGTTGTCTCAAATTTTTACACAAACGTAACACAATTTAAAACGGAGCCCAAAGTTCGTCTTGATTACCCATTTTCATGTAAAAACAAGCATATTTCACCTTCCCACAAAATCTGAAGTATTTCTTTGTATTACTTTTACTGTATGGTTACCACAAAGATATTAAAAACAATCTGATGAATTAACAGATCCTCAAGAAACCATTACTTTTCAAATGCAATTTAGACAAAAAGTAAAAGAACTTCTTTTCATAGCTTGGAATTTTCAAGTTGTGTGCAGCATATCTTAAAGTGAAAACTTTGCTGAACTGAGGAAGACATTAATGGTAGTAAGAAAGATGAAATATAGTGAAACGGAAATGATCGTTGATAGGAGGGAAAAATAGATATCAGGAATTGGCTAATGATTTGATTTGAACTTGTTTTCTCTGGATTTACTGTTGTGTTGAACCCAGAGCTTACCAGTTTAGAGAAAAACACGAAATAAATACTATTTAAATCTTTCTTGGATTTTATTTATAAAAAGCAAACTGTTGTTTCAAATATATAAATAATTTAATAAGACCATATAAATAATATTACGTTGATATTAAATATATAAAATTACTTCATTTTAGATATTTGATTTGGGTTCAAACTGTACTTGATAGCATTTTTAAATATAGTTTTTAGTAACTAGTCTCCAAAACACTAAAGAAAATAATAAAATTATTTGTAGGGCAATTATTTCAACTCACATCATTACTATTACCTGAGTAAAAACTTCTATTTGGATAAATATATTAATCTTGACATTTCTTTATCTCCCATCACAGAGTACAAGCAACGAAGCTAACTATTGATGACATTTACACTGAACAGCAAGAGAGAACGGGATTATTTTGTGTCAGTTACATTAAGTTTTGTTTCATTACATCCAGGTTAAGATAGACATTTGATGTTGTTTTAGGGAGTACAGAGTATTTTTTTCTGAACTGAAACCTGTCCATGAAATCTTTTAGATGACTATGTGAAGACTTCATTTTTAATGTTCTTGGCATGACAAAATAGCTTCGATGACAACGTAGTCTTCTAAAAGTTAAGAGGAAGGCCTGGTAACGATGATTTCCTTACTCGCTATGTTACAATCTTCTAGCTCAGTGCATTTAGAAACTACTATCTATAAAACCTTGAAATTTGGTAAATACTTACGAAAATGATCACTGAATGAAATGACTTAAAATGAATACTCCAAAATTGCGTCTAATATACCAAAATAGCTTTATTTTACATTTGAAATCCTTACTTCAATGCATAAGCAGTGGATACACCTCGTTGTGTCTTTTGCTATTTTAATTTTCATTTATAATAGATAGACATTAAATGAAAGCAATTTATGTCGTTTCAATAAGTGGTCATTTTCGTACCTACGTACCAAATTTCAAGGTGTTATGGAAAGAATTTCTAAATGCACTGGGCTAGAAGATTGTAATATAGCGAACATTGGGAATGATCATTACTACGACTTCCTCTTAATGAGGCACAACTTTCAAATATCTAAATATTTCTTTACCCGGTTGGTATATATACCTTTTATAAACAATTATTTTGAGCATCTGCTAACCCCACTCTTATCAATAGCAATATTTTTAAAGAGACCCCCCCCCCCATGAATAAAAGTATTTGTTACACCAATCATAAACGAGCATTTTATTTTTCTTGGTATAGCAGTTGACTGTGACGCTACCATGTATAAATTGCATGTATTTGACTGCAGGATTTGCCTTATGGTGCAGTACTTTACAGTACTGAATGGATTTTTTCTGATTTTAATTTTGTTGCTATTATGATTTAGTTTACTTATACAAGTAATTGTATTGCATTGAAATATTACATTGATTTACTTTAAAAATTTGGAATTACATAAAGAAGTAAACAAGTATCGGTAATCCATCAGGAAATTATTACTATCATTATTATTCGTGGCTAAAGTAAAACTCGTTAATAGATTTTCAAAACTAATCAATCTTTCATAGGCATTGTGACTCTTATAGTTCAAAGAAAATTACCACTGTAACCAATGCAATTTGTGAATTAACTCTTTCAATCCAAAAGCCAACTAATAACTGTAGTCAATTCCTACTACTAAAAATTATCTCATTTATTATTGGAGATCCAAGAAACTTGGAAAAGGACATTGGCCACCATTCCTGAACTATCTAGTTTCTCTCAGGTTGATTTTAATCTCACTTCCCCCTCTAAGTTGTCTATGGTAAATTGTTTAACAGATAAACCCGCATAAAAATCCTTTGCAGTAGCATAATTTTAAAGGTTTGATTCTAATCACGTAGAGGCTGACTAAGCTGTGCAATGATACAAAAGATTTGATCATTAGAAAAAGTACGGTTACATACATCAACTGATCAACGAAACAAATTGATATGTTTTAATAGATAAGCATTTACAATCAAATTCTACTTAATAATAAATTATTTAAAACTGACAAAAATAAAATGCTGAAAACATTCAGACACAAATAAAAAAACAACAAAAAAACAGCCTTTAATTGTTCAGTAATGACTTAAAAACGAAGAGCAGCCATTGTCTTTCAATTCATTAACTAGTACTTAATTTCATTACTTTAAAAAAAACAATATATCAATGCATTATTTTATTATTTTCTTTAACAATATTTAAGATATTTCAGTATTCACTTCGTTACTCCTTTGTTCTGATTCAGCATATCATACTTCTTACGAATCTCCCTGAAATATTGTCAAATTAACTGTACAAAAGAAGTCTTAATTCAGGATTTCGGTTCCGACATCAGTGCTCTTTAGTGGTAATTATGACAATGCACGTCATTTAAAATTCTTTTACAGGGAAGATGTCAAGACTTAAGAGATTTTATTAATTTTATTTAAAATTCATTTATATTTTTTTCCTTAGTTGTATTATTTTTTATCACATTGTTTTTTAGTTCTTGACATCAACTTAATTATGATTAATAATTGTACTTATTTTACGCTTGGTGAAACGGAGTCTCTGCTTATTCTAATATCAAGAGTAGTATTGGTTATAGGAGGTCAGTTTTTTTCAGTGTATATTTTGTAATAATATGTATGAATTACCTTGTTCTGTCAGTATAAGTAATTTTTATCAGTAAATTGCTATCAGTAATAGTAATAAGAACATCAGAAATAGCAACACCAAGCAGAATAAATAATAAAGAATAATTCCTTGTATAATTATTATCACTTTTCCTCTAAAACTTCACTTGCAAACCTCTCATATACATAATTTCTAAAAATAATTCAGTTGAGTTAATGTATACCATAATTGAATAACTTCTACAATCAATATTACTGATTTTTCAAAAAGCTATAAAGGTAAAGTTTAGGGTAGAATAATAATAATAATAAAAAAAAAAATACAAATTAACAACAATGATCAATGCAAATTTTTTTTCTAAGAATTAGGAGAACGATTACAATACATATTTTAGAATTTTACACAATTGAACTTAAACAAACTTAACGAGTTCTAGAATAAAAATAGTTCAATTTTAACGTGGAATTCCTCTACGTCACTACTCTTCCACTATCTGACGAATTACTCCACTGGAATTCCACTTTCATCAGACTGGCTGAAGCTAAATAGAACAAAACATTCTCTTCCAGGCTTTTAACTCCTAACACGTGATTTACTTATCGGATCAAAGAATTTAAAACGAAAGAAAATCCTTTTTATCTTATCATTGAGATGGGTTAAGAGGATTTAAAACACTGTCCTTTTCGACGATAAACTTAATTAGATTTCTGAACTCGAATGCTCGTTGGATCACAACGAGTTTTGTGCGTCTGCTCGTTTTAGATTAGTCTTTTTAAAAAAGAGATTTTACTACTTTGTAAGGATTTATATAAAAAAATTTGACTTGATCTTTAGACTGACGAAAAAGTATATTACGTTGGTCTAACATGATTGAAAGACCTACGTAAAATTTTCTTACTTTTGTAGCACTTATTTATATGATTTTGAAGATATTAAAAGTTTCAGCATTTTCCTTGAAGCAAAAGAGGCATTTGTAAAATCTAGTGAAAAACTGAGTGGAAAAAGAAGTCACTGTTTATAAATTTTAAATGCAGAAAAATCATCAAAGTAATAGCTGTATTATTTTCTGGTTTTTATTAAACCAATTGAAAACTGTTTCGATTCGGTGGAAAAATTGAAATTTTTGAAATTAAAAATAAATAAATAAATAAATAAATAAATAAATAAATAAATAAATAAATAAATAAATAAATAAATAAATAAATAAATAAATAAATAAATAAATAAATAAATAAATAAATAAATAAATAAATAAATAAATAAATAAATAAATAAATAAATAAATAAATAAATAAATTCAATCTATCCCTAAAAGTAGTTAAAATGAGTTAATTGATACAATAATTAAATGACTGCCATAATATACTATTTTTACGGTCTTCATACTATCCTATGTGTTGTTTAATAAAAAAATGGGTCTAGATTCATGAAAAATTGCTGACTCACGTACAGAATATTTTTAAGAAGTATTTAAAACACACGTAACAATGCTAAGTAGTTTTCTTAACAGTTTATGGAGTATTACAGTAAGAGTTTTATTTATGAAAAATCAAAATTTTTTAATCCATATGCCTTATTTATATGCAATAAATTTTTTACTACACATTTTATCAGATACCAGTGCGTTACGGAATGATAGGTCCACTAGTTTTTTTTAAATGTTTGCCATTTTAATTTAAAAATAGGTTAAACTGTTTATGCATCAATAATTTTAGTTTACTCTCTGACTATTCATGTACAAAATAAGAAAATAATTTAATAAATACTAGGTAAAAGTTTTCATATATAACTTTAGTACGTTTTAAAACGTTTCGAAATGATAGGCCCACTTTTTATTTTCTAGGGCTAATTAGTTAAGTTACCAAAAATTTGCATTAAGTTTCGTCCTTGGATAACCTTGAAAGTTTACTGCATGACTTTAAGCAGATTTGTGAGTTTTCTTTTAGCTCAGATTTATTTAACGAAATGGGAATAATAATTGAAGTGCGCCGTTGGGAGGCAAAACTCATGCATTTAAACAGCATGAAAAATCAAACGGTGAAATTTTCAAACATTTAACTAGGTCACGTATTTAAATTAACAACTTTTTTGTGATTTGGTAACGCTTATGGTCAACTGAAATTCCCTAAAAGACCAACAAAAGTTACATTACTTATGAGAAGACTGCTCTCAAGATCTCAAAAATCAGGTAATACAAGAGTTTCTATCTTGGCCTGGCAGTAAAACTCTACAATATCCACATAGGCAAGTTTTAGAGCTGTCAGAAGAAACGGTTCCAAACCAGACAAAAATATGTAAAGAAAAGCACTTTAAATTTGCATAGGAAGTTTCGACTTGGAAGCAAGATTGGCGTCGAAATTTTATTTGGATAGGTCAGACGATTGCCAATATTATTGGCATGACATTTGCAAAAAGAGAGAGATTTTCTTGAAAAGGAAAGCAGGAGTGGGTTCTTTTATGGTGTGGGCTGGATTCAAATGGGTGCAGAAAAACTAGTGTAGCCTTCATAAATAAGTCTAAATGTTGCAGGATACCAAGAATTACTTTAGCAATAGTTGTTACCCAACACCGTAAATACTGGTGGTCCGTAATTCATGTTTGAGCAGGATACCGCACGTATTCATGTGGCAAACTCTTACTTTGAAGGAGTTTTGGATAATGGTATATACTGTTGCACAAATTGTCTGTATATATTGTAAATAGTGACGTATTATTTCAAAATTCTATTGTAATTTATTTTTATCCTATTTTATTTAGTAATTAATAGCGATTATACAAGTTAGAAAAATGTGGCAACACCTAAAGTAATCGAGAAGTTTCGAGATATTTCGTTTCCGATAAATTGGCTGGAAATTTCGAGAATGTCTCACGCGCTTGTATATAAGAGACTGGAGAACGGGGAAGTGGACAGATTGACTTCAGACTTCGTTGAAAGCTGATCGCTTTGTTTACCTATTGGAGTGAGCTTGTATAATCGCTGAATTCGAAGTTATTTTTGTTGAAGCTTGTGTTGAAGCTTGAGAGTAATTAAACTGTCGCCTGTGAATAAATTTTGTGAGTTTTCTGAAGAGAGAATAAATAGTTTTAAACCGTGAAAACTGTGCCATCATTGCCTCAGTGGAAAAATTCATAACAGTGGTGTCAGAAGTGGGATTCTCGTAATTTTGAATGCCGACAACTAGAGGAATGATGGAAGACCAAATGAAGCAGTTGATGGAAATGATTGTTGGAATGAAGGCCCAACAGGAAACCACCGCAGCCGAAATGAAAGCCAGTCAACAAGCTACCGCTGCTGAAATAAAAGCCGGACAAGAATCAACCGCTGCTGAAATAAAAGCCGGACAAGAATTAACCGCCGCTACAATAGCCGCTGGTCAAGCCCGCCAAGAAACGACAAATGCCGAACTCGCCGCTGCAATCGCCACCTGCCGAGAATCCACATCAGCAGCTATAATTGGGATTAAAGAAGAAATGCAATCCGAACTGGCTACAATGGTGGGATCTACGATAATAGAGACTACTACAAGTGTTCTACAATCGGTAAAAGAAGATGTTCTGAGTGAAGTAAGAAAAGAAATCAGTGAGAGTTTTGAGGCGGTTAATGGGAAAGTCGACTGCTTGGGAGAAAAGGTTTCTACAATGAAAGAAGATCTTGTGACTGTAAGGAATGAAATCGAAGAAAAGGTTTCCACCATGAAAGAGGAACAGGAAAAGTTTCATGACGCTGTTGAGGAAAGGCTACGGAAAATTGAAACGGGGGAAGCTATGACCGTTGCAACGCCTAAATGGGATAATGTTTCCACTCCCTTCATTGCGCCACGTTCCAACATCAAAGTAGCCACTTTTGATGGGAGGTCGCCTTGGCGCGTTTATCAAACGCAGTTTGAAATTATTGCTTCTGCGAATGGTTGGGACGATACTTCGAAGGCATTCCATCTCGCAGCATCTCTTCGAGGTGAAGCTGCTGACATTTTACAGACACTACCTGAAGGGAAGCGGGGAGAATTCGTGGCGCTGGCAAGTGCGTTGGAGTTAAGGTTTGGGGAGCAGCATCTAAAGGATTACAACAGACTACAACTGAAAGTGAGACAGCAGAAGGCCAATGAAACTCTTCAAGAATTGGCATCGGATATAGAAAGACTGTCGCTCCTCGCTTTCCCTGACTGTCCACCGGATGTACGAGACGATCTTTCTCTGCAGTATTTCATCGACGCTATTCAAGATCCCGATGTGCAACAGGCGGTAAGGTTATCCCAAAACAAAAACCTGAAGTCGGCCCTCGTGTACGCCATGAGAGTGGAAGCCGCGCAGCTAGCTTCTGGAAAAGACCGACGATATGTGCGTGGTGCATTAGCCGAGGATTCTTCTGACTTTGTCACCAGTAAGCTTCGAGAACTGGAAAGCAAAATTGATAGAATGATGAGAAGCTATCCCGGAGCCAGGGATCGAAGGACCAGAGTCGTTTGCTGGCACTGCAAACGGGAAGGGCATCTACGACGAAACTGCCTTGATTTGAAAAAGAGAAGGGATAACACTACCACGGATTCTCCACAACTGAATCTAAGAAGATGTCATCTCGCAGGGCAGAAGCTGCAATGTAGAACAGGTGAAGCCCCGACCAGTCGTTTCCACGTTTCATCCCAACAAGGAGGAAACCAGGGTTTATTCGTGAAGGGGGAGATCAACGGAACTCCATGTCGTCTAATCGTCGATTCGGGAGCGAACGTAACGATCGTAAGGACGGACGTGGCTCGTCGCCTGAACAGTCGACTCCTCTACACAGCGCCCTCTGTTTCTCTACAAACTGTGTCTGGTGGTAATATCTCTGTTCATGGGAAATTGCAAGTGGACATTGCCCTTGGATTTAACACCTACAAGCACACCGTTTATGTTGCCGAAATTGTAGATCCGTGCATTCTCGGACTAGACTTTTTGAAGAAAAATGGAATTACGCTGAATTTTGAGAAAAGCAAGCTGCAAACATGGAGAGGCGAAGTTCCTTTGCACGATCTAGACACGAAAGAGCTGTGCGTATATCGGATTGTAGCTCATGAAGACAATGTCATAGAGAATGCTGAAGAGTCCACATCTATGAAAAGTACCTCTCCAGCCTCGGAAAGAGAACCGAAGAAAGCGACGTTGATGAAACCCTCCCAGGAAGTGGTTCATGTGGAAATGGACAAAGTCAGTGAAGAGGGAATCGACATCCATGCTCCTGTTACAAGCATCGAACGGAGGTCCCGGGATCTATCAGCTGCACCCGCGGATGATTCGGACGCAATCTCAGAATCATATAACGAGCAAGATGGGGATCAGAAACTTTCACCGCTTCTGTTTGCATACGGGAGTACAACTCACGAGACCACCGGATTTTCTCTATCTCTAACGATGTTTGGAAGAGACCTTACACTCCCCAGCAACCTCCTCTTTGGACAACCACCGGACACTCCTTCCTCGCCTGTCCAGTATCTAGATGATCTGCAGGCACGTTTGGAAGCCGTACATCGGTTCGCCAGAGAGAGAAACAACATCATGACGGAGCGCATGAAGATCCGGTACTATGCCAAGGCCATGGACCGTTCATTCCAGGAAGGTGACAAGGTGTGGTTAGGGAACCCTAAACGTCGGAAAGGACTCTCCCCTAAGCTCCAGACGAACTGGGAAGGGCCGTATGGGGTCCTTAAGAAGATCAACGACGTCGTGATGAAAATTCAACGGACACCTTCCTGTAAACCTAGAGTAGTACATCACAATAGGCTATCCCCATATTATAGTAGAAGTGATTGAATTGCCTTTCCTCTTAAGGACTTCACTGCCCGGGACGTGCAGTCTTTAAGAAGGGGGAAATGTTGCACAAATTGTCTGTATATATTGTAAATAGTGACGTATTATTTCAAAATTCTATTGTAATTTATTTTTATCCTATTTTATTTAGTAATTAATAGCGATTATACAAGTTAGAAAAAGGTGGCAACACCTAAAGTAATCGAGAAGTTTCGAGATATTTCGTTTCCGATAAATTGGCTGGAAATTTCGAGAATGTCTCACGCGCTTGTATATAAGAGACTGGAGAACGGGGAAGTGGACAGATTGACTTCAGACTTCGTTGAAAGCTGATCGCTTTGTTTAACTATTGGAGTGAGCTTGTATAATCGCTGAATTCGAAGTTATTTTTGTTGAAGCTTGTGTTGAAGCTTGAGAGTAATTAAACTGTCGCCTGTGAATAAATTTTGTGAGTTTTCTGAAGAGAGAATAAATAGTTTTAAACCGTGAAAACTGTGCCATCATTGCCTCAGTGGAAAAATTCATAACAATACATTTACGAGTAGCCACCTTGCAGTTCAGACCTCTATCTAGTGGAAAACATGTGGGGCATTTTGGGAAGAGCCATTTACGCAGGGTAAGACTGCATTGATTGATAAAGAATGATATATTGTTAAAATGAGCAGAAATTGCCAACAATTAGATGTAAAATCTTTTAGAAAGCATGTCGAAGAGCTTTCATGAACTAATATTTAAAGAAGGTGGGAAAGTTTCTTACTGATTCTACTTTACTTTTTTTTCTATCAGTGGACCTATCATTTCAAAATGTTGATTTTTCTTTCAGTTCTATTTTTTATTCGAATACTATTTGTACGATGAACTTCATGTATAAAGTAAATTTTGTTCAATTTATGCTTCGATTAAAATGATAATAAAATGTGCTTCTTCCTTTATACAAGAGCAAATAAGAAATTACCGAGTGGACGTATTATTTCATAGCGCACTGATTTAAATACACTGCTATGCAAAAGTTTAGACAATGACGTTATTTGGCTTTAAAATATAGAATCGTGAAAGTAGAATTGCAAAGCCAATAAATATATTCAATAACGCTTTTCAAATACTATAATCAAAACAAAGATTTTTTTTATTCCCTTTAACGTTATTTTTTTGTGCCTAAAAACAGAAATGCACTTGTTGAAAAAGTATAGACGCTATCACGAATTTCTGCGAATTTTTGTTTGTATAGTCAAGCTTAAAAGATATAACGTCACAGACTTCGAGAATTTAGGTTCTGCAAACGATAACACTGTGTAGTCGAAATACCATTGACTGAAGAAATTCAAACGGATGAGTTAACTCAAAATCGACAGTTGAAAGGTGAAGCTAAGTAAGAATCGTAAATTTCGTCTATTATTAATCGATCAAAGACTTCTAGTAATCGAATTTTAGCTAATGGATACAAATTCAAAGAAAAACTCAGATTTTACAGGCCGCGTGCGACGAATAAACCCGATAATTGTCAAATTCAAAGACTGTTGAGTGCCAACAATTTACTGTTCTTGAATAACAAAGGTCAGTGGGACTTTCAGTATCAAAGCATACGATTAGTAGACTAATTTTGGAAACAGGAACCATGATTTATAGCAAAATGAGGAAGATGCCAGCTCTGAAATCACATAATAAGTCACAAAGAATTCTGTGGTCAAAAAAATCACATGTTATAAGGACAAATACAGAAATCAGTGGTATTTTAGAAATTTAAAAAATGGAATCTAGTTGATCTAAACTCGGCATCGTACCGGTATGATTTGCGGTCGGAATTTTGGTATTTTTTTTTAATCCCAGACAAGATGGTGGCTCGATGATGGTTTTGAATAGCCTTTTGTTACAATGGACAAGTGTCTCTGTACTCTATCAGTGGTCAACAAAAATCACAGCATTTCACTAAGACATTGAAGGATAACCTGTTCCATTTACTGAGCTTCAAAGTGGTCCGTCGGGGGGATTTCAGAAAAATAATGCTTCAATTCAGAATCCATACATTACAAAGGCCAGATTTGATTTTCAAAATTTAAAAGTTTACGGCTGGCCATCGTATATCCTAGATCATACCACAATAGAGAATACTTAGTGCATAATGTGTCACAAAGTTTACAGCAATGTTAGACATTAGACAATAATCTTTTATAAATGAACTTACAAGATCGATTGAGAAATATATGGTACCAAATCGAACTCCAAACCATGCGACTTTGATGGAAACACATACTTATGAACTAATCAACAAGAATGAATGCACAATTAAGTTTTAAATTATGTTTATTTTAATTTCATTACATTTTTGTCCAAACTTTTGAGACAATATTAATTTGTTTTGTTACCAGTTAATTACTTGCAATACAATTATCACAGTTAACTTTTATAGTCATAAATATTGTAAAGTATCTGATTTTGTCCAATGTCTAAACTTTTGTATGGCAGTGTAGTATGATTTTTCTATACTCTTTTAATTCAAAACCTACCATACTTACAAAAATAGTAGATAGCTTATGTTTTAAATTAATGTATTAAAGTAGCTTAAGTTGGAAGAGAGTCTGAAAAAACATAGTTAAGAATAAATAACTAAATGAAATTATTCAAATTACTGGCTTAACTATAGAGCGGAAACTTTTGCAGAATGCTGTTGTACTTATCTTCCAAAGTTAACTTTTACACATAAGCTTAATTTTCCTAACAAAACAATTATAAAGGAATTTGGGTCTACGTTAATTATTTAAGGCAACTAACTAATTAACTAATTTAATTTCACTAATTAAGTTTTATACGTAGAAGAATATGAATGTATAATAGTATACAAAAATTCAATTAAAGGAAAATTGTACTTCATCTTTAAGTACTTTCTTTATTTAAATAATTTTTAATATCTATTAGGATTAGTAACGTTTCTACTGTTAATCGCAAATGGATTTTCAATTGTTTTTTAACATCGTGTCAAGGGATTCACGGAATCACATTTGGAAAAATATGTGGGGATGAAAGAGTATGAAGGTGTATAACTTTTCTTGGATATCCAGGTATGAGTTTTTTCCAATAAGATTCCTTTTAATGCATTTATCTTTAATTAATACATAATAAAAACAAATAATTACCTACGAATATCAAGACAAGACATTGACAGTTGCTTTGATGATAAAATGTTTTCTCAGTTTTCATGACAATAATATAGAGGATAATTTTTTTTTTACTTTTTAAATTCCTAATTTTAATAAAATATATGTTGATATACGTAATACTGGGTATACATACGCACATAAGGGCGTGTTAAAAACATCCTCACTTCCAAATTCATGTAAAAATGTTATAAAGGCATAAAAAGTTGAAAAACGAATGTCCTTAACACAGACTTCTCTTCCCTTGAGCATCGCTCATCAACGACTGTTTTTCTCTTCTCCTCTGACTCACTTACAAGAAAGGATATGTAAGTATTAACTAAAAGTACATCACCCAAATCACCATTTTGAGGTGTTTTGTTTGTTTGTTACCTACCTAGTCTACCCTACCTCAAGGCTCTTATAGGAATTATCGCCAAAAATGTATCACCAAATTGGCCATTTTTTCTAAATGATTGATGAAAATATAAAGACGGTAAATAACACCAATCCACGCTACTGTTGTAGTGTAATTAAAAGTTGTACGATGTTCCACACCCCTAATTTTTAAATTAAATCATTTGAAAATGTATGAAATAGTGTAACAGTACAATTTTAAAAGAATTTATATCGAACTAGTTTTTGTAAACGATTTATAGTTTTACAATTTTTTTGTAAGAATGAAGTGTTTCAGAGAAACTTCCAGACGATTTTTCTAGTGTTATTGAGTTTACGCTGTATTTTTATGTGCACTGAAGTAAAAAAAGTCATTTCATGTCTGAAGATATAAAAGATTTTTTTTTTTTTGTATCATAAAATGGACAATGGCTGTATCTTCAGGAAATGCACATCCGGTGAACCATATGTCGAAGAGATTATTTCCTTTCATTTTGAGTTCTCAATGGTTGCCAAAAATAGTAATATTACTGATATTGATGTTGTTATGGTTCAATGGAATGTAGTTGGCTTTGAATTTATGTTTTGGTTCCTATGTAATAGAGTCAGAAGTTGTCTTATTTTTTAAGAGAATTTTGCACAGTTCAGAAATGTTTCCTCAAATTGTTTGTTCAATTTGGAACACAAAATATTGTATATTTTCCTATAGATGCTGAATTGTATGATGAAACTGATCTACTAAAAACACCAATTTAAAGTTCAAGATAAAATAGAATGTTCTTTGAAAAATAGGATTAATAAAATTCATTGTGTCCTGCGAAGTTTAAAATGTTAAGCTTTTATATGAATTTTTTAGGCATGGTCATTATAATAATTTAACGCATGACCATCTCTTATAGAAAATACAATCTAAGACAATATGTAATTAAAAAATGTTTCAGAAAAGCAAATATGTAAATTTCTTTTCTTTATTTGAGTTATACTACCCATGAGAATCCTTTAGAATTCAGTCTAGTTCTTCACACAGTATTCGAACCTGGCACTTCTGGCGTCTGAGGCCAGAACGTTAACCACATAACCATCAGATGAGCCTTCTTCTGAAATTAGAATACTGAACATTGCGAGATTACATTACTCATTACTATTTCAAAAGGAATTGCATTTACAGCTGTGAATTTCCCAAGAATACTGTTTGAAACACATTGATACAACACATGAGATCTTAAAAAAATAGTATTTTCTTTAAAAAAAAATTATGGTACAATATTACTCTAGACTATCATGATCATGATCATCTGTTTCAAGCTTAAAAAAGAATTCAAGATACCAATATTTTCTGCTTGATTTTAAACAGAAGATTCTGATCTTATGGCAAATATACACGATAGAGAATTTTCCGTGCTTTATTCCGAAAGAAATGGAGTGTTCAAAGTAGGAGTTCTTTTCGAATATTTGTGTTTGCCTGTCTTCTCCACCTGGCCTTGTGAAAGGGGCATTTGTAGAACTACCCGAGGTTCAGTATCGTGCCAATAACGATAAAAATAGAGATTCAGAGACGATTATTATCCGAAAGTATCTTTAAAGTTTTATTTTGGCAGCTTGCATAGTGATGTATGGCGATTGACTGAAAGTAAACCTTACAATGAAGGACTCCAAGTATAATGGTTACCTTTGTGTTCAGTTAATTACAAATGATTTTGTTTATTGAAATATTGTAGGTATTCGTAACAAAAAACTAACCCATTAGAACAAAGTTTTAGCTATAAATCCTTTACATGTATTGTCCACTTTTAGGTGTGATTGTATCGAAATTTTTTTCCTTGTTTGCTCTTGAACTTATCTCTCACTTTCTTTAAGGGAAACTTCTTTTACGGAACTATATATAAAAGAGTAAATGTCGTGGTCTTAACGCTCTCTCGTTTGTGTGGTGGAGTTAGAGAGAGAGAGAAAGGTGATCGTTGAAGTATCGACCTCACTACCTGACTGGAGTTAAAACTTTTGATGAGAAATGTTCTGTGACAAGCACTTAACAGTGGCGGAAGTAGAAAGCAAGCTATACAAAGTAATAAAAAACAATAAAAACAAACTACTAATAACACATTTCTCATACCTATCTGTACCATTGATACATATATACTAGAAGTAACTGGACTGACGGCTGAGAAAACGAAGCTACGGCCAGATCTTTAAGTGGATAAAAATATGCCCTTTAGTACTTCCCTTTTTGTTTTTTTGGCATTTTCCAGCGATTTCCGGAATTTGCAAGAAGCGCCATGAATCTAGTCGAGTCTTCTTCAAACCGGCTCGAATTGATTCTTGGAGCACCCCCAATCTATAAATCCCCCAGTTTTCTATTCGTCTACGCCTTCTTTGACATAATTTAATTATTTGACAGACTCTCCTGTCTCTGGAAATAACCTCTTGTTTTAATTTGACCACGACTTGCTTCTTAAAACGGTCAACACACACCTGCACGGTTATATAAATTTATAATTAAGATTTTTGTCTATCGTCATTGCATAAACAATTATTTACTTAAAGGAAATATGAGATAAAAATCCTATCAATTTTTTTTAATAACTATATATTTCTCAGTTACCATTGAATATTTAGTTAAGTTCTACCAATGCTACCTATCAACATGCACACGAAATCACCATTGAAAATATAAAAATATACACTTTTAAGCATATTCATAGTTGGTTTTGGTTTTACCACTAATATTTAACTACAATCTCTGGATAGTGGATATTTGGTTACTAACTTGAAGCTTGAGAAGAATTAACAATCACCATAGAGAGCTATATTAGCAACTTTCCCCCAAACTAGTTATAATGTGTTTGTAACTTTGGGCAACCTATTACGTAGCATAAATGAGGGGAAGTATTCAATTGGCTTCATCTTCTTGCTAAGCAAAAACCGTTTATAAGCTATCCAGAAATTGTAGTTAAAGAACAGTTGGCTCAACTAAAAAGTTTCTGTCAGTGCGTTTTTGTCGAAGCATTACCGTTAGAGCAGTCTATCCATTTACTTCTAGCATTAATACCGATAGTCTGTACAAAGCTTAAAAATAATGTAGATAGTAGCAACACATTTTGAATGGGAAGTAAACATAAAGAAACATATTACTGAAAAGTTACGATGTTTCTTGCTATTAATCCTTTGCACTCGAGCCCTTTTTCGCGCTGAGGGACCAGCAACTCGAAACATTTTGCGGCATTTTTGGTTCGGTTTTAGGTTAAGCATTCGCTTCATAGAAACTCAACACAGTCATTGGCCTTGCATCGAATTTCCGCATCAAACCTAGTAGTCTTCTCGTCTTGCGGTATCCATCATGTGGTGAATGAGAGGCGCCGCTCGAGCGCAAAGGTGTTAAAGTAATAAGATCTATAATGTGTTAAGTTGGTACTAGTTGTCTTGAATAACAATACTAGTTGGTTGTGTACTGCATTAATTGGTATGCTAGTGAAATATTCTTTATATACAGTTGAAAATCGCATCTTGTGTCCACTAGATGGCGAACTACTATTAGGAAGGCAAATATGTTTCGCCTCAACTGTAACTGAAAAATCTCTTATGTTATTATATCATCATTTATGCTGTTATATCTGTGATAATCAGTTTTACACTTTAACTTAAGTCAAAATCAATGTGATTTCTATACAAGAATAATACTAATTATTTTGTGAGAGTGTGTAATAGTTCTAGAGTCAACCTGATTATTTGACAGCAACCTAATTATTTGACATCAACTTGATTATTTGACAGCAACCTACAAAGTAAAATAAATGCATTGTTGTCTTCCAGACGAAGAAACAGGTAATATTCTTACCTTTTTTTTAATTTTTCAGATTTAGAAATATATTTTATGGACTTTAAAAGTAAGGTTTTTGTTAAATAGAATAAGAACTCTTACCATTTAATAAATTACTGTTTTAAGAAGTTATTATAATACAGGGTTCTTATAGGATCCTTAGTTTTAGGTATATAGGTTATCTTTAATATTCTTTAGGTGTCTTAAAGTGCGTAGAAACTTCTTATTTTCATTTTATGTTTAATTGATTGAATCTTCAGTGTATTTTTAAAGAGCGACTAAGTTATCAGTTACTGCTTTAGTTACCACCATTTACGATTCGTTGTTTTGAGTTTTTTTGTTTTGTTGTTGTGTTTTATATTTTGAGTATTTGAGAAGTTGTGACTTGCAACTCGGAAGCTGAGTACGAACCTAGCTCATGCTTGAGCGATCGAGAACAATGGGCCGCGTCATCACTTTACTATTTCAAGTTTCAAAAATCAGTATACACTATGGTGATTTTGACAGATAGTCTACAATAAATTTCCGCTTCCGAGTTTCCTTTCGTAACAAAAATTGGATGCAGTTATCTTTTAAGAGATTAACTCTTTGGAGCATAGTGGATTCACTCAGAAACCACTTCAATTTTTATTTCTATACGCAGACTGGTTTTACAGCAAAACCACGTTATATATCATAAATAATCTAAGTAATTTTTTTAATTTTGTGTTACCTGAAACAAAGTGCAATTTTTTATACAGAAAAATTTGGGGTATGTCAGCTATACTGTGTTCACTGTTACTTGCACTGTGGTTTTTTAACGTAACCACTTACAAAAGATAAAATATATTTTTTTTGCAAAAAGGAAGTATATCATTTTCGTACCGATAAAGACGGCTCATACCAAATGTCATTAAAATTGGAAATAAAATCGAAATTCCTGTTTCAAAGGGATAAAGGAATTTCCCTCTTACATGGGCCGACCAAACGGTATAGTGGTTAGCGTGCTAGCTTCTAGACCGCGAGGTTGCGGGTTCGAGTCCCGTGTTGGCATGGGTGTTTGTAAATGTATGTTGGCTTGTCTAATGACGAATGTTTCAGCGCATTATAGCCCTCGTGTTGCTGACGGCGCCAGATAATCTGAATACAACCAACCAACCCTCTTACATGGATGAATAGAGACAGTAAAACCTTCATGGACAGAGTTACCAGACCTCGGATTTCAAATTGTTAAATAGGTAATTTTTCACAAAGCATTTTAGACATGGCATATTTAAGAATATTTTTGCCGATTGAAATATCAATAGTACTTAAAAAATTAAGACTTCCTGCACTTCAAAAAGTATTAAGAAAGGTACTGTATCAAAATATTGGTGTGTGGTTGGCTGGTTTATTAAGGTTTACTGGCACAAGGGCAACGCAAGGGCCATACTGCTCTGATAAAAAAAAATATTTTAGTCATTGATTTTTTTAAAAATTACTTATCATGCAAAAAAGCTTGCAGTTGCTTCACTGCTCAAAATACGTACCTCGATATAAGGTTCTGCAGGATTGTGTTTAAATCTACTATTTTACACAACATCATTTGTGTCAATGGGATATACTCTAGTGACAATATCACCCAATTAAATTTTAAAATTGGGTTCCACTTTAGCATTGCTTGTTACTCGTTGAACTTGGAATCCATGTTCAACGAATGTATTTGAAAAACATGCTTCTCTTATCAATAATAGCTTAGCGAGATTTTAAGTTAGCAACATTTTTATCGTTTTTGCTGACCAAAAGGTAGAGTGGTTAGCGTGTTAGCTTCTAAACCGCGAGGTTGCGGGTTCGAGTCCCGTGTAAGGCATGGGTATTTGTAAATGTATGTTGGCTTGTCAAATGACGAATGTTTCGGCGCATTGTAGCCCTCGCGTTGCTGACGGCACCAGATAATCTGAAAACAACCAAATATTTTTCGTTTTTGTTATTTACTATTAGGGTGATTTCACTTCAAACAGATGTGGTGATTCAAGAACAATGATATAAATGCTTGTGTGGGATCCTATTGTGAACATAACTTCTCATTAGAAAAATTATTTCTCTAGATAAAATCAGGTTCTTTCATTATTTTTAAGTGAGAAAACCGTGTTAATAAACTGTTTGCGCACCTTTGATTTAACCCGTATTTAATTAAGTCAAGCTTGCCATGCGGAGGAACAAAATCCACTCATTATCCAGTTATTAAAATTCTAAATACGGCAGTGGATGTGATATTGATATAATTGACAAGAGAAGGTTTAATAACAAAGTAAAAAACCTTTCATCTTTAAAATTAATTCCCAATATTTTAACTTTAAAAAAACATGCCAACAAGATGATCGCATCAGTTCTTCTAGCATAATATTTTTTATCGTACAGCTTTAAAAATCATACTTCATTATAATTTTATAAATCTTGATTTTTTAATTATTGTCAACCTTCACAACATTTACTATTTTCTAGAAGATGGTTGAATCTTGCTTTATTGATTTGTTTAGAATAGAAATTGCTACACAATGCAAGATTATAGTATATGTAAGATTTTATGCAAAGATGCTGCGTTTACCGTATAACTAACATTTGCCAATAGATTAAAAATGTTATTCAATTTTAAGGTCCTTATTTCTTTCATTTAAACGCCATTAAGAAGTCTAGATACTCCTTATTTTTACTTTATGGAAATCTCTATGTATCTTTTCCGATTACCAACACGGGCGAGTTTGATCTAGTACTTACCTATTGTTTTGGCAAATAATTAATAGGACAGCCCATATCATTAGTCAGGTAAACATAATTCCCATGACCATCGAGTAGCTTGTACAACAATAAGTTTTCGTAATTTTTCGTTGCGATGTTAGAGGAGATTTATTAACCTTTGGTTAGGTACTTGACCTTTTATATCGCTGTTACTCGCGTGGGAGACAAACGTCCCCCAACTTCAAATTTCCGTGCATATTATTAAATTGGTGACCAAATATCAAAGTAAGTGGGTATTTGGATTAAAAACACAACATTATTGAATAGTATAAAGTGAAAATTCAAATATATTAAAAAATTAACTTGGGAAAAAAAAAAAAAAAAAAACTGTAAGAAGCTTTGATCATGAGCTGACATCTATAGAGAAATTGATTGTGGGGGGACATTTGTCAACCACGCGACTAACCAAGAGTTAAAATAATTGAAACTGGATTGAAAAAAAAAAAAAATGCGGATGAAATATCGCATCTGAAATTCTGTAACCATATCTGGGTCCTTGTAAGATATATTAGATTGGAAGCTGGATGGTAAAAGTTATCAGTCATTTGATCAGAGTCAAGATTATGTTTGAAGTGATCAGTTATAAATCACTGAACAAATACTTGAGCGTCAATATTTGAATTAAAACTCTATAACCAGTGCTAGAAGTGTGGGTAGACGTGGGGTGACGCGTCCCCCCACTTTTCAAGAAAATACCTAGGCGTCCCCCCCTCTTCTAAAACCTTTGAGATCCATCCTCCCACTTTTAAAATCATTTAATCCGTCTAAAATCCATTAATGAAAAATATTAACATTTTTAAGTTTAGTGACAGTGAAAAAAGTGATTTTTTTTTTTTTACATTTGAAAAATTAAAAATTATTTATGGAACTCATCATACTACTCTAAAAATGAATTACACTACTTTGTATAAAGTTATAGATATTTGTTATTAACAAATATTGTTAGACTTGGTCAACTTTTAAAATTGGAGGAACTTTCTTTTAAGTTAAATTTCTATTCTTGTTCCATATAAAGACAAGCTATTTTTTAAAAAAGGCTTTTAAAATTTTCTAATAATTTAATTTCATGAAATAATGAACTATTATAAGCACTATATAAATCTAAATAAACAGTTATGTATAAAACGTTGAATTACAACTTTATATCTTTATTCCAAGTAAAAAAACTAAGACACAAAATAGTCATTTTGAAATAAGAAACTTGGGACTTGTTCAATGCTAGTGTTTGGAAGTATAAATTATTTTCTACTAGTTAATGTTTTTATTATAAGTTACGAAATTACAAAATTTATCGTTGAAGAGGAGGAGGGGGGGGGGGTGCACTTGTCACCAACTTTTGGGCATCTCTCCACCTTTTTGTCACCACTTCTACCACTGTCTATAACCAAAACTATCATATATTGTCAAATACTGAAACTGGCAGCCTGTGCTGCTCTTTAATTTTTAACGCTGAAAGGCATATAGAATTTTTCATCTTCTCGCAAAATCGCAAACTAATCCAAATTTGTAAGGATGTTGCTTCATGAATAACGTAAATTAATGATAGCGATATTAACCTAACTCGGTTAAATTTGAGAAAGACTTGTGGTCAAATGACCGTTTTTAAACAGTCTAAGGCATATTTACTATTTAAAAAAGCTTTTACGATTATAAAAAAGAAACTTTTATTTTGATAATCAATGAGATTATATGTTTTAAAATATTGGATATTTTTTTTCAAATAGAACTTCTGCTCAAGTTTCATATGTAAGCAATGAATACATATACCTCTTCTTTTAAAAGAATATCTAAACAGTCAAAGAATATCTAAACTACGAATATTCCACAAAATAAACACCTGATTTATGTTTTCGATTCGTTTTACGTGTCACTAAACAAAATTATGAGACCAAAATTTAAATGATGTAATTTTTGAAATTTCAATTCTGAAAACGACTTATCGTTGTTTGAAAGCCACGCTTAGTAGTTATATAAATTGTTTTTAAACTACTTAACTATTGGATCTTGTTAACTGCCAAAATAGCTTTTGCACCTTAAATTACTGTAGTTTAGTTTAAGACATTTTAAAACTTCTGAAATAGTTAGGGAGGGAGAGCATTTTCTTAAAATAATTCAACAGAGTCCATTACTAGTTTAAATCCAAGTCCCAATTGAACTCCCAATTTACGAATATATTCTAGCTGAAAATCCATGCTTCGCTACAGAATGTTGACATAGGCATTTTTGCCATCAAAATACGTTTATGCATTCCACATTTAAAACGTTTAACCACTTTATGATTATTTAACACGTTGACTGTCAACTCCGAGGTATCTCTTAGGCTGTTTACTTACCCAGGGTACTACTACGAGTTACCTCGTCCCTTCATTATTTGCCATATTTGTACAACTACGAGGAAACTCTAGCATATCAGTGTAAATATCAATAGATTGCCTCAATGGAGAGCGTAAACTAAGGGTGTGGAACATTGCACAACTCTTACTTACACTGTAATACTGACTTGGATTTGTGTCATCTACCATTTGTATATTTTGATCATTCATTTAGAAGAAATGGCCAGTTTGGCGATATTTAGTTCTTGTATGGGTCTAAAAAAAAAATCAAAAAAATTCTTCCAAATCGATGATTTTGGCGATATACTTTTCGATAATCCTTATATTATCCTTTATTATAAGCGAAACTGAGGGGAGAAGAAAACACGATCGTTATGGGGTATGCTCAAGGAAAAAACTGTGTTGAAGGCATTGGTTTTTCAACTTTGTACGCCATTAAAACATTTTTACGGTAATTTCGGAGGTGGGGATGTTTAGAATACCTTTAGAGGAATTACCACAGTGATTTTTATCAAAATCAGTAGAGCCGTTTTTAGCAATCATTGAAAAACATGATTTTTTAATGGCAGCTACCTTATGCGCATGCTTGATTTTGACGAAAATCTTAAGGGGACTTGACAGTCACCGAAACAAGCTAAAAGCCGAACTTACATCTAACTTCAATGTCTTATAAATTATTTATTTCTCAACGTATTTACAAACTTTTTCACAGAATTTGTAGTTTGATACTTACAAATATAGTAATAAGGCAAAAAATAGTAAAAAATATGTATATAATATTTTTAGTATATAAGAATGTTTTGCAATTACCTCAAAACAGTGATTTTCAACACTAAGGTACACTTTTAAAAGAATCTATTCAATATTTCAATATAATGTTTGAGTAGAATATTATATAAAGTGAGTTAAAAAACGATGACCTAAAATTTTTATTTTAAATATGTGTATTTTTTAATGTGAAGTTTATGAAAAAACACAACTTTCTTCTAGTTCACAAAAAACATGTAATTTTTTTTCATTAACATTAAAAGCAATATTGTCTAAAAAAAAACCACTTGTCATCGTTAGTTGAAATGTTAACTTAACATTGGTAATTTTTTTAAAAATATTCATAAACTATTTTGTCTAGAAAGTGTACCAAAGTATTAAAAAGCACTGTTTTGAGATAACTTCGAAAAATGCTTGTAAACACAACATATGATTTTTTTTTTAAAATATCTTTTGCACAATTACTATGTTTATAAATATCTAACAACACTTCGAGGGAAATTTTTTTTTGTAAATTCCTTGAGAAACAAATAATTTATTGGACATTTTGAAGTTAGATGAAAATACAACTTTTAACTTTTGCCGGTGGCTGTCAAGTCCCCTTAATGATATATCCCATGGCCACCACTAACCTTCATATCAAATTTGAACATTGTAGGTCAGTATTTTTGGGAGTTATGCTGACTAGGGATGGAACGGATGTGAGTTTTGCCGGATACCGGATTTCGGATATCCGGGGTACCATGTGTACCGGATACGGATATCCGAAACGTATTTCACCGGATATCCGGCCGGATATTCGATCTATGTACTAAAAATGATAGTTATACGATATGCTATACGAAAAAAATGGTCATGATATGAAGTATCAAGTAAATTATAATTAGTGGTTAGCGCACCGCACTGCATGCCACAGGTCCATGGTTTAATTCACGGACTGAGCAAGGTTGACTTAGCTGTTTATACCTGAAAGAAATAAACTGAGGAGGACCATGCATGCTTGGGAACTAAACACTGGGGTTCGGTGTCAGAATGACCATCTGACCGGAACATCTGCTATGTGACACACAAATGCCACAGTCAATAAAGCTGAGCTGGGCCCAGCAGGCCTTGGTCCACACGGGCAGTCGCGCCACTGAGTTATTTTTTTAAATTTAAACTTTAGTTGATGAAACGGTGTTTTAATGATGCCAATACCTACACTTGCTGAACAATTTTGAAACTTCATCACCATTTTGTTTGTGTGTTACTTAAAATTGTACCAAATATTCTGCAATGTAATGAAAATATTTCAGAAATACGTTTGTAAATTGTTACTCAACTTCTTACCTTGTATCATGTAATGTAAACATAAGATAATCTTCCTCAAATCTGCATAAATATCCTATATTGCTTTTACCCGAATAACACATAGCAATTGTACTGAAGTCAAAATAATAAAACAATGGAATTCCATTAACTAATGATATTTATTTCTAGTTTATTAAGACAAATGTGTTAAAAAATACTTAATAAAACTGACAACAAATTTAATAAGATTTTTTTTAATTTGATTGAAATATATGCAATACTTTCAACAATATCAATCTGTTATGGAACAGATGTAGTATAGAACGTTCTGCAATTTGTTTTTTATCAAGCAATACAATGTTGAAGTGCAAAATATAGCTACTTTCAATTTACTTCATGCATTGTTTATAATTGATAAATGATTACAAAATTATACCAGATGCATTTGTTAATAACAAAAGATTTATTTTAAATATTTTATGAAATTGAAGTCTATTTTTTTTTTGTAATGCACTTAAAACATTACGGATTTAAAGAAATCTCGTAGAAAACTTAAATTGGATCTATCGGAATATTCCGTCTTTAAATATAAACTTAAAAAATTTCGAACCCGAAATTCATCAACATTATGCTATACCATATTAAAAATATATATTTAATATAAACAAACAAAATTAGTACTTACATATTTTTATGGTTAAGGCTTTTGCTTTAGGATAATCTAAACTCCCCAATTTTGGTACAAATAATGTCGATTCCAATGTTGTCTGCGTGCATTTCTTGTTTTGATGAATTGTTTTTTCTTGTTCATCAATATTTGATGCATTTAGTGAGTCTTTTAAGCTTCGGTGAATTTCCTTATGCACACACATTAAATGGTTCCATAAGGGTTTTGTGGAAAAGGATTTTGGGCTTTTGCCGCTCACAATATATTTTTTAAACGATTCTGTGGAGCAAGTAACACATAGGGCTTTGCTTTCGTCATTTCCATTAATTTTAAAATACTTCCAAATGGGTGATTTTAAATGAGCCATTATTAAAAATTATAAATTGGATTGTAATTGGAGAAAACTATGATTCAAGACATTCTAGAGAGCTAAATAAATTCCACATTGTGGCGCTGCGTTCAAGACCTAAAAATTACAATACTTCATTTTACGTCAGAAAAAATATACCAGCTTTCAACTTCTGCCAATGAAAAATCAGAAATTTGACCATACCATTCATTCACAGCTTAAAGGGGTAGGATATTATCGTCGACAGAACAAAAAAAAAAAAAGCATAGAGGAGTGAGCATTGGCTATTTATTGCTTTTTACTCGCTAGCAAATGTCAGAAAAAAAGGAGGAAGTGAGAATAATTAAAACTCTTAACAACTTATGTTATGGAAAAAAAAGTACTATTTATTAGTATTTCGGTTCGTGTTTTACAGAGAAGCATTCAAATATAAACATCTGGAATCAATCAGATCATAAACTTGGAAAGAAAAGAACATATTGCAAAAGACGTATGAAGGATGTGTATGAAAAAAGATTGGAGGAATGGTTTATGCTTATCAACTCGGCGCCAATAATACGTCGCCTCTCATGAAGGAACTTTTTCGTTTTCTAACTTGACTGCAATTTATGCCCAAGAAAAAAAAATTAAAAAAAAAAAAAAAGTGTAGGATGCGGCGTCTTCTTTGTCCGAAAAAGATCATTTATTTTTTTGCAAAAAATTATTTCTTGTGGATACCTGGTGGCCGGATATATAGCCGGATATCCGAATGAAATTATCGGATGTCCGGTATTTCAAATCGGATATCCGACGGTGTTTCGGATATTGAAAAATCAGCCGGATATGCCGGATATCGGATATTTGCCGGATATCCGTTCCATCCCTAATGCTGACCACATATACACACACAGACATTTTTTTTAGAATACTTTTTTGAAATCAGGATGTTCCAAAACGTGGATAACAGCAAAAAATTGATTTTTTTTTAACCGAATGCTGTATTTTCATCACCCTATGTATACATATGGGTAATTGAAAGTAAAAATCAGGTTTGTATTAAATGAACAGAAAATACAATTATACAAAGTTTATTCTAAAAGAAAAAGTAAATACAAAGAAATACATTTTTATGTTTTGTGATAATTTTTAAAACAATCTTCTACTCTAAGTGTTGGCTTCTCTCGGCTGGTTGGACAGAAGTAACTTGTTTCGAGACGGTATCGTCGTACCACGGAATCGTGAACAATTCTGTGGCAGTCAATGTGTTAACTCATTACTTTTAAAGTATATTTCAAGAAAATTTGTCAACAACATGTGTTCGGGATCAAGGAAATATAGTTTGGTTTATTTTGAGTTTATTGCTGCAAAGTCATACTATTGCCATATTGTGATGATCAACAAAGTAGAAGCACTGATTTTTTTTTGTCTTCTGCATGCAGTAGGTTCGTGCATTCCAAATTGGGTTTTTATGGATGGATGGCTCGAATGACACTGGGAGGAGGGCGGAAATTATATTGAGATTGGAATAGCTTTTTCTTGAAAATTTCAAATATAAATACCAATAAACTTTTTCCCCAAACAGATTTTTAATAATTATTAATTAATAAAAACAAGTGTTACATTTTTTAAAAATAGAAACATGTATTTTTTTTTTTTTTTTGCTTTCATTAGATTTATCATGGTCGAAAACCCTTCCAGAATATGCTTAATTCCATTTTGATTTTTGGTTTTCAATATTTTAGCAAAAATATATAAAAAAGCTCACTTTAAGAGACCGTATAATATCAACTAAACAAAGATTGCCTTGATATTTTACAGATTTGTTTTGTTTAAATGGTAGAGCACCATACATGTGCAACTTTGGAACTATTTATTTTATTTACTTAAAAATAAAACTGTTTCTTCCTGAGAAGCATTTTATTGCAAACCGTAGTTTCAGTTGCCAATTACTTAATTTTCATTGAAATTTAATATGTGTCGGAAACTTTTCGAGCCCCCTTGTAATTACGAATTTGGGAATATTATACAGAATTTAAGGGCAGTTTGTAAATTTAACTATTTCTGTAATGTCTATATATTTATGTATTTTGCATAGCTTTTAAATGAAAGTTTTATTTTTTTAAATTCCTTTATATTAACTTCGATTTTGTCTGTGTGTATGTTTGTTGAAGGCGGGAAAATCTGCGAAGGCCTAATTAACTCCCTTGCCGTCATCCACTCCGGTTGAAACTTGGCATATAGATTCGATGTCGATGACAATGCATTCTATAAAATTTTGGGGCTGAAACTGTCGCTAAAAGGTCGTTTAATGAATACTAATAAATCAACTTGCAATCACCCAATCACGCTAGAATAGCCTTTAATCAACCATTGAAGAAAAATTTTCCAATTTTTTTTTTTTAAATAAGTAATAAAATTGTTTTAATCAGAATAAATTAAAGATGTTTGGATGTGAGAGCATAAAATGGACTTTTGAAAATCAGAATTTTAAACTTTTATTTAGTTCTTTTTTAATTATTTTAATTAATTACTAAATATTTTACAAAACGATTTCTAATAGGGCTACAGCTCTGAAATTTTCAACATAAGTAGTTTTGGCAGTTTAATTGAACTTTTGAAAAACATAATTTTAAATTTTTATTCAGTTATTTTTTAATTAATTTATATATATATATATATATATATATATATATATATATATATATATTCAGATTCAAAATAAGTAGTTGTGGCCTTCTAATTAGACTTTTAAAAAATAGAACTTCAAAATTTAATTTTTTTTAATTTTAATTATAACAAATATTTTACAAAACGATTTCTAATTATGGTTCTGTTCTGAAATTTTCATTACAAGTAGTTTTGGCCATCTAATTGAATTTTTGACAAAAAGAATGTTAAAATTTTAATTTGTTTTTAAATGAATTTATTAATTAATATTTTCACAAAAAGCGACTTCTAATAAGCCTAGAGCTCTGAAAGTTTCAACATAAATAGTTTTGGCCTTTTAATTTTGCTTTATACAAACATGTGTTAAAATAATCTTAAAAGGCTTCTAATATAAAGGCTGTACGAAGCAATTAGATTTTAGTGAATGAAGCGAGCGAGCATTTGCTTACGCAGCAATGAACCTTTCAGCGAGCAAAGCGAGCCTTTGCTTGTATAACAATGAATCCTTCAACGAGTGAAGTTAAGCCTGTGCTTATGTGTCACTGAACTTTTCAGTGAACTAAGCGAGCTAGATTTTGCGCAGCAAGGAACCTTCCTGCGAGCGAAGCGCCAAAAACTGAGACCTATACACCAATAACGGATTTTCGCAATACGAGGCGTCACAGCTAGCTAAAATATTACACATGTTAAAATTTCGTAACGAAGCACGGGGTATTCAAATAGTTATTTATAAATTATGTTTAAGAAAACCCATATCCCTAACCATCGCCATATATCATTCTCATTATACCATATACCATTATATACCATACATGACATTAAATGTTATCTATGTATATGAAAAGAAGTTTATTAAATGAATTTTAATATAGAATTAAATGAACTCGCTTCGTAAATTAAACTACTACTTTTTTAACCAATGAAATGTAATCGAAACAGTTAAAAATCAGTTTACGTTAGTCATGTTGATTCATGCAAAAAAAAAAAAAAAAAAAAAAAAAACACGGTATCTTCTATAGTAAAATTAAAATATGTAAAGTTATATTTTTAATTATAATGATGATAATATAAAATGGAAATATAAACGATTTGTCCTTTTTAATTAAACAAAAATACAATTTTTATAGTTATCAACCCTTCTAAAAATCACAAATAAAAAATGGTTTTCAAGGATTCAATAATTCCCATTTTTATAAATCTTCGAACTGTTCCTCTTTTAATACCCTTTGAAGTCTCTCTACTACCAAATGATTACCTACACATACAATCCTTGAAGATGATTCATTAAGTTTACCCCGTCCAGTAGTCGCAATAGAGTCGTCTCAAAGGATTTCTATGTCTTGCGTCTATAAAGCCTCTAAGTGATCTCGACGAGTCAAAGGAGGATATCAGAAGACTATATTACAGTTCGGCTAAGTCGTTTTAACTGATTTCTGGAGTTTAAAATTATGAAATGCATTCTTGAGTATGGTTGGATTTTTTGATAATTATTTTTTTCTGTTCCATATACAAAGAGGTAAAGCTGAGTAAACTGTTTTTGTACTTTTATTCGTATTTTTAAAATTGTTGGCTGTTCGGTAGGAAGTTTTGGAGTTTTCTCCTATTTGAGACAGAAATGAGGAAGGGTTGGCGAGCGTCAGCGAGCAGGGGGCGGATCCCATTAGTAGTTTTAATTGTTTCTTTATCGCATATCCTCATCGTAAATTCTTTATTTATTTATCTATGCACATAATTTATAGCTTGCTGTTCAACACCTATAACAAAGAAATACTCGATAAAAGTAAAATAATACCAACCTAACATTAATAATTAAAATTATTTTCCACATTCCTTAATAACATAGCATATTTAAGGATATTTAACAGATTTAAATAAAATTATTAATATTTAAAATCAACATTCACATTAATTTCCACTTACATTCACTTCGCAAACATATAACAGATAGCAATTAAACTACATATTTCTCGTAACAGTTAAACAGTTATAATTTCTAACTGGGATATTTTTACAGCATATTATACTTTCAGATAAATATTTAAATAAAAACTCTATTTGAACCTATCAAAAAACAGTTTCTATTTGAACTTGTTCTACTTTTTCAGTTTGAAAGTATTGGTATTTCATAGCAAACCTCAGTACCGATTTGTAAATATTATAAAGTACAATTTCAATGTTTAAACAATAACTTTTACTGTCCTTTATGAGTGGAAAAGTAATGTAATTCCTATTGAAATTTGATAATAAGTTGAGTTCCTTCATGTTAACCTTCAGTTAAACATGATCATGACAAACTAATCTAAATTCAAAGTGAAAAATAAAAAAACGTCTGTAAACAAATTTAAGTTAAAAACCAACAGAATAAGTTATTGGCTCTAAAGTCACGCAACAACATTAGTAGTTATTGAAACCATAGCAAAGAAATAAGTAACAAATGGAAAACAACTGGAAAAGGCATATTTGTCGATTATAGTAACTTCCTCAGTGAATGGAATATGCCTTTTCCAGTGGTTTTCCATTTGTTATTAATTTCTTTGCTGTAATTTTAGATATGATCAAATACCGTTTTAGCTCTTTCATTGTATAGTTATGCATCACTATTATTAAATTTGCTTAACCATAAATATCTTTGAATTGTAATTCTGCGA